>OZ001650.1:5407399-6692509 GCA_963924145.1 Pyrausta purpuralis
ATTGTTCTTTGCCGTTTGACAACACATACCGTACGTTTTGAACTGTCAAATGAATACGATTGCTTTACACAATTCCACCTCTGTCATAAATTGTACCTAATGCCACGTTATGCCGTTATGTCTCTCGTGTCCAAATCGAGTGGTCTCACTCTACACACGTCAAGCCACATGCATGGTGCCTGACGCTGTTTTTCACTGATTATTTAATTCTATCGATATTCAACCTTAAGGACGTCCCTAAATCCCAAATATCCACAACAATTTGTCCCCCGCCGCAAGTCGCCCGCTTAGCTAAATATCCGCCACAATGGAATAGACGCACAATGGCCGGCGTCGTGAGCTCGCGATTCATCTCTCAGTTAAAATAAATAAACGTGTATTTCTGGGGACGCCAACATCCCCCGTGTACGTTATGGAGAATCCCGGGGGAAGAAAGGGATGTGGTTATGAAAAACTTTCAAACTACATAGGAGATGATTTTAAATAGATGCTCCTACATTTTATATTTTTTATTTAGATAGCCAGGCATTCGTGTTCATCATGGTTATAATTTGTTTGTGATATTTTAATCACTCAATTTGCGTACGGTTATTTTATGTTAAAAATAACATACAGCTAAAAATAAAAACCTTCACAACACAGCAAGCAAAAGGCCAGCCAACAAGGATTTTATGTTTTGAATTATATTGTCGACCCCAGCCAGTATTTATACTAGTCAGATTAAAACATAAAGTCACTTTTATTTTTAAAGCCCTAGCCTATATCTGACTAGCTAGCTAGCAATATTATAAAGAAGTAAAAGTGTGTGGGGCTTAATTTCTGGAAGTACTGGGCCTATTTGGCAATTATTTATACGTTAGAATAACATTATTACTGAGTACATAGTGTTGAACGACGATATATGTGTATAAGGCTCTCAATAAAATAGTCTTCTTGTTCGGCAATCACAACGTTTTCTTTATATTAAGTAAATTCATCACAGTATAGTTATTGCGTCATTAGCTTAATCGGTTAACATGGAACAGTCATAAGCTAATTGAATTATACAAACTACGGTCACTACAGCTTAAACTGAAAGCTAAGACTCCGTTCCCGCCGCGCGCCGCGTATGCTGGCGACCAATAGGACCAATAGGACGACCTCCGTGGTGTAGTGGGTAAGCACGCTGGTTTCAAGGTGTCGCTGCTCCGAGGTCCCGGTTTGATTCCCGGTCGGGTCAATATAGAAATCAAAATTTTCTATATTGTCTCGAGTCTGAGTGTTGTGGTACCACCGTTGTGTCTGATTTCCATAACACAACTGCAAATAGCTACTTACTTTGGGATCAGAGCAATGTATGTGATTGGTGTCCAATATTCATTTATATTTATGAATGAATGAATGAATGAATATTTTATTTGCCTTTGGAAAAGGGTACATTTTTGAAGGTGTTATAAATATTGCAGTTCAGCTTTTCCAGCTATCATAAATAGCATGCAAATATTTTACAATCTTACTAAATTATTGACTATGAATTATAACATTTTCATCACAATGTCTACATTATATTATTATTTAAGTCACAAGTTTGCTACATCAATTACATAAAAATTATATTACAATTAAATTTATACCATTTTAATAAAAAGTCAATCAAAAATTATAGAATACCTAACCTACGTCATTTTTAAAAACTCATCCACCTTATAAAAACATTGTTCTTGTAACCACTTGAGAAGGACACATTTAAATCTATTTAAGGACAAATCTTTTATATTCTGGGGTATTTTAATATATATAAGCGTGCACATATAGTAACAATTGTTTTCATATCTTGCACTTTTTGGTATGGCATCTGCAACAAGTCTATTGCCGTTCCTGGTGTTTCGCAAGTAAATCTCTTTTGCTTGCTTGAAATAATACATATTTTGTTTGACAAACTTGGCAATTTTAAAAATGTACAGACTTGGAAGGGTTAGAATATTTAGCGACAGGAATAATGGACGGCATGGCTCGTCAGGCGCAGTGCCACATATCGCCCTGATGCACTTTTTTTGGGCCAGAAAAGCTTTATGAGCATCAGTACTATAACCCCATATAATGAGTTCATAGCGCAAGACGGATTCGACATCTGCAAAGTATGCAGTAAGCGCGGTATTTTTAGTGGCAACTTTACCTAATTTGTACAGAGCGTATGAGAATCTATTAATTTTTTTGCAGACATTTTCGATTTGATATTTCCAATTTAATTTGTCGTCTATCCATACCCCTAGGAATTTTGTCATGTTTGTACCTTTAAGTTTATGTCCATAATAATTAATATTCATTGATTGATATAATATATTATTAAAATTTATAAAATAAGTTTTGTCAAGATTTATTAGTAAATTATTATTTTCCAGCCATGCAATTATTGTTTTTACAGTATTATTTATGTCATCAATGTGGTCTTCAAGTGTATGCTTGCTATCTGTTTTGACTATCACAGATATATCGTCCGCGAACAAGATACATTTGTGTTTAATTACACTTGGAAGATTGTTTATATATATCAAAAACAGCAGTGGGCCTAGAACACTTCCCTGTGGGACGCCGTATTCGTTTTTTTTATGATCTGATTGATATTTTTGTAAAACATTTTTGAAGTCAGGTTTACTCACTTCCACAGCTTGTTTTCTATTTTCCAAGTAAGTTTTAATCCAGCTCAAGGCGTTGCCTCTAATACCACAATATTCCAATTTCTCCAGAAGCAAATTATGTGAAACATAATCGAAGGCCTTCGACATGTCGAAAAAAAGAGCAGTTGTGTAGTGTTTTTTATTTAAGCATGTGAGAGTTTCATGTACCATATCAAAAATGGCATGAGTGGTTGATTTGCCCTTCTGAAAGCCATACTGGTTTTGCTTCAGGATATGATACTTATCAAAAAAAGAAATGAGTTTTGTTTGTATAACCTTTTCATACAGTTTTGATAGAATTGGAACCAAAGCAATTGGTCGGTAATTGTGTAAAATTGATTTTTCGTCTCTTTTGAATAAAGGCTTTATCAAAGAAAATTTAAGTTTGTCAGGGAAAGTGCCAGAGACCAATGAGAAATTTATCAAGAATGCCAAGACATGGCATATTTCCTTACTGCATGCCTTGATGACTTTTGTACAAACACCGTCATATCCTTCATAGTTGCTATTTCTTAAGGACATTATTAATTTATGTATATCACTATCGTCAATAGGGTTTAAAAAAATAGAATTATTTAACATAAGATTTGATTTGTCATTTAAATTATTACATTTTTTATTTTCTTTATTTGTCAGTTCAATGAAATAATTATTAAATAAATTTGCAATTTGATTAGGGCTAGTGATAAGATTTTTGTCATGTTGGATAATGTCAATGAAGTTATTATATTGCGGCCTGATGTCAATTTCCTCCTGTATCACCTTCCAGGTGGCTTTGCGTGTATTTTTACTTTTTAGTACGTATTTATTATTATTGTTTTTTTTGGCACGTGTTATACATTTTTTAAGTAGCTTAGAGTAAGTTATATATATTTGTTTATTTTTGACAGTTTTATTTTTGTAGTAATTTTGCCTAAGAACTCTATTTTTAACGCAGCACTTTCTGATTCCTCTAGTTATCCACTGTAAATTATGTTTAGTTTGTAATTTTACTTTTATTAATGGGAAACAGAGTTTGAACAGAAGGCAAAACCAATCATGAAATCTATTAAATGCCAAATTAGATTCCGTTTCGGTTAGGACATCAGAAAAAGAAAGGCTCGCCTTATACTTTTTAAATTTATTTATATTTTCAGAAGAATAGTCTCTTTTATAAACATATAATATTTGCGGAAGGGTACGCTTTAGTTTACTACGAAAACTAAGTACTTGAGCAGTATCATGATCCGACAAACAGAGTGGGACGGGTATACCAATTGCACATTTAATATTACTGAAAATATGGTCGATGCATGATTTGCCACGAGTGGGTACCGTAATATGCTGAGTCAATTTATAGTTATGGAGAATATTGGTTAAGTTCTGCGTTACACTGTTCTTTTTCAGAGTATTAATGTTAATACCTCCCAAAATCACAATTTTTTGCTTTGAGTGCTTGTGTAAATATTTGCTTAGTACAAGCTCAAGCTTTTCCAAAAAATAATCCAAGTGCCTTTTTTTTGTAGCCGATGAAGATCGGTATACACAGACAATAAGTAGATTTTGAGATGGTAATTTTATCGCACAGCACTCAAAGTGGAAATTGGCTATAAAATCGTCAAAAATGGTAGTTGGTTTGAAGGCTATCCCTTTTTTTACCATAATACAGGTTCCACCCCTTTTTTTATTACGTGAATAGTGAGCAGCGAGTTCATAATTATGGATATTAATATTTTTTTCCTCACCATTCTTTATGAAGGTCTCTGTGAAGCAGAGCACGACTGGAGATACGTCTTGATTCAGATCCGAGAGTGTAACTTCGATCAGTTCTTTTTTAGAAGTTAAGCCCTGTATGTTTTGATGTAAGATCACGAATTTATTATTATTACTTTTAGGGACGAAAAAAGTCAGGTGTTTTATTTTCAGACGATTTAATAATTTTATTTGGTATTAACTTAACTGTAGGAGGAAAATAATACGGTATTGTGCCCTTTTTGGACATGGTTAATATGTTCGTACCATCCTTAAACGACCTAATTTTAATTAACTATTGATTTTGGAAGTAGTCATTTGCATATATATTATTAGATTTTAATCCATTTCTGATAAAATCGTGCTCATACTTAAGATAATTTATTTCTATATTCAGTTTGTAACATATTTTTATAATATTCGATGTCATATTTCGGGAACTCTGGTCATAATGTATTAATTTGTTAATGTCAATAAAGTTACAGTTATTATAGTTTTTCACAATAAGATTAATTTCAGAATTCAATTTTTGAGTATTAAGAAATCTATTATATTGCACACTTCACAAAAATATTTTACATTCCTTCAAATAACACAGAGCATTACATACGTTGGATAGTATTAGATAAGGGTTCTTATCATTGGAGCCTGCTGATAGTATAAGTATGTCATTACTATTTAAAGAGTCTTTTATATCTTCACAACTTTTAAGCACATCGGAAGTCAATGCATAAGGTTTTACCATACCAGATACGCTGTAACAATCGTTGAATAGACCGGACCGTGATGATTTAAGTTTCGCTGCCAGACCTCGAACCTGTTGGTCGCCGATTACGTGAATGATGGGGTTCCTAGTTGTGTTTTTCTTAGCAGCGCCATCTAATGGCAACTCTTAAGCATTTTTATCGATTCGTTGGCACGGAGTGTTTGAAACGCTATTTCTAGCAAGTCGTCTATTGACTTCTGGCCTAGATGGCGTACTTGTAATTTGTTGTAGTGAGTGATTGGAGCTACAGTCGTCCTTTTCATCGATCATAAAATCCAATACGGAAATATTTGAATTCTTTTGGGTTTTTCTAGTTGTGATATTTTTTTTGGAGCTGGAATTACAAATGTCGGCTAAAATCTTCGTTTTCATTTCATGTTTCGATAATGCTTGCTTTAGTTTGGAATTTTCGAGTAAAATATTTTCTATTTCCATTTCAGCTATTTGTAGCTTTTCTTTCAATTCCTTGTTTTGGTCTATAAGCTTTTCAATTTTATCCTCCATATTTACCTTTCTCACATCTGGGCAGCTGTAAGATCTGCTATTTTGTGATAAGGTAGTCAGTATGTCTGGGTTTTCTTCATCGTCGGATAAGATTTATAGGCTGTATTGCACGTTGACAAAGTCGGAACGGGTCGCCGGTATTGAATATGCTAATTTTAATAACTGAAAATATTTTCTCATAACTTACTGCCCCCATGTGATTCAGCTCTGAAACCGATGTCAAAGCCTTAATATATTTGTGCACGAATATTAAAACATCAACACAAAGGCATAGAAGCACAATGGATGAGCGCGGGGTGTCGCGGAGTTATTGCACGATCAGCAGGGTGATTACGTGAGTTGAAAGCAACGATTAAAATCTATGTGTGATATGGATAACGGATAAATGTACTAGCACGTACTAGTATGTAATAGCACGGCTGGAGCAAGCAGCGTAGTATTTCTTAACACGGACAGACAAACAAAAAATTTAATATTGAGCCTACATTAGTATGCGATAAGTAGTATGAAATAAGGCAGGAGAAAAGTACGGCTCTTTAATCAAAAAAGTAAAAACCGACTTCAAAACCAAATTGCACTAAAAAGTCTTAAATAAACTCTTCACCATTGAAAGGAAAGGAATCCGTTTTAGGCAAACAATTTATTTTTGGAGTCGGTGCTGTGATAGTTGATGCTTGATGGTCAAAGTGATAGCACCGACTCCAAAAAGAAATTGTTTGCCTAAAACGGATTCCTTTCCTTTCAATGGTGAAAAGTTTATTTAAGACTTTTTAGTGCATTTTGGTTTTGAAGTCGGTTTTTACTTTTTTTTAAAGTTTATTTTATTTCTTCATTTTTAGTGATTACATAAGAGGGGAGGGGGGGGAGTTGCACCTTATGATTCTATTTTATTAATAAGCTACAAATTACCTATCATAAAATCCGTCATTATAATTACTGAACTCGTAAGCGTTAAGGAGTTCCACCATCAGCTCAGCCCCACAAGATGTTGACTATCAGACGTAACAACACTTCAACATTAAGGTTCTAGTAAAGAAACACTATACGTGCCTTTAAAATTTGAGGGTTTCCCTCGATTACACCAAGATCCCATCATCAGATCCCAAAATGGAAAAAATGGGACCAATAAGAAGGTACACCCTCTAAGTAGGCGAAAAAAATTTTCGATTCGGTCGACAAACGACTGAGATATGAGGTAACAAACATACAAAAAAAAACATACAGTCGAATTGATAACCTCCTCCTTTTTTGAAGTCGGTTAAAAAGAGAAGTATGTGCTTACTCCGTAGCTTTCAAGACACGGTTATGATGGCGTTAACAATTGCAATGCGACAGCAATCGAGTTATTTTTATTTTATATTTAGGACACCGATCAGATACATTGCCATGCGGGCGTAGTATGAAACATTTTTTTTGACATTTTGTGTAGACAATGCTTAACCAAATTTTCGTGTATTTATTAATTAAAAAGATTTTTTACAGAAAGCTTTTTAATAAAGATGAAATAAGAAACCAAAAATTTGCGCACGGGCGGGACTTGAACCAGCAACCTTTTGGCAAACCGGGCCAAACGCTCTTACCAATTGAGCTACCGTGCTGTTAGTCCGACCCTGCGAAATTTGTGGTCTCTTATGAAAACGTCAATTGCGTGACGCTTAGCGCCATCTAGCCGTCTGTTTATGAAACAGATGGCCCAAGCAGTTATTCTTTACAGAATAAATTCAACTTGGAAATTGATGTCGCTTCGCTATCTATGCTTTTTTAGAATGTTTTTAACACTCACAGTGTCATATTTTATATTAATAAAGATGAAATAAGAAACCAAAAATTTGCGCACGGGCGGGACTTGAACCAGCAACCTTTTGGCAAACCGGGCCAAACGCTCTTACCAATTGAGCTACCGTGCTGTTAGTCCGACCCTGCGAAATTTGTGGTCTCTTATGAAAACGTCAATTGCGTGACGCTTAGCGCCATCTAGCCGTCTGTTTATGAAACAGATGGCCCAAGCAGTTATTCTTTACAGAATAAATTCAACTTGGAAATTGATGTCGCTTCGCTATCTATGCTTTTTTAGAATGTTTTTAACACTCACAGTGTCATATTTTATATTAATAAAGATGAAATAAGAAACCAAAAAATTTGCGCACGGGCGGGACTTGAACCAGCAACCTTTTGGCAAACCGGGCCAAACGCTCTTACCAATTGAGCTACCGTGCTGTTAGTCCGACCCTGCGAAATTTGTGGTCTCTTATGAAAACGTCAATTGCGTGACGCTTAGCGCCATCTAGCCGTCTGTTTATGAAACAGATGGCCCAAGCAGTTATTCTTTACAGAATAAATTCAACTTGGAAATTGATGTCGCTTCGCTATCTATGCTTTTTTAGAATGTTTTTAACACTCACAGTGTCATATTTTATATTAATAAAGATGAAATAAGAAACCAAAAATTTGCGCACGGGCGGGACTTGAACCAGCAACCTTTTGGCAAACCGGGCCAAACGCTCTTACCAATTGAGCTACCGTGCTGTTAGTCCGACCCTGCGAAATTTGTGGTCTCTTATGAAAACGTCAATTGCGTGACGCTTAGCGCCATCTAGCCGTCTGTTTATGAAACAGATGGCCCAAGCAGTTATTCTTTACAGAATAAATTCAACTTGGAAATTGATGTCGCTTCGCTATCTATGCTTTTTTAGAATGTTTTTAACACTCACAGTGTCATATTTTATATTAATAAAGATGAAATAAGAAACCAAAAATTTGCGCACGGGCGGGACTTGAACCAGCAACCTTTTGGCAAACCGGGCCAAACGCTCTTACCAATTGAGCTACCGTGCTGTTAGTCCGACCCTGCGAAATTTGTGGTCTCTTATGAAAACGTCAATTGCGTGACGCTTAGCGCCATCTAGCCGTCTGTTTATGAAACAGATGGCCCAAGCAGTTATTCTTTACAGAATAAATTCAACTTGGAAATTGATGTCGCTTCGCTATCTATGCTTTTTTAGAATGTTTTTAACACTCACAGTGTCATATTTTATATTAATAAAGATGAAATAAGAAACCAAAAATTTGCGCACGGGCGGGACTTGAACCAGCAACCTTTTGGCAAACCGGGCCAAACGCTCTTACCAATTGAGCTACCGTGCTGTTAGTCCGACCCTGCGAAATTTGTGGTCTCTTATGAAAACGTCAATTGCGTGACGCTTAGCGCCATCTAGCCGTCTGTTTATGAAACAGATGGCCCAAGCAGTTATTCTTTACAGAATAAATTCAACTTGGAAATTGATGTCGCTTCGCTATCTATGCTTTTTTAGAATGTTTTTAACACTCACAGTGTCATATTTTATATTAATAAAGATGAAATAAGAAACCAAAAATTTGCGCACGGGCGGGACTTGAACCAGCAACCTTTTGGCAAACCGGGCCAAACGCTCTTACCAATTGAGCTACCGTGCTGTTAGTCCGACCCTGCGAAATTTGTGGTCTCTTATGAAAACGTCAATTGCGTGACGCTTAGCGCCATCTAGCCGTCTGTTTATGAAACAGATGGCCCAAGCAGTTATTCTTTACAGAATAAATTCAACTTGGAAATTGATGTCGCTTCGCTATCTATGCTTTTTTAGAATGTTTTTAACACTCACAGTGTCATATTTTATATTAATAAAGATGAAATAAGAAACCAAAAATTTGCGCACGGGCGGGACTTGAACCAGCAACCTTTTGGCAAACCGGGCCAAACGCTCTTACCAATTGAGCTACCGTGCTGTTAGTCCGACCCTGCGAAATTTGTGGTCTCTTATGAAAACGTCAATTGCGTGACGCTTAGCGCCATCTAGCCGTCTGTTTATGAAACAGATGGCCCAAGCAGTTATTCTTTACAGAATAAATTCAACTTGGAAATTGATGTCGCTTCGCTATCTATGCTTTTTTAGAATGTTTTTAACACTCACAGTGTCATATTTTATATTAATAAAGATGAAATAAGAAACCAAAAATTTGCGCACGGGCGGGACTTGAACCAGCAACCTTTTGGCAAACCGGGCCAAACGCTCTTACCAATTGAGCTACCGTGCTGTTAGTCCGACCCTGCGAAATTTGTGGTCTCTTATGAAAACGTCAATTGCGTGACGCTTAGCGCCATCTAGCCGTCTGTTTATGAAACAGATGGCCCAAGCAGTTATTCTTTACAGAATAAATTCAACTTGGAAATTGATGTCGCTTCGCTATCTATGCTTTTTTAGAATGTTTTTAACACTCACAGTGTCATATTTTATATTAATAAAGATGAAATAAGAAACCAAAAATTTGCGCACGGGCGGGACTTGAACCAGCAACCTTTTGGCAAACCGGGCCAAACGCTCTTACCAATTGAGCTACCGTGCTGTTAGTCCGACCCTGCGAAATTTGTGGTCTCTTATGAAAACGTCAATTGCGTGACGCTTAGCGCCATCTAGCCGTCTGTTTATGAAACAGATGGCCCAAGCAGTTATTCTTTACAGAATAAATTCAACTTGGAAATTGATGTCGCTTCGCTATCTATGCTTTTTTAGAATGTTTTTAACACTCACAGTGTCATATTTTATATTAATAAAGATGAAATAAGAAACCAAAAATTTGCGCACGGGCGGGACTTGAACCAGCAACCTTTTGGCAAACCGGGCCAAACGCTCTTACCAATTGAGCTACCGTGCTGTTAGTCCGACCCTGCGAAATTTGTGGTCTCTTATGAAAACGTCAATTGCGTGACGCTTAGCGCCATCTAGCCGTCTGTTTATGAAACAGATGGCCGTTTATGAAACTGTTTATGAACAGTTTCATAAACAGACGGCTAGATGGCGCTAAGCGTCACGCAATTGACGTTTTCATAAGAGACCACAAATTTCGCAGGGTCGGACTAACAGCACGGTAGCTCAATTGGTAAGAGCGTTTGGCCCGGTTTGCCAAAAGGTTGCTGGTTCAAGTCCCGCCCGTGCGCAAATTTTTGGTTTCTTATTTCATCTTTATTAATATAAAATATGACACTGTGAGTGTTAAAAACATTCTAAAAAAGCATAGATAGCGAAGCGACATCAATTTCCAAGTTGAATTTATTCTGTAAAGAATAACTGCTTGGGCCATCTGTTTCATAAACAGACGGCTAGATGGCGCTAAGCGTCACGCAATTGACGTTTTCATAAGAGACCACAAATTTCGCAGGGTCGGACTAACAGCACGGTAGCTCAATTGGTAAGAGCGTTTGGCCCGGTTTGCCAAAAGGTTGCTGGTTCAAGTCCCGCCCGTGCGCAAATTTTTGGTTTCTTATTTCATCTTTATTAATATAAAATATGACACTGTGAGTGTTAAAAACATTCTAAAAAAGCATAGATAGCGAAGCGACATCAATTTCCAAGTTGAATTTATTCTGTAAAGAATAACTGCTTGGGCCATCTGTTTCATAAACAGACGGCTAGATGGCGCTAAGCGTCACGCAATTGACGTTTTCATAAGAGACCACAAATTTCGCAGGGTCGGACTAACAGCACGGTAGCTCAATTGGTAAGAGCGTTTGGCCCGGTTTGCCAAAAGGTTGCTGGTTCAAGTCCCGCCCGTGCGCAAATTTTTGGTTTCTTATTTCATCTTTATTAATATAAAATATGACACTGTGAGTGTTAAAAACATTCTAAAAAAAGCATAGATAGCGAAGCGACATCAATTTCCAAGTTGAATTTATTCTGTAAAGAATAACTGCTTGGGCCATCTGTTTCATAAACAGACGGCTAGATGGCGCTAAGCGTCACGCAATTGACGTTTTCATAAGAGACCACAAATTTCGCAGGGTCGGACTAACAGCACGGTAGCTCAATTGGTAAGAGCGTTTGGCCCGGTTTGCCAAAAGGTTGCTGGTTCAAGTCCCGCCCGTGCGCAAATTTTTGGTTTCTTATTTCATCTTTATTAATATAAAATATGACACTGTGAGTGTTAAAAACATTCTAAAAAAGCATAGAAAGCTTTTTTTAAAAAAAAATACTAATAACTAACGTGTTATAAGGATATTTGATGCAGTTGGAAAAGGGTCAAAAGGGTTTGTTTTGACCCAATGATCCTAAAGTAATGAATGAGTTAATGGTTTGGAATGTTTTAAAACTCAGTGTCATAATTTCACCTTAAAAGATGAACGTACTCAAATATTTTCAAATTCCAACGATGTCACATATATACACATTGAATTGATTACTTCCTTTTTTTTGAATTCGGTAAAACACAGCGCCAGGGGCCCTATTTTTAAATTCACAGTGTACACACCCCTGTAACGCTCACTTACAAAAATAAGAAACCAACACATGTGCAAGGGTGGGACTCGAACCTGCTACTTCAGGCCAGAAGTACTCCATTGCAACTTTTGCAATCGAGTTACGTAAAAACCCGGCGGATCGCGGACTCGGGATGTGGGATAAGTCGACTCATCCCGCTGTCTAGTCCACGTGTGTTGTGCCAATAAAATGCTGCTGTAACAGAACAATCTAAAAATATTTGCGCACGGGCGGGACTTGAACCAGCAACCTTTTGGCAAACCGGGCCAAACGCTCTTACCAATTGAGCTACCGTGCTGTTAGTCCGACCCTGCGAAATTTGTGGTCTCTTATGAAAACGTCAATTGCGTGACGCTTAGCGCCATCTAGCCGTCTGTTTATGAAACAGATGGCCCAAGCAGTTATTCTTTACAGAATAAATTCAACTTGGAAATTGATGTCGCTTCGCTATCTATGCTTTTTTAGAATGTTTTTAACACTCACAGTGTCATATTTTATATTAATAAAGATGAAATAAGAAACCAAAAATTTGCGCACGGGCGGGACTTGAACCAGCAACCTTTTGGCAAACCGGGCCAAACGCTCTTACCAATTGAGCTACCGTGCTGTTAGTCCGACCCTGCGAAATTTGTGGTCTCTTATGAAAACGTCAATTGCGTGACGCTTAGCGCCATCTAGCCGTCTGTTTATGAAACAGATGGCCCAAGCAGTTATTCTTTACAGAATAAATTCAACTTGGAAATTGATGTCGCTTCGCTATCTATGCTTTTTTAGAATGTTTTTAACACTCACAGTGTCATATTTTATATTAATAAAGATGAAATAAGAAACCAAAAATTTGCGCACGGGCGGGACTTGAACCAGCAACCTTTTGGCAAACCGGGCCAAACGCTCTTACCAATTGAGCTACCGTGCTGTTAGTCCGACCCTGCGAAATTTGTGGTCTCTTATGAAAACGTCAATTGCGTGACGCTTAGCGCCATCTAGCCGTCTGTTTATGAAACAGATGGCCGTTTATGAAACTGTTTATGAACAGTTTCATAAACAGACGGCTAGATGGCGCTAAGCGTCACGCAATTGACGTTTTCATAAGAGACCACAAATTTCGCAGGGTCGGACTAACAGCACGGTAGCTCAATTGGTAAGAGCGTTTGGCCCGGTTTGCCAAAAGGTTGCTGGTTCAAGTCCCGCCCGTGCGCAAATTTTTGGTTTCTTATTTCATCTTTATTAATATAAAATATGACACTGTGAGTGTTAAAAACATTCTAAAAAAGCATAGATAGCGAAGCGACATCAATTTCCAAGTTGAATTTATTCTGTAAAGAATAACTGCTTGGGCCATCTGTTTCATAAACAGACGGCTAGATGGCGCTAAGCGTCACGCAATTGACGTTTTCATAAGAGACCACAAATTTCGCAGGGTCGGACTAACAGCACGGTAGCTCAATTGGTAAGAGCGTTTGGCCCGGTTTGCCAAAAGGTTGCTGGTTCAAGTCCCGCCCGTGCGCAAATTTTTGGTTTCTTATTTCATCTTTATTAATATAAAATATGACACTGTGAGTGTTAAAAACATTCTAAAAAAGCATAGATAGCGAAGCGACATCAATTTCCAAGTTGAATTTATTCTGTAAAGAATAACTGCTTGGGCCATCTGTTTCATAAACAGACGGCTAGATGGCGCTAAGCGTCACGCAATTGACGTTTTCATAAGAGACCACAAATTTCGCAGGGTCGGACTAACAGCACGGTAGCTCAATTGGTAAGAGCGTTTGGCCCGGTTTGCCAAAAGGTTGCTGGTTCAAGTCCCGCCCGTGCGCAAATTTTTGGTTTCTTATTTCATCTTTATTAATATAAAATATGACACTGTGAGTGTTAAAAACATTCTAAAAAAAGCATAGATAGCGAAGCGACATCAATTTCCAAGTTGAATTTATTCTGTAAAGAATAACTGCTTGGGCCATCTGTTTCATAAACAGACGGCTAGATGGCGCTAAGCGTCACGCAATTGACGTTTTCATAAGAGACCACAAATTTCGCAGGGTCGGACTAACAGCACGGTAGCTCAATTGGTAAGAGCGTTTGGCCCGGTTTGCCAAAAGGTTGCTGGTTCAAGTCCCGCCCGTGCGCAAATTTTTGGTTTCTTATTTCATCTTTATTAATATAAAATATGACACTGTGAGTGTTAAAAACATTCTAAAAAAGCATAGAAAGCTTTTTTTAAAAAAAAATACTAATAACTAACGTGTTATAAGGATATTTGATGCAGTTGGAAAAGGGTCAAAAGGGTTTGTTTTGACCCAATGATCCTAAAGTAATGAATGAGTTAATGGTTTGGAATGTTTTAAAACTCAGTGTCATAATTTCACCTTAAAAGATGAACGTACTCAAATATTTTCAAATTCCAACGATGTCACATATATACACATTGAATTGATTACTTCCTTTTTTTTGAATTCGGTAAAACACAGCGCCAGGGGCCCTATTTTTAAATTCACAGTGTACACACCCCTGTAACGCTCACTTACAAAAATAAGAAACCAACACATGTGCAAGGGTGGGACTCGAACCTGCTACTTCAGGCCAGAAGTACTCCATTGCAACTTTTGCAATCGAGTTACGTAAAAACCCGGCGGATCGCGGACTCGGGATGTGGGATAAGTCGACTCATCCCGCTGTCTAGTCCACGTGTGTTGTGCCAATAAAATGCTGCTGTAACAGAACAATCTAAAAATATTTTTTTATAAAACATATGGTAAATATCACCTACTAGCTACATAGTAACATGGCGCGATAGAAACGTATAGAAATATGTTACTTTTATATTTTGGTGATATCTCACCGAGTCGTTGAAAAAAGTTATATAAAACTTTTACACGATTACTAATTTATTTGCTTCATCTTCAAGATATCTTGCTGAGGTAACTTACAGCAAAAACAGCCGAACTTTAATAAGTCTACGTCTCGCACCTCGACATCATCGTCATCATCATCATTATCAGCTAAATGACGTCCACTGCTGAATATAGGTTCCCCCGCGGCTTTTCACAGCGACCGATCACTAGTGATCTGCATCCAGTTTGATCCTCTGTCTGTCACAGATAGACAGAGACAGACGACCTTGTTATAATGGATGAATATGACGGTGAACATCCTACGCTGCGTCTTTGGTCGAAGGGTCTCCAATGTAGAATTTTCCTGTCTTAACGGCCATCAGTTCTTCGTGCTATGTACCCTGTCCACTGCCACTCGACAATTCGGTACATAATATTGTCGTTGTAAATGTGTAATTAAAGTTCATAGAACTGCGCTTGAGGATTCGTTTGCTGAAGCTAACGAAGTATTCTCTATTATGCCACCGGCAGATGTTTCCACCTCGCATGAGCATCTATTACGACAGGAAACAATGGTTGTTGAAAACGAACTAGAAGCCAAGATATAATAAGACAATGCGAACATATCTTGCACTATAACTACATATTTATTTCAGAAATTATAATAACACATTATTTAACAATTTTAAATGCAGGTTTTTTTAAATAATGAGTTGCCATAGGTTTTTTGAATCGACAAATGGTCATCTTACGAGTATAAGGATCCCCATTCCGTTAGCTTTTATTCATTTGAACAAGGAATAGGGTGAACAGGTTGATCTTAAATCAGTTAATAGCTTACAAGTTTAGGTATACCTACTTTTTCTAAGCCCGAGCTTCGTTAAAACAATGACATTTGGTTTGGTGCGCGTCCCTTGTACACCGCCTGCGAAAAAGCACCAACAGCATCCTAAATGTTTTTGCGCTAAGGGACTAGTTGATGCTGAAGCACTGAACTCATCTCTAAACGTTTGTGGGGAAGGCCCAATTATTACACTCAGTATTGTCCTCTAGTATAGACCTCCCGTCATAAATCATAAATCGTTTATGTGCTCAAAATATGGTATAAATTGATATTGCAAACAGTAAAAGGTGCTCAAGTTTCGTTAAAAAGAAGCACGCAAATCATTTACAGTGCTTGTAATCAAATCATACAATAATCAATAAATATCTGGTATCAAAATGTCAAAAATAAATTAAATCTAGCGATTGTCAATTAATTCCGTAACACATTTTTTTTTCAATAGTATATCTAAGTTTCAATAGATTAGGTGCAAATTTTACTAACTATTAACTGCTTTTATTTTTGACTAAAAAACATGGGTTTGTATACTGTTCTGTGTCTGATTCCTGAAATTAAATGTTTATACACTTATTTTGATTACGATAATTCCTTACCATTACAAAATTATCAACAGTTTACGTATCGGCGACGTCTCAAGCTCTACCCAAAATTAACAACATTCCTCAAAAGTTCAAAGCGAGGTTGCTGTGGTTTTATCTAACAACATTTTCCGGTACTTAGCCGCTTCTAGGAATTGATTTTTGCCTGGAATACTTGATTTGCTTGAGCGAATTAAGAATAATATACTTATTAATAAAAAAATAGAGTTTTGTCACTAGAAAAAAATGGGGTTATTTTTAACAAGTTAATTTGCGTCCAATAAAAGGTCATATCCAATAATATTGATCGATTCTCGGTCGGGTGAATTTAGGTATAAAAATTTTCAATATTGTCTCGGGTCTGGATGTTGTGGTACCGCCGTTGTGTCCGATTTCCATAACACAAGTGCAATAGCTACTTACTTTGGAATCAGAGCAATGTATGTGATTGGTGGTCAATATTTATTTTTTATTATATATTTAAAGTAAGTCAGTGTACGTAAGAAAGTTTGTAGCTACGTTTTGTTTCACGCTAAAACAGCTATCCCGAATTTGACGATTTATAAGGAAGGCGGTGAAAATAGGGATAAAAATATGTACGACAGACAAGCGCCTGTACTTAAACTAGTAAAGCATATATTTCATACTAGCAGTTTCCCACGGCTTCACCCGCGTTAATATCATATCTAACAAAATATCATTGTAAATTAATAGTTATTCCTATATATGAGCCATATCATTGTAAAGTTTAATCAAAATCTATTGGGCAGTTTTCGCGTAAAGTAGGAACAAAACGTACATCATCCTCACAAACTTCCACGTTTATAATATTAGTAGGAAACTTATTGAATTGGTATCGTATCGCAATCTCATCGTAGCGTGTATTTAACCCTTCCAATCTGCACTGCAGGCCTAGTTTTGCCAGCCCAATGAACAGTCGGGTTCCGTACTTGGTCACCGCTTCCTCCCTCTGGCGCTTCGCCGAGCAAAGGCACTCTCGATTTATTTGCAAAATGTTTCTTTTGCAAGGAATTAGCTGTGTGTGAAAGGTTCAAGTTAGCTATTTTTAAATATTACAGGAGTAGGTAATTTCATAGTTCTTAAACTATCCCATATAGAAGATTAATGATTCTTAAATCAGTATTTTAATACAATCAGGTGCTCGTAGCGCAGTGGTAGCAGCGCTTTGGTAGTGATACCGAAGTGAAGCAACCTACGGCGCTGTCGTGTTAAGATGGGTGACCATTCCGATGACATAAGTGACGTATATCACGAGCATCTCCTTGCTTTGGAAGGCATATTAAGCAGTTGGTCCAGGCTAATATCGGTTGATATTAGTCGTTAAGCCTAGTCAGCGGCCTTGCTAACATCTGACAGCAGGGTTAGTCGCTTGCCTTGCAAACACCTCTCCACCAACTCGCACTGAGCCTGCGTGGTGGAGTATGGCTCAAACTACCTCGTGGTTGGTAAGGCCTTTGCCCAGCAGTGGGACGTTACAGGCTAACTTTTCTTACTTTTTTAATAGAATCAATTGGATACGTAATGATTATCACTTTTGCCTCAAGCTTTTATGAAATTGAAAGCTTTTATGATAATTTTATCAAAATGACTATGGTTTTAAGTTATATTCGTTAAAGCTGAAAGAAAGGTATCAATAGAAAGACACATATATTTTGGTAACTTACACTAAAATTATAAACTTCATAAAGTTAAGGAATAAATAGTATTATGAGTATTTCTAACATTGTTAACATGCGCGTGAAAACCATATATCACAAAACATCCCACTATATTAGCTCAGGGTGCATTCACACTGTCCGTATGCATGAAACATTCCCGTCCTATCGCGTTACATTAAGCGGCGGCGTTTATCACCATATCGGCAGGGATATTATATTACGTAACTGACTATTGACTACAGGTAGGCTGAGTCAATTTTCCGACGATCTTTCCTTCGATGTGTAGACTGTAGATTCCAAATAAAACTCTTCTTTTTGAGATCGGTGACCGTGAGAGCGCGTACGATCTGGCCCGCTCACGGCCCTTTATTTAACCAAAAATACATGTCTGACTTATCGACTAATACAGATTAGTTACAAACAAGGACGGACACATAACATCATCTGCGTATTCCTTCTAACGTTTTTGTAACCTACCTACATTAATCGTGATAAAATTCCCATTCGCAACAATCCACTCTATGGGTTTCCTACCTACCCTCAGAAAGCGCGATATGGGGGACAGGAAATTCGAAGGCTTTACCGGCCTCGCTCCACCTGAGCGAGACAGCCTACTAGGGTCTCCCTCGCCCCTGTACCAAACTACCTACATATTTCTTAATATTTCCTAGCTAGTTAATTGTTACCCTACCTGCCTACCTAATTTGCAAATGGGAATTCCTAACTAACAGGTTTCTTATTATTGAAATAAAACGAGCCCTAAGCTAATTACAATGCTTACTCGCTATGGCCCTAACAGAAAATTATATTTATTATCATCAAAAATCCTTACAAATAAATATAACTAAACTTATTACTAAACATGATTGGGTGTCCGTAACAGTCTCCCCCCGGTGAAGCGCTGCGAAGTGCGAACCTCTTCTTATTCCACCGGCAGGACAGCCAATCTCGACGCCGGTCGACGAAACACGCCGCCCTTGGTCCGAATCTCGACGTTCCTCACTGCTCCGTCAGGTCCAGGATGTACTTCTGTGACGACGCCTCGTGGCCACACGTTTCTAGGCAGTGTGTGGTCCACCACGACGACTAGATCACCGGGCTTGATAGCAACCTCGGCGACATCTCGGGCTCCTCTTCTCGGCACCAGGTCCGGTAGGTATTCTTTAAGCCAGCGGCGCCAATACTCGTCGGCTAGCGCTTGCGCCGCCCTCCACGTCTTCCTCGACGCTGGTTCGCACGGCCCGATGATGGGTAGGCCGCGCGGTCCCCCTAGTAGTGGTTCGGGGTGAGCGCCTCCGGGTCGTCAGCGCTGACCGGCACGTGTGTTAGCGGTCGCGCGTTCATGGTGTGCTCGACCTCCGCCAGTAGAGTTTGCAGTACCTCTTCTCTCGGTGCCTTTTCATGTAGAGTGACTCGTAGAGCGTTCTTGACAGAGCGAATGAGACGCTCCCACGCTCCCCCCTGATGCGGTGCCCCTGGTGCTATGTAGCGCCAGTCGATGCGCTGGGTGAGCGCATAGTCTCGTAGAGCTGGCTCCCATTCTTCATTCGCCGCTCGTAGCTCCTTGTCTGCGCCTTTGAAGTTCGTCGCGTTGTCTGAGTACATTTTCTGTGGCCACCCTCGTCGCGCTCCCATACGCCGCAATGCCATGATAGCCGAGTCAGTCGACAGGCTCGCTACCAACTCTATATGCACGGCTCTCGTAGTGAGGCATGTGAATAACGCTCCCCACCGTTTTTCGTGACGACGGCCCACAGTTATGATCATGGGACCAAAGAAATCTAGACCACAGTTAGAGAATGGTCTGGTGAAAGCCTCTACTTGAGCGCGTGGCAAGTCTCCCAGCACAGGTGTCACAGGTCTCGCCTTTCTCATACGACAAAAGGCGCACTTATAGGCCACGGCCCGAACAGTAGGTCGCAATCGCAGTATCCAGTATCTCTGTCGTACATCGTTGACGACGCGTTCGTTGTGCGAGTGATGGGCGCGACGGTGTTCCCTATTGCACAACAACCGCGCGTACGGGTGGCTGCCGTCCAATATTACGGGCGTAGTATCGGGGGCAGACACACCCGCTGCCCTCGTCCTTCCTCTCGCCCGCAACACGCCCTCCTCGTCGATGATTGGATCAAGTCTTCGGATGCGACTCCCCGCCTTCAAGTTCTGACCTCTTTCTAGGCGCTCTATGTCTTCTCGAAATGAGTCTGCCTGCGCTCCCCTCATCAGCCATCTTTCCGCTCTATCTATGTGTTCTTTGGTCAAAACAGTTGCGCGCTTGCGACATTTATCTATAAATAGAAGCACATACGCCATCGCCCTCACTAGGCGCTCGTAGTTGGAAAAACGCCCGGCGTCTGGCACGCTCCATTTGTCCTCTGTCGCGACGCTAAATACAGTCTCCTCGCTGCTCTCTGTGCAGCCTGCTTGAGACGGCCATGTATTCTCCGGTTCGTATAAAAACGATGGCCCAGTAAACCATCTGTCTTCATTTGATTTCATCTCTGTGACGACTCTAGTCGCGTCGTCCGCTACGTTGTCTTGCGTCGGCACCCACCGCCACTGATCGGGTCTTGAAAACTCACACATCTCTCTCAAGCGGTGCGCTACGTATGGCGTGTAACGCACTCTATCGTTCCCAATCCAGTGCAGAACGGTCGTAGAGTCTGTCCAATACGTAACTCTATCGGGCTGCCATCTGTGCTCCTCCATTACTGTCGACGCAAGTCTCGTTCCGATAAGACACGCTTGTAACTCCAGACGTGGTATCGTCTGCGTCTTCATCGGGGCTACTCTTGCCTTTGCTGCCGCTAATACCACACGACTTGATCCATCCTCGTACTCTACAAGCCAATAGACTGCTGTCGCGTAAGCAGACTCGCTAGCGTCGCAGAACACGTGCAGCTGCTTTCCAGTCACTCCCCCCGTCAAAGTGTAGAGGCGGGGTAGACGCAGACTGCTAAGTGTATCTACGTTCCGCAGGCTCTGTGTGTCGGCTACTCGGCATTCCTCTGCGTAGCCTTTTCTAAACATACTCTCGATCTGGGCTGTGTACTTTGCTTTGAAGTCTTCAGATGCGTCCATCTTCCTTTCTATTGACGTGAGCCTCCGCCTCGCAGCCTCGTAGCTCGGCGGCATAACTGTGTTAACCTTGCGCCACGGCAATCCAACTTCATATCGCTGATTGACACATCTCACTGTTGACTCAAAGGCTTCTAAGGCGCGCACATCATCAGGGTTCTCGCGTTCCTTCTTCTGAATGCCCAGCGAATCGATGTCGAAGTATGACTTCACCATGTTGTGTAATTCTTCGTCAGGTTGCGTAGACCGAGCTCTCCCATGGTCGTCGACGAACAACACTGTATCTCTCTCCCTTATGACTCGGGACGGCGCTCGACCATGTATCACCCACCCCAGTCTGGTGAGCGATGCTGCTGGCTCGTGGCGTTTGCCTGTCAACAGCTTCCTGCTTACTATCAGATGCCAATTGTCCGCGCCTATGAGGACACGCGGCTTGGCGTTCACATAACACACGTCACTCTCGTTCAGGTTACGCATGTGTCCGTACTCTAAACAGCTCCGACCCACCGTTTGAGTATTCAAGCGGAGATTCTTCATTGTTCTCGCTTTCACCAAATGTTTCTCGTTGTTACTGGCGATCATTTGAAGCTCCACCTCTCTGCTCGTGTGTGGTACGCTCTGTGTGTTCACACTGCATATGTGTAAGTCTCGAAGCGGGCCTTCTGCACCGACGTATTCCGCCACGTCCTGATCGATCAACGTAACCGTAGACCCTTCGTCAAGTAGAGCGTGTGTGTTTACTCTACCCCGTGGCCCCTCAATGACGATCGGACATACCTTCAACGACACCTTGGATGCCCCCACAGTATGGCTAACTGAGGCTACCACTTCTTGGTTGTGTTGACTTTCGCTGTTTTCACGCTCTGTGTGTAACAGCCTGTGATGACGTCGGTTACAGCCATTCTCATTACACATCGGTGCTTTACATTTGATTCGCCTGTGCTTATTGTTCAAGCATAGAAAGCATATCTTTTCTTCTTTCAACCAATCCCATCTTTGCTTTACTGTCATGGTTTTAAACTTTGTGCACTTCGACACTTCGTGGTCCCCGCCGCAACATAAACACGTCTTATCTTGTGCCGTCGTAGCTTTTTCCTCGGCTGTGGCGTACACACCAGTGTTTCGCTTCTTTGAGTTAGCCTTCTGCTTAGCTTGCACTTCTTTCTTCGCTGCACTGTTGCTAGGTTGCGACACGTATGCGAATCGAATCGCCTTATTCGCTTCCTCCATCAAAAACTGCGATAATGTCACGATCTCTGGCTCCGAGTAGCTTGCGTACTGCGCTGCGTAGTCGCACCATCTTGTTTTCAAGTGTGGGCTCAGCTTATCGACCACCTCTCGGGTCATCATCGGATTTCTGAGGTAGCTTTTATTATCTATGGAGTCCAGTGTATACGCGATGTTCTGTACCTTAATCGCGAATGAATTCAGTTCACTGGCTGTCGTTCCAACTCGCGGCAGGTTCTTGAGGTCGTCCAGTGCCCGATCAATGATCACTTCTGGCCTTCCATAGCATTGTTCTAGCGTTCGCATGATCTTGTCCGGATCGGTGGCACGGTATAACAACGCCGCTACTGCCTCCTTGGCTTCTCCTTTTAGACAATTCCTCAATCTAGCCAGGTTCTCGGATTTACTGTAGTTGCATGATCGCGTTGAATCTTCCATTGCAGCTTTAAATGGTAACCAGTCGTTCGTGTTTCCATTAAAAATTGGTAACTCAATAGCTTGACGTGGGGCCGGTCGCTTCGACATAATCCTCTCCAATGTGTAAGCAAGTCGTTCCGCCCCGTCCGTATACTCTTGGGGTCTCGCTGTACAATCATTGTTTGACTCGACCTGTCGCTGCACATCTTGTTGAATGTTGTTTACATCTTCATTTAATTCTATGCTCGGCGAATTCAAATGTCGGTTTCTATCCACTTCTATATTACGCGCATCTTTTTCTTGGCGTCGCGTAAACAAATGTCTATTTCTTTCATTCCTCTCTTCACGGAGGGTAGGAACGCTACAAGACATCTCGGTTGTTGGTAGTTGCATGTTTACATCTTGACGCCGGGACTGGGCTTGATCCAACCAGTCATCCACCCTCGCTAGGGTCTCACCGGCGGGTAGGCTCTCACGGTCATCTTCATCTGTTGTATCCATTATCGTAGCGATCTCAAATTCTAATCTCTTCTGAATTAGATTCTTTTCAATAGCCGCCAACTGCTCGGCTGCTCTCAACTCGGCTTGCTTTAAACGAGCGGCGACGCTTGACCTATTTGACGACGGCGGCGGCCTTATCCTAGGCGCGTCGGCGTTAGCGTCGTGACGTCTCTCTGCTGCCGTTTCCATTCATCCGCCTTCTGCGGGTAGTTCAGTCTGTCGTAACGTACTCGCGGTGGCTTGCACAGACGGTGATGCGGGTGGCTCTTCAAAGTTGCGTAGTCTTGAGTCTTCGGCTTCCATTTTCCCAGCTTGGCTGCGCGTAGTCGGCATCTTCTTACTTGCTGCCCCTACTCCTATCAATCCCAAACAGGTACACTACCAAGGGGAGCCTGTCTGGGGATGGACGGTCGTGCAGGATCGGAAGGGAGGTACCGCCCGGCAGAGAGTGTACGCATCCGTGGGGTGCTCAGTTCTGGCTGGAATGTCCAGAACCCTCCGCAGTGCCTACAGTCCGGCCCCCACGCTTACGCACACCGTACCGGCGCCGGTCGGACTTGTTCACAATCGCTGGCGCGATATGTGGCAGCTCGCCCGAAAACTGCACCGCCTGGGAATCGGCGTTAAACCCGAGACAGACACCGTTTGGAACCGTTAGGTGGTGAATGCCCGAGCCACGGAACACCCGTGTAAATGTGATCGTCTCTCCACAGGAGTATAGGCCGAATCGCGGCTCCTGGTTACACTGTGCTTCGGCGTAGATCCCTCGGCGTATGTGCTAACCAAAGCACAAGTCGATGCCGCGTTGCTGATTTCTTCTTATAATCCAGATCGCAACGGACCAGACGATATCCGGATCGCAAGGACCAGACGATATTGACTACAGGTAGGCTGAGTCAATTTTCCGACGATCTTTCCTTCGATGTGTAGACTGTAGATTCCAAATAAAACTCTTCTTTTTGAGATCGGTGACCGTGAGAGCGCGTACGATCTGGCCCGCTCACGGCCCTTTATTTAACCAAAAATACATGTCTGACTTATCGACTAATACAGATTAGTTACAAACAAGGACGGACACATAACATCATCTGCGTATTCCTTCTAACGTTTTTGTAACCTACCTACATTAATCGTGATAAAATTCCCATTCGCAACAATCCACTCTATGGGTTTCCTACCTACCCTCAGAAAGCGCGATATGGGGGACAGGAAATTCGAAGGCTTTACCGGCCTCGCTCCACCTGAGCGAGACAGCCTACTAGGGTCTCCCTCGCCCCTGTACCAAACTACCTACATATTTCTTAATATTTCCTAGCTAGTTAATTGTTACCCTACCTGCCTACCTAATTTGCAAATGGGAATTCCTAACTAACAGGTTTCTTATTATTGAAATAAAACGAGCCCTAAGCTAATTACAATGCTTACTCGCTATGGCCCTAACAGAAAATTATATTTATTATCATCAAAAATCCTTACAAATAAATATAACTAAACTTATTACTAAACATGATTGGGTGTCCGTAACACTGACGATCTTGTTCTTTAGAATGTTTTTAACACTCACAGTGTCATATTTTATATTCATAAACTTTTAATATTTTCATAAACTATTCCAAAGCATAAGGTAGCAAAGGGTCATCAATTTCCAAGTTGAATTTATTCTGTAAAGAATAACTGCTTGGGCCATCTGTTTTATAAACAGACGGCAAGATGGCGCTAAACGTCACGCAATTGACGTTTTCATAAGAGACCACAAATTTCGCAGGGTCGGACTGACAGCACGGTAGCTCAATTGGTAAGAGCGTTTGGCACGGTCAGCCAAAAGGTTGCTGGTTCAAGTCCCGCCCGTGCGCAAATTT
Source organism: Pyrausta purpuralis (assembly GCA_963924145.1). NCBI lineage: Eukaryota > Metazoa > Arthropoda > Insecta > Lepidoptera > Crambidae > Pyrausta > Pyrausta purpuralis. The sequence goes on from OZ001650.1 coordinate 5,432,359, forward strand.
TTGGTTTCTTATTTCATCTTTATGACGATCTTGTGTAAAAATGGCTGTTACTTTATTAAGAGTGTCAGGTTATTTGTCAGTGCAGTCAAGTAAGCGATAACTTCAAAGCCTTTAAAATTATGTCAAAAGCAGTAAGTGGAAGTAATCTTTAGTAAAAAGAGTTTTCTTCACTTGCCCCCGCCGGCATAGCCCTCACAGGGCATCTGGGAATTCTCAAAAAAATATGTCTCAGTCGCTACCGATACCTCACTTCAAGGGAGAAACGGGGAAAGGCGACAAGGTGTCAACTGGGATATATTCTTGTACAAATTCCCAGTTGCCCCCAGTGGGGGCTAGAGGAAATAACCCCATTAAAAGAATCTTAAACATAGAAAGCAGTTGGCCGAAGACAACATAACAGCAGCCGCCGACAAAATGCGGTATCTGATTTGTCATTGACAATCGACATGCCGTAAATATGTCGTTGTCGTACCATTGACATTTCGTCGACGTAAAGGTAGTCCTAGCTATCGTCCAAGTACCGCTCGTATGTAAGAGCACTAATGATAGCAATGCAATGGCGATTAAGTTACGTAGTAGCCGAGTGGCGCGGACGTCCGCGTGAGAATCGACGCGCCGATACCCGACCGCGCTTTACGAGGCGCCTGTCTCCGGCTCATTGTTGTTAAATATTAAAAATAATTATATTGTCAAAAATGTACTCAGTTCGTTTTATTTCTTTAAAAAAACGGGGAAGGGGAAGTGTGCGCTGCCTCACCCCATATTATTTTAAGTAAGTATATTTAAGTCTTTAGTTATTGTAATATGAGTCATTATAATAAAACTAACCGTGCGCGTAACACTTGTTTTATTAGCATCTCCCGCAGTCAGCCTTACATTGCGTATCAGTTATTGGAGAGGTATCATATAGTTAAAAATATAGACAACCTTATCATCACATTGATCACAGTCATTTTTCTGATTATTCGAGGTTTTTTGAGGTGCTCGTAGCACAGTGGTAGCAGCGCATCGCTTTGGTAGTGATACCAAAGTTGAGAAACCTGTAGCGCGTGTTTAGATGGGTGACCATTCCGGCCGTATAAGTGACGTTTATCACGAGCATCTCCGTGCTTTGGGAAGCACGTTTAGCTATTGATTCTAGCTAATATCGGTCGATTTTAGTCGTTTAGCCTGGCTAGATGCCTTATGGGCGGCTTGATAACATCTGACAGCAAGGTTTAGTCGCATGCCTTGTAAACATCCCTCCACCAACCCGCACTGAGCCTGCGTGGTGGAGTATGACTCAAACTACCTCATAGTTGAGTCAAAGGTTTAGTATGTTGATCTATTAAGGCTTCCTAACACGTGTGAAAAAATTCGTTTGTGTATGTATATCTCAAAAATGAGAAGTCATAGCGAGATGTTTTATTAGTTTAATTTTAGGTGTAGTTCATTAAGAGTAGTACAGTGTATAGTGTAATTTTTGAAATAAGAGTAATAACTGAAAATCAATTAAAAAAGCCGCAATGCATGATGTTAGCTTATATAGACCATCAATCTATACACATCATGCACCGACTCCGAGAGAAATTGGTTCTTCTAAATAAAAGACAAATGCGTTTTTTTTATCTAATTAATCAGTTTTTTGCGGTCGGTTTTCCCACTAAAACTTAATCCGTCGAATACAGTAGCCGTGTAAACGAATATTAACGGTATTGCGTGCCGGCAGACGCATAAAGAACAATGAACAGGGATCTTCTTTATTGCGGGAGGCGGCTCCGTGCTTCAGTGCCGATGACCCCTTCGTTAGTCCACGGCGTGAGTTCAGTATTCTTTACCGCTACCATGAGTTTACGACGGTTTTACTCGCTAGCGATGACGTAAAAATGTCTATGAAAAATTGCACAGCGCCTCTAGCGGTCACTGATTGAACTAAAGTTTTCCATAAAAAAGTTACGTCGTCGCTAGCGAGAAAAACAGTCGTCGCTATCGAGTAAACTCATGGTAACGGTACTGATATATCGGGATTGGTGGAATTGGTTGGCCCGTGAAGGTTAAGCTATGCTAAAGTACTAAGACCCCGTGAAGATTTGTACTATACTAAAATACTAAGACCCCACACACTGCGAATCTTAGCATCGATGCAGAAGTGCGACTGCATCGATGATAACGCGCGTTAGTATTTATGCAGTCGCCAAATCTCCGTACATAATTTGTCAATTTTTGGATACTGCATCATGACTGCACCGATGCTAACACACGTTAGCATCACGACTTCATCGATGCTAAAAGTAGCGCAGTGTGCAAAGGGTCTAAATAATTTGTTACTTTATTATCAATATTACCACTTTTCGCGGGACGTCCACCTCTATACAGGGTTTAACAAAATCAACTACATTTATTGTCGGTGGTGATTCTGTTGCTTATTTACAACAACTTTTTGTATGGGACCAACATCGAAATCCCAAGATTTTTTTTTGAATTGTCCATGCAAACTAGAATCAGCTGATTGGCACTCTAGTATGGGAAAGTGAAATCTTTTTTAGGATTACGATGTTAGTCACATACACAAAGTTGTTGTATTTGATGGTCAGAATTGGCCCCTGAAAGGAATACAGTCAATTTTGTTAGACCCTATATATGTATAAAATTGGTAATAAATATTATTTATAGTGAACCGTACTAATAAGACTTCCACAATACAACGCATGCATTAAGCATGTTACATTAGTTATTATAAAATTTATTTAAGACTAAGACTTAAGACTTTATTGCACTGTTAATGGTACAATTGGCGGACTTAATGCCTTATTTTTAGCATTCTCAACCAGTCAACCGCTTGGGAAATGCAGGGAGTTAAATTTGTGGCAGAATATTCAAAAGTACTGAGGGGGACCAAAAAAAATTTATAATGCAGTAACATAAACAACTATATTTTTATAAATTTATTAACATAAAATTGTATCAAATCAACTTTTGCCTCCTCAACCTATGTCGTACGTACCCGTATGTACGAGTCACTATCAAATTTTGCTGTTTGACAGACGAGGAATCGAATCCCGTGTCTTACGCTATCCGGGCGTATAGCTATGCTTTTGTCGGTGGAGTTTTTTTTTAATTCTTTACGTAACCTCTTGCTTTATTTGATGCATATAGCTTTTTCTTGGTCTTTCTTCCTTTCTCATTCTTTTCTCTCGTCTATTATGGTTTGATGAAACATCCTGTCGTATAAAGTGTCCCAACAATTGCTTTCCTCTACTTTCAATTGTTTCCATTTATTTTTCTCTTTTTCTCAGCGATGTTCACGAATTTTTACTTCGTTTTTTTCACCGTCTAGTATGTATAGGTGTATCCCCCAATTTCAATGCTCTCATGTATCTCTTATTTGTTATATTAGTGTTTGATGCGTTTGATATCTGAACCTAGCGATGTATTGTGCCTAATCTGATTTGAACGCGATCCGTGATAGGGTTAGCAGCACGTTTGAAATAAAACCACGAGACTAAGGTTTATGTTACTCAGTGAAAAATAACAAAGCTGGGTATAAGGAGTCTTTTAAGTTTGTTAACATTTAGTTAAAATAGTAATAATAATATTGTAATCTTTTTATATCGTGTGATGACAATGCGGCCGAGAACAAATTTGGTAACAGCATAATATTTGCTAAATTGTTGAGAATGTAATAGTTACTTTTTTGAATATTACTTTCACAACTAAAATGTTATCGAAATTCTTTGCTACGTTTAATTAATTTGACTAATAAGAATAAAAAGGACTATTGACTATTTGCATAAATAAATGACTTTTATGCAAACAGATTTGTTTACTTCATGACCTGTAGCGCCCAATCTTACGTACAAAACACGATTGTTGTTTTCATCCTTTTGAGTACAAAAATACTATATGGATTTAAACTAACATGGTCACTAACATCAGAATATATTGAAACGGGTTTGCTACCATAGACTTTATTGTTTTCTGACTTAACTGAGAAACACCTTGACCATGGCACTTGTAACAGTGCCGAAATATCGTAAACTCGAAAATAACAAGGTACTAGCAAACCCGTTACAATCTATTCTTATATAAAATACTGTTTAAACATTTTATTCATAAACCAGTTTTGACTGCCAGTATATAAATAAATAAATATCCTTTGGACATTCCCACACATCGCCATCTAGTCCCAAAGTAAGCTACTCAAAGCTTGTGTTATGGGTGCCAGATAACGGATATAATACTTAAATACTTTTTGTTTGTAAATACATACATGATATACATAGAAAACACCCAGACCAATACAAACAGACATGTTCATGCACACAAATAATTGTATTGTGCGGGGATCGAACACGCAACTCGCTGAGTAGTAGGCGATTTCTCCACCACTACACTAGACGGGTCATCGTGATATGTAGCACTGTTACATGGTACATGCACGGGATGATGTATCCATTATATTTTGACTTGTTTTAAATTTGTTTTGTTATTGAAATTTGTAATTAGTCCACTTGTTGACATAAGTAAACTATTAAATTATATAATAAACCAACAGCGAAATAAATAAATAAATTATTTTAGTGACAACCTTAATCTTGGTGGCAGAGCGTGGCGTTGTGTTTGCCACGCTACAGTGCTACGGCATTACGCCGCTACGGCACTATGCTGTTACTACGGTGCTACGACGCTACGAATAATTCCTCCCGTGAAAGCTTTCCAGTAGATTGTCAGTCATTGCAATTTGTTTACTATTTTGTAGTTATTTGGGTCTATTTATTGCTTAGTTAGACTAAGTAACTTTATGCAAATTATGTTATTATGCAGCACGGAAGTTGTCATTCAAACTTGGCCTTCTTGATTGCTACTAATATTGTAATTAACAACAAATAATTCAATATGCAATTGCAATGAAATAAAAATCAGCAGCATGTTCGAAACTGAGCACAACAAATCATATTTTTTCTAAAAGCATTTTTTATTTTGTCTCACCTACAACATAAAACAACTGTATAGAGTTGTTACTAAATACTAAATAAATAAATAAAATACTTATTCAAAACTGTGTATGTAAAAGATATATTTCTTAAAACGTATAGCAACTGTAGCCTACTCACGTAATTTACATTTTAAATTACTTTTTCAACCTAAATAACTATCTATTTACACAAACACAACAACATAAACTTATTATCTAACTTAACCTAACGCTTAAGTTATAATATAGTTAAACACTAACCTAAAATAATTTAATTACCCTAGTTTATATCCTAAACTATAACTAAATAAACTATGTAAACTTACATACTACCATTAACATAAGAAATCTAAATTTATGTTCACTTATGTTAGATGTCGATTGTCGATATCGACGCGGCAAGGCGCCATCGATACGCAGCAATTCAGCAGACGCAGCGATTTGCAACGCACAGTGCCCGGCGCCTGCGCAGTCCTTTTTTATTTTAGTCAGAACTTATGCACCGAACGCGGAACCCGTGTTGCTTGCGCCGCCGCCGTATGATTTACGTACTTCACAATCTTTATTTGTAATAAGAACTTTGTTATTTTCATACGAATAAACAGTGATTAACAAATTGGTGCTCTCTGCACTCCTTCTTAATTACTGGTGGGTGATCACAGCACCTTCTACATCGCCCTCTATACAACAAAATGCTGCTCAATTTATTCATGCAACATGTATAAAGTATTAAGAGTATTACTTATTCGTTCGCTGACTAAAGAAAATACTTCTATTTTCCTTCTTTATAAGAAGTCGAGAGTATTTCGTTAAAATTATAAATCCGCATTCGGAGAAACTGCATTAATGTTACCATATTTAATATGTCTAAAAAGACTTCACGTACAAAATTTTGAATTCTTTGGTGTATCACAAAAAATCGTTTTTAAAAAGTACATGAAATTGCTCGTCTATGTGTATTATTTGAAATTGTATTTTTTAAATAATAAAATAGTATTGATTACTACAAGGTATATGACCTGAGCCTGTTTAAGAGTGAATAGGTTGCACCTGTGCTCGCCGAGAGCGATATGACTTGACTTACTTTGCATAAGATATTGCATTCTTCTATTGATGCCCCGAATCTGTTGTCGACAGTTAACATCAACACAGCTCATAAGACACGCTGCTTTAGCACCTTTACAAGGCAAGTGTTTAGAATAATACCTCATATTATAATCCCGTGGTCAGAATGTTTAGTTATTTGACGAGTTAAAAAACCAATGATGTAGACGTGTTTAGCAGGTTGTCTCTGTACAAAAAAACGTCTCAAATATCATAAAAGTCAAGTATTCTCAATCACCCTTGAATATTGAATCACTACTGGTTTGTTAAATTATTCTTTATTATTTTTTTACTAATATTATTTCATTCTAACTTCTAATCTTTAACTTTCACACTACACTTCGAATTTTAAAATCATGTTATGTACACTATTGTTGGACTACAGTTTCGTCTTTAATTTACATCTTTTAGTTATAAGCAAGTTAGGAATGTAGTTTGTTTGTGTACTCAATAAATAAAATAAATCAGCATATATGTGGTATATGCTGATTTATTTTATTTATTGACACACATCAGGTTACCCACTTTTGTTGCAAACTAGTCCTTATTACAACTGCATAAGATACCACAGTGATACCTTGACGTGTTGTTGTCCGTACTAACAAACGGGATTTTCTCTCAATACTCGGGATCCATAGTCACCCAACACCGGTACATTCATTAAGTATGTGTCCCGCCTATTGTAACCGCGTTCTAAGCTCACCTAACTTCGTCTTTGTGCTCACAAAGTATTATTCTTTTTTAACTTTTCATGGAAATCACGTATTTCCACTCCTAAATGGAAGTGTGATTTTATTGTGTGATATGTTTCCTTTGATAAATGTCACATAATAGAAAAGGTATACTAGTTAAGCGGTTAAAATTTTAAGACATAAAAATTACAATTAGCTAAGATGTTTTTAAATTATATAGATACGACCTACGCGCTCGAAAATGGCTACACAAAAGGCAGGTAATTGCCCGGAGTACATTCAGTTGGGCACGCTTTCTCTTTATGGCTATGCGTCCCCACAACGCCTTAAATTATTTCTCGTTTGCTGGTAAAAATGCCTTCCTGTGTGTTTAGGAGTAGTGCCAATTACGCTGCAATTGTGAGGAACAAGAAAAACGTGTCATTACATTCATTAGTATAGTTTTTTCATTTAAAAGTATTAAAACTTAAAACACCTATTTATGCTTTACCATAATTTAGCTAGGGCTGACATTAGGCTAAAGAGCGAGATGACACGCGCTCGCGCCAATGAGCGCTCAATGCAATCAATACGTAACGGATGTTATATATTTATCTCTTTCTATCAACAGGCATGCCTCATCTGTTGTCTTTAATAGCGCTTAGTGTCGAAATACACAACTATACGTTCGTATATAGTGTAATCCTTGCGCCACTTTAAAATGCTTTAATGTTAGTGTAGAACGTGTCTATACTTTTACGTCATTGACAATTAGTTTATTTTATGACGACCTCCGTGGTCGAGTGGCTAGCACATTGGTTTCAAGCGTCGCCATCTCGTGAGGCTCCGGGTTCGATTCCCGGTCGGGTCAATGTAGAAAACGATCTTTTCTATATTGTCTCGGGTCTGGGTGTTAGGTACCACCGTTGTTTCCGATTACCATAACACTAGTGCTTTAGCTACTTAGTTTGGGATCGGAGCAATGTATGTGATGTTGTCAAATGTTTATATTTTTTTATATGTGTTTTTTACATATCTAATCACTCTGTAAGAATAAATAGGTTCTAATAAAAATGAAAGTTTTTTTGATCTTTTGTTTTATGTAACTTGAAAAGAGTCTCGAAGGGTCATAACCAAGATATTCGCGTCCAATGTCAAATCCTACTACTTTACGATGCGAAACGTGAAAGGTCACCACAATCATCTAGCAGCAACTCCAGGTTAACCGTTCCCTTCGCTGAATTCTCGGTTAATACGAGCCTGAAAAAAAAACGACGTCGGAGGTTGTTTCGGAACGCTGCCACGAACTCCCGATAGACAAGCAGAATAAACGCCACAAGTGGAATTAGATTGACCGATTCTTTGAAGGGACTCGGATTACATTCCCAAGCAGGCTCTGGTCTGTAACCCTCAAGGAAGGCGCGAACAAACTAAGGCTGCGTACTCTAGCAGACGAGGTGAAGAGAATAGACAAGACGTGGAGTGAAATGAAGCGTGAAGCTCAAGACCGAACGCGACGGAGGACTGTTGAAGACGCCCTCTACCCTATCCAGGGGCCATAGCACCATAAGTCAACTCAAGTAACTTCAAGAGTGCAAGAAGAAAACACGAAAATTTTTAGTGAAAGTCCAACTCAGTATAAGTCATGAATGGGATCCAAACTATAAGTCGACCTCCGTTGTTTAGTGGCTAAGCACGCTGGGTTTCAGGGCGTCGCTGCTCCGAGATCCCGGGTTCGATTCCCGGTCGGGTCAATATAGAAATCGAAATTTTCTACATTGTCTCGGGTCTGGATGTTGTGGTGCCACCGTTGTGTCTGATTTACATAACACAAGTACAAAGGCTACTTACTTTGGGATCAGAGCAAAGTATGTGATTGGTGTCCAATATTTATAAAAAAAAACAGAATCCCTGAATAATAAGTCTCTACTTCGAAATTTGTAATTGCGAGCGAAATATTGTGTAATGAGATCACAATCCCCTAGGCTATTGCCCGTAAATAATGAACAGTGGAATTATTTTCTGCGATATTTTTCTTCATATTGCTTAGTTTCAATATTAAGTAATATAGTTCCAAATATTCTGAATTACTACGTATGATGTCTACTATTGAATAGCTTCGTACAAAGCAAAACGTCATTGGTCAAAATCTATACTATAAATAATAATAATATTATAAAGCTGAAGAGTTTGTTTGAACGTGTTAATCTCAGGAACTACTGAACCGATTTGAAAATTATTCTTGTGTTGGATAGCTTATTTATCGAGAAAGGCTTTGGGCTATAGTACATCACGATGTGTCGGGAGGGGAGGGAGCAAAGTCAAAACGCGCGGACGAAGTCGCTGGGGACCGCTAGTTTTATTATAAAAATGATCATCCAATTTCTGCTCCTGCCTTATGGCAGCAATGTATTTGATGTTATTAGATGTACAAGAATTTATATCAACTTAAATAATATTTAACCTCTTCCTGCCCAGGCACTTAGTTACTAACTTGCTAAATATGCCCATTGTCATTCCTAAAGAACAATATATTTTAAAGCGGTCCTGCCCAGATCATCTTTCTGTGAAATTTACAACTTTCGTATGAGATATTTAATTTATTATTTTTTTGAGATACAAAGACACTGTGCTTGACTGATTCTTGCAGGAATGAGGCTTATACCTTTTGTTCTTTTAAAAGGACATTGGGCATAATTACCTAAATCCTCCTCATGCTATTTGTCAATTTAAAAGAACATAGGGTACATAAAACACCTTAAGTTACGCATAATCAAAGTTTTATTGAATTTCATAATTCAGTCTTAGACTCGATCAAATTACTCAGTTATAATAACTTATAATTAATCTAATCATCCTTCCTAAATCAGTAAGTCTCATTTAAAATTGAAATTTAGGATATTTAACATACGAGTATCAGAATATAATTATATTTTAGTGATTTATGTCATAGTTTCTGAACCTAATGTATCACATGTTTTTTTTTTATATCGCACATACTGAGAATCATTATATTAAAAGGATCTTTAACAATAAAGGTTTGAGCCTTTCAAAACAAATATAGAAATAAACTTCTTATTAAACACTTTATAAAAACCTCACTGCTCAAAGGTTTCAGAAGAACAAAAGGTATTAAAAGGGTTACTATTATTCATCAGAATGAAAACTCTCATAACACTTTTTTTTTGACTTATTTACTTTTGTAATGCACAAGAATACATTACAAGTTTTACACCTTAAATGAGTTTTATCATAATGACAAACCCAAACCCAACAGAAAAAATATTAATTTAATGTGCCCGATGGGATTTTAAAAGGACATGATTCCATTTTGTGCACCCTAACTAGCTTCTGTCTGCGTAGTCGTGACGCGTCGCGTCCGTCGCCGTATTATGCATAACTCGGAACTTGGTAATTGATTGTTCCTTCCAACTTCCTAATAGTTCTAAAGTCACCAATACCAACGTGTCCAAAAACATGTCTCCTCTCTTAATACGTGGCTGGATTGCGTGGCATGATTTTTCGGTTTGCCTCGTATTTTGTCGGAAACACAGATTATTACGAGTGACGGAAACATGATGGCCGACGCGAGCAATACTCATTCATACAAACCAAAGACTATTTTTTTTTTCTCTTTCTGCCATTTTTCAGGGCTTGTGCCGGAAACAAATATTGAGCTCAGCAACCGCAGAGCTCATATATATTTAAGGGATACCATTTAAAGGCTTATATTATTCTATTTATTGTTACTGATTGTTATTTTATTGTTAAAAACTTGTCTCTTTTTGTTTTTTTTTTCAATTTAATTCTTTTTAATTATAATGTTATTGTAATGATTTATTGAATGATTATATTTTGAATAATACTATTGTAAATCATAATTATTTAATTCTAATCTTAATTCTAATTGTTTTTTGGATTTTTTTGTGTTAGCATTTGTCTTTGTTTTTATATTGTTTGTTTGTTTAATAGATCATGTTATTATTATTATTATTTTATTTTGCATTAGATCGCATTTTATTATGGTATTTTAACATTTAATTCTACCCACAAAGGCACCCGCTGAAAATCAGCGTCGTGGTATGCGTTCCGCTGCCACGACTTATGCTGAGCGGGTGCCTTTTCGACTCGAATAGTCCTGTGTTTCTTTATTGCATGTATTTTTTTTTTCTTTCAATGTATTCGGTCGAATAAAGTGTTTCTTTCTTTCTTTCTTTCTATTTTGCATTTGTAAAAAATAAAGCTAATGACAAACTTCAAAATTATTACGTATTTGGGATATCCAACTATTAACCTCAAGATTTAAATACTTTTTTCTCACTAAAAGTCTATGATTACACTGATAAATATCGATTAATCATACCTCTTCGCGGACGACGTGCCATCTTGACCATTTGAACTGACACTGACGTATGGTTTTTTGTCTAGGCAATCCAAAATGAAAGCTCCGTCATTGGCAACCATCCAACCAATCAGGTGCAAGTAGTAAAATTGCACTATGGAGGCAATCGGAGATATTAGGCACGAAATTTGAATATTATGTGATTTTTAAATGACACTGGGCAGAAATATGACCTTCATTTTTATATGCTTGGGCAGGACGTGTGACGTATGTTTTGTGATTTTAAAAGAACAATGGGCAGGACGAGGCTAGGTTGATGGAAGTGGCAGCGGGAATAACTCAAGTCCAGATCTTCATGCACTAAGACAGGATGATAACAATGAGTTTGTAAATCGAAGAAAGAGGAAACAGCCAGAGTCTGAGTCTGAGACATCTACAGAGTTGAAAGAAGAGATAAATGCACTTCGTGGAGAGATGATGGAATTTCTTAGAGAATTTGCAAAATCACAAAAAGACGATACCGTCCAAATATGCAAAGACTTAAACGACATTAAAAATGAAATAAAAAATTTGCAAACAGCAACTGAAAGTTTATCTCAGAAATATGACAACATACACAAGGAGCTGACCTTCGTCAAGGCTGAAAATTCCAAAATGCAAAAAAAAAAAAATGGTTCTTGAAGAAGACATTAACACACTAAAAAAACATGAAGTGGGTCCCTCACCTCTGGCAGGGGCAGGCTCTTCAGCTGACCAGAGTGAAAGCATTATTCAAGAATTCCAAGACCGCTGTGAACGTATGAGAAATGTCGTATTGGTGGGCATCCCGGAAATAAGTAACAAAGACGTCACTCTGAGACAGCAACATGATTTAAACCAAGCGATAAATGCACTAAAAGCCATTAAATCAGATTTTCCGAAACCTCTCAAAACAGTAAGATTAGGAAAGTACTGCCAAGACAAAAATCGACCACTAAAAATATTCTGTGATTCTACAGACACTGCTAAATACTTTCTACGCAACAAAAAGAAAATTCAAGCTGGTGTCCGATTGTATGCCGACTTAACACCAAGTCAAAACAAACATCTAAAAAACTTAAAAGACGAGCTGCTGCAACGTGAACAGGGTGGAGAATCTAATCTCACCATCACATATATAAAAGGAGCACCAAAAATAGTCAAAAATCAACCAAAAAACTGACAACAGATATTGACAGACAAAGTATTATTCATTTTATTAAATATGATTACCAAAATCTTTACACGGACAAGTCGTCCATAAAAATTTTCTATGCTAATACGAAAAGCTTGCGAACGGATGGAAGATTCGACGAATTGAAATGTATACTAAAAACAATTGGAGTCCCGGTACACTTATTGATTTTTACGGAAACCTGGTTTAAGTCAGAAAGCGAAGCAAGTTCATTTCACATCCCCAACTACACTCATGTTTATAATGTTAGAACGAAAAAGGATGGAGGTGGTGTGTCAATATATATAATTAATAGCCTTAAATTTGAAATCACCGAAGAAAAATATAAAGGAGGGATAAACTACTTATGGATCTATGTTCATAATATTGCCCTTCATGTTGGAGCTTTCTACAAACCAGACAAGAAGAATACAAGTCTTTTTCTGAATACTCTTTCGAATCAATTGGAAGAAAGGAAAAGAGGTATGATTGTTGGCGATTTTAATATAGATCTATTGACCAGAAACTCGGACACAACAGAAAACCTAAGGTTGCTACAGGAATCCGGATACACTGTGATGAACAAAATTCATACTGACTTTTCTACCCGTGAAACTTCTACAAAAAGATCTATTCTGGACCATGTTTGCTCAACATTAAATGAAAATCCTTTCAAATTTACTATAATAGATACAAACATGACGGACCACAAACAGATTTTTGACGAAATTCTAAAGCAACACCACGAGCCAAAAAAATATATAGAATACACAGCAATCGACTTTATTGAACTATACAAGAATACAAAAGAAGCTTATTTAAATAATAATAACCATGAGTATAAAAACCTGGAGAATTTTATAAAGATAAATGTTGAAAAAAGCAGAGTAGTAAAAAAAAAGAGAACAAATCTACCCAAAGAAGATTGGATAAATAAAGAAATCATAGCAGGAATCCAGAAAAGAAACTCTTTTTGGAAACAGCAAAAAACAGACAAGACCAAAACTGAAAAATTCATAAAAGAAAGAAACAAAGTGAAAACTTTAATTAAAGATGCCAAAGAAAAATATTACAATAAAAAATTTACAGAATTTGAAAAAAAACCCAAGAAAACATGGAATATAATAAACTATTTAGCTTCAAACAAAAATCAAAATAACTGTACTCCTCCCAAACTGATATCCGATTCTGTAATTATTGAAGATGGTTTTAAAATATGTGAAGTATTTAACGATTTCTTTTCATCTATTGGAATTAAACTATCGGAAAAAATACCTAATAGTAAACTAAATAATACAGCAAATATATTAACCTATGACGGTAACGTTCCTCCTTATAAACTTACAGAAATCGCACCATGCACAACAGATGAAGTAACTGAAATCATAAACAATCTCAACGTAGACACAAGTACAGGAAATGATAAAATAAGCACTAAATCCATTAAATGTATTGCCAATCTTATAAGTGAAAATTTGACACAATGCATAAACAAATGCTTTTCGGACGGTCATTTTCCTGATAGTCTAAAAATATCAAGAGTAACACCCATATATAAGGCCGGAGCAAAAAGCGACCCCGGAAACTACCGACCAATATCTGTTTTGCCTGTGATATCCAAAATCTTCGAAAAAATTATTTATAAAAGAATAACAGAACATTTAAATAACTTAAATTTTATAACCAATAAACAATATGGATTTAGAAACAAGTCAAATACTGTCTCGGCAACAATAGATCTAATAACAGAAATAAAAACAAATTTAGACAAAAAAAATACAGCACTAGGGATTTTCATTGACTTAAAAAAAGCGTCCGACACGATAAGCCATACAATTTTGTTAAACAAACTGGAAGACCTGGGTATAACGGGGAAAGCACACAAAATACTCGAATCGTATTTAACAAACAGAATGCAATATGTTAAAATTGGGGATTTTTGTAGTAACGCCAAACAAATAAATTGTGGTATACCACAGGGCTCTATATTGGGTCCATTATTATTTTTAATATATGCCAATAATGTCACGAATATAGGTTTAATAGGAAATATCACATTATATGCTGATGATACCTGTCTTTTTTATTTTGGCAACGATCTATGCAAACTTATCAATATAGCACAAAAAGACCTAAATAACTATAATAATTGGTGTCACAGCAATCTCCTAACCATCAATACTAAAAAACCTCGTATATGATATTCTCGGCAAAAAACAAAGAAATCCCAGAACATCCCCCGCTACTTATTAACAATGAAATTATTCACCACTCGAACCAAGAAACATACCTAGGACTACAATTAGACGACAAACTTACCTGGAGATCACACATTGAAAAAGTGAGATCTAAACTCATCTCCTTAAATGGTGCGTTGCGTAGGGTAGTTGGTTGTATTCCACAAAAAAATCGAATAACTATATACAACTCGTTAGTTCAATCACACCTGAATTACCTTATTGAAGTGTGGGGATGTGCCGCAGAAACAAATCTAAAAAGCCTACAAACATCACAAAATAAAATAATCAAAACTCTTTTCAAATACGATCGCCTGACTAGCTCTAAGTTATTATACGAAAAAACAAAATTGTGTAATATTAAACAACTTTACATATATACAACATGTATTCTAATAAGAAAAATTTTGACAAACAAATTACATACACAAATATCGTTTACCAAACGAACCTTTAAGCACAGCTTAAGAAATACCAACAAAATTAGTATAGCAGTACCAAGAACTAATTATGGTAAAAATAACATTTTGTTTGAAGGAGCACAGTTATAAATAATGGTAAAGCATTAATAGGTGTTTTAAGTTTTAATACTTTAAAATGAAAAAAACTATAAAAATGCATGTACTGACACGTTTTTCTTGTCTCTAACAGTTGCAGTGTAATTGGTAGTACTCCTAAACACACAGGAACGCATTTTTACCAGCAAACGTGAAATAATTTAAGGCGTTGTCGGGACGTATAGCCATAAAGAGAAAGCGTGACCAACTGAATGCACTCCGGGCAATTACCTGCCTTTCGTGTAGCCATTTTCGAGCGCATAGGTCGTATCTATATAATTTAAAAACATCTTAGGCTTAAAAGGGTAGGTTAAGTTACCTGTGTGCGAATTAAAGACTGTCCAAATAGCTAATAATACGGAAATCATAAATAGGACATGTTTCTAGGGATTGGAATGTGAATGAATGAATGATTTATAGACACACGAGAGATAAGATACATAAGCTTGCTATTTAACAAATAGCAAGTATAATATTAAATATTAAAAAAAAACAAGAAATAAAAAAATAATTAAACGAAACAAAAACATAAAGCACTTAAATATGGTTTAGAAGTCAAGTTCCATCCGTGCGCAAATTTCTGGTTTCTTATTTCATCTTTATGCACTTAAATATTTTAGGAATTAAATTGGGTAGTTACTTAATGGCCGTCTTTTTGGTTTGGTTTTGGTTGGTTTCTTATTTCATCTTTATGCACTTAAATATTTTAGGAATTAAATTGGGTAGTTACTTAATGGCCGTAGTGCTAAACATACATACATACATCAATAAACAACAGTTTAATCTTATGATTAATATTAAAATGCGAAGATTTTAGCCTTTATGTCTTTTAGCCTAAGGGGTTGTTATTTGTAAATACAGAAGGCATCAACATCCTTTTTCAGTTATTAAGTACCTAAATACATTGTCGTAACTTTGCTATATCTATCTATGGTGCCAAGTCAACTATCCCCGTCGAGCCTCCCATATCAAAGAGGCCACGTTCGCAATCGATTCATATAATCCGAGTCGAGTACGTCATGTGAATTCGGATAGCAGAAAAAATCGATCCTCCTTTGCTCACGGCAGTCGTGACGTTGCTAATCCCGCATTCTTGCTGTCTGTTTTGTTTGTTGATTCGTATATCTGGCCACTCGATACAGCTCCACCGCTATCCTTAGTTGGGTGTTCAGTTTCGGATATTCGATTTTGATGGATATTGAAAAAGTTCTGCACTTAAATCTTATAGGAAACTTAAGCATGCTCAAGGCTAATTTGAATCATCTGATGAGATATCTATTTTTCTCCTACAGATTTTGGGTAATGGTGGTCTCTGTCAACAAAGATAGACCAGGTACGCTGGAGATATTATAGTGCCGAGGTGTGCCCAAGACACAAAAGCGCTCTTTGTTCCTTCACTCTCATAAATTCGGTTAAACGGCAGTCCGTGATGACCGATGAGAGATCAGGCGCAGGACCAATGGCTTAACGTGCTTTCCGAAGCACGGGGATCATCACCACCAACTTCCTGACTCTGAGTACAGTTATTGTAAAGACAGAAAAACTCAGAAGTAAATTTCGGCCCGACCCGGGATTCGAACCTGAAACCTCTTGGGTAGCAACCAGTGAGCTAATCGCTACACTAACGAGGCAGTAAGATATTTATAGACTAAAAATTTTAATCAGCAACTAAATTTTGAGCAAATACTCCACTGATGGATATGAACAACTTTTAATATGGGAGCAATAGTGAATTTGAAAAAAAAAACAGCTGTTCCATACATTTTGACCGCCATTTAGTTTTTCCCGATTTCACTAATGCCCCTAAAGTAAAAGTTGTTCATATTCGTCAGTGGAGTCTTTACGTGCGCCTGATCTCTCTCCGGTCGTGGCAAATTGCTGTTCTATCGGGCTATGAGAGTGAAAGGAATGGAGAGTGCACCTGTGTTTGCGCACACACTTCCCGCGCAGTCGATTAGTCGTTGTGACTGGCCACCGTAGTCGAAATCGGCTAAGGGGGCTATAATGACATAGCTCATCGTGCGATAAAAGTAGTTTATATTGAACTTATTATTTTTTTGGCAGGCGAGCATAAGCTTGCCAAAGGCCCGTATGCGAAGTTTGTATATAAAAATATGGAAAGAAGGCAACCTATACCTTTTGAAACTGTAAAAATTAACCAAGCAAAACATTTGGCAACCACAACAGCGTCTAATAAAACAAATCTTAATGTGTTTGGATATGGTCCAAAACATTGCTTTTATACCACATCGGATCGGATAGTTTCAGATACGGATACTTTTCACTATCCGCCCTGATCGCTATCTTTTATTTGCTTAGTCCGAGTAGTGCCTACTTTATTCTGGTAATAAAACTATCTCGTGTTTTCGTTGGGCGAACTTTATTAACTGCAGTAACAAGTCCACGCTAATAAATTACCCGGCTATTATTTAAGGCTGATATAGATACGTTTAGAGTAGATTTTGGAACTTTGAAAGTATGAATTGTGTAAAGACATCTTCACACATTCGTGGGAATACTTTGTGAATTGAAATGAATTTATTGTAGTTTTTTGCTTAGGGAATAAATGCAGAGTTTAGTGCATAGCTAAAGCATCATTTTTTATTTTTTATTGTACGTTTGGTGTTCCGCGCATGTTTTGAATTTAGTTCTGTCCAAATCTTGTGAGCGAATTAGCGAAACAAAACGTTTTTTTAACATTCTGAAATCTTTAAGTTACTTTTTTCATAGTAGTACAAAGAGGTTAGCATTTTACAATGAGCAGTCTAACGCAAAACAAATCCCGCGTTCTGCTCCAACACGTTGGACATATAATTCGCGGACTGTGGAAGTAATTTCCGAAGAATACGATGATCTTATTCAAGTATTTGAAAAAATCTTCGATGATCCCGATTCTTGGGATGGGGATACATTGACCCAGGCTACAATGTTTTTGGTCAGTCTTAAAGATTTTGAGTTTGTTTTTTTATTGCAAGTTTTCCGTGAAATTTTTGCTAAAACAGATTTATTATACAATTCATTGCAAAAACAAACTTCTGATATAACGTCATGCCTTAAGCAAATTGATAAGTTTGAGAAATTTTTAGACAGTTTCATTGAAGAATACGATGATATTTTTGAACATGTAAAAAGAAAGTGCGGACTACCTAAGCGCAAACGTAATAACGTCGATCCTAAAACTCAACACAGACGCACTTTGCGAAATATAATCGACAATATTTTGATGGAATCGCGCAACCGCTACGCGAATATTAAGAGTCTAACCTTTTTTGAATTACTATCGAAAGAAAATTTTGCTAAATATGCCACTGCTTTTCCTGAAAAAGCATTCACTGATTTTAAAAATCGTTACGGGACATTTAACTTTAATTTTGATAGATTACGTAGCGAGTTAAAATGTATATATAATGATAGCGAATTCAGACAGTCAAATCCTTTAGATTTAATTGAACTTTTGACGTCAAACAATATGTTTCAGCTTTTTCCTGAAGTGATACGATTGGCTAAATTAGTGGTTACCATTCCGGTTAGTAGCGCCACAGCCGAGCGCTCTTTTTCTTGTTTAAAGCGCATTCACTCTTATTTGCGAAGCACGCAAGGGCAAAAACGCCTCACGGATTTGTCTTTAATATCTATTGAAAAAGAGCTTATTTGCAACTTAAAACGAAGCGGTTCTTTTAACAAAGATATCCTAGATATATACTTGCAAAAAGATCGACGTGTCGATCTTATCTATAAATAAACTAGCTTTCCCGGCGAAATTCGTTTCGTTGCCCTGCTACGGCCACGTTTTCAAGACTAAAATTCATTTTGCAGACTTACACAATTAGCAATTCGTTTTTAAATAGACAGATACGTAAAAATTTGTTTGATAGTAAAATATATACTTGCGCTTCTCCATTTGTTTCGAATGCAGACAACATTTCATGTTTTAATTAAGTGTGCGGTTTTGAAGAGAAAGTAACAAATGAAAACGGCTTTTCTCAAAGCCACTATGGGTATCAGTTAAATGATATGTCATTATCAATTCATTCATTTCCTTGATGCCTGTGGTGGTAAATTAAATCATCAATTTAAGAAATATCATACTGCACTCTGCTTCATACATGAATCGCACAGTTCAAGAAATCATGGTGAGTCATTCTTTGCATTCACAGACTTAATTTCTATGTGCCTACTGCAACACAAATTTAATGCACGCCCCTGATTTCATTTCATTTAATTTATTCATTGGAACACATAACAAATTACAGTCATAAATATACAAAATTCGAATCATCTATTCTATACAGTGGTGCAGGACAATAATTCTAAAACATGTGTACACAAATTAATTAATTCACTCAAGTGGAGATATGCAGAATGGAAATTAAATTTACAGGTTAAAAAAAAAAGTAAATACATTAATACATTCAAATCAAAATTCAAATCACTAAAACAAAAATAAAAATTAGAGCAATACAAATTACCATATTAATAATATTGCAATCACAAAAAAAAAACGAATACAATAATATTACAAATTAATTAATAATAATATAAAATAATAATCAAACTAGTAGCTCGTGTTATTTAACAATAATTTCGGTCTCAGTAAATTTTATGTTTCAAGTTGTGATGTTTGTGAAATAGTCGCGCACATGCCATCAGGTAGCAGATAAAAACCGGTCCCATTGCTACCTGATGGCATGTGCGCGACTATTTCACAAACATCACAACTTGAAACATAAAATTTACTGAGACCGAAATTATTGTTAAATAACACGAGCTACCGTAATTTTACAGGATTTTAAGTTAAAATTGACTTTTAATCACATTTTTAACTTAAACTTACCATATGAGTGATAAAAAGTAGATAAAAGAATTTTTAACGCTTTAATTTTATTTCAACGATTTTTAGCCTATCCGCCTTCGAAGGCCGATTACAACAAAAAAAGGCCAACTAAGTACCATTTTTTTTAAATGATCTTAGGAGCTTAGGACCCCGCAAAGTTTTTAAACCTAAGCAGAAGCTATGGAAACTACTTTTTGTATTTTTAAATTGAAGTAGAATTTTTGATTAAATCCTAATAAAAATCAGAGTTCGAACTTTCAAGTTTTTTTTTAGTGCCTTTTAGTAAGTTTAAAAAGATGCATTATTTTTATTATTAAGACAGCATTAACAACGACTACGGCACAAAAAAAATCATTGCAAAATACATAATAGAAAAAAAGATATGAATTTTTGAATCCTCGCGGGTAGAGAATATTAAAAAAACACAAAAAAAAATCATAACTCGAAAACTACAAAAAATCGCGGAACATACATGGGGTATTTTCGGATACCCCCAGGTGAGAGGAATCTAAAAAAAATTTATTGACGTCACTACTTAGACCACCCTGTATAAGCTGAGGTGGTGAATATCGAGAGAGCTATGTTTCTTCGCTACTTCATTGAATGTTCGGCACATTCTGACAATTGGGTTGTAATAAGATGTATTATTTGAATAAACTTGAAGGTCAAAGCAATTGGGATTGCGAGTCCGGAATCTAATGTTGAAGGAGAGCAATGACAGGAGAGACGGGGAATCTATACGGGAATTAACTATTTTGTAGAGGCACATCAGGTCGTAATATGTGCGGCGTGATTCTAGAGTCATCAGATGGAATTCACGCAGCCTATCATCGTAGGTTGCCAACCTTCTCCTGCACCCGTGTCTATAGCATAAAAAGCTGAGGAACCTTGCTTGGACGCGTTCAATACGTTGTGTGTGGACTTTGTAAAATGGAGACCAAATGACTGTATTAAATTCTAAGACACATCTTACTACCGCTCTGTAGAGGTAGATCAGACTGCCAGGGTTTTTAAACTCTTTAGTACAACGTAAGATGAACCCCAGCATACCGTTGCATTTATTTATAATGTGATCGTAGTGAGCGTGAAATGTGAGCTTTGCATCAAAAAGTACCCCCAAGTCTCTAACCACGTCATTTCGCAACAATTTATAACCCCGTATTGTATAGTTATAAATGATTTGATTTTTTTTACATGTGAACGAGATAACACTGCATTTATTAACATTTAATTGCATTAAGTTTTCGGCACACCAATTCACCAAGACATCTAGATCGCTTTGGAGTGCCCAAGCATCTTTTACACTATTCGTGAATATTTTAAGGTCATCAGCGTATAATAAACATGGACACTTAAGGCAATCGGTTCATCATCATCATCATCATAATCAGCCAAAGGACGTCCACTGCTGAACATAGGCCTCCCCCACGGCTTTCCACAGCGACCGATCACTAGCGGTCTGCATCCAGTTTGATCCTGCGATCTTTTTAAGGTCGTCTGTCCATCTTGTTGGTGGACGTCCTACGCTGCGTCTTTGGTCGAAGGGTCTCCAATCTAGAACTTTCCTGCCCCAACGGCCATCAGTTCTTCGCGCTATGTGCCCTGCCCACTGCCACTTAAGCTTACTGATTCTCAAGGCTATGTCCGTTACCTTGGTTCTTCTACGTATCTCTTCGTTTCTGATTCGATCTCGTAGAGAAACACCGAGCATAGCCCGCTCCATCGCTCGTTGTGTAATTTTGAGCTTCATTATAAGGCCCATAGTAAGAGACCACGTTTCGGATCCGTATGTCATCACTGGTAACACACACTGATTGAAGACTTTCGTCTTCAGACACTGAGGTAATTGAGACGAGAAGACGCTCTTGCGCAGTTTCCCGAACGCTGCCCAGCCGAGTTGGATTCGTCGATTGACCTCTTTCTCGAAGTTGGACCTACCCAATTGGATCACTTGTCCCAGGTAGACGTACTCGTCGACAACTTCGAGAGTTGAGTTCCCAATGGATACTGGAGTGGGTACAACAAGGGAACTCGACATAATTTTCGTCTTCTCCATGTTCATTTTAAGACCCACTTGTTGGGATACTCGGTCGAGGTCTTCGAGCATAGTGCCTAGATCATCCAGCGTCTTTGCCACAACGACTATATCATCGGCAAACCGAAGGTGTGTTATGTATTCGCCATTGACGGAGATGCCGAATCCTTCCCATTCCAGGAGCTTGAAGGCGTCTTCCAATGCCGCTGTAAACAGTTTCGGAGATATAACATCGCCCTGTCTTACACCTCTTCGCAATGGAATCGCCCTCGTATTCTGTTCCTGTACTCGGACCGACATGGTGGCGTTGTTATATAGACACTTTAACACCTCTATATACCTATAGTCTATGTGACACCGCTGAAGAGACCGAAGCACCGCCCAAGTTTCGATCGAATCAAAGGCCTTCTCATAGTCCACAAAAGCTAAACATAGAGGCATATTATACTCCTCGGACTTCTGTATAATTTGCCTTAGCGTATGAATGTGGTCTATGGTACTGTAGCCTTTTCGGAATCCGGCTTGTTCGGGAGGCTGGAAGTCATCAAACCTACGTGCGAGACGATTCGTGATGACCCTTGAGAACAGCTTGTAGACATGGCTCAGGAGTGAGATGGGTCTATAGTTCTTCAATAAGGTTTTGTCTCCTTTTTTGAAAAACAACACCACCACACTCCTGTTCCATGCCTCAGGCGTGATGCCCTCTAGCAGAACGGAATTAAAGAGTCTCTGAAGGACTTTAAGTACCGGTGTTCCACCCGCTTTCAGGAGCTCTGCTGTGATTCCGTCCTCGCCAGGTGCCTTATTGTTTTTAAGCTGTTTCAGGGCCATCCTAATCTCGTAGAGGCTGATGTCCGGGATGTCTTCAGTGTAGTGTCGGGTCAGGATAGCTCGTGGGTCTCCGGTCGAGCTATCAACGGGTTTGGCTACTGAGGTGTACAACTGTCCATAAAACCTTTCGATCTCCCTCAAAACCTCTGCTTTCGTCGACGCTACACTGCCGTCCTCCGTCTTAAGCTTCGTCAACAGGCTTTGCCCAATAGACATGTCCCTTGCAAACACTTTGGAGCCTTGGTTTCGCTCTATTGTTTCTTTAACACTAGTCGTGTTAAAGGAACGAATGTCATGTCGCAGAGATTTCATTATTCGTCTATTAAGCTGCCTGTAGGTTTGAGCATTAACGGAGGTCTGCAGTGCCATAGATCGACGTTCTGCCATAAGGTCGAGAGTGTGGACCGAGAGTTTTTGAGGTCTATTTTTACGGCCAGGTCTAAAAAACTTAGATCCGACCGTTTGGACAGTTTCCACAAACCCGTTGTTTATTTCGTCCACTGATACGCAATTCTCTAGGCAATCAAAGCGGTTTGACAACTCGAGTTGAAAGCTCTCGGGATTTTGGATATGGGCACGAGTAGGTCGGAGCGTGGACTTCATCAAGCGGGACCTTTCCAATTTGACATTTATATTCAATATGCCTCGGACCATACGGTGATCACTACCGGTTTTTACCCTGTTGATCACGGAGACATCATTGAATAACCGTCTCTTGGTGGTCATGATGAAGTCTATCTCATTTCTCGTCTTGCCATCCGGACTCAGCCAGGTCCATTTCCTTTGAGGCGGCTTCTGGAAGAAAGAGTTCATCGCAAAGAGTCCCTCCTTCTCCAGAAAGTCGGCCAGCCTATTTCCCCTGGCGTTCCTTTGACCATATCCAAAAGGTCCCACTTTCAACTCATCCTCGCCTCGCTTGCCGAGTTTTGCGTTGAAGTCCCCCATAACAACAGTGAAATAGGTTTTGGAAGTGTGTATGGCTCTACTTACGTCCTCATACATTTCCTCCACCTCTTCATCCGGGTGTTTCGAGGTCGGTGCATATACCTGTATGACCTTCAGCGAATACCTTTCGGTTATTCTGAGTATAAGGTATATCACCCTGTTCGACACACTCTCGATGGTTACGATGTTGTTTACGAGGGACCTGTGGACAAGAAACCCAACACCACCTTGGGACTTTTGGTCACCCTCCCGGTAGAAGAGCAGGTTGCCAGACTTCAGAGTTATCGTGTCCTCGCCCTCTCTACGGACTTCTGATAAACCCACAATGTCCCAATGTAACCTGCTCAATTCTTCCTCCAGCTCGAGCAACTTCTCGTCTGTCCTCAGTGTGCACGCGTTATAAGTTACCAGGGCCAGTTGTCGTTGGGGGTGGTAGCGAGATCGCCTCCGGGGATTCTTAGCACCCCCTGCCCCGCCGTTACCGTGACCGCTACCGGAATCAGGAATAGCGGGGCTGCCGGAGACTGGGGGCCTGGTTTTTTTGTGTACTGATGAGGGGGGTATTTGCCAGTACTCGCCACGCTTGGCAGGCGGGTTGGCGAGCGCAGAGGCGCAGCCCCTTGCAGCTGTGACGCTGCTGCCCATCACAGCTCAACATTTTACTGCGCCTTTTGTTGGATGGTTATCCCGCCATCGGTCGGTCGCCAGAGCCTCGTCTGTTGAAACAGGACGCACCGCGTGAAGGTGAGGTTGGCTTGGAGCTTTGGGTCTTGGTTAAGCTCCCTTACGTCCCAGGCAATCGGTTAGGTCATTAATAAATAAAATAAAAAGTAGCGGCCCCAAGTGGGAGCCCTGAGGGACGCCGGAGGTGACCGTAGCCGGTGCAGATAAAAAACCTTTTATGGTAACAAGTTGACTTCTACGAGTAAGATAAGACTCAACCCAACGGTGCAGGCTGCCATGAATGCCATAAGCTTTCAATTTTTCACAGAGAACAGAATGGTTAACCTTATCAAAAGCTTTAGCAAAGTCTGTATAAATTGAGTCCACTTGTTCTCTTTTTGCGAAAGCAGAGCAGAGGTAATTTTTATACTCCAACAGGTTGCTAGTGGTAGATCTGTTTGCGACAAAACCATGCTGGTTCACGGATATATATTGTTTGACAAGACTGTAAAGAGAGTCATATACCACCAACTCAAATAGCTTAGCACTGCAGGATAAAATGCTAATCGACCTATAGTTTTCGCACCTCGACTTATCACCCCCTTTGTGAATAGGGACAATATGAGCTTCCTTCCATTTGTCCGGGAAAATACCCTGTGCTAAAGATGAATTAAAAATGATTGATAAAGGTACACACAATTCCCTACCACAATTCTTTATAAAAGATGGAGGTATTCCATCTGGACCGGGACCCTTGTTGGCATCGATTTTATCAATCTTTGCAAGAACATCTTCAGCTAGGCACTTAGGTAACTCGTATTTTATTTTATGGAATATGCTTACCTATATAATGTAACTGCTGCATTTTATTTTGTTTGTATATTTTGTGTTCTTTTTTCTTTGTAATTTAATTCTAAATTTACGCCCGTGTATTTTTATTTTTTTTATGTTGTAAACCTGTGCGTACGTTTGTCTGTTTGTGCTGTTCTTATTCAACAAAAACATTTTCTCCCTTTCTCACTTTGTACTTCATCGTAATCATACTCATCATACTGGTCGTGTTCACAATTATCTTTAGTCAGCTCGGTGCACTACGTTTTTATCTTGAATTCTAAAGAACAAAATTCGGCCAAGTGCGAGTCGGACTCGGGCACTGAGGGTTCCGTGCCAACTTTAACTAAATAAGGGTTCCACTCACTTCCACTTAATACCACAATAAAAATACCACAATATTTTGTTGACAGCAAATATAACTCTGTTTGTCATGGTATTTGTATAAAGGACAAAGTTAAATTTTCGGTTGTTCAAAATGTGCTAAATCTCAAAAACTACTGGTTCGATATCGTTCGAACAATTTTGGTGGAAAATCTGTTGGAACTAGCTTAGTTGATTGGCTAAACAAAGAATGTTTCTAGACAGTAAGACCTATACAATTGTTCCTCTAATGAGATGTGCTTTCGAATCTCTGATTCGCTTTTTTACTGGAGACTACGCTGCGCTTTTAGACTAAAGAAAGACCTCTTTGAAAAAGTTTTCAGGCGTTCCAGAGAGGTTTATTGTTACCTTTAATTAAAGTCTTTTTAGAGATGATGTTAATATTTTCTTTATCCAACAAATTTCATAACACCAATGGATATATCACCAGAACAGTCAGGCAGTCGCTTGGGTATTAAGTAAAACTAAGTCATTATTTATGTCATAAAAAATATTTTAAAATTAATCCGCCATTAATAACGAACTAAAAAGTTTAATATAGTTATTTTAAGATTTTAGTCAATCAGTTATTTAATGTTTTTTAGTTATTACTCACATCTCAAAAACTACTACCAATTTTGATGAAACTTACACTCTACTCTAAGTTGAACCATACCTGATTGAACTAACATAGAATCATCTCGCTATGAGAAGTCATTATTAAGTTTTCAAAAAATTCTTGGACGAATATACAAATATACGAACACTAGTGGCCCCCCGCGTCTTTGTCCGCGCGTTTTGAGTTTTCTCCCTCCACTCCCGTCGGAGCGTGTTATTTGAAGCCGTCCTGGATACATAATAAAAAATAAATTAAAATAATTCTGGATTAAATAAACATTCTGTATAAGTTACTTAATTTGACGTTGATAGAGACATGTAGTGTGTGCGCTACCTCACCCCATATTAGGTAATGTAAGTTAGTATTTAAGTGATAGCTCATGTAATATTACTCGTCTTAATATACGAACCGTGCGCGAAACACTTGTTTTATTGATATCTCCCGCAGTCAGCCTTACATGGCGACCCTGCCAGTGCTGCCTTTTGGCAGTGCTGAGCATCGGGAACAGTAATAACATTTATTTTGTCGTGAACTTTTATGGACAGAAAAGTGAGAACAAAAATAAATAAATATAAGTGGTGTTAAAAATCAGAAAGACTATTATAAGAAGAATGAACATATTGTGGCAAAAAACTATTTCGTACCTATATAATATACGAGTAAAAGTGATTTTCGTGTGAGCTGGCTGCCGGGCGCAAAAATGGAGTCAGATGGAGGTTTTGAAATAATGCTGGCGGCCGGGAGATGATGGTGTCCGAGGATGAGTGAGAGAGCAGGCGGCCGGGAGATGTTGGTGTCCTATGAAGGGACAACTGGCTGCCGGGAGCAAGTTCGTTCGTGTCATATCGTGAAGAACATCTATGCGGGACAAGGATTAGAGCAACATCAAGGACGGGCACCAGAATAAGACAAATCGGAAAACACTATATCAAATATGTTTTTTTTTAAAGGTTTTATCATATTAAAATAAATAAAATAATTAAGTATATTAGTGGCCACTAACACTAAAACTAACACTAGAAATAGATAAGGTAAGGGTTTTATATTACTCGTTTATGTTAAGTTCCCACCAGACGGATTATTATTTTCATACTTTTTTAAAAGCAGTTTAGTTTACAAAAAAAAAGCGACTGAAATTCCTGAATTACTTTTAATGATGTTTAATAAATTTTACAGATCTAGGCACATTACGTATTTTAATGTAATATTTTTATCGGATATTTTTTTATTCGAATTTATTTTAGTGGTTTAGCTGAAACATAAAACATTTTCGTGGTTTTGTTCTTTAAACATTTAACCGTTAAAAATATTATTGCACATTAAGAATCATAGTCATGTTTTTTTTTCTCTTGGTTGGTAATTTAATATTACTTTATTTGGTTTACTCGTCAAACTTAAAAAAAAAACACTATTTTTTTACTTTTCTTTCCTTGTAGTAGTTCAAATTGACTCGCAAAATATTTTTTCTCTTTTATTTATTGTAGATAGAGCTTTTTATAATAAGTAGGTCAATATTTTTCAACTTAACGTTCGTATCCACGAGATTAACGTAAATTTATTTAATCACAAGTGCAATAAGTATTCCGTTTTTAGTTTATCACTATGCAGGATTTATTTTAGATAGGTATGTGACAAAAAACTTGCAAGCAACGAGACACCGTAAGTACACATAGGTACCTTGCCCGAGTTATGACGACAGTCTCCTCAGTGAGTAAGCATTGTGTTAACATATTATTTACGAATCGGTATTTTAAAGAATATTTGCACAGTAACTGACAAAAAATGGTAACTACATACGAGTAAATAACAAGTACTCGTATATTTTCAAATCAAATAGTGAACCAGATGATGTAGATTATTTTTGTTATCATTTGACATAATTTAATCAAAAGATAGTACAGTATGATGAAATTTTGAAAATTCGTAATTTAATTTGGACAAAAAATCATATTCCTTTTTATTTATTTAACGCAAGCAAATGGTATTAGTAGAAAATTATTTACATTTGTATAAATTCTGTTACATTTTATCAGACTATACGCGAAGTAGAGACTTTCCACACAGGTATCTAATTAGGTTTCATGTTACTCTTGCATCATATCGGTATTCGCGTGTACAACTTTATGCTTCATTTTTGTATTAACATCCTTTATTAAAGTAATAGACATACCTAGGTACTTGTTGTTTTAGGTAGGATTTTTTAAAGTAGAGTCTTAATATTTATTACCTAATGTTTTGAGAAATTATTGTACTGAAAACAAAAAATAGACAACATTCAATTAATAAATGTTGCATAATATTTAAATTACCTAAAACTAAATCAAATTTACCGTTTGAAAAACACTTGTTTACGCAATAACTTAAACATGCATATGCATAGAAACTAATCGTTGCAAGTTTAGATGCTTTATTAGTTTTTTTTTCCTAAGTTTATTTACATTCTTTTCAGGTTTTCACTTTTTGTTCCGTTAATAAAGAAAAAGAAAACTTAATCTCTCAAATTTTATAAGAAACGGATTTGATAAATATAGTTAAATTGACAATTATTTTGAAAATTAACTTAATTTCTGCTATTATTTTAATGTATTTAAATGAATTTTGATTTTATTTACCGATAGACATAGATTATTGGGATTGATATATATTTTTTATTAATTACGTAAATTTCAATATTACTTGGTAGTTTAAAGTTGCATATTTTGAGATTAATCATTAACTCCGGATTATTTACTCATATGTTTTATCTTACAATAGCCCAATAGACTTATCGCTCCTCATAGATAATGTTTTTAACGTGAAGTCCACCTTTCATAAGTTCACATTATTGATTTACTAAAAAACATGTGTAGAAAAGAGTTTTTATTTTAACAGACAATATTTGTAAAGTTTGAGATTTTAAGTAGTAACGTATTTTTCATGAAACCCCCCATGAAGTTACTTACATATCGGATCGATACATATGTATTAGGTTCGTATCTTTTTGCACTTCGTGCCGAACATAGAGCACCGCGTGTCAGGTCAGCAAATGTTTTGTGTTTCAAATTTCTCACTGCAGAACGACATTCCATTCTCATTTCAGTCGGTTTTAGTTGATGTTTTGATTTGTTTCTAGGATGATAATTATGTTACATACCAAATACATTTGTATGAATACTTCAAATATGATTAGTTTATTTTTGTAGAGCTGCTATTTATTATAGGATTATTAAAACTGAAAGCTATGAATATCCAAACATGACCAATATAGTCAAAATAAAGATTTTTTTTTTTAAATAAAGCAAGATTGAGAATACTTTATAATCATTTATATTGATTTGATACATTAAATGAAAATTTGTATTGTTTTATATGCGAAATATTTTCTTTATGTATGAATGACATTAATTAAAATAAAAACATAACAATAAGTATGGTAGTAAGATAGATAAAAGTAAATGGATGAAAGTGACATTGCATAGTAGACAATAGCTTGTTTGGTATTTTTTTTGCGATACGATTTATCAGGTAGTGTTGAATACTTCAGTAAAAATGATTTATTGGTAACCGATTGGACTGATCACCCAAAAGGAAATAACATTATTTGTGCTGAAGGATTCAAATTGTTTGTGTAAGAATATGTTTGTTTTGAAATTGAATGAAATTGTATTATTGTTACGTAACATGTTGTTAAAGTGATATATTGATGAAATCAAGGACGTAATCGAAATAAAGTGGTAATATTGTAGAGGTATTAAGCAGGTATAGGTTCACATCCTTCGGCTTGATCATGGTGCAAACGAGATTTCTCTATGAAGGCAGTTGGAGGTCATTAAGAATCTTAAAAGATGAACCATACGGAGGTTTGACACATTAAAATGGTACGGGGTACAGTATAGGGTACAGATCCTTCAATTTTATCATGGTGTAGACGAGCTTCTCTCCATGAAAATGGTTGGACATCAAGTATAAATAAATAAGATAAAAGAGTAAGAGTTAAAACTTGTACACCTATTAAAATGCTGTGCACAGCTAATAAGGCAAAATGTCTTATTAAATATTAAAATAAATAATGTCGACATAAATATTAACTGTACCTTTAAAATAATAAAATGTATAAAATATATTATGGGGCCGGCCCAGTGTATAAAAAATTAATACCCAAGGGGTAAAAGTACCATTTTTATGAGTCAAAGTTAGTAAGTTTAGGTAAAAAATATGTGATATGGAAATAAAGATTGTGTTGTGATTGAAATATGAAAGTGATGCCGATATTTAGTTTATTATGCATGATATGATAAACTATTTGTATGTTTTAGCTTTTTGTAAACTTTTTATTTTGTTTGTAACAGACATTATTTTGCTTAAAAAATCGTTGCGAAATAGATAAATAATAAATGTTTACAGTAATACTGTTGGATAGGTCATGGATATTCATAGTAAGTAATAAAAATAATATGTTAGTATAAAACAAATTTAAATGGTCAGTAACGTATCAACATAATATTTTTCTTTATAACAATTAGATGTTTGTTAACAATCCTTATCTTGTGCTTATATTTTTGAAACAGATAGTAATTCATATAGTTATTGAAAAACTTAAATGACTAATCCGTCTAGGTGTAGGCAAATGGTAAGTAAATAAGTACACTTACTATACATAATACGTTTCTACTTTCTTTACTATATATTCTTAAAAAAAAATGGAAAATGCTACACGCCATATGTTACTATTTCTCTTTCATTACGTAAGGGTTTTTTAATATGTTATTGATGATTTTTATTAAGGATAAAAAGAATGACCATAAATATTACTTATTATTATTTTAAATTGTAAATGCCATGAAGTAATCAATTCATTGTTAATACATACATTGTATTCAAAATTATAATTATAGGCACGGAATTTGTGTAATTTAATAAAATTTCCTATGTCAATCTGTAATGAATACTATATTATTGTATACGTTATTATTAGATCGGTAATATGCCTTTTCACTTTTTCATTAATTGGTTGTTTGATGCGTAAAATATCAGAATGTTTAAATTTAATTTAATTTGGATGTCTTTGTGAATCAGATTAATACCGTTTAAAAATAGTAAAAAAAAATGTACGTACTTTTTTTTTTTCTTAAAAAAAACGGGGGAGGTGTAGTGTGTGCGCTACCTCACCCCATATTAGGTAATGTAAGTTAGTATTTAAGTGATAGCTCATGTAATATTACTCGTCTTAATATACGAACCGTGCGCGAAACACTTGTTTTATTGATATCTCCCGCAGTCAGCCTTACAGACAGAATGAAGATTTAATCCAGGGTTAGCGTAGTCCTGGGCTAAATCTTCGTGTGCAAGTCCACCTTAAGTAATTTAAATGCACTTATTACTCTATTTAAGGACAGATTTTTCAAAAGTCAGATACGAAATATTCAACGAACAAAATACAATACGGCTAATTTGAAAACGTCACCTATTTAGCAGCAATCATAGGTACCTGTCATTTTTAAAATCTGTCGCTTTATAATTTATTAGACCCATAAGTTTTATCTGACCATTGAAAAATCGGCCCTAAGGCAGATTTTTTTTAAGTCAGATAAAAAAAAATCGTCGAACAAAATACAATATGACTAATTTGAAAACGTCACCTAATTGGCAGCAATCACACGTACCTGTCATTATTAAAATCTGTCGCTCTATTATTTATCAGACGGATAAGTTTTATCTGAACATTGAAAAATTGACCCTTAATCAGTCAAATTAAATGAGCTTGAATAAAAAGAGTTATCTAATAGAAAATGAATGTCAAAATATTGCCTTAGTTATTTACTTTGAATACGAGTTATATATTGTATTTGCCTAATATGAAACTTATCTTTAGTAAATACCTTATCCATTATTCTCAATCTCAAAATGGACTTAGGTCAGCTTAGAATATTCTAGACATTGGTACTCGTACCCAAGTTGGTCCATAAATTATATCGAGATGGCTCCGGGTTAGTTTTGCCATCCATGACGAATTCCAACTTGCACTAGTAACCTCGGAATAGAAACTACTGAATCGTAATAATAACGTTGAAGTTGACCAATGTGCAGGCAACTGTTAAATTGATAGCAAATTCAAATTCTTACGTTTTTTTGTAATGTTTTGTGCCAGCTTATCAAATGGTACCTAATCGAGTTTGTTACGCATAATCTTTTTATAACTTGCTTATTGCTTGTGTCCAATTACCTTAAACCTTTACTATTATTATCAAGCTTAAGAGTTTGTTCGTTTGAACGCGCTTACCTCAGGAATGCTGGTCCGATTATTTTTTGAGGAAAGCTTTAGGCTATAAAACATCACGTTGCGACGGAAAGGGGGGGGGGGGGGGCAAACTCAAAACGCGTGAACGAAGTCGCGGAGGACCGCTAGTAGTACCTAATTAAGTCTGCTAGCATAACGTTTTGAAACTTGCTTATTGCTTATGTCCAATGAACTAAAATCTTTGCTAATATAATCAAGCTGAAGAGTATGTTTCTTTGAACGTGCTAATCTCAGGAACTACTAGGCCGATTTAAAAAAAAAATGTGATGGATAACTTATTTATTGAGTAAGGCTTTATGCTACAAAAATCACACTGCAATGGGAACAAACATAGAAAACGCGAACGTAGTTGCGGGGGACCGCTAGTGTTACATATTAGTCGTTGTTTGATAAGTTTGTAGGTGTGAATAGTTGGTACTTATTGATGAAATAATTTTAAAATCCCATTATCCCAAAGCTGATTATTCTTGAATGACAAAGGCTATACTTCAACTAATATTTTTAGCATCAAATTAACGGAGTTCAATGTATCCTTTGATCAAACAATAGCGTGTTGCACCTAGGTGTATTAGGAATTGAATTAGAAATTCAGCAACACTTGAAACAAAGTAGACGAATCAATCCTGTGATACTTAGCTCTAACAAAGCGACGCGAAATTACCTCAAATATGTACCAGATTACATTTCACCCAAAACGAACATACAGCGGAAAGGTTTCACGAATCAAAGGTAAATTCGTAATCATAGCTGTCATGCTTGAAGCTACAGTCGGTAGCAGAAATTGTATGCCTCTCTATAACATTCACTGCACGGCCAGAGTAATGAAAATTCACTGATTTTCATTTATACACGATTAAACTTTCATTTAATCATTTGCCTCTGTGGCGCAGCGATTTAAAGGTCAGGCTTTAACCCAGATAGTACGGAATAATAATGCCTCAGAAACTTAAGTACCAGTACCAAATAGGAAAAATACTTGTTTGTTAAAAATAGTTATCACTATATCTGAATATAATTATTAAAGTTTAATTGAATTAGATATGTAAATATGAGTTTCAGGTACACGTAAAAGTATGTTTTATTTACTAATTTTGATTTAAAAATTACGTTAACTGATAAATAGTGAATTAATAACACAACATGTCCTTTCTTAAAACTTAGGTGTCCTTTATAAACGACAATAGTATAAACTGGGTTAAAGCGATGGCTGCACCAGAGGTCCCGGGTTCGATCCCGGGGTCGGGCCCAAATATGTATTTGAATTTTTCTGTTCAGAAATTCTCAGGGCAGCCCGGAGTTTGAAAGTTGGCGGTGTTTTCACCTCCGTGCCTCGGAAAAGCACGTAAAGCCGTTGTTCCTGCTCCTGGTCTCTCTGCGGTCG
The DNA here is from genome assembly GCA_963924145.1 of Pyrausta purpuralis. Taxonomy (NCBI): domain Eukaryota; kingdom Metazoa; phylum Arthropoda; class Insecta; order Lepidoptera; family Crambidae; genus Pyrausta; species Pyrausta purpuralis. The sequence continues at coordinate 5,466,195 of OZ001650.1, forward strand.
TGTCAGATTGCTGTCCCATATGCTATGGGAGTGAAAGGAATAGAGAGTGCGCGTGTGTTCGCGCACACACTTGTGCACTATAATATGTCCCGTGCAGTCGTATAGTCGTTGTGACTGGCCACTGTAGTCGAAATCGGCTAGAGGGACTATTTTCTTTTCTTTTATAATAGTGGTCCCCGCGACCTCGTGTCCGCGCGTTTTGAGTTTGCTCCCTCCACTCCCGACGCAACGTGACGTTTAATAATGATGGATAACTTTTTTATTGAGTAAGGCTTTAGGCTACAAAAATCACGCTGCAATGGGAGCAAACATAGAAAACGCGAATGTAGTTGCGGGGGACCGCTAGTGTTAAATTTTAGTCGTTGTTTGATAAGTTTGTAGGTGTGCATAGTTGGTACTTATTGATGAATTAATTTTAAAATCCCATCACCCGACTAAAGCTGATTATTCTTGAATGACACAGGCTATACTTCAACTAACATTTTTTAGCATCAAATTAACGGAGTTGAATGTATCTTTTCATCAAACAATAGCGCGTTGCACCTAGGTGTATTAGAAATTGAATTAGAAATTCAGCAACACTTGAAACAAAGTAGACGGATCAATCGAGTGATACTTAGCTCTAACAAAGCGACGCGAAATTACCTCAAATATGTACCAGATTACATTTCACCCAAAACAAACATACAGCGGATAGGTTTCACGAATCAAAGGTAAATTCGTCATCATAGATGCATGCTTGAAGCTACAGTCGGTAGCAGAAATTGTATGCCACTCTATATCATTCACTGCACGGCCAGAGTAATGAAAATTCACTGATTTTCATTTATAAACGATTAAACTTTCATTTAATCCTTTGCTTCTGTGGCGCAGCGATTTGAGGGTCAGGCTTTAACCCAGATAGTATGGAAAAATAATGCCTCAGAAACTTAAGCTCCTATGTACCAAATAGGAACAAAACTTGTTTGTTAAAAATAGTTATCACTATATCTGAATATATTTTTTGAAGTTTAATTGAATTAGATATGTAAATATGAATTTCAGGTACACATAAAAGTATATTTTATTTACTTATTTTGATTCAAAAATTACGTTAACTGATAAATAGTGAATTACTCAATAACAGAACATGTCCTTTCTTAAAACTTAGGTGTCCTTTATAAACGACAATAGTATAAACTGGGTTAAAGCGATGGCTGCGCCAGAGGTCCCGGGTTCGATCCCGGGGTCGGGCCCAAATATGTATCTGAATTTTTCTGTTCAGAAATTCTCAGGGCAGCCCGGAGTTTGAAAGTTGGTGGTGTTTTCACCTCCGTGCTTTGGAAAAGCACGTAAAGCCGTTGTTCCTGCTCCTGGTCTCTCTGCGGTCGTGTCAGATTGCTGTCCCATATGCTATGGGAGTGAGAGGAATAGAAAGTGCACCTATATCTGCGCGCACACTTGTGCACTATAATATGTCCCGCGCAGTTGGTAAGTCTTTTGTCACTGGCCAACAACGTAGTCGAAATCGGCTAGGGGGACTATTACTAATAATTAATCTACTTTTCTATTTGGTAGAGTCAAACAAAATCAAGTCCAACATTAAAATACGATGAGCTAAAAGTATAATTAGCAAATAAGTGAACTCGTAACAAAGTGAAACTCCAATTCGTCCTGACGTCCACGTATTGAATTTCGAATATAACCAAAAGAACAGGCATAAAACTGATACGAGGTGTGAGAGTATACTTATTATGTCTAGTAGGTTAATCATGTACTCGTATATAATCACGTTTTCTATTAATAAATGGGCAGTATCATGACAGCATTCGTTGGTTTAATTCATCTCCTTAGCTAATCCCTATATGGCGACCCTGCCACTCGGTATCGCTCGGGATTGCCACGTGCGGCCGTATAAGGAACAGTTATTATAAACACGGTACAAAGTGCAAGTTTACTAATTTCAAGTGCGTGAAATTGCAACCAACATGATTTCATCTACAAAAGACATTCCGCTGCATCGGTTGTGTTCCGAAGTTTCTTCGTTGACCGAAAACTTCAGTAAAGATACAGAAAATGGGCGGCCAAGCTTCTAAAGAAGAAGTGATCATTGCGCAGACTTCTAGTGGAGCCGGTCAAAATTTCGCCAACACGCTGCAGCGCCAGCAGCATGAGACTACTAACGTGCTTCTAATAATTATCTGCACAGCCCTGATGTTCGGCGTACTGGTTATGGCCTATAAGCTTTCTAAAAGGTGCCACGACAAACAAATTCAAACGAGGATGAACGAGGAAAAACTAATGCGGTATTCCAGCATTCTGAGGCGTCGCGAGCATAAAATGGACAACATCGTCTAATCAGCGTCCCCCCATGTGCGTGCGTATAGTCCCCCTTTCCCCCTAGTGAAGTGAAGTGAAAAAGTGTTATGTGCTCTTGATAAAGAAAAAAAAACTGTAAGTAATAAGTATGTAATCGCATTTATTATAGATATGTAAACAATTTCATTTTTTAATTAGGTATGCTTTATGTTCGCTGTATTGTGCGTCTATATTCTTTTATACGTAACTTTTTATGGCAGAGATATTTACAGAATTATTAGAGGAATTAAAATCTATAAGAAATTATTTAATAAAAATTGGTCCAAGTCGGCGAGTAGGAAAAATATTACAAATAAAAAGTCAAGAGGCGAACAATATCTTATTAAAGTATAATGAATATTTAGAAACTTTTAAGTGCAATTTCGACAAGTATTCTAGTGAAGAAATAACTTTGATAAACCAAATTTGTTTAAAATTCAATAACTTATATACAGAAATTTGTTCATTGTGTAGTAGTGAAGAACCAGACACGATGGCGGTAGATACGTTTGATTTAAAAATTGCTTTGAATCTGTTACCTATTATGAACGATACAGAAGAAAATACGAAACAATTAATTGAAAGTATAGAATATTATGACTCTGTCCTTACTAAACCAGAATGTAAAAATAAATTAATATGTTTTGTGCTGAAAAGTAGATTGTCACAGCGAGCCAAGTTAAGTATGTTACCAAAATATGATAAAACTGAGGACCTTATTATGGACATGCGAAGGCTGCTATTGCCAATAAAAAGTTACACGGCATTGCAGACCAAATTACAAACATGCAGACAGAATAATAGGACTGTTACAGATTTCGGTAAAGAAATATCAGAAATATTTGTGAATTTGACGGTTTCGCAAGCCGCTGGAGACACTAAAAAATATGAGGTTTTACGACCCCTTAATGAAGGATTAGCTATCAAAAAATTTGCAGATGGCCGGGACCGCCGATTAAGTACTATCATTGCAGCTCGTAATTTTAATTCGCTGACGGATGCAATACAGGCGGCACAAGATGAGGAAGTCCAGACCACTTCGGCAGAAGTGATAGGTACGTACAAATCCTATAATAATCGATTTGCAGGACAACGAGGTCGTCGAGGACACTTAAGGCCTCAACGCAGTTATAACAACGGTTATAGAGGGCGTACACCGAATAACAACAGACGAAATCAAAGTTTTCAATCCCCATATCAGAGAGGTAATTATCGCGGCAATAATTATCGTGGAAATAATTTCCGTGGTCGAGGTAGGTTTTCGAGTAATAGAGGCAGTAATTTTCCCGCACATAGCAACGTAAATACTATGTCAACGGATACCAATATCGGCACGACAAACGATCCTAATACGGAATCCCTGAGTCACTTTTTTCGTGCATGAATACATGTTATCGTGTAACAGCTTAAACAAAGTATCATTTTTGATCGACAAATACGAACATGACTTACTAATAGATACGGGAGCATCGGTTCCTGCGATTAAGCAAGAGTGTTTGGCATATTTACGAATTCCATTCCATAATGAGCGAGTTAAAGTTAAAGGCGTTGGAGGAGACGTTTTCTCGGAAGGTTATGTTTATTTGAATTTAAATTATAATAGTCACATTTTCAAGCACAAGTTTTTAGTCATGAAGCAATTACCTTGCAAAACCAACGGTATTTTAGGACAAGATTTTTTGAGAACGTATAAAGCTATCTTAGACTTTGAGTTACATAAGTTATGTTTAACTAGTACTGAAGGACAGGAAATATCATTACAATTGGATTTTTTGACCACTAACTTTAATTCTTATATCACTTTACCTGTGCGATGTGAATCAGTACATTTTATTGACACATATTTAGAGAACGATTGCGTGATAGCGGCACAGGAATTATGCGAAGGAGTTTTTGTTGCTAATACATTGTCACGGCCTAATAATGGAAAGTTAGCCATACGTATTTTAAATACTAGAGAAACAGATGTAAAATTAAATTATTTACAACTCAACACTAGTTCACTAGATGATTATTTCATTTGTCAGTTTGATACACCAAAAATTAATTCTGATCGAGTTAAATTATTATTTTCTTTGTTAAATTTAAAACATTTAAACGACGAAGAACAAAAATCTATAGAAAATATTTGTGCTAAGTTTCCAGATATTTCTCATTTACCAGGCGATAAATTAAGTACAACATCCGTATATGAACAAACTATCGAATTGAAACCACAAACTACCCCTATTTATACCAAGCAATATCGCTTACCGCACGCACAAAAATCGGAATTAGATAAACAAATAAAAAATATGTTAGATACTGGTATTATAGAAGAAGCCAGAAGTCCATGGTCTAGTCCTTTACTGTTAGTGCCGAAGAAAATTGATTCCAATAATGAGAAGAAATGGCGCGTTGTAATAGATTATAGAAAATGAAATGATCAAATCAAGGATGACAAGTTCCCATTACCCAACATCACCGAAATTCTAGATTCGTTATCGGGTGCAGTATATTTTACACATTTAGATTTATATCAAGGTTTTTTTCAAACAAAATTACATAAAGATAGTAGACCATGCACTGCCTTCACTACAGGTAAAAATCAATATCAGATGACGCGAATGCCGATGGGATTAAAATCAAGTCCGAATACTTTTTCAAGAATGATGACAATAGCAATGTCAGGGTTAAATTATGATAAATGCCTTATATACCAAGATGATTTAATAGTTATAGGTCGAAATCTCATTTCTCATAATACAAATTTAATGGATGTTTTAGTAGGTTACGAAGTGTAAATTTAAAGTTAAATCCACCTAAATGCAATTTCTTACAAAAACAAGTACTTTACTTAGGTCATATTATTTCAAAAGATGGCATTCAACCTGATTCAGACAAAATTAAAGTTTTAGTGAATTATCCAAGACCGCAAAGTGTGGATGACGTCAAACGCTTTGTGGCCTTTGCTAATTACTACAGAAAATTTATTCCAAACTTTGCCGAAATAGCATTACCCCTTAATAAAATGTCTCGTAAAAATGCGACTTATTTTTGGTCACCCGAATGCGGAAAATCTTTTCAAAAATTAAAATTGGCGTTAACAACCCCACCCGTATTACAATATCCAGATTTTTCCGAAAACAATGAATTTATATTGCAAACGGATGCATCCGGCCAAGCAATTGGTTCAGTATTATGCAATAATGACGGTCGACCAGTAGCGTATGCAAGTCGAAGTTTAAATAAAGCGGAAATAAATTAGCAATAGTATGGAGTGTAAAATATTTCCGACCTTATTTATATGGAAGACGTTTCAAAATACAGACTGATCACAGACCACTTATTTATTTATTCGGTATGCGAGATCCATCGAGCAGACTACTTAAGTTTAGATTACAACTAGAGGAATATAATTTTACTGTTGAATATTTAAAAGGGAAAAATAATTCTGTAGCTGATGCACTATCACGCATTCGTTTAACTTCTAAAGATTTGAAAGACATGAGCGAACAAGTGGAAATTAACGTTATGACTAGAGGACAACATAGGAAAGCGCAGATTTGTCAAAACAACAATTACGGTTCAAATGAGTCGGCGGATAATATTGACACGAGCTCGAGGCCTGATCAACCGAGAGTTGTGAAAATCATTAAGAAGCCAAGTCATTTAACCGAAATTTCATTTATTACAAATAGAGAATTAAATAAGTTGATAAGAGAAGGAGTTATCTTGAAAAAATACAATTACTTTATAAATGCGCCAAGTAAATCTATTATATACCTTAATACAATTTCCCGATCGCCAATGACGCGAGCCGGATTGGTGAGGGATTTGTATTACTTATGTAAGAATGAAAAAATTGAAGAAGTATGCATACTTAGAAATGAAAATAATAGAGAGTTTATTGCAGGATTTATTGATGAAGTCAAAAAATATGACAAGTGGTCCGGACCACGCATATGTGTATTAAATAAGGCGCAAAGAATAAATAATGTAGACGACGTACCATACTTAATGATTTTCACCTTTTGCCCACTAGTGGCCACGCGGGCATAAGGAGAATGACAAATAACATAAAAAAGTTTTATTACTGGCCTAGTATGCAGAAAGATATAACTAATTACGTTAGTAAATGTGAGCAATGTCAAAAACAAAAGTATTCAGTAGGTAAAAAACAGCAAATGAAAATTACAACAACAGCTAATTCAGCTTTCGAAAAGTTATTTTTAGACATAGTAGGACCGCTTCCTAAGGATGATAATAATTATGTTTACATACTTACCTTGCAATGTGAGCTGACTAAGTTCACCGAAGCGTATCCATTACACAGTAAAGATGCGGTAAGTGTAGCGAAAGCCTTCGTTGATAATTTTATTTTAAGATTTGGCATACCTCGTGAAATTGCTACCGATCGAGGTTCAGAGTTTATTTCAAATGCAATGAAAGAGATATGCCAACTCTTAAAAATAAATCAACTCACTTCAACTGCTTACCACCACGAGAGCATTGGAGCGCTGGAGAATTCTCACAAAAGCTTAGGTGCGTATTTACGAATTAATTGCGAAAATAAAACGAATATGTGGAGCAGCTGGTTACCATATTGGTGTTTTTCATATAATAATACTGTACACACCGAAACTAAATACACACCACACGAATTAGTATTCGGTAAAAAGTGTATTTTACCAGGTAACCTTACAAATAGTGTGGTAGAACCTTTATACGCTCATGATAATTACGCGTTAGAGATGAAGTATCGGCTTCAATTAGCCCAATAAGAAGCACGTGACAATTTACTTCTCAGTAAAACAAAAAGAAAGATAAACTATGATGTTAATGTAAACCCAGTATATTACAACAAAGGTGATTTGTTATTATTAAGAAATCCATCTCAAAATAAAATGGATACAATTTACTTAGGACCTTATTTAGTTTTAGAAGATTTAAGCTGTAATGTCAAAATTTATAAAAATGGAAAGGAGGATATTGTACATAAAAATCGCACAAAACCTTATGTTTCAAAATAATACTTTTTTTTGTAACTTGTTAGCTTTTTCAAAAAAAAAAACATTGTATATCAATTAATAGTTTTAGTCACCGTACTTTAATGTTAAACATGTAATCAATATTTTATACTTATTGTAATTACTAGGATAGCACTTTAACAGTAGTGCAATGTATTGTTTGTTTTATAACACGCTATACCAAGTGTAAAAAAAAAAAAAAAACATAATTTTTTTTTTCCTTAAGAGGGAAGGTGTGAGAGTATACTTATTAAGCCTAGTAGGTTAATCATGTACTCGTATATAATCACGTTTTCTATTAATAAATGGGCAGTATCATGACAGCATTCGTTGGTTTAATTCATCTCCTTAGCTAATCCCTATAGTTGGCCTCCTGGGCTGGACCGGAGGCTGCTGTTTAGGGGCGGAAGTAGAGGCCACCTTTTTCCCACGCCGTACTACCTTCGTCCACGCCTGGGCTCCAGGGCCAGTTGCGGACTTGGTTATCGGGCGGGAATTCCCAGTTCCGGAGGCGGGGGCAGGCGGGGGTTATGGGCCTTCTTCCGTTTGTTCCGCTTTCTCTTCTTTTCCCCAGCGGGGACTGCGCTGGCAGTCGAGGTCGTGGCCACAGGGACGGACACCTCGGACGGCGCTTTGCTCGGCTGGGGAGAGGCGGCACTCTTGGGCGGTGCTGCGGTCAGCGGCTGCTTTTTCGCCTTGTCTCCGGCGGCAGAGGGGCGCTCAACCTGAGCCTTGCGAGCGTCCGCAGCAAGTGGCGGGCGCAGGCGAGGCTCAGGGAGCAGCCGATCTGTGATGGACGCCAATTTGGCATCCATCATGTCTCCAAATTGGCACATAAGGCGCTGTTCAAGCTCCTCTGCAAAGGTGGCGGTGTTAGCCTGAGCTCCAGTTGGGGCTGCAGGACGGATGTCCGCCAGCCTCTCAGCCCGGAGCTCCTTGACGACGCGTTTAAGATCCGCGACCTCCTCCTCCAGGCGTTTGTTCGCGGCTTGCAGCCGCCGCGTCTCCTCATCAATCGTCCTCGAGCCGAGGATCTCAACCACCCGCGTAATTGAGGTGGCAGCCTCCTTCAGGGCACGCTGAAATGTGCCCTTCAGGTTTCCGGACTTCGCCACGCAGAACATTACTGTGTCCGTGGCAGCCCGGATTTGGTCGCTCAACTCTTCCGCGGTGGGATCCTTCACGGAGAAGTCATTCTTATTGTGCCTTTGGACAAGCCGCTCCGTCAGGCGAGAAGCCTCCTCCTCGGCTTCCCCGATCGCCGCCTGGCGCTTATGGTCCAGAAGCTGCTCGTGGGCTCTGCTTATACCTACGTACTCTACATGTGTAGGTGGGCGGCCCCGGCCTCTGCGAGCAGCTGTTACCTTACCTGCTGGGACTTTGGCAGGGGAGAGGTCTGGAGAGTCCTCACCCGCCCGCCGTTTTCCGGCTCTCCTCGTCCTGCCGCTGGTGCGTGAGCCAGACGGTGATCTTGACGTCATGCCTGAGGATTCAGACTCGTAAGGGTCCATGTTCTGCAGGGTATTATCAAGGTTTTTTTTCTCAAGTCCGGTGGAGGGGGAAACACAACGTGACGTCCCCTCGCTGTTATGTCCAGTAAGGGTGATCTCGTCCTCAGCCTGGGGAGAAATCCCCGCGCCTGAAGAACCGTCCACCCGACGTTCCAGCCAATGGTGTAACACACCTTTCCAACAGGACAACGGGCGTCCTGAGAAGGACATCACCATTACCCTCGATCTTTTTCTCTGTTAGAGCGCCTCGCGCTCGGGAGTTGGTCGCTGAGTTTGAAATTTCTTTTCCTGAGCAAGCCATGTCCATTTATATACGTACATTCAGTCGGTAGTGACCCCACCCACCACGGAGCCCCATCTGGGGAGGTGCCACTGACACCCCAGGGTTTCCCACCGACCATAGCAGGCACGCCACTTCACTTTCGGGCAGACTAGTATGGGATCTTTGACGAGACGGTTGGGGCACGGTGAGCACGCGTCGACCAAAACGCGCAACATCACCGAGCCCGCCGCCTGTCCTGCCCCCCATACCCCCCGCGTAACCGTTGGGTGAGGGTTAAGCCGCTCACCCGCAGCCGAATAACCCGTAAACCGGCTACTTCACGGGCCCCCCGTGTGCCCGGAATCCGAGGCCAAAGACAATGTGTTGCCTCGGTGGTCTGCCTCAGGCTCAACGTCCAGGACCCTCTTCTTCCGGGATTACGGGACCCAGCGCACGGCACAAATGGCTGCCCGGGTTGTCATGATGACAGGCTACAACCCGGGAAAAACCCACGGATCCGGGAAATATGCCCCGACGACCCAATGCCCTCCGACCCGGACAAACGCCCCGCCGGTCTAGGCACCCCTATCTACGCCTCAGGTACTCAAGCCGCTCCGGTCCATTCCTTCGAGGAGGAGCAGGCGGAGCAGCGAATACAAGAGGTCTTGAGCCATAAGGCCTTCCCTCTGGCCCGACAGGTCCGCCGAGTTGACAAAACCTGCCGCGCTCTGGTTTTGGTTCGCGCCGGCCGAAGCCGGTACCCCCCATATCTGAGAGGCGTTCCCCTATCCACCACCTGGGGACGCGCCCGATGCGGGACCAGTAACTCGACACGGGAAGGAAGGGGAGCCTTGGATAACCCCAAACAATCACGACCGGACTGTACGAATGACGGCGACGTACACATGGGGGCCGATTTACGAATAGCAGAAGTGAGACGTGGTAATATTACATTACTACCTGGAACTGGCAATCGAGAATCTCAATTCTCGAGTTAATTAGATAAATAGATTGAGGTGAACGTTTGAGAACAGAAAAATAAATTTTCCAACACGCCATTTACAAAAGCTGAATGCTCTGAAATTGGCCGCAGCTTCTAACCCCAACCGAAAAACCCTAAGAGACCTACTTTCAAGTTAAAAACTGCATCTAAATCGGTTCTCTTTTTACTTCGGGTGTTAAAAATAGAGTTAACGCCGCCATCAAATAAGCATTCCTCTGGTGTTAGGTAGCAGCAACATCAGTACTGGCAGAAGGCTGAAAATATATCAAGAAATGCTTTTGACTGGGTATTGAAAGACGGGAAACCTTCGGTCCTTAAACTGCGGTGTGAAAGGCATGAGCGAAACCACTTGACTATCTTCCATAATTTGAAGTTTTTATAGAAATAACTTCACCGACAAGAGCCTAGCTCTTAAATTTGATGACGATGAGTGTAGTGTTTGTGGTATCTATAGATAAGTAGATACACCCCGTCTCAAGGCAAGCCACATACGTTGCTACGTCAGTGAAATAGTCTCTAGAAGACTAGATGTCTTTGGTCACAACACGAAAGCCGCGGACGAGGGAATTTAGCGCGAGAAATTTAGCCTCTTCTCGAAGAGGAAATTGGATTTAGTTTCTTCATTTTAGTCATTGTTTTTTTCTAGTAATTTATTGTGATTTTGTGTTGGAATGATCATAATAATGTGTGCTATTGAAGAACACAATGAAGACAAAGGAGAAAACAAAGTAAAGCATGCACTGATCGCAGATCGCGCCCTCTGATTCGGATCATTATTCTCATGCTAAACTTCCTTCTTGAGCATTGAAATGCGAACGCCAGCCCCGAATTTCAATGAGTTAGGCTAGGCTATTTTAGTGTTAGTTTTCTAGTGTTAAGTGTAAATATTGAGCTTATTCATGAAGAATTGTCCGTATGGCTCCATCCGAGGACGTTAAACTTGTAAATTAAAAAAAAGAGTCGCGGGCGAGAGTGGACGTAGGATATCGTTATGTGTGCTTGTGAGGCGAGCCGGTGTTGGGAGTCATGTGAGGGTGAAGAAATGAGGAACGTTATAATGAGTTAAAAATAGCAAGGCAGTGTTGAACATACCTGCAGTCTGTAGCTAATAGATGGGGCCCTGTACATTGCCAAGGGACATCAAAGTCTCATCATTTACCTATTAGCAGTCTGATAGTAATTAAGCGGTGATTACCCGTCATGTCGCATTAATATCGAGTAAGTACCAGTAATGGGATTTCAGAAGTTTGCGATACAGACGCTTAGTTGATCAATACATTTTGAGGTTAGAATTTAGTTGGTAATTTGATTAATCGAAAATTGACATATTAGCGGTCCTTTGCGTGCGTATTAATCGTAATTAATTATATTTAAGTAGCATACCTATATTAAACTAATCGTTATGACGATTGTAGAAACGCATCCACAGACGCCAGACGCAAAAAGGAAAAGATTCCTGTAAACATCCCACTACTGGAAAAATGTCTTTCCTCAACTATAAGGTAGGAGCACCTAGCTACCAATAAACTAAGTAGTAAATAATAGTCATGGAACATGTCATGAATAGCAGCAGATGCAAAATCATATAAAATGAAAATCATTATTCACACCTACTACTTTTTTTCATACAGATTGCTACGAATCTCACTGCGAAATCCTAGCTCATACGTATTTCATTTTATTGACAAATAAAATGTAGCGGGCGAAGACTTTGAGCGCGAGTGAGCGAGAAGAATGATTATGCTCTATTCAGTCGTATGTGTGACTTACGACGCCTAGCGGTTTAAATGTGAATTATAATATCTTTAAGTCGTAAAGTTGATATCATTTTGTAATGATTTGGTAGCGGGTTGGTACGAAAGTCACATTATTTGCTTACAAGGAAATTCATATGAATTTGATCAGTCGCATACTTGCGTCATAATTGAAATTGCCAAAAATATATTTGGCAATAAAAATTTCCCATGTCATCTGAAAAAAAAAACCTTCATTTTATGAAATGAAAATTAACAAAAGAAGCAATCATTTCCATGCCTAGTATATGTATAACTAATACACATTTTTAATTACCTGTAAAGTCTTCCAGACACAATCGAAAGTAGTTACACACTTTTCCAACTGCTTATTCAATAAACATTTACCGAAAACAATGTGATATTTCAGTAACCACTCACGTATTTTCTGTGCTTTCCGTGTCAAGTTTGGTGTAACCCAAATTTTCTCGGAATACTTAATTGTAACGTAATTAAAATCCTCGGCAGTAAATTACAGTCGTCGAGCTCAAAGCTCAAAGCCACAGTTTTCTACAAGTCGGTTCAAGTTACGAAACCTATCTCTTAATATGTGAAAATGTGAGACAGTTTAATTTTCTTCGTAGCACGTAAGGGCACAAAGCTATTTGGTTCAGTAGAATCGCTATGCATACTCAGGTACGGAAAAAATCTAGATTGGAGACCTGGGGTGCGATTGTGTACAGCAATCGTATTCATTTGAAAGTTCAAATCGTACGGTATGATCTGTCAAACAGTAAAGAACAAAGGGTTTGACAGATCAAACCGTACGTTATGAACTGTCAAATGAATACGATTGCTTTACACAATTCCAGCTCTGTTGACTAAAGACACAGCGTAGGACGTCCACCGACAAGATGGACAGACGACCTTGTGAAGATCGTAAGATCAAACGAGATGCAGACACGGTTGTGATCGGTCGCTGTGGCAAACCGTGGGGGAAGCCTATTTTCAGCAGTGGACGTCCTTTGTCTGATAATGATGCAACTACAACGTTTATATAAGTGCAACAGCTCAGTAAACAGTAAAATAATAGTAAATTATGATACAAGTGTGCTAAGTTGACCATTATATACAAGGCGATATTGTGTGCGCACGAGCGAAAGCGAGTGCGCCATAAGAGAGCCGCGTATATAGGTCACGGCACACGTGTTTTATACGACGTTTTTCAACACACTTGCCATTAATCAAAACTTCATCACACCACAGCCGACAATTATTTACGAAAAATGCACTTACTAATCTGTGGAAAAATGGCGCGTTGCTTTTTTTCTTGCCGCGAAACAGATGCGCGCGCCTTAGCCTTGCGCGAACTAGATCGGCCAACAGCCAAGATTAAAAATGTAACAATTCGTGTTTAAAACACAAATTACAGAAAATTTTAAATAAATTTGAGTTATTTTTAGTAATAAAGCTGTATTTACCATTTATTGAAATAAATATATACATACTGTAATTTTTCGAATATATATACATTTTGTTCCTATAATAAAAGTTATAACCCGACTAAATTATATCGCTTCATCTTCATATTTACTACTTGGTACTAGGGTACCAATGTAAATTGGTTGGGTTAATAAACAAAAGGCACTAGTGCAATAATGTTCAGAAAAAGCACGCGTGTTTAATATCTATGATTATGTGCCAAAAATCGGTGGAATAAAAACGTCATTTTGAGCAAGTGTGTTGAAAATACTGTTTTGTAATTTTTATTTTAGCAACACTTAAATAAAAATTATAACTCGACTAAATTATATCGCTTCTTCTTTTAACTTACTACTTGGTACTAGGGTACAAATGTGAATTGGTCGGGTTAATAAACTAAAGTCAGTGGTGCAATAATATACTGAAAAAGCACGCGTGTTTAATATCTAGGATTATGAGCCAAAAATCGGTGGAATAATGACGTCGTTATGAGCAAGTGTGTTGAAAATAAAAATATAACATTCTACAATTAACACTGGAACTGTTAAACCTTAACGTGTATTTTATGAATAAAGATATTTTGAAATTAAAAATTGATTGATAATGATGCAGATGATGCTATGCATACCTAGCTAGCTAGCATGTAGAACTTTATAATAACTCATGTTAAGTTTCTCTATTATCCATTTCCATATATAATTATTTAATTTATTTTCTAGCAATGTGAATCGAATACTTAATTATAAAATCTGTTATTACTTTACAGTTACATGGTTGTCTAAGGCGCTCATTGTTAATCCGAAAGCAATAACCGTGTCTTACGTGTTCTAATGAAATTATAAAAACGTTGCAAATAAGCCTAAAATAATTACGAATTGTAGCTATGCAATTACTCTTTATTTTATTTTTATTTTATTTATAAGGATAACCAGGGTTTACAAGTGAACAGTAAGCTTCACATTATACAATATTTAAACCACTTATTGGTAATCACAAATAGTAATAACTTAAAGAAAACGAACGCACAAATCGAACACAATCCAAGGTACACTAAAACAAAATAGTAGTATTATGGCTTAATAAAGAAATAACAATTTTAGGTAGCTTAAGTAGTAAAAAAACTAATTACAATGCTATATTACTCGTATAAAATTGCTAATCGATGAAAAAAAGTTCACTTAACAGCCGCCTTACCGCTGTAACACTGTTATGAAATATGTTACCGGCATTGACATATTTCATAACAGTGTTACAGTGGTAAGGCGGCTTTAAGTCGCTACAAGCGCGCCAAATGTAACTTTTTCGCCTGTAATTTGAATGCACTCTTGGCACATAAAGCGGATCACTATAACGAATAACTCTTTTAGGGAAATGAATATTTAATTTAGATAAAAGTTTGTAACAATATATGTCAGCTGAAATGATCTTGAGTAGATAAATTATATCCGCAATATCACGTCTTGTGGCCCATGGGAGCATGTGGTGTTTCCTGCACAGTTCGCTATAAATGCTAGAACTATAGTAATCTCCTTTCACTCTTTCACTCTCCTTTCACTGTTTAATGTTATGGAAAATGCTGTGTATATCTATAATTAGTATAATGTACTAGAACTAAATTGTATATTAATCTAAGTAAGTGCTGTGTATGTTATACTGTTGATGCACCTAAATAAATAAATAAATAAATCACACACAGTCACAGTGGTTTCCAGCAGTCACAGTGGTTTCCATCAATATCGAGGGCTTTTCCAATGTAAAAGCAGACCTCCTTAAAAACCTCTGTGACCAAACCAAGTGTCACGTACTATGTGTACAAGAGACACACAGGGACCAAAATAGCCTGCGCCCCGAAATCCTAGGCATGAAACTTATATCAGAAGTACCACACTTAAAGCACGGTAGCGCTGTGTTCACAAAACCTGACCTAATTGTTAAATCAGCTTCCGCACAACTGACAGTGAACAACACAGAAATAATCAGCTTGGACCTCGGAAACTGCTCTGTCACCTCAGTATATAGTCCACCGGGTGAAGTTTTCGACTTTCGGTGTAGCAAAGAGTTCAGCAGCCATAACACTAAAATAGTCATCGGGGATTTTAACAGCCGCAGTATTAACTGGGGATACACCAACTCAAATGATAGTGGCGTTGCAGTTGAAAGTTGGGCAGATCTTTATGATCTGACTCTGGTACACAACTCGAAACTTCCCGCATCATTCAACAGCCGACGTTGGAACCGAGGTTATAACCCCGATTTGATTTTCGTAAGCTCAAATATAAGCCCTAACTCATTCAAGCGCGTTTGCCCACCGATCCCTAGAACCCAACACAGACCAGTTATGTGCTCAGTGCAAGCTTTAGTTAAACCAATTTCTGTTCCGTTTAGTCGCCGATTCAATTTCTCTAAAGCAGACTGGGAACAATACACAAAGAAAATCGACGAAAAACTGCTCGAAATAACTCCGTCACCGGAAAACTATGAAGAGTTCGTAAGGGTTATTCGGCGAGTTTCCCGGCAGTGCATTCCTCGCGGATGTCGAACCAACTATGTCCCAGGTTTGACAAAGAACGCTGCAGCAAGACTGGTAGAGTACGAAGCCCTCTATACAAAAGATGCTTTCTCAGAGGAGACAATCGCAGTTGGCGAAGAGCTTATGGAAATGCTTGCTGAGAGCCGTCGAAATAAGTGGATTACGTTGGTGGAAAACATAGATCTGACGCATAATTCGAAAAAAGCTTGGTTGACGCTTAAAAAACTCACAAGCGACCCTCCT
Source organism: Pyrausta purpuralis (assembly GCA_963924145.1). Classification (NCBI taxonomy): domain Eukaryota; kingdom Metazoa; phylum Arthropoda; class Insecta; order Lepidoptera; family Crambidae; genus Pyrausta; species Pyrausta purpuralis. The sequence continues at coordinate 5,482,305 of OZ001650.1, forward strand.
GATGCCGCCAGACCTGGCCCAGTTACTGCAAACCAAGTCGCCCACCAACTACTCCTCAACGGAAAACCACCTCATCGGCTATCCAGGCTACGTAAACAGAACTCAGAGTTGACCAACAATGAATGCCCAATAAGCCAGGCTTTCACTATCACTGACATGAAAAATGCAGTAAGTGCTCTGAAAAATGGAAAAGCTGCTGGAATCGACGACATCACAGTTGAGCAACTGAAACATCTGGGCCCTGTAGCGGTCTCATGGCTCTTACAACTATACAACACGTGCATGGATACAGCTAAAATCCCAAAAATTTGGAGGAAGTCTAAAGTTGTAGCCCTCCTTAAACCTGGGAAGCCTGCAGAAGAACCTAAAAACTATAGTCCTATTTCCCTGCTATGTCACACGTACAAACTTCTGGAACGAATGATCTTAAACCGGCTGACCAAATCTATTGACCCACAGCTAATACCGGACCAGGCTGGCTTTCGCCCAGGAAGGTCATGTTGCAGCCAAGTACTTAATCTGACTGAGCATATTGAGGATGGATACGAACAAGGGCTGGTGACTGGCGTCGTATTTGTGGATCTGAGCGCCGCATACGATACCGTGAATATAAGGCGCCTTCTAACAAAAGTAATTGCCTACACAAAAGATCGCAAATTTGTCACTCTTCTTGCTGAATTACTGCATAATCGTCGCTACCAAGTCCTCCTCAATCATGAAAAGAGCAGATGGCGCATCCAAAAAAATGGCTTGCCTCAAGGAAGTGTACTTGCTCCCATTTTATTTAATATATATACAGATGACCAACCTACATACCCGAACACTTCACGATTCCTTTACGCCGACGACCTTGCTTTGACCTGCCAAGCTAAATCATTTCTGGAAATCGAGAAGCACCTTACTGCAGCCCTTGAACAGATCCACATCTACTATGATTCCAACTCCTTGAGACCTAATCCAGCAAAGACGGAGTCCTGTGCATTTCACCTGCGAAACCGAGACAGTGCACGACATCTACGCATTGCCTGGCGTGGGGTAGAAATTGCCCATAATGACAGCCCAAAATACCTAGGGGTTGTATTAGATAGATCTTTGACCTACAAGGGTAATTGCCAAAAAGTGAGGAATAAAGTGAGCGCACGGAACAACATCATAAGGCGTTTGACAACTACACGTTGGGGTGCAGCTCCCGATGTCCTTCGCACTAGCGGCCTGGCACTGTGCTACTCGGCCGGCGAATACGCTTGTCCTGTTTGGGCGCGCTCAGTTCACGCGAAGCATGTGGATGTCGCCCTCAATGAAACCTGCAGGGTTATTACGGGAACGCTAAAACCTACGCCTTTAAACGTCCTCTACACCCTAGCTGGAATAGCTCCTCCGTGCGTTCGGCGCCAGGTTGCATGCTCCATTGAAAGGCTCAAGCAAGTAGAAGATAGCAGGCACCCGTTGTATGGATATATACCTTCACCCCCACGCCTAAAGAGTCGCCGCAGCTTTATGCGTAACACCGAGCCACTTAGCGTGGATCCACCTAAGGCCAGAGAACAGCTGTGGTCAGATAAATTCGCCCCCAACAACCCATACATCTCCTTAGCTGAGAAGCTGTCGCCGGGTCACAATCTTCCCTGGCCCATTTGGAAAGCGTTAAACAGACTTCGTTCAGGTGTAGGCAGGTGCAATGAACTTAGGAAAAGATGGGGCTTCACTGAGGACGACACGTGCGAGTGTGGCGCCTTACAATCTCTCCCACCACAAAGCCACACTTAATGTCGTGCCCTACCTCTCCTGCCACCTGCACGCAACAGGACCTTTTCAGCGCCAACCAGAAGGCCATTGATGTTGCCACTTTTTGGGCGCAAAGAGTTTAATTGCCATTGACTCGAGAAGAAGAAGAAGAATAAATCAATCTCGAGTACGGTAACAAACAAACATAATAAATTTTCTTTGTATACTCTCAAGTCGATGGATAGAGGTTTGATATCGATTACCGCCTTCTAATACGTACCATCCATCTGAGTTAGATGGATTTTCACACTTAATTAGTTACCGTTTACCTACATCTTCCCCAAAGTGGCATATTATATGCCAGTCTAAGTCCTACCTATCTAGTATTGACACGAGCCTACTCCCCAAGCACACTTCCATTACAACTAAAACGCAAGCGCGAGATTTGTATGCGGCGCGCACGCTAGCGCGTCTCGAGATAAGTCCCAAGATAACTATTTATTAACCACCGCACGGTATCAGAGCCAATTGTAATGAACGCTGAGTCTGAGCTATACTGCGTATTGCTGCCATAACAATTACGTAGAGGGTTTGAACACTTTGAACGCTAAAAGACCTCCCTTGGGTTTTTTTGTGAAAATGTCGTAAGGCACTTAGGATTATTGCTGGATTAATTTATATATGTGTGGAGAAAATGAGGTCATGCTGAATATTTTAACCTTAACATGTCGTCAATTTAAACACCGAATAGTAAAATAAAGCTACGGTAAATTTTGGCAAAGTTAAAATGTAATTCACAGTTAATCCTGCCCGAAAACCAATTAATTTGTAGTAATTCTGCTTAGACTTATAACAACGCTTAAATCTCAATACAAGGAACTTATGTAAGTGATTTTCAACAGAACTCAGTGTTAGTATAGGTATTTGGACAAAAGAGCAAACGTTTCGTTAAAATCCCAGTCCTTATAAGTTTAACCTAGGCCGTAGCGTCTTTAATGTAAGTATTTGTATTCCGATGTCGGACGCACACGGTCGGTCGTCCGGGGATGAGTCCCTAGACGCCTAATAAAGGAGTTAACTACTGAATTACTTGGCCTCTTACAGCTTTTAATTAGTTAAGTATCCAAGCTTTTGTAATTGGGTTGGAGAATGATTGAGAAATTTCCAAAATGGTTTTTTTATAACTTTTAACTCCATTCAAAGTGGTGCAAGTTAAATAAATAGTCTATTAACATAAGGGCTACGTCCACACAAAATACTAAAATATTTTTAAGTAAGATAGTCGGTAGGGTCCCATTACATTGCAGTTAGTGATTAGTTTTTTTTTATAAATAATTACTTACTCAGACATCACGTAGGTAAGTGATCACGGCAGAAGTTAAATTATAATATCGATTTCTACTTATACAATTCATGTTACTCTTTTCTTTAAACTATCTAAGTTATTCCAAGATAAAATCTTACACCCTTATTCATAATAACGCAAACAGTCTGATAAACCAGTTCTAACTGTTACACTGTTTTGTCTCGTTCTTTCTTGGCGCTGTCATCATTTGACAAAGAGTGACAAAACAGTGTAATAGCTAAAATAGGTTTATTAGACTGTTTGAGTTTCTATGAATAAGGGGGTTAGTGTGTACTTATTTCACTCAAAGTTGAATACTTTATATATTATGATACTAAACGATATTATGTTAAAAACTTTAACATTTTTCACTTAGCTAAAAAAACTTTTGTGGGAATTTTATTTTCATTTTAATTGATTATTCAAATGACTAAATCCTATTTTGAATACAGTTATCAGCACGTCAGGTTATACAAAAACAGCTTTTATTGTATAAGAAATAGAGGTGGTTTAAAGGTATAGTCTGTCGCGCGGCCATGTAAACATTTACAGGGACAGTTAAAGTCTAAAATCATCACTATTGCTTTAGTCATTGCGTTACAAAATGCCTATTTAATAAAATAGATAACATTTTAGTTGTTTATTCTTTGTAATGGATCTATGGGTATCGGAAATATAATTATCTTTACATGATGAGGATCTTGTAGGGCAATCGGCAGTATGCGTAACAAGCCCCGTAAATGGTATAAAATAGAACTAGATCCGTCCGTCATTGGTTTATTTTAGTAGTTCATCATTGCTTCTTATGAAATGCAAATGTTTTGGTCATTTGAAGCCACGAGTTGAGTGTTAGTATTCAAAAAAAAAATCAAAATATTTATTCAATTTAGGACACAATATGCCACTTATGAACGTCAAATGTACAGTGAAAAATAAAATAAAAATAAATGTGCCCTGAAGGGGCCGAATCATGTCTCCTTATCTTTTGGGCCCTACCAGCGCTCCGAGACAGAACACAGACAATTAGGCAAGTGCTGAGAAGAAACGCCGGAACAAACTCAGTCACCACTAGCTGCCGTAAAATCAAAATCATCAAAGGTAAGTACATCAGTCGGTGCAGGCTGGACAGACCACACATTCGTGTCGTTCAGGTAGTCTTGAACCTTATAATAGCCTTTAGACATAAGCGTGTTTTTAACGTGTTTCTTAAATATATCAACCGGCAATTCGACAAGATTGTGTGGTATATTATTAAAGAATTTTATACAATTTCCCATGAATGAATTACTAGTTTTAACTAATCTGAAGTTGGGAACGACAAGCTTGTGTTTATTTCTTGTGTTATATGAGTGAATGTCGCTCTTCTTCATGAAATAATCTAAATTTTTACACATTTAGTTTTACTAGCATTCAGCAACAAGTTATTGGTGGTGAACCAATTCAATACTTTGGAGAGAGTATTGTTTACTTCGTCAAAATTTTCTTCATGTCTTTTCATTTTAAAAATCAAAGAAGTATCATCAGCAAACAGAACTATCTCACAAAGATTTGTGGAATAAAATGGCAGGTCGTTTACATATATCAGGAAAAGTAAAGGCCCCAATATTGAGCCCTGGGGGACCCCCATTTGAAGAGGGGCTCCGGAAGAGTAGGTACCATTTATGTTAACTGATTGTATTCTACCTGATAGGTACTAAATTAACTACTTAGATGAGTTTTCCGAGACACCACTCGACACTAGTAATGATTTCGCGTGACTTGAGCAAGAACTCAACTGTTTAGTCGTCTCTATAGGAATAATACAGAAGTAATCCTCAAAAGCGTTTGCTACCTCGTCATCAGATTTATTAAGCTTGTTGTTTATTTCTAGAATAAATTTTTTATCATGAGATTTCGTTTTACATGTTTCTTTATTTATAATATTCCATGTTTCTTTGATTTTATTACTAGATTTTTTAATTTTATCGCGTATGTAATTCGACTTAGCTACATAGCAAACTCTTTTGAAAATTTTTGAGTACCTCTTAACGTACTCATGAAACGATATATCCTTTCTATATGCTTTTTTGTTATACAATTCAAACATTTTTTTCCTACTTGTATAAACTCCTCGTGTAGCCCAGTCACTGAATGTCGGTTTACAGTTATTGATAACTATTTTCTTTTGAGGGAAAGTAATATCAAATTGTTTTTTAACTACCTGAAATAATTGTTCATACAAGTCGCATTACTATCACTAGCATTTTTTTATCAAAAGGTATAAACGGTATTTTATCACTTACAAGGTTTTTAAATTTGTCCTTACGAGATGCAGTGACCGGCCTGCATTTGATTTCTAGACGGGGTGGAATAAAACGGTTCTGTAGTGTAACTATCTGACCGCAATGATCCGATTTTACAAAATTAATAATAGATTGTTTGATGATTTTACAGTTGCAGAGAATATTATCTAAGCAAGTAGCTGTTGTAGGAGTTACTCTAGTGGGCTCAGCAAAAACCGGAGTGAGGTCAAATGATTTGAAAATATGATGGATATGTATTCTTTAATTTTAGAACAAAATGTAGGCAAATATGAGAAAGATGTTATGAGTTTAGAATGTCAAATTAGGGAACTTAAGCAGTCATTAAAAATAATGACTGAAACTTATAATTGTACAAAAAAGGAGTGTGGTGAACATATCCAGGCTTTGACAAATATAATAGCTTCCTGTGAATGTAACTCTTCACATGTGATTTCAAAAAACTCCATTGATATCTCTGGAAATGAGTCATCACATTTCACCAATAAGATTACTAGAACTAAGTGTAATGTGAAACCTTCCTGTTCTCAACCCAGTGGATCGCTAAATAGTTCAGAAAGTGCTTTCTTATGAGTTTCAAGAAAATTCAGATTTAATTATTTTCATAGGAAAAAGAGGTAATATGAACAAGAAAAACCTAAATACATACTTTGACAGTTTAAGAAAATTAAATTTGAATAAAACAATATTGTTTACATTACCTTACAGTAGTGGATTGCCAGACGAAAAAAATGATTTAAGATATAAAATTAATTTGCAACTGCATAAATTGACATCATATGAGGTGAATAAATTTCACCTACTTGACATGAATAATTATTTTAAAAACAAAGTATATTTGACGCGAGATAATTATTATGATAATAATTATTTCAAACGACACATAGCAATGTCGCTATCATATTATTTAGACTATTCAGCCAAGAACTTGGCTACCAAATCTGCTTTTATTGAGCAGATTATTGACATGAATATTCAACCATTGGAATCAGTTCCAATAACAAACAATCATTTAAATTAGTAGATCAGACAATAGAGGATAACTCTTGCTTATCAGAAATTGAAGAATCAAATCAATTAAATATAGTACATCAAAATATTCAAGGCTTTTCTGGAAAAGATTTGGAAATGGAATTGTTTTTAAATAAAATGAATATTCATGTTCTCTGCATAACTGCGCACTGGCTCAAGCAGCATGAACTGATGTTATCGATAGATAATTATAATCTTATTAGTTCGTTCACTAGGGAGACTGCCATTCGCGGCGGGACACTTATATTAATTAATAATAAACTAAAATGTAAAGAGCGAAAAGACATAGTGTCTCTCACTATTGAGCGAACAATTGAGATATCGTGTGCGGAGCTGGACGACTACATTATTGTCTGTGTTTATAGACCCCCAAGTGGAAACTTTAAATTATACAAAATATGTCAAACTACAAAGAAAGTAGTTGTATGTCAAGATTTCAATGTGGACATTATAGATATTACGGAGGAACATCGCGTTCGGTTTTTAAGCATTTTCAAATCATTTCCTCCATCCATTCCATCAATTCCTCCACGTTAAGATTCTGTACTCTTTTGTGCTAGTGCTATGCTGTTTTTATGACGAACGTTCATACGTCCACAATGCCAGTGCCTCGCTGTGTAAACTGTTCTCTTGCTCTAAGACATCTGCTGCCTTACCAGTTACCACCAAATGGGTGAGGCAAGCGATGCTATGCTTAGTATTCAACGCTCCTGGATAAGCATGGCCATTGTAAGTAATAAACACTTTTGACTGGCAGCTGTTGATAGTAATTGTTAATAAAATGCAGTCTTTCTTGTGACATGCTTAATATTAAAATGATCATATATGTGGTCCTGTATATTATTTGGGTGTATAGTATCGTTATTTTTTCAGATCACTGAAGACAATCATCTCTGTCAAGAATGTTTTGTCATACTACTTAACAATCTGCAACCTCCTCTTCTGGAGGTCCAGTAGTACAGGCTTATGGGCACCCACAAGTGTGCCATGAATGTGGAAAGTCCATTATAAAAGCCAAGATAGATCAACTTCTGGAGAATAGTCTAGAGAGGGATGTTATTATTTTATGCATAACGTTTCATTAGGTAAATATTTTCTTTGTTTGTAATTTAAATGATTTAATTATAGAAATATGTATTTTGAATTAATTAAAACATTTGATTCCAAAAATCAGTTTTTAATTTCAGATTAACCAGCTTGAGAAAGTCTGTTTACCCTATTGAACAAATGTCTATAGAAGTGTGAGAGGACATGCATTAGTCGACCCGAGTAGACAACAAAAGGTTGTGCTAGAAGCAGCTTCCTCATCTAATCAAAACTTGGATGCTTCTATATCTTCATCGAGAACTTCCATGGAGTCACCAATACAAATACCAACTCTATCCGCTCGGCAGTCCAATGGCACTACAGTGCCATTTTCTTTTTTACGGTAAACTGTCCGTGGTACTACAGTGCCCACCACTTGAAAATTATGTATTAAGTATAGTATATATATAAATTAAGTATAGTATATATTATAGTATAGTAAGTGTATTAGATTTTCAACTTTTTATATATTTATAACTATTACCTATCTACCAGTATTTTTGTTTTCGTAATCACAACTATACTTTTCTTTATAAAATCGTTTTTATCGCGCGACATGTCGCGCGATTTTTATCATGTAACCGTCGCGCGATATCGCCGGACAGTTTTCCCACATCATAGTCTGACAGCGCGGACAGTCGAGTGGCTATTACGAACATTTCAATCAAATGTTATTACTGGTGTTTGCGCCAGCATTATTTTTAGACAATGTTTTTTATAAATATGAAGATGATAATAAATCATATAATTATAAGAGTTTTAATCATTTCTTTTAATGACTTAACTTGTAATATAATCTACAAAATTATCAATTATTTTAAGCGTTCATTGTACGATTGAAGGCAAAACTATGTATTTCCACACTTTCATTCTGAGTGATTTTATTTCTTAGACTACTCACAGTTGGAGTGGTTGAACATTATTTTAATATGTTTATGTGCATTTATTCATTAATACGTACCTATCTTATTTACCTCGTATAACCTCATTTAGTACCTAGTGACACCTAACCTAAAAACTGAACTTTGTTTTTAATTATTAGGAAAACCCCACAAACAATAAGTTTTTTTTCAAGTTCATTTTATTTTATAACATTACTTCTCCTTTATCACCAATTTTGGTAGTTATACAAATTCATTTGTTGCGCAACCAAGCTCCATAGTAAAATGGGCAATATCCTTTAAAAATTACAAACTCACAGCACCATACACGTACATGCTATAAGCATGTACGTGTATGTATTCCTTTGTAGTTTAAGTAACAAAATTAAGATAACAGTGCAAATTTATAACTTATAATGTTACTAGCTGATGCTCGCGACTTCTTGTGCGTGGTATATATATATTTTTTAATTAAACTTCTCTTTTATACCTTATAAAAAATGCGAACCGAGACAAACGAAGCGCAAGGGCAGAGGACACACTACGTACCTGCAGAAGAAGCTTACTTTAAAATAATTTTGAACCTCAATGGTTAAGCTGTTACACATTTTTTTCTGGATCAATTCGCAAACAGGCAAAATTCGTTCAAAACGAAATAACTCGAAAACTATGAAATTTCGCTGAACATACATGGGGGTCTTTCGACAGCCCTAAGTGCCCCTCTACTACCAGACACCCGCAGGTACACCCTTCTTAGGACACCCAGTATATGTTATAAGTTTATAGTAACTTAAATAGCTTCGTCCGCGCGTTTTGCTGCTTCCCCGTACGTCGCAGCGTGATGCTTCATAGCCTAAAGCCGTATGATTCTCAGTGGCCGGACCACAATTTAGTACTCAGATACTATAGTTCTAAATAAAACCTACCCAAAGTCTTCTTTCATCGGAATATATACATTTTTTCAGTACCTCAAGAGATAACTTTTTAATTAACAATTTATATGGTCCGGCCGCGTGGCAGTGCTCTCTGGCCGCGCCACCTCAAATTAAATAGAGTATAAAGAACTATTTATCAATCAATATCCCGAATAAATCCACCTAAAGAGTACCTTACATACGACAAATATGGTTCAGTAATTCCCTTTAGTTAAGGAGTTATTGGACGTAATTAATTATTGAGTAGTAAGCCTTCCTCAATAATAAAGCTATCCAACCCTCAAATCGGTCTAGTAGTTACTGAGATTAGCGCGTTCAAACAAAATACAAACTCTTCAGCTTTATAATATTAATATTGGGTTATAATTTTCTGACAACGAGAGTTAGTAGTAATAGTGGTTTGTTTGTATGTTTGAACGCGCAAATCTCAGGAACTACTAGACCGTTTTTTTTCGTATTGAATAGTTTATTTATCGAGGTAGGCTTTAGGCTATAAAACATCACGCTGCAACGAGAGGGGAGGGAGCCAACTCAAAAGTCGCGTGTGACTGCTGATACAGTCGCCAGCACATCAGGCTACCCACTTTTGTTGCAAACTAGCCCTTATTGCAACTGAATAACATACCGCAGTGTTTACCTTGACGTGCTGTTGTCCGTACATATTTAAATGGTGTAACTATTCTTACGTTATCCTACGTTTATTTGTTCCTCGGTCCATGCATAAAATACAACTTGAATATAATCTGCGAAGAGCTAGAAGAGCCGGTCCATCTATCTCTAATGCGTGGACATTACGCGCGGCCTCTCTCGGCTTACCCGCAAATCCTGCGCGCTGATGATTCAATTAAAATTTGCATACCTACCCCCAAAATGTACATGTGTCGGGATTACGTCTAAAATGTTTACTCACACTTGGATGGAAACTTTCAACGCTATTCATAGTCAAATGCGACGTTTATTTAGTTATGTCTCGTAACAAAGTTGGTGTAAAAGTTTCACTAAAATTAATTACACTGTACATACGAATGTAGCCTGTCTGTATAGGAGAGAAATTTAAAATATATTTTTCTTTTCGGTCCTTCAACTAACCGGTACCTAATCATTTGTAAATGGTTTTAATTTATTATGATGAAAAATTAATGTATAGTTATTTTCTACACAAATTGCAAACAAATGTCGTAGAACTTGATATTGTCATTTACTACAACGAGTTAGCGATTTTGATATACATTGATTAGGGGTTACTATATCTCTAAGTTAAAGCATTTTAAAACACTACGGCCAGGTCAAGGTAAGAACGTATACTATGTAGAAATACTTAATTAGTAAGTATTTCTATTAAAGTTTTCGCTCTGTTGACTTAACGTATACTTTTAGGTCTTTGAACACCTCACAACAGAAGAAGTTTCATAACTCACAAGAAATCATTTAGTTTGTAACACTCAATACCAATAGATGACAACAGACCTACTATGAATTTCTCGGATTTAAAAACTGACTCTGACATTTCCCTTACATGGTCGAAAAATTAAACCACCTTCAAGCTTGACATCATACACCGACTGCAAAAGAATTTGTTTTTCCTCAATAGAAGACTAATACGATAGTTTAAGTATTTTTAGTCAGGTTTTAAAGGCGGTTTAAATTTTTTTCATGATTTTTAGTTATTTATCAGTCATATCTCAAACAAACTACTGGAATACTGGATTTAGATGATACTTACAATGTACCCTAAGTTTAACTACACGGTTCAACTAAAAAATATAAATGTCGCTATGACTTCTCATTTTCGAGAAATCCTGAGACAAATATACAATATAATACATACACTTACGAAATTTTGCACATGAATGGAAGCCTAAACAGATCAAAATTAAAAAGTTGTATCCAATTCTGATGATATCACACACATACACGTCGAATGGATTACCTCATTTTTTTGAAAGCGGTAAAAAATCGTTTATCTTACCATCGTCCGATTCTCCCAATCAACGACCGGCTTGAGACTTGCACCCGTCTAGGTCATAAAAAACGCAGCTCAGGGCCCTTCATTAACATTTAAAGTGCGGCAAACGCGGGCATTGCGATAAGAGATTATGTAAATTTAAATCAAATTGTTAGTGGCCAGAGATTTGTCCAGTAAGCCGACAGTGCGCTCCCGCATAATCCGGGTTTATACCACTGCCCTTCTTTAGACTAGGTAGGTATTTAGGACGGTTCGGCCCTAAAATCGTGTTCAGTTTGATAACGAATTATTTAATTCACGAAATTAATTAATGGTTACATTAGCCCGTAATTCAAGTTTATAATACAGTTAGGCTAAACCAACGATAATCCTATCGTACTATATTTTTTTTGTAAGAACAAGAAGAAAGGAGTACGTACCATCTTAAAATTTTTACTATGAAAAACCTTAGTTATCTTCATAATCGTACAGTAGTTAAAATTAACAAATAGAGTGTATATTGTGGTAAAATAAGTGACTATTCCAACTTTTAATACAAATCGGCCAAGTGCGAGTCGGACTTGCACACTAAGGGTTCCGTGACAACTTCAACTGAATTAGAGATCCACTTACTTCCACGTTTTTGTATGAATAACAAAGTTATGTTTGCGGTTATTGAAAATGCTCTATCTCAAAAACTCTAGTTCAATTACGTTCAAAGTAAATTTCGTTGAAAGTTTTTGTCCAGATCTACATGTGTCTTTTCCAACATTCACACTCGCTTAGTTTAAGAGTTAGAAGCGTCTATCTATCAAACGTTAGAATTTGAAAAAAAAAATTTGAGGAACCTCGATGTTATTTTAATAGACCTACATAGACACCCTAGACGCATAAGTTTGACAAAAAAAGTTCAGGATTTAGTTTCATATATGGGAGGGCTCCCATATATGATATCCCTTAAATAAAATTATTAATATTTTTTTTAATGAGAATCGTAAAACGGTAAACAGGATACATCTACCTACTAAGTTTCATCTGTTTGATACTAATAGTTTCATAATAAAGTGGCTGACATACGGACGGACAAACAGACAGACTTGACGAAACTATAAGGGTTCCGCTTTTTTGCCATTCGGCTACGGAACCCTAAAAATGAGCGTGCTCATTTTTATCACCAACCTGCAAACCTACGTCCCTTTGTTTGCGAACCCAATTTAACACAGTTAGTCAAGCCTTACGTAAGGGACTTATAATTTGTGTTTTGCGTAAAAACGCGGTCATTAATCTGCTCTGTACCTATCCTGGTTTTGTATAACAGAAAAAAGAGAGTGACTTATAATAACAACGATTGTATGTATATGTCACCGTAATATTGCCTAAACACCCAAGCGGTTGCATGCAACCGCATAACAACAGAATTTCTGTTGTGTCTCGTTCACATGCGCTTGGATATTTTTAAAACCGCGAGATTAAAATCTAAGGGTTTTAAATTAAGTACATTGGAATCCATCGATGTATTTTGAATAAGCGCGATACATATGGTTTAGAATTTACGTTTTTATTGCTTCTCACATGTCAACCGAAGAATAAACTTGTCTCACTGACCTTTTTTTCTCTCATGTGTACCATTAGTATTATTATTTTTCATTTCTTCTGTTCGGAAAATTGAACTTTCATGTAAAGATAGACGGGTGGAAAATAGCTTTTCCATCCCTAGGATAAAAAAAAAGGTTTTAATTGCTACGATCAGACATGGAGCTAAAGGTAATTGAGTCACATTATATTATTAAATAAAAAACAAGCTTTTCATATTTTTAAGATTAGCTAAACATTAAAAGCGTGTTTACTATGGTGACTGATTTGAAAAATGTACAATTGGTCTAATTTTTTTTCCAATTTAAAATCTACAAATATACACACATCAAAAGTGTCTAGGGATCAACATATATTTTTGCAATAACTTTTCTCCTGATTGTTTTTTTTTTAAGGATTCATCAAATAAAGTGTTTTCGTTTGTCTACAGTAACGATAAACCAAGTCATTAATAGAGAAAGTTGCTATTTTCCTAATAAAGAGATTTTTGACATTTGAAGCACTAACATTAAAGTTCGAAAAAAAGGCTGAAATAACAGTTTTCTTTAAAATTTTATTGGGTAACTTAAACAATTAATAATCCGTGTTTCTACCGCGAACACTAACAACACAAGAACATCAGTTTGGCATACTCAAAATGAGTTCATCCAAATCACGCTGTGGAATGGCCGCCCATGTTCGTTGCAAAAACAAAAAACGTTTTCTTGCGACTGGATACCCTCCATATTTGGCAGAGCTCTTCTCTGTAGCATATCCCATGCATGCTCAATCGGGTTCAAGTCTGGCGACTGAGCAGGCCAGGGCAGGACATTGATGTTAGCTGCGGCGAGAGTCTGTCTTACAACTCTTGCGGTGTGCGGTCGTGCATTATCATGCATTAACTGAAACAAGGGACCAATTTGCACTTGTAGAGGAACGATGACGTCTGATACAATCGTCTCAGCATAAATTTGAGCGTTGAGATTGCCTCTGATCCGAATCAAATCAGTTCTTCCGCCGATCCAAAGACCCGCCCATACCATGATGGTTCCACCACTATAAGGATGGACTTCCTGGCAGGATTGTTGGCGTCCAGGGGTTCTCCAGTGTCGTATACGTCTTGTATCCGGTCTCATACCAAAACGAGACTCATCAGAAAAGCACACGAAACGCCATTGTTCTTCTGCCCAATTTCTGTGTTCAAGAGCCCATTGATATCGAATCCTACGATTGTGCATTGCTATAGGTGGTACCCGTAGCGGTCTTCGGGAATGAAGGTTCACTTCATGAAGCGGTTTCTGACTGTTTGGTCGCTTATTAAGTTCCCTGAAGAGCGATGAAGCCTCACGGCTAACATCATGGCGGTTATTGTTGGAGCTCTTCGAGCTGTGATTTGAATGTATCGGTCTTGTCTCCGTGTGGTGCAGCGATACCGTCCTCCATGGCGCTCAGCCACGGTACCAGTGCTTCGGTAACGTGTCCAAAGTCGACTTATAACACTCTGACTTGTATTCAGAGCTAAAGTCACAGTACGTTGCCGAGAACCAACTTCTATCATTCCCACGGCTCTGAGCATTTCTTCCCTGCTTAAATGACGTCGCCGCTCCATAATAACGTTGGTTTTAATCAGTAGTAGGGTAACAGTAGCACTAATAATGTCTTCAATGCGTTGTATTTTTTACTAGCGGTCCCCCGCGACTTCGTCCGCGCGTTCTGAGTTTGCTCCCTCCCCTCCCGTCGCAGCGTCATGTTTTATATCCTAAAGCCTTTCTCGATAAATAAGCTATCCACACACATAATTTTTTTTTCAAATCGGTCCAGCAGTTCCTGAGATAAGCGCGTTCAAACAAACAAACTCTTCAGCTTTATAATATATTAGCGCAAGCGCACGTTGTACTTAAGCTTCGAGCATTATTTTGGTGCGGAGTTATGTTAAAACTGTGAAAGCTCCTAAGATATTTATTGAAATCAAATGATATAAAGGGCAACTTGGTTCTAAATGAAATGCTCGTGATGATGAATGTATTTATTTTGATAAGAATAAATACCTGTGTGTATAATACACCTCTAAAAATAATGCATTATTTTTTTACAAATTTATTAACATAAAAAAGGTTGTAGTAAGTCAACCATAGAAGATAGACATATGCTGTCGCGGACTTTATTATAGAACTCTTAATGCTGAACAAGGTCAATTGGAAAATAATGATGGAAGTACTCAAAGAAGCTGGATTGGATTATAGAGACAGAAGGATTATTTTTGAATTATATAAAAACCAAGAAACGGTAATAGAAGTAGGAGAGGAAAACGGAAAGGCAAAAATAAGACAGGGAGTTAGGTAGGGATGTCCACTTTCACCGCTAATTTTTAATTTATTCATAGAATGTGCGATACGCAGAATAAAGGAATCAAAAAAGGGGGGCGTCAAAATTAATGGGGACGTATTTAAATTCATTCGTTTTGCCGACGATATTGCAGCCATTGCAGAAAACAGATTGGAGTTGGAAGAACTGGTTACAGAAATGGACACTATTTTTAAAGAATTTTTTTTAAAGAATTTGGTCTCAAAATTAACATACATAAAACAAAAACACTAATTGCTTCTAAAAAGGAAAAATATAGCCCTATCTCAATAAATAACACAAAAATAGAACAGGTTAAAACCTTCAAATATCTAGGTAGCTTGATAACTAGTGACTCCAGATGTACAACAGATATAAAAGCAAGGATAGCGATGGCGAGACAAGCTTATAATGCAAAAAAACACCTGCTCAAGGCCAGAATATCAATCAAAGTTCGCAAAAAACTTGTTAAAGTGTACATTTGGAGTATAGCACTTTATGGATGTGAAGCGTGGACATTGACAAAGAGGGACAGAGAGAGACTGGAAGCCTTCGAGATGTGGTGCTGGAGGAGAATGGAGCGTATCAGTTGGACGGAGAAGAAAACAAATGAAGAAATTTTGTCTATGGTTAGGGAAAAAAGGAGATTGATGGAAACAATCGAGTGTAGGAGGGGACGAATGTTGGGCCACCTGATTCGACACGACAATTTTATTAAAACGATAATTGAAGGAAGAATAGAAGGAAAAAGGAAGCGAGGAAGACCAAGAATAAGCTACATGCAGCAAATAAAGGAAAAGATAAATGTCGGGTCGTATCAGGTTAAGAGAAAGGCGGAAAGCAGAGAGGAATGGAAAAAACTCCACCGACAAGAGCCTAGCTCTTAAATTGGATGATGATGAATGCTGAATAATCCTGTCATACATGATTGTTGTGTAACTTAAGCGGTTTCCGCAGCGTATGCAGCGGAAGCTCTCAAAAGGAATATCTTTCTCCCGTTTTTGCAACATTTTTCATTTCTGCTGTGGTCTTATGAGTCGTATCTTTATGTTATATAGCCTAAAGCCTTCCTCGATAAATGGACTATCCAACGTAAAAAAAATTTTTCAAATCGGGCCAGTAGTTTTTGAGATTAGTGCGTTCAAACAAACAAACAAACTCTTCAGCTTTATAATATTAGTATAGATAGGGAAAATATTGACAGCTGATTTTCATCTTTTACTCGAATTTGTTTGACAGTTCCTATTTCAAATTATGAAATGCACCAAAAAGGATCCATATAAATTTATAAAATCATAAATTTATTACAAAGCTACATCTCAATCTCAAGAAATTCGCATTAACAATGCTTGATCCCTAGACACTTTTGATGTGTGTATTTCGGTTCCCCGCCATACATAGTGCCACTTTTTTTCATTTTAAATTGTCACATTTTGTTTGTCTTTGACGATATTTTTTTGTTAGTTTGGTCGATTATTGCATAGATTATTAAGCAGACGGAGGCGACTTGCCGCCATTTTTGTTGTTCATTAATCTTCTTACTCACTCCCACCTTTATCTGTCATTCATAGCGCTATCTCATGCATGAGGCAAAATTGAACCTGGAATTTGACATAACCTGTTGTAGTTTTGGTGACAAGTAACCTTGTTTTCGCAAGGTTGCGTTCTTCTCCTATTATTATTGTCTGTGAGAAAAAATCGATCGATATTTTTAACAATAATTTGAAATATTTGATATCGTCCGCGTTTTATGTAGTACTCTGTTGTTTTCCGTGCCTTTACTGTACAAAAAAATACAAAATATTTATTTGCTTTAAAAATACATTATAAAAGTATTATCTAGTGGTCCTTTTAAGCATACAATGCCTGTGCCAGGAGACTCCGCTCTTTCTTATCTATAGGATGTTGTTTTATTATGGTACGATGTGCTGTGTTGGTACTTTAGATGTAAAATATGTGTATGTATGTATAGTATATATTATTTAGTGTGTGTTTTGTTGAGTAAATAAAAAAAAATACTAATAATTGCATCAGCTGTGCCGCATGCGTATTGAGGGAGGGCGGGTGGTGCATCCTGCATTTGCCTGAACTAATACTAAACGCGGTGACGGTTCGTGTTGTTAGTTGCCTGCGTCGGCGTCGCTTCGCGGAAATTTATAGCAAAGTAATTTAATAAATTTCAACTTAATTTTTGACTTTGACTTTGACTTTGAAACCCAATCCAGCGACTCGGACCCGATTCCAACAAATGTTTCGCAACCGCTGACCTCTGTCCATCATTGCCTTTGACCGCCCGTATACGTTCCCTTATTCGGCATGCAATAGTGCGCTCAGTATGGCCCATGTACGAACCACCATAGCTGCAGTCAACTTTGTAGACCCCAGGCCCTTTCAAAGGAAAACTGTCTTTGGGAGATTGCAGACACTGTGCCACCCCTTCCAGTGGAGTGAAGACAGTATTAATTGAGCATTCATTAGGAAATTGGAGATCTCGTCTGTCACTCCTTTAATATAAGGCAAAAACACTGGTTGCCTGTCTACCCTGTCTCTTTGGTATCCCATCCCGCGTCCAGGCGGCAACATTAACCGCTCCGCAAAACCCCTCAGATGCGCCCCAGCTCCCGGTCCAAATGTTCCTCATCACACAGATCACAAGCTCCGTCTGTCAGAGAAGTCACCACAGAGTTAAGATGCCCAGGGCGACGATGAGAGGCGGCACCGAGGCAGCGGTATGTGTGAGTGGGCCTTCCACAGACCGAACGACTCAGTGAGCCATCACACCGCACACGGATTCCGACGTCCAAAAACGCCACACTTCTGTCCTCTTCTGTCCCACAAGTGAATTCAATATTGTACCATAAATACCTTTTGTTCAATAATAAATAATTCATTATTATTATTATTATTACCCTATTGCTATATAGTTAAGTCATATTCGTCTTAAGAAAAAAAAAGGTAATAAAAAGGTTCGTACGAAACCCTCGGTGCGCGAGTCAAACTCGCACTTGGCCGGCTTTTTGGTTTATCTTGATTTTATCTGTAAACCATCACATTTACCTATTCTTAACTCACTTTACAGAGTCTTTATTCAAAACAGTTCTGTTCTATTTTTAAACATACCTGTATTAAAGTTAAGAAAGGCTTGCAAACCGAGGTACCCCGGGTCGTGGTGGCTGTCCTTGTTTTAAAGTCCGACTTTTAAAATTTGTTTCGGGTTTTTTTGCAGCGTACTGCTGCACGGTCGAGTTGTCCCGAAAAGCGGGACTGAGGGTAACCCGCGCAGGATATTTAATTTAGATTTAAAAATTGCGATGTCTCACGAAAATATGGACGTCTGGCAACTGCCTGTAAAATATTCACACCTTTAGGTTAATGAAAAATAATAACCCTATATTTTATTTACCTTTAAAAAAAATATTTTATTTAAAGATTCATCAAAAAACTTTATCAGGCTTTGTTCATAAGCATCTAATACGAAACTAATTTTAACTTAAAAGTGAAACGACTAAAATATTTTGGAGGCGAAATAGCCTGAAGTTTCTTAACATTGTAGGGAAACTTTTGACTAAAAATTAAAAAGTAATTAGTCTAGAAACATTTTTAGTTAAGGCCTGTTAGTTCGTAAACCTGTTAGTTAGTTAGGAAGTTAATTTAATTAACTTTCAAGTATTATTTTACTCATATTTTAGTAAAACTTACGTGTCATTACAAGTCGCAAAACTTCCAATCAATCAAAACGGAAATCACATAAACTGTCGTAAACCATCAACTTCGCAGACAGCGGCCTACACAATGCATAAAATTAATATTCCGATAAGGGATAGTACTTCTATGACACAACGTGCAATTGACATACCACGTATGTTGAAGTGATTGTCAAATTACGTACATTTTCCGCTTTAGGCAAACCGACCAGAGCCTGTTTGTGTGACTGGATATAGGAATATTCCATAACGCTTTGTGCAAATGCAATCTGATAGTGACAGATCGCATTGTCAAAAACACAGAACGATCGAAAATGGTGCCCGGAGGCGAGCATCGGGCAAGCACATGTAAAATTGCCGTCTGTCATTCGTCGGTTAGCTAGTTCGATGATTTGCGATGTCAAGACGGTACCTGTTTTAGAAGCTCTGAAATAGGTACTTAAAAGCATTTGGCTTACAAGTTTTGTACCTGCGGATTGATAGGATGACAACGAAATCTGCGTGTGACATAGTCGGATTAACTGCCAAGCCTCTGAGCAGTTTATTTGTCAGTGCTTTCAGGTACTATCAAATACTTATTAGTACTATCAAATGCTTATATTACTTATAACAAAGGCTTTCAAAATACTAATCTTGGTATAAATTGCACTTGTAAAAAGTAACTGTGTCACACAAGGAATCGAACCCTATATCCCTAAAGGCATGCGCCCGCCCGGATAGCGTAAAAGGGTTCCTTTGTCTGACACAGATGCTTTTTACACCTACAATTTATATAATTAAGTTTTTATAGAGACAAAACACTATAAAAACTGTAGTAAATTATTCATCTTGGTGTCACTAACGCTTGCAATGCAAACGATCAATTTACGTAATAAATCTGCATAGAGCCTATCAAGTTGTTTCAGATACTTGAATGAAACTAAAGACACCCAGTTACTTGGCTTTTGATAGTTTAATTTTGTCTCCTACCTTGGATCAGTTCCTGAAAACGCAACTATCTGTCTGACTACCAGGAAATTATTCAAAAGAAGTTTTAAAAGGTGCTGTGCAACCTAGAATAAATTAAACTTTAAAACTAAGTTTAACAAATTTCTTTTTCATGAATGCCAGACTAAGCGAGTGTCTTTGAATGCTGGATCACAACCAGAAATAGGCAATTTCCTTTCGCGGATAGAAGAAGATTGTGTGGTAACTCAAGTATTTTACATAATAATATTGTGTTAGCAAATTTTGATATTAAAGTATTAAGTCAGCCATTTATACTTTATTATAAATAAAATCAGTAGTGTGTGTAAGTACCATGTTTTATAATGTAATAATGAAAGATTTTTTTAATAGATTAATTTGTTTTTTCATTGAAGTGGTTTGATCAAGGATCACAAGCCCTATGATTTTTTTGTAATAATATACATATATAATATTGGGCATCAAACACATACATTGCTCTGATCCCAAAGTAAGTAGCTAATGCACTTACTTTGGGATCAGTACTGGATACTGTTATGGAAATCAGACGCAACGGTGGTACCACAACACCCAGCCCGTGACAATATAGACAATTTTGATTTCTACATTGACCCGACCGGGAATCGAACCCGGGACCTCGGAACGGCAAAGCCTTGAATCCAGCGTGCTTAGCCACTACACCAGGCAGGTCGTCGAAGTGTATATAGAATGACGTACATTTTAGGGCCGAACCGACTAGAGTCTCTTTGTGTGACTGGGTGTAGGAATATTCCTTTAGGAAATGTGTGTTTTGTAAATGTGTTCTGTGATTATCTAATATATAAAATTCTCGTGTCACAATGTTCGTTCCCGTACTCCTCCGATACGGCTTTACCGATTCTTACCAAATTTTATATGCTTATTCAGTAGGTCTGGGAATCGGCTACTATCTATTTCTCATACCCCTAAGTAATAAGGGTTGTCACCCTTAAATATATATTTTTTAATTTTTGGACGAATTCTTATTTTTTTTAAAATGTGGCATTGAAAAAATACATACAACCCTAAATTTTTACTTTTTTACCACCAACCACTATTTTTTATAGACATTTTGGTAGTTTGATCATTTTTCATCCCGTTCGATAACTGATCAATTATAGTGTTTTTCTTAATTTTTAAAATTACGAGGCTGGGTGGGGCGGGACGGTGCTAGGGGCGAAGCAAAGTTCGCTGGGTCCGCTAGTAGTAAATAATATCATAGATATAACAGATGACATGTAAATTAATGAATAGTCTAGTCGAAAAGTTCACGAAACACTTCAAATAAAGAACACTACCTGCTAGTGTGCTCTTGCGCTTCGTTTGGCTCAGGTTTTGGCCCAGACGTTCTTTGGTGTTTTATTTATCTTGTCATAAAGGTTAGGCAAAAGTATTCGACAACGTAAAGAATCCTCAATAAAATGTTCGCTATTGATACCATTGTTATCTAGTCACACCAGGCTCGCACGTTGATTGATGGCGTCAGAGGCGCCGATGTGTTTCTACATACAAACTCCCTGTATAGACCAAGAGGTTGACGAACCACGGATTCCCATGATAAAAACAAAATCATGTAATGAATGGTACAGCTAATCACTTGATACGAGGATGCGTCGACACAATTTCTTATGGTATACGCGTATTGGTACCAGGTTCAAATTCCAAACCATGAATGTTAAAAGTTGGCAAGTGTTTTTTTTTTTATAAAACTAAAATCTAGGCATATAATATATTAATCTAGTAAATAATTATTACCCATAACACAAAAACGACTAAGCCGATTTTGATGAAACTTACCCTGTACCCTAAGTTGAAATATACATACCTAATTGAACTAAAAAAAGAATCATCTCGTATTCGAGAAATTCGTCGACAAACATACATTCAATTACAAAATTGAGCATACGCATTAAGGAGCCTCACTAGATCAACATACCCAAATATTATAAAATTCCAACGATATTACATACATTTTGAATAGATACCTCCTTTTTTAAGTCGGTAAAAATAGTTCTCCCTTTTATCTCTGCTAATTGTTATAGTCACGGCTTTCATTGGCGTACAGTCGACAGCACATCAGGTTATCCACTTTTGTTGCAAACTAGCCCTTATTACAACTGCATAAAATACCGCAGTGTTTACCTTGACGTGCTGTTGTCCGTACGTCATTATTTTCAAAGTAGGCACTAGCCATTTATTTTCATGCAAATGCTATAATTTCAGCTTCAATGAATAATAACGTAAACAAATTAACACGAGCAACTGCGCACGCCCCGGACTACAAGGGGAACGGAAATCGTCTAGCAAAACATCCAATGCTCATTTATCCGAAAGTGATAAATAGGCTTGTATGAATTTAAGGGTACAGTCGGCAACGAAAGTAAATACTTAATTTTGATAAAGATAAAGAATTTTTATTTGTCAGACATGAGTAGTTTTGCATGCAGATGTTACTAATTAATTGTTGATTCTACATGTCTTGCCTTCCGGCGTACAAATATTAAAAGTTTAGTTATTTCCAGGCCAATTAATAAATAATAATAAATAAATATTGGACACCAATCACATACATTGCTCTGATCCCAAAGTACGTAGCCAATGCACTTGTGTTATGGAAATCAAACACAACGCTGGTACCACAACACCCAGACCTGAGACAATATAGAAGATATCGTTTTCTACATTGACCCGACCGGGAATCGAACTCGGAACCCCACGAGATGGCGCCGCTTGAAACCAGCGTGCTAGCCACTGGACCACGGAGGTTGTCATATTACGCAAATGTTATTTAATAGTCATAGAGTAATAGAAAGAGTAACAGAAAGAACAATAACACAGTCAATATATATAGTGCATATGTATATTATATATATATTATATATGTCATAGTGCATGTCAAAAAAAATATTTTTTGTGTACCGAAGACGTCCACAGACAAGGGACTGACGAACTCGTAAAGATTGCAGGATTACACTGGATGCTCACCGCTTGCAGCTCGCTGTGAAAACCGTGGGGCTATGTTCAGCAGTTGACGTTTTTTGACTGATATTGATGAAATCAAAAAAATAACATCTGATTTTGGTATAAGTTTTATTTTTATAAAATTCATTTAAATTATTATGTTGGTGACTGTACCTGATAGGGGTGTAGTAATGAATACGTTATGAGCAAATCTTTGCGCGTTGAACTAAACTTACGTTATATCGAACTTAAAGGGGCCAGATTGTAGAATAAATTCAAATGGGGGAGAAATTAAGTAGAGTTTTCGGTTAACCAAACAAGTTCTTTGAATTTCATTGAGGTTATATTTAAAGAAACCTCATTGTTAATATGGTCTAATTTAAAAGCGTAACACATATTTTTATTTACATTCATTGTCATCATCATTACCAGACGACCCGTCTGGTGTAGTGGTCGAGAAATTGCCTACTATGCAACGGGTTGCGGGTTCGATCCCCGCACAATATAAACATTTGTGTGCATGAACATGTCTGTTTGTATTGGTCTGGGTGTTCTATGTGTATCATGAATGTATTTACAAACAAAAAGTATTTAAGTATTATATCCGTTTTCTGGCACTTTACTTACTTTACGTACTTTAGGACTAGATGGCGATGTGTGGGAATGTCCAGAGGATATTTATTTATTTATTTATCAGCCAAAAGAAGTCCACTGCTTAACATAGGCCACTTACGACGTTCCACAGCAATGGATCCCGAGCGGTCCATATCCAGTCTGATCCTGCAATTTTTACAAAGTCGTCTGTCCACCTTGTCTGTGGACAGTCTTCGTTGCGTTTTTGGTCAAAGGGTTTCTAATCTAAAACTTTTCTGGCCCAATGGCCATCAGTTCTTATTTGAATTCATTATCATAATCATTATCAGCCATAGGACGTCCACTGCTGAACATAATTTCTTACTAACCATAGTTGTTTAAGTTTAATTATTGTTACTAACAAATTGAGTCCTGGTCACTTGAATAAACATATTTTATTATTATTATAGGCCTCCCCCACGGCTTTTCACAGAGACCGATCACAAGCGACCTATATCTGCCTATAGTCTGTCCATGTTGTCGGTGGACGGTCCTCGTTGCGTTTTTGGTCAAAGGGTCAAAAATCTAGAACTTTGCCGTTGTTATTATTAATATTATAGTATTGTATTTCTGAGATATATCCTGACCTCATAGTTGGAAATAGTACTGCCCCATTGCCTCAATGTGGCGACTATTCAAAATAGTCGCACCTTACGTTAGCACTTGCGAGACGATCCAAGTCATAGAACACTTTGTGAGAACGTCTCAAAGCAGTTGTAAGTTCAGCTCCTGACCACATGATTGGAAACCAAGACTGTTCCAATACCAAGATGAATTGCTTAATTTCTTTTAGTATCCAGCAGACTCAGCAGTTCGGTACAAGACATTTATATCATAGGTCTGCATAGTAATCGCAAAAAATCTAGACGGAACATCTCTACCTAAAAGGTTATAATCAAACTTTTCTCCATTGATTTCACAAGAAAATAGCGAAACCTCACGGATCATTTAGCGATGTTTTATTACGTAACCTGACGGTTCAAACAATTGACAGTGTTGTGTTCATAGGTTTTTATGAACCTACTTATGTAGGTTCATAAAAACCTATGAACAAAAAGTATTTATATACTTTTTATTAAAACTGAGCTCTAAATCTAAATGATTAGCACCATAATAAATTGAATAGAACAATCTCAAACACTGAAGAGGAAAGTAAATACAAAAGATTTCAATCTATTAGAAATCAAAACTCCATTCACCTGAACAGAAAAACAAAACTTGGCCATTAAACTTATGTTCTAAGTACATTAGAGAAAGATTGTTATAAGTTATATAAAGCCAAGGAAAAAGCAAACAATTCCTTTGTAGTCCAACATTAAATGGATTACGAAGACAAGACAACACCGCTCATCTGATCAATAAAACGAACGAGGAATTTTAGTACCTCCGTAGTGCGGCGAAGCCTGTTCCCGGCGACGGTTATTAAGCAATTCTGTGCTGCAACCAGTGAGGCACATGAGTTATCGATAGAAGTTTAGGTTCCGAAATGTGAACTGCTAACGCTGGAACTATGTTTGCGGTTTTGTAAATCGTTTTTTATGATATTATTTATTGTTTATTTACAGCAAAACACTTGCAAGTTTAAGGCCACACACGCCAAAATAAAAAAAATATCGGCATGTTATAGGAAAATAATATACCTATTGCAGAAAGCTGTTTTTTTAAGGACTTATACTCAAGAAATAAAACATTATTTTATGGATTTTCTTTTTTTGAATTTAGTATTTTTATCCCGCAGTTACGAATACTTTACAGCGTTCGCGGTTGACTAAAAAACAAGTAAGTTAATCTATTGATATTTATGCCAGTACAGGATTTGCTGTAAGAACACTTGACTGACCTTTAGCTATTAAAAGAATGAATCATAAAAGCCAAGTATGCTCAATCACCCACGAATACTAAATAACTGCTGATTTGTTAATTTTTTCTCTACTTATTGTTTTGTTTCTAATAATATTTCTGTTTAACTTCTAATCTTTAAATTTCACACTACGCTGCGAATTTTAAAATCATGCTATGTTCACTGTTAAAAATAACTTGCTGCGTAAAAATAAAGTTTTTACACACCTTGACTATGTAAAACTTGACGAACTTGTCCAACAAATTAACCTCGACGCTGTTCTACTTTGTACCGACCCAAACACCGCAGCCAATTTGTTGGTGGGTCAACTTAACTCAGCTATCATATCAAGCACCACAACTAGATCGCTACCTAAAAGACAAACTACTCTTAGGCCCTGGATGACTGGGGCTCTGTTAAGATGTATGAGTAATATAGATAACTTGTTTAAAAAATTAAAAAAAGATCCTACTAACGTCGTAATTAAAACCACCTACAAACGCTACAGAAATTTTTGTTCAGCCTTACTAAAAGAAGCTAAAAGCAAAAAAGAACTGTCCATCAAACAACTTACTGGTACCCACAAACAAGCTCATCACTCGCCTCTGCTGCTTGATCCACTAGATCCCCAGAGTAGTGTTGATGGGGTGAACAGGTACTTCGCGGGTGTGGGATTGAACCTGGCATCGAAAATTGTCGCTAACATCACAAACATTCCCTCGCGAATATCCTCTACAACATCGTGCTCTCTATTAATTTCCCTGACAGACGAGGCAAAGATTTTTAACTTAATTAGAGGACTTAAAGACAAGTGTGCTGTGGGAATTGACAGGATATCCTCAAATATCACAAAAAGATATGCAAATCTCCTCACTGCACATCTTTGCCACATCATTAACCAGTCTATCACACTCGGTGTTTTCCCCTCGGTTTTAAAGTTGCCTTGATAAAACCAATTTATAAATCAGGCTCGAAGGAAAGTGTGGACAACTACAGACCTATATCGTTGTTACCTACGTTCTCCAAAATCGCAGAACGTATTATTAACAGTAGGCTGATAGTATTCCTCGAAGATGAAAACCTCCTTTCGTCCTCTCAGTACGGTTTCCGTTATGCCAGGTTCACCAACGATGCTGTCCATGAGCTGGTGAACTCTATAATAACATCTCTTGATGCTAAACAGAAGTGCCTAGCTGTGTTCCTTGACCTAACCAAGGCATTTGACACTGTGTTAATCCCTCTTCTGCTGTCTAAGTTGTCGAACGTTGGCGTCCGTGGCATCTCACTGAAACTCTTTGAGGATTACCTTTATAACAGAATTCAACATGTCAGGATTGATAACTGGACCAGTGCTGAGGCTGTTGTCACGCACGGGGTTCCGCAGGGTATTATACTAGGTCCTACACTCTTTCTAGTAAACATAAACGACCTGTGCCAATTAGCGCTACCCAATGGAACAATGTTCACCGTTGCTTATGACACTGCTCTTTTCTTTAGTGGTCGATCCTGGCGGGATGCATTTATGTCTGCACAACAAGGACTGAGACTGGTGGGGGAGTGGCTCAGACATAATGCTCTCACATTTAATGTCGCTAAGACTAAGTACGTCCCCTTTGTTTTCCGTTCTGACCAATTGCCGCCCCAGGACCTGAAGTTGTTCGTACACAGCTGTGCTGACGCTGGCACGTGTTCTAGTCCCAGTCTTGCCAGAACTTCTGACATCAAGTACCTTGGCGTTGCCATTGACCAAACGATCTCATTCAAGCCTCACATACTCAATACACTTGTTGTCAGATTACGTAAACTGGTTTACATCTTTAAAACCCTCAGGCATATAGCAGACCGACGGGTTATTAAAATGGTCTATATTGCTTTATGCCAATCTATCGTAGACTATTGCATATGCGCCTGGGGTGGTTCCGATAAAACTAAGTTGATCGAGGCTGAGAGCCCAGCGTCTGGTCTTAAAAGTGGCTGCAAGCCGTCCTCGCCTTTACCCCACCTTCGAGCTGTATCAGGACTGGGGTGTCCTTACGATAAGACAGTCGTTTATTCTTCATACTGTTCTTAAAAACACTCTATGATCTTGTATGACCCTGACCTACTGAAGGATAAACGCAGACAGGGGGTGGTTTGCCCTAGAAATCCATTTAGAACTGCGAAGTCGCACAATTTCTTCTGTTTTCTCGGCAATTTTCTCTATAATAAACTCAATAACTTCCTCAATTGCTATTCATTGAATAGACATTTATGTAAAATTAAACTTACTTATCTGTCCTAATTAAATTATAATGCAACCGAGGATCTAATTTCAATCCAAGAGTAAAATTTAATCGTATCGGCTTAAGATCTCTTGACACTTAATTTCCCTTGCTTTTCCTTATATCACTTCTGTCGACGAAAGGGTGCACCCATCATGACTCACATAGTAACTTCAACACATAACACACACACACACACGCGCGCACGTTCACTTTGTATGTACGATATAACTTGCTACCAATCAATATTGTAATCATATGTGGGTGGGCCTGGTGACCTGTGTTACAGGTTTCTCCGAAACCTATTTCAGGCACCAGTCTCTCACAAATGACAGGATACTTTGAAGCACCAATTGTAATTCCTTATGATTGTCATTTTATGTCCTATTTTTGTGAAGAGAAAATAAATGAATTTATTATATTATTATATTATTACTGTTGTTAGTCTACAGTTTCGTCTCTAATTTAGATATTTTAGTTATAAGCAAGTTAAGACTGTAATCTGTTTGTGTACTTAATAAATAAATAAATGCGTGATTTATTAGAACGGCAATGAATGTAAACACTTTTCGCCTCAGAAAAAGGTGTACCCTATGAATTTGAAGATATTTGGTTTGTATCAATCAATCAGGAAAGACTGACGTGGCTTGTGAGTTGCTTTAAAAACCTGCACAACCACCATGTTCATCGAAACTTATAGTCTTTCGTTGTTCTTTGCAAAATTCTAAAAAATCTTTTCATCAAATAATGTAAACAATATTTTTATAATTTTCAAATTTGAATTTTTTTTTACTGTTCTCAGTGCTCAACAGTGAATTAGCTATAAAATTGGTAAGTTTTGTGTACATTTTATTTTAAAATAAGAGACACGGCCTTACAAAACTTAAAGGTAAAAATATAAGCCCGCCTTTCTCGACATTTCTCTCCCAACTGAACTATCGAGAGTTCAAGTCCATCCATGTGCAATCCTTGTTATCGTTTAAAAAAATCTATATCGATATCGTCACACCGTTCACCACACATCACTGCACATTTGTCGCTCAGTAACAACTGCGCTCATTAAACGCTAGTTACACCGTGGCGTGGGCATCTCTGCTAGCTCTCGAATGTCATGGCAGAGCTTAAATGCATCGCTAAATTGCATAAGTTGCACAATCACTATAGACGAAATGAGGTACAATCGCTTCTAGTGTTATTAATTTCGACATGTTATTGAATTATAATTAATGGAATCAGGCGTTACTATGCGGAACTTTAAAGCAAAATTTCAACTGTTGAATTGAATGGGTTGACAGATAGTGTTAATTATGTAATTGCTGTGCCCTTACGGGGCGCTATATTGTATTTATAAGACTTTGTATCTT
Source organism: Pyrausta purpuralis (assembly GCA_963924145.1). NCBI lineage: Eukaryota > Metazoa > Arthropoda > Insecta > Lepidoptera > Crambidae > Pyrausta > Pyrausta purpuralis. The sequence goes on from OZ001650.1 coordinate 5,511,216, forward strand.
GTCTCTATTATGTGTATCACAATGTAGTATGCAATAAAGATGAATCTGAATCTGAATTTAGTGGCCGGCGTACGAGCCCGAATTAAGTAAAAAAACCGCAAATCGATGTTTAGTTTAGCTGCTTATCACCCTATCCTATAGGTTTCGTCTGCGTTTCCACCAGGTGAGCAGCTCCAGATTTAATTAAATGTATATTTATCATTTAGTTAAAGGTTTAAAACAATTGTAAAAACAAGGTTTTCTTTTTGTAATGCGATTGAATGAAAGATATTTAGTTAAATGTGTGCTCACTCAGTCCTCACAAGCGGTAAGCCATATCTTCATACTGAAATAAGTTGGTCGAGTCATTGAATGTTCTTTTTTTTGTTACAGCTCTATTTAATTGGAGCCTGTAATTTCAGAAATTCAAGTTTCGTATTTAAACTTTTACTATTAATTTATTGTGCTCACTCCATCCACACGCTATTGTATCTCTATGAACCAACTATAGATTCGCATTCCATCGTCTACATTGTATGAATTGGCTAGAAATAGGACTATTCAGCATAAATACAAACCACTTTTACTGTGCGTTCATGAGTAAAACGGATGCCTGGTACTCACTCCGTCCGCCATCGCTAAATACTTAAATTTGATACTTAATACGTTAACTTAAAAGAAAGAGTGAACATATGATTTTTTTTGTAAAAAAATACTTTAAAATATTCGGAAGTACCCAGTTTGATATTTCTTTTTACTTTTAGAGTAAAACCAAATTTCATATTTTGTATGAAGGACATGGAATAGGGTGTCTACACGTGATAAAATAGCAGGACTTGGCTGACTTAACTTCACGTGTTCACGCTAGCTGCGTGTCATCCTCGCTTACTTGCCTGAAGGAAAAGGTTTTGTTCTTAATAGATATTTTGTTTGGGCTAGGGTTTGGGTTTAGTTTAAATTTTGAGGTTTTGTGTACTAAATGTAAAATGAATATATCTGACTGGTCACATTTGTCAGAAACCATACATGACCGGTCAAATACGGTCAATATCAATCAATTTGACCGTATGTGATGATCCGTAAATATAATTTCCTGACTCAGTTTTCGCAAGAGAAACTCTTACTTTTTGTGTCGTTGTGTGAATGAGTTTGATTACTTGTTGTTGTTAAATGATAAATATACATTTAACTGAATCTGGAGCTGCTCACCTGGTGGAAACGCAGACTAGGTTTCTGCAGTAATTATAATATAAAAGGAATTATTTTTTTTCAAAATTGCTTTCATCCAATTCCATTGCTTTGAAAATCTTTATCATCATCCAACAAAGCACCTACTCCAAAAAAATTTTGTTCGCCTATAATGGAGTTACTTCTTTTTAAAAGTTAAGAATTTATTTAAAACTTAACTTTTAAGTGCGTTTTGTTTTTGAAGTCACTTTTTTCGTTTTTTGCTATACTAACAGAAAATATAGAAAAAAAAGATTTTTTTTACAGTAACCTAATACATACCTGAAAGTATACAGTTTGTAAACGAAACCCAACAATTTTTTGCGGACGTTTTGCAACTAACAGCTTTACTACGTAACCAAATCATGCTTAATACAATATTTAAACTTACACATACACGGTCAACGTTTCGAATAGCAACATTCCCATAATTCTCATTGCCTCGTTTTGGTATAACTAGACACTCAATTACAGTAATGGAGTAGTCAGATATTCAGCCAATTAACTAATGAGCTACCTACAGGATTTTGTAAGCTGGACTTAGTAATGCGAACGCGGAATTTGTAGGCACACTTCCGCTAAGTGGAATGGTAGATAAAAAAATTGGATAGCTAAACGTGTCGCACGTTTTGCAGTGGTTACGGCTCTTGACTACTATGCCAGAGGTTGCGGGTTCGAATCCCGTAACGTAGTAGTAGTAGTCGTTCGATTGGCAAAGTTGAGTAAGAGGTTGCAAGTTTAAATCATGCCTGTAAGTTTGGTTTCTTATTTATTCTAACTAGTCAAATTTCTGAAGGCAGAATATTTTTTTTTCATAATTTTTAGTTACTACTTATAATTTTATAAACTACTAGCGGTCCCCGCGACTTCGTCCGCGCGTTTTGAGTTTGCTCCCTCCCCTCCCGTCGCAGCGTAATGCTTTATATCCTAAAGCCTTTCTCGATAAATAAGCTATCCAACACAGAAATATTTTTTCAAAACGGTCCAGCAGTTCCTGAGATAAGCGCGTTCAAACAAACAAACTCTTCAGCTGCTAACATTATTTTGGTGCGGAGTTATGTTAAAACTGTCAATAAATATCTTAGATAGCTCCTAAGATATTTATTGAAATCAAATGATATAAAGGGCAACTTGGTTCTAAATGAAATGCTCGTGATGATGAATGTATTTATTTTGATAAGAATTAATACTTGTGTGTATAATACACCTCTAAAAATAATGCATTATTTTTTTACAAATTTATTAACATAAAAAAGGTTGTAGTAAGTCAACCATAAAAGATAGACATATGCTGTCGCAGACTTTATTATAGAACTCTTGATGCTAAACAATACTGTCATACATGATTTTTGTGTAACTTAAGCGGTTTCCGCAGCGTACGCAGCGGAAGCTCTCAAAAGGAATATCTTTCTCCCGTTTTCGCAACATTTTTCATTGCTGCTGTGGTCTTATGAGCCGTATCTTTATGTTATATAGCCTAAAGCCTTTCTCGATAAATGGACTATCCAACGTAAAAATAATTTTTCAAATCGGGCCAGTAGTTTTTGAGATTAGCGCGTTCAAACAAACAAACAAACAAACTCTTCAGCTTTATAATATTAGTATAGATTAGATTAATTTTGTTAAAACTAAATTAAACTTTACCTTATTGAACTTAAAAAATAATCATCTGGACGTCTCGTATTCGGGAAGTCCTGAGATAAATATACAAACAAACATACACTTACGAAATGCACACGTGTTAGGAAATCTTAATAGTACCTACGTTAGGTACTTAAATTTTATATACTTCTGATAATATCAAATACATTCACGTCGAATTAATTACCTTATTTTTATAAAGTCGGTAAAAATCACTCTAATACTCTTAACTTGCATCGATTTCTATACCCACGCGATAAAATTTTTGAATGTATTATATGAAACAAATTTTGATATGAATTAATTAGAACTTCAATTGAAAATATTGACAGCCACTGACCTATTCACAGTCACCCCTTTGATTGACAAGCCTTCAAGTACCTTGAAACAATCGAAGGCAAAATTAAAATACCAATAGTATTAATTAAACCCATCCTTTGTGTGATGGATACAGACTACTTAGCTTTTAATAGAAGCTTCAAACGAATTTTGATGTTTTGTTGAAAACAGAGAATATTTCTAACATCATCATAAATATATGTATTTCACACATTATTTTATCACAATGAAAATTTCAAATATAAAAAAGTACAGTTTGCCCGAAAAGACCTGCCATGTGCGTGGAAAATTGTTTCAAAAGTTATCATTCATTTTTATTTTCATTTAACATAAAAATTCGTTAAAATATAATACTTGAAATCCCCAAACTCTACTTTTGGTAGTAGATTTTTAAAAGAAAAATTGTGACCACTTAAAAATTTTCATCATACTGTACCTTTAAAAAAATATGTGACGTGATTTTCTGAAATTCATTTGTTTTATATTCATTGCCAAAGAATCCATTTCCATCCTCTTCCCACTGCCAGCGTTTAAAACTCAGTAGGAAATCAAATAACTGTAACTACGAGAACTCTCGTAGTTGGCACTGCACTCCAGATGTTGTACTACAAGTATACTCGTAGTTGGTACTAAACGTGTTAAGACTTTTTTGTGCATTTTTGTTTTGAAGTCGGTTTTTACTTTTTGTATAAAAGTTAATTTTATTTCTTAATTTTTAGTGATTACAGAAGGGGTCGTACCGTATGACTCTGTTCTTTAAGAAGCTACAAATTACCTATCATAAGTTGTGTCATTATGATCATTGAACTCCTAACCTCTAAGGCGTTCCACCAGCTCAGCTCCACACATTGTGGAATAGTCCACATTGTGTGGAGCATAACAACACGTCAACATTAAGATTGTAGTACAAACACTCTATACGTGGCTTTAAAATTTGAGGGTTCCCCTCGATTGCACGAAGATCCCATTATCAGATCCCAACTTGGCAACAATTGGACCAACTAGAAGGTATACCTCTAGGCAGGCGATTTTTTTTCAAATCGGTTAACAAACAGTCCAATTGATAACCTTCTCCTTTTTTGAAATCAGTTGTCTAGTCATGGAACTTGACATTGTCAGTCACCACGAGTTAGCGATTTTGATATACATTGATAAGGGATTATAACTTTGGAGTAGGTACTACACTTCTGAGCATGCTTTGATCATTTAGGATATACAGGTCACACTGACCAGGTCAAGCTAACCACATGATAACAAAATTTTAATTAATTAATTTTGATAAATATTTTGCTCCTTTTACACGCCACACTTTCTATATAAGTTTTTTTTTTGTAGTGTGTACTCATTACGTTTTCCGTAGCATCTATTCCTTAAAGTTGTTTGTGTCGGGTAGAGATGTCCTCTTTAATTAATCGTTCGTGATCTAATCAACGAGCTCCCAGCAGGTTTGTTTAGTATAAATTGGCTATGTTTTTGAACGGATCCGTATTATTTGTTCCATTTGCATTGTAACAACGGTTGTGAGTTACGTTATTTCTGACGCGTTTTGGTGACAGCAGATGTTGGTGCTAACAACGTTTAGTCAATACTATTTAATAATAGCCTTAAAAGACTGTACCTAAATTTGTCATGAAAACCTATAATTAAAAAAAATCAGAAGTTTCAACCATATATTTTATTAGTTATAAATAATAATGATGTGGAGCATAAGGGTGTCTCATATTTAATCTGCAGCATCTCTTTAACCTTTAAAAGTTGTGAGTTGGTCTAATTGTCGTGACTCCTTAGACCTCAAAGCAACCCTAGTGCTCTGAGCTAGACTCGGTTAGCTGTCGATAGTATGTGAGACATAAAAAGTATTATTAAACAATTAAAAGACAATCCGAGCGTTTAAAATATTCTAAAAACAAAATTTATATTATAAAAGTATAAACTGCACAAACTCTTATTTTGAACACAGTAATAATTATGATCGAATTAATCTACTCGTAAAATAATTTTCAGTAGTAACTACAATTAGCTCGTACTTTACTATTCATTACAAATCAGATATTTTTTCATTACCTTCTCCATTTCTTTTATAGTCTGAAACACAGGTCCAACCTAGTTCAGACAAATACTATAATAAGTCTCTTAGTCGTTTTTGTTACCATAGATACTTTTTTGTTCATTAATAAATCATTTATTTATAATAAACTTCGAAGACAAAATGAAAACTTGCTTTGTCTCCTTCTGAAAGTTGCAAGCAAAAAAATATCGACATGCATTAAGTATCGATGCTCACACAACTCTGACTGGAGTACTCTCAAGCACCAAACATGGTGCATAATTTGCACGTTAGAGTTACGAGAGCACTTTTCTCAAGATCGCTCTTCGCGAGATTAAGGAGCAAAGCATTTAAGGGTTAACAATTTTCTTTCAACTCCACCTTTGATATTATTACGAAAAAGTTTGAACTGTTTACTGGCCCAAGTTGTATGGGCAGTAATTAAAAAGCACTTTAATTCACTATATTCTACAAAATTTCTTTCGGTTTCGTAATTTTTATTTTGAATTCGTTTTTTTAACGAAATGTTTTTGATGTATGCGTCGTCACGATAGATATATCTCTTCAATTGAGCATGAAATTCGATTTCAGAAGGCGGATTCTCGCGGTAACCGAACTTATTTCGTGAGGTGATTCAATTGCAAGATTAACTATTTAATCTAAAAAAAATAAGTACAATATCTGCACGTAAAAAAAACATACGCACAACAAAATCTAAATACATAGAAATCGTGACCCTGAGAAATCAATGACTATTTTCTCTTCGACAAAGAAAATTCGATCTTTTCATGCTGGCAACGCCTATTATTGAGACGTTAAAAAGTTTGGGATTTTCGGTATTGTGTAACAATAAAAGAGTGGTTATTTGGGTTTAGATTTTTATGATTTATAGCTAAACATTCAACTTAAAATTCATTATAAATTGAGGTCATAATAAAAGTTAAAATCAAAATTGAGATCTTACAAACATTACTTTCCTTGAAAAAAAGTATAATTAGAATGAAATGGTACATTTTACTTCTTCAAATGATCATGAAATTCGATTTCTGGTCTTTTCATACTCGAAACGCGTATTATTAAAGCGTTTAAAAATTCAAAGATTTTTGGTGGGTTCCGCCTCCTATCCTAACTAAGGTAATTTCCAAAATCGTGAGTTGCATTTTCTTGGAAACTGTAGGTACATTCTTTGATTTTTGTATTTTAGAAGTCTTTAAGATGAATAAGATGTCTTTTAAGATATTTAAAAGAGAAATCAGTAGAAATAGATGATGCTACTCATAGGCAACAGGTATTTGTAATGATTTTGGTTATTATTTTCTTGACGTGGAATAACTTAATGTTACTTTAAATATTATTTGCTTTGATGTCGAAGAACCACTTTGTTTCATTATTTCTGAGGGTATTCGTAGAAAACTTGAAGTAACCACAAACGGTGAAATTTGTTCTGAAATATTCTTATTCGAATTGTTTCTTATAGTTTTTAAATGGGTACTGGCACAATTCGATGTAGCCTAATTTGTCATATCTTAATAATGAAAGTTCTAAGTAAACGAAAATGTAAGATGGAAATACAGACCAATAGCAATAGTAGCTTATCATTTTTCATTTATTTAGGTATCTGAAAATAAGTTAACAAAAAAGCGCGAATTAAGTGCATATATCTAAGTTAATGTGTGAGTAAACACAGTAATAATATTATTTTGGGGAAATGGCTATTCTCTGTTAAGATCAGCCACAATCACCAAAATAGTTGGAGAAACATCACATTTTTTTAAAAAAAACTGGTTCGAAGAGTATATAAAATGTCTCTCTAAAAAATGACCATCAACACAGTCAGCCTTGTACAAATATGTAACTATTAACTGACCTTAGTATATCACGCCACTCAATCTTACTTCAAATGAAATATCAATGACTGACCGAAGTTTTTTTTTCTAGCTTCACTTCAATAACGTTGCTTTGTTTAGAAAAGAAGAGTAAATAAAACTTGTATTTATTTGAGGTTTTAAATTGTTGCAAAAATGCAATCAACTCTGAAGGTAAAAAAAGACCGAGTTTGTAAATGATGCTTATATACACATAAGAAAAGTTTGAGATTTTGAAAGTGAGACTTTGACAAATCAAACTGTTTTTTGTTACGGTAAATGATTGTCATTACATACTAATGAGATTTCAATATTATTACAGGATGTTTACGTTTAAAGAACATATAAAATTTTAAATGATAAATTCAACAGTTTATGCTAGTGATCACAAACTTTAATGTGTGTGTGTGTGGCCCAAATAGTATGTACCTATTTTTTTTACATACATACGAGTATAAAGGCATTTTTGTGACAGCGAAATTTTTGTAATTTTCAAGCCTATTTTATTTTTTTAACGTGTTATTAGTTTGATTTTTAGTTATTTTATTTAGTGTAACACCCGAACCCGAGACAATATAGAAATATTTGATTCCTACATTGACCCGACCGGGAATCGAACCCGGGACTTTGGAGCGGCAACGCCTTGAAACCCAGCGTGCTTAGCCACTACACCTAGGAGGTCGTCATTTATTATTATTTAGTATTAACGTGCACATTAATACATGAAAATAGCTGTTACCACGAAATATTCACTAGCTTAATATTAATAAAGGTCGAATTAATCATTACCTAAAAGTCTAGTTACGATAAGAAAGAGACTAAAAATATTTTTATTTTTCGTATTTTATACTTGCAGTTCCACGCTGGTCCACCCGCGTAAATATCGTATCTTATATAATATAAAATATTATTTTAAATCATAGCCTTTTCTAGTGTATAAGCTATATTATTGTAAAGTTTCATCAAAGTCTATTTAGTATTTTGACGCAAAGAAGTAACAAGCATCCACCCTCACAATTTTTTAAAATAAGTAGGATTGCCACTCCTCCCCGTAAAAAAGAACAGAGAACTTCTTAAAGAACAGAGTCATTAGAAGTAAACTGCCCCCTCCCGCCCCTCCTGTAATCTTTAATTATAAGGAAATAAAATTAACTTTTAAAAAAAAGTAAAAACTTTTTAGTGCATTTGGTTTTTAAGTCGGTTTTTAAAGTTACGAGTAACTTTTCTGCTTTGCCTTTTTCCTTTTCATTCGGGCTCGGTCCTTCTCGTTTTAAGGCGCCAAGATAGTCGGGCTTGGGTTGTCCGTTCCTTCATCTGAGCTCGTTCCATATCTTTGGAAACTGTGGTCGTTCCTTGCCTCTCCTCTTATCTGGTATGGCTAGAGCTTTCCTCACAAAGTGGTCTTCATCGCGTCTCATCACATGTCCATACCAACTCATTCGGCTTTCAGCCATCTTTTCTACAATGGAAGTGATTTTAAACGATACCCTAACAAAGTCATGCAAATAATAACATAATATAATAATTTGGTCATATACAAATAATAATATAAAACATTAAACCACCTTAAAAAACGCGGCTCTATTTCGTTTTTTTATTTTTTTATTATATAAGTTTTAGTTATAACTCATATCTCAAGAACTATTTTACCAATTGTGATGAAATTTACTCTGTACCCTAAGTCGTTTTCGAGAAATCCGTGGACATACATACATAATATACAAACATACATATACTTACAAAATTTTGCTACGAAGCCTAACCAGATACACATACTCAAATATTATAAAATTCTTACGATACACATTGAATTGATTACCTCCTTTTTAGAAGTCGGTAAAAGTACCATCACGATCTCAATCAATGCCTGTCCAAAGACAGATGAAAGTCAGTGGTAGGGCTACATGTCTCATAGGGCTCCGACAAGCCGCCATTTGCATTCATAGCGCGCGGTCCCGCGGGTTCAGTATTTGCATGCGCGACTGTCCGTGTCCAGAGACATTCATGACTCATTCTTTTGCCGGAATATTATATCTACGATATTATATATATAGAGAAACCATTTAAAGTTTTGTAGTTCACGGACGGAAAAACCGAAAAACCAGCAGTAGATTAACTTGATCAACTTTTAAATTACGCTAGATTAACAAAGACATTAGGCTCTGTTCAACAGAGTCTATTGCGCTATTTAAGTTTAACTATACCTGTGAGCCATGTTTATTAATACAAAATTTCACAGCTGGATCAATAGCCAGCTTACATTTTCACAATCTACTCAAGTTCTGTATCGGATTACATCTTTTGTTGAATTGCTACAAAGGTAATCCTGAATGTACAATAAATGTATGCCAAAAGTAACAATAAAACACGCATAAATGACTTAAATAAAGACGAATAAACTCAATCAAAAACACATACATCAACCAGTCAACTAACTAGAAAGGATCGTATTTCAATAAGAACTCCGTGTCACTAATCCCCACTCACTAAATAACTTGTTCCTCAAACGCACCCGCCTACTGGGCCCGGCTTAAGCATTATTCGGACACAAAAAAGTCATAATTCCACTCATTACGAAGGGCACGGGGATAAGCCGACAGGCACAATGGGCCGTAAATGAAGGCTTTTCTCCCGTTTACGCTGTCGTGTGTTTTCCGTATTTGGGAGGGAAGTAGGTGAGGCAGATTTTGTATTTATGTACTATTTTGGCCAAGGCCAAACTTTAGCTAAAAGTTACTCTACTGAAAATAATTGTTTGATTCTAAACTACTAAAACCAGAATACCAAAGTAGCACGAACTCAAAGTTTCAGCACTGGTCTGGTCTCGTGGTTGTAACATGAATTTGACCAAGTTATTCTCACAATCATTTGTTCATGTGTCATTCACGAAAAAAGTGATATACACAATTATAATACTAGGAACAAGAATAATTTAGGCTTCGAAAGGTTGGTAATTCTTTCATAGGGAAATGTATAACATTTTTCAATAAACTACCAGAACACATTGTAAACTTACCGATCAATAAATTTAAAACTGTCGTTAAAGAAATCCTAATGTCGAAAGGGTATTATAAAGTAGATGATTATTTAAAAGATAATAATGTATGGACTTGCATGAATACTACAAACATTGTAAACCTTTTGAAAAGAGGCATTGACAATAGTGACTGAGTTTCTTGCGCAGCTTCTTCTCAGCACTAGCCCAAAATTGTCCCGAAGCTGTGGTAGGGTTTATATTGGGACGTGTAAAAGTGTCCTCAATGTCCTCAATTTGCATAAATAAATGACTTTTATGACTTTATGACTTTTTTATGTTCCAATCATACATTTCGCGCCAAATCAATTGGATTTAAGTGGTTTAACTTAACTCTTTCGTGGATAGTAAACTCTATAGACGTTATAACAATTACATTTCCAGTGTGTCTAGAGAACTGTGCGCAAAAGTGTCAATTATTAACTTAACTTCATAGAACAAACTTATAAATTACAAAAAAAAACAGAAACGTCGTCACATTAACTATTTCATATAGAACTAGCGGACCCAGCCCCGCCCCCGGCCCCGTCGCGCTCCGACCCTGTAATTTTAATAATAATTATATTACTCTGGACAGTGAAAAAGTAAAAATCATGAAAATCAATCCACCCGCTTCGTTTTTTTTTCTGGAACTTTCCCCTGACAATAACAAACAAAACTAAAAAAAAAACGTTCACGCGTGATGCCGTGACTAACGGACATATGGATTCATTTTTATATCTAGAGATGTGAAATAATAATTTAATAAATTAAACCCCTAAAAAAATGAAACTGCGCCGGGAACATTTTAGAGCTATGATTTTAACGATTTCAAGTGTCGCCTGAAACCAGAAGAATCGTTCTATAGATTTCAAATGGCGTTTATGGTTGAATGCCCCTCCAAGGCCACCGTGTATCGTTGATAGAACGAATTCAAGCGCGGTCGACCAACTTTGGGGGATGAAGAACGAAGTGGTTACGCTTTGACGGCTATTACGGAAGAGAACATGCTAGCAGTTAAAATGTTCATTCAAGATAATAGGTGAATTACAGATCAGGAGAGAAACAGCACATATTGAAGATAGGATCGAGAAGCCTCTATACCTCACCGACGCTCAGAAGTAGGCCCAGTTGGAATGGGAATGGTGTCGTGATATGCTGAAGAAGTTTGAAGCAAAAGTCAATTTATCAATACGATCCAGAAACCAAGCGCATTTCGACAGTTTGTGTGTTTCAAAATGAATCAACTCCTACCAAAGTAAAGCGATCTCAGAGCGGGGTAAGATTTAGATCGTCAGCTTTTAATTTGACTTTCCACTTGGTGTCGATTCCCTTATAACATCGAAGAAGCATCAACGCCAAATTATATACTACCAAATGTTTCGCAGATATTGAGCAACAAGCGACCAAACACTGGGTTCCGCGGACTACTGCTCCACCACGACAATGCGCCTGCATACTCTGCGCTCAAAACGAAGGACTTCCTAGACAGCACGCCAGTCAAACTCCTGGGGCACGCTCCTTACAGCCCTTAGCACCGTGTGACTTCTTTTTATTTCCAAAAATAAAAGTCAACTCAAAGTGATACAATTTTCGTCGCCGGAAGATGCGCTGGCTGCGTTCGAGCAGAAGATGACTGAGATGAAACGAGGTGTCTGCGGTGGACTGAAAAAAAGTGTTTTGAAAACTGCTTCAGACGCATGAATCTTTGTATAGAGGCTGGTAGAGAGTACTTTGAAAAAATTTAATAATAAAACAATGAAACTATAAAACTGTTTTTTTATGTCACACACTTACTGAGTAGACACTCAGATACAATTTAAACTCAAATAGAGACATATTTGAGATTAAATTTTCTTTTAATTGTTAGTTATTAAAATCCGTTGATTAAAAATCATGTAAAAAATCATATTAAAAACATTAAACTGTGTTTAGTTTCTAAGTAAGTTTTTAGATTCATATCAAACTTCATAATCTTCTCTTACTAACTTACTAAATTAGTTTCATCGAGCTCCAACCTATATCCTGATTAAGGCCTGAAACTTTGTATGTGTAATAAATTACATTCACCTGTAAGCTCCCTCTTCCCATGTAATATGTTTTCTAACATTATCCTAAGACAAGTATTGTTTAATTTGGTGGGTTCTCGTAAAGTTTTATGGTTACGGTCACACTTACTCGTATGTTATGAGGCTTGAATATTTTACTTTTTATCGACCGAAAAAAGGAGGTAATCAAGTCGACGTGTATGTATATAATATCGTTAATTTAACTTCTTTAATTTAAATTTTAACTATAGGCAGCGGAGTTGGCTGAAAACGCCAAGCGTCGCAAGTACGTCTCACTTGCAAGAGATTATGTGTTTGCACCGTTTGGCGTTGAAACATTTGGGCCGGGCAGTTTTAATTTGAGAAATAAAAGTGCATTATCTTAAATAACTCGAAAATAAAAAAAACTTATCCGTCGAATATTGAAATGTGAACAAAACTGGCGGCGAGTGAGTAGGAAGGAATCGTGGCTCTTGAAAAACGCTTCGATAGCGAATGCACGATGCTCACCCGACCACTGCGACATCGTGACTGAGAAATCCGCACGATCAATGGTTCTAATGACACCACCCTAACCCCGCACTATAATTTGAGGATATTAATCTACATATCATCACTTCAGTAGACTTCAGCTGTCCACTAAAGTGCTAAGGCTCAATTTTGTAAGTGTATGTATGTTTGTTTGATTGTATGTTTGTCCCAGATTTCTCAAATGAAAACGAAAAGTTAGCGAGATGATTATTTTTGTTTAATCAAGTATATGTCAACTTATGGTGGAGTGTTTCATCAAAACCGGTCCAGTGGTTATTAAGACATAAGTAATTACTAAAAATAATAAAATATAAAACATAACTGACTTCAAAAAACTGACTAAAAAGTTATAAATAGAAGACGAATGCGATATTTTAAGCTTCATTACTGACAAAAAATTAGTTTTATTAAGGCAGTTTAATTTTATTGATTATTTTTTATGCCTTAAAACTCGCAAGTCAAAGGAAAACATATTGTGCAAAATAGGGGCTAGATCCTGTCTCATCCTTTGTTTGGTAGAGCAAAAATGTCATTAAACTTCATATTTGTTTTTTTATGAATTTTTCAAAATGAATTACTTTGCACCTTTCGCTTAGTTGTTATCATAAATTATTATCCCTTCCGATAGGGGATAGTACTTCTATGGTTGTTATAACAAATCACTGCAATATCAGCAGTCATAAAAAAAGTTTTTGACAATGATAAAGAAATAATTGTAAAGTCTAACGGTAGTAGGTTTTTCGTACTACATAACTTTAAATTAAAACTCCGTAACAAGACATGCTTCGCCCCTCGATCGTGATTTGCGACGTCGCGTCGCGGTAAAATTCTCAATCTATTTAAGCACCTGTTTTCTTCTCTCATAAATTTGCGGGGCCGTAACCAAACTGCGGTGACCAACACCAATAAACCTTTCGGCCGAATGTTTACGCATGGCGACCAACCAACTTGGAACAGTTCTTTAAATAAAATGGCTGCCCCTCGATGGGGAGTGCTTGTTGTGATGTAGAAAAGCGTAGATGCATTTTATAAATTGCCACAATGTGTGTGTTAAATTTTTATGGACTAATAATACTCGTTTTTCTTTTACCAAAACTAAAGTTACTCAAAACTAAACATACTTTTCACCGACAATGAGCTAGATAGGACCATTACTTTGTATTTTGCTAATCATAAAGACAACATGTGCTTATTATAAAAAAAAAACCGGCCAAGTGCGAGTCGGACTCGCGCACCGAGGGTTCCGTACAAACCTGCAAGGTTTACAAAGTTCGTTCATTACGACAATCGAGTTGCTGTAACTACAATTATGTTTACAATCACAATTTTTTTGGTGGTATAACTACTTAAAATTTTAAGCTTTTCGGAATTTTTCTGTTACCTGTGCTGTAAGCTATTGCTTCTTACCAAATTTCGAGATTCTATGTCAACGGGAAGTGGTCTTTAGGTTTTAATTCCCTTGCGTGTAGTTGCGAGTTTCAAAATATGCGGTATCAATGGTTGTACTTTTGCGTTTTTGCGTTGACTTAGAATTTGTTTTTTCACGGGTTAAAGGCAATTAGATCTAAGTATTTGATATGAATTTCAACTTGATAGCTCTACGCGTTCATGAGGAAAAAAGTAATAAGTTTATATTTATTAAAAAATATATATTTTGTAATGTAACTAAAAATTTAAGGTTTTCGGAATTTTTCCTTTATGTGTCCTATAAAACGTTGCTTCATGCCAAATTTCAAAATTCTAGGTCGACTGGAAGTACCCTTTAGGTTTTGATTCCCTTGCGAGTACTTGCGAGTTTCAAAATATGCAGCTTAAATTGCTGTTTCTTTTGATTGCGTTGACATAGAAGTTTGATTTTATTACAGCTTAAAGGTATTATAGACCTGAGTATTTGGTATGAATTTCAATTTAATACCTCTACGCGTTTATGAGGAAATGGGTAGTAAGTTAAAAATTATTTAAAAACAATATATTATGTGATGTAACTAAAAATTTATGGTTTTCGTAATTTTTCCTTTATCTATGCTATAAGACGTTGCTTCGTACCAAATTTCAAGATTCTGAGTTCACGGGAAGCACCCTGTAGGTTTTGATTCCCTTGCAAGTGTCGAAAATTTGCGGCATAAACGGCTGTATCTTTTGATTGCGTTGGCTTAGAAGTTTGATTTTTTTTACAGCTTCAAGGGACAGTAGACTTGAGTAATTGATATAAATTTCAGCTTCATACCTCCACGCGTTCCTGAGAAAAAGGGTCTTGACAGACGGACGGACAGTCGGACAACAAAGTGATCCTATAAGGGTTCCGTTTTTTCCTTTTGAGGTACGGAACCCTAAAAACAATAGTTACCTACCATTGAAGAGAAACTACTAGTAGAAGAGGATTTTCAGAGCTAGTAAGTTTATGTGTTTGGTTACATTTTACAAGTATTTTATTTTGCACTTGCAATAGTTGTAATCTCAAGTCAGAACACTTCCCACGTTTTATAGAATGGCTAATTTACTGTCAATATCCGTTTGTGTTGATAGTAAAGCGGACTTTGTAGTAGTAGTATAGTCTTTACTGCCCTCGGATCGTAAATTACAAACACACGAGTAGTAAATACTAGTATCTTACAATGTATAATTAGAATAACACTTTATTGAGTCAAATCTTTTACTAAGAAAAACATGTATCATATTTTTTTACATTTCCTGTCTAGGCTAGACTTGAAATGTTCTAAATTTAATTTAAATACATCAAATTCTGTTTGTAATTATTATTTTTATCATAATCCGTGCTTTTTTGTGCTTCGGAAGGCACGTTAAACGATTTGTCTCGGCTAACATCTCGTATTAGTCATTAAGCCTGATCAGAGGCTCAATAGGCGGACGACAGGGCTAGCACTCGCCTTCTCAGCTGGCTAGTACGCATTCCCTGTTTGGAGCCGCTCCGCTCATGCCAAGTCAGTGGATGTAGCCCTGAATGACACCTGCCGGGTCATCACTGGTTGCCTAAAACCTACCCCAGTGTCAATGCTATATGCATTGGCTGGTATAGCACCTCCGGAAGTCCGCAGGGCTGTAATGAGCTCTTCTGAAAGGGCAAACGCAGATCGCGACTCACGGCACCCTATGCACGGCTACGTCTCAGTGCCGCAAAGGCTAAAAAGCCGTCGCAGTTTTATTAAGTGTACCGCCCCACTTTCTACTGAAACCGCACAGGACAGACGTGACCTTTGGCGCGTAAAAGCTTCTCTGCCTTTACTCCCTTTGTCCCACTTGCCGAGAATCTCCCTCCTGGACATGATCTACCATGGCCGATCTGGAAGTCCTTAAACAGGCTTCGGACTCAGGTTGGCCGAAGTAAGGAGAATATGGCCAGGTGGGGATTTTCGGCAAACTCCGATGTGAACTGTGTTTGCGGTGCAGTGCAAACTATAGCACACTTAACATCGTGCCCGGCGTGCCCCAACACCTGCACGCCAGCAGATTTAATGAACTGCAGTCCATCCGCAATACAAGTGGCTGAATTCTGGGCTGCAACGATTTAATATCTTGGCTTCCATCGACACACTATGAAGAAGAATAGGCGGCTTGATAAAATCTGACAGCAAGTTTGTCGTTTGCTTTGCAAAGACCCCTCCACCAATCTGCACTGAGCCCGCGTGGTAGAGTAAAACTCATACAAAACATATTTGAGAAAATACCTTTGTCCAGCCGTATACTGGGCATCGTGTTATTCTTATTTTTGTAAGGGGCTTTTACTTACTTGCTAAAAATTGCTCACGGATGGGATTCGAACCTGTATCATTCTGGCTAACCGGGCCAACGCTCTTTCCAATTGAGTAACCATGCTGTCAGTCCGTTTAAATACTCTGATCTCCTCGAACCAGTTGCCTTTTCCATCATAATTTAATCATACTAATAAAACCTTTAAGCTGAGCTCCTTTAAACCATCAATGTCATACGCAGAAGCACTTGCCGGCTTCCACGCCAGAACAACTCAAAGCCTAGCTCTATAAAGAGCAGTCAAACTTTGCCTGTCATCTGTTTGTTAGGACCACAATAAAAACTCCCCCAGGCTTGTCCTGACGATTTTTATGATGAAAAATTACCGACCAACGAATTTCAGATGCGATTGTGAACTGAAGGAACATTTGTTTGTTAACCGCTCTAGTGAATTCCTTGGTTAGGGCGACTTGGGTATACTTTTTTCAGTGAAGAAGTTCTACATTGTTATGAACCCACGAACCTTTATGTGAAATTGCGTGTCAGCGAGTACAAAAATATTCAAATTAAATTTTACGACAAGATTACGAATTCATAAAGCTGGCTCTTGGCTGACCGGGCCATTGGGCCATTTGGCCCGGTTAGTTAGTAGGTTGCTGGCTCAAGTCCCGCCCGTGCGCAAATGTTTGGTTTCTAATTTCATCTTTATGAATATAATATATGACACTGTGAGTGTTAAAAACATTCTAAACCATAAGATTACGAATGCTGAAATTTATACTAATATTATCAAGCTAAAGAGATTGTGTTTTATTGTTTGAGCGCGCTAATCTCAAGAACTACGGGACCGATTTGAAAATATCTTTTTGCGTTGTATAACTTATTTATCGGGGAAGGCTTGAGGCTATAAAACATTACGCTGTGACAGGAGGAATGGGTGCAAACTCAAGACATGCCGACGTAGTAGCGGGGGACCACTATATATATTATGATAAGGTTGAAATTCGTGTAAGGGGCCAACCATTAATCACGTGCGGTCGTTTTTCTCACTTTTTGACCAATAAAATTAATGAATAATTAATTAATGTTGCCTTCGCCCCACGGAGTTGCAAGACTTTCATTTAAGGTTACAACTGGTAAAGCTTCTTCTTCACTGGCAGTTGTTATTAGCACAGAGGTTTGTGACAAAAAATCGTTCAAATTTTCGCGCCATTCAAAATTTCGGTTCAGAAATAGCGCTTTTTGACAAAAAATAAATAAAATTATTACATGTGATGTCTAACGAGACCCCCCCTCCCCCCTCGTGATGTTTCGTGATGTTTTTCGTACCCCCTCCCCCCCTTTTAGGCCTCACGTGATTGGAATATAAATAAACATCAAGATCTTTCAAGCATTTGCGTGACAAGCTTTATAGCAAAAATTTCTGGTCCATTTCAAACACGTTCACTAACTAGCTCAATGTTTATTCGATAGCTCTATTTTTGAATCACTCGCTTTGTTATGGCGTGTGATTGACGTTCGGAAACCGATAACAAACCAACGGAAATCACGCAAAATATAAGCTTGAGTACTCACTAAATTAAGCTTTATTTTGCTAAGGGGCTTCCCAGATTTTTAACGCGCACACTAGCGCCACTTTAGGAAAAAAATCATAACTCCTTAAATTAAAAACCAATGGAAAATCTGAGTGATGCGATTGTAGCTCTGGTTATGTGGTTTAGATACAATGTTTAAGTACAATAAAAAGTAATCTGCAGTTATAGTTAGAAAAATTTCCAAAAGTGGCCATATTTAGCAGTTTTTCTAACTCTAACTAGAGTAAGCTACTTTAGAAATAATTTAAACGTACAAAGTAAACTATAGAACCTGTACAACAATCGTGTCTACCAGATTTTTGATTGTTTTCGTATTTTAGGAGTAATAATTATTTAAAATAGAGTGGTGTTAATGTGCGCGTCAAATTTCGGGTAGCCCCTTAAATGCCTTCTGTGTGGATTACCCCTGATTTTCATACCAAAATTGGACTTGAATCAATGAATATCACACGTCATCTTGACGTGAGTGATTCAAAAATAAGGCCCCTGGTCGGGTAGCAAGGGGTGACTTACTATAGACGGAAGGCTTCCATTGTTTGCTTACTGTGGCATGTAACTTCTGGTTAGGGGAGTCATACTGTGGCACTTGTGAAATATGGCTAGAGCTACCTATGTTACACATACGATCCATGTTGGACAACAACTAAACTATGTTGGGAATAAATTGTACCACTATTAGTCATATGAGAACTAACAGACCTGCAAAATGAGTAGGTACTTATCAGTGATTTAATTAAAAACCAGATAAGTGCGAGTCGGACTCGCGCATTAAGGGTTCCGTGCCGAATTTAAATGGATTAGAGATCCACTTACTTCCACTTAGCCAAAATACCACAATATTTTGTTAACAGTAAATATAACTTAGTTTTTCATAGTGTTTGTATGAAGAACAAAGTAAGTATCTGCACACTATTTAAAAAAAAAATTGAACACTCGCTTCGTTTAGAAGTTAGAGGGGGGAGGGACGCCCATTTTGCCATTTTGGAAGAGTCTATTTCTCAAACGTTAGACTTTTAGGAACAATGGTTCTAGGAATCTCGATGTCATTTTAAAAGACCTATCCATAGACACCCTATACGCATAGGTTAGACATATTTTTTTTAGGTTTTAGTTTCATGTATGGGAGCCCCCCTTAAACATCATTATTTTTTTTATGAGAATTGTAAAGCGGTTAACAGGATACAGCCATCTACTAGGCGTTAATAGTGTAATACTAATAGTTTCAGTACAAAGTGGATGTGATACGGACGGACAGACAGACAGACTTGATGAAACTATAAGGGATCTGTCATTTGCCATTCGGCTATGGAAACCTAAACACGATTTAATTAAATTTATTAAATTTACGCAGTTCTATAAGTATTTCTTGTGTATCGTTGCTGCTACTTGCGGTCTTCCGAGACCAATTCCATTGTGAATATATTTTTTACTTTCAGGTACGAAATATTGGTCACGAACTATCAAGTCTCTCACTATATGAAGGGTAAATGTATGAACGCATACTACCACCATAGTGTATAAATATACAGAAAACCCGCGAACTGAGTTTTTTTTTCATTTCTTAATGGGGAAGATTACGCAAAACTTTTTTGTAGAGGGCGCTGTGTGTTTGTTACATGTCAAATATTGTTGATTTGAATCCTTTGTGGATTTTTGAACTTTTTTTGACTTTGGACCCTTGTTTTGTGGACTTTTGTGGACTCCTGGCGTGTGGAAAGGCTAAAGAAAGTGTTGAGAAAACGCGGAGCTTCGTTAAATAGGAAAAAAGCTGACCTAGTCGACAGGTAAGATAACATAGTGTTTTTATAGTTTTACACGTTTTGAAAGCAAATCTAGGATTAAATTTGATCAAATAAAGTATAAAGTAAAAGCTTAAAAGAAATCCCAGTTTTATAATTACCAAAGGATTAAAATTTGTTAACGTGACATAACCTCTAAAATATAGTTATGTTTTTATCATTCCTAGATTGGAGGCCTACGACAGGAACTTCCACTTTGTAAATCCTTTACAAGAGTAGTCCTGAACCCCAAATGAGTTAATAAATTAATTTTAATTAAAAGTTTCCTCTTCTCAATGCCTTTTCCATATTTTTCCTTTGCTGTGGTGAAACACTGGGGAATTTGTAGGAACCTATTCCACTCCCAATAGCTGTACAGCGCCTCATTTTTTTAAAAAAATACTTAAAACAGCAAAGCAACAAATATTCGAATGGGTTTTGACAGTTCCTGAGTAACAAACATTTGGCGCCCTAAATAAGGAACTTGTGGCTACCACAGCCGCAACTCGTCTTTCACAGAAACACAGAGGTAAACAGCCCTGAAAAGAGCTTTTACACGACAGAAACACAGATGGTAGTTCTGATAAGAACTGTTTTTGTTATCACACGAAGACTACGCATCGCAGCGCGACACGCATCGTGGCGCGCGCTCCCAGCTAGCACACGTCTTCTCACTACTATTTCCGTCGCCGTAAGAAAGAGCCGAGAAGCCGCGGAAATATTTATGGTGGCCTACATTCGCGCGCTCCCTCGCACTCCCGGACGCCGTCTCGTTCCACGCTCTCGCCGCGGCCGGCCGACACTGCCGCGATAAGGGAGATAGTGTAATGATTAGACAGAGATGTGTAGAAAACATAGGTGGTTATTCTGTAACGGTCAATAACGGTCAAATACTGTGTCCAAGTGCTCTGAATGGCTATAATGTATATTTTGCTATTGGTCAACTGTGTACATATTTTTATATAAATACTAGGTTAAGTTTACTACAATATACATTCCTTCTACAACCTTCAACGGAGTTATTATTACGCAATCCTTGGTAGTCATCTAATCAAACCCTACCAAAGTGGTGACCACCGACTGAACGAGAAGCAAGTATCAACAAGGAATCCCTGCCGCTCCAGCTCAAAATGTGCGACCAAAATGAAGCTGCCACCGCCACCGTCGAAGAACCACCGACGCCCACGACGAGACACGAAGTCGCCAACATCGCGCTTTCGCTGCGCGTCCCTCCGTTCTGGAGAGATCGACCAAGGCTATGGTTCTATAGTTTCGAGGCCGCTACGCACGATACCAAGAAAGGGCAGGCACAACTGGCGCAGATGGTGATCGCCCAGCTCGAGAGACAGGATATCGAGCAGATCACGGACCTACTCTATAACCCGCCAGAAGAGAACTTCTACACCGCACTAAAAGATAGACTCATTGCCGTGTATGAAGAATCTGACAGCCGGCAGTTCCAGAAGCTACTGTCAGAAATGGAGCTCGGAGACCAAAAACCGACGCAACTCCTACGTCGCATGCGAGACCTCGCCAGAAACAGATTACCCGACTCCACACTTCGTCACCTATGGACAAACCATCTTCCGTCACACATCAGATCCGTACTCGCAGTGAGTGAATCCTTCAGCAAGCAAACTGCACTCGAAGAACTCGCCCTACTTGCCGACAAGATGATGGAACAGACGAGAGAAGTTGCATCCATTCATCCGTCAACGCAGTCTACAACATCTTCGCAACAATCGCCGTACGACAGTTTGATCGAGGAAATACGCAAACTACACATCGAGATCGCTGAAATAAAATCACAGAATCAACGCCGCTCGTGGAATCGCTCCCGATCCCGCCAACGAGCCGCTGATAACATATCGCCATCCCGCTCGCGCGGTGAGTCTCGTTCGCGCGCGGAAACGCCGTCGCCGTATTGTTATTACCACCGACGCTTCGGAGCAAAAGCAAAGAGATGCACTACGCCGTGTTCATACAAAAGTGATAACAAGACGGAAAACTAGATCGAACGTTGGCAGAGGCGGAAACCCGCGTTCCAGAGTTTTCCCACCGCCTATTCATCACCGATAAGAAAACTGGCTTATCTTTTTTGGTCGACACGGGTGCCAATATCTCCGTGCTACCGAGAAGAAAAGGACAAGTTACGACTCCACTGCCGTTCAAACTATACGCCGCAAACAATACTGTTATACCTACTTACGGTGAAAAAACGCTCGAGCTTGATATACAACTACGACGACCGTACAAATGGAAGTTTATCGTTGCCGACGTGTCAAAACCAATCCTCGGTGCAGACTTTCTAAAACATCACCAACTCATCGTTGATCTGAAAAACCGAAGACTCATTGATAACGTTACCAACCTTAAGGTAAACGCTCCTCTACGCGCTACGCACCAACCCACTATACGTAGTATCGACATACAACAGTCGTACCACGATATTTTGGCTGAGTTTCCTGGTACCACGCGACTCACATCGATGCATCTGAACAATCAAATCAACGTGCAACACTACATAGAAACAGAAGGTCAACCTGTTCACTGCCGTGCACGACCCCTACCACCGCATCGTTATGAGAAAGTGAAGAAAGAATTCGAGAACATGATTGAACAAGGCCTATGTCGTCCGAGCAAAAGTCCTTGGGCATCGCCGCTGCACGTTGTACCGAAGAAAAATGGTGACATAAGGGTAGTAGGTGACTATCGCCGTCTCAACTCGATCACCAAACCCGACCGCTACCCAGTCCCACGTGTCAAAGATTTCACGTACCAACTCACCGGAAAGACGATATTCTCGACCTTGGACCTCAACAGAGCATACCAACAAATATGCGTACGAGATGAAGACATAGAGAAAACAGCCATCATCACACCGATGGGCCTTTTCGAATTCCCTCGTATTTGTCCAGGTTTGAAGAATGCAGGACAGACGTTCCAAAGGTACATACACGAAGTACTTAGAGGGCTCGATTACGTGTTCCCGTTCGTCGACGATGTACTTGTCGCATCGAAAACCGAACCTGAGCATCGTGAACACTTACGCACCGTGCTATCAAGACTCGAGAAACATGGCATCACAATAAACCCAGCTAAGTGTAACCTTGGTCAACACGAAGTTACGTTTCTCGGTTATACCGTATCCAAAGATGGAATTAAACCGCCACAACAGAAGGCCGAAATTATCAACGCTTACCCCAAACCGAAAAACATCGAAGTACTACGTAGATTTCTCGGTATGATTAATTTCTGCCGCGACCACATACCTAACGCCGCTGAAATTCAAGCACCGCTCAACGCCTATCTACATAACGTGAAAAAGAGAGACAAAACACCAATAGAAT
The DNA here is from genome assembly GCA_963924145.1 of Pyrausta purpuralis. Taxonomy (NCBI): domain Eukaryota; kingdom Metazoa; phylum Arthropoda; class Insecta; order Lepidoptera; family Crambidae; genus Pyrausta; species Pyrausta purpuralis. The sequence continues at coordinate 5,534,337 of OZ001650.1, forward strand.
GGTCCGACGTCGCAACAAAAGCATTCGAGAAGTGTAAAGAAAGCGTTATCCAAGCTACTTTACTCGCTCACCCTTCACACGACGCTCTCTACGCGTTATCGTGCGACGCGTCTGATAAGGCGGCCGGCGCGGTACTACAACAACATGTCGATGAAAAATGGCAACCACTTGGCTATTTCTCAAAGAAGTTTTCCGATGCGCAAGTTAAGTACTCTACCTACGATCGTGAGCTACTCGCAATGTATATGGCAGTTAAGCACTTCAGAAAGATGTTTGAAGGTCGACCACTTATCATCTTCACCGACCATAAACCACTCACATACGCCATGAGCAAAGTGCATTCAACTACAGAGACGCCGAGACGCACGAGACAGCTATTGTTTATCAGCGAGTTTACCACAGACATACGTCACGTAAGCGGTAAACAAAACATCGTAGCCGACGCTCTCAGCCGCATCGAGACAATATCTACGCCGACATCACTTAACTACGAAGAAATCGCCAAGTCACAGCTACAAGATTCGTCATTGCAACCACTACTCCATCAAGACAACATCACTTTGAAAAAAATAGTCATACCTAACACCGATATAGAACTCTACTGCGAAACATCTGCAAGCCAAATTCTACCTTATATCACCGAAGAATTCCGACACGACGCGTTCAAAAGTGTACACAACATAAGCCACCCCGGTACGAGAACGACCCGCAAGCTTATGTCACAGAAATACTTTTGGCCGTCTATGAACATAGATGTTGCTAAGTGGACTAAAAGCTGCATTGCGTGTCAAAAAAGCAAGATACAGCGACACACGCATTCTGCGATTTCAAAGTTCCCGCCAACTGACCGATTTCAACACCTACACGTAGACATCGTTGGACCGCTACCTACTACGAGTCAAGGTCACCGCTACTTGATTACAATGATCGACCGACTCACTAAATGGCCAGAAGCGATACCTACCGACGATATAACCGCAGAAACCGTCGCCGACGTTATCTATAAACAATGGATAACTAGATTTGGTTGTCCGACGACCCTAACAACCGATCAAGGCCGTCAGTTTGAGAGTCAGTTGTTTCTCAACTTAATGAAGACTATGGGTATCAAGAAAACTCGAACTACACCCTATCATCCCCAAAGTAACGGTGTTATCGAGCGCTGGCACCGAGCATTGAAGACGTCGTTACGCGCAAGATTAATGACCGCTAGTACATCGTGGTTCGAGCAGCTACCAACCGTGCTACTCGGACTGCGCGCAACTCTACACACCGATACCGGCGTCAGTGCAGCCGAACTTACCTATGGCTACAATCTACGTTTACCTGGAGACTTTTTCGATATACCTACCGAAGTACCTACAAGTGCGTTGGATTATACTTACGTGGAGAAGTTACGTAACATAATTCAAACAAACAAGCCGCAAGTCGCTACGTCGCATCACAACAAGCAGCCTATCTTCGTGAGTAAAGATCTCGCCGACTGCAGCCACGTATTTGTGAGGACTGACGCAGTAAAAAAACCTTTACAACCACCGTACGAAGGCCCTTATCTTGTTGTCAAGCGAGAAGAAAAGTACTTTACCGTTCAATTACCAGACCGTCAATCGAATATCTCAATAGACAGATTAAAACCAGCTTACCTGTTACCAGATGTGAATACCACAAATACCACCATACCTCAGGACGAAGCCTTACAAAACCAGTCAGTACCACCAATACCGTTACCAGTACCTCAACACTGCAACCTGACCACCAACTCCAAGCTTTCGAAACCAGATTGTGTGACACCACGACCAGATTTGAAAACACACACAACACGTTCTGGGCGTAACATCAAACCGCCTGTACGTTTCACTTGAAGGGGAGTCCTGTGGCTACCACAGCCGCAACTCGTCTTTCACAGAAACACAGAGGTAAACAGCCCTGAAAAGAGCTTTTACACGACAGAAACACAGATGGTAGTTCTGATAAGAACTGTTTTTGTTATCACACGAAGACTACGCATCGCAGCGCGACACGCATCGTGGCGCGCGCTCCCAGCTAGCACACGTCTTCTCACTACTATTTCCGTCGCCGTAAGAAAGAGCCGAGAAGCCGCGGAAATATTTATGGTGGCCTACATTCGCGCGCTCCCTCGCACTCCCGGACGCCGTCTCGTTCCACGCTCTCGCCGCGGCCGGCCGACACTGCCGCGATAAGGGAGATAGTGTAATGATTAGACAGAGATGTGTAGAAAACATAGGTGGTTATTCTGTAACGGTCAATAACGGTCAAATACTGTGTCCAAGTGCTCTGAATGGCTATAATGTATATTTTGCTATTGGTCAACTGTGTACATATTTTTATATAAATACTAGGTTAAGTTTACTACAATATACATTCCTTCTACAACCTTCAACGGAGTTATTATTACGCAATCCTTGGTAGTCATCTAATCAAACCCTACCAAAAACTAATTTGACAGTTTGCTTCCCCATTACTAGTGTCGTGAATCAAACTCGGTTGAGTTTATAAAGTTCTTTATTCGATCAACACACTTATCTATGATACAAATCACTACCTCTAGCCACATTAATAATTATAACTACAATTTAACATAGGTTCCTTCCCTCAACCCTTCGCTTCGGCGGTCAGCACTAGACTGGCCCGCCTTTCGAGTGCACTCCGCAAATCAGAAAATAAGAAGGGAAGGGGCAGCCAGTGTTGCCATTTTTAAATAGCGATAACGTTATTCGATAAGGTAACAATACTCGTTTTTATATAAATAACGTTAACTGTTATTATAATGAGTTAAGATTACAACAGGTCTACTGATTGAATCTAAATACAAAAATCATCACATTCGGCCATCCGACCTAATGCACCTCCTGGTGCATTTTTTTTAAATATTTGCAATGGCGCATTTATATCAATACTACTACAGTATACTACATTTATCATATTACAAGCAATAAAGATAATGCCAAAATTAAGCTGTTGAGTACACATTAGAAAATCATCACATTCGGCATTTAAGTTTAACAAGAAATAAAGGTTATGCTACAATCATACCTACTGTTGAGCTCACTCAGTAATACATAATTACAAAATATACTTATTAATAACAATTATCACATTTCTAGTACTTTTTATAATTATAAATTATTTTTGGTTTACTTGACCAATATCGATTGATGTATTGAATCTTTAGATTGATTATGCTTTATCAAGGGTGAAGTATTAATCCAGTGTCTTATAAGACTTGCGGCAACGACAATTTTATAAATTTTATATCTTTTATGTAACCGGGTTCATAACCTATTATGTAACTATAATTTCATGGTTATTTCGTTCTAAAGGCTAATAAGCTAAGTATGGTTATGTTATTATAATTATGATCACAATCGTAATTATGAATGCGACTAATCTTTTATTTTTTATTTCTTTTTATTTACTCCTGTCTATGAATGACAAAGGGTCATTTATTGAAGCCATTTTTATTTTATTTTATTACAGTCTTTTATGTTCTAATATTTATATTTAATAGGAATTTAAAAAAAAAAACATCTGATTTTAAGATACCAAAATGGAAAGAATCTTTAACTTAATTGACTTTTAAATTGATGAATGAATGATATTTATAAGTAACTTTTTGTAGTTCTAAGTGTGTGACATATTAACGATCCTAACTTTAAAGAGACCTTATCTACATAAACAACAGTTCATTTAGAAAGTAATAAATCAGTCAAGTCAGTAAAAAACAAATTATAGGTCACCGATCACATACATTGTTTAGTGTTATGAAAATCAGACGCAAAAGTGGTACCACAACACCCAGACCCAGGACAATATAGAAAATTTTGATATCTATATTGGCCTGACCGGGAATCGAACCCGTGAACTCAGAGCGGCGACGCCTTGAAACCAGCGTGCCTAGCCACTACACCACGGAGGTCGTCAAATTAATACCTCATTACTACAAATAACATCATTATACTCCATTACAATGTTTTCGAGTCTTTAATTTCTATTATCGTCGTTTTCTAGCATCTAATTCAATTTTTGAATAACTTAAAGGAATGACTGAACGGTGCATTCAGCAATATGATAATAGTTCACAATTTGTATAATGATAATAAGTATAAAGTAAATAAAATAATAAGGAGAAAACAATAAAGTTTCTTTCTGAAACACAGTCTCATGATTTGAATTTTTCATATTAAGTAATGTATTAGGATATAAACCTATGTATTGAGATAGATATTAAGAAAATCAGTAAAGCATCCATAATAAACGTCACTTGTTAATCGGGGAGAACATTTTTTTAAAAGTTAAATTTCGTAATTTGCGTGGCACATATCAATAATGAAAGTTATGAATCTTAGCACTTAAAGTCATACAAGTAGAATTAATTTATTATGTATATTATTAATAACTCGTTGTTTGTTTTTTATTGCAATTGAATGGAATCTCAATCTCTTATTATACTGTTTACAGAGATACAGTTATTTAAGGGTTCATTATTATTATTATATTATCTAAGTGACTTATATAATCTCTAATGATCTTTCAATTTATTGTTACCATAAAATATTACTTTGTAGTTTAACTTTCCCTAATTTTATGTGTGCCCGTATGAGAAAAATTCAATATTTAAGGGCCCATATTAATACATATTTGTTAATTATATACGAACAGTACATGAAGATGTGGTTTTTATTTAGTAGTAGGATATTTAGTAGTATTTAGTAGTACTTCACTTTATTAATCATTATACAAATAATTTAAATAGAATTGAGGTTAGATTTAATAGTCAAATGACATTAATAATTAAGCCCTACTACAAATACAATTTACTCAGCAAAGTAAACTCAACGATATTATGCTGTTACATGTAAAAAATAATAATAAACGGCATGATATTGCCAAGAATACAGAAAAATATCAAAGTGGGGAACTAGAATAAAAACCAGTTTTGAAATAAAGCCTTTGTGCATAATTATTTATTAATTGACCTATGAGATCACGGTCTCCTATTTACGTTTTGGCGTGTAGACGTCCCTAGTCCCCATTTAAATGTATTACAACGCGTCTTTAGTTATTCCAAACCCAAGCATATTGCAGAGCAAACGTCGTGTTTGGCGTCAATATAAAATTCATATATGAAAATATATTTCTTTTGAAGTCAATGATTAGTATATTATGTAAGGTCACCTCGTTTTAAGTGATAATATTTCAACAGAGCATCAAACAATAACATAGAAAGAGGCCTCTTTTTTTTTGAAAACTGGCCCGCATATGATTTTATTTTTCCTAACAAAAAAATATATTATTCTTTAAGGGCACCCTGTCCCGCGACAATGCCTTTCGTCTCTTACGTAAGTACTAGATTGAGCGAAAACTAGACAGACGTATATAATAAAAGTGCTAAAAGACAATAAGTATAAAAATAATATTACAAAACAAATGTTTTTACAAATTGTCGGAGTAATGATTTATAGATAAACAATGTCATTTAAAACAAATTTATGTAGACATTGAGGATACATTAATTTATGTATAACTGACTGTCTACTAGTCAGGAATACTTATAAGATGGTTATTTAATAAGTAAAGTATACCTACCGAAGCTCGTTATTGATGTATAATTTCAATTATTTATTTTTTTATTGTTTGTGCAGTATTACAGAAATATGTAGTAAGTTATTTGATTCCTAAATATTTATAGAAGTCATAAATTAATATTAATATGTATAAGTTTAGGACCATCTGTCCCAAAATTAATGTCATTACTCCACAGTTTATTAACAGGTAAAACTTACCTATAAAATTGTTTTACTTACATGTAGCGAGCGATGTTAAGTTTGTAATTAATTATTTATCTTCTGTGTATTTCTTTCATTAAATAAATGATAATTTATAAACTTTTTATATACATTTTATGTCTTACAAGTTTGGCGGTTAACTGCGCTATCAAAATTGCAACGGAATCTGCTACCCTTTATAGTTCTAGTATGGTTAAAACGACAGAACAATTTATGTAGAGGAAGTAAGGGTATTTTCTATGAATGTAAACGAACTGCATTATAACGCGTTACGCGACTTTAATGGCGTTTAAGTTAGCCGACAATAAAATCACCGCGTCAATGAATTAATTAAATCTTTGTTTTGAAATAATTAAGTCACAACGTTAATTCAAGTAAGAGTTTACTGACATCGTGTTTCAAGAGGTATATTTTTCTCATGATCGTGATAAATGCGCGGTATTTTTCGCAAAGTCAACTTAGTATATTAGGTCTGTGGGAGCGATTATACATTTACCAAAATTATCAGTTTTACGGAAAACAGCACGTAAAGGTTAAACGTGCGGTATCTTATGCAATTGCAATAAGGTTAAGTTTGCAACAAAAGTGGGTAATTTGATGTGCTGTCGGACTGTACATATATTCAAAATTATGTACTCAATCGCAACAAAATAACCCATTCTACTAAGAAGAAGTGATGATATTATTTTCTTTTGGATAAATAACATCCTAGCCTACCCGCGACCACGAACGCTGCAATGGTTCTAAAACGACGGGAATCAAGATAAACCTCTACGAAAAATATCAGAATTGTGTGTACAAGGACTTATTCAATGAATGAATATATTACAAATAAAACATAGTAGTTGTTCTTTTTTTCTTTTTGTGATCGGAGCCAAACAGTCACTTCGGATTGTGTGAAACGGTAATTTCAGGTGACTCGACGGTTTCGAGCGTTGGTGACGCCGAAAGGGCACTTTTGATTTGTGACTTCCTTTAGAAGATGTCGATGTCCTCAACCTCGATCGCGAGCTCTTTCGTCTTTTTAGGCCCAACCAGCCTGGTTTGGTCTCGTGCTCTTCAGTCTCATCACCTCGGAAGAAAAAGAATATCAGCATTAGTGTTGTTATCAACAAAATCATATTTTGGATATGGTATTTATTTACTAAGTTATGGTTTCAATAATTATCTTTGTAAATGAACTGTATGTATTTATGAGAATAAATATCTTTAAATCTAATTACTATGGAGTCTATTCATTTATTAGAGCATAATTTTAGTAAAGGAATAATGTTGCAAATAATCCTGAACGCAAGTAAGAGCGCCTATATGGCTCACATGACCGTTGCTAATGAAAATTTCTAGTAAAAGAATTCACAGTTAGACTTGACCTTTTGTAAAACATACATAGCTCTTTCATGGCACAAATGGCCCGATCTAATCGAGGAAAATACATAGCTACTATACATAACTTACATGTACATAACTAATGTACATGTATTACACCATAGAAAAAATGAATTTTTTTCTATGTATTACACAATAAATGAAATTTGTTGATTGATTGACTGACTTGGTCACTTCTGCTGCTTTTGAATAATTAAATGTACAGAACTATGGACACACTAGGCCCAAGCGACACTCTTGGCCGCTACCTAAGGACACACTTGGTCCACGCGACACACCTGGCCGCTATTTGAGGACACACTTGGTCCACGCGACACACCTGGCCGCTATTTGAGGACACACTTGGTCCACGCGACACACCTGGCCGCTATTTAAGGACACACTTGGTCCACGCGACACACCTGGCCGCTATTTGAGGACACACTTGGTCCATGCGACACACCTGGTCGCTACATAAGGACACACTTGGCCCATGCGACAGACCTGGCCGCTACTTAAGGACACATTTGGTCCACGCGACACACCTGGCCGCTAAAACTACTTTGTAAAATCTGACACTATGGCCTTTATTTCAAGTTATATATTGAATGAATTCGAATTTAAAATAAAAATGTATATGAATTTTAATTGGGTTGAATTGGCAATAAGTCATTTACCTAAAAAACCTTTATATCAAGTCATATCAAATGGAATTGAAGTAAAAGTAAAATGATTCTAATTTAATTTACTTGAGTTGGTTTAAATTGAACTCAGTTTAATAAATATAAGAAACTCAGTATTATTTAACTCACTTACATAATCAATGGGTGTATTAACAAATTATATACCCTAAAGGGCACTCAATTCAAGTCATATAACAAACGAAATTGAATTGAAATAAGAAATGATTCGAATGTTTATAATTAAATTGGATTGAATTGGTTGAAATTTAACACAATTGATTAAAAACACACAATTGTTGAACTCACTAACATAGTTTATAAGTCTGTTAACAAATTATGAATGCAAAGTCTGAAATAAAGTTTTATTTATTTATTGTAGGTATAATTATTTATGAACACAAAAATATTAGCCCTAGAACAGTTGCAGGTTGAACGGTTATTCTCAATCAACTAAACATAGCTACCTACAATAGGCAGTGACATGATAATATTTAATACCTATTTCTTTTCGTATTTCCTATTAGGATGAAGGAACTACTGAGGTCATTTATTATATTTAGCTATTTAGTTGCACGTACTCGTGTCTCGTATCCACTGAACATTATCAAGGAGTAGCCTTGACCAAATGGCCAGTTAGAAACGTAACACAATTTAGTCAGGATAATAGTGCAACAGCTTAACCGCAGCAAAATATTATCCCAACCAATGCAACCTAACACTACCCCGATAATTATGAGAAAAAAAAATATAATATTTTGTTAAACATGCCTACGTAGTTGACCCAATTTAATAAATCGCGCATTTAGCTTTCACATACCATTAGCAAATTAGCCTTGCCCAAATGATTTGATGATAGCTTAGCACGACTGCGTCGAGTTAGCATAGACCCAGTTCATATTAAGAACAACCTAGGGCTAGCCCGACAATTTGTTACCTACCTACTTTGCTTATGAGCATACTCGTATTAATCACCTCAGATCATTATCAAGGAGTAGCCTTGGCCAAACGATCAGTTGGAAACTTAACACGATTAAATCAGGATAATATTGCTACAGTTCAACCGCAGCAGAATATTATCCCAACCAATGCTATCCTATCGTGGTATTTATGGCGTTATCTTCAAGAAAATTTTATTAAATAATATTACTTGCTCTTATCATTTGAAAATAATAGTACATACATACCCTTTGTGAGCTGAAGGTTTCCTCTTCCACTTCCGACGTGTCGTGAATCAAACTCGGTTGAGTTTATAAAGTTCTTTATTCGATCAACACACTTATCTATGATACAAATCACTACCTCTAGCCACATTAATAATTATAACTACAATTTAACATAGGTTCCTTCCCTCAACCCTTCGCTTCGGCGGTCAGCACTAGACTGGCCCGCCTTTCGAGTGCACTCCGCAAATCAGAAAATAGAAGGGAAGGGGCAGCCAGTGTTGCCATTTTTAAATAGCGATAAAGTAACAATACTCGTTTTTAAATAAATAACGTTAACTGTTATTATAATGAGTTAAGATTACAACAGGTCTACTGATTGAATCTAAATACAAAAATCATCACACTAGGGTAAGCTTGTAAAAATTTTTGGTGCGATTACTTATGTAGGTATTTTTTTAAATTTAATAGTACAAAATTTAAAATGTTCAGCAACTTCAGATCTCGAGCAAACTCGCCGTTTTAATTTGATCAACAAATGCTTCGTATTTTTTGCTACATCATCAGACTTCCTTATATGTTAACTATTCTAGTATTGAAATACAAAATATAAACAAATATATTTGTTTTTTATATTTAAGGAAATTCAAAAAGCGCAAATTGCTATTTTGCAAGAAAAAACCTTACAAGTCTTGTGACCATCAGCTGGACGATACCGAAAAGAATGCAACTATCTCATGATACTAATATTATACAGTAAAAAAATGTGTGTGATTTGTTTTGTTTTCTGTTTATAAATAAATACATAAATATTGGACACCCATCACATACATACATTGCTCTGATCCTAAAGTAAGTTGAAAATGCACTTGTGTTATGGAAATCAGGCACAACGATGGTACCACAACATCCAGACCCGAGACGAGTTTTGTGAGAGATAGCTTATTTATTGCGGAAGGCTTAGGCTTAAACATCACGCTGTGACAAGAGGAGAGGGAGCAACCCCAAAACACGTGAATGAGGCGCGGGGGACCGCTAGCTAGCTTTATTCGAGCGACACTTATCATGTTTTGTCGATGTCACATGCCGCATTTCCATGCCACATTCCGCAAGCCAATGCGGTGCTGGACTAAAAGCAAAGTGGCCATCAAAAATTGCACCTACTGATCCTACGTTCAGTAGGCACCATCTTGTTTCCTCCATCTAGCAACCCCATATCTAGTGTTGCTGCTTAACGAACCCCATTAGACCCCGAAATTAAACCTTGGCCTGTGATAAGAGGACATTGGACCAGCAATACAAAAGCCAATGGGTATTTAAACAGTCCCTAAATCTTTATTGCACATTTCTGCCATTGTTTGTTTAGTTTTTTACGATAAGAATTTACGTTGATTAAAAATAATTAGTATGATGAAGAACAATGAAAGTGAAAGTTGTAACATTCCAAGATAAAAACAGAAAATTATAATCAAAAGCAATAAAAATACACAGCCATATGTACCTACTCCTTATTGATATCTTTTGTATACTGATTTAAGTATGTTCATCTATTCTTGAAGATCTCTTTGATTGACGCCATGCAGCTATCATATTTATTAAGTTTAACAGTTCTTAGGCATTTAATGAAAGTCAGAATGGTGATTTTAATGACCATTGGTCAAGATAATCTTTCTTCAAAACACTATCGAAAATATCCAAGTGCTGCTAACGATATACGCAACCGGGCCTAAGATGAGTAAATTGTATAAACAGCATAATAAGATTTAGCATAAGGTTACATAATTAAGTAGGCCTACCGAAAAATATTAATAACATCATCACGTTCCTGTGGCCTCATAAATTTTTGCCCATTTAACTTCCCCAAGTTAGCTTCAACACACATTACGACTTGTAACGTATTAATTAAACTTTCGCTAATTACCTACTGCTGCGGTATGAATATTTTAAACGAAAATGTCGCCAAGTGAATGCCTCCGAGTAATTAATATGAAATCACGAGTACATACAGAGTGTACGAAGTTTTCGACCCTTTTATAATAACAAATTCAGATTATATTTCTGCAAACTTGATTTTTATGTACCCCGTACCAATAATTGCGTGGGCTTATTATTTGTTTATTAGTTTTGTTCTTGAAAAAATAAACCCAAACCTGATTGAACTGTGTTTTTATAAAACAAAATGTCAAAAGCACTCCACGAATCTCAACATTATTTATTATCAAATTAGGCTGTGGTTAGCGTTTTGATTAATATCAACTTGGTTAAGATGTCGACTTTAAATACATATGAGACGAATCTATTTTAAACTAGCGGTGCCCCGCGACTGCGTCCGCGTTTTTTGAGCTTACCCTCCCGTCGCAGCGTGATGTTTTATAGCCTGAAGCTCTCTTCAATAATAAGCTATACAACACAAAAAAATATTCAAATCGGTCTAGTAGTTCCTAAAAATAGCAATAAAGCTCAAATTGACTACATTTTAGTTAGAAAAAAATTGTATGGGAAAAACAAATGGGCTGTTTTTACGGTTTTTCCAGCAATTATTTGAATTTTTCTTGCCGTAAAAACTATCCTTAAACTTCAACGAACATTTTAGAAAAAGAATTGGCCAAATTGGTCTAGGCGTTGTTATGTGCTTACCAACACATTTTGCGATTCATTTTTATATTATAAAGATGAAGATCTATACTAATATTATAAAGCTGAAGAGTTTGTTTGTTTGTTAGTTTGTTTGTTTGTTTGAACGCGCTAATCTCAAAAACTACTGGCCCGATTTGAAAAAATATTTTTTCGTTGGATAGTCCATTTATCGAGGAAGGCTTTAAGCTATATAACATAAAGATACGACTCACAAGACCACAGCAGCAATGAAAAATGTTGCGAAAACGGGAGAAAGATATTCCTTTTGAGAGCTTCCGCTGCATACGCTGCGGAAACCGCTTAAGTTACACAAAAATCATGTATGACAGGATTGTTCAGCATTAAGAGTTCTATAATGAAGTCCGCGACAGCATATGTCTATCTTTTATGGTTGACTTACTACAACCTTTTTTATGTTAATAAATTTGTAAAAAAATAATGCACTATTTTTAGAGGTGTATTATACACACAGGTATTTATTCTTATCAAAATAAATAGATTCATCATCACGAGCATTTCATTTAGAACCAAGTTGCCCTTTATATCATTTGATTTCAATAAATATCCTAGGAGCTATCACAGTTTTAACATAACTCCGCACCAAAATAATGTACGCAGCTTAAGTTCAACGTGCGCTTGCGCTAATATATTATAAAGCTGAAGAGTTTGTTTGTTTGAAAGCGCTTATCTCAGGAACTGCTGGACCGATTTGTAAAAATATTTCTGTGTTGGATAGCTTATTTATCGAGAAAGGCTTTAGCATATAAAACATGACGCTGCGACGGGAGGGGAGGGAGCATACTCAAAACGCGCGGACGAAGTCGCGGGGGACCGCTAGTATATTATAAAGCTGAAGAGTTTGTTTGTTTGAACGCGCTTATCTCAGGAACTGCTGGACCGATTTAAAAAAATATTTCTGTGTTGGATAGCTTATTTATCGAGAAAGGCTTTAGGATATAAAACATGACGCTGCGACGGGAGGGGAGGGAGCAAACTCAAAACGCGCGGACGAAGTCGCGGGGGACCGCTAGTTTAAATATAAAAGATCAAACTCTGTACTAATATCAAATTGCACAATCAAATCTTTTGTGAAGCTTAAAATAATGAAAGGCAGAAATAAAGCCATTTGTGAAGCTAAAAATTAAATAACACAAAGTCAGTGTAAAACCTAAATCATTTTGGGGTCACAAAGTCAAATAGAACGGCTGCTATAGTTATTTTAAACTCGACATTAAGGGAGGAATAAACGCACCGGGGTTACATTGGCAAAGTCAACAAATTATTATTCCAAAGGTGAATTCGTTGAACGAGATCATATTTTAAATTGATATTCAAAAAGCCTTCTGTTGCGATTGGTTAGTCGCGACTTTGGTGTAGGTACTTTGTAAAAATTCAGCCGGTGTAATATAATTATTCAGTGTGTTATTTATCAGTATTTCTATTATATAATTATAATATGATTGGACATTATTTGCGCTTAACAGAGCGATTTTATTAAAAAACATTCAAAGCACGTACATCCATTCTGTTCAAACTATAGACACGTTTTTAATTTTAACTTGTGACTCTTTCTCATGACTCACTTACACCTGTTTGCAAAATGTAAAGTGTAGCGACCCACAAACAACTAAATGCCACTGATTTTCGTTTAATTTGTAAACTTCACAACCGAATTAGGCACGCTAACTTCTACCTTCCAAAAGCTTATAAGGTTTTTGGAAGAGAATTACACTAAAACTTTTGAACTTCTCCCCCGTACTATGATCACTATGCACCGGCGAGATAAATACACCGCGATCGCACACCCTTTGGGCGCCACTTCAGAATCCAATTTTAAATTCTTATTTAAACAGCCCTCCTTTTGAGCGGTGAAAATTAGTCGAGACGTTTGCACGTTTTTCATCGCATGGTTAGGGCGCTTTCAGATGAATCGTTCTGCATATGTTATTCATATATTAGTTGTCGTATATTTTTTTCGTATATCATATTTAGCTTTAAAAAGTTATAAATTATAACTGATAAAATTATTTTAATTATTATGTACTCTATGGGCCTTATAAAAAAGCTTAAAATCACGAGCGATGGAGAGGGAGGTGACTATGCTGGGTGTTTCTCTACTACAGGATCGAACCGGACATGAGGAGGTACGTAGAAGAACTAAGGTAACGGACATAGCCTTGAGAATGAGTAAGTTCAAGTGGCAATGGGCAGGGCACATAGCGCGAGGAACTGATGGCCGTTGGGGTGGGAAACTTCTAGATTAAGACCCTACGAGCAAAGACAAAGCGTGGGACGTTCAGCGACAAGATGGACAACGACCTTGTAAAGACCGTAGGATCAAACTGGACGAAGACCGCTAGTGATCGGTCGCTGTGAAAAGCCGTGGGGGATGCCTATGTTCAGCAGTGGACGTTCTTTGGCTGATAATGATGATGATGATAAAGATATTATACTAGCGGTCCCCCGCGACTTCGTCCGCGCGTTTTGAGTTTGCTCCCTCCCCTCCCGTCGCAGCGTGATGTTTTATATCCTAAAGCCTTTCTCAATAAATAAACTATCTAACACAGAAATATTTTTTCAAATCGGTTCTGCAGTTACTGAGATAAGCGCGTTCAAACCAACAAACTCTTCAGCTTTATAATATAACTAGCGGTCCCCCGCGACTTCGTCCGCGCGTTTTGAGTTTGCTCCCTCCCCTCCCGTCGCAGCGTCATGTTTTATATCCTAAAGCCTTTCTCGATAAATAAGCTTTCCAACACAGAAATATTTTTTCAAATCGGTCCAGCAGTTCCTGAGATAATCGCGTTCAAACAAATAAACTCTTCAGATTTATAATATATTAGCGCAAGCGCACGTTGTACTTAAGCTGCGAACATTATTTTGGTGCGGAGTTATGTTAAAACTGTGATAGCTCCTAAGATATTTATTGAAATCAAATGATATAAAGGGCAACTTGGTTCTAAATGAAATGCTCGTGATGATGAATGTATTTATTTTGATAAGAATAAATACCTGTGTGTATAATACACCTCTAAAAATAATGCATTATTTTTTTACAAATTTATGAACATAAAAAAGGTTGTAGTAAGTCAACCATTAAAGATAGACATATGCTGTCGCGGACTTTATTATAGAACTTTTAATGCTGAACAATCCTGTCATACATGATTTTTGTGTAACTTAAGCGGTTTCCGCAGCGTATGCAGCGGAAGCTCTTAAAAGGAATATCTTTCTCCCGTTTTCGCAACATTTTTCATTGCTGCTGTGGTTTTATGAGTCGTATCTTTATGTTATATAGCCTAAAGCCTTCCTCGATAAATGGACTATCCAACGTAAAAAGAATTTTTCAAATCGGGCCAGTAGTTTTTGAGATTAGCGCGTTCAAACAAACAAACAAACAAACAAACAAACAAACAAACAAACAAACAAACTCTTCAGCTTTATAATATTAGTATAGATTAGCGCAAGCGCACGTTGTACTTAAGCTGCGAACATTATTTTGGTGCGGAATTATGTTAAAACAGTGATAGCTCCTAAGATAATAAGCTAGCCCTTATTACAACTCTATAAGATACTGCAGTGTTTCCCTTGACATGCTGTTGTCCGTACTTTGGAAACTGCACCCATCTAAACAGCCCTTTTAACGCGTAGCTAAATGTAATTACTCAAGATGAGACTTAGATGTCACTCCAGTTACCGTTGATTCAATCAGTCAAATTCACTGATTCACAGTGTGACGAAAAGTTGATTACGCAGACACATTTTTGGCAATCCCATTTTATAGATGAAGCAAGTTTTCAGTTCTCGGAAGTTGATAAAAGGTTTGCGATCATATGCTTTTGTTTATACTAGAATTTCAACGCAGCCTACACTAATGTCTAATTTTGACTACTTTCCTAAAGCCACGGCATATTAAAATTAAATAAAATTAAAAATATAAATATTATAAAAACCGGCCAAGTGCGAGTCGGACTCGCGCACTGAGGGCTCCGTGCCAACTTAAACTAAATTAGGGAATTCTCTTATTTTCACTTAGTAAATACCATAATATTTTGTTGACAGCAAATATAACTTTGTTTTTCATAGTGTTTGTATGAAGTACAAAGTTATGTTTGCGGTTGTTGAAAATGTGCTATATCTCAAAAACTTCTTGTTCGATCCCGTCCAAACCAATTTTCCTTGAAAGTATTTGTTAAGATCTACATTATGTATTTTTTTCAAAATTTACACTCGCTTAGTTTAGAAGTTAGATGGGGGGGACGCCCATTTTTCCACTTTGGAAGCGTCTAGCTTTGAAACGTTAGACTTTAAAGTGAAATGGTTTTTGGAACCTCTATGTCATTTTAAAAGACCCATCCATAGACACCCCACACGCATAGGTTTGACAAAAAAACAATTTTGGTTTTAGTTTCATGTATCGTAAAACGGTTAACAGGATACACATTCCTACCAAATTTCAATAGTGTGATGCTTATAGTTACAGAATGAAATGGCTGTGACATACGGACGGACAGACAGACAGACAGACAGACTTGACGAAACTATAAGGGTTCCGTTTTTTGCCATTCGGCTACGGAACCCTAAAAAAACGATTGCACGGATTTATTTATGCATCAAGTAGGCGTGTCGCGTGCGCTATCATTCCATTTAAATTGAATTAAGGTATAACTTGCTTTAACCAAGCACTTTAAATTACTCGCCAATATACAAACATGAACCATAAACGTCTGAACACATATAAATCTGATCTAAACATAATTTTTCAATGTTAGTGTCGTTAATTGAAAGAAATGCTCATAATTCTGGAGTTTATAACTCCCGACGGAGAAACCATTTTTATGAAATAAAGCAGTTGGATCTCCACTCGTTCGTAAATTATTCCGCAAAGCGTGACGTGTTATCTGGGACAGGCACGGACTAAGAATATAATAGGGCCAAACTTTAAAATTATTTTTATTTATAGACAAAACTTACCAATGAACTATTATTTTTAATTTTATTTATATATTAATTGTCAGGCTACGTACCTTATAGACTAGCATATATACTGCGGCAAAAATAAGATTATAATTGAACTTAAATTATTACACTATTTTGACGGTGTAGTGTTTCGCATCTTGGTGTCAGAGAACCGTCCTCGAAACCGACGAAACACAAGCCCTATCGACCAAAATTCTTCTTTCGTGGAGGTCGACCGCTGTTTAGTGAGAACCCTTACCACAAACGAATTGAAATTCGTATTATGACTTGATTCCAACTGTTCGACTCTCAGTGTACTTAGTCTTGAGTCGAATATAATCTACGATCTCCTCGACCTTCGTAGAGTAATGAAGCTGGGACACGTATAGCAGCGTCACTGGTATCGCGAGACGAAGCAGGTGATTCGGTCCAGTCGGTGCGATGCCGCACTGGTTTCGAGTGGAGGGCTTTCTTGTCTTTTTTCGAACCACTCCTCCTCATCAAACTTACCGGCCTGAGATGCCAGCGTCATTGGAACGACCATTGGACTACTTTTTCTGGCGGCAGCCACAGAATATACACGCGTCGTAGTTGAAGTCGACAGACGTGATGTTTTCTGCAGTGCAGCGGGCGAAGCGGCGGAGCATCAATTCATAATTTCTCGCCGGCCCAAAAATGCTGACTGATGCATTATGCACACCGCGACGTGTGTCGATATTGCAGGCCTTAGGTGACCTACTTACCGGGAGTAGTGTTACTTAATAGCAATACTGTGTCAAAGTATTGCAAGTTATAGTGTTCTGTGAGGCCTCCAGATTGACGTGCACTTCGAACACACTCGCTTTCAGGGACGTGATTTCCTTCAACTGACTGGTAACGTCAACGTGATCGAACGCGACAGGGAGCAGCTTATTCAGCTCCTTTGCCACGAACGCAGGCACTTCGTCAAGATCGATCTCCTTCAGCAGGGTTATAGTGTCCTGCACACTTCCTTCACTTCCATCCTCCGGTAAAAAGGCATCTAGACTATCTTCGTCTGAAATAGGAGTGCCGGACCATTGCAAATCTCTTCCTGCCTGAAATTTGAATTGCAGATCTTAATCCTTTTCAAACAATAGCTAAGTATTTAATGGCGTATGATATGTCAAAATACTAAATTAAGTTCGAAAAATTTTCATTTTCTACTTATTTTGACCAGTGAAGGTATGATGTTTACACCACTATGTTAAGGGGCTCCCCGAATTTTTGACTAGCGCCACTCTCTTTAAAATAATTATTAATCCTTAAATACAAAAACAATCAAAAATCTTGTAGACATGATTGTAGTACAGGTTCTATAGTTTATTTAGTACGTTTAAATTGTTTCAAAAATAGTTTACTGTAGTTAGAGTTAGAAAAACTGCTAAATATGGCCATTTTTGGTAATTTTTCTAACTGTAACTGCAGATAACTCTGTTTTATTGAACTTAAACATTGTATCTCAACTACATAACCAGAGCTAATCGCATCAATCAGATTTTCGATTAGTCTTTTATTTAACGAGTTATGATTTTTCTACTAAAGTGGCGCTAGTGTGCGCGTTAAAAATCCGGCGAGCCCCATAAGTAATAGGAACTTTGTAAACCCATCTTTATAACATTTTGTTTCGGCAAAAGGTTTGTTACATTGCCAAAATATTAGCTTTATCCCGCACAATCTACAAAGTGAATTCTAAATGTAATTGGTTGCCACGAAAGCACCCCCTGAATACCTCCCTGTACACAAAGACGGTTTATTTAAATGCGACAAACAAATAGCAGCCAAGCCTCATACAAATAGACGGATGTTTCGCAAATTTTTGTATTTCAACGCCTGTGTCAGCTATTTCTGTCCATTCTTTAATCGTTTTTGTGCTCCGGAGGCAAGCATTTTAGAATTTGCTTTTGAGTTTTAGAAAGCTTTTGAACTAGGTTTTTAGGGTTCTGTAGCCGAATCGCAAAACACGAAACCCTTAAATTTTTGTCAAGTCTGTCTGTTTGTCTGTCTGTCTATCTATCTGTCTATCTGTCTATCTGTCCGTCCGTATGTTACATCCACTTTATTCTGTAACTATAGGCATCACACTGTTGTAATTCGGTAGGAAGATGTATCCTGTTAACCGCTGATTCTTATACAAAAATTAAAAATAATGATATTTAATGGTGGGCTTTCTCCCCCCGCCCTCTAATTTCAAAACTAAACGAAAACTAAGCGAATGTAAATTTTGAAAAATATATGTAATTTAGACATTAACAAACACTTTCAACAAAAAATTGTTTGGACGGGACCAAACTAGTAACTTTTGAGATATGTTAGCACATTTCCGGTTGTTGAAAACAAACATAACTTTCTTCTTCATAGAAACACTATGAAAAACAAAGTTATATATGCTGTCAACAAAATATAGTGGTATTTTAGCTGAGTGGAAGTTAGTGGATACCCTAATTCAGTTTAAATTGTCACGGAACCCTTAGTGCGCGAGTCCGACTCGCACTTGGCTGGTTTTTATTGCCCACTAACGATCATTATTTAAATTTATTTTATGATATTGGTATAAAAGTAGTAATAGAGTTTTGGAAAAGCACTAACCAAAAGCTAAAACAACGCAGCAATTCTAATTGGATGAGTGGTGATCAATATTTTATGATTATAAGTTTCGTTTACCTAATATAAGAATTGTAAATGACTTATTTCGATCATTACATCCTTTGTGAATCCAATATACCTTGTAAACATAGCGCGTCTTTTTTCGGATGTGAAAATGATATCTCATTATCCTTAGTCATTTTTAAAACTGTAACCGTGATGAACGTTTGATATCCATAAAGTTAACAAATACTAATACGTACCGACATGATTATTTAAATAATTTTTCAACACACTTGCTCAAAACGACGTTTTTATTCCACCGATTTTTCGCTTATAGTCATAGATATTAAACACGCGTACTTTTTCATTATATTATTGCACTAGTGCTTTTAGTTTATTAACCCGACCAATTTACATTTGTACCCTAGTACCAAGTCGTAAGTAAGAAGAAGAAGCGATATAATTTAGTCGGGTTATACAATACTTTTATTTAAGCAACAAACAGTATTTATGTGAAAAATAACAGTACCTATCTACATATTTATTTTAAAAAATTGTAAATCCAGATTTATTAATAAAAAAATAGCTCAAATTCATTTAACATTTTCTGTGATTTGTGTTATAAACACGAATTATTACATTTTTAATCTTGGCTTTTGGCCGATCTAGTTCGCGCCTAAGCCTTGCGCGCGCATCGGTATCGCGGCAAGAAAAAAATATCAACGCGCCATTTTCGTAAATACTAATTGTCGGCTGTGACGAAGTTTGGATTAATTATGAAGTATAATATTAATAAAAATGTCTACTTCAAGTGAAGAAAATGAAGAAAACCTATTATTAACTCCGCCGAACATACGTAACGAGGCGAAAAACGCGTGCGAAAGTCTTGCCATCAAAATCGAGTGAAATGTATTTTTACTGTTTTAATAAATAAAAACTTAGTAAATGAAGAGTCTTGTTTTTTCCTTGCAAGTGTGTTGAAAAACGTCGTATGAAACACGTGTGCCTGTGACCATAATAAACGCGGCTTTCTTATGGCGCACTCGCTTTCGCTCGTGCTCACACAATATCGCCTTGTATATAATGGTCAACTTAGCACACTTGTATCATAATGTACTATTAAATAAGGTACGATACACTGAATATTGGCAAACAACGACTAGTTATTAATTAAATAAGTAAGTAATTTATTTATCCTATTTCAATATAACATTATATGCAATTGCTAGATTCTTACATCTTATTTCTTAGTTGAAATCTTGCACTCAATGAGCTTTGAAGTAAAAGCTTTTTGGGTTTTTTCCACTAGATTAATTTTGGAATCCCCAAATCTTGTTAATGCGATTAAGTTAGCTCTCAATGTAGTGTGAGCGATAATAGTCTTATAAGTATATAAATAATTTGATTTTAGCAAAATACGGAACCTTTATAGTTTCGCCAAGTTTGTCTGTCTGTCTGTCCGTCCGTATGTCACAGCCACTTTATAAGCATTACACAGATGAAACTAAGTAGGTAGGTGTGTCCTTTTAACCGCTTTATGATTCTCGCACAAATAATACCTACTAATAATTTAGGAAAGCAGCGTGTCCCCAAATTGAACTTTTAATCTAAGCGAGTGTAAATTTTGAAAATTAAAAAAACGGGATGTGGATATTGATAAACACTTTTAACGAAAATTGGTTTGAACGAGATCGAACTAGTAGTTTTTGAGATGGAGCACTTTTCAATAACCGCGAACATAACTTTGTTATTCATACAAATAATACGAAGAACAAAGTTATATTTGCTGTCAACACAATACTGTGGTATTTTGGCTAAGTGGAAGTAAGTGGATCTCTAATTCAGTTAAAAAGTTGGCGCTGAACTGTCAGTATGCGAGTCCGACTCGCACTTGGCCGGTTTTTTTCACCAATCACATACATTGCATATAGGAAACTTCGATTTCTATATTGACCCGACCGGGAATGAACCCGGGACCTCGAGGCGGCGACGCCTTGAAACCCTGCCGTCAACCTAAGAATAGATAAAGGATAATTATACATAATGGATATTGGGAAATTAAATAATATCGTAGAAGCACATAGGTATTCGTCCGTACATAACATAAACATAAGGAAGTATCAAAGTAAGTAATTTATAATATATGTTTCGTACACGGTACCCAACAAATCCGTAATAAATAATAATAATACACCTATGTACGTTTGTTCATAAAAATATCAAGTTTTATGTTTTGAACTTCAGCCTTTCTTCAATTCTTATTGCATCGTAACATAAGTTTCCCAATCTATTTAACAAATGAACCACACAATCCAATATGGAAACTATGCCCAAATTTGTTCCGCGAAGTCTATGCACTTAGCTGATTGCGACCCCTGGTGTAAAATTCAGGAACTACATTTTGCCTTACAAATGCGAGCTAATTTCATAAAAGCTTGCTAAGGAGGGTGCATTCGTAATGCCATACTCTGGGAAGAAGCGAATCTACGAATATCTTGCAGGCTTTTCGTTTACTCTGTTCAGAATTCCTTTGTACAACTTTGTAGTTGGATAATAGAGTTGAAAGCATTCATTTTGTGATGCATTTTAGTAGTTTTGGTTTCTATGAACTAGCATTATAATCATTATCACCATAATCAGCCAAAGGACGTTAATTGCTGAAAATAGGCCTCCCCCATAGTTATCCAAAGCCACCAGTTACAAGCGGCTTGCGTCTAGGGCAATTCATTTACAAGGCTGTTAGTCCAACTTCCAGGTGGATGTTTTACGCTACGCTGCAGATCGCAGGATCTCTTTTCTGCCTCAACGGCCAACTTTGCTTCGTGTTATGTCCCATTACTAATTGAAGACATACATTTTGTAAATCACTTGTTCATAGCAAACAGCCATATAACATACTAGTTGATTGGTAGAATTTTGTAAAAGTTTTCATTGAATGCCAACCAAAAGCTGCACTTAGTTGTGATTGTTGAAGTGTGCGAGATTTCAGGGATTAAATTAATGGACGTGTACCACTTTAGTTCAAATTTCGACAAGTTAAGACATCTGAGAGTGAGATTCAATAGTTTGCCCCGATTTATAAGGTAGCTTTGGATCTCGAAATGTTTCAAGTTTTTTTTAAATAGCTTTAAATTTATAACTTTCTTATGTAATTTATTACTTTCGTCAACTAAAACTTAAACTGACAAGTAAGTATTATGGAATAAAGTCTAATCAAAACGTTACAGCTGTTTTGCGCACTTTGGTTGAATTGATTTTTCTTTTTTGAAGTCGGTCAAAGAGAAATTTCCACGTCTTACTTTAGTACGTCAAGGGTCATCAAACCAGAAGCACCCGTTTCTGTATTCGAGTGCCATAAACCGGTAAGGAGATTCAGGGAAATAAAAGTAAATAATTGAATCCCTTGCCTATGGCTGATACGGACATAAAAGACACAACTGTCGTGAATCTATACTAATATTATAAAGAGGAAAGATTTGTTTGTTTGTTTGTTTATTTGCATCGAATAGGCTTCGAAACTACTGGACCGATTTAAAAAAATCTTTCACCATAAAAATCCTGGTTTATCTGCGATGGACATAGGCTATATGACATTATCAAAAAAGTAAGGGATCCGTATGAAAACTTCGATTATGTAACCGAAGGTGTGAAAGGAAAATCATTGAATTGCGAACGCTGCGAAAACTATTGACAATAGAGCAAAATAATGTACTACATTTTTGTAGAGGACATCATTATCTATACTAATATTATAAAGAGGAAAGATTTGTTTGTTTGTTTGTTTATTTGCATCGAATAGGCTTCGAAACTACTGGACCGATTTGAAAAATTCTTTCACCATAAGAATCCTGGTTTATCTGCGATGGACATAGGCTATATTAAATTATCAAAAAAGTAAGGGATCCGTATGTAAACTTCGATTATGTAACCGAAGGTGTGAAAGGAAAATCATTAAATTGCGAACGCTGCGAAAACTATTGACAATAGAGCAAAATAATGTACTACATTTTTGTAGAGGACATCATTATCTACTATAAAGTCCGTGATACTATATGTCTAACTATAACAGATACGCCACTATAACTCATTTTTTAATGTAAGATTAAGGACGGTACAAAGTAGGTTACATTAGTCGTACCTTGGTATTAATCTTTATCCAAATAAACAAATTCATATTCAAGGTTATATCAATACCTGTAAATAACTTTTTGAATTATTCTAATCGGACATACTATTCAAAGATATCATGAGTTTAATATTTATCAAAATCATCAGTTGATTCAACTACTCTTAGTGACTCTGGTTCGGTTTATCGGTCATAGATGGCGCTGTACCCTTTTAACTCGCGGTAAAACTCGAATTTTCCCAAATAGCTAAATTGGTAAACCTTATGTGTAGTGTTATCATTTTACCGAACTGATTATCGCAAACCAAAATTATGCTTAATTGAATCCATGTGTATTATCACGTTGTACTTATTTAGTGACTCTTAGATGTCGATCTATAATAAACATAATATCTAATAGTACATTACGATACAAGTGTGCTAAGTGTAAGTTGACCATTATATACAAGGCGATATTGTGTGCGCACGAGCGAAAGCGAGTGCGCCATAAGAAAGCCGCGTATATAACGGTCACAGGCACACGCGTATCATACGACGTTTTTCAACACACTTGCGAGGAAAAAACAAGACTCTTCATTTAATAAGTTTTTAATTATTAAAACAGTAAAAATACATTTCACTCGATTTTCATGGCAACGACTTTCGCGAGCGTTTTTCGCATTGTTACGTATGTTCGGCGGAGTTAATAATAGGTTTTCTTCATTTTCTTCACTTGAAGT
Organism: Pyrausta purpuralis; assembly: GCA_963924145.1. Lineage (NCBI taxonomy): Eukaryota > Metazoa > Arthropoda > Insecta > Lepidoptera > Crambidae > Pyrausta > Pyrausta purpuralis. Next base: position 5,558,400 of record OZ001650.1, read on the forward strand.
AGACATTTTCATTAATATCAAACTTCATAATTAATCCAAACTTCGTCACAGCCGACAATTATTATTTACGAAAAATGGCGCGTTGTTTTTTTTTTCTTGCCGCGATACCGATGCGCGCGCAAGGCTTAGGCGCGAACTAGATCGGCCAAAAGCCAAGATTAAAAATGTAATAATTCGTGTTTAAAACACAAATCACTGAAAATGTTAAATGAATTTGAGCTATTTTTTAGTAATAAATCTGGATTTATCATTTATTGAAATAAATATGTAGAAACTGTTATTTTTCGCATAAATACTGTTTGTTGCTAAAATAAAAGTATTGTATAACCCGACTAAATTAAATCGCTTCTTCTTCTTACTTACGACTTGGTACTAGGGTACAAATTTAAATTGGTCGGGTTTATAAACTAAAAGCACTAGTGCAATAATATAAAGAAAAGCACGCGTGTTTAATATCTATGATTATGTGCCAAAAATCGGTGGAATAAAAGCGTCATTTTGAGCAAGTGTGTTGAAAATTTTATTATCTAACCCATTAAGTGTCGTTAGTAAGTAAGTTAAACTACATATCCTATAACTGAAAATTAATCACCACACAGAAACCCTCACAAAGTCAACCTAAACCCTACAATCTGCTGGCATCCGGTGAACCGGGAGAGCCTGGAATAAGGCTGCGGGGAGTCGCGCTGTTCATGGACAACAACTGGGAGCGGCTAGGAATCGCATTCTGTAACGCCATGGTACGAAACACGGTCTATATTTCACCCGGTCTCGGCGCACTTATCAACGGAAGTACCTTTAAAACATCAATGAGACGAAAGGTCTACAACGAATTACCAATTGTAACAATAGAGCAGCAAGAGTGTAGAATAGTGCGAAAGAAAAACAAGACTATCGCACTATTCTCCAACGAACTGCATGTTACGGAATTCGAACAGGCATGCAAGGTACTTACGAAGATAAGTGAGCGAGGGGAGAAAGGAACATCGAGACCGGTTAAGATCAGTCTGGATGCAATGGTCGTAAGCTACCAAAAAGGCAAAACCGAGGACTACCTTGGGGCCGTGGCAGCTTCTAAATATCACGAGGTCGTGGTCTATGAGGACAGAGGCCAAAACCTCAGCTTCCTTAAACCACGACCAGCAGACCAAAACGCACCACCACCACCCACTGATTGCTGGGACCACCCTATAGTCAGAACTGACATCAGTGGGTCCGAGCGATTGGAACTCAGGGTGAGAAACGAAAAGTGCCAGACGAAACGGAGTGCGAAAGAGCTGAGCGTCGACGAGAAAGAGAAAACTCAAGACACACTCTCCACTATGACAGCAGCACTCAGCAGTGTTTTCAAGGCGATCCCGGAGATGATCACCAGAAAAATAACGAGGATGAGGAGTATAACAGCGATCGAGAAAGCAGTCGAAAAGTTTACCTCACCACCACCAGAGGAGGAAACAAACCCAAGAGTGGAACGCACCAGGGCAGACATGGGACAAGTAGCTCCACCGACTCTCAGACCAGCCTGTCAACCACAGGAGCACATGCTAAATGCCTTTATCGAGTTCGTAGCGGTAACTAAAGCCACTAGAAAAGTCAACGAAGACACTTGCAAGGGCATCATGCAAGCGTACAATCTTGACAATCTGGGACTGCTGCGAGCTAAATTAAAGGACGCAGAAGCCGCAATATACGATAGCGAACAATCCAAGGTTATCCATGGACAAATGTCGGGGTCGTATATGGCGGCATACAGCAACGCGTGTGGCTTCGTGGGACAGGACGAACAACTGAGTAACTTAGAGGAGGGAAAACTTGTCTTCAAAACACCGTCCGAAGACCCCATAGTCGTAGTCGCAAAGTGTACGAAGGTCATGCTCGACGACAGAATAATCGAAATGGCTAACACCATATCGGGAGATCTGTCGAAAGGTAAGGTCCCGGAACACTGGACTATACCGACAATTACATGGGTCAATGGAGTCCCTGGTTGTGGCAAAACCACGTGGGTAATGTCCCAAATAAACCCCGAACAGGACATAATAATCACAACCACGACTGAAGCAGCAAAGGACCTCCGAGAGAAACTGGCAACGAGAATAGGGGAAGAGAGGGCGAAAAGGAGAGTCAGAACAATGGCATCTCTACTTGTAAATGGTATGAGTGAGGGAGAATCGTGCACACGCCTAATGGTGGATGAAGCCCTCATGAACCATTTTGGATCCATTGTACTGGCTATCCAAATAGCGAAAGCCAGAGAGGTGACTTTGTTAGGAGATAATAACCAACTCCCATACATAGATCGCTGTAATCTCTTCACTTTGGAATACAACAGACCTAATAAAATCACAGAGGTTACTAAGGAGTTACTGTGCACCTATCGAAACCCCCAGGATGTAGCGTATGCCCTTAGTGAAATCTACAGCGGCATATACTCAGCCAATACTCAAGTACAGTCCCTTTACCTCAAGCGCTTCTCAGGTGCAGTGATCCCAAAATCGGAAAGAACCCTATACCTCACTCACACCCAAGCTGAAAAGGCAAGCCTTATCAGCCAAGGATACGGGAAAGACGAAGGATCACGCACACTTACCATACATGAAGCACAGCACAGGGGCAGACTTTTGAGTCAGTGGTGATAGTGCGCACAGTATCAAAAAAATCCCATCTCCTAAAGAGTGTTCCCCACGCTGTTGTGGCCATCTCTAGACACACAAAGTCTTGTGTTTATTACACAGACAATGCCACCGACGACGCCACAGCTCGTCTGATAATCCGGGCAGAGAAGGCCACACCAACAATAATCCGGGACTACAACCTGCGGATGGCCATGCGCAGGGGCGACGAGCAAGTCCGAAACAAGATATTGGCCAATCCACTAACATAACTAACTCTATCAACCAAGTCACTAAGAACATCTTAGTACCTAAAGGCGACGACGTAGAGGGATTACTTTACTCCCCAAACACAAACACAATCACTAACACAAACTAGAATAAGAGCAATATTGTTTAATATTGTATAGCAAAATCACAAGGATAATAGAATTCCAAAACCTTATAGAATAATACAAATATGTAATAATAATAATAATAATAATAAAAAAAAAAACAATACAACAAAAATATATGCACATGTACAAATAATTATAGAAAAAGAAAATAGCAACTATAACAACAACACAGGGAAAAAAAAAGAAAGGAAAAGAAAAAAAAAGGAAAAAAAGGAAAAAAAAAAAAAAGTTATCTTAAGTAGAAATAAGAGACGATGTTTAACTTATAAGAGAGTTATAGCATAAACTAACAACCCTAGTAATAAGTATTGTAAAAAGCACTGTAAATTTTTGCGCGGAGCAAAAATAAAAAGTAACACACATAACAAAAACCTAAATCAAAAAAGGCACGGACCAAAGAGTCTGTGGACTGTAGTTTTATTAATGAAAAAAAAAAAAAAAAAAACTGATAATTAATTATAAAGAATGAAAAAAACATGAAGGTTGAAATAACTCCCGTTTAATATTTGACACTTTTTAGGGTTCCGTAGCCGAATGGCATAAAACGGAACATTATAGTTTCGTCAAGTCTGCCTGTCTGTCTGTCTGTCCGTCCGTATGTCACAGACATTTTATTCTGTAACTATAAGCATCACAATGTTGAAATTTGGTAGAAAGACGTATCCTGTTAACCACTTTACGATTCTCATACAAAAAAAAACATTTAATTGGGGGCTCCCATACATAAAACTAAAACCAAAAATTATTTTTTTTGACAAACCTACGTGTGTGAGGTCTATGGATAGGTCTTTTAAATGAGACAGAGGATTCTAAAACCATTTTCTTTTAAAATCTAACGTTTCAAAGCTAGACTCTTCCAAAGTGGTAAAATGAGCGTCCCCCCATCTAACTTCTAAAATAAGCGAGTGTAAATTTTGAAAAAAAAATATAATGTAGATCTTAACAAATAATTTCAACGAAACTATTGGTTCGGACGGGATTGAACAAGAAGTTTTTGAGATATAGCACATTTTCAACAACCGCAAACACAACTTTGTACTTCATACAAACATTATGAAAAACAAAGTTATATTTGCTGTCAACAAAATATTCTGGTAATCTACTGAGTGGATTCTCTAATTCAGTTAAAGTTGGCACGGACGGAACCCTCAGTGCACGGGTTCGACTCGCACTTGGCCGGTTTTATTATCATTAAATTTTATTAGTTCCTGCTGATATCGCCATTTCATTCCTGTACAACAAAGCAAATAATTCAACTTTTTTATTCTTACGTGCTTATTATTTTATTAAGTAAAATAATATAACTCAATAATGCAAAATGACTAAACGACCAAAATCGCAGTACACACAGATAATTAAAAAATATCATAAAAAAATAAAAAAGTAATAACAATATAAGAAAAAAAAAAGTGTATGTTTGTGTGTGTGTAGTTTGTTTTTCAGTAGCAGACTTATCAGAGACAGAGAGTATTATTAGTATAGTGAGCTAAAATGTATGTTTCATTTATAGTCGTTGACTGGTATTTATAGAACACAAGGAAGAAATTTACTTTATTTTTTTAATCAAAATATAAACATCATTTGATCTCAATAGCTATCTTAAAAAGGTATGAGTTTTAATAAAAACTCCGCGCCAAAATAATGCTCGCAGGAAATCCAAAATTTACGCGGACGAAGTCGCGGGGGACCGCTAGTATCCCAATAAACTTTGAATACGGTTGAAGTCAAGCAAAATTTTTTGACATTTCACGTAAACAATTTCAATTTTCTTATAGTAGCTGTATATCTTTAAAAAATCTTAAAGAAAAATTATATATTTTTAGCGTGCCATCTGGTGGTTTTACAGGAAACTATGTCATCATCATCATCATCATTATCAGCCAAAGGACGTCCACTGCTGAACATAGGCCTCCCCCACGGATTTCCACAGCGACCGATCACCAGCGGTCTGCATCCAGTTTGATCCTGCGATCTTTACAAGGTCGTCTGTCCATCTTGTTGGTGGACGTCCCACGCTGCGTCTCTGGTCGAAGGGTCTCCAATCTAGAACTTTCCTGCCCCAACGGCCATCAGTTCTTCGCGCTATGTGCCCTGCCCATTGCCACTTGAGCTTACTGATTCTCAAGGCTATGTCCGTTACCTTAGTTCTTCTACGTATCTCCTCATTTCTGATTCGATCCCGTAGAGAAACACCCAGCATAGCCCTTTCCATCGCTCGTTGTGTGATTTTGAGCTTCATTATAAGGCCCATAGTAAGAGACCATGTTTCGGATCCGTATGTCATCACTGGTAACACACACTGGTTGAAGACTTTCGTCTTCAGACACTGAGGTAGATGAGATGAGAAGACACTCTTGCGCAATTTCCCGAACGCTGCCCAGCCGAGTTGGATTCGTCGATTGACCTCTTTCTCGAAGTTGGACCTACCCAATTTGATCACTTGTCCCAGGTAGACGTACTCGTCGACAACTTCGAGAGTCGAGTTCCCAACGGATACTGGAGTGGGTACGACAAGGGAGTTCGACATAATTTTCGTCTTTTCCATGTTCATTTTAAGACCCACTTGTTGGGATACTCGGTCAAGGTCTTCGAGCATAGTGCCAAGATCGTCCAGCGTCTTTGCCACAACAACTATATCATCGGCAAATCGGAGGTGTGTGATGTATTCGCCATTAACATTGATGCCGATTCCTTCCCATTCCAGAAGTTTGAAGGCGTCTTCTAATGCCGCTGTGAACAGTTTTGGACTACTAAACTAAACTATGTCGTTGTTTCAAATTTTGGTTAGAGTCTATGTGTAAAAATCCGGCCAAATGCGAGTCGGCACTAAGGGTTCTGTGCCATCTTTAACTGAATTAGGGAATAGTGGATTCCCTACTTCCACTTAGCAAAAATATCACAATATTTTGTTTACAGCAAATATAACTTTGCTTTTCATAGTGCTGGTATGAAGAATAAAGTTATGTATGGGTTATTAAAAATGTGCTATATCTCAAGAACTAACATTTCGATTCCGTCCAATCCAATTTTCGTTGAAAGTATTTGTAAAGATCTAAATTATATATATATTTTTAAATGTACACTAGTTACTAGTTACAAGAGATGGGGAGCCCATTTTACCACTTTGGAAGCGCCTATCTATCAAACGTTAGAATTTAAAAGAAAACGGTTTTAGGAACTTCTTTGTCATTTTGAAAGACCTATCCATAGAGGCACCCCACTCGCATAGGTTTGTCTAAAAAAAAAAATCGGTTTTAGTTTCATGTACGTGAGCACCCCCTTATTTTTATATTTGTGTATAAAAATCGTTAAGTGGTTAACAGTATATATTTTTTTACTAAATTTTAACAGTGTGATGCCTTTAGTTGCAGAATAAAGTGTCTGTGACATACGGACGGACAGACAGACTTGAAGAAACTTTAAGGGTTCCGTTTTTTACCATTCGGCTACGAGACCCTTATAAAATAGCAATGTGCTACGATTTGTTTATCCTTCAAACTACCAATAGGTAAACAGAAACATTGGATAATACTCGTACCTACATATTATTTTCGGTGGACTTTACTTTCAATATACAATAGACATTTACTTACGCACATAATTAGCATGAGTCTTTTTAGTAACTTTGTTGTAGAAAACCTTATAATATATTTAAAAAGATTTTAAAAATGAATGCGGCGTATTTCTATAATATGAAACTAAACATGGCTAAGTTGAAACAATCACCGTATGCGCACTGTCATATACGAGTATTCTTAACTTTTCTCAAAGAAAAACTTACGAGTACACTCCAATATAATAAGTTGAATGCTGTGTAACTTGTCTTGTTCTAACTTCTTTATCAGAAGATATACAACAGCTGTTGCGAGATAAATCCATCTTGTTAACGGAAGCAAGTCTATTCAGCAGATAAAACTCATAATTGGATGATCAAACGAACTTACCTTAAGTGAAGTTCGATCCAAATTGTCCTGACTTCGACGAAGAGATTTAATTGACCATGTAGTATGCCCTGCTACGCGTCTATTCACTCGCACACAGGTTTAGCGCAAGAAAGAGAAAGTAAATAACCTCGCTCCCTCCCACGCCTCACAGCACTGCCAGCCGCCTGTCGCTCATTCATTTCAGAGCAAGGAGACCGATGTATGAGATGTACAACATTGATTATACTTATGGTATGGGTGACTATTATTTTTGCATAAAAACGTACACGGGAATCGGGAAGGGTGGGACCTTAAATCTCTTCGTCGAAGTCAGGACAATTTGGATCGAACTTCACTTAAGGTAAGTTCGTTTGACCATCCAATTGTCCTGCCTTCGACTCCTCGAGATTTAATTGACCATGTAGATGTTTGGAGTAAAATCAATGTTGTTACATTAGGATAAGTTGACATCTCTGATGTTAGTAGTGTTTGATCATTAAACCGATCATATTAAATAACAATTCATTGTTCATGTCACTATCTTTGACATTTACATGTACCACTATTTCTAAAAAAGAATGGTTATATGATAACTATGATAAGTTATAACTTTCTAATATAAACAAATATTTTTACTAGGAAGAAAGAATATATTTGTTAGTTTTTATTTAATTTTATTAATGATTAACTAAAAATATATAATTTATTTATTTTAGTAGTCTGAAACTGAAATAGATTTTTTTATTATTATTGTGGTGTGTTATAAAAATTGCAAACAATACGGAATACGTATTGTTGAGCTGAGACGGTTTGCGAATATTATAGTTTTACACACTGAATTTGGCACGTAAAACAAATGATAATTTTATTACGAGGAAAGCTACATACAGAAAACACTTTTTAGTAAGCGCATTATCTTCGGTAAGTTAACGGGCTGGAAGGTAAGTCTGACAAATCGTTATCTTGTCTTGCAATTTTTTAACATATTTTATAATTATAGATTTGAAATACATACATGATATTCTATTGCTTTTTAGTATGGGATATTTAGGTATTAATGTGACTGTTTTAAAGATGTACGTCCGATTACCAAACATATAAATAATATTTTATACATTTAAATTTCGAATACCTGAGAAAACATTCGGTTATAAAAAGTGTTAGATGATTGATATAAAAGCAATTGATTAATTTATTTATTTTAAGGAATGAAATTCTCTTAAGATCATGAAATATTCACAGGTGTCTATGATATGTATCTATCTATACGTATGTACCTACGAAGCGCGCGCTGCGTCGTGCGCCGGCGAACTAGTGGCAAATATACGTTGTAACTAGAAGGCTGTTTTATTGCGCGCTCTCGAACATCCTACTGGCGACGAGTACTACCCGCGCAATGTCGTTTTTAGGGATTTTGCCGGTTTTCGATTTTAAAACTACGGAGTGGGCTATATTTAAAAGCCGATTATCTCAGTTTTTTAAAGTGAATGCTATCACGGAAAACAAAAGTGCAATACTAATAACGCATTTTTCGGATGAATCTTATCGATTGCTGCGCAACCTTGCCTACCCGAAAGAAGTGGATACGTTACAATACGAAGATTTGATTTCACTCCTTGATTCGCATTTCAAGCCCAAGAAATGTTCGTTTGTGGATAAGGCGAAATTTTTTGAAGCGGTAAGGAAACCAGGCGAAAAATTGGGAGACTGGGCAGCGCGACTAAGAGGTCTGGCTAGTTACTGTGACTTCGGCGCCGCTCTGGAAACGAATCTAAGGGATCGTTTCGTCCTTGGCCTTGGTTCAGGTCCCGAAAGAGAAAAATTATTCGAACAGAGTCCATCAACGTTGACCTTTGAACGGGCATTAGAGTTGGCTGAGCAGGCAGAAGGTGCCAGAGAGGCCAAAATGATGACAGCAATAAAAGAAGAACCAATTTTTCGATCACAATTCGGAAGGAATCTTCGAGAAGGCGGCTACAAGGGGCCTAGCGGAGCCCGCGCGGCCGGTGGCCAACCTAGGCCGCGAACGTGTTGTGCAGTTTGTGGTATGAAAAACCACCACGAATCTGAGTGTCGGTTCAAAAACTATAAGTGCAAAAAATGTGGGCAAAAGGGCCATCTAAAGAAAGTGTGTGCTGATCAGTCGCGAGTGAATAACATTTCTCAACAGAGTGATAAAAAAGCCACGGATGACAGCGATGCTGACGCCGACTGCGAGGAATGTCAAACGTTCCAAATGAGGTACGCGAAATGCAATCCTATAGAACTAAGTATTTTTGTAGGGTCTCAGTGTGTGAAAATGGAGTTAGACTCAGGTTCGGGGTGTTCAGTTATGTCCGAGGAATTATATAAAAACAAGTTTTCTAATTTCAAATTGAAGATTAGTAAGGTGAAAATGTGTCTATATGACGGGAGTAGTATTTCTCCTCTAGGCTACTTTGAATGTATAACAACCTATAATAATGTGTCAAAAAAATTAAAATTTTATGTCATAGAAAACGGAGGCCCGCCCCTGCTAGGTAGGGATTTTATGTCATTATACAAATTGTCCTTAACTCGAAAAATTAACTCGATTGAAATAAATGATGATGTCATGAATTTACTCCAAGATTACTCGGAACTGTGGCGAGATGAATTAGGTACATTTAACAAATTTAAAGTTCATCTGATTCTTAAACAGAATAGTGTTCCAAAGTTTTTTAAGCCGCGTCCAGTCCCGTTTGCTCTTAAAGATAAAGTCGAAAATGAAATAAATCGTTTGGTTACTTTAGGCATATTGGAACCGGTTAACCATTCACTATACGCGACACCTATTGTGCCTGTCTTAAAAGAAGGCGGTAAAATACGAATAGCAGGTGATTTTTCGGTAACACTAAACAAAGATCTTATAATAGATAAATATCCATTACCTCGGATCGAGGAAGTCTTTGCCCAGATAGGAGGGGGTGAACACTATAGTAAATTAGATTTAAAAAACGCTTATAATCAATTTTGTTTAAGCGAGGAGTCTCAGCAACTTACTACTATAAATACGCATAAAGGCCTGTATAAATATACAAGGCTGGTGTACGGTCTCGCCAACGCTCCCGCAATATTTCAAAAATCAATGGAAACCTTACTTTCTGGAATTGAAGGCGTGAGTTGTTGGTTGGACGATATTTGTGTAACAGGCCCCAATAGAAGTATACATTTATCACGCTTAAAAGAAGTTTTAAATCGTCTTAAGGACGCCGGTTTACGTTTGCAAAAGGAAAAATGCATTTTCTTTCAAAACAGTGTTACGTACTTAGGCTATGTCATAAGTAAACGGGGACTACAAACATGCCCGGATAAAGTCCGAGCTATATTAGACGCCCCGGAACCCACCAATGTCACAGAGGTTAAAAGGTTTTTGGGCTTAATCAATTACTACAGAATGTTTGTACCTAACGCGTCATCGATATTAAGCCCGCTGAATGCGTTATTATGCGCAGGCGCTGAGTGGGAGTGGGGCGAGCGACAGCGCGCGGCCGTCCGGGCCATCCGCCGCGAGCTGGCTTCGGAGCGGGTGCTGGCGCACTTCGACCCGGCCGCGCGGCTCGTTCTGGCGGTGGACGCCGGCCCCGCGGGCCTCGGGGCTGTTTTGTCTCACCAGTACGACGGAGTTGAAAGGCCGCTTGCGTATGCTTCGCGCTCGCTCACGGCTAGTGAGAGAAATTACAGTCAAATTCAAAAAGAGGCAACGGCAATCATATTCGGGGTTAAGAAATTCCACCAGTACCTCTACGGACAAAGTGAACCATTTATTTTGAAAACCGATCATAGGCCACTTGTATCAATCTTCAATAATAACACTGGTATTTCTATAACTTCATCACTAAGACTACAACGATACGCAATTATTTTGTCCGCTTATAATTATGTAGTGCAGTATACGCCAGGCAATAGTAATATTGTTGCAGATTATTTTTCTCGAGCGCCGTTAAAGGGAAGCGAATGCGATGATGAAACTAAACACGATTCATATATCGCATTAAAATTTTTAAATACTATGTCACCGGCACTTACTCATAAAGATATTCAACAAGCCACCGAACAAGATAAAACATTACAAATTGTGTTAAAGTATATGAATCGTGGTTGGCCAAAGAAAATTAGATGCAAACTGGTTTTGCCCTATTTTCAAAGGAAAACGGATTTGCAATTTGAAAACGGCTGTGTCTTAAAGGGACATAAAGTGGTTATTCCGTTATCTCTTAGGTCACGTGTACTGGACGAGCTGCATAGATCACACCAAGGTATCGTGAAAACAAAAAGTAATGCGCGTAGTAGAATGTGGTGGCCCGGTATAGACGCGGATATCGAGCGGCGCGTGAGTGCGTGCGTAACGTGCGTCGGTGTGCGGGACGCCCCGCCCCGCGCCGCGCCCGCCCCGTGGCCCAGGCCGCAAGCTCCGTGGCAACGTATTCACATCGATTACATGACTATATCACAAAGAGATTATTTAATAATAGTTGACGCGTACAGTAAATGGATCGAATGTTTACATATGACAAGCGGAACTTCGACACAGGCATTAATTTCACAATTAAAGCGTGTTTTTTCTGTATTTGGAATTCCTAATACCATTGTCTCTGACAATGATGTCAAAATAAGTTCTTTGGAATTTAAACAATTTTGTTCTAGTAACGGGATTAAACACATGACGTCACCTATTTACCACCCGATCAGTAACGGACAAGCAGAAAATTGTGTAAAAACTTGCAAAAAGATGTTAAAATGTATAATTAACGAAAATGTACCTCAAAATAAAATTAACGATTTGTTATTAGAATACCTATTAGATTACAGAAATACAGTGCACTGTACGACCGGTGACTCCCCAGCAAAATTAATGTTTGGGCGCAAACTGAGAACTCGTTTAGATTTAATATTACCACAAGAACAAATTTCGGCTACGGATGATCCACATTCTGATAACATAATAATAATAGTAGACAAAAGTTCAAAATCGGTGATTTGGTTTGGGTTCGGTGGTACGGTGCACGAAAAGAGACTTGGCTACAAGGAAAAGTAGTCACCATAATCGGCAACAGAATGTATAAAGTAATGGTATTTGATCATCATAACACGGAATGTATTCGCCATGTTGACCAACTAATGAAGTTTGTTAATGAAAATGACCACAGAATAATGTCTGAAATTAGCCGTGGTTCGGAAAACTCAACCATTCCATTCTCTTCTCATACAGCCCCTGTCGGACCATCACACGATCGAATAGTAAATTCAGTTCCTTCTACGGAAAGTGTTTCTGAGGAGCGCGTGCGGGAGGAGGATGAGTGGATTGATTGTGAGGACTCGGAGACTCGACAAGAGGCAGTACAAGTTGAGGCCGAAGCAGTGCCAATCATTGACCAACAAGAACGAGATATTCCGTCAGAGCAATGTAGGTCACCCTGGTCGAGCCGTCTGCGCCCTCGCAAGAATAAATAAACTTGTTAATGCCTCGACAGGCTCTAATTATTTTTAAGCATTGTTTTGTTTTCTTTTGGTATAATTATGATATGTTTGTTACCAGGTTTAACAACTAAACTAATTGTGGAGGAAATGATATGTATCTATCTATACGTATGTACCTACGAAGCGCGCGCTGCGTCGTGCGCCGGCGAACTAGTGGCAAATATACGTTGTAACTAGAAGGCTGTTTTATTGCGCGCTCTCGAACATCCTAGTCTATCAATGCTATATGATTATTTGCTGAGTTATCAAAAGAATACGAAAATTCAATGGCTTTGAAATATTATCGTTATCAGAAATTTTAAGGCATGGGTAAGTAGGTAAGTAATGATTTTTTATTTATTTATATATAATTAAAAACTCAATAAGTATTTTAGTTACTGAAAAGTAACTATATCAATCAATATACAATGTACAATCTTCTTCAGAAATGCTTTAAGAATCGGCTTCTGAGAGCTTTGTGACTTTATAAGGGCAAACGACCGCAAATAATTTCTCCGACATAAGTTTTGGTACTACCCGGCCCCGGCCAAATACGTTTATCTAATATTCGACTAATCGACTAGGAATGTTCGCCGAGTATTCGATAGTCGGCTCATGGTCAGATTTCTCGTTGTAAATTTACTCTTAATTTTATTGCCTGGATAACTTTTAAGGATTATAGTAAATATCTATACTATGAGTTTTTTATTTATTTAACAATAATATATTAGTTTGACAAATATTGACTTGTTTCAATATTATGAGCAGTGTCAGAAAAAATCTGATTATGATTCAGAATTAGGGTACCTATTTGAAAAAAAAATTTAAAAATAAACTGATATCGTATACAAGTACCTTTGTCATATCGAGATCCCAAGGTAGACTGGTTTCATACATATTTAAAAACATTCTTATATATGGTTCATAAAAAAAAACAAGAAATATTTGGATTACAATAATTAATTGACTCAAATTTTAATAAATTGTCGTATCACATGACGTCCTCTGGCGTAAGAGTGAAGGAAAAATCCTTTAAGAAAAAAACATTTTTTTTTGTAACTAGGAGGCGGGCCGGACTATCGTGCCACTAGACCTGTTTTGTTATTAATTTTAATTCTACAATTGTTCAACCATACCTTAGTAACTGGTGAATATAAAGATAAAATGTCCTTTGAAAATTCATTAAACACAGTTTATCGAATACTTTAAACATCAGACGATAAAGTTCATATTATAAGAATCTATTTTATTACTAATTGGAGCAACGTTTCCAAAGAATCGTTCCTTAGTAACTTGTGGCTTTCTGGGGAAGATTGTTGTGGAGTGGATGAATGTAATTCGGTGGAAAATAACTGATGGTTAGAGAAAATATTTACTTGATGTAGTTTATTCTTAAATCACAGAATAAATAGTAGGAAAATTAACATGGTTTATATTTCCAATAACTCGAATTAGATAATTGTAGTGCAATTTGGGTCTAATGCAGCATTGCATTTAGGATACGCCAGTTTTTTTTAAATAATTAATATATAATAATTGCCTTTTGTTAAAATAAATATCGATAGTAGTATTTGTGTAGTAATGAACATGTCTTGTATTTATCTCACCTTAAACATCCCTACGTTTTACGTGTGGCATGTGGCACATGGTAAATAAAAATAACCCAAGAATATGAAATAAAATAATAGTATACTTGAGAAAATTAAATTGTACCAATTAATATGCTTTGTTATTGCATATCCATAAAAAACAAAAAAGGCATTATTTTCGTAAAATGGACTTGTTTCAATTTTGTAGCTACCTATTCTTACGGTATATTTAACAATGTGTTGATTAGTTCTGGTAAGTGCTATCTGCCGGATACTTCATACAATATGACATTTTATTTGAATTTTTCTTCGGTGGTGATCGTGGTAGCATATGTTAAAAAACAAGCTCAAAGAAACAAAAGTCAATTAATTTAAGGTGACCAAAGGTTGTCACAATCTTTACTGGTCGGTGGCTGACTTTTCCAAAGATAAAGGACACAGTTTTCTAGACTCGAGATTAAGTACCAAACTTTGCGACGGTTATATGAATGCATTCCTAAAAAAGCGTGTCACTGTCACAGCATATTTTTCTAAAAATGTAATAACTCTAAAACAATGGAATACCGCGGACACCTTAATAAATTTAATATGACGGTAGGACTATATTGATTACGGAATTTGATAAGATAAATTTCAAAACAATCACGGTTTCCAGCTAGTTGTTATTGCGTCGGTAAATAAAATCTAAGCTTTACCGATTTATTTACTGAGAAATTGATTAAATCTTAGTTGGATTTCAAAACTAAATACGTCAAATTTTCCACCATTCAGAATTATACATATGCCAGGTGTTGAGCAAAGCTCATTCTCATTTTTATCATATCTGTTAAAATTAAAAGCAAAAAATGGGGTTTTATAAACGGAATGGTTTTTATATGGACCCAACCATATTTTGGTACGTACTGGGCAAGCTTACAGCTTGCTTGCTTGTTATTTATGATCAAAGGGCCAACCACACCGTACCGAAATGACCCGTATCACTTCCTTGCTAGAAAAATTCATTGGCTCAAATGAACAAAACCTGAAACAAATGCAAGAAGGAATATCAGACGTTAAGAACCAGATTACTGATATAAAGACCAATAACGAACATGCTTTGAACTCAATCAATGCCAGCATGCAGGAGGTTAAAACACAAATTAACGATGTAAAGTCAGTAATCTCTTTCATGGGTGCGGAGCAACAACAAATAAAAGCTAGTATTACCCAACTTGAAACCAATGTGTCTATGGGCGAGACGAAGCTGAAATCAATTGAGACTGAAGTAAATAAAATGTGTGCTACAGCTGCAACACTTAAAGCCGATGATTTACTACAACATAACGAAACATTGCTCCAAGAAATCATTGAACGCAAAGCTAGAAAAAATAATATCATTCTGATTGGTATTCCTGAACAAATATCGCCTAACAAAGATGAACGTATTTCTAAAGACAAGGAGGACGTTATCAAAGCTCTTGCAAACATCAATGAGATCCCCTGTCCTAATAAGATATACAGAATTGGAAAATACAGCCCTAATAAAAGCCGTGGCATCAAAATTTGCTTTGAAAGTGAAGTACATGTAAAAAAAATATTGCGCAATAAGAAAGTTTTTCCAGATAATATCAAGGTTTATTCGGATCAGACACGCTTACAACAACAATTACTACAAGATTTGAGAAACGAATTAAGTCAGCGTCAAAAGAATGGAGAGAATAATATTACCATAAAGTATATAAGAGGTTTACCCAAAATAGTCGAAGCTAATCCAAAAAACTAACTACGAACCTACAACAAGTTGTCTATGAAGATGACGTAACATTTCAAATTGCTAGTAATTACGATGAACTCCCGAGCACTCAGTCATCTCTAAATTTCTTGTACCTGAACGCACGCAGCATCTGCAATAAGTTTGATGAGCTATGTGCAATACTTAAATTCATTTCAACAACGACTCATATCATCCTTCTGGCAGAAATTTGGTTCAAGTCTGAAGAACAAGCCATGAAGCACCAATTGCATAACTACACACACTACTTCAGCTATCGAACTGATAAAACTGGTGGAGGAGTTTCTACCTATATACATAATGATTTGAAGCATTACCTGATTGAATCCACTTACGTCGGAGGCAACAACTATCTTTGGGTAAGATTAGAAAAAACTCTCAATGGATATTGGGGTCGTATACTACCCGGGCGATACGAACTTCCAAGAATTTACATCTACACTAGAATCGCAAATAGATCAGCGAAAGAGAGCCATACTATTTGGCGATTTCAACATTGACCTCTTAGAAAAATCAACACACAAAAGAAGACAAACTTACACTAACATACTAAGCGCTGCAGGATTTAAAATATTGAATAAAATCACCAGAAAGTACTACACCAGAAAAAGTGATACAAAGCTATCTATATTAGATCATGTGAGCACCAGCATGAAGAACGACCAATTTCATTTTTCCCTTGTCGAATCGTCCATGTCAGATCACCGGCAGATCTACTTAAGCCTGAAAAAATTCAAACCACCACCCAAACAACGCTTTATGTACAGGGCCCTGAACTATGAAAAACTACATCAAATGGCTTCTACATTGCCACTGAATCAGATTTCTAACTTCACCATCTTGGAGAACCGACTCAGAGAGCTTGTAGATCAAAACAAAGTAACAAAGACTAAAATTTTGAATCGCCCCCAAGATGATTGGATTCATAAGAATATTATCGACGGAATTAATCAAAGGAACAAGTTGTGGGCTGAAACGCAAAAAAACTCACAAAATAAAGACCTAGAAGATAAATTCAGATAACTGAGAGATGGTGTAGCCAATCTTATTAAGAAAAGCAAAGATTCTTACTATTATGCAATATTTAGCAACTGTACAAAAAGTCCAAAAAAATGTGGGAACTCATTGACTATCTCTCTATAAATAAAATCAAAACTAAAACTACAATCCCTAAACTCATAATCGAAAATAGAACGATAACCGATTCTACCCAAATATGCAACGCGTTGAATCACTTTTTTCCCACCATCGGTGCCTTACTAGCTAGCGAAATATTACCACACTCTCACAACGCTCTCCCAAATGTACTTCCTCAATCACATATCTCTTCCAAACTCTCAGTATTTGAACAAACTACAATTGATGAAGTATCCAAAATAATAGACAATCTAGATCACAATTCAAGTACTGGCCTGGACGGCCTTAGCACTAAGGCTATTAAATGTGTCAAACATTTTATATCTGAGACACTTACTAATTGTATAAATAATTTGTTCTCAGAAGGTCTTTTTCCTCAAACTCTGAAAACTGCGAAAGTGAGTCCAATCCATAAATCAGGATCCAAAACTGACCCAAGCAATTATAGGCCTATTTCAGTCCTCCCCGTCTTATCTAAAATAATAGAAAAAATATTACATAAGCGTCTAGAGACGTACCTAAACTCCATCAACTATATTTCAGATCGTCAATTCGGCTTTCGCCCTAAAAGCAATACACTTGCGGCAACCGCTGACCTTATTACTAAAATCAAAAAGAACATTGACACCAAAAACATAGCTCTGGGGGTATTTATTGATCTAAAAAAAGCCTTTGACACTGTTAGTCACGATTTGCTTCTCATGAAACTTAAAGCAATCGGTATCGAAGGCCAAGCCTTCAAAATGTTCGAATCTTACTTGACCGAAAGACAGCAAATAGTTAAAATGACAGTCCATCAAAGTAACGCTCTCCCAGTATATTTCGGTGTACCCCAGGGCTCAATATTAGCACCACTCCTATTTTCCCTTTATATCAACACTTTTTGTCACTATACGCCGATGATACTTGTCTTTTTTACTTCGGGACCAGTATTAGTCACATTATTAGTTTGGCTCAAAGTGATCTTAACAATCTTTTTAAATGGCTACAATGCAATCTTCTAACGGTCAACATTTCGAAAACTTCCTACATCATATTCAAAGCCAAAAATAAGATCATACCACCATACCAATTACTTACAATAAATAACATCCCAATAAAAGAGCAAAGTACCGAAAAATACCTTGGTTTACATGTTGACAATAGATTATCATGGAGTGTCCACATTGATCACATTAAAAAAAAGCTAAGTTCTTTAATCGGCTCACTTCGCAACGTTGTACGTTGCCTACCACGCAAAATTCGAATGACCATATACAACTCATTAATCAAATCTCACTTAATCTATCTTATCGAGATCTGGGGCACCGCAACCAAATCAAAAATATCTGAACTTCAAATCATTCAAAATAAATTAGTCAAGATGCTCTTTCACTATCCTTACCTTATGCCTACGACATTGATCTACGCAGAAACTAACATACTGACAATTAAACAACTATACATTTACCACACATGCATACTAATTCGCAAAATTGTTAACAAAACCATTCACACCTCAATAACACTCACACAAGTAAAGCACACCACCACACGCTCATCCCGACGAGCCAGTTTTCTAGTATTGCCAAAGGTTTTCACACAATCCGGCAAAAATATGATAACCTACGGCGGTGTACAATTATACAACCGTCTACCCACCGATATAAAAAAAGTGAATCGCTCGAAACCTTTAAAAAAAAATTGGCACATTATGTTAATGAACATTTTTTTATATAATTTAGTGAGAGATACTCAATAATTTACCTACTTTTTTTTTCAATAACTGACTAATAACATAACCTACTTAGATTGTATACGTTTATTGCAATGGCTCAAACTAACGGATACCTACCTATTTATCGTAGCAGCGACTCGACATGCTTATCTTGTAAAATTAAATAAAGTATTATTATTAGTTTTAAGTTTCCATGTAAGTGACATGTAATGTCTTAATGGAAATAAAGATTCTTTAAACCCAACCACAAGCTAAATAGTTATAGGTATAAGCAGAAAGCAGAAATGTATATAGAAAACTGCTTTCTAAAAAGTAAATTGTTATCTTTTTACACAATATATTAAATTCGATATGTTAAGTAGTATTTTTAAGCAATGTTGTGTTTACCATAGCATTGTCTAATTAGACAATTTTATAGCCATTGGCAAGAAATAAGTACAAAAGAGTTGTAATCAATGGTGGATATAGGACCAAAACCACCCATAACTACGTGAGCTATGGAGGGATGCCATGCTACCGATTTTAGAGCTTTGGGAAAAAATTTAGAGCGTGTACTGCAGGTTGCAGAATACGTGTATTTATGATTAAGGTCTAGGCAGTAAAAGTGTTTTTAAATCTCTCAATTTTACTTTTCCGAGCAAAAATGTACAAAATAAAAAAAAAATTATTCGATTTGAAATAAATCTGCCACCACTATTTTTCGGTACTTACGAAAAGGTACTTGGTATTATTTTATTGCTATTTTTGTTTGTTAGTGTGATGGCTTACATTATGCTCCGTTTTAATATTTGTCAAAAGATTGGCTGAGACAAGTGTTCGGTCGTGGTTTCGCCACGAGTGGAATACGGTAGCCTGTAATAAGTACATATGTACGTACGGCTTTAAAGTGATATAACAAAGCTTTCATAAAAACACATACCTTTTTTTGGTCGGATTCTGATTCCGAGTGCGAAACGTTGAAATAACGCTGGAATTGTGACGGTAGATCACCGTTACGAAGTAATTCGCGGCGCATCATGGGCCGTCGCGTTCGCACAGGTAGAACATACCCAGGCAGGCGCCTGTTGAGCCGGATGAGTGCGAGCGAGGGCCGCTGCTTCATACTTAGAGGCCATGATGGCGCATTGTCAGCGCTGCTTAGTATGTGGAATTATGCATGAATGCCTTTGGCTGTAATTTATTATTAGCACTAAAACCGAATTGGCTGTTACTTCACTCAACTTGTTCCCCTTTTTTCGCAATGAAAATGAGGGTAGGATATTGGAAGCAACGCATACCAAAAGTCTCAGCTGAGATCAAAAATGATCTAGATAATTAGGACTGGCTGACCTCGCGTGTCAGCTCGGCCGGTATTTGCTACAGATCAATATCGCGTATTGATTCGGAGCGGAAAATGCGGACTGGCTAGCATCGCGTGCTAGCTCGGCCGTGAAGCGTAAAGCATGCATGGTGCAGCCATGCTGGGTAGTGCGTTTTACTTCTCATTCACTTTATGAATATACTTTATAATACGTATCATTAATATATATATAAGGTAAGTTTCGTTTAGCACGAAATAAAAACTTAACGATTTTATACTGTGGTTACTGCGTGCGTTGTAACGGCGCGCGCGCACGGACACGAATAAACGACAGGCGGCTGGCAGTGCTGTGAGGCGTGGGAGGGAGTGAGGTTTTCTACTTTCTCTTTCTTGCGCTAAACCTGTGTGCGAGTGAATAGACGCGTAGCAGGGCATACTACATGGTCAATTAAATCTCAGAGTCGAAGGCAGGACAATCTTACATAGATATCAGATAGAGCGGGAATTAAGTTCTCGTGGACAGCGCGTGCGCGCCAGACGCGTCTTGTGGTTACGTTAGATAATTTACCAGGCGACAAGGACAAAGCTATACGCGAAACAAAGTGCAGTATAAATCACTCGGTATACACTAGCACGCAGTGGCCAGCGCATACGCAGGTAGCTTCGCCCACCAACTATTACGCACTGCGTTATCTTATCGGACTGCTGACGGCGTAATTGCATGCATTTGGGCCTGTTTCTACTTTTTTAGACACATACAACAATGCCTTATAAAGGTAGTGACTTTCACGGTTCTGCACCGAACGTATCGACGGTAAAAGATAAGGAGTCGGATGCCGAGAAGTGGATCAACTATCGTCAGAAGAAAAAACGTTTGGAGGACTCAGACAGCGATAGTCAACAGACTCATGAGTCAAGGAGAATAAGAACATCATGCTGCAACACAGATGAAGTAAATAAAAACTTAATCGCTTTCGGAAAACAAATGGAAACTATGAACTTGCTTTTAAATTCCATGAAAGAAGAACAAAATGCACGTTTCTTGCGGATTCAAACCGACATGTCAGAGATAAAAAACCAGATTACCGACATCAAAAAGGAAAATAGAGAGATTGAAAAAGAAGTAGACTATCTAGGGGAAAAGTTTGTTGAACTAGAGAAATCAGATAAGGAATTGAAGGAGGATTATAAAAAACAGGAAAACAGAACTAAAGACATAATGCAAAAGAACATATACCTTGAAAAATGTAACAAAGCGCTAGAGGAACGTATAATGAGATTGGAGAACAAAGAACTGGAGCTGAAAATTGAGATTATGAACCTGCAAAAACAAGAAGGAGAGGATTTAACGGCAACAGTTGGAAGAATGGCAGAAGAATTAAAGCTAAAAGTTGAAGATATAGGAAAGGTCTGGAGAGTACCCGGCGAAAGCAAAGCCCCAAGACCTATAGTCGTCTCATTGCGTTCACGAGAAGCACGCACAGAATGGATGAAATGTCGAAAAACAGCCACTATTACGAACGACACCCTATATAAAAACGGGGACACTTCACGTATATACATAAATGAGCACGTAACTCGCCAAACTCGTCAGCTATATTGGAATGCGAGAAACAGATTGCGAGATACACATAAATTTATATGGATAAAAGACGGGAAGATACTGATAAAGAAAGATGAGAATGCTAAAAAAGTAAAACAAATTAATTTTGAAAGCGACATTAACTTGATATTAGAGAGGAAAGACGAAAACTGATACACTTGTGCCTAACTAAACATTAATTATTTATTTACATACTATGGAAACAGCTTACTCATCAAACTTTTTACATCAGTTAAATGTGCAAGATACTATTTACAACAGGTATACAGAGTTGAAAGAATGGTATGACTCAGTCAATAATGACCCGTCACAACTTCGAATAATACATTGGAATGTGTGCTCCATTAGAAAGCACTTCAGCGAAATAGTAGCACTATTGGAAGGGTGCATACAAAACCTCGACATAATATGCCTAACAGAAATAAATATAAAAAAGGAAGAAGCTTATAGATATCAAATAAAAGGATTCAATATGCATTTAAGGACTAGAGAGGAGCGGAAAGGAGGGGGAATTGTACTTTACATTAGAAATGAATTTACATTTTTGATGACTTCAAATGAGGAGTGCGGAACATACTGTGAAATCCTATCAGGTGAAGTGCAGACGACCAACTATCGTACGAGTATATATGTTATATACAGGCCGCCGGATACAAACAAAACAAGGTTTATTAATGAACTTAAAAGTGTATTGTGTCGTGTATCTAAAACTGAAAATCTGGTGTTGCTGGGAGACCTAAACATCAATATTATGGAACAGGAACTCGATCCGTCCTCTAATAAGTATTTAAATACTTTGTGTGAACTGGGATTGCAGTGTTGTGTGCGAGACATTACGCGCGAATGTGTGACAGCGGGCAGGCTAGTAACGTCGTGCATCGATCACGTCTTCGTTCGGACTGCCAGCGCGGTGCAGGCATACACAGTTAGAAGCAAGGTCGCCGATCACTACATCATTGGACTCGCAGTTGACATAGGTAAACAAATAAATAACTCGCCAGCAACCTGTTATAATAATAAGATGATTGCTAAAATGTTAAATGATTTTGAGTGGTCAGAGCTATTACACTTAGAAGATCCGATTTCTCTATATTATTGTATTTGTAGTATTTTTAAACATGTGTATGAAACATGTACCTTTCAAAAAACATACCATAATGAACGGACTACGCAGCCGTGGGTGAATAAAAACATTAAAAAATTACTTGAAAGAAAAGATATTGTGTTTAGAAAATGGAAGTCGAATCCGGGAAATAATACATACAGACTTGAATATACAAAATTAAGAAATTATACTTGTAAAATTGTAAACAGGGCTAAAAACGAATATCGTAAAAATATATTAAAATCATGTAATGGGGATTTTCGGAAGATATGGGGTACTATTAATAATTGGTTAGGGCGAAACAAACCGTCGGTGGACGGTGTAATTGAAAGGCACTTGTTAAATGCAAAAAACAAGGTCGATGTTTGTGAAAGTTTTTCCAATACCTTTACTAAAGAAATAGAAGAAATAAAAAGTCAACATGATTGTCAGAGGATATTTTTAGAACGATCATGTTATGTGACAGAAAGTGATGTAAGTTTTAGGTATCAGAAAGTGTCTGCAGACAATGTAATAAAAATAATAGACAGCATGGACTGTGGTAAGGCGCCGGGCTCGGATGGTATAAGAATGAGGGATATAAAAGTAATTAAAAATAAAATTTCACCTGTTATTGCACATTTCATTAATTTAAGTATATCAAGAGGTATATACCCCAGTGAATTGAAGTTAGCAATTGTCCGACCAATTTTTAAGCAAGGTTCCCACACAGAGTATACCAACTACAGACCAATTGCTATTTTAAACATTATAAATAAAATTTTTGAAAAAATATTAGTAGGTCAAATAACAAAATTCATGGAGAGCAATGAAATCATTAATGATTCCCAACATGGTTTCCGACCAAATAGAAGCACAGCAACGGTTCTGTCTAAATTTGTTGATAAGATTAACAGCTCTTTGAATGAGAAAAAAAATCGTGTACGCGATATTCATAGACTTCAAGAAAGCGTTCGATACTCTTGAGCACGGTGCTTTATTGCAGTCCATGCAGGAATGCGGGGTGAGCCGGCCTGTTATTGAATGGTTTAGGGATTATTTATCAGGTAGACAGCTCAAAGTCCGCATATGTGGCGCAGAAAGTACACCTGGTGACATTAAGTTTGGTGTTCCTACTGGCTCGGTGTACGGACCCGTGGGGTACATAATGCATGTCAACAGTATGCCTAATGTCATCAAAAATTGCACAACTTATATGTATGCGGATGACACATGTATTGTATACAGCGACACAGACCAAAATAAGATACAACAGGTCATGCAAGAAGACTTCGATAACGTAGTCCGATGGGCCCATGATAACGGGATAATTATAAACACAAACAAAACTAAATGTATGCCAATAGTCTCACCCTACAATAAAAATAAGGAAATAAATATTGAACTTAAAGGTCACTCTTATGATTGTTTACATAATAATAAAACTGGTTGTACCTGTGCGAATTTGGAAATTGTGTATAGCTACAAATATTTAGGATTAACTGTTGAGAAAAACTTCAGTTGGAATTTACATGTAAACTCAGTGTGTAACAAATTACGTTCAGTTCTTGGAAAGCTTCAGCAGCTAAAATATATCACTACTAGAGGTGTTATGTATGTATTATATTATGCGCTAGCAGACTCAATTATATCGTACGGGCTGGGTGCGTATGGTCTCACATTTCCTACATACTTAAATAAAGTCAAGAATATACAAACTAGACTGCTAAAATTATTAGTAGATGAAAAAGTAAAGAAATCACTTAAAAAAGAATATGATAAATTGTTTAAAATATGTAATATATTACCTATAGATATGAAAGTCAAGCAAATTATATTAATCGAGCAGTATAATAATAACGAACACATAAAAGAAAGGGTCCATACGTACCCAACTCGTATGTCAAAGAAGCCAAAATATGTGGTTCCTAAAATAACAAATTACTACGGCAGGCGTGAGAGACGATGGGTAACCCCTACCTATCTAAACGAGTTGCCGTATGAATACACAAAAAATGCATTGAGTAAAAACCATTTGAAAACCATGTTAAAAAAGCATTACCTGTCATTATGCCCGTGAGCCGGTCTTCGGCTGGTCATGGCACTGTATTGTGAAATCTCTTACTAAAGTCCATTTCTTTTGCCTTGTCGAGTATTGTTAACAGTCTATACATTCCTGCTTTCTGTAACACTTCATTTTAAAATAAGATAAACACAAAACTCACTTACTACATTGGTAAATCATCGTTTAGCACTGAGATGTTTTCAAATCAAATAGTAAATTAATATATATATATGTATACATTTTTAAAGTGTTAAAAAGATTGTTAGCATTATTCGACGGGCAGAGGAAAACGGACTTTACCTATACAAGTCATTGTTATTGTTTTCGTATAGTTGATTAGATTGTTAACCTACCTTCTCTAAACCGTTGTAGTAACCGTGTTGTAATAATATAAGTATAATTATAATATAAGTAAGGTAATACGATGTTCACGAGAGCTCTGCCGACAAACTGTAACACAGTTTGGCAGAATGTTGTAAAATAAAACATGTAGTGTTACTTTTAAAAATAAATTAAAAAAAAAAAAAAAAAAAAAGTTGGAAAACTATCTACACTTTGGCTGGATAACTAACCGATATGGAAACACAGTATGTTAATATTACTTAAAGGAAAATGATGAAAAATATTTATTTTACAAAAGGTGGACTTAACGCTACATGACATTCTCCACCAGTCACACCTTTGGGCTAAGGAGAAATGATTGTAAGCGTTGCGACAAAAAATAAAAGAATATATAATTTCATTTTTGTTTTTATAGTGTTTTGTCACTATACAAACTGAATAATATAAAAAGCAACTTTAGGCATACGCCCGGATAACGTAAGACACGGGGTTCGATTCCGCGTCTGTGATACAGCCAAAGTTGCTTTTTACAAGTGCAATTTATAATAAAATTAATAAAATTATAATAAAAGGTTTTATTGTGGATTTGTGTTTTTAACCCTACGTTTTAAATACAAATCTACAATAAAACCTTTTTTTACGTTTTAAAACGCGACAATTAATAATTAAATAAATTGATATACGCCAGACAACATACCAAACAATGGGTTTTTAAGGGGACGCCTACTATAAATTCTTAAATACATATAATGTTCGTGCTCACCACATCAACATTTGCCCCTTGCGGGATTCAAACCCACGGCTGCCGGCATAATAGGCAGGAGCGCTAACTACAAGGTAAACCAAAATCGTCGTCAAATTACTACCCCTTATAAATTATAAACCCTTTTGAAGCATTGTGTTAATAAAGAAACGAAATGAATATTTTTTTGCCTTTGTAAAAGAGTACATTTTTGTAGGTGTTATAAATATTAGCTCAGCTTCTCCAGTTATCAGAAATAGCAAATATTTCTCTCTTCTTAATCGTTCGTTGCTGAGTATCGTGTCTCCGAATTTTGTCAACCAACAATTTCCATCGGCTACGGTCTGTCGCTTGGTGCAGTGCGGCGCTGATCGGTGTTTCTAATCGCTCGGAGATCTGATCCGACCATCGCTTTGGACTGCAGCTTTTCGCTCCACTTTTCCTGTTACCAATCTTATTAAATCACTATTGCTACTCACTATTGAATTATACTATTTAAGACATCAAAACTAAGCAATTTACCACCCACTAAGCACCCACAGCCCACCCCCGCCTTTCACATAGAGTAAATATCTGTCAATTTCATTTATTTCTACTTGTTACATTAGAAATATTTTATGTGTTATTTTCCTCTAACCAACATGCCTTGTTCAAACGCGCCAAGCCTAAAAACGGCTCTGAATTTAACTTTACACAGTTCATAAATCGGTGTGTGCAGCCGAAAACATAGGACGACAATAAAAAAGTGGCTGCAATGCAATACCACTATTTTCGTTGTTCAGTTACCTCTCCGTGCATTAACCGAGGTTGCCACCACCCTAACTGTAAAGATTTCAAACTACCACCATTTAAGTTTTCCTTAAAATAGACTCTAGATTGGATAGGAGGTCACTACTACCCGTGAAACCGAATACGATTTCATTTATTTTTATTTGTCAAGTAGTTTAAAGGGCAACTGTTTTGGTATCTATTATAGATGACATAAAACAATAATAATAATGATAAAATGGATTGAAATAATTATATTAATAGCCTTGACATTTATTTTTCAATTTAGATCGCCTCTTCGTAGCTTAGGTACTGGCTACGGCGTAGTATTTTGTAGATACGCGTAAGTATGCAGTGAATTTCCCCATTCGTTTAATTTATTTTTGAATGTTGTGTAGAGGTTTTCTTTTATAAAACTTGCATATACTATTTTTTTTAGCATAACCATCCACTCTATCATCTCCGAATTAGATGTCACTGACAAAAAAAAAACCTATATTTATAAAGATGAAATAAGAAACCAAAAATTGCGCACGGGCGCACGTATCTTTATAAATATCTTTATTCTGTAATCATAAGCATCACACTGTTGAAATTTGGTAGGAAGATGTATCTTGTTAACCGCTTTACAATTTTTGTACAAAAAATAAAAAAAATATAATATTTAAGGGAGGCTCCCATACATGAAACAAACACTGAATTTTTTTTTGTCAAACCTATGCGTGTGGGATGTCTATAGATAGGTCTTTTAAAATAACTTAGAGGTTTGTAAAACCATTTTCTTTTAAAGTCTAACGTTCATAGCTAGACGCTTCCAAAGTGGTAAAATGGGCGACCCCCCCATCTTACTTGTAAACTAAGCAAGTGTAAATTTTGAAAAAAATATATATGACATATCTAAACAAAAACTTTTTACGAAAATTGGTTTGGACGAGATCGAACGAGAAATTTTTTCGAGCACATTTTACACAACCGCAAACATAACTTTGTTCTTCATACAAACACTATGAATAACAAAGTACCGTTTGCAGTCAACAAAATATTGTAGTATTTTACTAAGTGGAAGTAAATCGATTCCCTAATTCAGGAACACGGCACGGAACCCTCAGTGCGCGAGTCCGACTCGCACTTGGCCGGATTTTTTAAATCTAGAACAACAAACATTCCCGTTGATAGCCAATCTTCTCTCGCGTGTCGAAATAAAACTCTTTCGACTGTTGCAGTCTGGTATCTCCGCTGTTTGCTGTGTTTCATATGCATTACAACAGAAACGTAGTTTGCTATAACCATAAAGTTGCAAATATCTCGGTTTAGGATCCCTTAAAATTGGACGTTATTGTGCTTGTACTTGGAAAATTAGAGAAGGTTTTTTGACTGTAGCCGTCTTTTTCACTCATATTAGGATGCTGGCTTGAGAGTGGGAAGCAAGATTTGAAAACACGGACATCGGCTAACAGAGTATCCTACTGTCAGTATACATTGTCCTGTCGCTGTGAATGAAAATTAGTTTTGTTGAGGTAAGATATATGAAAATTTTCACCTAAAATCAGGTCATCCTAAATTTTGCCTGTTCGTTGTTCCGCGTTAACTGGTACTGACTAATGAACTTTATGGAAACGAAACTGACGAATGCGGTTAGGTAATCATAAAACAGGAGGAATGTAGCATGTTTAACAGGTCCTTTTTATAATAACCGGGTGGTTTAAAAGAATAAATAAATATTGAACACAAATCTTATTATCCATTGCTCTAATCCTAAAGTAAGTAGCCAATGCACTTGTGTTATGGAAATCAGACACAACGGTGGTACGACAAAACTCAGACCCTAGACAATATAATATAAGACTGCTGTCGTTAATATCTTAATAGGTCAGCAATATCTTCACTTCCCTATTTGTAATTTATTTTTTATTATATATATATATATATATATATATGTCGTAGCCGCATCGTAGAATTGCCAATTTCATGAAATGATCGGCCATTTAATGAAATGGTTGCATTTCATTAAATATTACACTGTCCATTGGCCATATCATGATGTGCCCAGGCCAGATCAATGATAAGAAATTGTTTGACGATAGGGCCAGCTGGACACACTGCTAATTCATGAAATAATCAATCCTAATCGATCATATCGTGAAATTGTTTCATTGACTACCGGTAGAGGCGCTAAAAGCGCCTAAGCGCTTTGTATGTGTCACGATGGCGGCCCTTGTAAGCGAAGACGTATTTTCTCACAGCAAAAACGAGAATAATTCGTTATTAAACTTACTTAGGTACCTACCTTTTTGTTCAACATTAGTTAATGTTATGTTACGTATATTTTTTATAAATAATATAAGAGTTACCTAATTAGTAAGTATGTGATTAAGACTCAGGTAAAGAAACATTCCTACCAAAAACTTGAGATACCTATACAACTCTAGTGCGCGCCTAAGATGTCACGCGTGGTTCAGTGCGTGTGAGCGCGTTCGTCCATGTGTCTTTTTAGATTAAGTAAGTTTGTTATAATTATTTTAAATTTATTTTAATATTCCATAGTAAATTTAAACAACTAAAAATAAACAAGTACGTAACAAAATTGTTCTGAGTTTTCATTAAATATTTTATTTTTACCCTACTTTCACGATATGGTCAAACGTGGGTGACCAAATCGCTAAACGATAAACGTTTAACAATTTGGTTACCATTAGTTGGTCACTTCATGAAACGTGAACACTTCACGAAATGGTCAACCATTTCATGAAATGATCAATTCAGCGATTTGGCCACGACATATATATAGATTCTACGTACGTTCATTAATCTCTTGCTTATATATTTATTTTATCTATCAAATATTAGTATGTATGTTTATGTTACTGAATTTTAAAATATATTTTTTGGTGGCAGTGGCGGTATATTTTAAAAATATATTATATATATTTAGCACTTTGCATTTCCCAAGCGTTTGACTGTTAGAGAATGCCAAAAGTCATTAAGTCCGCCAATTGTACAATTGACAGTGCAATAAAGTTTAAATTAATAAAATACATATAAAAAATATATGATTTCTACATTGACCAGAACGGGAATCGAACCCGGGACCTCAGAGCGGAGGCGGAGGTAAACCACTACACCACGGAGGTAAACTTAGTAATAAACGTTCGAAGAATGAAGTATCGTCACTCGTCATCCATCCTTTCGTAAATTTACTATTAAAACTAAATAATAGATGCCACAATTCATATTCTGAACACAAATAAAATATGCATACAAAAAGCTCTGTATCAATATAAAAGTTTTCTTTTATATTGATACAGAGACGAACGGTCGGGTACGTTCTGAAACTTAAACATAGTAAGAAGATTGTCAAAGCTAAAATATTTGCTCAAAACATACGCAAAGTCGACGGTCACATAGCATAAATAAATAAGCAAGATATCTATTGTTACTTTATATTCTCAAAGATGATAAGGAAACCAAAACTGCGCACAGGAGGGACTCGAACCTGCAACTTCCGGCTAGCCGGGCAAAACGCCATCCGAGCGACGTCAGCGGTATTTAGCCGTCTGTTTAAGCAAACAGACGGGAAGATAGTGCTAATGTCACGCGTACTGACGTGTCCATAAGAGACCAGAAATTTCGCACGGTCGGACCGACAGCACGGTAGTTCAATTGGAAGAGCGGCCCGGTTAGTCCGAAGTTGCAGGAATTTTTGGTTTTCTTATTTAATCTTTAAGAATATAAAAAAATAACACTGTAAGTATTAAAAACATTTTGTTATTGTTACTGTTGTTATAACTTTGTTTAACACCTAAGTTTTTAAACCGACTTTAAAAAAGGAGGAGGTTATCAATACGACTGTATGCTTTTTTATGTGTCTATTTTACCCCACATCTCAATAATTTGTCGACCAATTCGAAAATATATTTCGCATACTTAAAGGGTATGCCTTTTAGTTTGTCCAATTGTTGCCAATTTGGGATTGTGTTTCTTTACTAGCATCTTAATGTGACGTGTTGTTACGTCCGATATTTAACATCTTGTGGAGCTGAGCTGATGGTGGAACGCCTTAACGCTTAGGATTTCAGTAATTATAATGACAGAACTTATGAAAGGTAATTTGTAGCTTCCTAAAGAACAGAGTCATAAGGTGCAACTACCCCCCCCCCCCTCTCCTGTAATCACTAAAATGAAGAAATAAAATTAACTTAAAAAAAAGAAAGCACTAAAAAGACTAAAAATGCACTAAAAAGTCTTAAATTAACTCTTGACCACTGAAAGGAAAGGAACCCATTTTAGGAAAACAATTTCCTTTTTAAGTCGGTGCCATGACTTTGACCATCCAGCATTAACTATCAGAGCACCGACTCCAAACAGAAACTGTTTGCCTTAAATGGAGTCCTTTCCTTTCAACGGTCAAGAGATTATTTAAGACTTAATAGTGTTTTTTTTGTTTTGAAGTCGGTTTTCACTTTTTTTTAATAATTTCCTAAATGCATAAAGACGATATAAAAACTTCAACAGCAGACCTAATCGAAGCACTTAGTTATTTTCTATATAGTTAATTTAAAGGAAAATATTTGTAGAGGAAAAGTAAAGCCCAAAGATAAGAAGCTATTATTGCAAAGTTAAATCTACCTATTAGGTAAAACTTTAAAGATTTTTGGTTACTCTTGAACTTATAAACGGATTTTTAGGGTTCCGTAGACTAACAAGGAAGAGTCCGCACTCTCTCTGAACTAAATGGTAGTAGGTGCATATTTTGTTATTTTAAGGGAATCATAACCTTGCAAGGCCATCTAAATCATGTTTTACATGACATTATTAGGGCAAAACAAGTGCTTACATAAATAATAGTACGGAAACCTTTATGAGCGAGTCCGACTCGCACTTGGCTGGTTTTATTTTTAAATCTTTTGAATGCAAAAAAAATAACAAAGTAAATTAATCTCATGAAAATTATCATGTCAACTGTAGTGTTTAATCTACTTTTACTATGACAGTTGCTCAGACAACCGTGCATGGAACATAAACAAAACAGTCGTTCACAGAGAGATTGACCATTTCAGCCTTTAAATTTATTGAGATAAAGTACAACAATTGTCAACGAGTAACACTGTGCAATGCACATAATGCATTGTAGTAAAACTGTAGCCGTTCGCATTAAATAGCTAGTCATATGAATAGCCCTATTATTCTTCAAAACTAAATTCTTCAATATTTTTTTATAAGAGTATAAAAGTGACTTTTATGTGGTATCCAAAATAAATTTCATGCGTAGCCCATTTTTTCTAAAAGCTATTGGAAGATTTTAAAAAGACTGTCCATATAAAACTGTTAATATAAAACTTCTTATAATTTTATACCAAATATCCACCCCTAAAACTGTATAACAATTGGTTTAGAAGGTTTTTGATACTCGCAGTGTCATATTTTATATTCTTAAAGAAAAAATAAGGAACCAAACATTACGCACGAGCGGGCTTCGAACATGCGCCTTCAGGCTACCTGGGCCAAACGCTCTTCCAATTGACAACATTTCATGTTTTAAAAAGATATGAATTTTCGAAAACTATGTTAAAACTTAAAGTGAATTTATATTTGTCTGGCGTGTCGTGTCGTGACGCATCAGAACGCAATCAGTTTCATACATTTAGTATGGAAACGTTCAGATCCCATCACGACACGTCACAACACACTAATTTAAACCTTACCATATTAAATGTATGAAACCGATTGCGTTCTGATGCGTCACGAGCACGACACGACACGTCAGACAAATATCCACCTTTAGCGATTCTAAGTACGTTTAACATTTTTCAGATTTTTTGCGCTTTATTTTTAAAGTAAAATGAAAAAGACTAAAAAGAACATGCAAGTTGGCATTTCACAGGTTACGCCTTTGCAATGACATTTCATGCAAAAAAAAATGTTTTTGAACTAGAGCTTGCTGTCAGTTGTCACTTTGACATTTAGTGTTGTTGGTGCTTGCGGTGTTGATCGATAATTATGATATGGTTAATGGAAGATCAATAAAAAAACATTTTGCATTCAAATTATTCTTCAGTTCAGATACATAATATTCATCATAATTCCTCATTCGAAGTATATTGATATTTGTAGTTATGACAAAAAAAATGAGTAATTTTTAGACAATAATAATATTAAATAAAAAAGATGCTACGGTACCTTTATTTGGTTACTGTTTGCATAACAAATAAATTAAAATTGAATACTTAATGGATATACCATTGATATCGACGGTTGGAGTGTAGGAAAGGGTGCGCAGGACTTAGAAAAATTTTATCGAAAATTCCGACCTTTTATAACACCCCTTTTTTTCAGTGTCACTGGATGGGGGGTTCCAAGGGATGCAACTTTTGTTATCGTGACCAAGCCATAAAGTCAGAAATCGCTTGGCAAGAATCTAACTGTATGCCAAAGAATAAGGTTAGGTTAGGTTAGAACAGCGACCCAACAACGCGCGAAGGCGAGCGAGCGAAGCGAGCGTGCCGTGGCAGCGGCCGCCGAGCGCCAGAAATCACCGCTTGGCAGGAAACTAGATGCCAAACCCAGTGTATGAAAGGATGCGCAGGACATAGCCGATTTCGCGAGGGGTGGTGATGTCATATTAACCCCTCTTTTTTCTCACGGGGTTGGATAAAAGAGATGAAGCGAAACAACGTATGTATTGGACACTTTTGCATTAAGGAGGGAGCCTTCACCCCCCAATTGTGTAAGAATTATATCAAAATAATAGCTACAAATGTCAATGTCATCTGTCATATTCTATAACCGATTGTCAAAATAAAAAATAAAGAAGTCAGTTGTGAAAAGCCACTACGCGGGTTTCAATAGGTTATGGGCCCAGTCTCATAGCAATTGCGTATTTTCAGTATTGTT
Organism: Pyrausta purpuralis; assembly: GCA_963924145.1. Classification (NCBI taxonomy): domain Eukaryota; kingdom Metazoa; phylum Arthropoda; class Insecta; order Lepidoptera; family Crambidae; genus Pyrausta; species Pyrausta purpuralis. Next base: position 5,591,820 of record OZ001650.1, read on the forward strand.
TTTCGAGTGAAAGAAATAATGTCGACGTCTGGTTACTTAATGAATGTGCCGAAACTAAAAGGACGGGAAAACTACAACGACTGGGCGTTCGCGACAAGTAATTTTCTGTTGCTTGAGGGAATTGACATTGAAAATGTGCCGGTTACGCTAAGTGATAGTGACATGAAAAAAGCAAAAGCTAAACTCGTGATGACTATTTATATGTGCATATCAAAAGTGAGACTACAGTGGGCGGCGTGTGGAATAAATTAAAGCAGTTATTCGATGACACGGGTTTCCAAAGGAAGATAAGCCTACTTCGAACATTGATCTCAATACGACTTGATGACTGTGATTCCATGACATCATATGTATCTCAATGGTTGATACAGCACAGAAACTAAAGGGGACAGGTTTTGAGATCACAGATGAGTGGATAGGTTCATTACTTTTGGCTGGACTTCCAGAGAAGTATTCACCGATGATAATGGCAATAGAACACTCTGGAATCGCCATTAGCGCTGACGTCATAAAGACAAAGTTATTGGATATGTGTGCTGAGGTTGGCACTACTGAAACATCCGCATTTTGGTCATCAAAACAGCGATCAAAAAATGGCAACACCAACCATAAGCAAATGCCATCAACGTCAACGTCAAACGGCTCGTCAACAGGAAGTAAACAAATTCGATGCTATAATTGCAAGAAAATAGGCCATTTTAAAAATAAATGCCCCGATTTAAAAGCAAACATACATGTAAATGCTTTTAGTGCAGCGTTCTTCAACGGTTGTTATAGCACAGAAGACTGGTACGTTGATTCGGGCGCAAGCGCACACATGACATCAAATCGAAAATGTTTACTGCGAACCAGACCAGTGCATGAGAACAGAGAAATCGTAGTGGCTAATAAAATGACTGTGCCTGTAGTTAGTGTTGGTGAAACACAGATTACGACGTGTGTTAACAGTTCTCAGTACGATGTGATTGTGAAGAATGTATTGTATATACCAAATCTTAAGACAAACTTATTGTCAATAAGCCAACTTATTGCTAATGGCAATAGAGTAGTATTCAAAGAAGAAGTCTGTTTGATATACAATCGAGCAAATGAGCTTATTGGTACTGCAAATTTAATGAATGGTGTGTACAAGTTAAACACAGTGAAATCAGAGAATTCATTATCGGCAATGTCAACATGGCACAAAAGATTGGGACATATCAATAGTAAGTCCTTACAAAAAATGCAAGAAGGTGCTGTAGTAGGGGTATCTTTGAAAAGAAAGCTAACATTCAGTTAAAAACCTGTAAAGTTTGCTGTGAGGGTAAACAGACTCGTTTCCCTTTCCCATCGGCCAATCATAGAAGTGAAAAACTACTAGAAGTAGTGCACTCAGATTTATGCGGGCCAATGGAGACCAGGTCAATTGGTCAGGCAAAGTACTTTCTTTTGTTTGTTGATGATGCCACCAGAATGACTTTTGCTTATTTCTTGAAGGAAAAGAACCAAACATTCCAGCATTTCAAAGAATTTCAAGTTTTGGTTGAAAATCAGACAGGAAACAAGATTAAAATATTGAGGACCGACAATGGAGGGGAATTTTGTCGCGTGAGATGGAAAATTACTTAAAACAAAAAGGTATCGTCCATCAGAAGACAAATCCTCATACTCCAGAGCAGAATGGTCTCTCAGAAAGGTTTAACAGATCTGTGGTTGAACGGGCAAGATGTTTACTGTTTGAAGCCAATCTTGGCAAAAGTTTCTGGGCTGAAGCAGTTAACACCGCAGTATACTTAATGAATAGAACGCCAGTTGCCAGTTTAGGCATGATGACACCATTTGAGAAATGGACAGGTGAGAAGCCTGATTTAAGGCACAGAAGAATATTTGGCAGTAAAGTAATGGTGCATGTCCCCAAAGCACAAAGACTTAAATGGGACAAGAAGGCTGACAAATTGATTTTAGTTGGTTTTCCAGATAATATAAAAGGATACAGACTGTATAACCCTAAAACTAAAAAAAATACTATGAGCAGAGACGTCATAATTACGGAAAAAGAAGACTCGAACACAGCTCAGGTTATAGTAAATAATAATGAAGAAATGTCAAAGAAAGATGGAAATTCAGAAGCAGAAGAAAGTTCAATAAATAATGAAGAAATAACAAAGATAGATGAAGACTTAAATGGAGATGAAAATTTATCAGAAAAATCAGTTCAGGATCCCATTGATGCAACATATACCTGTGACTCGTCAACTTCCCAAGATGACTCTTTTCAATCAGTGATTGAAAATGACTCTATAATGGAGGAAGAAGTTCAAGTGGAGGAGATTGGTAAGCGTAAAAGAAAACCAATTGAACGCTATGGCATGACTAATCTCTGTATCCTGGATAACCTGGAGTCAAGCGATGAAGCACTCGGTTATGAAGAAGCAATGAAAGGACCAGAGAAGGAACAGTGGAGACAAGCAATGATGGAGGAACTAAAAGCCTTTGATGATAATCAAGCATGGGAATTTGTAGAAAAAAAAAGGCTGACAGAGTAGTACAGTGTAGGTGGGTATTTAATAAAAAATATGAGAGTGACAACAGTGTGCGATATCGAGCCAGACTGGTTGCAAAAGGTTTCACCCAGAAGGAGGGAGTGCACTATACTGACACATAGTCACCTGTGCTTCGTTACTCGACATTAAGACTTTTATTTGCTATAAGTGTTAAACATGATTTTGAAATTACTCATTTAGATGTAACTACAGCATTCCTAAACGGTTACCTAAACAAAAAAGTGTATATGCAACTTCCACCTAATTTAAATTGTAAAGATAATTATGTTCTTAAATTAAATCGTGCAATTTATGGTTTGAAACAATCTGCCAGGGCTTGGAATGAAAGATTAAATGATTGTTTATTAGAGTCCAATTTTGTAAGATCAAAAGTAGAACCATGTTTATATACAAAAAAATGTTATAAGGAGCTGATTATAATAACAATTTTTGTTGATGATTTTTTCATTTTTTCCAGCAGTACAAATAATATGATAGATGAATTAAAAACAATTTTAATGTCAAAATTTAAAATTAAGGATCTGGGAATATTGAAACAATGTTTAGGCATAAGAGTTAAAACATATGAGAATGGATGTATTTCCTTAGTTAGACCAAGAGAAGTTTGTAGATCATATTTTAAGTTCATTTTATATGACAAACTGTAAAGTTGTTGATACTCCAATAGAATGCAATTTACAACTTGAGAAAGGTGTAGATGTTTGTCAACAGTACCCGTATCAACAACTATTGGGTAGTTTGATGTACTTAAGTGTATTAACTCGCCCAGACATTTCATATAGTGTAAGTTATTTGAGCCAATTTAATAATTGTTACACTAGTATTCATTGGAAACATGCGAAGCGAATCCTGAGATATTTGTGTAAAACTAAATCATATGGCCTTATGTTTAGTAAAGATAATTATAAACTGGAAGGGTTTGTTGATGCAGACTGGGCTTCAAACACCCTTGACAGAAAATCATACACAGGCTTCTATTTTAAGCTTTCAGGAACTGTTGTCTCGTACGAATGTAAAAAACAACGCACTATAGCATTGTCAAGTACTGAGGCCGAATACATGGCCATTGCTGAGGCTAGTAAAGAGGCAATCTATTTAAAAACCCTGTTCTCTGAAATAGTAAATGGGTGTGATTATGTAATCATTTTATATAATGATAATCAAGGAGCTCAGAAGTTGACAGAAAATCCATTATTCCATAAAAGGACCAAGCACATAGATGTGCGCCATCATTTCTTCCGAGAAGCGGTTGCTAATAATCTAATCAAGATAGTTTATCTGCCAACTTCTGAAATGCTAGCAGACCTACTAACTAAAGGCTTAAGTGGTGTAAAACATAATTATTTTGTAAAGAAGTTAGGTATTCAGAGTATTGTTGTTTGATTTTTTAATACACAATGTTTGTGCCTAGATTATTTTGATAAGTGGAGGTGTAAGAATTATATCAAAATAATAGCTACAAATGTCAATGTCATCTGTCATATTCTCCGATTGTCAAAATAAAAAATAAAGAAGTCAGTTGTGAAAAGCCACTACGCGGGTTTCAATAAATTGGACCCAGTGTATGAAAGGGTGCGCAGGACATAGCCGATTTCGCGAGGGGTGATGATGTCAACAACGTTTGTATTGGACACTTTTGCATTAACTCCATCCTTCACCCCCCAATCGGGCCCAGTGTATGAAAGGGTGCGCAGGACATAGCCGATTTCGCGAGGGGTGGTGATGTCATATTAACCCCTCTTTTTCTCACGGGGTTAGATAAAGGAGATGAAGCGTAACAACGTTTGTATTGGTCACTTTTGCATTAACTCCCTCCTTCACCCCCCAATCGGACCCAGTGTACTAAAAGCTACTGGGGGGAGGTCAGAAGTCATCCAAGGTCAAGCTCATTCAAGGTCAAGGTCATCAAGTCAAAGTCATCCAAGGTCGAGGTCATCCAAGGTCACGGTCATCTCATCGATGTATATAAAAATTTTGAAAAGCTACATTACTGCCTATCATGTTTGGAACTTGATTTCAAACATTTTTCCGCCCATTTAACTCTGTTCCCTTTTCACGGACTGACAGCCGATAAAAATTCCTCCCACCCTCATAGCGGTCGCGTGGCCTTTCAAGGGGACCAATTAGAGGGACTCAGGAAGGACTTGGGAGCTATTTTTTCTGATGGCACAACTTTAATGAGGACTGTACATTATGCTGTGTCTTGTGCGTTGACTGCTGGGCAAGACCTATTATATAACTAATAATAAGAATAATAAACGCTTATTTCAGGCAACAGATAATGAAATTCAGGCCTATAAAATAATACCTTTCAGACTAACAAATATAATCAAAATAAAACCAAACAAACAAATAAAATTTATATGCTTTCTGTGTTGTTCGTTGTGTCGCGCGCCCAAAAAAATTCATTCGTGAAGATCGTCGACTACACCTTTCCTTTCCTCCTTTCTCCTACTGCTACTTACAGTCGCTAAATAAAACACTTCCTAAAACTAACGCATACTAATGTGTCAGTGGTCGAGTAGTTTAAAAATAATAAATAAATATTGAACACCAATCACATTCATTGCTTTGATCAAAAGTAAGTAGCTAATGCACTTGTGTTATGGAAATCAGACACAACGATGGTATCACAACACCCAGACCTAAGACAATATAGATAATTTTGATTTCTACGTTGACCCGACCGGGAGTCGAACCCGAGACCTCGGAACTGCGACGCCTTGAAACCTCTACACCACGGAGGACGGGGTCTTATCACGCGCCTGGATAGCGTTAGACGCAGGATCAATTCTTTGTCTGACACAGTTGCGTTTTACAGGCGCAGTTTATTAAATTACAATTATACTAAAAATAAACGTTGAATACACAGGGTGTTGTTTTTGTCAGTGACATCCAACTCAGGGATGAAATTATGAGTCATACTTATTCTGAAAAAAAAAAACATTAAATTATATGCAAGTTTTATAAAAGATAACCTTTACAACATTTAAAAAAAAACTAATAGGGAAACTCGCACCCTAGCACGTAGTTTCCGTGCCTATCTAGGAAATACTACGCCAAATATAGTAAGCTGCGCAGAGCCGACCCAGTGTTGGTAGTTTTGACTCGCTCACTAAGAAATCTATTTTTTGGGTTTTTTCCCACCCACCCCTGAGTCGCTCGTCGCTAACCAAAAAAACTACCTGTAGGTATACCTGAAAAAAATATATACTGACATTACTGTTCTGATAATATTCTTAGAAAATTTACTAAAACTTGTAATAAACCCATTCATGTATATTTATCATTCGTACATATTATTCATTCAAAACGCATTTAAGGTTGAAAAGGGTTGTTGCTACACTGTACATTTGTCTCTGTCATACACCAAACAGGAGAAAGAGAACGGTAATGGACAATGTCACCATGCCATAATAGTCATTTATCATGGTGTACTCGCAAGTCTTATCGTAGGGATGTGAAAACAGTTTCATTACGACTAGCGGAAGCAAATAGGAGGGTTATGATTTTGACTTGTATGAATGTATGTAAGTATGGATGTTCATGTGTTCCCTCATAACTACAAAGCTATTTATCACAATTGGACGAATGGCGTGTTGTTGAAAGCCTCTTGATCGTCCGCTGGTTATAGGTTGCATAAAGTTATGTTAAACTATAGCGCCCTCTAGGAGACTTAAAGTAAAAAACTATAAAAAAAAATTAAGGGCTTTGAGGGGTGTTGATACCCTACAATAAAATAAAAGAGCTCTTTCTCATTTCAAATCTGTAAACAATATAACTCCAAAATAAGTAAAATAAAAATAAATATTAAAGATCTAAGACTCGACTGCTAAAAACGCGCACTAAAAAGTACGAAACAAGAAACTATTTTTTGTTTCGTACTTTTTAGAGCGTGTTTTTAGTAGACGGGTTTTAGTTTTTTATATATAATATTTTTTATATAAAATTGACTACCTCCGTGGTCGAGTGGCGAGCACGCTGGTTTCAAGCGTCGCCATCTCGTGAGGTTCGGGGTTCGATTCCCGGTCGGGTCAATGTAGAAAACGATATTTTCTATATTGTCTTGGGTCTGGGTGTTGTGGTACCACCGTTGTGTCTGATTTCCATAACACAAGTGCATTAGCTACTTATTTTCGGATCAGAACAATGTATGTGGTTTGTGTCCAATATTTATATTTATTTATTTATTTATATTAAAGAAGATACTGCAGAGCAACGTTAATTTTATTTTCCTTTAAGAACCTTCAATGGAAAATTTAAAGAAATTAAAAAGTAACACATGCAAAAGACATAAGAGAAAACGAATACAGATATACATCAATTTATTCTCGGACGGTCTAACATAATAACGTGTCTGCTTAGATCGGACGGCGAGCGGCGCCTAATCTAAGCAGACACGTTATTGTGTTCTCCGTGTTTTTAAATAAGTTACAATGTAACGAGTTGATTTCCTAATGTATGTCTTGTACCGTTACAAAGATAGTGATTCCAGCTACAGTGTGGTGAAGCGGTGATGGAATATGTGCATTAGTGAGAAAGTTATGAGAAGAAACATTTCAAAAATGTAATGCAACGATCGCGAATTCGCGCTCGCTATGGTCTGAGTGCGGGTCGGCAAACGTTGAGTCATCCGCATTGGATGCTCGCCTCGATATAATATTATATGGCTTAATTTTACGTACCCCTCCAAACACCCCGCAGCGCGTTGGCCAATGTAGTACGACGGTCTGTCGAGTATCCCAAAGTTGCGAGTTCAAATCTTCGCGGCGGCATCTATTTTTGTTCCTGTTTGCTTAGATGCACGGAGGTTGAAATCTACTATTTTTGCCCTTTTTATTATTAGTAAGTGTTTATTTAAGGCTTTAGTTTTAAATAATGTTAATGTTTTTATTTACTGATTATTTAACTTGTACCAGATTTTAATTTAATTGGACAATAATGAATTTATGACATTTAAATTATGACTTATATTCGCTAATTGTTACACTTTTTTATATTTTTTATGAGAATATGTTACGTTATTTTATTTGACATTCCAATTATTAAAACAACTTTTTACTACCTACTAGGTCATTTTTTTCTAGGCTTTTTGGCTATAAATAAGTATTGTTTTGTTTAATTATATATTAATATGTCTTTTTGCATTTAAATGAATTTTATTCTTAATAAAATTAAATATTTTAACGATGCATTTAATTTTTATTATTTGATGTTAATATGAATGTTATTATTTTGATGTATCTTTTTAATTTTGTTAGTATGCAACTTTTTAGTTTTAAGTTTTCACAAGGTACTAAAAATTGTAAAAGTACGATTGAATGTATGTGGTTGTAGTTTTGACTCATTCTTGTAACTTTTTGTTTTGTTAAAAAGCTTACCATTATGAATAGCCCTCCAAGAGTTAGCTGTCCTTATTGCCCAGGGTTGTCAAGACTGTATGTGCAATCGAGAGGCCTTAATGTGCACATAAGCAGGATTCACAGAGATGTGACGTCAAGGAATCGGGATGCGATAGACCCAACCGCTGGATCTGATGCGGGTATTGAGTCAGCTCCCATCGCGGGCTCGGACAATGATTCCCTTGCGTCACAGACTGGACATATCTTTAATGATTTACCATCGCTTAAGGCAAAAGTTCGTGTTTTGAAACACATACCAAAGGGTGCTAGGAGCTCGGCTGCTGAAAGGTTATCTACTATCATAGAAGACTGCTTGCGTTCAAATAGCGTAGAGGACGGTTTCAGATTACTTTCGTTTTCTTATTCGGCATTGAAAGTTCCGGAAATAAGAGGAAACAAATCGCTGACATCCAAAGTTAAACGCAACATAGATGACGCAAATATGAGTTTTGTTGATGATACATACTCGACAAGACCTTATTCGATTTATCGAGCCATTGAGGCGAAAGTACACGATAGGGACTTAAGAGGTGCAGTGCGGTTACTTTTTTCAGACTCCCCACTTGCACCCAATAATGATTGTACATTGAATGCCATAAAGGTAAAACATCCTGCGTCATCAAGACCAGTGAATCTGCCTCCTAAACCAAATTTAACAAGTCCATTTTTGACTGTCACTTCACTAGATGTGTCTATTTCAATTACGTCTTTTTATAATGGGTCTGCTGCGAGACTTGATGGTTTACGCCCCCAGCACCTTAAAGAGTTGATTTCTTCGTCAGCTGGAAGCAATGGACCTCGTCTGTTGGAGTCTGTGACCAAACTTTGTAATTTTTTATTGAGAGGTTTGCTCAATTTGGAGGTCAGGCCTTTTTTTATGGTGCTTTTTTGTATTTACAAAAAAAAAGTATTTAATTATTATATCCGTTGTCCGGTACCCATAACACAAGCTTTGAGTAGCTTACCTTGGGACTAGATGGCGATGTGTGGGAATGTCCAAAGGATATATTTATATTTATTATATTTATTTATCAGGCGGCCTTGCCTATTCGTTATGGAGGTCTTGGGGTGCGTCGGGTTCAGGATGTTGGGCTGGTGGCATTTTTGGCCTCGGCACATGGTTCTTTGGATCTTGTTACTCGTATTTTATCACTCGATGGTAACAGGATCCACTTGCCCTTTGTTTCTGAGGCTTTGCAGAGGTGGACCATGTTCTGCTCAACTGGGGAAAAACCAGTGGATCTTACTGTCCAGAAAGGATGGGTCGACATTGTTTGCAAACTGTCCTACGCTCGCATCATGGAGGGTGTTTCGGGTGCAGATTTGGCGCGTCTTAAAGCAGTTTCAAGGCCAGAATCTGGGGCGTGGCTGCATGCATTGCCGTTTCCTCAACTGGGAACGCTTCTTGTTAGCGATTCATTAAGAATAGCGGTGGTTTTGAGACTAAGTTGCAAAATATGTGAAGGTCATCGCTGTATTTGTGGCGTAATGGTGGAGGAGAATAGTCATCATGGGCTAAGTTGCCAGAGATGTGCGGGACGCTTTTCGAGGCACCATTCCATCAATGAAATTGTGCGTCGAGCCATGGTATCAGTTAATGTACCCTGTGTATTGGAACCTCCTGGTTTATCGCGTACGGATGGAAAGAGACCCGACGGCCTTACATTGGTTCCTTGGCGAAGAGGTCGATGTCTTTTATGGGACGCTACATGCGTGAGCACCTTTGCTGCGTCACATTTACGGTATAATATATAATACCGTAACATCAGCGGGTTCAGCTGCGGAAAATGCCGCCAAATTAAAGCATTCCATATATGCTGCTTTGGAGACTGCTTATGATTTAGTGCCGATCGCTGTGGAGACGGCTGGGTCCTGGAGTGAGGAGGCACGCGAACTTTTTAGGGAGTTGGGACGAAGGTTGAGAGATAGGGGCAACGATTGTCGCTCTGGGTCCTGGTTGGTTCAGCAGGTTTCCATAGCTATTCAACGTGGTAATGCTGCTAGCATAATGGGAACCTTTGGATAAATCGGGGTGCGGAGGGGGGATTCGTGTGGTCGAGATGAACCATAGAGCAGCTGTTTTTGGTACCTATTTAATTTTTATGATATTATATATAGAATAGTTAATTTGATGACGCTTGTGGCTGAATTTGTTTGTAATTCTCGCATGTGATTTTCTTTAATAAATATGTATTTATTATCTGTTTTGAATAAACGTTGAACCATTTTTGGTAAGTTTTGGAAAGTCATAATGATGGTCAATTTAATGGGTCGGTGAGTTAGGCCCCGGTGTGTGACGTCCCCGTGGTGCACGCCCCCGGTTTCGTTGTATTGCGATACATTGAAAATTAATAAATTTATTAAATAATAATTAGTTTAATGTTTTGGGCACTTTATATACGAATCCTAAATCTTATAGCTAAAACATTTGTGTATCATTTTTGAGTATTAGTATAACATACCGATAAATGCATAATACGAGATTTTCGTAAGATTTGTTACTCAATGTTAATCGCAGCTACGGTGCAATAGCGTCACTTATGCATTTTTTGCCAAAAATGAACTAATTATGAGAAAATACTTCTGATTCAACTCTTTACTTGGTGCGTTATTGTCACTCCTAGTACGCATACTTTCCGCGTGAGGGCACTAGTGTCGTTACGGTTTTGGCACATTAACGGCGCTGGGAGAAACAACGTTTTTATTAGTCTAATATTTCTACTCAGACCGTATCATTTCGAAAATTAAGTATTTTAATGCAATTTTACTTTAGGATATGCGATAAGCGCAACGTTTAGCAAACTTTTTTTAACTTTCCAAGCTAATGTTGGTTAAGATTTTGTTTCATGATGAATTATGACGCTATCGGTGTTCTGTTAAAATATTCTATTCATCAATCAACAGTAACGCCACGTTATATTTAACACTCATCTTTCGCTTTATCTTCTTTAAATATATTCTGTGAAATAAAAAAAATAATACCCAAAGATGAAATATAAAAGGGCAAACCTTACAAGTCCCTTATTATAAGAACTTTTAGTATAGACCTCATTAGTAATTTTGTTACATTACTCGTTGTTAGTTTTTAGTCTGTCTGTTGTAACGTTGTAAATTTTTGTCTAAGTTCGCGTGAAACGAAAAGCTTAATGGATGTGGGACTCCAGTCCATTTTTTTTTCCCCTCTTTTTTTTGGTATCTTTTCACGACTAGTGCATTGGCCACAGACGGGTGTAAAAGGTAGGGAAACAAGGAAAAATGAAGGAACGGAGCGGAATGAATGGGATGGGATCAGGTTAGTTTGTTGATAAACAAATTGACAGTTGTAAATATCATTAGTTCTATAACTACTTTCTTAAAATTTAATATTATTACTTACAATAAATAAAGATAGGATATTATAAATATCTGTATTATTCATACATAATAAAGTTACAATAGATGTGGGAAGAGGGATACGTTGGGATTCAAGAGCGGAAAACAAAGAGGTATGATCTAATAAAGGACACGAAAAGAAGACGTGGTTCAGATCACCTATGTCAGTACCACATTCACACAAGTTAGAGTCAATTATTTGCAGTCTAGCGAGGTGAGCTTGAGTGCAAACGTGTCCCAGCCTCATACGGATGATGCATGTAGTAACTGTCTTGCCAAGCTTCATGAAGTGAAACCATGGTTTTTTAGGAACTAAAGGTTGAATAATTTTGAAGTGTTTACCTTTGATCCGTCCACTAACGTCCCAATCTCCACTCCACAGGTTGTGAAGATGAATTTTGGGAAGCGTAAGCAGGTCACAACAAAAGTTTTTATAAGGAAACATATCTCCGTCATCTACAGCTTCATTCGCCAGCCTGTTGGCCCTTTCATTGCCAAAAATACCATGATGACCAGGAATCTATCCAAAACAAATAGTTTGGCCACTGGAAGTAGCTTTTTGAAGTAATTTTCTGGACTCAAATAGGATTGGATTACCAGAACTGTAGTAAAAGGGGAACTTTGCTAGAGCTTGTAAAGCACTCTTAGAGTCTGTAAGTATTAAAGATTTACGTAACTTCATAAGCAAAATATACTCAATAGCTTTAAAAAATTCCAAAAAGTTCTCCTGTTTGAACAGATGCTTCTGGAGGAAGTTTAATTTTTTGAATAATACCTAATTGGTGGTGGTATACTCCAATGCCTACAATGCCAGTACTATTGTGTTTAGAGGCATCACTATAAATACAATGCCAGTCTTGCCAATCCTGATCAAGAGTAAAATTTAGTTTAGTATTGGCATTAGTGTCATTTTTAAAATTCCTAAATCAGAATGAATTGTTGGGGAAATAACGAGAGACTCGAAATCAGTGCAAAATATAGGAAGATACTGAGATTTGTGAGTCGGGGCTTGAAATGATATAAATTTACGGTAGCTTATAACCATGCAAGGTATCTTTTTGTGAGTCCAATATGGGGAATCATTTATGTATTCAGATAAAGTTTGCAATTTAGATAAAAGAGGGTGATTATGAAACTGGAAGGAGCGAAAAATAAATTTATCACATAATTGCTGGCGCCTAAATGCCAAAGGAGGTTCTCCACATTCGACTTGCATGGCATTGATAGGACTGGACTTCATAGCCCCTAATACAATTCTTAATGCTTTATACTGAATACTATCTAATTTTTTTAAACCAGTGATATAACAAGGTTCCAAAAAGTATGAGCCATAATCTAAATTACTTCTAATCAATGCATTATATACAAGTCTAAGGGTGAAAGGGTGAGCACCCCACCACACTCCTGATAAACATCTGAGAACATTTAGAAGTCTTTCACACTTGGTGGAAATGTAGTAACAGTGAGGAATGCCAGTGAATTTTGAATCTAGAATTACTCCTAGGAATTTAGCTTCTGTATGAATTGGAATATCAGATCCATTATATTTTACAGAAACATGAGGAGGTGAACGCATGCGAGAAAATAATACTACACTACTTTTCGGAACAGAGAGATTCAAGCCATGAAGATCCAGCCATGTTTTCAAATTACCTAGAGAAGATGTTAAAGTGTGGGAACATTCAGTCACAGATTTACCAATAACATAAAGGAGTAAATCATCTGCATACTGTAAAACATTTAACCCAACCACATGAATGGAATTTTCCAAATCATAGGTATAAATATTGTAAAGAATTGGGGATAATACCGAACCTTGAGGAATTCCTTTCCAGATTAAGCGAGATTTATGCATATTTCCTTGTTTGATATGTATTGATCTTTCTGATAACATGTTGACTATGAAATTAATAAACACAGAAGGAACTTGTAATAAAAGCATTTTATTCCTCAAGATAGGTATCAACACCGAATCGTAGGCAGCTGATATCTAGAAAGGTCGCTAAAATAGCTTCATTTTGAGTGAATGCTAACCTGATGTCAGCAGTAAAAATTCCTAAGCTGTCCATGGTACTTTTTCCTTTGCGAAAACCGAATTGACTTGAAGCTAGTAAGCCATTACTTTCCAAGTGCCATTCTAAGCGATTTTTCACTAGGTGCTCAGCAATCTTGGCCTGCACAGATGAAAGGGCAATAGGTCTAAAAGATGAGGATTCTAGTGAGGACTTATGGGGTTTTAGTACTGGGATCACTTCTTGAGATTTCCAACCTGGAGGAATGACACCAGAAAATACAACAGTATTTATAATAGATAAATAATAAGAAAGAGATGAGTCATTTAGATGAGATAAAAATGAATATGGGATGCTATCTAAGCCAGGAGCTGAATCTTTGACATGAGACAATATTCCTCTGAGTTCATACAGACTAAATGGAGAATTGATACCAGAACTTACTTCAGGAGAAGCAGATAAAATACTGGAATTAAATTCAGGGACAAAAGGAGGAGCAAGGGAATCTAAAAAAATGTCAGCAATTTCATCCTGAAGCAAACATTGTTCAGTTTCTTTGAACACAGATCTAAACCGGTGAACATTATTCCATACAGCAGAAGGAGGAGTGTCTGGAGATAATGAGGAACAGAATTTTTTCCATCCCTCCCACTTTTTCTTTTTAAACAATTTGCGAGTAGTGGTTATTAACTCAGATAAAATATTTAGATTTGCCATAGTGGAATTTAATTTATATATTTTTTCTGCTTCTTTTCTTTTCTTAATTGCAGCAGTGCATTCTTGATCCCACCATGGAGGGGAAGGGATTTTACTGGAACTAGATTTTTTAAAAGGGAATATTTCATCAGCAGCCTCTACTAAAATTGAAGCAAGAGCTTCAGCACAAACAGTTGAATTGTTGCTACTGACTGGAGGAAGAGAACCTATTTTTTCATCAACTTTAACTTTATATAAACTCCAATCGGCATTATTCAAATTATCTATACTAATATTATAAAGCTGAAGAGTTTGTTTGTTTGTTTGTTTGAACGCGCTAATCTCAGAAACTACTGGCCCGATTTGAAAAATTATTATTATGTTGGACAGTTCATTTATCGAGGAAGGCTTTAAGCTATATGACATAAAGATACGACTCACAAGACTACAGCAGCAATGAAAAATGTTGCGAAAACGGGAGAAAGATATTCCTTTTGAGAGCTTCCGCTGCGTACGCTGCGGAAACCGCTAAAGTAACACAAAAATCATGTATGACAGGATTGTTCAGCATTAAGAGTTTAATAATAAAGTCCGCGACAGCATAAGTCTATCTTTTATGGTTGACTTACTACAACCTTTTTTATGTTAATAAATTTGTAAAAAAATAATGCATCATTTTTAGAGGCGTATTATACACAGGTATTTATTCTTATCAAAATAAATACACTCATCATCACGAGCATTTCATTTAGAACAAAGTTGCCCTTTATATCATTTGATTCCAATAAATATCTTAGGAGCTATCACAGTTTTAACATAACTCCGCACCAAAATAATGTTCGCAGCTTAAGTACAACGTGCGCTTGCGCTAATCTATACTAATATTATAAAGCTGAAGAGTTTGTTTGTTTGTTTGTTTGTTTGTTTGTTTGTTTGTTTGTTTGTTTGAACGCGCTAATCTCAGAAACTACTGGCCCGATTTGAAAAAATATTTTTACGTTAGATAGTCCATCTATCGAGGAAGGCTTTAGGCTATATAACATGAAGATACGACTCACAAGACCACAGCAGCAATGAAAAATGTTGCGAAAACGGGAGAAAGATATTCCTTTTGAGAGCTTCCGCTGCGTACGCTGCGGAAACCGCTAAAGTTACACAAAAATCATGTATGACAAGATTGTTAAGCATTAAGAGTTCTATAATAAAGTCCGCGACAGCATAAGTCTATCTTTTATGGTTGACTTACTACAACCTTTTTTATGTTAATAAATTTGTAAAAAAATAATGCATCATTTTTAGAGGTATGTGTATACACACAGGTATTTATTCTTATCAAAATAAATACATTCATCATCACGAGCATTTCATTTAGAACAAAGTTGCCTTTTATATCATTTGATTCCAATAAATATCTTAGGAGCTATCACAGTTTTAACATAACTCCGCACCAAAATAATGTTCGCAGCTTAAGTACAACGTGCGCTTGCGCTAATTATATTATAAAGCTGAAGAGTTTGTTGGTTTGAACGCGCTTATCTCAGGAACTGCTAAACCGATTTGTAAAAATATTTCTGTGTTAGATAGCTTATTTAATGAGAAAGGCTTTAGGATATAAAACATGACGCTGCGACGGGAGGGGAGGGAGCAAACTCAAAACGCGCGGACGAAGTCGCGGGGGACCGCTAGTGTTTAATACGAGGCTTATGTCACAGTAATATTATGTCTATCAGTATTGTAACTGGCCCGTGTCCTTGAAATAAGTACCTACAGCAGCACAGTAGGTTAGCATGCGATAGGGCTGTCGCCCACCTACAGCGTTTTATTTTATTGCATCTGCCTTACGTTTACGTTTCTATCTAGTTTTGAGATTGTAAATTTATTACTTTTTATTTATATATCTATTAGTACATATACTTATAGATAAATAAATAAAAACAATATGAAATATCAATATGATAACATAAAATCATCGCAATCAACCTTCTAGTTTTCGAGAAACTCGTGGACAAACATACATATATACATTCATACATACAAATATTACATACATACATACAAACATGAATAATATTTGGCACACAAATTCAGAAGGTAGTATAGATTAACATACGCAAAAATGGTACAATTCCAACAATATTACATACATACATTGAATTGATAACGTCCTTTTTTTGAAGTCGGTTAAAAAGGAAATACTAATCCATTAAGACACAAGCCACAAATTACGTAGTAGGTAGGTACCTGCTTACCTAATAGTAAGTCTTATTATTTTACAGTCTTACTGTTTTTACTTTCGGAGTTTCCAGGTAATCGAAAAAAAGTTATCTCTGGGTGCGGTATTTAAGAATTCATGCAACCAAAAACAGCACAATATATTCTACTTGCCATATTAAAAAGCTACTTGTACTTATTTCCACTTATTTCTAGTAAAAATTCGCGCGGTTACTGATTAAAACCAACACACCGTCCGGTCGTCACTGCGGCACGTCCGCGACTGTAGCATGCCGAGCGCATGCCGAGATCCTAACGAGTAGGTATAGCTCGCGCGTCGTCCGTTTGTATGAAGTTACAATACTGTAGACATAATATTACCGTGCTTATGTACAAATGTATTTTTGCCAAATGTAGTTGGGAAAGTAATAAGGACAGGGAAGTGATCACTTCCATATGAAGAGGAAAGTGTACACCAAGTAAGAGAGGAGGCTAGACTAGGAGAGCATATAGAAAGGTCTG
This sequence comes from Pyrausta purpuralis, assembly GCA_963924145.1. NCBI lineage: Eukaryota > Metazoa > Arthropoda > Insecta > Lepidoptera > Crambidae > Pyrausta > Pyrausta purpuralis. The sequence continues at coordinate 5,608,578 of OZ001650.1, forward strand.
GGGCACTTTTTCCTTCATTTGGAGGAGTGCGGCGGGTAGGTACACCTGTATTAAGTAGACATAAATTATGCTTGTCTAATATGTCTATAATTCTACTACCATAACAATTAGAAACAGAGCTACCCCACAAATTATGTTGGGCGTTAAAGTCACCCATTATAAGAATGGGATAGGCAGCAAAGAAATGATTTGATCTAATTCATTGAAGATAGAAGAAGGATGAGGGATGTATAATGAAACAAAACATATATTATTAACTTTAATTGCAATTATGGAGAGATCAGTATTGTGATGCGGGATAGGGATGTGGATGAAGGGTAAAGAGCTATGAACCAGGAGAGCTACACCAGCATAGCTGTCAGAGCGATCTTCTCTAATACAAGAGAAATTCTTAATTTTAAAAAGAGACTCTGGCTTAAGCCAGGTCTCTTGGATGGCAACAATAAACGGATTAAATCGATTTATTTGATAAATTAAGTCACTTTTTTTTGAACTAACACTGCGGCAATTCCATTGAATCACCTTTTCCAGACTCAATGTAATTAGACCTAACAATTTCATTTTGGGGTTGGGCAACGTGGGACGGTGAAAATATGAAATTGGATTGATTCAACATGGTTATTAGGGTTGATAATAATTCTTTTATAGTCATATTATCATGAGAGTTTACTAAATTACTATTTATAAGAGTACATCCACTTTTTGTGATGGGATTGTTGTAATCTTTAATAATGGCTTCATGGGCTGCTCGGTCATAACCTTTGCTTCGTGGAGGAGGAGAACTGGGTTTTTTGAAAATTGTCTTTTTGTAAGATGTTATGGTACTAGCATTTTTACCATTGTTAGTATTTGGAGCATCAGAAAACTTTGGTTCGCTAAACTGTGATGAAGCGGTTGAAATCAAAACATCTGCATAAGACTTCGATAGAGGAGGATGTAATTTGACTGCCTCAGCATATGATATGCAGGACTTGGCCATGGTTTCTTTAATAGCTCTTTGGCGAGTGTACTCCTGGCATTTTCTATTAGTCGCAAAGTGATTACCAGAACAAAGACAGCAAGAAACAGACTCCTCATCCACTGAGCAACTATCACCGGAGTGGTTTTGCCCACATTTATAGCATTTAGGTGTTGATCTGCATTGAGATTTAATGTGACCATATCGGCAACAATTAAAACATTGAATGGTTGGGTAAATATATAAATCTACTGGCAACGAATTGTAGCACATATAAACTCTCTTTGGTAATACCTGCCCATCAAATGTTATGACCACAGTCTCTATGGGTATAAAATCTGTTTTTCCATTAGTGACAGTTTTTTTCTTTAGTCTCCGAACTTTGATTATATTGCCGCACCCTGCTGGAACGGAAATGTTGGCAATAATTTCCTCATCTGACCAATCCACTGGGACACCCCTTACTACACCAATGCGAGTAACACTAAAAATAGGAATAAATGCTTTGTAGTTTTTAGTTCTTAATACTTCATTATCAATAAATGAGTTTGCATCTTCAAAAAAGTTTGCAAAAATGTCGACCACGTCCCGAAAAGTTTCCCGCGCTTTTTTTCAGTCCATATTTTGGCATAGATATGATGGATGCTGACACTGACAGTTGTCAAGTGTGACAGCTGCCGTTTTTCCGGTTCCGCACTGTTGGTCGTGCGTCGGAGTGGAACGTGTGAGAATATGTAAAAAATAAAATTGTGATTACGGGGCACGCCCCAAATTATTTTGTAGTTTGATAGTTATTCCTGGTAAGTATCTGCAGAAAGGTTGGCGTTGATTTTGTTTGTTGCGAGACATTTCTTGGAGTCTGAGCACATGGTTCTTTTTATCGTTTCAGACGCCGCCAACATGTCAATTTGGATGAATTAATTTCGAAAATGATTTGATATAAATGACTGGAAAATGGTAAGTACTTTGGGAAACTCCTTTGGAGATCCTTGTAAAGAAAATGTAGCCTACCTACATCTGGGCATATTGTATTGAGAGTTGTAATTTTTATCATTTCAGTTCTCAAATAGGAAAATTAGTATAAATGTTTAGTAAACAATTCAGAAATTATATGGCGAGCCAGCTGTTGCAGGTATTAAATTGGTTTATTAAAGATTTCATAAATTGGGTGATGAAAAGTATACCCACCCTCACTGAGAAAAAAAAATTGGTTGTTGACTGGAACTTTCTTTTATTTCTAGGTTTCGCTTTTGATATGTGTCTGTAAATTGTACAGTCACAATTTGGTGATCATGTTGTAACCTCAGGTAAATATTTATTATGAAAAGTTAGTGTTTTCTTAACTTTTACTTTGGTTTGTGCGTTGAACTAACATTTTGTAAGTTCTTTTCAGTGACCTTAATAAGACCTTACTTGGACCTCATTTGGATTAATTTTGAAGTCAGATTTTCCTGATGGATTGATTTGCTTCTTGTCTGCTGTTTTGGGGATGGATTGGTATCGGTGAAATTTTTGGGTAACGTTGCAGAGTTTTCTCTAGTTTGATGCAACAAAGATTTGAAATAGTAACCTCCATTGAAATCCAAGGTTGGTTTTCCTTGTATTACTTTAACTTTAGTGAAAAGTGGGATAATTTAGCTATTAATTTAAGCATAACTTAGGAATCCCTTTGATAATAAATTTTGGAATCAATTAGGAAATTAAAAACTTAAATTGGTGGTTTATCTTTATTTAATTAGAAATTTGTGAACATAAAGATTTGTAATAGAATAGATATAGATAACTAAATTAGAACCTAACCTAGTCTCTACTGAATTCTGAGCTATTAAGTTTTGTATTTGATTTTTTTTGAAGGTGTTAAAAGGTAAATGTGTAATAGCAAATTTGAATAAACTTTTGTTGCCAAATGCTATACCCGGATTTCTTTATTTCATTTGAATATTAGTACCTTTTAAACACCCTTTGTCCACACTAGCCGGGAGTGACGGTCACAAATGGCGCCCAACTTTAGAATTAGTTATTAGTACATTTTTGAACACTTTGTTGTTAGAATTTTTTTTGGATGCTAATTAACCACCATATTACTTACCTTAGGTTTAATTTTGCTTATGTTACTAACTGGTTAGGAATTATCCCACAAGTTTAGTGTTGCATCAAACAATTTGTATTTACTAACCAAATAAAAGTTATTGTTACGGTGTAAACCTTATTTTGTGAAATCCCAATTTGTTGTGTTTGATTATATTTGGCATTTAAAATACTCACAATCTGTTTAAGTATTGTGATATATTTTGAGTTGTTTTGGTTGTAATATTTTGGACTCACTTTATATTGTTTTGTATGAAAACTTGTAAAAATATAAACCACCAAATAAAAGTTAACATGATTAATTAATGTTACTTAACAGTGATTATACAGTGTAATTTATACAAGTTGCTTTGCGAATTAGTTGAATTAGTTTTGGATTTTAATTATTGCTTTTGTTGTGGTTACATTGATAAATGAGTTATGAAGTAAATTGTAGGGTCATTGTGGTTACGTGTCAGCGTTATTGGAGTTGTTCTGAAAACGAATTAAATTGTTAATTGCGTCTGTTTGGTATACTCGTATAAACCAAGAAATTAGTTACAATTTTCTTGGTGTAACGCATTGTTTTGGTAAATCGACTCTGTTGTTTCCTATTAGGCGTGCTACTGGTTCGATTGTTGCCTAAAATTTTAGAAACCATTTATAGTGATTCATGAGTTACTGAAACCGTGATTGTGGTTAATTGGACACATATTATGGGATCGTGATTCAGGGAGGCACTGGTTTGTTACAACATTCCTTAACATAATTTTACAGGGATACCGGGACGGAGTTCGCAGTAACTATGCCTAAGGAGTATTATGTTGGCGAGTTCGGTTTTTTTATTTAAGTTTTTAGTGCCCGTGCTAGACATGCCACAAATTTTGTTGTTTTGGAGCGCAGAAATGCGTTCTGGGTTTTGGTTGGTGAGGTAGTTTGGAAGGCCAGCTACACTCAGGTGATGCCCAATTGGGCACCAGTTTGTTTGTTTTTTTGTTTGGTGTGGGATCACTGAGGTATTTTTCACCATTTTGTTTACGAGTTGGAGGCTATGGATGGTCGTTCACTCGGTTTGTGGCATATTTAGGATATTAAGACATAAGTTTTGATTCGACTAGAGTTTCTTTGGTTGTGTTTAAATTGATGAAAATTCTAAACACAAAAGTGAAAGGGTTCAGTTTTATTTAGATTGAGAAATAAAACTGTTTAGTTTTTGTATGATGAAGTATGAAAGGCGAGGTTGATAAGATTTTTGCTTGTGGAAGAATGAAATTAATTTGTTTGTGGGTATGTTTTAGCGGAAACCCTTAAGTTAAGTCGCTTGAAATTATTTGAATGTGTTTGTTGCCTGATTTTGACTTAATTAACTTTATGAGTAAATTGAGAAAAAAAGAAATTACTTTGACATTGATATTTTATTTTGAGGGCTTTTGGAAAATTTTGAACAGAACATTCAATGTAGGTAGTTTTTTTTTTGTGAGCTTTTGGATTATTTTGAACAGAACAATCTTTAATGGCGTTGACGTTGAGATCTTTAGGTATTTATGAATGTTTATAGTTGGAATATTCTTAAACGGCGTTTTAAGGTTTTTGTTTCTCAGGATTTTAACATTATTTACTTAATGATTATGAGTAAATTATAAAAAAAATTTTGAGGTTGTTTGTTACTTTTTTTTTCACCGTAAGAAAATATAAGGATATTATATAGTCATTATGCATAAAATGGCTGTATGGATTGCGGGTTTATTTTTATTTTTTTGAGCTTCGAAGCTTTGTTCTTATTTATGGTTAGGAGTTTTTATTTTGAGGCCTCTTAGATGTAGTTTTTGGTTTATACTTTTGAATCATTCAGATAATATCAACTAGTGATATAGTAAATAGGATGTCTTCTTAGGTTAGTTTGAACTTGTTGGATAGTGGAAGTAGATTATTTTGATTTATTTTGGCATTTGGTAACAGTACATATTTTTACAGTTACGGAAGCTGGGGACAGCTTTCGGTTCACTGTAGTGAACCTCTTTTCTTTGGGAGGGGGGTATTGTAACGTTGTATATTTTTGTCTAAGTTCGCGTGAAACGAAAAGCTTAATGGATGTGGGACTCCAGTCCATATTTTGGCATAGATATGATGGATGCTGACACTGACATTTGTCAAGTGTGACAGCTGCCGTTTTTCCGGTTTCGCACTGTTGGGCGTGCGTCGGAGTGGAACGTGTGAGAATATGTAAAAAATTAAAATTGTGATTACGGGGCACGCCCCAAATTATTTTGTAGTTTGATAGTTATGTAGTTTTTGGTTTATACTTTTGAATCATTCAGATAGTATCAACTAGTGATATAGTAAATAGGATGTCTTCTTAGGTTAGTTTGAACTTGTTGGATAGTGGAAGGAGAAATCAAATCAAATCAAATCAAATCATTTATTTGTAGAACATTGGTGACAGAATTCAGGTGGTACATATATGATAAGTAGTGCTCTATGTTTGGCCTATGAGTGGCGTACAAAATTTACAAACAAAAAAAAAACATGCCAGTTGAATCACAGTATAAGTATATCATAATAATTCAATGTCAATTTAAAAATAATAATAATATATATATATTTAACAAAATTATCATGTCAAAATTATATTACAAAGTACCAGTCAAAAATTCGGAAAATTTATAATATGATTTTCTTATCAAAATTGACAACAATTCCCTGCGAAATGTGTTCAAGCTGGCGTCTCTTAAGTTTTTTGGCAATTTGTTATAAATTTTAGGAGCCATACAGTAAAAGCTTTTCCTCTTTAATGCGGTTTTACAAATTGGTGCGCTTAAAGTGTGTATATGACGTCTACTGGATAGAGTCGGAAACAGATGCAGATTTCTCTTGACAAAGACCGCCATCTCGTAAATGTAGAGCGAGGGAACTGTTAATATTTTTAATTCCTTGAAGTGTGGTTTGCAGCTGTCCCTCCAATGCAAGGATTTTATAGCTCTGATGCATTTTTTTTGTGCTCTGAAAACTTGCAATTTATCAGTGCCGTTGCCCCAGAAAATAATTCCGTATCTTAAAATGGATGAGATATATACGTGGTAAGCTGTTAGTACCATTCCGAGATTTGCAACTCTTGTTAATTTTCTTATTGCATAAACAAATTTGTTGATACGTGTACACAGCTCGTTTATATACGTCGTCCATTTTGTTTGATAATCTATATGTATACCTAAGAACTTTGTGGAGTCAACTGATTCTACAATTTGGTTATTATATCGTATAGTCAAGTTAGGTGTTTGGGTATGTTGGCGGAAGTGAATTATTTTAGTTTTTTCAATGTTTATGTTCAGATTATTCAAGTCAAGCCATTCAATCACAGTATTAAGAGTCTTGTTTATTTCATTTTCATATGTCAAAATATTTTCACATTTTATTAAGATTGTGCAGTCATCGGCAAATAAAGTCATAGGATATTTGATACATGTCGGCAAATCATTTATGTATATTATGAATAAGTGGGGACCGAGTATCGTTCCTTGTGGAACACCGTACTCTACATCTCTTTATTGGGACTGATATTCTTTTTCTAGAGGCCTTTGTTCATTCATTTCAATGTTTTTGATAGTAGTGAGTTGCTTTCTATTACTAAGATACGATTCTATCAGATTCAGAGCAATTCCACGTATGCCATAGTGTTGAAGTTTGTGTAACAGTAAATTGTGTTTGACATAATCAAAAGCTTTTGACATGTCCATAAATACTGCACATATTTTTTGTCTTTCATCTACAGAATCGGTTACAAGTTTTAATAAATTGTGTATGGCCATATTTGTGGATTTGTTTTGTCGAAAACCATATTGATGTGGGGTGAATACATTGTGTTTTTAAAAAAATGTGTTAATTCTACTGTATATTGCCCTTTCAAAGACTTTTGATAGTACAGGTATAAGAGCTATAGGTCTATAATTTGCCATATTGGTTCTGTCGCCTTTTTTAAAAAAAGGCTTTATTATAGATATCTTAAAAGCTTCAGGGAATATACCCTGACTTAAGCATAAATTTATAATATGTGATAGAGCTGGGGCAAGATGTTCAGCACAACACTTTATTGCTGCCGTGCATATATCATCATAGTCAACACTAGCTGTGTTTTTAAGAGACATTATTATATTACGAATTTCAAAACTGGATGTTGGTGTAAGAAAAATAGAGTTCATGTTTGATTGAGTTGAAATTTGAATTTTGTTAATTTTTGATGTCAATTTTGATGTGTTTTTAATTTGGTCAATAAAGTTATTGTTTAGTGCATTTACAATGTCAATGGGGTTAGATACAATTTTGCCTTCGTTATAGACAGCTGTAATAGTTTCCCGTGGAAGGTTATGTTTATTTCTATTAATGATAGCCCATGTAGCTTTAGACTTATTTTGTGATGAATTTAAAGTATAATTGTTTTGACTCTTTTGTGTCAAGATTATAATTTTTTTGAGCCGTTTTGTATAGTTTTGTAGTCGCTCTTTATTTTCTAAAGTTGGGGATTTCCTGTAGTGCCACAGCATTTTTCTTTTATTTTTGCTACACAACCTAATGCCTCGAGAAATCCATTTCTGCTTTTTTCTAGTTTTTATAGTTATAAATTTCAAAGGAAAACATAGATTGTAGAACAGGTGTACTATCTCATAAAAGTAGTTGTATGCTTCATTAGTGTCAGTTATTTTATATAATTCAGAAAAGCTCAAACTGCCTATAGCATCATGAAATTTTTTCATATTATCTGCACACAAATCTCGTTTTTTAATGCGCCATTGGTTTATAAGTATTTTTTTATTAACTGGGCATTATAACAGTTGCGCTGTATGATCTGATAAATTAAGATCTAATACCTGTGACTTACACTGCCAAATGTTAGTTGCAAAGTTATCTATACATGTTCCACTGCTAGGTCTAGTTAGCTCATTAATCTGTAACCTGAGATTATAATTATGTAGTACGTTCTCAAACTCTATACACATTTTATTCTTGTTCAAAATATTGATATTAAAGTCTCCACATAATATTTTTTTTTTGTTTTTATAATGACACAGATAGTCAAGCAATTGAGTCAACTTTTCTAAAAATAGATCGAAATCAGAACTTGGCGTTCTGTACACACATATAACAACTATATTAGATAATGTAAGCTCTATAGCACAGCATTCTATTACACTTTTAATGCAAAATTTACTTAAATTAACGGCTCTATATTCATGTTCTCTGCGAACTAGAATGCAAGAGCCTCCTCGCCGTCTATCTCTAGAGCAATATCCGACCAATTTGAAGTTACATAATGATACATTGATTGTATCATCATTAAGCATGAAGTGTTCCGTTATACATATAACATCTAAATCACACCCGGCAGAATACAATTCTTCTATATGAACAGATAGCTGATCTATTTTGTTAAGTAGGCCACAGATATTCTGGTGAAATATGTTTATATAATCATGGGAATGAATATTTACATTATTTTGGAACTGTTTGTTTTGGACCATGCTATTATATTTCTTTGGATTGAAAGAAACGAAAGGAATTATGTTCCTCAGACTCAATTACAGATTTCTGAGGGGTCACTAAGTTTGGGTTAGAAAAGTTCTCCCCCTGGATAAAATATGCCGTTTTAATAGTTGTAATAAATTTATTCATGTCATACAAGATAAGTTTTTGGCCTCGCATGTTGATTTTACCAGAATAGCTAGAGAACATATCATATGAGTAATTTAAATTTCTTTTTGAGTCTAATATATAGCAGTATTCATATTTTAAGTTATCAAAGTATAATAATTCATTGAATGTTTCTATCCTTTGATTGTAAATATTAGCCTGGTGGAGTAGTTTAAACGTAGGTAAGCAAAGTATAACATTTGTGTGTTGCACAGATAGTAGTTCCTTACGTGATTGTTCAACAATTTTTTTATAATTTTTTGATACACTTAAATCAGTTTCCCCTAAAAATAATATACAGTAATCTTGATAGGTATAGTTAACAAGTTTCTTATTAATTCTGTTTATCAGTTGATGTATGTTGGCCCCAGGCATTCGATAGTGACACATATCATAATCTTTGAAATTTGCTGTTACTGCCCTCGCTAGTTCACTGCGGCGAGTGTTGCTAATAATGCATATTTTGGTGTTTCCAACTTCTTCTTTGTTAATTGAAGTATTTGATACGGTATTTTTTTCGATGTCAAATCTGTGACTGAAGTGTGAATTGGAGGGGCTAGGAAGTGACTTGGTTAGGTTTCTGATTTGGTTATTCAATTTTCGTATCTCATATTTGGCGCTGTTTAGTTCACTTTGTAGGTCAGTGATTTGCTGTTCTAATACTCTAACTTTTTCTAAGGAGAGCATTTTACCTTCTCTAGAGGTGGGTGGCGGGGTAAACGTTCTCAGTATTTCTGGAAGCCATGTAGCTCGTCTTTTCTTTTTCTTTTCAGTTCCGATTGTGATGTTTGAAGATGGAGTCGATTTGCATATGGATTTTAGAATAACAATTTCTTGTGATAATTTATCAATTTGCCTTTTTAAGTCAATATTTTCTAGTATCTTGTTATCAAGCTCCTCTTGCGTAATCTCTAGGTCTTTTTGTGTGTTCTGAAGTTCCATGCTGATGTCTTTGAGTGTTATTATTTTGCTTTTATTTTGGCATTTGGTAACAGTACATATTTTTACAGTTACGGAAGCTGGGGACAGCTTTCGGTTCACTGTAGTAAACCTCTTTTCTTTGGGAGAGGGGTATTGTAACGTTGTATATTTTTGTCTAAGTTCGCGTGAAACGAAAAGCTTAATGGATGTGGGACTCTAGTCCATATTTTGGCATAGATATGATGGATGCTGACACTGACAGTTGTCAAGTGTGACAGCTGCCGTTTTTCCGGTTCCGCACTGTTGGTCGTGCGTCGGAGTGGAACGTGTGAGAATATGTAAAAAATAAAATTGTGATTACGGGGCACGCCCCAAATTATTTTGTAGTTTGATAGTTATTCCTGGTAAGTATCTGCAGAAAGGTTGGCGTTGATTTTGTTTGTTGCGAGACATTTCTTGGAGTCTGAGCACATGGTTCTTTTTATCGTTTCAGACGCCGCCAACATGTCAATTTGGATGAATTAATTTCGAAAACGATTTGATATAAATGACTGGAAAATGTACTAGTAGTAAATGTAAAATGTAAGTACTTTGGGAAACTCCTTTGGAGATCCTTGTAAAGAAAATGTAGCCTACCTACATCTGGGCATATTGTATTGAGAGTTGTAATTTTTATCATTTCAGGTCTCAAATAGGAAAATTAGTATAAATGTTTAGTAAACAATTCAGAAATTATATGGCGAGCCAGCTGTTGCAGGTATTAAATTGGTTTATTAAAGATTTCATAAATTGGGTGATGAAAAGTATACCCACCCTCACTGAGAAAAAAAAAATTGGTTGTTGACTGGAACTTTCTTTTATTTCTAGGTTTCGCTTTTGATATGTGTCTGTAAATTGTACAGTCACAATTTGGTGATCATGTTGTAACCTCAGGTAAATATTTATTATGAAAAGTTAGTGTTTTCTTAACTTTTACTTTGGTTTGTGCGTTGAACTAACATTTTGTAAGTTCTTTTCAGTGACCTTAATAAGACCTTACTTGGACCTCATTTGGATTAATTTTGAAGTCAGATTTTCCTGATGGATTGATTTGCTTCTTGTCTGCTGTTTTGGGGATGGATTGGTATCGGTGAAATTTTTGGGTAACGTTGCAGAGTTTTCTCTAGTTTGATGCAACAAAGATTTGAAATAGTAACCTCCATTGAAATCCAAGGTTGGTTTTCCTTGTATTACTTTAACTTTAGTGAAAAGTGGGATAATTTAGCTATTAATTTAAGCATAACTTAGGAATCCCTTTGATAATAAATTTTGGAATCAATTAGGAAATTAAAAACTTAAATTGGTGGTTTATCTTTATTTAATTAGAAATTTGTGAACATAAAGATTTGTAATAGAATAGATATAGATAACTAAATTAGAACCTAACCTAGTCTCTACTGAATTCTGAGCTATTAAGTTTTGTATTTGATTTTTTTTGAAGGTGTTAAAAGGTAAATGTGTAATAGCAAATTTGAATAAACTTTTGTTGCCAAATGCTATACCCGGATTTCTTTATTTCATTTGAATATTAGTACCTTTTAAACACCCTTTGTCCACACTAGCCGGGAGTGACGGTGACACTGTCGATCCATTGTCTTGAACTGACCTGAGGTACCCAAGTCACGACCTTCAGCCAACACTAGACTTCTACCAGTTAGGTCATTACCTTAACAATCGCTTGGTCAATTTGATTCTGTCTTCTTTGATTGAACGACACAATTTGTATCTTTTTTTGTTACGAGTCTTGTACCGAGTTGACAACAGAAAAGGTTAGTAATAAATATTTTATTCTTACATTTTTGGTATAGATATATATTTCACTTAATAAGTAGGTACATTTGAGTACGAATATTATTCACCTACAATTATACTTGCTTTTAATTTAAATTATTTAATATTAAATATTGGACACCGATCACTTACATTGCTCCAATCCCAAAGGAAATGGCCAATGCACTTGTGTTATGGAAATCAGACACAACGGTGGTACCACAACACCCAGACCAGAGACAATATAGAAAAGATCGTTTTCTAAATTGACCCGACCGGGAATCGAGCCCGGGACCTCAGAGCGGCGACACCTTGAAACCAGCGTGCTCAGCCACTACACCAAGGAGGTCGTCAGTCAGTCGTCTGTTACACGATGATTCCCGATCCTAGTCTGCCCCGCATATTTACTTAGATCTGTAATAGTAGACTTATGCACTAAACCACATACTCACTGTGTGCGACTTATGTATCCCCACTGTATTCACTAAAGTACACATTGTCTTCGTCATATTTTATTCAATACATCATAATTTATACACCTATCTAGGTGTCAAACCTATTTAACGTTTGTTATGGAAATGCCGGAAGTGTCCACCATGTTGAATGTAACTCGGATATCATATAAGAATATTTTGGATTAATCTTTAGATTATCTTATTATTATAATAATATTTTATTAATTGTAAATTGATTATTTAAAGATTATTGGGACACTTATTAGATTTTTATGTTTGCCGTATAACAAATGTTCATTTTGCCGCCAAAAGGAAGTTGACTCTGATTGGTTGGTGGAGGTTAGATTTATTTTAAATATTGTAACTATTAAAATAATAATCTAGAAAGCTTACTAAAATCAGTACGATGAATAACTAAATAATTAATGGAATTTATATATATTTAAATAGTAGATTGTTTATCCCTACAAATAAATATTATAGTAAATGTTCATATATGGAAACGGATGTCGTCCCCACTGTTTTTCTACCGTTGTTCAGGGTTTTGATTTGTATAAAAGCGAGCTGTATGCCAGGATATAGTCTCTGTTTGTACTTACTCTCACTTTGTGCCCTATCTTTGTGCTATTTTGTTGGAATAGAACTATTGGAGAAGAACTTGGAGATTTGTACTACGTGTTGATTTTCAAGCACCCCACACGCGGTCACACGTCATTATAAAGCTGAAGATTTTTTTTGTTCGTTTGAACGCACTTATCTCAAGAACTGCTGGATCGAAATTTTGTTTTTGTGATGGATAGCTTATTTATTGAGAAAAGATTAATCCAATATCTATATAATTATATCAATATCTACTACTACTACTCTTTTTTATAATATTAGTATAGCTATACATATATATATTTTTTGCATATCATATCATTTCATATCGCGCACCCACAATACAAATATTGAAAGATAGACCCCACTAACTTGGCGAAACTTTGTCATTTCCATGCAATATTACATTCGACGACTTCTTGCGAATAGGAAATTTTCAGATAACACTGAAGCGGTGAGAATATTAAAAAACTTTTGTGGCGCAAACTTGGATTGTCTTTTTTGAACGCCTGTTGAGGGTGTTATTTCGTTCCGGATCCAGTCGTGTTGGCGACTTATTTCGAACAGCTTCGTTTGTTACACTGTTAAGCCCCATTTCACTTTAGCTTAGTGTTAGATGCCTTTTTGTTTATTGGCCGGAACAATTGGTATCGTGGCGTTGGTTTTCCTGTTAGAAAAAAGAATAGAGGTATTTTTTATGTTTTGTCTTAGTAGTAACTTAAACGTTGAACACATTTCAATACTGACATTAAAAATCCCAACTTTTCAATTATTTTAAAAGCTAAGTTATCAATTTTATGAACTTGATACATTTAGGCATCTACTTATAAAATAAGCGTTTGAACTACATAGGTGATCTTCTCACTAACAAAAAAATCTGAAGCCTACTTCACAAGACTGCAACCTTACACAGGAGTGAAATTGAAACACGAATTTCAGTGCACCTTCCAAATGATCTAGATCGAAGCAAAATTCATCGGACATAAAGCTGTGGTTAGATGAAAGCGTCCGTTTTAGTTTTAATGTTCTCACACATGCGGTGGAGTTTGGTGAACTAGGTGGTTGTCATACTCTTTTGCATCATGCTTAGAAATGTCAATTTTCTATATTAAGCACATGTAGCAATAAACGTGTAAACGAATCCCTGCTAATAAATTTACAAGCAATAAATTAATTCGAAATTGAGTTTCCTTTTCCTTTTTTTTTTGCAAAACTGCAGCATCCTCTTAACCCTACGGTAATACGGACAAGATCCGCCTTAGAAAAATAAGGTCATGTACAAAATAGGAACAAAACTTGTTTGTTAAAAATAGTTATTACTTTATCCACTTATATTTTTCAAAACTACATTTGATTAACATTTGGTAAATATAAGTTTCTGGTTCACAGATTTATTTTTTATACTAATTTGAATTTGAAATAAATGTCAACTAAAAAAAAGTAAGCTTTACTTGATATAACTACACGTCCTTTCTAATAACTAAGGTGTCCTTTTAAAAGGCTAGTAGTATAATCTGGGTTTATAACGCGAAAGTTTGTGAAGACGGATGTATGTTTGTCAGAAAGAAAACACGAAAATACATTTATGAATTCGTTCTCGCGCAAACCTACTTAATGGATATTGATGAAACTTTACAATTATATCGCTTATAAATCAGAATATTACAAATGTTATAATTCATTGTGATATTTTCTAATTTTTCTGGGTAACGTGCACTTTAAAAAAAAAATATTTTCCCTTTGCTTTCTGTTTTGGGAGAATCAAGAGAAATCCCCTAACTATATGTAATGAAATTATAACACTGAGAATTAATACTTTTATTCTTCGAACAGGGTACAACTTTAGATACAACCTCTTCAACTTGATGCCGCAAACCAACTGAACTGTCGGACTCCGCGCTCTCCCCGAATACAAAACTCCCCTCCAAAATATATCGGTGTTGCCAGGAAATAAATTTAAATGTAACTGTTATAAATACCAGTTCGAATAAACGATAGCAGCTATTTATTTGAAAATTACGACATTCGGCCGTCCTACATTGAGCAGCCTCCTGGCGCTCGAATGGCTTGCAGTTCAGTTGGGTTGAAACGAGTACACAAATAACCAAACATTACCTTATGATTTTGAATAGTAAAAATAGCATCTAAGTGCAATCTAAAGTTTTCAAACGGAATTTAAATAATTTAACATGTGCATGAATAATTATTAATGCCAAGAAAATTATAGTGTAATAAATAAAACATGAAATTTTCATTTTACACTCATAATAATGAAAATTTGGTTGCAAAATGCTAAGAAAGTATTTATAAAATTTGTTTCAGATAATTAATAATTTCCTTGAGTCATTACGACATTCGCGCAGTAATAGCAAATATTCTACATTATATTTCAACATTTTGTATATACCAGACCGTCTAGTACTAAAGTTAAATCTAAATACAAATATATCTTCTTATTGATCTACTTAACCATTCGAAACAGCATATAAATAATTTGAATACAATTTTGGTAAGATTTATCAAGATTAAGTAATAATTAAAACTGTAAATCAATATTAATTTAGTTTTCTTTGGGTCTTATTTTATTTTATATAAAATAAAGCAAATAATTCAAACATTGTACAACATTAAACATGGCAGATAAAATATTTGTGCCAGCAAACATTGTTAAATATTGTTATTACAGCGTCGCCAACACCATCACTAGATGGCGATAATTTATGATAGATATCATTCATGGATATGGTGATAAAATGCTATGAATTCGTAAAATTATAAAAAAAATGCCCATTGATTTGATTATACAGCAACAATGGCTACATTGAGTAATTATAAGCTGTAGAACTAATATTTTAAAAAATATTTTCAAATCTTGCAGATTTTGTGTACTACTTCGACTCAAGCTTACAACCGTCTCAGTGTTTTTATTTAAGGTTGTCAATTGATCTAATCATTCATCAAAAGCGGCGATTTCAACTATAGTAAGTTTACTTTTGCGTACTCTGAATATTCATAAAAAAATTAAATAACTTTCAAAATCCATTAAAACGTTCTCAACAAACGTAACTTGTAACTTTATAAGCGGCTGCTTAATACCAGACTTGTAGATGCACTACATTAAAACTGTTTAGTTTTACTCATTAACTAGCGGTAACTAAGTTTAAAGTGCAATTTGTTAATTAAGTTATAGTTTATGTAACGCTAAGTGCACATTATAAAGAATTAAATTGAATAAAATACGCTTTAGAATGTTTTGAGAGTTTAAGTCGTAATGTTATTCGTCTGTAAATAGTGATCTTACATTTACTAACCTTCAAACATAGCTAATAAAGTTTTGTAATGTAACCTAAATATTTTATTTATAAAAAGTGCAGTGTATTGCTTTTACATTATCAAGGTGCAATGTACCAAACATTTGCCAGACAGCTTAAAAACTAAACCATATTCAGTTTATCTGTTAAAAGAAGCATGATACAACATTTCCTAAAAGATCTTGATATTTAATAGTGTATAAATTATTTCAAATCCAATAAATCATCAAATTAGATTAAAAGTTTATAACACTTATTATTTATAAAATTATAATAAAAAAAACAATTACAGTTACTTACAGTAACGTAATGCGTTTCTCAAATGCGAACGGAGAACCGGTTAGGACGAAACTTTTATCAAAACCACCCGCAACATTATTGATACTTAATGAATGACTCGATTCTTGTTAAAGTTTAGCCAAAAGTAAAAATAAAAATAATTCGTGTAACATGTCACCTGTTTGCAATTCCTAATACCATTTGTGTTTTGCATATCATTGGTCAAGTGAATTGTATTCTTTGGGAGCAATAAATAATTAAGGTTTATCAAGCAAAAAGCTGTGGTGTACTTTTACTTAATTTAAAAAAGAAATCACAATCATACCCTTTTTGTGAACCAAAAATTCAGCAAAAACAACCCATACGATAGGGAATGGTTGGTTGTGCGCACAAGAAATTGCAAGTTAAGATGAATACACACAAAATAAGCATTATTTTCCCAAATTTATTAACCTTATTCTGAATCAAGTAATAGTTTTTTAGCATGATGGGGAAATTATATTAAATGGTTCTAGTGTTACTAATTTAATCCACTGAGACCTAGGTAAGATACGGTACTTGTTTTCATAGTATGAAAACAAAGACGGTTAAGTAACAGAAACACTATGATATGTTTATAAAACTCATCGAAAGAAAAATATACAATGATATAAGTTGTAAGAATTAAAAATGAAAGCTTGCTATTATGTATTATTTTTGTTGTTCTGAATGTAATCATATAATGCAGTATTTGATGAAATTATGTCAAATATCGTGTTCTGATAACTACAACAGTAAAATAGAGCCTAAGGCAGTATATATAATAGGTACTTGCTTTACAATTTACTTAAATTAAATTTCAAATAATATTTCGTCTAAAATTTTAAAAGCTTAGGCAAACAGCCTATTCATAAGAATGTCTTTAGAAAAATTAAACTCCAGCTATACTAGCTGCTTAATATTGCTCTTTAGGATTATTTGATTGATTATTTCATGGGGAAATGATTTTTTTTTATGAATCATCAGAATGTTTTATAGACTTACCAATACTACACTTAAAACAATTGTTACAAAGAGGAAACCCTCAAGAGGGTAGGTCATTACAAAAGTGTATTATAACGCAGAAAATTATTTCAAGGCTAATAAAATGTACCGACTTAAATTGAATACCTACTACAACATAGTCAACTCCTTGAAAAGTGGCATTGAAAACAGTGACAGTTTCTTGTGCTGCTCAGCATTAGGTACCCCCCAAAATTGCCCCAAAGCTGTATTAGGGTATAATTTGGAGTTTTGAGTGGGTCCAGCCAGCTACACGTCTTCCTTCTCGGCTCTGCCTCTCAGTGACATCCTCCATCGTTCACCGTGGGGTCTTTGCTTCTTTCGAGCTCATGCGCGACATCGCGTGTGATGCAGACTCATCAGATCGCATGAAACAAAATCATTAGGATTCATCAGATGCCTTTATTGTATAATCATTAGTCTTCATAACTTAGTAGAAATTAATAATAATACACTTATAATTTATAATAATAAAATATGAAAAACTTTGTCATGTATTGATAAATTAGATTTCGCTACGGGACAAAATATTGTATAACATTTAAATAAAGTTTTCACGCCTTGCATTGCTTTTTGTAAAAACCTGTGAACCTGTGCTTTTAACTAGCATTTTATATTTTAACACATTTTTGCTAGTAAATGATTTGAATTTAATCAAGTAGGCAGAAAACATTTATTCATTAATAGAATATTAATTTTGAACCAGAAGATTTCAATTATGAATTCGAAGTTATGAGTAAATATTTTTTTCAAGGGTTTTTAAGAAGTAAAATAAAAGCAATAATGAAAAAATTAGCACAAGGGCATAAGGTAATATTTATGAAAAATTGCATATTTTATTTAACTTTTACATTTAAAAATATATTTCATTTATGGTAGGTAATTAATATGGCACTCAAAATTTCATCACCATTATAACTTTGCCTAGCATCAAGATTATTATCTGGCTATGTTAGCCACTTGTAAGTTTACCATTAACTTATATCACTGTATCAAAAAAACTATGTCATTAAGAGAATAACCGCGTGGCAAACTCAGTTCATACTAGAGTACAAACGGACATATAATCAGCCACAGTTGCCTCTGTCAGAGAAATATCACACTTAACTATCATCTGACAAGGAACGTGTCAATTTGCACACTTAGCTACAAAATCAGTCCATATAAAAGTAATAAACTTAACAATTCCCCGACGAAAAAACCAACCACTCGGCATATTTAGTTACAAAACCAATCCATATAAAAGTTGTCAGTGACTATCAGTCTGACAGTGACATTTAATCACTCTAAAGCAAATAATTCCTATTAGGGTCATAGCCCACTTAACTATTTCTCGGTATGGAAAAAAATGAAGTAGGGTACTTAGTTACAAAATTAATTCATATCGAAGTACATCTTAATCAGTCTGACATTGACACACTTATCAGTATGAAGGCAAATTATTCTCGATAGGGATAAAACTATCCAGTGAGGAAGAAAATAACCAGTTGGGATACTTAGTGACGAAATCAATTCATATGAAAGTAGAAACTGACAATTTATCAGTCTAGGGCAAACTATTCTTGTCAGGGTCATAGCACACTTAACTAATCCCAGACAACGAAAACAACCAGGTATCATACATAGCTATGAAAGCAATTCATATTAAAGTACAAACTGACACACATAATCAGTCTAAGGCAAATTACTCTCGTCAGGGTCATAGCGCACTTAACTATTCCTTAACAAAGAAAACAATAAAGTAGCATAATTAGCTACGAAATCATTTTATATTAAAGTGCAAACTGGCACACTTAATCAGTCTAAGGGAAATTATTCGCGTCAGGGTCATAGCACACTTAACTAATCCCAGACAAAGAAAGCAACCAGGTATCACACTTAGCTACGAAAGCAACTCATATTAAAGTACAAACTGACACATAATCAGTCTTAAGGTAAATTATTCTCGTCAGGGTCATAGCACAAAACAAAACCTTTAAACTTATCTAGCAATGAAACTAAAACTGAGTTCACTTATACATTATATTACTTTTTATGCTAATAGCATACATTTACGACTATAAGTTACATTAATTTGGCACAGCTATCATTATCAATTCGGATGACTATATTTTTACAGCTCACCTACATGGCTACTTCTTTTGCACACAGCACACCTACATGGCTACACGGCCTTCAGATTCACTTCAAATAAAAACCAAGATCACTTCACATGGCTATATTTTAATAGCACACCTACATGGCTATTATTTTTCTACGCAGCACACATACATGGCTACATGGCTTCATGGCCTTCAAATAATTTCATTTTAAACAAATACTAATATCACATGACAACAGAACTTCTCATAACTTTATTGAAGGTCATATAACCTTTAAATAAAATGAATCGTTTGAAATTCTGATGGCAATTAACTTTTCAATATCCAAGCAATTGCAGGCATAACAATAAAATATCTATCGTGTCTCGTTCACACACGCTTGAGAGGTTAATGAGAATAATGTAAGGTTATTTCAAGTTCTTCTAAACCTAATATTTAAATACAATGTTCAAAATGAAACAGTCTAATCTGATGGTTATGGATGAGCCAAATGCTGCACCTATTTTATCGGAGAGTAGCCCCGACCAAAAACAGCGCAAGCACTAGCCCACTCAATACCATCATTGTCTCTTCGTGTAAAGTGCCCACAAGGGGTGCCTGTGACTCCGGAGAGCAATGGGTGTGAAATCAGTGTATGTAGTGTGGTTTGTATATAGAATTCGTTTATTAATATCTGAGAAGCGTTATCATCACTTAAAGAATAATAAAAACTACTTACAGTTTCTCTCGGACATAGCTCGTGGGACAGCACCACTTCTGACTTGTAATGAAATTATAACACTGAGACTTTTTCAATACTTTTATTCTTCGAACAGGGTACAACTTTAGATACAACCTCTTCAACTTGATGCCGCAAACCAACTGAACTGCCGGACTCCGCGCTCTCCCCGAATACAAAACTCCCCTCCAAAATATATCGGTGTTGCCAGGAAATAAATTTAAATGTAACTGTTATAAATACCAGTTCGAATAAACGATAGCAGCTATTTATTTGAAAATTACGACATATATGATAGGCTACGAAGGTTGCTTCGACAACTAATTTAACAGTTGACATTATAAACCTAATCTCATGTTTAATTCATGAGTTTTTAAAATATCAGGATTCGTTATAAAATGTGAAAACGGTAAGTCGAGAACTCGAAAACTTTATAATGTTTAAAACGTCGAAGACATGTTTTTTGTTATGCAATCCTAGATCTACGCGCTATCACGAGGTCGAGAAAATTCAGTTTCCTGAAACACATGTAAGTTAAATATTAGCATTTGACACCTTTTGGTAGTCTATCTGTACCAGCCTTTACATCCAAACACAACCTATATTTGACCGTCATCCAAAAACAAAACACAACTCGTTCACTTAAACTGAGCATGTGTCCTAGCTAACCCTTTTTTCCTAGTGTTTTTAAAAGCTTATCTACACAAACCATTCCTTTACAAAATTGCGACATGGAATTTCCATTCGGGTACAATTTAAATTGAAATTGGCAAATGTCAGCGTCCACAAATGTTAGGGACAAGCAAGGATACTTTGTTCCGAAGTTACTGGATATGGTTTAGTAACATTCGTTTTATGTTTCAAAAAATCACAAAATATATAAAAAATCGTGCACTGTAACAGGAACACAGGTATATAAATCTAATTTATGTTCACCATTTCTTCTTTTTTCTCTAGTCTGAATGTTGTGATACCATTGTTATTTTCAATTTACATAACCTAAAAGCCTTACCTACTTAATTGAAGATATGCACAATGTTATGTGATGTCATCCAATATTTTTGTATTTATCAAAAGCTCTTCGGTCCACCCCTGGCACCTAATGTCTGTCTATCAATGTCTGTTAATGAACCAAGGGCGGTTACCGCTTTTTGTTGGACACCACACGTTTCTATTAAATACACACAGATGTAATAAATTGTATTTTTACCCAAAGTGCGAGCAGCGCTGCTGATATATTACAGCATTACTCACAAAATTAATCAGAGCTACAATATTGTATCTTGTTATAAGACTAATCAACATTTACGTTGCAATAGTAAAAAGTTAATTTCATCCATTTCTCATGCTGAATTTTGTTTCACTTTTATTTACGTTAAATTTGACAGGCTTTAAGCAAACTGTTTAAGTATTTGTGTTTCATCCTAAAATGCAATATCATTAATGTAAGTTAAGTTTAAGATAACTTAGGTACTTAAATAGCCCGTTAAGAATAATGACAATAAATAATAAGCAAAATATGCAAAAAATAATACCGATCTGTTTAAGGTATTGACTTTATTATGAGTTTGTTAAAAAAATAACGAAGTTAAGTCCGACTATTTTTATAACTAGAAAATTTTTTTTCAGACATTTGACATTATGGCCACACTCTTATTCGATTTTTTAATATTAATTGACCCTCAGAGACAGGATAAAACGCCACTCAAAAACGAATATCTATCGAAATAATAAGTTTTTTTTTTGTATAAAATAAAAAGCGATGGCTTTTCCATCGGTTCTAATTCCGTCCCTGTCGTGATCGATGCCCGCAAATTAGCCGCAACATACTGTCACCGTCCGAACTGCCATCGGACCTCTAACTATACAAGTTATTTTTGCTTTTATACCAACGGATCAAAGCTCAAAATGGCTTAGCGTATTTTTGGGATGGGAACAGTAGTCTTTAACAATAATTATTTTGTATTTAAAACGACCGAGTCGTTTAAAATGGACGTCATTAACTCCAGTATCCAATCCCGCTAAATGCGGATATTCAGTCAACGATTTTTGAATATACCCGTCTGTTTTAAAGTTTTTACCATTTGTACCAGTTTACCTAAATAATCAAACTTCCGACTTTCCATACAAGTCTCTAAGTGTTTATTCTCAAAAAAGACGAGCCTCTTAAATGAGAATAGAATATCCTATAGTAAAATAATAATCTAGACTCGAACGCTGAACTAAACAATAACGATAACATTAAAAATAAAAAAATACATGCTACAAGTTATTAATATTATTTATATCACGAATTTTCCTTATTAATATTAATCGAGTATTATAAATGTAGTGTTTTTTTTATTGTCATAATATTCATCTCTTTGTAAATTTTATCAGTAGGCGTTAAAAATGAGTAGTTAAATAATGCTTTAACAACTTCGTCTTTTATTCTTTGTAGTCCCTGTAATTTTGCCTTTGGAGCACTGCCCCAAATTTCAATAAGGTATAATTGTTGAGATTTGATGGGTGAGTTAAACATATTGTAACGCAATTTTTAGGGAATGCAGTTACTTGTAACTACATTAAGAATGAAGAGTTTATGTTTCTTCTGTTCCTAACTTGAATGACTTAAGCTGAAATTTTGATGAGAATATGTGGGGCTGAGACTAATTCCACGACAGAGCGATAAAAATGCTCATTAAATAAACATTTATGTTTACATAAAAGCTTTTTATTTTTTAAAAGCCTTTTATTATTACAACAAAATCCACAGCTCTCAAAATGACAGTTTTACATGTTTCTTAATACTAAATATATAGCCAACATTGGATTTACATTTTATAAACAAATAACATATAAGTGAGTGTGACTGATGTCGTCAACCTTTCTATGTAACCAATTTCCAAAACCAAGTGTCTTTTTAATCCCTTTAAATCCCTTTAAATCTGTATCTAAACATTGGCCGCTGCGATCATGTTAGCGAAAATTGACGATGCTTTTCACTGTCTGCCGACGATTGTGAATTATGCATAGCAGCTTCATTCTTTGCGATTTATTATTTACGTATTGTAGTAGCGCCACCTAGCGTCAGCCTTGCACGGAGTTTAGAAGGAGTAAGTTTTTTTTACTGGTATCATTTTCTATCTGGCAACACTTTACCCCACTACTCAGTTTCCTGAACGGTCCGCTGGTGATTTCGAATCATTGTGCGTTTCCGTGCTCAAGCCTTCGCACGTCTCCTGAGTTTTATTAAAAGTTAGTCCGTCCGCTTGTATAAAGTGAACTACAAAAATGGGAAAGAAGAGAAAGCTGAGAAGCGAGGAAGAAATTCGTCGTAAATTTCAAAAGTTGGAAGCTAAACTTATGAAAACGACGAATGAAGGTCGGAATTCAATATCAGCTGAAGAAAACTTAAACAGTAAGTGTTTTTATTTTAAAATAGTGCCTATTTATGATCGATTATTGATGCGAGGATACCATACTTGGGTTACCTCTTTCAATTGCAAAGTGATGCGTACTGCTGTGTTTGGGCTGTTACTGTCATATTTGCTCGATCTAAATGGGATCTAAATTAGACAATTGACACCTAGTTTGTCCACAAATTTGATGCGAGTTTACCGCACCTGGGTACTCTCTGTCAATTTAAAAAGTGATGCGTACTGCTTTGTTTTACTTAGGTTGTTACTGTCACGTTTTTTATCTTGAGGAAATATGTTTCCTAAAGAGAACCATATTTTTTTCAGATTCACCGCCTGAAACACCCTATTCGGAATTTTTACCGTATTATTACGAGTTCGATCTGGCCACAATGCAGCCCGTAGAATCGCCCGAACGGGGATTATCGCCGTGTACCATGGTGAAACCAGTCTCGTCTCAGCCACCGTCACCACATAGGTCGCCATCGCCTCGTCTACTATCGCCAGGTCGGCTTCCACAAGAAGTCTTGTCACAGCCTGCCAGGTACGTCGGATAACAACAAACCAGAGGGATTGGAACTTGAAGATGACATTCTCCAATTGTTAGGCGATGCTCCCAAAGCAGAGACTCCCCTTGGCCCACCTATACAGAAAGATGTTGCCCGCCGGTGGCAAGATATTCTCACAAAAGGCCTACCTAAGGACGTTAAAGAGAGTCTTATTAAGGACTACTTAGTGCCCAGCAATTGTGATTTATTGTTACCGCCTGCTCTCAACCCAGAAGTAAGGGCTAAGGATCCTCTTGTAAAAAGAGATTCGTCACTTTTGTACAAGCAAAAACAGTTAGGCGTTGCATTGTCTGCCCTAGCGACCGTAACAGACATGATAATTTCTAATGAAAATTCTAAGCAAAAGTTATTAAAGCCGCTCAGCGATGCATGTCGTATACTCTGCGATAGCCATTTTTCAGAGACGAGAACTCGCAGGGGCTTTGTAATATCTTCTACCAATGCAAAGATGAAACAACCACTTATTGATTCATTCCGAGACAAGCTCTTATTTGGAGAAAACGTTTCTGAAAAATTGAAAGCGGCTAAAACAATTCAACAGTCAGGAGAAGCGTTAAAAATGCCCCGAAACAGAGATTTCAGCGGCCGAATGTTCCCTCAACTAGCACTAACAAGGGTAATTTAAACTCTTTACCCCAACATCGCAAGACGGATACGAAGCCTTTTACCAATCGGCGAGCACCCAACTACCAACACAAGCAGCCCCAGACCACCAATGCGCGACGCCCAGTCGACTGCGATTGTCCATCCACGTCGAGGACAGCAGCACATCCCCGGAGATAAACGACCAGGTACGATATGCCGGCAGGCTTCAGTACTTTCTTAATAAATGGTCTGAAATTACTGATGACGAAATAGTCTTATCATGGATCGAAGGATACATTATTCCCTTGAAGTCTATACCTTATCAAACCGATAATCCACATGTTTATCCTAAAACTAAACAAGATCAAATACATTTTGATTTTTGTATAGCAAAATTACTGCGAATTAATGCAATATCATGTTGTGATCATGAACCCGGTGAATTCTTGTCTTCAGTATTTCTAGTGCCTAAACTAAACGGAGATAAAAGGTTTATTCTGAATTTAAAGTGCCTTAATAAATTTATCGAAACTAAACATTTTAAGATGGAAGATTACCGCACCGCCTCATAACTTATTACTGAAAATTCTTTTATGGCATCGATCGACCTGAAAGATGCGTATTTTTTTATATCAATCCATAAATTACAAAGAAAATACCTACAGTTTAAATATGATGATGTTTTGTATGAGTTCAACTGTCTTCAGTTTGGTTTGTGCACTGCACCGCTTGTTTTTACCAAACTTATGAAGCCCGTTATGGAACATTTAAGAAAAATTCACCACTTTATTTCAGTAATTTATCTTGACGATATTTTCTGCATAGGAAAGATGTTTTCAGAATGCACAGATAACGTTAGTATAACTAGAAAATTATTTGAGGATCTAGGGTTTCTTATCAATTTAGAAAAAAGCTGTCTTGTACCTAAAACACAGTGCACTTTTTTAGGATTCGTATTCGATTCCAAATATATGCAAATCAGGTTACCGGATTCAAATAAAGTTAAAAAAAAAAAACCCAAATACTAAAATTAAAAACTTGTTCTTTACGAGAGTTTGCTAGATTTGTTGAATTACTAATATCTGCTTGCCCCGCCATTCAATACTCATGGTTGTATACAAAATACTTCGAACAATTCAAATATTCCTGTTTGCTTCATAACCCCAGTTATGAACAAATTCTAACACTTCCCAAAAAATTAAAACCTGATATTATTTGGTGGTTAGACAAAATAAATCATGGTTATAGTTCTCATCATGATAAGGAGTTTTGTATTGAAATATTTTCAGATGCATCTTCTACGGGTTGGGGTGCTTATTGTAATGGCAGTGAAGGATTTGGATATTGGAAAGACCATGAAAAATCCTTGCATATTAATGAGTTGGAACTTAAAGCCCCTTTTCTCGCTTTCAAATGTTTCGCAAAAAATATATTTGATTCTAATATTTTATTGCGTATTGATAATGTAACTGCAATTTCATCTATAAACCGAATGTGCAGTGTTCAATATGAACATCTTAATAACGTTTGTAGAGAAATCTGGCAATGGTGTGAGATACGTCGAATAACTATTTTTGCCTCTTACATATTTTATTTCTCTATACACAGTCTGGCCATAAAAACTGTTACACTTAAAAATATGAAATATATTACATTTGAATTTGGAATCTGTCATTTTTATACGATTGCTCATTGTGTTTTCTAATTTTGGCGCCAATACATTTAATAATATTTTGCGATATTAAAATGGAGTGGGGTGATAAAGAGAACCGAATCGGTGTGATTGCATTACTGCACAAAGTTGGTATGGAGCCAAATGCAATTCTTAAAACTCTCCATACGATTGGTATTAGTCAAATGTTTGTATACTGGGCTATCAATAGGTACAATGAGACCTCCTCTGTTTGTGACAGAAAAAGATCTGGCCGTCCAAGTGTTTGTACGAAAAAGTGGTCAAAGCAGTAAGGGAAAGAATTCGCAGAAATCCTGTCCGAAAGCAAAAGATTTTATCTCGGAAGATGAAGATAGCACCCAGAACCATGTCGTGTATTTTAAAAGGTGACTTAGGACTTGCAGCCTATAAGAGACGCACTGGTCATTTTTTACCTGATAATTTAAAAAAGTATAGGGTGGTAAAATCGAAAAAACTACTGAAGCGGTACGCAAAGGGAAGTCACAGAAAAATGTTGTTTACGGATGAGAAAATCTTTACAATTGAGCAACATTTTAACAAACAAAATGACCGTATTTATGCTCAAACCTCTAAGGAAGCTTCCCAATTATTCGGCAGAGTGCAACGTGGGCATAACCCGACTTCAGTGATGGTTTGGTGGGGTGTTAGCTTTGAAGGAGTGACTGAGCCATATTTTTGTGAAAAGGTATCAAAATATCGGCACAAGTGTATCAAGATACCTTCTTGAGAATGTAGTTAAGCCCTTTAATAACACCATGTTCAATAACCAAGCATGGTCTTTCCAACAAGACTCGGCGCCGGGTCATAAAGCTCGGTCCACGCAGTCTTGGTTAGAAGCGAACATTTCGGACTTCATCAGAGCTGAAGACTGGCCGTCGTCTAGTCCCGATCTTATTCCGCTGGAGTATGATTTATGGTCAGTTTAAGAGAGTACGGATTGCTCTAAACGCTATGATAATTTGGAGTCCCTAAAACAATCCATAGGTACGATTTGCAGTGAAGAATTTTCCCATGGAAAGAGTGCGTGCTTCTATTGATAACTGGCCTCAACGTTAAAAGGACTGTATTGCAGTCAATGGAGACAACTTTGAATAAGCTTTTTATATTTAAAATTGTTTTATATTTATGTATAAAACTAACACACTGTAAAAGTAAAAAATATTATTTGCATTAAAGGAAAAAAAAACTTTGTGACATTTTTTATGGCAAGACTAGGTAAATGTGTTCTAAATGATTGATTTAATTACATTACAGATTAATAGTTTACAATCACAACATATTACGTTTAAGTTTAACAATGTCATTCGCGTATTAACATAGATAAATAAATAGAGGTACAAAAGTTCCGGTACCTCGGAACGCTGATACGCGACGATAACCGCCTGGAGTCCGAGATAGCTGCCAGGATGGCTAGCGCTGCAGCGGCCTTTGGTGGACTCAACCAGAGGGTTTGGAAATCCCACGACCTCCATCTACGAACGAAGATATCCGTATATAAGGCAATTATACTACCCCTTCTGCTGTATGCTTCGGAGTCATGGTGTCTATACAAAGCTGATATTAAGCGTTTGGACACCTTTCACTTAAAATGTCTTCGTGCGATATTACGGGTGAAATGGCAGGATCGGGTCCCAAATTCTGAGGTTTTCCGTCGTGCCAATGTCTCCGGCATGGAATGTCTCCTGATGAACGGGCAGTTAAGATGGTGTGGACACCTTGTACGCATGGACGCCGCTCGTTTGCCCAAGTGCGTTTTCTACGCGGAACTTTCCAGTGGTAAGCGGAAGTCTGGAGGGCAGTATCTTCGATACAAGGACGTCCTGAAGCGACATTTTACGTCTTGCGGCATGTCGCATAATACGTGGGAGAAAGACGCATTGATGAGGCCAGAGTGGCGTAATGCAGTCAAAACTGGAATTGAGAACTTTGAAGCAGCCCGTCTCAATGAACTCGACGCCAAACGCCATGCTCGAAAGACACGCCCCAAGGTCTCCTACAACTACACCTACAACACAAGTGGTCAACTGCAGTGCAGCTTATGCAGTCGCACGTTTAAGACCAAGTTCGGGTTTCCAAGTCACCTCCGAGCTCATGCTCGAAACTGACAAGGTGTCGCCGTCGACGGACACGTCGTGGAGGACATCATCATCATCAGATAAATAAATAAATATTTGACAACATCACATACATTGCTCCGATCCCAAGCTAAGTAGCTAAAGCACTTGTGTTATGGACATCGGAAACGTCAGTGATACCACAATACCCAGACCCGAGACAATATAAAATTGACCCGTCCGGGAACCGAACCGAATTAGATAGATCTAATGTTGTGGTAATTTCTTAATACAGACGTATGATCGTAGATACACACATCTGTAAAAAGAAATTACCTGCCCATACCCCTTCAGGATGATACAGATTTATTTAATTACATGTAATGGCTCAATCATAAAAGTATTCTTTTTATCTACAAGAAAACTACATGCTACATAATATTCTCTGCGAGTCTAATTCACTGAACAGAATTAAAAGAATGGGGGGATTTCAGCAAGACTTGTAATAAGCAATAATTAAACTCACTTAAATTTTAATTATGATGGACCCTAAAAACCGTCTCACCAAAGCGAAATCGTGAAAACCTTAATGAATTCTATTAAGCGCCCCCATCAGCCCTTAATCCGGCTCTGGGCTATCGGCGTGTGATCGATGTCCGCAAATTAGCCGCGACGCGCCCCCGCCACAGTAGTTATTACATAACTATATTGTTATCGCTTTGCTATTGTTATACTTGTTCAGTTTTTTTTTAAATACTTCATGCAGAATCAAAAGGTACATATGACGGAATTAATACTAAAAGCATTCTCTTTCAGAAAAAAATATAAATACAAAGAATGTTAAACATTGGTTATCTTTATAAACTGAACTTAATTTAACAAAAAAATCTTTAAAACTAATCAATGTTTTTTTTATATAAAAAAATGGTACAAGTCTTATTTAGTCTTCCGTTGACCGGCTACAAGCCTAACAAACTTCTACTCTGTAACAGCAGTTTTTTAAAAAGCTTCGGCCTAAGCACTTGCTAGAATTTAAAACATGAAAAATATAACAATGCATTCGCTATTTCACTTGCAACTGTCTACTGGCACCTATTATTATGATGGATGTATGGACAATGTTTAATTAAACTAGTCATCGGTACAAATTGTATTATTTGCAATCGCATATCAATTGCGTCCATGATATGCTTGCAACATACGTAATCACCCTTTGGGTTATTTTTCACGGAAACTTTTAAACGGTTCCCCGTACATATGTAGTACATATATATTTTTGAGAGGTCCTTTTGTAAAATAGTTTTATTGAGTAAGTTTTTCGCATTTTTCTTCGCGGAACAGCTTCCTTATTTGGCGCTGTAAGAAACTTTTTCTCCGTCCTTTTTTTATGAAGACGCATTTTTTTGTGATATGTAGTATATTTTTGTAAAAACAATAAATGCGAACGGAACTTCGTTTCACATTACAGATAGCATTACCAAAATTACCTGTTGTGGTATGCTGTATATGCAAAAAACCCAATTTCATAAAAAACGTGATAAATATTATTGTTAAATTTTGTCTTCAAAACTAAACACTTAGAAATAAACCTGCTTTCCTTCTTCCTTGAAAATCAAAAGAAAATTTTATATCAAACAAATGGTTTCAAAAAAAGTTTATAATTCAGTACACGTGCCGATATTTTAGATGAAACGCGATGTGTTGAACTTCTATTAAGTTTTAACGAAACGCCTACACAGGTAAAGTTTCACAAACTACTCGTATAATGGGGAAAGTATCACATTAAAACCACGATAACATAAGGTAAGCTTTGACGTCAAAAAGTTACGCCCTACGCACTTCTCTCAATGCACATACAAGTACTCTTACCGTCTTACTACAAGCAATTATTATAATTTATTAAAAACCTCATGCTGAAAGCATTAAATTTTCATAAGACGAACTAACCATCTATGAGTTTGTTTGTTTGTTTGTTTGTTTGAACGCGCTAATCTCAAAAACTACTGGCCCGATTTGAAAAATTATTTAACGTTAGATAGTCCATTTATCGAGGAAGGCTTTAGGCTATATAACATAAAGATACGACTCATAAGACCACAGCAGAAATGAAAAATGTTGCGAAAACGGGAGAAAGATATTCCTTTTGAGAGCTTCCGCTGCATACGCTGCGGAAACCGCTTTAGTTACACAAAAATCATGTATGACAGGATTGTTAAGCATTAAGAGTTCTATAATAAAGTCCGCGACAGCAAATGTCTATCTTTTATGGTTGACTTACTACAACCTTTTTTATGTTAATACATTTGTAAAAAATAATGCATTATTTTTAGAGGTATATTATACACACAGGTATTTATTCTTATCAAAATAAATACGTTCATCATCACGAGCATTTTATTTAGAACCAAGTTGCCCTTTATATCATTTGATCTCAATAAATATCTTAGGAGCTATCACAGTTTTAACATAACTACGCACCAAAATAATGTTCAGCTTAAGTACAACGTGCGCTTGCGCTAATATATTATAAAGCTGAAGAGTTTGTTTGTTTGAACACGCTTATCTCAGGAACTGCTGGACCGATTAGAAAAATATTTCTGTGTTGGATAGCTTATTTATCGAGAAAGGCTTTAGGATATAAAACATGACGCTACGACGGGAGGGGAGGGAGCAAACTCAAAACGCGCGGACGAAGTCGCGGGGGACCGCTAGTAAATAATAAGACAAAGCTTAGACCACAAGTTAAACAAAAAGTTTGTAGAATATCTATACACCCGTCATGGGAACAGCACCGTGTCAACTCGAGGCGTTCAGTATTATGTGTATGAAACTCCATACTTCAATGCACATCTATCAATTTCGTAAAGTCACCACCTCGGATCGAGATCAACTCGAGACCCATCTTCGTCCGATGTTTGTCAACTACCAGTCCGACCAGTCAAACGGGTTATCATTCACAAGAAGAACTGTTATAAGTTGTAGCAAATACAAACTGAGGCTAGGCGTTCGCTATCTGGTGCCGATTCCATGCCTAAGCATTACTGTTCCCTTTACGTAACGTGCTTCCGTATGGTTGACGCCTGGTTGGTGCTGATCCCGTGCTGGGTGGGTAGATTTACTTCAACCTTTAAAGGGTTATTTTAAAATCAACGCAATACAAGTCACATAACATAAAGGTGACGTTCATTTCACTTTGACCGACTTTAACAGTTATCCAAATCTAAGTCTGTTTTTATTTATTTGTGATAAAGCCTGTTATTTGCAAATATCTAAAAAAAGCTCTTGATTGTAAATAAATACGTAGGTATATTTTAAAAAACCGGCTTAGTGCGAGTCGGACTCGCCAGTTGAGGGTTCCGTGCCAACTTTAACTGAATTAGGGATCCACTTACTAAGCTAAAACACCACAATATTTTGTTGGCAGCAAACCTATTTTTGTTTTGACAGTGTTTGTACAAAGCACAAAGTCCATTTGCGGTTGTAAAAAATGTGCTAAATCTCAATAACTATAGCTCGATCTCGTTCAAACCAATTTTTATTTAAATTTTTTATAAAGATGAACGTCATGTTTTTTTTTTCAGAATTTATACTCACTTAGTTTAAAAGTTACAGTGGAGGAACGACCATTTTACCACTTTGGAAGCGTCTATCTCCCAAACGTTTGACTTTCAGAAAAAATGATTTTTGAAAACTTAATAATAAAAAATGAAATCATAATAAATAAAAAAACAAGTATGGGAGACATAATCTATAGACACCCCATGCATAGGTTTGACCAAATTTTTATTAATTTATTAAGTTCCATGTATAGCATATTATTTCTAATGTCATAGTTTTTAAATTTTTGGTTTAAGAATCGTAAAGTGGTTACCGGAATACATCGACCTACCAAGTTCCATCTGTATAATACTAATAGTTTCAGAATAAAGTGGCTGTGACGTACGGACGGACAGACAGTCATACAGACAGACTTGGCGTAACTATAAGGACTCCGTTTTTGCTATTCGGCTACGGAATCCAAAACGGACAGGTTATACTTCAAAGTTTGTGACTGGCAGCTATATACTTCATGAATAAGACCCCCAATTCCCTAAGTGCGTCCCTGTTAACACACAAACAAACTAGACCCGTGACAAAGGACACAACAGCGAACATTCCTTTGTACATGTTTAAACTTCGAAAACATTTTTCAATTCAAAACCGTTGACGAAAATTTCAGTATAGGAATTTCGCATGAATTTCGAGGTAGAGCTTTTCCGCTGAGTAACTTAGATCCTGTTTTAAATATGATGGAATGTTTTTGAAATGTTCGAGGATGGTTAATAGTTTGTATATTTTTATGACTGATTGTTGGTATGATGAACTGAAATTCCCTCTTACTCCTTTGAATATGTGAGGATTTATGATTTGATATAACGATAATTTATTTTAAAAAGCTACGCGCTGATACGCGTTGGTATTTTCCTCAGGAATATAATATTTTCATTCTTTCTTACGCCCGGTTTTACAAACATCAGATAAGGAATATTCGTTGAATATAATATGGAACGCCTCATTTGAAAACCTCACCTATTTGTCAGCAATAATTTATGTAATGTCATTTTTAAATCGATACTTTTATACTCATTAGGGATCGATTCAACCAAACATTGGCTTACACGCGCGTAACTTTACGAAAAATAATTTGGTCCCTCGATGGAATAGGAATAACTAAACTCGCATAACAGAACGAATGATTGAACTGTATTATTATTATCATCCGGTATATTAATGTTGCAACAAAGCAGTATGATGTGAGAGTAAAAATCCAGTCAACTACAAAATGTCGTATTATACTGAGGAAGTTTCGACGACCTTCGTGGTGTAGTGGCTAAGTACGCTGGGTTTCAAGGCGTCGCCGCTCCGAGGTCCCGGGTTCCGTTACCGGTCGGGTCAATATGGAAATTAAAAAAAAAAGTCTCGGGTCTGGGTGTTGTGGTACCACTGTTGTGTTTTATTTCCAACACAAGTGCACTAGCTACTTACTTGCATCACATCAATGTATGTGATTGTTGTCCAATATTTAATTTTTTCGAGTTGTCAAAAGAATATTGAATTTGACAGAACATACTGACATAAATCATATTATAGCAAGTGGACGTCATAACGTTATACTTAAATTAGCTCTTACTTCACGCAATCACGCAATAAAGTGGATATAAGAGTTACTTTCGTATAAACGCCATATTCTAGAATAGCAGATGGTAAAATCTATTACATTATCTGGGGTAAAATGTAAAATTGATGTACTCTCAGATAACTAGAGATTTATTCTAAGGTTTTTTTTTCTTGTTTGGTCGAATCCAACCTGTCTTAACTAATTGATAAGTGTTATCTGCCGTTGATTAATCGACAATTACTTTTTTTAAAGGAAGGAAGTTAAATTTTAGACCTCGGTGGTTTCATAATATTTTCTCGTGCTCTTTTGTTACCTTCCTCGAAACTAGCATCGTAGGCCTAAATAAACTATTAAACCCAAATGTTATGATCAAAAAAAAAAAATATTTATTCAATTTAGGACACAATATGCCACTTATGAACGTCAAATGTACAGTGAAAAATAAAATAAAAATAATTGTGCCCTGAAGGGGCCGAATCATGTCTCCTTATCTTTTGGGCCCTACCAGCGCTTCGAGACAGAACACAGACAATTAGGCAAGTGCTGAGAAGAAACGCCGGAACAAACTCAGTCACCACTAGCTGCCGTAAAATCAAAATCATCAAAGGTAAGTACATCAGTCGGTGCAGGCTGGACAGACCACACATTCGTGTCGTTCAGATAGTCTTGAACCTTGGACGAATAAACCACTGGACGCGCAATGACGGGCAATTTCGCTTGTGCCCCCTTAGCCACGAAGCGGGCTTTTTGGCCTCACTTACAGGTGACGTCTTGTCAGTACGGTGATAGAGCTCATTGAGAAACATTGACGGAAAAAATGGGTAAATGAGGCTTATTTTTGTGTAAAAATTATAGCGGCAAGACAAAAAATATTTAATTTAATCCGTAAGTAACGTTTTATCCCAAAAAAGCTGTTATTTTTCATGAAAATAGTAAAATGTGTTTTCCAAGAGAAAAGTAACATTGCCATTTAAAAAAGTGCTGGTCAATTACTACAAAATCAACAAGATAACGTATACTTTATACGGTAGGATTATCATATGTTTATCATTCGTTCTCTTGTCAGTTTAATTTTAATTGTGCTTGACAATTGTCGATAAATCATATCGATAAACATTTATTAAATTTTTATTATAAGTTATTTTAAAATAAAATGATAAATCTGTAAAATGTTTCACTCGAAAGTAGATTAAGGTAATCTTAAAAATACAACAGTTTGGTTTAAAATTTTAAACTTCATATTTGACAATACATCTTTATAATATTATTTCATATTTTCTGTAGACCCATTTAGGAAAATAAAGTGGGTAGGAGCAGTCCAAAGAGAGGCAAAATGGATCCCCACAAAACATCACCGAATATGAGGCATCCAATTTACGCCAAGCGTGATTGAATGCCAACGCAAAAAATCTACTGCTTAATTATCCCATAGGAGGATTTTAATGGTGCAAGGCTATATTGTGTACTAACGGGCTGTTTCAAAATGTCTTAGGAAGTTCACACTAACTAAGTGATACTTGCCAGATCGTTCATATAAAACGACTTTCTATGTTTCAATTGTTCATTTGATGGTTTGTGCATTACATGCCCATAATGTAATTTATTGTTTTGGTGATAAAATTAAATATAATTTTACAAAAGATTCGTTCATTCATTCGTTCCACACATATCGATAAAAAAAATATCGACACTTCCATGCACTAAATGTCAAAAATTGACACGACAAGCTCCCCCCGCCCCGCAGAAATTGGCTAATGATGTTTTCATACATTCGCCCTTGCGTTTCATATCCAGTGGTTAATTCATCCAAGTCTTGAACCTTATAATAGCCTTTAGACATAAGCGTGTTTTTAACGTGTTTCTTAAATTTATCAACCGGCAATTCGACAAGATTGTGTGGTATATTATTAAAGAATTTTATACAATTTCCCATGAACGAATTACTAGTTTTAACTAATCTGAAGTTAGGAACGACAAGCTTGTGTTTATTTCTTGTGTTATATGAGTGAATGTCGCTCTTCTTCATAAAATAATCTAAATTTTTACGGACGTACATAATATTGTCAAAAATGTATTGAGAAGCCACAGTTAATATGTTGATTTTCTTAAAGACCTCTCTCAGGGAGTCACGAGGACTAAGTTTATAAATAGCACGAATGGCTCTTTTCTGCAAAATAAATATGGTATCAATGTCTGCAGCAGAACCCCACAAGAGAAGACCGTAAGACATAATACTGTGGAAGTAACTAAAATACACAAGCCTCGCCGTTTCAACATCAGTCAGATACCTTATTTTTCTAACTGCAAAGGCAGCCGAGCTTAGCCTCCTAGCTAGGGCTTCAATATGAGGTCCCCACTGTAATTTTGAGTCAAGTGTAATGCCCAGAAATACAGTGGAGTCTATTAAAACTAGATTATTACCATTTAGTACAATATTTGGTGTAAGTTGCTTTACATTAGGCAAAGTGAATTTTACACATTTAGTTTTACTAGCATTCAGCAACAAGTTATTGGTGGTGAACCAATTCAATACTTTGGAGAGGGTATTGTTTACTTCGTCAAAATTTTCTTCATGTCTTTTCATTTTAAAAATCAAAGAAGTATCATCAGCAAACAGAACTATCTCACAAAGATTTGTGGAATAAAATGGCAGGTCGTTTACATATATCAAGAAAAGTAAAGGCCCCAATATTGAGCCCTGGGGGACCCCCATTTGAAGAGGGGCTCCGGAAGAGTAGGTACCATTTATGTTAACTGATTGTATTCTACCTGATAAGTACGAACTTAACAACTTAGATGAGTTTTCCGAGACACCATAGTGTTCTAACTTAATAAGCAGTGTCTGATGGTCTACACAATCAAACGCCTTTGATAAATCACAGAATACACCTACGGCATCATGTTTGTCTTCATAAGCATCAAGAATGTGTCTGATGAGTGCTACTCCGGCATCAGTTGTATTTCTACCTTTAGAGAACCCAAACTGTTTTTCGTGTAGTAAATTATTAAGTTTAAAATGGGAAAGCAATTGATTATAAATGAGTTTTTCAAAAATTTTACTTATCGTGGGTAATATTGAAATAGGCCTAAAATTGCTGGGGTCACTTTTGTCTCCCGATTTAAATAAAGGGACAACCTTACTATGTTTCAATAAATTTGGAAACTGATTTTGGTCAATACATTCATTAAAGATATAAGATAAGTAAGGAGCTATTAGAGGTATAATGGGTTTTATTGTGTCTATTGATATACCCGATTTATCCTCTGTTTTCTTTTGTTTTAATTCTTTAAATGTTTTTATGATGTCTAAAGGACTAATATTTCTGAATTTAAATGAGGATTCGCACTTATGAACACTCGACACAAGTAATGATTTCGCGTGACTTGAGCAAGAACTCAACTGTTTAGTCGTCTCTATAGGAATGTTACAGAAGTAATCCTCAAAAGCGTTTGCTACCTCGTCATCAGATTTAATAAGCTTGTTGTTTATTTCTAGACTAAATTTGTTATCATGAGATTTCGTTTTACATGTTTCTTTATTTATAATATTCCATGTTTCTTTGATTTTATTACTAGATTTTTTAATTTTATCGCGTATGTAATTCGACTTAGCTACATAGCAAACTCTTTTGAAAATTTTTGAGTACCTCTTAACGTACTCATGAAACGATAGATCCTTTCTATATGCTTTTTTGTTATACAATTCAAACATTTTTTTCCTACTTGTATAAACTCCTCGTGTAGCCCAGTCACTGAATTTCGGTTTACAGTTATTGATAACTATTTTCTTTTGAGGGAAAGTAATATCAAATTGTTTTTTAACTACCAGAAATAATTGTTCATACAAGTCACTAGCATTTTTTTTATCAAAAGGTATAGACGGTATTTTATCACTTACAAGGTTTTTAAATTTGTCCTTACGAGATGCAGTGACCGGCCTGCATTTGATTTCTAGACGGGGTGGAATAAAACGGTTCTGTAGTGTAACTATCTGACCGCAATGATCCGATTTTACAAAATTAATAATAGATTGTTTGATGATTTTACAGTTGCAGAGAATATTATCTAAGCAAGTAGCTGTTGTAGGAGTTACTCTAGTGGGCTCAGCGAAAATCGGAGTGAGGTCAAATGATTTGAAAATGCTCAAAAACCGAACGCGATTTTCCTCCGTAATATCTATAATGTCCACATTGAAATCTCCACATACAACTACTTTCTTTGTAGTTTTACATATTTTGTTTAACACATTTTCCATTACAGATTCAAATAATTTAAAGTTTCCACTTGGGGGTCTATAAACACAGACAATAATGTAGTCGTCCAGCTCCGCACACGATATCTCAATTGTTCGCTCAATAGTGAGAGACACTATGTCTTTTCGCTCTTTACATTTAAGTTTATTATCTATACTAATATTATAAAGCTGAAGAGTTTGTTTGTTTGTTTGTTTGTTTGTTTGTTTGTTTGTTTGTTTGTTTGAACGCACTAATCTCAAAAACTACTGGCCCGATTTGAAAAATTTTTTTTGCGTTGGATAGTCCTTTTATCGAGGAAGGCTTTAGGCTATATATACTAATATTATAAAGCTGAAGAGTTTGTTTGTTTGTTTGTTTGTTTGTTTGTTTGTTTGTTTGAACGCGCTAATCTCAGAAACTACTGGCCCGATTTAAAAAAATTATTTTTATGTTGGATAGTCCATTTATCGAGGAAGGCTTTAAGCTATATAACATAAAGATAAGACTCACAAGACCACAGCAGCAATGAAAAATGTTGCGAAAACGGGAGAAAGATATTCCTTTTGAGAGCTTCCGCTGCGTACGCTGCGGAAACCGCTAAAGTTAGACAAAAATCATGTATGACAGGATTGTTCAGCATTAAGAGTTCTATAATAAAGTCCGCGACAGCATAAGTCTATCTTTTATGGTTGACTTACTACAACCTTTTTTATGTTAATAGATTTGTAAAAAAATCATGCATCATTTTTAGAGGTGTAGTATACACACAGGTATTTATTCTT
Source organism: Pyrausta purpuralis (assembly GCA_963924145.1). Classification (NCBI taxonomy): domain Eukaryota; kingdom Metazoa; phylum Arthropoda; class Insecta; order Lepidoptera; family Crambidae; genus Pyrausta; species Pyrausta purpuralis. Next base: position 5,646,995 of record OZ001650.1, read on the forward strand.
ATCAAAAAAATAAATAGATTAATTATCACGAGCATTTCATTTAGAACAAAGTTGCCCTTTATATCATTTGATTCCAATAAATATCTTAGGAGCTATCACAGTTTTAACATAACTCCGCACCAAAATAATGTTCGCAGCTTAAGTACAACGTGCGCTTGCGCTAATTTATATTATAAAGCTGAAGAGTTTGTTGGTTTAAACGCGCTTATCTCAGGAACTGCTGAACCGATTTGAAAAAATATTTCTGAGTTAGATAGCTTATTTATTGAGAAAGGCTTTAGGATATAAAACATTACGCTGCGACGGGAGGGGAGGGAGCAAACTCAAAACGCGCGGACGAAGTCGCGGGGGACCGCTAGTTAATTAATATAAGTGTCCCGCCGCGAATGGAAGTCTCCCTAGTGAACGAACTAATAAGATTATAATTATCTATCGATAACATCAGTTCATGCTGCTTGAGCCAGTGCTCAGTTATGCAGAGAACATGAATATTCATTTTATTTAAAAACAATTCAATTTCCAAATCTTTTCCAGAAAAGCCTTGAATATTTTGATGTACTATATTTAATTGATTTGATTCTACAATTTCTGATAAGCAAGAGTTATCCTCTATTGTCTGATCTACTAATTTAAATGATTGTTTGTTATTGGAACTGATTCCAATGGTTGAATATTCATGTCAATAATCTGCTCAATAAAAGCAGATTTGGTAGCCAAGTTTTTGGCTGAATAGTCAAAATAATATGATAGCGACATTGCTATCTGTCGTTTGAAATAATTATTAACATAATAATTATCTCGCGTCAAATACACTTTGTTTTTAAAATAATTATTCATGGCAAGTAGGTGGAATTTATTCACCTCATATAATGTCAATTTATGCAGTTGCAAATTTATTTTATATCTTAAATCATTTTCTTCGTCTGGCAATCCACTACTGTAAGGTAATGTAAACAATATTGTTTTATTCACATTTAATTTTCTTAAACTGTCAAAGTATGTATTTAGGTTTTTCTTGTTCATATTACCTCTGTTTCCTATGAAAATAATTAAATCTGAATTTTCTTGAAACTCATAAGAAAGCACTTTCTGAACTATTTCTGAATATGATGCCCCTGGCATGCAATGGTTGATCACATTTTGTCCCATGTATTTTGATAATAAGTGACCCATGTTTTTCCCAATCTGATCACTAAACAAAACTATATTTTTAACAGACTTGCTTAGCGATCCACTGGGTTGAGAACAGGAAGGGTTCACATTACACTTAGTTCTAGTAATCTTATTGGTGAGTTGTGATGACTCCTTTCCAGAGATATCAATGGAGTTTTTTGAAATCACATGTGAAGAGTTACATTCACAGGAAGCTATTATATTTGTCAAAGCCTGGATATGTTCACCACACTCCTTTTTTGTACAATTATAAGTTTCAGTCATTATTTTTAATGACTGCTTAAGTTCCCTAATTTGACATTCTAAACTCATAACATCTTTCTCATATTTACCTACATTTTGTTCTAAAATTAAAGAATACATATCCAGTTCATCTCCAAGTTGTCTCCGCTCATTGATGTATTTTACTTTAGTGTGTAAGGATTTTTGTTTTTTGATTAATTTATTAGTTTTTTTTATGAAACGGTTTATTCTAACATATTTCTTAAACTTATTTTTGCTGCACTTAGTAATACCTTTAGAAGGTGTGTCATGAGTTAAATCTATTGTCAAAATTGGTTGATTACTAGGTGCAGCTGTCGTCAGGCTGGGCGCACTACCAACCAACTTATTAAATAGAAGGGTGGTTTGGCTGTTTATTTGGTCCTGTTTCTCCGTCTCCAGCTGGTTGATATAATAATAGCGCTCCATACAACCCTATGAGAAATATCTTCGCGTCCTACATTAATATTAGTACAAGATATATTGACGATCTGAAACAATATCATTAGCCAGAAATAATGCTTATTTAATTGATGATATGAAACAGTAGAAGAAAGAAGATCTAATTCAAAGAAAATAACAGATTTATATACCAAAAAATGTTCTTTGTCTTGCTTATTTTATACACAGTCTTTCCCCCTTATTCATAAAAACGCAAACAGTCTTATAAACTTGTTTTAACAATAACACTGTTTTATCTCGTTCTTTCTAGACGCTGTCATCATTTGACAGAAAGTGATAAAACAGACTAATCTTAAATTAGGTTTTTTAGACTGTTTAACTTATTATGACTAAGGAAGTAGTGTTTTTACTTCGTAAATCCATAGTTTAATATTATTCAGGGATCATGGATTCATGACTTTTTGCTATTAAAGCATATCTAAATACTACTGGTCCGATTTTGATGAAACTTACACTGTACCTTAAGTTGAAATATACCTAATCGAATTAAAAGTTATAATAAAATAAGAATCATCTCGCTACGACTACTTGTGTTCGGGAAATCCTTGGCCAACAAACAAATATACAAACATACAACTTATGATTTTTTTGATTAAAGATAAGCATACTCAAATATTATTTGATTTCCACAATATGATATATATAAACATTGAATTGATTACTTTATTTTTTTGAAGACGGTACAAATAAGTTCAATAGTATTTCTTTTAACATTTTAATTAACAATTGACTTCGTTGTAACTCACAAAGTTCTAATTCACCACAAAATCCAAGACTTAAGTCAATTTACTCACCAAACCTAACTTTCAACAATTTCGCCAAGACCTAGAACATTTGACACCTCTCCAATAACGTTAATCCAGATTGAAGCCTCGCAAACATCTTAATTGGGGTCGCTGACCTGGCCTCGTTTCTTGAAAACTGCGTAGAAAAACTTTCCCCGAACGTAACAAGACGGGAAGTAGGTAAAAGTCAGACGTAGTTAGCAGCTTGTCTGCTCAAAACGGCTGGGCGTATCGCTTCAATTTCTTGCGGGCCACATCAACTAGGTGGCTGGTTTAAGCGATAAGCAAATAGCGATATACATAAAACCTCAATAGTACGTCCCCGCTTAATACAATGTTGCATATATAACGCTACTTATACGTCATTTGTACATACATTTGTACCCCGCTTAATACGATTCTTCTCCTTTTGCTTTAGGTAACAATTTTATTTGGCGCAAACTACAATTCGGGGCAATGTATGTGATGTTGTTGACAACATCACATACATTGCCCCGATCCCAAGCTAAGTAGCTTAAGCGCTTGTGTTATGGAAAATCGGAAACAACGGTGGTACTACAATACCCAGACCCGAGACAATATAGAAAAGATTGTTTTCTACATTGACCCGACCGGGAATCGAACCCGGAAACTACAGACTTACAACCATTTTATTACAATATAATACCAAATTATACATTATAATTCGTTGCATCTCCAAGAGCGCTTATTCACAGCATGCTTAACAGGCCAACTGGTAATTTGGTGAATTAAATTGAATTTTAGATTATATAACATCAATAAAAGAAACTCCTTGGATTATAATGAGTGAAAAATTGGATTAGTAAATAACAAAAGGACACCGATGGAAAAAAATAAAAATGAATTAAATAAAGACAAGTTACAACACATTTAGTGAGCTACGCAGAAGAGAAATACCTAGGTCAACTCATCCGGTGGCAATTTAATTACAGCTGATTTAAATTTATTTGTATAAAAGTTGTAGATGTCAGGTAATTCGTCGATGACAAATGCGAGATCATTATAACGATCAAATTGTCATGATTGATAGATAAAGTGGTGTAAAAACTCTGATGACAAATTTTAGTTGCATCTATATTTCTACTGATACTGTGTACTTAAGTACATTTTGTTTATTTATCAGTACTTATTCGAATAAGGGCTGATTTTTCAATAGTCAGGTAAGAAATATTCGTGGAACAATATACAATATGGCTAATTTAAAAAACGTCACCTGATTGTCAGCAATCATAGGTATCATAGGTATCTGTCATGTTCCAAAATCTGTTGCTTTATTATTTACTAGCAGTCCCCCGCGACTTCGTCCGCGCGTTTTGAGTTTGCTCCCTCCCCTCCCGTCGCAGCGTGATGTTTTATATCCTAAAGCCTTTCTCAATAAATAAGCTATCTAACACAGAAATATTTTTCAAATCGGTTCAGCAGTTCCTGAGATAAGCGCGTTCAAACCAACAAACTCTTCAGCTTTATAATATAACTAGCGGTCCCCCGCGACTTCGTCCGCGCGTTTTGAGTTTGCTCCCTCCCCTCCCGTCGCAGCGTCATGTTTTATATCCTAAAGCCTTTCTCGATAAATAAGCTATCCAACACAGAAATATTTTTTCAAATCGGTCCAGCAGTTCCTGAGATAAGCGCGTTCAAACAAACAAACTCTTCAGCTTTATAATATATTAGCGCAAGCGCACGTTGTACTTAAGCTGCGAACATCATTATTTTGGTGCGGAGTTTTGTTAAAACTGTGATAGCTCCTAAGATATTTATTGAAATCAAATGATATAAAGGGCAACTTGGTTGTAAATGAAATGCTCGTGATGATGAATGTATTTATTTTGATAAGAATAAATACCTGTGTGTATAATACACCTCTAAAAATAATGCATATTTTTTTTTACAAATTTATTAACATAAAAAAGGTTGTAGTGAGTCAACCATAAAAAATACACATATGCTGTCGCGGACTTTATTATAGAACTCTTAATGTTGAACAATCCTGTCATATATGATTTTTGTGTAACTTTAGCGGTTTCCGCAGCGTATGCAGCGGAAGATCTCAAAAGGAATATCTTTCTCCCGTTTTCGAAACATTTTTCATTTCTGCTGTGGTCTTATGAGTCGTATCTTTATGTTATATAGCCTAAAGCCTTCCTCGATAAATGGACTATCCAACATAAAAATATTTTTTCAAATCGGGCCAGTAGTTTCTGAGATTAGCGCGTTCAAACAAACAAACAAACAAACTCTTCAGCTTTATAATATTAGTATAGATCAGTCTGATAAGTTTTATGTGACCATTGAAAAATCGGCCCTAAGTCGAAAATTTCATGAAGATTGATAAGGCAAAAAAAATATTGTGATTGCAGCTCTTATAAAGAGTCCATATGAACATACATATGTATTCTTCCATATAAATAATTTAATTTCCCTGTTCCATAGGTCCCCTTATAGCGCTTATAGCGCGTTTTTGCCTAGGTCCCGGCAGGATCTTACTATCGGGATTTTCCAAATTTATTTTCTCTTTTATGTTTAAAATACTTAAACACTAGTGCTAGACTAAATAGACTGAGATATGTATGAAATCATAAAAAAAGAACACTTTAAAAACTTGGCTGAGTGCGATTTGGACGGAACCCTCAGTGCGTGCTGATGGATCCGTGACAACTTTAACTAAAACTGTATTTAAATTGTAATGCCTATCTATTAGATTAAAAACGAAATCATTATCATAAAGCTAACATTCGTTGTAGATAGTCCAATTATATAACCTATAAAATGTTAGTCCGCCCTGAAAGGGTACTGATGCAGAGCTGTTCTATCGCCGTCAACTGCTTTCAAAGCAGAGTACTGTTTCAATTTCAACTGCCTCGGTGGCGCAGCGGTAGAAGGGTTTCACTTTAAAGCGACGGCTGTACCAGAGGTCCCGGCTTCGATCCCCGGGTCGGGCCAAAAATATGTACCTGAGTTTTTCTGTTCGGAAATTCTTAGGGTAGCACGGAGTGTGGAAGTTGGCTGTGTTTCACCCCCGTGCCTCGGAAAAGCACGTAAAGCCGTTGGTCCTGCGCCTAAATTCTCTCCGGTCGTGTCAGATTGCTGTCCCATCGGGTTATGAGAGTGAAAGGAATAGAGAGTGCACCTGTGTTTGCGCACATACTTGTGCACTATAATATGTCCCGCGCAGTCAGTTAGTCGTTGTGACTGGCCTCCGTAGTCGAAATCGGCTAGGGGGACGATTATTACTGTTTCAATTTTTTTTCTTGATCTACTGGTGATGAGCTCTATCGCTAGTAAGCGTTAAACTTACTCTTTTGAAGAATTCCTGTTTTCTGGCATGACAAGCGTACACAAGCTAGCTCATTACACGCGTTGATTGGGTTACATCATCATTATTATCAGCCAAAGGGCGTCCAATGCTGAACTTAAGCCTCCCCCACGGCTTTCCAAAGCGACCAGTTGTGAGCGGTCTGCATCCAGTTTGATCCAGCGATGTTTACAAGGTCGTCCGTCCATCTTTTTCTTAATTTCAAAAACTGTGTCCATAGCTGTGTGCTTCGGAATGCATTTTAATTCGTGGTCCTGTCTGGTTCAGGCAGATTATATAGCTTGTTAGCAGTTAGTCGCTTAGTCTAAACAGAGGCCCTTGAGTTGGCCATGTAACATCTAACAATAAGGGTTACACGTATGTTGGAGTAAAGCTCATGCCTAGGCCTTTATCCAGACCAGTGGCTGTAAACTGTTCTTAAAGAATGCCCTAAATAAAATATTACCCCGGTGATATCTCCTCACTTGCGACAACACATCATAGCAGCGCAACGGAAGCGCGCAGAGCTGCGGAAATTGGTTGACTCGGCGAATTAAACCAAACGGTGCAGGATAGGGATACACAGATATAGATCGGAGAGCCTCGATTACCTGGACAGCCCCTGTCCACGGATATTGAATTTTTTTACGCCACGTGTCAACACAGCGTCCCCTGAAAATCCATGTCATCAAAGGGTATTTCCATAGTCCAATAAAGGGAAGTGCACCGCCTCTCGTTTTATTTGATTGTAAAGGTGTAGTTTGACGATCTTGTCAAGAGAATTTGAATCAATTGACGATTCACAATTTTGATACTTCAAGTTACATACGATCAGATCGGATAATCGGATGCATATTTACCTAAAGTTCAGTTGTTAACTTATTAGGAATGCACTTTTATATCGAAAAATCCTGGAATTTCTGATTCGACCAATGTGGTGTTTTTATAATAGAACCAAATGGGGTATACTAATGTGTGTGTATGTACTGTCTCTACTCTTTTTACACTGAACATACTCATTTATTGACGGGGAGCTTAGAATTAACTTCACATTAAAATTATGTTATCTAAAGACGTCGTTTCCTCACCATGTTACAGACTAGTTTCGCATTCCTGAATTTTCCGGAATACAGGGATTTATATTTAAAAACAATACTTTCAAGAAGCCGCCTTCATTATAATATCTTAGCCATATGTGAACTTTACCTGAATATGCATCCGTTTATCCGATCGCTGTACATAACATAAAAACACAAAACTAGAATGACTAAAAATCCAGTGGAATATTGTTAGCAAAAGTGTGTCATGCATCAGTTTTGATTTACTTAGTCCGTGCTTAATATACTACATATAGTGATAGATAATAGCCTAGGAGTAAGTTCTCGTATGCAGCAAAGGAAACAGCCGTTACAACATAGGCACTTTGCCAGAACTTGTACTGAAGATATCTACGGGTTATGCACTCACTCTGTATGAAACTTTCGTCATTACTGTTCTTTCGGAACCTTTTACTGACCCTATTTCAGACTGCGAATCTTTCAGATTTAGATTCATTTATTTGCGTGATTTATGATACAATAATAGTACATACAAACAAAGTCAAGATGCGCACAGTTCACCAATACTTTACTTAAAATAATTCAAGTTCGTTAAAATCACGTGCGGTATTTTTTCTTTCTTATACATTCTATCGAATCTTTATTTTTTCCCCGATAAGTTTAAACGACTGATTTCCTACTGCATCAAAAATCTTTTCAACTTGTGTAGCAATTTCTTTAATAAATTGAAAATTTTGTATAATAGTGTTATCAATAAATACACGCTAACACGAATTGTATCTCAGCATTTTTCGAGCCACCTGGTGTTCGATAAATGAAACCGTGTCGAGACTTCCGAACCTTGCATCGATAGTTAGTCGTCGGATTGGTAAGCGATACTATCGCAAACTGATCAATTGCTCGAATTGAGCAAATTTCAAATTACAGCCTGAGAGGAGGATGGCGATAGCTTTAAAGCTTTATTGTTGGCGGCTAAAATGACGCTTCATAAACTACTTTTGATAACAATGTTTTATTTATAGTTTATACAGTACTTAAACCACAGATTAACAAAAACTATTTTTTCCAGTGACACAGCGTCCAAAACTACCCAAATATAATATCACTATAAAAATAGTCACAATAAAATAAAAGTAAATATTACAGCGTATAGCATTATTTTATAGGATTTTTCCAATGATGTCCATAAGTCAAGCCAAATTAGTTGACCAGTAAAATAGACTGCAAAACACGTTTATGAAAGTTGACTTAATTTCAAAACACCAAATAATTCTAAGCAAGTAAATAGCTATGGTAGAAGTTTTTATGATAACATTATAGATTGAAAACAAACAATTCCTAACGAACTTAAACGAAAACTTGACAGTATTTGTGCTTGTATAAATTCAGTTTATCTGAAGTCAAGAGCGTTCATTCTCACTCAAGCATTGTTCAAACCACTGCAGCATTTTAACGACCGTCTGAAATCGTAAAACGGAGTGAGATCTTAGAGCGAGAAGGTTCTAACACCCTCATTACTATGTATCTGATCGGACCGTTTTAAAGTGACGACCGTTCTAGGTGCGTACGCGTTCCCCCGAATAAAGCATTTCACGGGTACAAATAAAATCGGAGCATGTGCCAGCGTTTCAGGACAATTTTCACACTTGTACGACACGGTTTTGCAGTTTATGGACTGTGTCTTGTTAAAAAATGACCTTGTAGGTTTTACTGCCTGAGTTCGGATGAGGTCGTGTTATTTCGGGCTTTTAAGGAGGATTCTACAGTAACTTGCACACATAAAATACACAGTGACAAATTACGCCGTTGCAAGTTACTCCCTAACTGTAGATTATCTTTCTCGACTGCTTATATTTTTTTTTTCATTTGACAGAACTCTTCATTTGATTGCGGAAAGTATACCTTTATAGGTATTTAAAAAGTAAATGTAGCTAAAAATTTACTTCGGGCCGATTTTCTTAAAACATAACAGACTGATGAAGTATAAAGCAACTAATTTTAAAATTTCAGCTACGTTAATAATTGCTAACAAATAGGTGACGATTTTAAATTGACCATAATGTGTTTTGTTCTATGAAAACATTTATTATATGAAAACTAAGAAATCGGGCTTTCGTTAAAGTAGTGATGAGTCATGATAAAGCTTCACATTTGCATCAACTATTAGTCAATTTATGTGGTAAATCATTTACATTTATAAAATGTACTTTATACCATTAAAAAACATTTTACCAACGTCAGATAAGACTTACCCGACTAATTAAATATAAAACTATCGATTTAAAAATGACGTTCACCTTACATAAATGATTGCTGACACATAGGAGACTTTTTCAAATTATGTGTCATTATCATCATCATCATCATCATCATTATCAGTCAAAGGACGTCCACTGCTATACATAGGCCTCCCCCACAGTTTTCCACAGCGACCGATCACAAACATGCATCCAGTTTGATCTCTACAAGGTCGTTTGTCCATCTTACTGGTGGACGTCCTACGCCGCGTCTTTAGTCGAACGTTCTCCTACCTAGAACTATTCCGCCTCAACGGCCATCAGATCTTCGCACTATGTGCCCTTCCCATTGCCACTTGAGCTTACTGATTCTGAGGCGTTAACCGTAGAAAAATAAAGCCTTAGACTATTACTAATCCTAAACCAACTTTTTATCAAAAAATACAAGTGAATTTTTCCTCCCAATTTCAAGTCCGCGTACATTGCAATATCAAATATCAACACGAAGCAGGGCCGTAGAATGGTACACCTTATATCTCAAGACAAAATGATATTAGACTTGTCTTGTCTATCATTTACTCGGGGAAGGTGTATGCAACTTTGTACTCTCGTTCGCCCCTTGAGACGTTAAAAGTGAGATTTGACGGAGCAATAATTAAGGAGTTCCTTGTAACTCTCATGAGGATTTTTCGTCGATTTCTTAGAAATGTTCGCCGGAAAATATGTAGTGTGTTGTTAACAAGGCGAAAACTTGAGGTTTTTTTTGTAACACGTGCGCAAAAAAGCCACAGTTTCTGTTAACATGAATGTTGTAATAATAATGTATATATAGAGAGACACTTTAGTAATAACCTGACATAGTGTATCTAAGACACTTTCACACTACAACATTTAGCAGTGATGCAGTCGCAAAATGACAATCGTTACACACTGCGCTACTTTTAGCATTGATACAGTCGCGATGCTAACGCGCGTCAGCGTCGATACAGTCGCGATGCAGAAGCTGGAAAGTGACAAATTATGTACTGAGTAACAATTGTTTAATTTCATCAAGAATTCCTGTGTGTAATGTTTTCTTGTTTCAGGCAAATTACTTGGAAATATCAAGTTACGAAATATGAAAGCGTCAAAATATGTCAGATGGCTAGTTGTGGCCTAGTTGTATTTATTCTTAAACTGATACGAAAATAACGGTACACAAGGAAACCTGCCCCCCCGATTCAGAACCATTCGGTTACGGATTGGGTTACGATTCGATAAATTTTACATTTTAATTGATGAAACTATTTTATTATGATCTTTAATTATATTTGTAACCGAACTGACATATCGACATCCGATCAAAATGCCACATTAATTTAAAAATGAACAGAAAATCTAGCCGAAACCCAAGCCGAATGGCATATCGAACGTTCTGAATCGCCCTTCTGATCGTCTAACACACCTGTTAATGCTATTCCTAATATTTACCTATATCATTTCGAAATTTTGAGCTATTGAGTCAGTTTTTAAGGCGGTTATATTTTTTAATCATTTTTTTTATTTTATGTTTTTTTGTTATTATCCTTATCTCAAAACTACTGGATCGATTTCGAGGAAACTTACACTGTACCCTATACCTATATACTTACTTCATACTTAGGGTACAATGAACGTTTACTTAGTATACGTATACTGTACGTACTTCAAAACCTGATCGAACTAAGGAGAATCATCTCGCTATGACTTCTCGTTTTTGAGAAATCCGTTGACAAACATCATCATTAGCAGCCAAAGGAAGAACATAGGCCTCCCCCACGGTTTTCCGGTAACCTATCACAAGCAATCTGCATCCAATTTAATCCTACGCTCTTTACAAAGTTGTCTGTCCATCTTGTTGGTGGACGTCCTACGCCGCTTTTTTGGTAAAAGGGTCTCCAATCCATAACTTTTCTGCCCTAACGGCCATCAGTTCTTTGCGCCAGTGCCCTGCCCATTGCCACCTGAGCTTACTGATTTTCAGAAGGCTGTGTCCGATATGTGGATAAACTTACGAACATACATATATACTTGCGAAATTTTGCAATAATAAGCTAATTTTTTGCCTTTATAGATCAACATACTCAAATATCATAAAATTCTAACGATATCACATACTTACACATTGATTTCCTCATTTTTTTTTTAAAACGGTAAAAATAAGGAAGCATAATCCAGAACCTCTGTCCCAAGAGAAACAAAGCCGATTCCGGTCCGCTGCACCCACGTAAAATATTGACTCGTAACGCGAACAGTCGCTCCGTTCAGCCGGGACGGCTAATAACTTGGCCCCTGTCTGCCGTGCGCCCTCCTGCCTTTGTGTTTGCCACTTGCATCGACACTTAGATTAAAAGATTCTTTAGTGTAGGCTGTGTTTTGGATTAAAGTTGAAAAAAGATACGAAAAACTTATCAATTGGTCAAAGAAAAAACGCAGTAACTATTTTTTGTCGTTTTTAGTTATAGTTTAAGTTGCAATACTGATTGAACCAAAATATTTACATAAACCTTTTTCTCAGTGTAGAAAATACTTTATTTAAAACCGCATCAAAATTGGTCCAGCCAAACACGAGATATTTGCAGACAAACATATGAAATATCTTCACTCAGGAAATAAGCATTATTCGAACTAAAAGGCAGTGTAGGACGTCCGACGACAAGAAGGACAGATCGCTTGTGATCGGTCGCCGAAGACTGTGGGGGAGGCATATGTTTAGCAGTGGACGTCCTTTGGCTGATAATAATAATGATTTTAACGCAAACTGAAAACACTGAAAGCTGTAGACCATACTTTGTTAAGCTCAACATTTACTTACTTTAACATCTATTTACATTCAGGATGTATGTATAATTGTTTTCAAAAATATACACTTATTTCAACAAATCACACTTTTCACACCCGAAATAAAGACAAACTATGGCTACCCTACTCTAGAATAAAATGTTAAACTGTAGCCCAAAGTACATGACAATTAAGATCTTTAATAAAATACCCAACCATATAAAAAATGAAAAAAATCCTAAAATCATTAAAAATATACTTGACTACTATCTGCTTCTACTCTCTTTGAGAATTCTTTGATCACATAAAAAGATAAGAGCAAAAATGATAAAAAGATAAGAGCATAAATAGAGGAACTTATTAAGCCGATGGATACTACATTCTTACTATAAAACTATATTTTTTTTTAAATAATGTGCGAATAATTATTATATGGTTTTATTTTTATTACTTATAATGGTTTAGAATGTTTAAACACTCACCGTATTATTTTTGTATTGTACTAAAATGAAATAAGATGCAAAAAACTGCGCACGGGCGAGGCTCGAACCTGCAACTTTTGGCTAACCTGGCCAACGCTCTTTCATCATACTAATTTTGTACAGTAATAACTTAAATCAATCTTATTCAGAAAATTAAACTTGTAGTCGCTGTTGCTCGAAGTACGGGCGGAAGGGCACGGCGTGACGTCACCGTCAGTGAAAGTCCAAAGTGCGAAGATAGGAATTAATTCCACAGTCTTGAGGTACAAAAATTGGCTGCGGACCGAGCAGCGAAAAGATACAAGCTCAGTGCCTTACAGATTCAAAATATGTGATAACTAGATGCCCAAGATGGTAAAAACCAATAAGGTGCGTTCTAGGAACCCAAAATATCCACTAAGGTATTGGAGAGACTAGATGCCCAAGATGGTAAACATCAATAAGGTGCTTTCTAATAAGGAATGGATTGGATTGGATTGATTTTACATATAAAGCTCAGGACTACTTAACCTACGGTACAAAAACATGTTCAGCGCGAGTTACATATGATCAGCGCCATCTATTGTCAGGTAGTGGGACTAATATATGGGATTGCTTATGATATTGATTAAGACCTTAATCAGCGCGGGCTAATATTGAGAAGCGCTATCTTTTGCCTGGTAGCAAAACTAATGTATAAGTTTACATAAATGTAGGTGTGTTACAAACTTTCAAAACCGGTTTACGATTTGATCCAAATAAACGTACACGTGTACTACATGTCTCCTTCAAGTTGCAGCATACAGACTGACATTTGCTGAGTAGAATGTATTTATTATGGCTGCAAAAGTTTTTAATGCATTACCAGAGGAAATAAGAGAAATTACGGGGTCTTTATTTAAAACCAAGTTAATCTTAATGAATATTTTCCTCGCTAGAAATATATGTTTAATCCTATGGCGATGATTTCCACTTTTGACATTATCATGCTTTAATTAATACTATATTTTGCACGCTGACTAAAATTTAGCAAATTTTGGTGAACTTAAATGTATTTATAAACTAAGATCTATATTGTTCACCCAAAATACGCAAATAAACGCATTTGTAATTGTATTAAAAATTGCTTTGATGTAAAAATGTAATAGCTCTCTTAATATCAAGTGGAAATTGCCATAACAATGAGTAAGTTCACGGCTTACACTCTGAAAACGTATTAATGAGTCTAAGCCTGGATTTGAGGATACAAAAGTTTCGCGACAATATTCATTTGCAGTGTCTGAGCCGTATTTTGGTAACGTGAAATTTGAGGAAAAAAACAATTTTACAAGCTCTTCAAAATAGTAAACATGGCATATAAATACAAGAAAAAACATATCGTATAGAATAACCCTAAATAATAAATTTCATTTTTTTTTAAATTTATTTATGAAATCAATGATTTAGATCTTTATTATCCGTTGTGGTCCGTAACCAAAATACATTATTTATCTGTAGCAGAGTTTATAATTAAATAATACTTTCGTGACTACTTTTTAAGTTCTTAATATTAAAAGGCATTCCTAAAAAAACTCAAAATTTTTAAACCGACACGGTCGATAGTGAAATTCCTCAACCTTTATAAATGTTCTTACAGTAAATAATATTGATTTTGCCATAATATTTCAAGTATTTGTTTTTTTTTCTTTGCAAAATATACCTTATTAAGTAGCTAAATAATATAATCATGTTATAACATAATTATTTCTTTCCATCTGCCGTGTCATGTTAATGATAAAATCATAATTTTCAAGCACGTGAATATACTTTCTCAACTTAAAGAAAGTATCAGATAGGAATATTGCATACTGAACGCCTCGATTTGATACGGTGTTGTTGTGCTTTGGATATGTGTGTTTTAATCTTAATATTCCGCCGAAGAAGATTTTACAATATTTCCAACTGCAGTTCTTTAACCAAACTAATGTGCAAGCACCTCAAACGCGCCCAAGGTACCGATAAAATATTTATGGATTCCTTCGCTTTGAAGCGCCATAAAGAATGTCCCACATAAAATAAAGCTATCTCAAACCGAGTAATTTACGACTTCTATGAACTGGATCCAACGATTTTACAATTCAATGAATGCCTTTGAAAACGCAAACTTGCAGACGATTTTCTGCTTTATTAAAACAAATTAGCCTCTTGGTAAAGATTGGAGCGGACAAAAGGACACGGCTTCTTTTTAGTACTTTTATTAGAATAAATTAAGTACTAAAACTTAGTCTTGTTATTTGATTTTCGTGACTCGTGAAAAGATAAAATAAAAACCAATTATCTACTTTTATTATAACAATACAACAAAATGTAAATCTGAGGTGTAGTAGCTAAGGACGCTGGTTTTCAAGGCATCGCTGCTCTGAGGTCCCGGGTTCGATTCCCGGTCAAGTCAATATATAAATCATAATTTTCTACATTGTCTCGGGTCTGGGTGTTGTGGTACCACCGTTGTGTCTGATTTCCATAACACAAGTGCAATTAGCTACTTACTTTGGGATCAGAGCAATGTCTGTGATTGGTGTCTAATATTTTAATTTATTTAAATTTAAATTAACTAAGCTAGCTTCTGAATCGTGACTGCATCGACGCTTACGCACTTTATATTCGCAAATTATGTTCTGTATATTGGGAACTGCATCGATACTAACGCGCGGCTATTTGGATGTTTAATTAAATCTGTTCGTTGCGTGAGTCGCAATGTTGTCGCACGTTTTCATAAATCGCGACTACATCGATGCTAAAAGTCGCAGTGTGTAAGGGGTCTAGGACCCTTTACACACTGCGCTACTTTTAGCATCGATACTATCTCGATGCAGAAGCTGGAAATGGTCAAACTATGTACTGAATTATGGCGACTGTAGGGGGTCTAAGGTCTATATTTAGATTTACATAATTTACATGACCATCAATAGCTACGTTTATATTAAGGGATACCAGGCGTCCGGATAAAGCTGGATATAGGTGGGCTTTTTGATTATGTGTCCGGCTGAAATAAACGTTGTCCGGCTTTTGTTAGGCTTTTTACATTCCACAAACGAGCGAGCACCGAGCGCAGGCGAGTCGACTATCGGTTGATCCTACAGGGCGAGCGCAGTGCCTCGCAATTTCGTGCTCGCTTCGTTCGCGGTTGGTCTCTTGTTGCTACTTACGTCAAATGTTAATACAATATTAAGACACCTGTAGGTACCTATGTAACTGCCTCGGTGGCGCAGCAGTAGGAGGGTCGCACTTTAAAGCGACGGGTCGGGCCAAAAATATGTACCTGGGTTTATCTATCTAGAAATTCTGAGGGCAGCCCGGAGTTTGGAAGTTGGCGGTGTTTCACCCCCGTGCCTCGGAAAGCACGTAAAGCCGTTGGTTCTGCACCTGATCTCTCTCCGGTCGTGTCAGATTGCTGTGCTATGAGAGTGAAAGGAATAGAGAGGGGGACTATTATTATTATTGTACTTAGACAAAATCCTATCAATTCTACCCAAATGTCCAGCCAAACTGGTTGGTCTGTCCGGCTATTGGGTTTGGCGACCTGGAAACCCTATTCATAGGTATCCACAGTTTATTCGTTATGAAATATGAGAAATAATCGACTAAGCAATGAATCAAAAGACCTTTATAATGGCAAGTATTTCTCAACTGCCGTCAACTCATGGGGTAATATCCCATACACATCTAAGTACGATTTACCCGTGACCCAGGGTACGCAAACTTCCGTACGAGCCTCACCCTTTATTAATAAACGCGTGCTAGTAAGATCAAGTTAAGTGTAACGTACAACCCCTTTTTAACGACTTCAAAAATAAGGAGGTTTTTTTATACATATTTATTTATTTATACTTTATTGCACAACCAAAAAATTGTACAAAAGGTAGACTTAACGCCATATGGAATTATCTACCAGTCATACTTTTTTGGTAAGCAGAAACGGTTGTAGGCGGTGCGGCAGACAAAAATAAAATGAGTTACTATTTAAAGAAAAGAAAAAGTTAAATTTCCCAAAAAAAACATGAAAATCATAAATTATAAAACAAAATGAATACAATTTACAATAAATGCAATATGATCTAATAAATTATTTATTACATATACATAACACAAGTGATAAAATAAATACATATACATACTTGTACATACTATAATGACGATGTAGAAGAAGTTTATGGCTTACGCTTTGTTGATGCTTTAGATATACATATGTAGAAAGTGTGCACAGACGAGTCTCTTAAATTAAAATTTACTGGGTGCCTTTTGAACTTTTGCCGGAAGGGCATTTCAGAGACAAACGATATTATAACTTCCTTTCACTACTAGAAAAGTGGACCTTCTATGTTTTTTTGAAACCGTATCGTATTCATGCAAGTGATGTTTAGTACTCTGCTCTAAAGGTATAATTTATACTTTCTTATGTGGTGGTTTGACATCATTTGAAAACCTACTAACTGGGATTCTTCTATAATATACCATCTCTAATATTACTGCATTCTCAAGTGTTCTACTGATAAAGAATATCCTATGGCAATCTTCATCAGGGATGGAATTGTGTAAAGCATTCGTATTCATTTTACAGTTCCAAAAGTACGTTATCTGTCAAACGGCAAAGAACAAAGCGTTTGATAGATCATACCGTGCATTTTAAATGAGTTGACGGCAGTTAAGAAATACTTGCCTTATAAAGGTCTTTTGATGCATTGCTTTGTCGATTATTTCTCATATTTCATAATGAATAAACTGTGGATACCTATGAATAGGGTTTCCAGGTCGCCAAACCCAATAGCCGGACAGACCAACCAGTTTGGCCGGACATTTGGGTAGAATTGATAGGATTTTGTCTAAGTACAATAATAATAATAGTCCCCCTCTCTATTCCTTTCACTCTCATAGCACAGCAATCTGACACGACCGGAGAGAGATCAGGCGCAGAACCAACGGCTTTACGTGCTTTCCGAGGCACGGGGGTGAAACACCGCCAACTTCCAAACTCCGGGCTGCCCTCAGAATTTCTAGATAGATAAACCCAGGTACATATTTTTGGCCCGACCCGTCGCTTTAAAGTGCGACCCTCCTACCGCTGCGCCACCGAGGCATTAACATTTGAAGTAAGTAGCAACAAGAGACCAACCGCGAACGAAGCGAGCACGAAATTGCGAGGCACTGCGCCCTGTAGGATCGACCGACAGTCGACTCGCCTGCGCTCGGCGCTCGCTTGTTTGTGAAATGTAAAAAGCCTAACAAAAGCCGGACAGTGTTTATTTCAGCCGGACACACAATCAAAAAGCCTACCTATATCCGGCTTTATCCGGACGCCTGGCAACCCTTAATATGTACGTAGCTATTGAAGGTCATGTTAAATCATGTAAATCCAAATATAGACCTTAGACCCCATACAGTCGCCAAAATTCAGTACATAGTTTGTCAATTTCCAGCTTCTGCTTCGATGCAGTCGCGAGTTATGTAAACGTGCGACAACATCGCGACTCACGCAATGAACAGATTTAATTTAGCTTCGAAACAGTCACGCGTTAGTATCGATGCAGTCGCCAATATACAGAACATAATGTCGAGTGTACGATTACTGTGCATCATAGTCATGCTGCTGCCTGGATACGTTATGGGATTATGTTTTGGGGCAACTCCACAAATGTGCAGGCAGTATTTGTGTTACAAAAAAGATGTATTGGAATAATTACGTTTACAGCGACAAGACAAACGTGCAAAAGCTTATTTGTAAAATTTAAAATACTCACGGTGACTTGCGTGTATATCTTAGAATTATGTCGTTTCATAAGAAAGCACAGTAAATATTTTCACCATTTTAACGACACGTCGAACCGTTATGCTTTACGCCATGCAAATGATTTTATTTTGCCTGCCGCCAGACTGGAATTATTCAATGTTGGTCCGTACTTCATGGCTATAAAGGTTCATAATCATTTGCCTAACTATATAGTCCAAAAGGCATATTATGATATAAGTGAATATTTTAATGATAAATTTATACATATTTAGATTTGACATTGTATAATTTTAATTGACCATTGACATGATTAATTTGTTATTTTATTTATATATTTGAATTTGACATTACCGGTTTATTAATATTATAGATAGAAGTGACATTTTGACAAAATACTATAGACATTTACTTATTTTATTGAAACATTGATTTAATTGTAATTTATTTATAAACTTTAATTCACAAATACCTCGTTGAGGTCATAATGTAACTAAATCATCATCTCCGGCCTATATGTTTATAATTGTCTGCTCTTATGTAACATATGAAGTGAATAAATGAATATGAATATGAATAATTTGCGAATACAACGCGCGTTGCATGGATGCAGTCAAGATGCAGAAGCTGGCTTGGATATATTGGACACCAATTACATAAATTGCTCTGATGCCAAAGTAAGCAGCTAATTGCACTTATGTTATGGAAATCAGTCACAACGGTTGTACCACAACACCCAGACCCGAAACAGTGTAGAAAATTATGATTTCTATATTGACTCGACCGGGAATCGAACTCGGGACCTCGGAGCGGCGACGCCTTGAAAACCAGCGTGCTTAGCCACTACACCACGGAGGTCGTCAAAAGTGATATTGTTCTTTTCTAAGACTAATGGCCTGTTTTACACTACTTAAATATGTTTTGTTTAGTGCTATATGCCGGATACTTGAAACCAATGATATTGTATTTAGAACTAGATCACCGGTGAGAGGCTAAAAAATAGTCAAGCAAACACCACCTCACGTCAAAGTGAGGTCTTAGCTTTGACTTAGTCTGTTTTGATGGCGTCAGTGTCTCAATGCCTCAGTGCGCCTTTAAAACTGCAGAAACAACTAACTGAATTTCAAAAAAATTGTCCGAATATCATATTTTCGTTAAGTAAATTGTATTTAATGATGCCTATCATTCATGATTGAAGTATTTTCAATAAAATCAGTGAGTTTTGTTTCTTAGTCAACCCACGAACCAACATGGTCGATATTCTAAGACAGTGTCATACATGGAGTAGTTTGGTACTATATTTTTTCAATAATAATTTAACGACCGTCATAGCGTGGTGGTTTACGTTCCAGACTACAAAGATAACAGGTCGCGGGGTCGAATCCCGCCCGCATGACCCTAACACTCATATCTTTGGACATCTATATTAATATGTATTTGTTATATAACTATAAAGTACACCTTAAATCTTTAAAGAGCGTAGACGCTCACGGGTCAAAACATCAGTGAGGGATGATCCTCACGATTGTAGAAAAAAAATGTACACTAACTATTAGCATGCTATTTGAAGGAATCATCCTGTTTACATGATGCCAGATGACTATGGTGTATGTAATAAATATTTATTTATTTATTTAAATAAGGACTGTTAATATTTTCATTAATTTAATTTGTAAAAAAATATATGTACATGTGGACGTGATCGTGAATGCCTAGCAGTGAACGTGACTCTAATATTGGCGCCATGACATTTCAAGCATTCACGTGATGCATTCAAATTGCATTTATTAGATAATTATTCAATATTTTAAATGTTAAATAGTTTGAAAATATAATGATTTTGTTGATTAATATACTATCGAGCTTAGGAGTGAACTCAATTTGAAAATTAAGCGAACGAGTATATTGTAGTGTACCTACATACTTTAAAAAAAATATTAAGAAAGCTACTCTATTAAGACTCTGTTCCGAAACTGATGTCTGATGTGATGGATGTCAATCCATTGACATCCATTAATCAGACGGTGCCATATTTGTGTACTCTTTTAGTAGATGACGCCTCGCGATCTACTTCTAAATACAATATCATTGCTTGAAACGAAATGACTTTCCTTCTTGAAATCGTTCATGTTCGTATTTCTTAATTGCGAAACAGGCTACAAATAATCCTCACATGAGTTTGCAATCAACAAAGAAACTAAAACACATAATCATCAGTATATTATCAATGCTCTAGGGATGAAATTTACGTTCTCACAAATAAGTCCCGTAGATTTTAGGTAGTAGCGCTTTACATTCATTATCCGTAGAAAAAAATATGAGAATGGTATTTTAATGCGCTTCCTACCTTAAGCCTGTAATTACGTGAGAATACAGACTACAGGGTACATTAATTTGATGTATGGAATTCGATATTGCGGCTGCTGTTTTCATACTAATATGTTCAGGCAGATGGATCGATGTAATCGCTCAAATTGCAACTCGTGATAATATCGCTGCCATCAATATTCAGACTTGAATAGCGAATCGAAAATCACGCCAGGTGCAATAGAAATAAACACTCGCAAATTTTGCATTGGCCAATTTTAAAAATGTAAGTATTTTGCATTGAACGGAGTTACTTTTTTGTTAACAAAGCTTCTGACACGAACGAGATTTTATCAGCATTTCTGACGCTAATACATTTTAAAACTAAAATTTAATGTTTTAAGCATTATTAAAGGTAACCTGTAAACATACGACAGCTGGGCAAAGGTCACATCTCCAGTATGAGGTGGTATCAACAATACTTCATCAAGCGGGTTCAGTGCAGATTGGCGAAGGGAGTTTGCAATGCAAGCGACGAACCTTGCTGTCAGATTTTATCTAGCCACCCTAGGCTAATATAGTATGTAATAGCTGACATCAAACGATATTAGCCGGACTAATTATCTGTACATGCCTTTCTAATTCCACTGGTGAATATACGTTTCCTATAGGGACGGATAGTCACCCATCCAAAAGCGACCGCGCGTAATTTGCTTAACTTCAGCATCAGTTGACGACCCGCAGCGGGTTGCGGGTTTGATCCCCCCACAATACAAACATTTGTGTGCATGAACATGTCTGTTTGTATTGGTCTGGGTGTTTTCTATATATATCATGTATGTATTTACAAACAAAAAGTATTTAAGTATTATATCCGTCGTCTGGCATCCATAACACAAGCTTTGAGTAGCTTACTTTGGGACTAGATGGCGATATGTGGGAATGTCCAAAGGATATTTAAGGAAAGGATATATATCACTACCAAAACACTGCCACAACTGCGCTTTGAGCACCTCAAAAGTCTTAGTTAAAATATTTTAAAGCATCATCATGAATACGTGCTTTTGATCAACCTGAAAAAATGCCTGAACAGATACGGAATAGTGCTGACAAACGATTGAGTTGAAGACTCGTTATAAGTAACTTTTAAGTAAGTAAGTAAGTAAGTAAGTAAGTTTTGAGTTTGCTCCCTTCCCTCTCGTCGCAGCTTAATGTTTTGCCTGCCTAAACGTTCCTCGATAAATGAGCTATTCAACATAAAAAGTTTTTTTACAGGTCCAGTAGCTCCCGAGATCAGCAAACAAACTCTTCATCTTTATAATTATAGTATAGATGTAAGTGAGAGGCCAGCAACCATAGTTAGCGCAAACACGCGTTGTAGGTACTTTTGATGCGAGTATTGTTTTGATGAGGAGTTATTTTAAAACTGTGATAACGTCTAAGATATTTATGGAAATCAAATGATGTAAAGGGCAACTTTGTTCAAAATGGAATACTCGTGATGATGAATGTATTTATTTTGATAAGAATCAATACCCGTGAAACACCTTCAATAATAGTGCAATATATTTTAACAAATTTATAACATAAAAAAGGTTGAAGTGAGTAAACCATATAAAATAGGGTTATGCTGTCGCGGACAGGAAAGGAAATCGAACTCGTAGATTGGTGTTTGTAACTCTGAAAATATTAACTTATCCAAACGCAAAGATACTAAAATTGATTAACTATTGACAAAGAAAAATCATTAAATTCCCGACGTAAAAAAAAACTGTATAAAAAATGTTACTTCTGCAAGTGACCGCTAGAGGCACTGCGCAATTTTCCATAGAATTTTTTAACGTTGTCGTTAGCGAATGAAACCACCGTTAACTCATGGTAACGGTACTGATTTTCGTTAAAACTGATGGTCGGTTTCTCCACGAGGTTCTTTACTACATTATTATTAAAAAAATACATCGATAAAACACAATACATGACATCGACAAGCTCAACACTACACCAGAAAGCGTTTCTTTCGAATGGGCTCGGATCAACGCCGACTGAAATGACGTGACATTAATTTCCTTACCTTTATCTCTTTCGGTATATTTGTTGTGTTTACACTTTTGGTGAGGAAATCGTTTCTTGTTTATCTTTATGTATTCTCTGTGAAGTTGGATTTATATGTCATTTTCATGTGACATTGGACCAAAACCGTTTTTTAATCCATTTTATATTTGCTCTGAACATCATCATCAACATCTTTCGTCTCATATTATATATATGTATTTCCCATATAAATTTTATCATAAAAATATTTTTTGTAAAAGTATATATAAGATAACAAAATCTTATAACATGCCTACAAATTTGGCAATATGTCCTCGGAATTACTGAAACTATAACGGATTAAAAACTAACAAAAACTCAATTACAAAAATTTGGTGGATAGGGAATTTTTTACGATACTTTAACAATGTAACATTCCACCAGTTTACAGCGAAAAATACATATTTCTTAAATATGAACACATGTAAATAATTATAATGCAATAACAAGTACATGTATTGCTTTTTTCAGTTAAAAACATCCGTTTGAAAATCACTCAACTGTACCTGCGAGCCAAAAAAAAGTAATGGAATGTAACAATGACAAACAGACATTAGAACCAATGCTTACACTAAAACAATATACCTACACAGAGATTAGTAAGTAAGTAAGTAAGTCTTTATTTGCGAGAATACAGTTACAAAGATCTTAAATTAAAAATAAAAATAAAATAAAAATTTCATTGTTACCCAATCTATAAAATAATTTTCGATACTGAACACGCCAAAGGTTGAAAACGACTCTACCGACTTTCCTAATTTTTTTTTATTGGTTTCGTAAACTTAACTTCTCACAATGTTTATAAAGCCAAACTAAAATTTAATTCGGATGTAAATCTATTAAGCGAACTACTTTAGGTAAATCATAATCTGGCTTTATATATTCGCATTGAAAAAAAAAACATCGAGCAAACTTTAGTACTTACATAAAGAGCATCGGGCGTCTGTTTGAATGACTCTCTCGAGCAACAAAGAGGGCTATTATGAAACTTAGATACAATCGCCATAAAGCTATCCTCGGTTGGAGCTAGCAAGCAAAAGGTTCCCGCATCGTCAAACGTATCATCATTATCAGCCAGAGGCCGTCCACTGTTAAACATAAGCCTACCCTTGGTTGTTTACGTATCATTTAGTCAGGTTTGCCTTGAGGTCAGTCATATTTGGAACTTTGAAAAGAGTATCGTGTTACTATTGTGATACCATTAACACACAATCGTAATGTAAATATTGTAAATAGGATCCATTGAACTACTGTTAATAGCGCATAGAAGTGGCTAACAGCCAACAGACACCACGAACAGTTTTTGTGCTCCATGAATTGACACCACTTGTCATCAACTCATGCATACATCATGTTCGACATTCAAATTTTAAGGTCTTGCCATAAAGTTGAGACACATTTTTTGGTTGGCAAAGGTTCTCTTTACGTAGTAATGTGAACTCACTAATGGGATCAAGCTATTTTTATTTAGCTGAAATTGCATGCGTGGCCGACTTAGAGTTGACGATGGAGGTTCATTCTAATGAAGCCTGTAGACTTTACTTTGAATATATTCGGCTTATTATAAATGTGTAATCAATAATTAAATTTTAATTGTCACTTGCACGTGTGAGCAGACTGAGCACATGTTATGTTGACTTATAATAAATTTTTTATTAATAAAAACAAGACAGTTAACTGTGTCCTTGCAATTAAACGTTTGGTTTAAGAAACATTAAAGCGGCTTGTAAGTTTTTCTTTTTAGCTCGGATCATGATCAATTGTTAAGAAGGAATTTAGTTAAGAATATAGTTAACACTTTTCAATGGGTTAGTTAATACCACTGTCGTTTCGGCTCAGCTAGCGCGAGTCAGTTTCGGCTTAGGCTTTCGGGTGCGCAAGGTGACGAGTTCCGAACTTACCGCTTTCTATTTGTCTTTTACGGCCGCTATCTGGCAGGTAAGTCGAAGTTTTTTGGGGTTCCGTTGATAATAGAATTTAATTTTGAAGGTTGTGTTTAGGGCTGTAAAGAAGTTTTTAATTTTACCGGCTAGCCTTTTGGCTTGATTTCATCCGGAGAAGCTTGTTTACTTAGACTTTATAAATAAATAAATAAATATACGCCAGACATGACACCAATTATCTAGCTTAAATGAAGGGATTTTTTTCTTGTGTTACGAATACTATACAACGACTATAACAACGACGGGGTCTTGTCTCATAAATACTTCAATACATATATTAAACATCCAAGACTTAGAAACAAATGTAAGTGCTCATCACATAAACATTTGCCCCGTGCGGGATTTGAACCAGCGATTGCTGGCATAGTAGTCAGAAGCGCTAAGCATTACACCTAACGAAGTATTATTAATGTTACTTAGCCGCTGGGGCAGAAGAGTTCTAGATTGTAAACCCTTTGACCAAAGGCGCAGCGTCGGAAGTCCACTGACAAGATGGACTTATGAACTTGTAAAAATCGTAGGATCACAATGGATGCAGTCGCTGTGGAAAACCGTGGGGGAGGCTAATGTTCAGCAGTGGACGTCTTTTTGCTGATAATGATTTGTCTTATTTAACATGTTGGGTCCATGAGAGCATTTCCTAAGTTACTCACTAACTTAAATATCAGTTAAGGCATCTCCCATTCCTAAATCTAAGTCAGTACAAACATGCTCATAAGAAGACCGCTTCAAATATTCCAAATTGTAATATTTTTAAAATTTTCATTTTGATACGGAACCTTCCAACTTAACCTATTCGTATTGGCTCTTTTACTCGCACTTTTATTTGTTGCCCTTTTGAACGTGCGCCACCAAGATTGGTGTAGTTTTCCTTTTAATCTAGATTTAGAGGGAAAGTTTATGTACAAGCGTGTCTAACCAGGGGGCAATTCTCGTGCAATTTGTATACGAAATAAGTTTACCGATCGTATTTTCTTTGTCGAAGAAAAAATAGTTTTTGATATCTCAGGGTCACGCTTTCTATGTATTTAGATTTTGTTTGGGCGTTTGTGTTTTACGTGTAGATATTTTAATATATATTTAAGGTAAAACGGTAAAACTCGCAATCGAATTATTACACGAAAAAAGACGCAATCAGATAAGCAACATTTTTCATGTGATAGTAGGACGCATGCAATGATATTGAATTTAGAAGTAGATGACGCCTCGCGAACTAAAAGAGTACACAAATATGGCACCGTCTGATTAATGGATGTCAATGGATTGACTTCTATCACATCAGACATCAGTTTCGGAACAGAGTCTTAATAGAGTAGCTTTCTTAATATATTTTTAAAGTATGTAGGTACATATGTATATAATATTAATAATATTAATGTTTATTAAAAAATATAGTACCAAACTACTCCATGTATGCCACTGTCTTAGAATATCGACCATGTTAGTCCGTGGGTTGGCTAAGAAACAAAACTCACTAATTTTATTGAAAATACTTAAATTATGAATGATAGGCATCATTAAATACAATTTACTTAACGAAAATATGATATTCGGACTGTTTTTTTATTTAGTTAGGTGTTTCTGCAGTTTTAAACGTGCACTGAGGCATTGAGACACTGACGCCATCAAAAAGAGACTAAGTCAAAATTATGACCCCAATTTGAAGTGAGATGTTGTTTAGCTGAGCCATCTTTTAGCCACTCACCGGTGATCTAGTTCTTAATACAATATTATTGGACGCATGTTTCATTTATGAAAAAAAACATCACCGACAGATGTCGCAAAAAGGAGGAACTCTTTAAAATTTAACAACACTTGCACAACTTTTGTCGTAAGTCAGAGTTTTTTATCTTACGAGGACTATAAACGAAAGAGGTGCATTAGTAATGAGTACTTTTCACTTAAGTTTTAAAATAAAAAACTTTATAAGAGCTTAGTGACCGACTCACTGACTTCAAAAAAAAGGAGGTAATTTTAATGTGTATGCATATTATATCGTAGGAGTTTTAACGTTTTTTTTAGTGTGTTGATCTAGTGTGGTTTCCAAACACGTGTGCTAAATTTAGTAAGTGTATGTATTTTGTATGTTTGTCCGCAGATTTTCCGAAAACGAAAAGTTATAGCGAGACGATTCTTAGTTCAACTAGGTATAAAATATATTTTTGTTTTTAAAGTGTTATGCCACTACACAAACTTAATATTATAAAATGCAATTGAAAAAAGCAATTCCTTCCTCGTCTGACTCAGTTGCTTTTTTCCAGCGCATTTTATATCAACTTGGTATATTCCAACTAAGGTGTGTACAGTGTTAGTTTCATCAAAGTCGATCCTTTAATGTTTGAGATACGGCAATAACCAGAAAATATTATTTTTTATAAAAAAGATATTTTAAAAATTAAGCCATCTCAAAAACTGACTTAAAAGTTTAAAATAATGCTTTTGTTGGTGAAGCTTGACATCATGCATTGACTGCAAAGGAATTTGTTTCATGCGTTACTTATTAAAGCTTTTTAGTCAATTTTTTGAAGGCGGCTAATTTAAAAAAATGCACCCAACAAATCACCCATAGGTGCATGCTTTGGTCAATATTCTAAGTCGCACATAACTTTAAAAAAACTGAAGACATACTTTATTATCCATAAGTAATATTTTATCATATTATCCACAAGAAAACATTAGTCCCTTACACACTGCGACTTTTAGCATCGATGCATACGCGGGTTTTGAAAACGCGCTCTGCATCGATGCAGTCGCTATGCAGAAGCTGGACATTGACAAATTATGTACGGTATATTGGCGACCGCATCGATACTAAAGTCGCGATGCTGAAGCGCGTTTCCGAGCCGTGACTGCATCGACGCTAAAAGTCGCAGTGTACAAGGGGTCTAAGGCAACATAAATAAGTACTTAATTTCTTAAGTGTAAACTTATTTTTTTACAATCACCCAAGTTTTTTTTATGATGGCCGAAGTTTTTTAGAAAAATAAATAAAATAATTTAGAATTAAATTGAAGACCATCTTTTGAAATCCCAGCATTGTTCGGACAACATACGTCGATGAGTAAGCAAGATGCCACGAATGCCGTCCTTAGCTGACCTGAGAATCACTCGTAAATCGTTAATGCACTGGCTAGATGCTAATATTATAAATACACTTGCTTGCAAAGAAATCAAGCTACGGTCTTTAACAAGCTTAACTAAGTAAACCTTTTGACATTAGTTAGTTTGGCTGTGGTGTTTCCCGCACTTAGCCTAACGATTGGGCCATTGTGCGTATGTCCCTTTTTTCTATTCCAACCAACCCAGGCTTTCCCAGAAGGCTTGCAACCTGTTTAGATTACCTAGGCCTTTGGGAATGCTGCTGGGGATTAAAGAATATTTGCCCGTTGTTTTACCACACTTGTGCACTCCATGAGCACATTTTGTGGTGTTTCTTCTGCCTCCATGCACCCTCTGCATAATGGGGGTGTCTGTGACCTATTTTGAAAAGGTGTTTGTTTAGGAGACTATGTAAAAGACTACGTATAAGTGACGTTATCACAAGCATCGCTGTGCTTCGGAAGGCACGTTAAGCCGTTGGTCTCGGCTAATATTGGTTGATATAAGTCGTTAGGCCTAGTCAGACGCCTTATGAGCGGCTTGATAACATCTGAGAGCAGGGTTAGTCGATTGCCTTGCAAACACCAATCCGGACTAAAGCCCTCGTGTCCATTACGCGGGCTCGAACTACCTCATGGTTGAGGTAAGGCCTTTGTCCAGCAGTAGGACGTTACAGGCTTACTTTACTCTTACTTTTAATTTACTTTTACTACTAATTTAAATACACAACCATCATAACGCATTAAAAAAAGTTTGCAATCACTAGTATAATCCGATTTAATTTTTGAAATGTAACTGGATCAAGAAAACATATTTGTTGTGTGTTTCCTAAAATATGAAAGCCCTTTTAAATTATTAACAATAAGATGTAATTATATCATATAGTAAAAAAAATTTTGATTTTTAAAGGAAATTTTATGTGTCCTGTACACATCAAAGATTCATTTTGAGTCTTATTAAATCGAACGTCTATAACCAAAACAAGCACCGTGACTAGCCGCCAGAAATATTGTCCCTTTTCCATGCTCGCCACTACATTTGATGCAGAACTGAGAAAATATTGAAATGGTTTACCATAAACTCTGAAATACGATCATGGTTATGAAAAAGAATACATTGAAGCTTCCTTCAAGCTGTTGCTGAATTTGCTGCTGAAAGGATATTATTTTGCTTTGTTATTGTTTGTGTAATACACTTTTCACACTCTAAAAGTATTGCAAGTCTGGCCTGTGTAAGATAAGGATACTTTTTACATGCCAGTTACAAGTTTTTAGTTTTCATAAATAAAGAAAGGAATTCCGTTATGGTATGTGTTTCAATTTAGTAATAAAACATATTTATTACTTTATATAGGAAATAAGAAAAACCTTAATATGTTTTTATGGTTTTATGTTATGGTTTGGTAATAAGTAGTTTTTTCACATTACCATAAATTAGTTTCATTTAATTATCCTTAAAAACTATTAATAATTAATAAATCCAGATTATTTTTTGTAATTATAAGTGTCAACCAAATAACTTTTAATTATTGAACAAAAGACAAACAAAATGTCTCAAAATTTAGATCTTATTTGCCAGATAACTGTTTGGTTACGCAAAAAATAATCAGTAGTGGTATACTCAAATACTTTAATTTGATGAATTTAAAAAAATAGATATTGAAATATTAAGCCTTCAAACAAAGAAAACGTAGTTATCAACGGTTTATGTAAAACCAGATTCTTAAAAGCACTTTATCATACCGGCGAAGTTTCCAGACTTCCACTTCCACTTTAAACAAAACAGAACACTTTAATGCCCCAAGTCAATAAATCCCATTTTCCAGCGGAATGTTTGGTTTCCCCATAAAATAACGTTATGGTTCCCTTTCTTCCTTGCGAGATGCCAGCGAGGACCAAAGCCAATATAAATTCCACGCCGTATTATTTCTAGCGAGTTTATTGAAAAACTCAAGAGTTTACGTATACTAGCGAGGTGCTATTTTAAAATGACATTAAGTTTAATAGAATGGTTATCGGTTTGGTTTTTAAAAAAGAATAGTTGTGTAAACTTGAGCTTAATATTAATATGTATACCGTCTTCAAAAGTAGGAGGTAATCAATTCAACATATATGTATTTGATATCGTCAGAATTAGATAAAATTTCTGTATGTTGATATATTAGGGCTTCCTAACACGTGTGCAAATTTCCTAAGTATACCTTTATATATGTTTTATGTTTGTCCACGCATTTCTCGACAACGAGAAGTCATAACAAGATGTTTTTTTTAGTTCAGGTATTTGATATACATACTTGAAGTAAGGGTATAGTGTAAGTTTTATTAAAATCGGTCCAGTAGTTTTTGTGATATGGGTATGACTAAATACCATGAAATAAAATAAAAACAAATACCACCTTTAAGTAACAGACTAAAAAGCTAATAATAAAAAAATGTGTTATATTTGGGAAAAACGAATTCTTTTGGAGTCTCTGTGTGATGGAGTCGGTGCATGATGGAGCTTACGTACACCAACAGTCACGTACGTTATGCACCGACTCCAAATAATTGGTTTCTCTCAAATAGAAGCCAAATGCGTTATTTTTAGCTTTTAAGTCAATATGTTGAAGGGTATATTTTTTTTAAATACTTTGTTTTACATTAGTGAATCAGAAATAGGGGCGGTTAGAACAGTAATGGATCACAGCTTAAAATGTACAATGTGTTTAGGGAGTGCTTTTATGATTGTTTTGAACAACTTTTGCTATGGGATCAACTTCGAAACCGAAAAAAAAACTGCTATTCCATACAAAAACTCATTCCATCTCGGAGTAAATGTATGAAACAGCTGATTTATTTATCTCGATTTCGAAGTTGGTCCTATAGTAAAAGTTGTTCAAAACCGTGAGTAGAGCACTTGCAGAAAGTTTGATCAAGTGTAAAATTGTATAAGACAAAGGAAAGTCATGTTAAAATCTTTGATTACACATTTTACAATGCATAAACCAACATTAATAAAAGTACTATGACTGCGCAAAATTATTTTTGAAATTTATATGGAAGAGGTATTTTATGTATTACAGGATTCGTAATTATGACGTTAAATAATCAATAAACTACAAAGGCACATAATCAACATTTACCAACCCACATTAAAGTCGGAAAGTTTCGAGAGATTCCTCGCAAATTAAAATCATCGTTTCACTTGACCCGCGTTGACCACCGGCTTTTACTTACCAAACCATAGTTAACCACATTATGAAACCACTACCACTGTTACTTGGTATATACTTGACTAGATGTAGCTTTTATCAGGAGGTCAGTTTATACTGGAAATGTATAGGTTGGGATGTCTTTTAGTGTTGCGAGGGGAAATTAGTCACGAGAAGTATGAAGTCTTTGTGATGAGCGAGGTATTGCCGACGAATGCCTGCTAAACTGGGCGTATTTTGGAATCACTCGCGCTAAGACGGCTTGTGATTTCATTAAATATTGTCTGATTTTCTAATGAAAATAAATATAATTTGTGATTGAAAAAAATGATCCTGGATTTTTTCGTTGATTTTTATTCGTTTTTAAACGATAATCACATGCCATATTTAAGCGTCTGATTCAACAATTCGGTAAAACTAGAACGACACTATCAAAACTTTGGAACCACTCAAAATTGTCACAGATCGATTATTATTGTATACAACAAATAGAAAAATAAATCTTAATTTACACTGCGTTTGACCGTACTTTTCAAAATCATGCAATAAAATTATTTGTCTATTTAATATACAGGGTTAATTTAAATTAACTGATCACCTCTTGCAGGCAGCTTCTCCACAACAATCCCAACAACATTTGTTCTACGACTTTTCAAAATTAATAGTTTTTAAAATTTACGTTTTCCCATACAAAATTTATTTGTTGACTCTAAACTTGCGTTACTCTATTTACGCACCTTGCGTAGACAAAATAATCACCACGTGCAGCGGGGCGCGGGGTGGCGGGCGGGGTAACGCAGCGGCGGCGATGCCCATTTGAACTTGACCTCAGTCGTACGTCACGGTCGATATCAAACGCGTGCGCCGCCGCTGCGCGCGTCTCCTCACTTGCCGCGTAACCGAAGTTCAATTAATTAGTGAGTGCCTACGGAAAACAGTACTGCGATGCCGTACCGTTACACAAATGTTGAGTACACTGAGATGGTACGAGTGCTGCCTAGGTGTGGTGACAATGTTCGCGAAGCCTGCAGCGAGTCTGAACGGTAGGTATCGCGACATGCTTGGGTTTTAACAAACTTACTTCTTTAAAGAAGCTGAATACGTAAATTCAACGTGAAAATGTAAGCCCCCAGATAGTCCGAATAACTTAGGTACAAACGTAGTAAATTAACCGGCTTAGAAAAAAGCGCGGGAAATAGTAGGTAGTTAGTACCGAAACGTTGAATGAATACAGGCGGAGCGAGGTAGGGGCGCCTCGGCGTACATCATACAGAGTTGTGAATAACAGAGGAAACAAAATTATTTTTCTTTTTCTTTTTTTGTGTTATTTATCAAGATTTGTAAAAAGTCGTAGAACAAATGTTGTTGGAATTGATGTTGAGAGGCTGCCTGCAAGAGGTGATCAGTTAATTTAAATTAACCCTGTATATTTTTGGACTTTTCATGTTTTTAACACTAAACTAGTGATAGTTAGATAATGTGACACTTACAATAAAATCCTCATATTAAACACAAACTGTTTTATGTCTTTTCTATGCTAATTGAGACCCAACAATAATCCTGATTCGATAGCTCATTGTATTTGTATTGAATTAGTGTCGTATGAAAAATATGTGCAGATGCATCAAAGTTTTATAAGCATTAAGGTAATATTGTATCGAGCTGTTGTATTTGTAAGCTCAACTGATTCAATTCCATTCAATTCATATTATTTGCATAAAACATGGTAAAAATACATACACATACAAATTGTGGTGTTTATAAATACATTTAAGTTCAGCATGTTTTGTCTGGGTAAGACGTGAAAATTTGTCATTTAGTTGGGCATGCTAGATTATAAGTTCATACGATTGTCGTGAATCAAACTCGGTTGAGTTTATAAAGTTCTTTATTCGATCAACACACTTATCTTTGATACAAATCACTATTTCTAGCCACATCAATAATTATAACTACATTTTAACATAGGTTCCTTCCCTTAACCTTTCGCTTCAGGGGTCAGCACTAGACCGCCTCGCCTTTCGAGTGCACTTCGCAAGTCAGAAAATAAGAAGGGGCAGTCAGTGTTGCCATTATTAAATAGCGATAACGTTATTTGATAAAGTAACAATACTCGATTTTATATAAATATAAATAACGTTAACTGTTATTATGAGGAGTTAAGATTACAAGAGGCTACTGATTGAATCTAAGTACAAAAATCATCACATTCGGCCATCCGACCTAATGCACCTCCTGGTGCATTTTAAAAAATATTTACAATGGCGCATTTATATCAATACTACTACAGCATACTATATTTATCATATTACAAGCAATAAAAATTAAGCTGTTGGGCTAACTTAGTAATTCTAAGTTTACTTTAGCGTACACATTAGAAAATCATCACATTCGGCATTTAAGTTTAATTAATTACAATTATCACATTTCTAGTTCTTTTAATAATTATAACCTATTTTTGGTTGACTTGAGTTGACGTAGCTTTGACCAATATAGATTGATCTATTGAATTCCTTAGATTGATTATACTTTGCCTGCTTACCTGCCTTATAAGACTTGTGGCAAAGAACATTTTATACATTTTATGTAACCGGGTTCATAATCTATTATGTACCTATAGTTTCATAGTTACTTCGTTCTACAGGCTAATAAGTTAAGAATGGTTATGTTATTATACTTATGATAACAATCGTAACTATTAATTTGACTTATCTTTTTTTTTACTCCTGTCTATGAATGACAAAAAGTCATTTATCGAAGCCATATTTATTTTATTTTATTACAGTATATTATCTTCTAATATACTTAACAAGATTTTTTTTAAAAACATCTGATTTTAAGATAACAATATGGCAAGAATCTAACTAAATTGACTTTTAAATTGATGAATGAATGAAAATGTATAGGTAACCTATTGTAGTTTTAAGTGTGTGACATATAAACGATCCTAACTTAAAAGAGACCTTATCTACATAAACAGTTCATTTAAAAAGTAACAAATTAGTCAAGTCGGTAAAAAGACAAATTAATTGGACACCAATCACATATCCAGCAATATGATAATAGTTCACAATTTGTATAATGATATGTATAAGGTTAATAAAATAATCAGTTTAAAACAAAAGTTCCTTTCTGAAACACAGTCTCATGATTTGAATTTTTCATATTGAGTAATGTATAAAACTGTGTATTGAGAATGTAAGAGTTTCATAAACAGACGGCTAGATGGCGCTAAGCGTCACGCAATTGACGTTTTCATAAGACACCACAAATTTCGCAGGGTCGGACTAACAGCACGGTAGCTCAATTGGTAAGAGCGTTTGGCCCGGTTTGCCAAAAGGTTGCTGGTTCAAGTCCCGCCCGTGCGCAAATTTTTGGTTTCTTATTTCATCTTTATGAATATAAAATATGACACTGTGAGTGTTTAAAACATTCTAAAGCATTAGATAGCGAAGCGACATCAATTTCCAAGTTGAATTTATTCTGTAAAGAATAACTGCTTGGGCCATCTGTTTCATAAACAGACGGCTAGATGGCGCTAAGCGTCACGCAATTGACGTTTTCATAAGACACCACAAATTTCGCAGGGTCGGACTAACAGCACGGTAGCTCAATTGGTAAGAGCGTTTGGCCCGGTTTGCCAAAAGGTTGCTGGTTCAAGTCCCGCCCGTGCGCAAATTTTTGGTTTCTTATTTCATCATGTAGCGAGCGATGTTAAGTTTGTAATTAATTATTTATCTACTGTGTATTTCTTTCATCAAATAAATGATAATTGATAAACTTTTTATATACATTTTATGTCTTACAAGTTTGGCGGTTAACTGCGCTGTCAAAATTGCAAAGGAATCTGCTACTCTTTACAGTTCTAGTATGGTTAAAACGACAGAACATTTTATATAAAGGAAGTAAGGGTATTTTCTATGAATGTTGTATAAACGAACTGCATTGTAACGCGTTACGCGACTTTAATGGCGTTCAAGTAACCCGACATTAAAATTACCGCGTCAATGAATTAATTAAATCTTTGTTTTGAAATAAGTCACGACGTTAATTCAAGTAAGAATTTACTGGCATCGTGTGCTAATAGGTATATTTTTCTCATGATCGTGGTAAATGCGCAGTATTTTTCGCAAAGTCAACTTAGTATAATATTAGGTCTGTGGGAGCGATTAAAAAATGAATATTACACTAATTTATTTTTAATTAAAGCATTGACAGTGATCTCATACAAGACGGTGAAAAGGGCTTCTGATGTTTATGCATTTACCAAAATTATCAGTTGTACGGAAAACAGCACGTCAAGGTAAAAACTGCAGTATCTTAGGTTAAGTTTGCAACAAAAGTGGGTAATTTGATGTGCTGTCGACTGTGCATATATTCAAAATTCTGTACTCAATCGTAACAAAATAACCCATTCTACTAAGAAGAAGTGATGATATTTTTTTTCTTTTGTAAATGATAAATAACATCCTAGCCTACTCGCGACCACGAACGCTGCAATGGTTAAAACGTCGGGAATCAAGATAAACCTCCACGAAAAATATCAGAATTGTGTGTACAAGGACTTATCCAGTGAATTAATATACTACAGTTAAAACATAGTAGTTGTTATTTTTTCCTCTTTGTGATCGGAGCCAAACAGTTACTTCGGATTGTGTGAAACGGTAATTTCAGGTGACTCTACGGCTTCGAGCGTTGGTGACGTTGAAATGGTACTTTTTGATTTGTGACTTCCTTTAGAAGATGTCGATGTCCTCAACCTCGATCGCGAGCTCTTTCGTCTTTTTAGGCCCAACCAGCCTGGTTTGGTCTCGTGTTCTTCAGTCTCATCACCTCGGAAGAAAAAGAATACCAGCATTAGTGTTGTTATCAACAAAATCATACTTTGGATATGGTAATTATTTACTAAGTTATGGTTTAAATAATTATCTTTGTAAATGAACTGTATGTATTTATGAGAATAAATGTCTTTAAACCTTATTACTATGGAGCCATATCTTCATTTATTAGAGCATAATTTTAGTAAAGGAACAATGTTGCAAATAATCCTGAACGCAAGTAAATGTGCCTATATGGCTCACATGACCGTTGCTAATGAAAATTTCTAGTAAAAGAATTCACAGTTAGACTTGACCTTTTGTAAAACATATATAGCTTCTTCATGGCACAAATGGCCCGATCTAATCGAGAAAAATACATAGCTAGTATACATAACTGATGTACATGTATTCTGATGTATATGTATTGATTGATTGACTGACTTGGCCACTACTACTGCTTTTGAATAAAAAAAATGTACAGAACTATGGACACACTTGGTCCACGCGATACACCTGGCCGCTATTTGAGGACACACTTGGCCCACGCGACACACCTGGCCGCTATTTGAGGACACACTTGATCCATGCGACACACCTGGTCGCTACATAAGGACACACATGGCCCATGCGACACACCTGGCCGCTACTTAAGGACGCACTTGGCCCACGCGACACACCTGGCCGCTAAAACTTCTTTGTAAAATCCGACACTATGGCCTTTATTTCAAGTTATATATTGAATGAGTACGAATGTATATTAGTTTAAAATTAAAATGTATATGAATTTAAATTGGGTTGAATTGGCAATAAGGCATTTACCTTAAAATGCCTTTATATCAAGTCATATCAAATGAAGTGAAAGAAAAATTATTCTAATTTAATTTACTTGAGTTAGCTTAAATTGAACTCGGTTAAATAAATTAAAAAAAAAACAGTATTGTTTAACACACTTACATAATCAATGGGTATAAATACCCTACCGGCACTCAATTCATGCCATATAACGAAATTAAATTGAAATAAGAAATGATTCGAATATTAATAATTAAATTGGATTGAATTGGTTAAAATTTAACACAATTGATTAAAACACACAAAAGTCTGACAAATTATGAATGCAAAGTCTGAAATAAAGATTTTTTACTGTATAATTATTTATGAACACAAAAATATAGCCCTGGAACAGTTGCAGGTTGAACGGTTATTCTCAATCAACTAAACATAGCTACCTACAATAGGCAGTGACATGATAATATTTAATACCTATTTCTTTTCGTATTTCCTATTAGGATGAAGGAACTACTGACGTCATTTATTATATTTAGCTATTTAGTTGCACGTACTCGTGTCTCTTATCCACTGAACATTACCAAGGAGTAGCCTTGACCAAATGGTCAGTTAGAAACGTAACACAATTTAGTCAGGATAATAGTGCAACAGCTAAACCTTAATATGAATAAATATTAATAATTAAATTGGATTGAATATAATTAAAATGAATATTAATAATTAAATTGGATTGAATTGGTTAAATTTAACACAATTGATTAAAACACACAATTGTTGAACTCACAAACATAGTTTATACGTCTGTTAACAAATTATGAATGCAAAGTCTGAAATAAAGAATTTTTACTGTATAATTATTTATGAACACAAAAGTATTAGCCCTAGAACAGTTGCAGGTTGAACGGTTATTCTCAATCAACTAAAAATAGCTACCTACAATAGGCAGTGACATGATAATATTTAATACCCATTTCTTTTCGTATTTCCTATTAGGATGGAGGAACTACTGAGGTCATTTATTATATTTAGCTATTTAGTTGCACGTACTCGTGTCTCGTATCCACTGAACATTATCAAGGAGTAGCCTTGACCAAATGGTCAGTTAGAAACGTAACACAATTAAGTTAGGATAATAGTGTAACAGCTTAACCGCAGCAAAATATTATCCCAACCAATGCAACCTAACACTACCCCGATAATTATGAGAAAAAATATATAATATTTTGTTAAACATGCCTACGTAGTTGACCCAATTTAATAAATCGCGCATTTAGCTTTCACATACCATTAGCAAAGGGTAGCCTTGCCCAAATGATTTTATGATAGCTTAGCACGACTGCGTCGAGTTAGCATAGGCCCAGTTCATATTAAGAACAACCTAGGGCTAGCCCGACAATTTGTTACCTACCTACTTTGCTTATGAGCATACTCGTATTAGTCACCACAGATCATTATCAAGGAGTAGCCTTGACCAAACGATCAGTTGGAAACTTAACACGATTAAATCAGGATAATATTGCTACAGTTCAACCGCAGCAGAATATTATCCCAACCAATGCTATCCTATCGTAGTATTTATGGCGTTATCTTCAAG
This sequence comes from Pyrausta purpuralis, assembly GCA_963924145.1. Taxonomy (NCBI): domain Eukaryota; kingdom Metazoa; phylum Arthropoda; class Insecta; order Lepidoptera; family Crambidae; genus Pyrausta; species Pyrausta purpuralis. The sequence continues at coordinate 5,685,141 of OZ001650.1, forward strand.
AAAATTGTCTTAAATAATATTACTTGCTCTTATCATTTGAAAATAATAGTACATACCTTTTGTGGGCTGTAGATTTCTTCTCGCTTCTGAACTGTCGTGAATCAAACTCGGTTGAGTTTATAAAGTTCTTTATTCGATCAACACACTTACCTTTGATACAAATCACTATCTCTAGCCACATCAATAATTATAACTACATTTTAACATAGGTTCCTTCCCTTAACCTTTCGCTTCGGCGGTCAGCACTAGACTGCATCGCCTTTCGAGTGCACTTCGCAAGTCAGAAAATAAGAAGGGGCAGCCAGTGTTGCCATTATTAAATAGCGATAACGTTATTCGATAAAGTAACAATACTCGATTTTATATAAATATAAATAACGTTACCTGTTATTATGAGGAGTTAAGATTACAAGAGGCTACTGATTGAATCTAAGTACAAAAATCATCACACGATGTTAACAATATGGATTTTCATTTAGATTAATGTCAGATTTTAGATTTATTATCAATGAGGTCAAAGTATTTCATTCAGTTATACACTAAATTTTAATTATGCTATGAGGTTTCTTTATTTATTTAATTAATTTTAAAGTTTGATCATTCAGAAATTCGGAAATAGTATATTTGCATTTATGAGTTGATATTTTTTAAAGTTTTTTTTAATGATGTGTTGTCTAGATTTTTAAAATGTTATGTGATGAGGGTAATTTGTTAAAAACTTTCTGATCTATAGAAGACCCCGGCGAACTTCTTTTCATCGCCTTCGGCAGCCCAGTCCACATTTAATACTTACTTTCTTTCCGTTATTACATCACCGTTCAAACCTTTCTCGAAATTTCACGAAAATTTCAAGACTAAAATCAACTAAATCGGTTTAGCCGTTCTCGAGTTTTTGTTTTATTTTAGCATTTCATTTTATATAATAATATATTGATATACATTATTCTCCGTTTTTAAATAGTGTGCGTCTATTGATGCTCTAATCGTCCCCTCATCTAGATGCCAGGCACGCCAGGCATCCCAACAAGAGACAGTTAAAATTACATCCGCGATTAACGCACTTATTTCCCAGACGATTAGGGCGATTGGCGCGAATTAGCGGCGAATCGCACACAGGGCCTGCGCGTGAGTCGAAATCCGCTTCAATTGCGCAGGGCGGACCGGACCGCCTTAGATAGTTTGTTAAACACTTCATTAGGTTTTTCTAATCAGACACAGATTATTAAAGCGTTTAGTTTAATCCAAATTTAAAATTTCAATTCGATCTTCAAATTGGCTGCCATGAACAACTCTACTTAATAACTAAATGGTCTAGATATTTTGATCAAGAATTTGTTTGCAGGTGATTATTGACTCGATGAAACCCAGTTTCAACCCAAACCAACTCCGTATTTTTTCTTCAGCTTTTATTCTTAATTTGTTGGCGTAGGCTTTACTTTAGCTTCTATTCTTAATTTGTTTGTGTGCTCTTTGAATATCTATACTAATATTATAAAGCTGAAGAGTATGTTTGTTTGTTTGAACGCGCTAATCTCAGAAAGTACTGGACCGATTTGGAAAAATCTTTTTGAGTTGGATAGCTTATTTATTAAGATATGTAGGCTATAAAACATCATGCTGCGACGAGACGGGAGGGAGCTACTGGACTCAAGCAAAGCAAAGCAAGACTTGAGCAAACTCAAAACACGTGGACGAAGTCGTGGGGTACCGCTAGTCATTATTATAAAGTTGTACCTTGATTAAGAACATTTCAAAACAATTGATTTGTGTCTGAACATTATTTTAGGAGAAAAGCTAACCTAATTTAAACAATGACGGCTTAACAACGAACTTAGTTATGAACCAGACCAAAACATTTAAGACAAAGCTGAATATTTGTCTAATTAAATAATCCCGACTAATTCCTTTATCAGATAGTAAAGTTATGAAATTAATATATTCATCAAAACTTCACGTTTCGAAAAGGAATATTCTTAAAGCCTTTTGGCCTGACTTAGTAAAAGTTAATTTCAGTCTAGAAAACAGAAACATAGTGGGCTTATTAAAATAGTTAAAGCTTTTTATGGAATAATTAGTTAGTTCCAACACGGTATCATTATGAGTAAGTTAGTTATTTTTTATAACTTAGCTTATAATTTTTTAATTTCTCTTCTTTTAATAATGTCTGTTTATTAAATTGTTGATATGACTTACTTTATCGACTTAGGCGCATGGCTCCTTATTTCTGAAAATTTCTATATATTTTTTTATATTTATAAGGATAACTAGGGTTTACAAGAGAACAGTAAGCTACAAATTATACAATATTCAAAACACTTATGGGTAATCACAAATAGTAATAACTTAAAGAAGACGAACGCACAAATCGAACACAACCCGAGATACACTAAAACAAAATAGTAATTTTCTGCCTTATTAAAGGAATAACAATTTTAGGTAGCTTAAATTTAAACAAAAAACAACTAATTACAATGCTGTATTTATGCGTAATTTTAAACTCAAACAAGCTGCCTCACGCGACTTCGTCCGCGTGTTTTGAGTTTGTTCCCTCCTTTCCCGTTGCAGCGTGATGTTTCATAGCCTAAAGCCTTCCTCGATAAATAAGCTATCCGTTGCAAAATCATTTTTTCAAATTAGTCTAGTAGTTCCTGATATTGATAGGGAACAAACAACTCTTCAGCTTTATAATATTGGTATAGAAGTTGTCAATCATGAAATGGTGTAGGTTTCCGAGCTTAACTGATCATTTTACAAAGTTGTATGTCATAACATCAATTGCTTTCAGATAAATGTTTGTTACGAGTACGTACGGTTCTATCCAGAACATCGTAATGATTGTCATTTACTCGTGATGGATCTGAAAAACTTTCTGAACATGCTTTTTCATTTGTAGATAATTGTTTATATATTTTTTTTGAGTTTCAGCAAGACCCACAAAGAGCTATTCATTTTAAGGGTTCCGTAGCCGAATGGTAAAAAAACTCTGTCTGTCTGTTTGTCCGTATGTCACAGCCACTTCATTCTGTTACTACAACCATCACACTGTTGAAATTTGGTAGGAAGATGTATCCTGTTAACCGCTTAACGATTCTCTCATACATGAAACTAAAACCTGATTTTTTTTTAGTCAAACCTACCCTTGTAAAGACTAACGTTTAATAGATAGACGCTTTCGATGTGGTAAAATGAGCCCCCCCCCCTGTAACTTCTAAATTAAGCGAGTGTAAATTTTGGTTTTGATAGGATCACACTAGTAGTCTTTGAGATATAGCACATTTTCAACAACCGCAAACATAACTTTGTTCTTCATACAAGCACAATGAAAAAACAAAGCTAAGTTTGCTGTCAACAAAATATTGTGGTATTTTGGCTCAATGCTCAATCAACTTTAACGGCTAATTCAGTTAAAGTTGGCACGGATCCCTCAGTGTCCGACTCGCACTCAGCTGGTTTTCTATTTTGATTTGGCAAAATACCCACAATTTTCCCCAGAGAAACTGGAAAACTCAAAGTCGTTAACTAAGTCCAACCACTTCATATTTCTCAAGTTCGAGGAAGCTAGATTCCCCTTTTTTGTTAATTTCGCTAGAAATTGAATCCCGTAACGCGATACCGGAGTTGGTGGTTTCTTTAACGTTTGCCTTCTTGCTAAGTAGTATTTTGAGGTTTCTCTTTGCCTCACTTTTGCTTAAGTAGCTTTAGGAATAAAGGTTAAATTGGCAGTTTATAAAGTAGTTACACTGAATTCTATAAAATAGGTAGACTGAATTTCGAAGCAGTTGTTTTGACATTCAACGACATAGATCAAAAAATTACAAGAGTTAAGTAAGAAAAGGTTTTTCACAACTTTCGGTGCGCAGAGCAAAAAAAAATCTGTTTTCCTTCACAAGTCTAACATTGTTAACAATTTTAACATTACTTTTAAACGAAAAGATCCATTTTAAAATAAGATAAACCCAAAACCCAAAACCTTCAACGGTTAATTGCCTATAATTTATCGTTTTAGACAGCGATTTTTTTTATTTAAATATTTTATTTACTGATAAGTATTCCGTGATCATGGAGCTTGCAACAGTGCCGAAATATCGGAAACTCATAAATAATAAGGTACATGGTAGCAATCCCGTATGAAACTATTCTAATTGATAAGTATTGTTTTAGTTATAAAAAAATGTTTACAATATTGAAATAGCAAAGAAAACCGGCCAAGCACGAATCGGACTCGCACACTAAGGGTTCCGTGCCAACTTTAACTGAAGTAGAGATCCACTTAATTCCACTTAGCCAAAATACCACAATATTTTGTGAATAGCAAATACAACTTTGTTTTTCATAGTCTTTGTATGAATAACAAAGTTTTGATTGCTGTTATTGAAAATATGTTCTATCTTATAAACTACTAGTTCGAGCTCGTTCGAACCAATTTTCGTTGAAAGTATTTGTCAAGATCTACATCATGTATTTTTTGCAAAATTTACACTTGCTTTGTTTTAAAGTTTGATGGAGGGGGGTGGGGGGGCATTTTACCACTTTGGATGCATCAATCTCTCAAACGTTAGACTTTTAGAGAAAGTAGTGTTAAAACATCGATATCATTTCAAAAGACCTATCTATAGACACCCTACACGCATAGGTTTGACCACAAAAAAATTCTTAGATTTTAGTTTCATATATAGGAGCGCCCCTTAAGTATTATTATATTTTATTTTTAGTATGAGAATTGTAAAGCGGTTTAAGGATACATATATACCTTCTGCGTTTCAACTGAGTAATACTGATAGTTCAGAATAAAGTAGCTGTGAAATACGGACGGAGAGACAGACAGACAGATAGAGACAAACAGACTTGACGAAACTATATGGGTTCCATTTTCTGCCATTCGGCTACGGAACTCTAAAAACGGACTATAGCTTAACACTATGTGTGCGTTGCGTTTGCAAAATAACTGGTAGAAATCATTTCAATGGTCATTCATTGCAAAAATAAACCATCCGAAATGTTCTTAATTGAAACTTTGTTCATCAAAAATAGACACGCTATTCACTGTGAACGCATTAACACCACAAATTTGCATTATTCAAAGCCATGTAAATAACCAAACACATCCCAACAACATGCCAAAATTAACTCTGATCGTTTAAGCAACGGACCCCTTTGCAAACCCCTAAAATCCCCTTAAACTTCTGAACAATAGGGTGTCTTACGTGAACCGAGATTACGCCATGCAAGGCTCAGGTTTCAAAGGGTGATTCGGTTGGAAGAGAGAAAACTGAGAACTTTATTTCTAAGTTTAGAATTATACGGAAAATAGCACATTTAGATAAGAGGTACCTTATGTAGTGGTTATAAGAATTATTTTTCAATGAAAATGTATCATAGGTATATGCTGACTCTACGAATGACTTGACGATTCCTTCTTTGAGTTTAATACAATGCTGATTTGTTATTGGACACTGAAAATAGGCAATCTTGATTAACAGGTTGTTTTACTCTGATTCTCATAGACTAATTGTCTTCCTTGGACGTTAAATTATATAGTGGGTACGATTTGAGCACGAGTTGTCGTGTCAATATTTAATAGTTATTCTTTACCGACTTCAAATAATAGGAAGTAATCAATTCAGTGTGTGATTTAGTAATATTGAGTATGTCTCGTCTATATCTATGAAAGTCTTTAAAGAAAAAAATCGTCAGATTACATGTATGATTGTATGTTTGTCTAGAGATTGCTCAAAAACGAGAAGTCGAAGCGTGCTGTTTCTTTTTAGTTCAATCAGGTATATTCCAATACTTCACTCTAACATTACAAGTTTTTTAAAAATCGATCCAGTAGTTTTTGAGATATGGGTAATAACTAAGAATCACGCAAAAAAAAACCGTCGATTTTTTTTACAAACTATTTGACAATAACCACAATTCAACGAACGAACAAACTGTATATTATCTTTTGTTTTAATCCATATCCATTAGCGTAACAAAGTAAAGGAATATATTTATTACTTGCAACCTAATAATTGACTAAGCATTAATAATGCGATTCTTTCCGCTCAAAAGATTATTAGATATAGGTAAACAGAGTGTAATATCGGCTCGCTCTTTCAAAGGCTTACTTAGCTAATAATAAGTATTAAGGGATGTAATATCTGAAATATTAAGGACAAACAGACCCACTGGGGGAATAAGTATATGAAACATCAAACAAAATGCTCGGTGAATGAAAAACATGCAGAGAATATGGAGTTAGGGAAATAACGGATTGGTTGTGGCGTAATAAAAGTATTTGTCAAATAAAACGTATTTTTGCTTGGAAACCACACGACTATAAAATGAAATTATTTTATAAAGCCTTCACATTTCGTTACAAAATATATTTATCCAAAAACTGAAGTAAAATTTACTTGTAAAAAAACCGTGAGAGACAAGGAATCGAACCCCATGTCTTTTGTCTGTCTGTCTGTCTGTCTATCTGTCCGTCCTGCTAAAATTATTTTATCTCAAAGTCAAACATTTGCAAGGTAGTCCCCCCTCCTCTACTTTTTGAAGCAAGCTAGCGTAAATATTGGCAAAAATAAACGATGTAGATCTTTACAAATACTTTCAACGAGATCCATCTGATTCGATCTCTGGATGTAATAATATCTCAAATGAGGTATTTCACATTTTTAACAACCGCAAACATAACTTTCTCCATACAAACACTATGAAAAACAAAATTATATTGCTGTAAACAAAATATTGTGGTATTTTGATTTATTCGCATAAATTAAATTTGGCTAAATGGAATCAAGTAATTCAGTTAAAGTTGTCTCAGAACACTCTGTTCGCGAGTCCAACTCGCACTTGACCGTTTATTTATTTTTTTACACGTGGGTCTCATAATATCATAACATAATATCACCATATAATTATTATGTACTCTCTTTTTACCCTAAAAACAATGAGTCAGCTAAGTGTACACCAAACAATATCTTGTTTAGGAGAAACTATTTGTGACCGCTACAATATCATTGCAACTTCTTTGACACCAATTGCTAGAGGCAATCCAGACCTTATTTTCTACAAAATAGAGTACAAAGTTGAAATGGTGTTGTGGAACAATTATAACAGTTTACAAGAGGAAATTATCGGCGATAAAGACATCTGGAACACTGTCGCGGGCCATTTTGTTAGGTAGAGTTATTATGTAACTTGTGCACAATCGCTATACGATTACAATCACTGCTAAAAGTTTTTGAACTTCTGTCTACCTCTCTATATATCAAAAAAACTTACAGTACGACCTCACTGCGACTTTTAGCAGCGATGCAGTCACAATGCTAACGCGCGTTAGTATCGGTACAGTCGCAATGCAAAAGCTGGAAATTGTCAAATTATGTACTGAATTTTGGCGACTGCATCGATACTAACGCGCGATTTCATCGATGCCAAAATAAATATGTCCATTGCGTGAGTCGCGAAACGCGCGACTGCATCGATGTTAAAGTCGCAGGGTGTAAGGGGTCTAAGATCGTGCAATTGTACCCAATTCAGGGCGCGTATTGCGATGCAGTTTTGATAAGTTAGCGGCTCAGTTTTACTGTCAAATTAGCAATTTGTATTACGATTTCGCATGATATTTATAATATTCGTACCATTGTAGTATTATTGTAATATTATTATATTGATATCCGTTAACACTGAGTCGGAATTGAGCTTCCTGGAAATTGAAAGGCTAAAGTTGGATCACAATACCCCAGGCCTTGAAAGTAAAAATGACAGTCACATCGACAGTCATGTTTCAGCAGATTATTGTTCAAAGGCGCAAAAACCTGGAAATGATATCTAAGGAAAAATACCGTCATTGTGTCATTAAAAATTCAAGAAAGCAACCTAGTTAGCTAATAGCCCTATTAGCTCTCTATATGTTGAAGTTTGTAAAATAATGTACTAAGATCTTAGAAACCTGTTTCATGTTTTCGTTTGCTTGACGAATGAGTTACGATGAAACGCTTTGAAACAAAACATGAACCATGTTTCTACTTTTTCCATAAAATTATGTATTAGTGTAGGTATTTCTAAGTCTAGTCTAAGTGATTTTCACGTAAGTACAAATTGTGTTTTGCTTAATTCTTGGTAATGCATTATTTTTTAAACTATAAAAACGGTACGTCAACGGTTGAGTTTCCGTGTAAATTAGGTTAAATATAAATATCCTTTGGACATTCCCACACATCGCCATCTAGTCCCAAAGTAAGATACTCAAAGCTTGTGTTATGGGTGCCAGACAACGGATACAATACTTAAATACTTTTTGTTTGTAAATACATACATGATATACATAGAAAACACCCAGACCAATAGAAACAGACATGTTCATGCACACAAATGTTTGTATTGTGCGGGGATCGAACCCGCAACCCGCTGCGTAGTAGGCGATTTCTCGACGACTACACCAAACGGGTCGTCAAATCATATATTCTTCATAAAATTTTCAGCTTTGTAGGGTGTGGTGTTTTCCTTATTCTCAAGTGGCAATCTTAATTGCTATTCATTGGGTTGTTAGGTTCGGATTGGGTAAATAAACAAATACCTGGAATGTTCTGGAGAAGGCTTTACCTAATAAATAACGTCCGGTTAAAAAAATGTGTGCATGTACTAGTGTACACACGTAAGAAGTGAAACTTCTTGATGGCCTTATTTTTCGAAAAATGATCTACATGCAACTTTCCAGAAATTGGTTAAATAAAGTTAAAGTAGATAAAGTTTAAACAAAAGGATTTTATTATCATAGGCATGAATACAAATAATACAATTATTTCACTTTAACTTTTTGCTACTTAGATTATTACAGCATTTCATTAATTGTAATAGAATTATTACTATAATTGTCATCGTTATTATATATTTTTGTAATTAATGGCTTATGGTAACTGAAATATGAAATATATGGTTGACATTCCAGGAAATTTAGTAACCGAGTAAAAACTCCATCAATTGTAGTGTCAGATCTTGTTGTTGACGTTTGAGGACTGTTTTTCATGGATAAATTCAATTTATCTTTTAGAAATTCAACTAGCTTCAAAGATTTTTCCGATGCAAAATTGACATTAAAATCTCCACTTAAAATCATCGGTATTTCATCATTATTGTTACCGAGTAAAGAGGCACCTCCACTTGTGTAAGGCAACAATGAATGGTGAAGAAAATTAATAATATCGTCCAACTCTGATTAGGAGATATATACAGTGCATCAATCAAAATTTTCATCCCATTTTCCATTTGGCATTAAGCCATACATAAATAACCAACTGCTGATGCTGCCATGGTAGGGGCAATAAAAAGATGGCGCGCAACGGAAAAATGTGACGCGTAACCGAAAAATGTGACGGTAATTTTTTTCCAACGCCGATAAAGAAGTTTCACTTCAAAAATTACGAATAATCTACAGTAGCCCAGCCATGTTAAATTCGTCACGTCCATTGTGCAATCCGTTCCATCATTTAATGATTTAATAACAGCACTTAGACCATCCACAGCAGACCTCAATCAACCTTTCAAACGGCACACCATAATATGCAGAATCACCACAACCGGTCCGAAATTTCCAATTACCACCCAGAATTACTATTGTGTTTTTACAAAAAACGAAAATTGACACAGCGCAGACGAACGGGTTGTTAAAAATTCCATTAAGGGATCACCGGTGGCGGTGTAGAGTTTTAAACCTATGCCCAAGGTCACACAAAGAGCCCATTCAGTTCTTTTCACGTGAATATAACCTGTTTGAGGGATATGAAAGCGCTGAAATGCCGCGCATTTGAAGGCTGGTTTCAGGGGTCGCATCCGGGGGGTTAAAGGTCTTTTGTTTGTCTCTGTCCGCTTTGTGGTGAGCTCTATTTGTAGATATGTGAAGGAGGGTTAATATTAACAGGTATGGATTAAGTCGAGATGAGTAATAAATTTAACGTAAGTGATATTTTTTCTAACGCTTCCATTAATAAAAGACTCAACCTTATATAGGTATTAATATAATATTCACGCACATAAAAATTTCCAGCACGACGTACGAATGAGCCTATTTAGTCCAGTTAATTTGAATCTTTTGTTCGGGCAAAAATTTGGCTAAAACGTTTCATTAGGTGAGTGGTACGCTATTTTTTTATTAATCGATTTGAAAATATAAAAACCGGTACGCAGGTTATCTACACTTCATCAGCAGCATCATTATCAGCTAAAAGACGTCCACTCCCTTACAGTTTTCCACAGTGACTGATCACAAGGTAGTGTTTATTCTGTTTGATACTTCGATGTTTTCAAGGTTGTCTGTCCATCTTGTTGGTTGATATCCTACGCCGCGTCCATGGTTGAAGGATCTTCAATCTAGAAGTTTTGCACCAACGGTCATCAGTTTTACGCGCTATGTGCCCTTCCAATAGCCACTGGAGCTTACTGATTCCTTCTCCTCATTTCTGATTTGATCTCGTAGAGAAACACCTAGTGTGATTTTGAGCTGCCTTGTAAAGCCCATAGTTAAATACCATGTTTCGGATCCGTTTGTATTCATAACACACACTGTTTGAAGACTTTCGTCTTCAGACACTGAGGTAATTGACACGAGAAGACACTCTTGTGTGATTTCCCGAACGCTGCCCAGCCGAGATGGATTCGTCAATTGACTCCTTTCTTAAAGTTGGACCTACCTAATTGCATTATTTGTCCCAGCTAGATGTATTTGTCGACTCACATTAACTGAATCCATTTAACATCGTCTTACAGCTAAACCCGTTACATGCTCACGCTGTCTCCTGTCTCCAAGACACGGGTCCCAATTAATATCAAACAGCGGTCGTGCACTTGCGGCCGGTTTAAGGTGAATGCACATTCATCGGAGCCGAACGCGCCGAACGAATCGAAGTCAAGCAGACCTCGCACACTTAGCCGATTCGGCCGAATCGACCGAATCCGACGAATCGACCGCGTCGAAGAAAGAATGATATAGCGCTATGAGTGACATCTAAAGGTGGGAGTGAGTATGAAGATTTTATCTGGCGATTTGACCGAATCGGCCAAATCGACCGCGTCGAAGAAGTCATGAGATAGCGCTATGAGCGACATCTAAGGTGGGAGTGAGTAAGAATGAATACCCAGGGAGTCATCCAAATCGACCGCATTAGACGCACCGCATCTGATGACATCATCCGAATCCGTCTAGGATTTCTGGGGTTCTTCCAGATGCGGACGATTCGACGCGGGTAAGTGTGCGAGCTTTCATATAAAGAGTTCTGAAATTCGTTTCGTTCGTCGCGTTCGGCTCGGGTAAATGTGCGTTCACCTTAACGAGCACCGCGTAACTGGTTTAATCCAATTTTTGCTGGATCACCGGTCGACCTGCGATGCCGACAAATTGACGTACACGTCGCTTACACCACACCTGCAGTACACGAGTTCTGGATGGATATTGAGGTTATGTTAACCATCAAGTAACATCAAGTTAGTAGAAGTCCTGTGAAAAATATGTTTAGATAAAATAATTGTGTATGCTATCAAAACTGTTCGTTATCAAAACTACATGTGTATTTATAAATATAGCTTTTAAATAGCATATAAGTATGAGTTTGAAACACGGATCTTACGATATGTGGATCTAAATATAAAACAAGAAAAAAACAAGTAACGGCTTCAGTTATATATTTGAAGACATTATTTTTCTGAAAACTACATCGGTCGGTAAAATATGATAAAAATACGCTTGAAAAAATTATCACTTTTAACAAAAGTGATAATTTTTTCAAGCGTATGGTATAAATCGTATGGTACGAAAACCAGGCAAATTAAAAGCCATAAAATTAAAGTAATTTGTACGAATTGCTAGATCATGTACATCCCCCCCCCCCCCTCTTACTTTAGAGTTAAGCTAAAGAAAAATACTCGATGTACGAGTAAATTTTTACAAATACTTTTAACGAAAATTGGTTTGGTTTGAAAAAGGATGACAGGCAAAACAAATACATTCCAATCAATTTCTTAAAGAAAATAATGGAGCTGACGTTGCGCTTTACAAATTCCATTGGTTTAATTTTCCACGCCATCTAGTTTTAGATTGCTCTAGCCCCTGTTAATTTGTTATTTGCCGATAATTTTCTCTCCCCTCCCCGCAGCTCAAATCTACTGCACCCAAATAATTTATTCAAAATCATCCCGACCCTCATAGGAGTTATAGGAGTTCCTTATCCGCCTTCCGCAGGGTGATTACGTAACTAAAAAGAGATAGGAAACAGCAATGCAATCAGTGTGATGCATGGATGTTAGGTAATTTAATGAATCTGTAGGGACACAGTAGTTGCATGCATTTTGCTGAATAAACATTTTTGTACCAGTGTGCGGAGCGCGCTCGGCGGCGATCGCCAGTCGTTCCCTGCGCCACCCGAAGTTAGGTCGTACATTCCAAATTGTGTAGCTCATTTATATAACATAAACTATTGTGAAATCTGTGGACCATGAATAGAAACATCAGTGATAATAAGTGACTATTATTTGAGACACATTTGAGAGCACCCTAGCACCTTCTGTGAGTCTATATCGGGCACGTAACTTAGTAACATTATGAAATATAGATAGACAGTGTGACCCCGCAATGTAGAACCCCCGACAAACCGTAATTATTTGTCGAGGTTGTAAAATTCTTACTTTAAGACCCCTTACATACTGCGAATCCTGGTACAACATTTAATCAAGGAACATATAAAATACATGTTTAACATATCACAAACAATCTATGTATTTTTAAGGTTGACTTACGGAGCCTCTAAAATTAATTAAAGATCGGTAGGGCTATGTACCTAACTCAATTTTGGCTAATTTGCATTGCTTTGTATGGATGTCATGAAATATTTTTTTACGCTTTAGACCCCTGACACACTGCGACTATTAGCATCGATGCAGTCACGATGCAGAAGCTGCAAATTGAAAATAATGTACTGTATTTTGGCGACTGAGTCGATACTAACATTACTAACGCGCGTTTGCATCGATGCAGTCGCGCTTCTGCATCGATGCTGACGCGGGAATGCACCAATGATAATTTAAATATGTTCGTTGCACGAGTCGCAATGCAGAAGCGCGTTTTCAAAACGCGTGACTGCATCGATCTCAATTTTGGCGGATTGCTTTACTTTTTATGCGTGACTGCATAAAAAGTAAAGCAATCCGCCAAAATTGAGTTAGGTACATAGCTCTACCGATCTTAAATAGATTTAAGAGGCACCGCAAGTCAACCTTAAAAATACACACATTGTTTTTGATATGTTAAACATGTATTTTATACTTTTTTATCAGCACCGAACTTTTGTGTACAGACTCCACTGATGAATGTGAACAACTTTTACTATGGGGGCAATAGTGAAACCGAGAAAAAAAAGAGAAGCGGTCAAAATGTATGGGACAGCTGGTTTTTTTCTCGATTTCACTATTGCCCCCATAGTAAAAGTTGTTCATATTTATCAGTGGAGTCTTTACACAAAATTTCGATACTGATAAAAAAGTCATACAGGTATGTTATATTTCATGAATAATAAAATTCATAATTTGTCACTTTTTCACATTTTTCGGCGACGTTTATCCTCCGATGGCAAGTGTGATTTGTGAAAAAAATTCTAGCAACGTGTTAGCCTGTGTGTAGTGAACATCGAAAAAAAACTATGTTACAACTACATAAGCATGTCAACCGATCGTAATATTTTCCTCAAGCCAATAAAGTCACTTCCATTACAATAAGCGATATTGCTTGCAGCCGATGGCTTCTGAAGCCCATACAAACGCCGCGTCTCTCGTGGGACCTATTTAGCTTTTATGGGAAGGTTGAAAACTCATGAATAACGCATCTAGTGATAAGTAGATAAAGTTCAAATTTGTTTAGCTTTTAATACAAGTTAGTTTATTGAGTATATGAAAATCACATGCACTTACTAATACTTCAAAATAATCGAAGGCAGCTACATTTGTGTATTAATATACCTCTGTCTTTAATTTACATATGTGATAGAAAGCTTAACATTAATCACAACGATATTCTCGTCATAATCTTGAAGGAAATTCTGTTAATATGACAATAATTTGTACATTTTCGTAAAACGAATTTGTAAATCAATTTATGTAATGTGCAATAAAGAGTTATCTATCTATCTATCTAATTTAATAATGTGAAAGTTTTCAGATAAATTTTGTTTTATAAGCCACATTACGATTTATATTATGTTCGTGATCCTAACAAAACAGCGCGGCAATTCGCACAACCCTTGAATCCAGCATTTAAATCTAAATCGTCACAAAGCAAAGATAATAGGGTAATAAAAACTCGAAAAACGTAATAAAACGTCAATCGATCTCGTGTTATAGTGATGGTCTGTGGCAGGGTGGCAGGTACACAACAAAACCCAGCCGTAAATTTTAATAAACTATTAAGTTTTTCCCGTGGGGCATTGATTTGATGTAGGGACGCCACAGAAGTTTTATCGATAGTCAATTGTAAATTATAGGAAGGTCGAACGATTATAGTACTCGTGGAAGATCGTAGAACTAGACGGGCATCTTAAAGATACTGTGTTTAGATAAATATTCGCCAGACAACACACCAACTGTCGTGGTTTTGAATAAAGGAATTTTATTCCTCGTGTTACCTCCGTGGTCGAGTGGCTAGCACGTGAGGTAGCACGAGCCACGTAGCCATCTCGTGAGGTTCCGGGTTCAATTCCCGGTCGGGTCAATGTAGAAAACGATATTTTCTATATTGTCTCGGGTCTGGGTGTTGTGGTACCACCGTTGTGTCTGATTTCCATAACACAAGTGCATTGGCTACTTACTTTGGGATCAGAACAATGTATGCGATTGGTGTCCAATACAATATTAATAATATGTTACGAATACCATACAACGATTTTGACATGGGCGTCTCCAATAAAAATTTAAGACACAAATAAACATCAATGACTTAGGTACAAATGTTCGTGTTCATCACACCACATTTGCTCCTTGCGGGATTCGAACAAAGGGGGGCCGGCATAGTATTTAGGAGCTCTAACAACTACACAAAACGAGTCGTCGTGTTTATTTAAAACCAGCAGTTTCATTACCCGTACATTCCCGAGCCTTCATCGCCAGTCTTCACCAATTCAAGATGTTAGATTAAAATTTATCAAATCAGAATCACTTTATAAGACATCAACTTTTTTAACTACTTAATAGACCTGATTTTTCAATGTCAGATATGGAATAAAATACAATATAGTGTGATAATGGATCTTCTGACCGACGGTGACGAGCAGAAATAATGCTGTTGTCTTTACATAATGCGGTTGCCAGATCTAGTGTAGCCAAATCTCCCCAATCTTACAGGCGATTTTACCTAATGTCTTATTGTCGTACATATTCTGTGTAGACTTTCAAAATGTTTTTTTTTTAATACCGTAGAGCGAAACTCCTTAAATAAAGTAATGATTTTAAATGGTTTTACTCGTAATTGTTTATACAATAGGTTTGCGTTTGAAATCATCAATCAATCATGATTGCGTTAAAAAATATTCGTTAAACAGCTTCCTAAACTCCTTGAATCAATGGAGATTTTTGCATTAGCTATCCTGATTAAATGCTAGCGCCCCTTATCAATGTCATCTATCAGTCAGAAGATCTTTGTCGCAATGTACGCCTAATTTGAAAACGTCACCTATTTTTCAGCTATCAATGATCTGTGTAATGTCATTTTAAAATAGTTTTATACTTATTCAGTCTGATAAGTCGGACGTAAAAGAATCGGCCCTTAGTCGTTACCTAACTATTATTTTATACTTAGTAAAGTTAGCCTGTAACATCCTACTGCTGGGCAAAGGCCTTACCTCAACTATGAGGTAGTTTCAGCCATTCTCCACCACGTGGGCTCAGTGCGGGTTGGTGGAGGGGTGTTTGACAAGCGACCCTGCTGTCAGATGTTATCAAGCCACCCATAAGGCCTCTGACTAGGCTTAACGACTAATATCAACCGATATTAGCTGGGAGCAACGGCTTAACGTGCTTTCCGAAGCACGGAGATGCTCGTGATGTGCGTCACTTACATGGTCGTAATGGTCACCCATCCAAACACGACCGCGCCGTAGGTTGCTTCACTGCGCTACGAGCATCTTACTGCACTACGAGCACCTTTTTTATAATGATCCACTAGCAATATTTCAGACACATTAAATTAAAAAAAACGCAACCATACTTGGTAATTTGTTTAGTTTTTTTAAAAAAAATTTTGACAACATCACATAGATTGCTCTGATTCCAAGCTAAGTAGCTAAAGCAGTTGTGTTATGGAAATTGGAAACAACAGTGGTACCATAACACAAGACCCGAGACAAAATAGAAAAGATCGTTTTCTACATTGATCCGACCGGGAATCGAACCCGGAACCTCACGAGATGGCCACTCTTGAAACCAGCGCGCTAGCCACTTGACCACGGAGGTCGTCTTAAGTTTAAAATCCTATCGATAAAAGTGCTGATAGTGGACCTCACGTTTAGCCATCGCTATGGTGGCGTCTGCCTCATAAAGTCTGGAGTCGCTTGGCACGTTTCCAACCAAATCCGTGTGTAATAACGAAAATCCACTTTCAGTTATGTTTTATACGCGCGGCCAACACTCTATTACGTCTGACCGCTTCGCAGACCAACTAAGTTAACAGACTCTACGAAAGTATGAAGAGAGAACTAAGTTTCAAAACCTTAGTTATGCGTTAATCATTTGTCAGTCTTACGAAGAATTCCCATTTTCTCTTTGAACTACACATACCATTACAAGTTTGTGGTCGGTAGTATAAGCTAATTTAATTTTAAAGATGAAATAAGGAACCAAAAATTGCGCATGGACGAGACTCGAACCTGAAAATTCCGGCTAACCTGGCGTTTGGCCAGGCTCTTCTCATAAAATAGAGCTACTGTGTTGTTGGTTCTACCGTGTGAAATTTCTTGTCTCTTATGGGTACGTCATTACGCGTGACGTCAGCGCTATTTACCCGTCTGTAAGAATATAAAATATGACACTGTGAGTGTTAAAACATTCTAAATCATCAGGTAAATTAATTATTTAAATTCATTAGGGAAACATAAGTTGTGTGATTTTTCAAAGTGATCGCAAACTTTTTTAACCGACTTCAAAAAGAGGAAGTTATAAATGTGTCTATCAAACTAAAGGTTCAGATGACTTTTACACACTGCATTAATTCTTTACCTGAAATTGTCGTTAACGGCCATGATAACTGGACGATTCTAATGAATTAATTCTTGCATACTATGTGTAAATAATACATGAACAAAACGATAACTCACCGTTTAAGACATGCAGCAGCTAAGCAGTTAGCTTCTGATTTGCTTGTAAAAATAAATTTTAGATTTAGCTTCTAGAGCTTAAGTCGTCTGAATACCGCTTACACTATTATTTGCCTTTTGGAATCTATTTTGACTCAATTTTATTTTGTAGATAAGGAGCTTTAGTATTTATAAGCACTTGATCACCTCTAAAGCTTATTTAAACTATTTTCACCTCTTCATAATTCTACCAACACTCAGGTTGCTTTGTCAGGTCGCTAATAAAACTATTTAGACTTTTTTCTCGTTGAATTTAATAAAAACATTAATACAAATTATCGAAAACCTTTAAATCAGAGTCAGGATAGCATTATAAGCTCAAGTCAGTAAACGTAGTTTCATTACACAACAGTTTGTTTCTCGCCTTAGTGACGGAACTGGTCAATAGTTTGTTGACCAACAGCCATTTCCTATATCCATTTTTTTAAAAATATTGGACACCAATCGCATACATTGCTCTGACCCCAAAGTAAGTAGCTAATGCATTTGTGTTATGGAAATCAGACACAGTGGTAGTACCACAACACCCAGACCTGAAACAATATAGAAAAATTTGATTTCTATATTGACCCGACCGGGAAACCACTACACCACGGAAATCGTTAATTTATCTGTGCTTATGCCTTGCTAGAGATAGAAATGGTTAGCTACCTTTAGATTTTTGTCCCTATAAAACTTCTGGTAGTATGACAGTTTATCTCCGACCAAGGAAATCGTATCTCCAATCGAAAATAGCATATGTACTGTGACTTTAGTTTGTATATAGAGAACGGCCCTAAGAGGAGCAAAAGTAGTAGTTTTAGCGACTGTATTATTTATTTATTGTACGAAACTATTATGAAACTATCATGTTCAGGCGAAACAATTGACGAAATTACTTACTTTTGCGGTCAAAATATAATTGCGGGCGATAACTTTTCCAACGTTTTTATCATTCGTTTTCATACATCCTATACTAAGCATATTTCGACGGCAAATATAGGCAATCGTGCCAATTTTTCTGCCTGGACACAATAATCTTAAGCAAATTAAATTATCCTTCTCTTTGTTATCAATCATAATGCGAAAATTTAAACGCAACAAGTGCTCGATAAAACCGGATGTTGATCGAGCTAAGTGTTTGCCGGTCGCAGCCTTCTAACACCCTCCGTTTGTTTGAGCTCCCTCGAAGGGTGCGTTTGGAAGGGAGGATAGATCGCTTCATATTTTTCAAATTAGAATATTGAGAAAATCTCTCAAAAATAAAGATTATTCAAAATAGGTTAAAGGAAACTTTCTTGAAATGGTAAATGTCTGTTGCCATGCATAACAGGTTCTTACTATGTATGTGAATGACTCACCTTTTCTATTTTGTAAACGTTTAAATCGACTTTATAATTGTGAGAGACACAGATATCTGACTCCGGATATGTTCACTTTAGGATCACCTTTTAGTGTGTAAACATATGGGGAAGTAAGTTTGTATTGATTTTTTTTATTAGGGTAGTCTTTATTGAGTCAGTTCTAAGATACGGACTCATCATATGAGGTAATAATACTGAGGTAGGAAAAGCTTTCATCGCTTAAAAGAAATGCGTTAGAGCCATATGTGGCACTGCGCCAGACGAACCGTGCAAACCGCTCTTCAAGCAGCTGAAAATCTTGCCACTAACATGCTTATACATACTTGAAGTTAGTAAGTTTGTTAAACTAAATATGCGTCACTTCAAACAAGCAAAAGATATATATCTTCGTAATACACAAAATAGTAGAAGACTTGTACCTGTGGTCACCCCCAAAAGTGTAATGTTTCAACGAAATTGGATGTGCGTCCAAATCTACAATAAGTTACCAGAACGCATTAAACAATTGCCATTTAATAAATTTAAGACTGCCTTGTATACATGGCTCTTTGTAAGAATGTTTTACACAGTGAAAGAATATTTGTGCTGTTCCTATGAATAATAATATTTTATATTCCTTAAATAATAATCATTTCTTGCCGCATAATCACTAACCATTAGGCAGGTGAGATATCAGACAAAAATGTCTAGTTTGAAAGAAAATGCAGCGAATCATCTTAGACGCACTTTGCACAAATCATTTTATTTTACTTGGTAAAACCAATAAACTCACAGTTAGATACAACAACAGTCTTTCATTCTCTCAACATTCACCACTTACACTATACCAATACTACTCAACTATTTTTGTTTACTGAATAGTTGTCTAATAATATTCGCAATCTCGAACACAACAGGCTTCACATTTTCTTTGAAAAACAACCCTTTTATTAATCGCATAAGATACCACAGAGTTTAGCAGGATGTGGTGTTATTCACACTTGTATTGTTGATTCGAGAAAATGGCCAAAAACAAGCGAAAATAAAGATCGTAACGGGCCTCCCAAACGAATTACTTGTTCTCAATGGTTTTTTTTATGACAATCATAAAATATTATCCAGATGCGATGAGGCAGTGAACACAATAACGAATCAATAGAATACTCTTAGCATTGGAGCACTTGTTCATAATGCCCTTTTAAGATAGCGCTTAAAAGAAGAAAGGGTCTATAATTCGTTGAGGATAGTTTAACGTATTGTGTAGTGTTTTAGTTACATCTTAATCTGTATTAGCAACAATTTGACTCGACTGCAGGAAATCTCATAAAGAGGGGTGTTTAATTATATGAACCATGTGTATTTTAAGGGGTTCCGTGGTCGAATGGAAAAAAACGGAACCCTTATAGTTTCGTCAAGTCTGTCTGTCCGTCCGTATGTCACAGCCACTTTAACCTGCAACTATTAGCAATACACAGTTGAAAATTGGTAGGCAGATGTATTCTGCTAACCGCTTCACGATATAAATAATAATAAAAAAAATATATTTCGCCATACATGACACTAAACCAGAAAAACTAACTAATTAACTTTTGAACGAAGCAATAAAAAAATGCACGATGTAGTACTTTACAAATACTTTTAACAAAAACAAACCTTTTTTGCTGTCAACAAAATATTTGGTATTTTGGCTAAGTGTTAGAGAGGTTGTTTTTTTTTATTGGTTTTGACGACCTCCGTAGTGTAGTGGCTAAGCACGCTGGTTTCAAGGCGTCGCCGCTCCGAGGTCCCGGGTTAGATTCCCGGTCGGATCCATATAGAAATCAAAATCTTCTGTATTGTCTCGGGTCTGGGTGTTGTGGTACCACCGTTGTGTCAGATTTACATAACACAAGTGCATAAGCTACTTACTTTGGAATCAGAGCAATGTATGTGATTGGTGTTCAATATTTATTTATTTATTTTATTTATTTAAGTGGACTCCTAATTCAGTCAAAATTGACACGAAACTCTCAATGCGCGACTCCGACTCGCCCGGCTTTGTGTATCTAATATCATGTCGACTCGGAAAAAATATAGTAAGGCATATTTATTAACAGTTCGTAAAACGACGACTGTAACAAATAATGTAGATTTAAAAAAAAATACAAGTTATTTACATTCATTTTGTGGAAAAATAACAGATTTATCAATAGAATACGTAGGGGTTTTTTAACTATAGAAAAAATTACATGAAGTTTGATTCAAATCGATACTTTTGTTATCGAAAACCTATCACCGTCGCATCTAAAGCGATCCCACTGTCAGCCGCGTCAGTTTCGATCGTCAGTAGACGTTTTAGGATTACGTACTGTACCGTTGCCATGAGTTTACTCGATAGCGACGACGGTTTTTTGCGCTAGCGACGACATAACTTTTTGTATGGAAAATTTTAGTTCTGTCAATCACCGCTAGAGGCGCTCGATGTTCAATTTTCCATAGGCTTTTTTTACGTCGTCGCTAGCGAGTAAAACCGTCGTGTACTCATGGTAACGGTGCTGTTAGCAAACAGAGAAGCATAAAAAGTCATAAACAGTCATAAAAGTCATTTATTTATGCAAATTGGCCCATTGAGGACTTTTTTACACGTCCCAATATAAACCCTACCACAGCTTCGGGAAAATTTTGGGCTAGTGCTGAGAAGAAGCTGCGCAACAAACTCAGTCACTATTGTCAATGCCTCTTTTCAAAAGGTTAGCATAGAACGGCACTAGCAATCTTGTGATGACCCGCCCTAAACGAGCTGTCCATCTGTCACTAACCGCGTGGAATATATTCCGCGCGCTTAAAATATGTTCTATTTTCAATAATAAATAAATTTATGGCAGAGTGAGTTTTAGTGTTATTAGTGCGTAAATGGAAAACTCTAGGCTGAGTATGTTACATGTA
Source organism: Pyrausta purpuralis (assembly GCA_963924145.1). Classification (NCBI taxonomy): domain Eukaryota; kingdom Metazoa; phylum Arthropoda; class Insecta; order Lepidoptera; family Crambidae; genus Pyrausta; species Pyrausta purpuralis. The sequence continues at coordinate 5,706,763 of OZ001650.1, forward strand.
AAAATTCGCGATACGATTGCTATCTATGTTTGGCATGACTGGAGTAAACTCTAGCAGTGCTTTCAAATAAAGAATTGTGACTGACTTTCACTAAGGCAATGGCATTGAAATACATACGATTGTAGAAACTAAAACGATGTATTGATTATACCTCATCGTAGGTACTTTTACAAAAAAAAAAAAAAAAAAACTTTACATACAGTTAAGAAATTGCACACATAAATAATCAATCAAGCAGTGTTTTAATCAGAGACAAATTCCTTTAAATTAGGTTTTATTTCACCTTAAACAACCTACACAAAATAAATGGGCATACGGAACCCTCTCTTCGCAACTGAAACTTGCACTTAGCCACTTTTTAAAGCTCTCCAGGCCTCTCCCAGTTAAACTTAATTTGTGACGATCCAATTTCCGCCGCGCTTCCCTGATTATCGGGAGATATACATCACCATAGAACCTCCATAGCACCTTGTATTTTTTTCTTTTTCTAATTTTTTTTTGAAAGATGCCAGCAAAAACTATTTGATCGATGGTTTTGCAAAGGAGTCGTTTATTGTTGGACACTTTTATTTAATTTGAGACTTTCACTAGACTGAAACTATTTAGAAATAATTTACAAAAAACAGCATTAATAAATGTAGTAACAAGTATCTAGAAATCACATGAAAAATTACATTATTAATTTAAAATACGCCCTCTTAGTTACCAGTATTCAATTATATTTCGCTGTGGAAAACCGTGGGGGAGGCCAATGTTCAGCCGTGGACGTCCTTTGGCTGATAACAATGATGATGATTCAATTCTAAATAATTATGGATTACGTTTAAACGAACTTAGTACATTAAATAGAGGTATACAGAATGTAGCCAGTAATAGGAGCAAAAACTTAAAATATACACCTTTTAAGTAGCCAGTAATCAATTGTAAATGGTTGTAATTTATTAACATGAAAAATGAATTAATTGTTTTTTATAACAAAATAAATTGACCCAGCAATGTATTGCAAACAAATAAGTCCAGCAGAGCTTGACATTGTCATTTGCTACAACGAGTTAGCGATTTTGATATACATTGATGAGGAATTATTATTTTGGATTACTGTTATATCTTCTTCTTTCTTCTTTCTCCGTGCCCTTTCCCATTTCATTTGGGGTCGGCCCTCTGAATATGTTTGCGCCATTCAGCTCTGTCACTTATACTAGCTGGGACTAATTTAGCTCGAGTTTCAAGGTTTCTCCACCAAGTAGCATTTGGGTGTCCTCGGGGTTGTTTTCCTATGTCAATTTTAAGGGATGTTATAACGGGGTGATCCTCCTCACGACGCATAACGTGGCCGTACCAACGAAGCTGGCTTTCCAGGAGTTTCTCTGCTATAGGTCTGACTTTAAAACTCCCCCGGACATGCTCGTTTCTGATTCTATCCAGCTTTGTCACACCACCAGCCCATCGGAGCATCTTCATCTCGGCGGCATGGAGGTTGCATTCATGGCTCCGCTTGGATGTCCAGCACTCTGCACCATAGAGCAGGGCGGGTCTTACACAGGATTTGTATACCTTACCCTTGGTTTTGACAGGCATCCTACGGTCGCAGAGTACGCCTGACAGCGATCGCCACTTCATCCAGCCGGAATTTATTCTATTTGTTACGTCGGCGTCACAGTTGGCGGTCTCGTCGATAATTGAGCCCAAATATTTAAACTTACTAACTTGGGGTAAAGGGACCTGGTCTATATATAATGTTGACTCGCAAGGTCGGCCAAATATAAATTTCATGTACTCAGACTTCGTTCGACTGATCTTAAGTCCGTTGCTTTCCAGTACATGCTGCCATTTGTTTAGAGTTAGCTGGAGTTCTTCTAATGATTCCGCAACTAGAACGATGTCATCAGCGTACAGGAGACTCCATGGTAACTCATCTTGTACACTTCGTGTAAGATAGTCCAGCACGATGATGAATATAAGAGGGCTGAGAGCTGATCCCTGCTGAACTCCTACTTTGACGGGGATAGGGTGACTAGTCCCTGCTGGGCTGCGGACTGAGGTACAAACATCGGTATACATGTCCTGCAGAAGTTTTATATAGAATTCAGGCACATTTTGACTCCTCAACGCTTGCCAGACGAGTTGACGCGGTACCCTGTCGAAAGCCTTTTCCAGGTCAAGGAAAACCATAAACAGGTTCTTCTTCTGCGCTCTATACTTTTCAGTTAATATCCTCAGTGTTTGTATAGCGTCGGTGGTTCCTTTTCCCTTGGAGAAGCCAAACTGATTTGCTGTTACTTTGGTGATATTGGAAAGTTGAAGCTTTAGAACTTGTTCCCATATTTTTAAGGTATGTGAAGTAAGTGTTATACCCCTGTAGTTAGAGCAAGATTGAACGTCTCCTTTATTTTTATAGATTGGAGTTAAAAAACTATGCCTCCAGGAGTCAGGGATCCTTTGTGATTTAATAACCTCATTAAAGAGGTAGTTGAGCCAGGCTATTCCAACATCACCAAGCATCTTCCAGAGTTGCGCCGGAACACCGTCCGGGCCGGGGGACTTATTATTCTTCATTTTATTGATAGCAGATTTGGTCTCGGTGGGCGTAATAACATTTATAGGCCCTTCTATAGGTGGTAGAGGCAAGAAATCCTGGCTTGGGAACTCCTCATTAAGTAATGTGTTAAAGTAAGAGTGCCATCTGCTATTGATTTCTGCATTCGTTAGTAAAAGATTATTTTTATCGTCACCGTCACACCGGGGGTTTTTTACGGAGTTACCTTCTCCGGCCTTGTCGGTCCGCGGGAGGTATTTTATTTCCCTCCGGCCCTCCACATATCTGTGTAGACATATGGCGAGCTTCCCCTATCCGCCACCTGGGGACGCGCCCTCTAGGGAATTAGGCTACCCCGAGAGAATTACTGTTATATATATTTTTGAATTACTTTAAAGCACTAAAACCAGGTCTTGGTAACTACGTATACAGCGTAGATTTTTTTTTGCTTCACAAGCTGTTTTGAGCTGTTGAAGTATTATTTTAAATACTTAAGAATTTGTTTATAAACACCATGTTAACTTTTTTAAATATTTTCAACCACCACTAATAACTTAACGTTCTTCCCCATTTTCCATTCTCCACGACGTCATATTCATCATCATCTCGCCCCCATACTCCTCGGTGTTATTCTGTTTCCAAACTCGCATTTGGTGTGATGGATGATAAAATTACGTAGCTTGAGAGCACACTGTCGTTAAATGTATTTTCGCAAATGAAGCGCTAAATCATAACGCCTGTAAGTTAGCGTTATGAGATTTTCGGTGTTATATTTCCAGGTTTTAATGATTGTTCATTTAAAATGCTTCAAAACTGATCATCCTGACGAGATTTTACCTAGTACTAATTTTAGTATCATAAAAACACATTACATATAACGGTTGTAAGAAACTTTGACAATTTAGCTACATATCAGCCGAAGCGGAAGGCCGATTCTCGCGGCAATCTAACTTATTTCGTGTGGTAATTTGATTGCGAGTTTAACTGTTTTACCTAAAAATCAAGTAAAATATCAACAGGTAAAAATCTAGCGCACGAAAAAAATCTAAATGCGTAGAAATCGTGACCCTGAGATATCAAAAACTATTTTATCTTCGCCAAAGAAAATTCAATCGTTGTACTTTTTTCGTAGGTATACGAATTGCACTAGAATTGGCCCCCACTCCGTAAACAAAAAGTAAACATAGTCACACAAGCATCCTCACAAAATTTCGATTGTTATTACACAAGGTCTGATTTTTCAATAGTCAAATAAAAATATTAAAAGAAAATACAATATGGCTAATTTGTAAACGTCGCCTATTTGTCAGCAATCATTTATGTAACTGACATTTTGAAATCAATCGCTTTATACTTTATCAGTCTTTTGGGTTTCATCTGACGGCCCTAAATTAAAGTGTAAACACTTCAATAAAAGATCCGCTTTCTAAAAACAAAGTATCAAACGCAATAAAACCTTAACTTAAAACGAGTATTTAAACCCCTAAATATTTCCTATGTTCTGATACCATAAAAGCCTGCAAAATATCCTTTCAGAGCGATCGGCGCGTCGTCAACCGTGACACTCGTGCTTACACAGCGGAAGTCGCCTTTATCACGAGCCAGTAAGGTCGAAAAGGTTCAAAGAAGCCTGTTTGACGTGTCGTCAACTACAGCGAAGGATATCGAAATCAGCCAGAACTAACTGAACGAAAAGAATGTGATGATGCCACAACACAGGATTTATCCTAATTTAGTATAGGCACACCGAGTGTAACGAAAGCTTGGTTATTCTTTCATTTTTAGGGTTCCGTAGCGGAATGGCAAATAAACGGAACCCTTCCAGTTTCGTCAAGTCTGTCTGTCTATCTGTCCGTCCGTCCGTATGTCACAGTCACTTTATTCTGAAACTTTTAGTTTTACAGTAGGTAGATGTATCCTGTTACCCGATTTACGAGCCTCATACAAAAAAATAAAATAGAAAAATATTTACGGGGGGGCTCCCATACATGAAACTATAACCTACAATATTTTATGTCAAACCTAAATGTGGAAGTACCTAATCTATGGATGGGTCTTTTAAAATGGCATTGAGGTTACTAAAACCATTTTCATTTAATTTAAGAACTTTCTTACCGACTCTCTTATTATATCAGTTAACCATCTTATCCACCTAGACAAGTTTAGTTATTATAGTTTATTTTCCCATTAAACTTACTCTTTAATTGTTATCTCTTATAATTTACAATTCCCCGGTTGCAAAGATGTGTACTGTTACATAGTAAAAATGGAACCTTTCTCTTAACTTACCTCCTGCGATAGTTTAGGGTTTTTATTGCATTCTTTCGTCTCATTCCTGCACTGCAATTCGTTTTATCATTAAATAGATTAATTTATTTACTACATTAATTAGATTATTTCATTAATCTTGAGATTGATTTGTAGCTAGCTTCCAAAACAAATATTTCATCAAGTTTGAAACTGGCGTTGACAGCTTAGAAGTATTATTTTCCCGTTGCCACAGATTATGTAGCGATTCGGTTTGTTGAGCTCGTTAGCTCAGCAATTTCATCTTTCCAATTATTTTTGTTTTGATTCTTAATTTGTTTAATTTGCTTCCAATTAATTCAGAGTACAAATATTATCCCTTTTAAATATTTATCTAAAATTCAATTAGATTGTAATAGTTTTTATTCTACGTGTCTATGGTCGTTTGGTCAAATGCAGCGACAGTGACAGTTGTTGATATAAAAGTACTGGTCAGCAGATTCCGGCTCTTTTTTCTTGGATTTTGCGTCGTGAAGTTCAGATCAACCTTTCCACCGCCCAACCGTGCCACCAGCTTCATAGATCAGTCCCCGAGACCGTTACTCAATTTCAAATCTTTTAATTGTAAGTATTCTCGCATTTTGTGCGATTTTCCAATTCACTTTGAGTTCGTTGAGGTTGTGTTGTTTCGAAAACTAACTTTTTGTGGTATTTCCCTCGTCCTCGCAGAATTCTTGGAGGTCACAGGAGACGGCGTGGCAGGCGTGATACAGCAGTCGACTCGGCGCTGAAATCCGTCATTCCAACCCCTTTTGAGGTAAATTTTTCATTTTTATTCTTGCTGGAGGGTAGATGAAAAGGTCGCGCCCTATTGTTACAAATTTAGGTTTTCCATTCCAAATTCACTTTATTTAATATTTCCCATAGCATTATTGAAGTAAATTCACATTTGAAAAGCCTTTATTTGAGATAATTTCCCCCCTTTTTGAATATTTTTAGTACTGGTTGTGACAAACCATAAAATAGGTCTTTTGTCACTTTCTAGGGGTTTTTTTGGTTTTGCTTTGATTGTATTCCATTACCTCATCTTCGGGTGCCTTCGGGATCTACATTTGCGGAGAACTCCGGCCTGCCAAATCCGCTCCAGGGTCTCCGATTTCTCTCCAGCCCGAGGCATCTACCCCGGTAACCCGTATAGGGATCTTTACTCCTTCTTATAATACGGTGCTGCACCCAGCAGTGCCTGGCGCCCACACCTTCTTATTTATTTAATTTTGACATTACTTTAAATTAACATTGTGATTGCTCCCTAAATCATTTTATACGTATCGGCTCCGGTCTCACCCCAAAGTCTACCCACAACTCCCTTTGTGTTCTGCCATAGGCTAGACCGGCTCTTTTTCTTGATATTGTTTAGTTTAGTGATTTAATTAATTGTTTAACGAAGTTTGTAATTTAAATTTAAATCAACTATTTAATAAAACAGATAGTTAAAAGATTATTTTTTTTATTATTTAACAGTAGCGCCCGTACGTGAGGCCAGTAGATTTTGGGGAGTTTGTGTCAGTTGCTGCAAACTGAGATCGGCCCCGAATACCCCGTGTGGTTCTCGGGTAAGAATAAGGCCACCCCGGCACTTGCTCAGGGAGTCGTAGGAGGCGACTGAGAGCTCACCTGTTTTTGACAGTGTGCGACCTTAGGTCTGTTTTCTTTCTTTTAGGCCCTCAAGGCTTAATTGTTTTTTTTTGTTTTTTTTATTTTAAGCTCTTACTTTTCCGTAAGGCTTAATTTTCTTTTTCTTTTTTAAGCCCTTAGGGCGTTATTTTTTTTTTCTTTTACGCCCCTTAGGCATTTATTATATAAAACTAAATTTTCATTTAGGGAGCAAGTTTTTTTTAAATGTCTGTACTGTTGTTACTGTATTAAGACTGTTTTTGTCTGCGGTTTTTTATTTAAACGTCTGTACTGTTGTTCTTGTATTAAGACTGTTTTTGTGTGCGGAGATTTTTTTTAAACATCTGTACTGTTGTTATTGTATTAAGACTGTTCTTGTCTGTATTGTGAGGGACTTGAGCCGACTTTTTTAAATTTTTTAAATTTTAATTCATTTTTATCAATTTGAAATGGAGCATCCAATTAATTTTAATCTTTTGAATAAGGATGAGTTAATTTACGAGGTTGAAATTCGCGGAGAAGTACCTGAGGCCACTGTTGAGGCACTTAAAAAACAAATTCGTGTTCTGGGAAAGGAAATACCCTCCGATGACATTGACACTACGTCGCGCGCCCCGGACGCGGAATTAGAGTTTGTCACCACCAGCCTCTCAAATATTGCCGTCCTTATGACTGCTTCATCTAATTTTAAGAAATTTAACCGGGCCAAAGCTTTGGCTTGTCACCTATACCATCGTTTGTCGCGAATTGATGTGAAGCCAGACATCAAGGATCAACTGTCGACTCTGGAAGCGAGAGTTAAGTCCCTCCTTTCTAGGCTCGAGAGGATGACGTTCAGCTTCCACAGTACCATTAGTTCGGTCGACGAGGCTCCTGCTACCACCCCTGCCACCGCTCCATTGTGTTCGCCATCTCCAGTTTTGGTTTCGTGCAGTAGTGAGAAGTCCGTTAGAAACTTGAATCATCGTTTTGACGGCCACTCGTGCGTTCGCACTTACTTACAGACGCTGGAGGAGCTCGCGCACTCCAGGGAGATCAGCGAGGCAACCTTGTTCAGGTCAGCTTATGAACTTTTTACAGGTATTGCTTTGGTGTGGTACCGCAGTGTTAGGGATACCGTCCGCGATTGGTCGTCACTAAGGCGTCTCCTGATCGAGGAATTTTCTCCCCCCGATTTAGATAGGCGTCTAATGGACGAGATCCGTAAGCGTACTCAAGGCCCTATCGAACCAGCTTTCATCTATATCGCTATAATGGAGAATTATTTTAGTAGGCTGTCCTATTCAGTCAGTGAGTCTGAAAGACTTCACATTATTAGGTTTAATATGAGGCCTAATTATATTTTGGCGTTGGCTCTTTACTCTATAGACAATATTTCTCAATTAAAATACAAATGCAAACTGTTAGAACATAGTCTTGCTTACGCTGGTGATTTTAAAGAACCCCCTGAACCAAATGACGCCACGCTCGCGAGTGACTTGTCATATGTTGCGCCAAAGACTCTACTCAAGCTAGAGGAAGTGAAACAGGTAGATGATAACTACTGTAAAAGATGTCGCAAAGAGGGTCACACACTTAGCGGGTGTAATTCCAAAGAAGTTGTATGCTTCAAATGCGGCAAAAAAGGAGCGTACGCCAACAATTGTTCTAATTGTCTGCCTAGTTCTAGCAAGTCTCAAAAATCCGACTCTCCCCAGTCAACAAAACTTGTAGGGCTGAACAGGTGTAATAATTTAAAGCAAGATTGTGATTCACGTCATAAAGTTGCTTCGGTTCATTATTTAACTCATGGGGATGAGCGTCCTCATTTAACGGTTTCCATTTGTGGTTCTAAATATTTCGGTTTACTGGATTCTGGATCCGCGATTTCTATTTTAGGTTCCGATGCGGGTTCGCATTTTTTCCGAGCAGGACACACGTTACACAGTGACAATAATATCAAGAATATTGTCACTGCTCACGATTCTGTGGCTTCTGTCTCGGGTTATATTTCTTTGGTGGTAACCTTAAAGGAAACCACAAAAGAAATTAAATTTCACGTCGTTCCCGACATTTCCACTCCAATTATTTTCGGAGTTAATTTTTGGAAGGCTTTCAATTTGGCCTCAAGCATTTTTAATGATCTTCCTTTTGAAGTTTTTCCTTCTGATAATTTTTCTGTCTCTGAAGTTCGTAGACTTCACGCATTCGTTGATCTAGACCCTGATCAGACTCTCCCGGCCAATGAGATTATTGAGCGTTATAACCGTACAGTTATGACTGCTGTGTCCATACTCGTCGAAAAGGATCACAGATCATGGGATTGCAACTTGCCGAAAATGCAGTTTGCTATGAACACCGCCACTAGCGAAGCCACTCGTTTTACTCCCTTCTTTTTAGTCCACGGGCGAGAAGCTCAGCTCAGCTCGGGTAAAGTTTTCGGTACAAATACTTCTTCTCTTCCCCCTTCTGATTTTGCATCTAGAGATTCTTATGCCCAAAACCTTGGTGTCTTGAAAGACATATTCGAGCAGGTTGAGCAAGCCTTGGTCACCGCCCATGGTCGTAGCGCTAAATATTATAATAAGGGTAGGCGACAGTTGGAATTTAAAGTAGGTGACACTGTGTGGAAGAAAAATTACCCGCAGAGTGACGCTTCAAAGTTCTTTATGGCCAAATTAGTTCCCAAGTACGAAAAATGTAAAGTGTCTCGAAAAGTTTCACACCTGGTGTATGAGTTGGAGGACGCAATTACGGGCAAGTCACTCGGTTCTTGGCACGTCAAGGATTTGAAGTCAAGCAGTAGTAGTACTGACATAACTTAATTATTGTATCATTTAATTCTTTGTTTTAGCGTCTTGCGCTTTTATTTTATTTTAGTTTAGGGTCGCTGTTATCGACGGACGTGTGGCCCGCAGATCATTCCTCGCTCGCCACACCGCCGCCGACGACACCTCCTCTTCATTTCTGTCAGTCCTCTTTGTGGAGGGTATCTTTTAGTCAAGCTTCGGCTGTGCTTTCTCTTAGTGATGAGCTGGGGGCCAGCTCGAATTTTACTTACGTAAAATTCTTCTTATTGGGGGAATACTGTTACATAGTAAAAATGGAACCTTTCTTTTAACTTACCTCCTGCGATAGTTTAGGGTTTTTATTGCATTCTTTCGTCTCATTCCTGCACTGCAATTCGTTTTATCATTAAATAGATTAATTTATTTACTACATTAATTAGATTATTTCATTAATCTTGAGATTGATTTGTAGCTAGCTTCCAAAACAAATATTTCATCAAGTTTGACACTGGTGTTGACAGCTTAGAAGTATTATTTTCCCGTTGCCACAGATTATGTAGCGATTCGGTTTGTTGAGCTCGTTAGCTCAGCAATTTCATCTTTCCAATTATTTTTATTTTGATTCTTAATTTGTTTAATTTACTTCCAATTAATTCAGAGTACAAATATTATCCCTTTTAAATATTTATCTAAAATTCAATTAGATTGTAATAGTTTTTATTCTACGTGTCTATGGTCGTTTGGTCAAATGCAGTGACAGTGACGGTTGTTGATATAAAAGTACTGGTCAGCAGATTCCGGCTCTTTTTTCTTGGATTTTGCGTCGTGAAGTTCAGATCAACCTTTCCACCGCCCAACCGTGCCACCAGCTTCATAGATCAGTCCCCGAGACCGTTACTCAATTTCAAATCTTTTAATTGTAAGTATTCTCGCATTTTGTGCGATTTTCCAATTCACTTTGAGTTCGTTGAGGTTGTGTTGTTTCGAAAACTAACTTTTTGTGGTATTTCCCTCGTCCTCGCAGAATTCTTGGAGGTCACAGGAGACGGCGTGGCAGGCGTGATACAGCAGTCGACTCGGCGCTGAAATCCGTCATTCCAACCCCTTTTGAGGTAAATTTTTCATTTTTATTCTTGCTGGAGGGTAGATGAAAAGGTCGCGCCCTATTGTTACAAATTTAGGTTTTCCATTCCAAATTCACTTTATTTAATATTTCCCATAGCATTATTGAAGTAAATTCACATTTGAAAAGCCTTTATTTGAGATAATTTCCCCCCTTTTTGAATATTTTTAGTACTGGTTGTGACAAACCATAAAATAGGTCTTTTGTCACTTTCTAGGGGTTTTTTTGGTTTTGCTTTGATTGTATTCCATTACCTCATCTTCGGGTGCCTTCGGGATCTACATTTGCGGAGAACTCCGGCCTGCCGGGATCTTTACTCCTTCTTATAATACGGTGCTGCACCCAGCAGTGCCTGGCGCCCACACCTTCTTATTTATTTAATTTTGACATTACTTTAAATTAACATTGTGATTGCTCCCTAAATCATTTTATACGTATCGGCTCCGGTCTCACCCCAAAGTCTACCCACAACTCCCTTTGTGTTCTGCCATAGGCTAGACCGGCTCTTTTTTTTGATATTGTTTAGTTTAGTGATTTAATTAATTGTTTAACGAAGTTTGTAATTTAAATTTAAATCAACTATTTAATAAAACAGATAGTTAAAAGATTATTTTTTTTATTATTTAACAGTACCTAGCTAACGTCACGTGCGATCGTGGTCGAATCTGCTTAGCCATAAATCTTTACAAAGAGAAAATCGTGTTAGTTACACCGATCATAACTCGAGAACGAATTGACTAATTTACATGATTTTTACTTTGTTAGGGTTTGTCTTTGCCTCAAAAAGGGCACATGAGGGGATACAATGTTTACCGCGACCGCTATTAAATAAATAGCTTAATGTGCTTTTGGTTACGTCAGTCGTTAAGTTTTGCGATGAACTTTTCAAATAAATAATCTCAAAGGGTAAAAACGGGAGGAATATTATTGAGATTTCGCTGCCCGTCTGTCCGTCAGTTCGTCCATTCGTCTGTTTGTCAATAAGGCTATATTTTAATAACAACTAACGCTAGACAGTTCAAAATTCTCACAAATTATGAATTTCTGTTGCCGCTATTACAACAAATACTTCAAACAAAATACAATATATATTTAAGGGGAAATCCCATACAAAAACGCGATAAATTGCCCTTTTTTGCTTGATATCAATTATTTACAATTATTTTTTGTCCTGTGAAAAATGCACTACGCATACCCTCTTCGTGGGGACAGAGGGGGTTATGTAGGGGTCCCCTGCTCGAGAAGCAGGTGTACTGACTAAAAAACACAGGTGCCTCCCTCGTCGTCAGAGTGGGGGGTCGGGTGGTCAGCGGAGCCTTGACTATCTCGCGTACCCCCCGGCATCAATTGTTTACTTAGTCAAAAGAACGAACCCTTCTTGTGCGAGTTCAACTTGCACTTGACCGGTTATGGTTCAAAAAAATCATTTTTTTTTTATTTTTTACATAAGCTATTGCTAGTACTTATACACGTCCCAACATTAGTCCCTACCACAGCTTCGGGACCAAATTATGGGCTCGTGCTGAGATGTTGGTTCTAAAAGCAATAAAATTACAGTTTATATTGTGTACTGTTCTAACTATCCTGTGCTTCGGCTGCATTTTGGAGGGACTAGCGAGCAATGGACCGTGAACGTTTGCTTGAGAGCATCGCGTCGCGAAACACGATGTTTTTATGAAAATTTATGCATTCAACCACATTCAACCGGTTTTCAACTACGCTTACAATGACTTTACATTATTAGAAATACCTAGCCTTTGTTTTGATCGATCGGTTGCATGTACCTTAAGGGCTGTTTACTAACTTATAATAAAAATTTCTTTGTTATTAGTTTTGATCATATCATGCAGTTTGATTAATTAAACAAGATGGTTTTAAGTTCTCGTGGGTTTAAGTTAAGCTGTAATCTCAAAGGTATAAATATATTGGACACCAATCACATACATTGCTCTAATCCCACAGTAAGTAGCGAATGCACTTGTATTATGGTTATCAGACTCAACGGTGGAACCACAACACCCAGACCCGAGACAATATAGAAAAGATCGTTTTCTACGGGTTCCGGGAATCGAACCCAGAACCTCACGAAATGGCGACGCTTGAAACCAGCGTGCTAATCACTTGACTAAATGTTCAGTTAGATGTATTTTTGAAGTGTCAAGGATAAAATTATAAAAATGTTTGGACCTTAAACTATGTATTTGCTACGGTTCGCATCGGAATTCACATCTACAGTATATGACGTTAGGTATCTTCTACATGGATACAAATCAGTGTAAACATTTCTGCAGCATCTTTATTTAAAAAGAAAAACTTGTCATTCCACACAATTGAAACGATCCTGTAGTGATGTACGCACACGCACGTATACCTACAAATGAAAGCTGTCAGAAGGGTCGAAACACTTCGTGTTGCACGTGTTGTAACTAAGTAAAACAGGTGATCACATCGTTGTGTCTACAGAAGAACTGCGAATGGTTTTAACATCGAGCGTTTCAATTTTCATTATGATTATTTTATCAAAACTTTTTGCGCTGACACAAAAATAGTAGGGTAACATAAAACGTCTAACTACATAAATAATTAGTTATTCATCAAATCGATACCTTAGTATTGAGTACATCACTAATACAGACGCCCCATTTTCAAAGCGTCGACGTTTCTAAATTTTTGCAACAATTTCTTACCGTAAGCAAATAGGAAGCGTTCACAATGACGCAAACTTATTTACAGAGACGCGTATCTGAGTTTCCAGAAAGTTCACGACCCCTACTTCAGGAATTTTGATGACACATTTCTGGTTATTAAGGCGAATGATCCACGGGGAATACACAAGGTTTTTTTTAAATGAAAAAAGTAAAAAAGAATTGAAACTGGCCTCATTTTTCTTAAATAAACTTTATTGCACTGTTAATGGTACAATTGGCGGACTTAATGCCTTATGGCATTCTCTGCCTGTCAACCGTTTTTTTCGTGATTACTTCGGATTTGTTCAATCATGAAAAGGCGAAAAAACGGGGACCGTTTTTTCAGCTTTTCTGAGTTATTTTTTTATTTCATAAAAAGCGTTTTTCCTGAATGAAAAAACAACATTGGTTTTTGGCAATTTCTAAGTGCTTAAAAATCGTAAACCTATAGTAAAGTACCGCAAACTTAAGGGCATATTGTGAGTTGTACACAAAGTTTATTCTCATTGAGAGTTCGCTTCTTCGTCACTCGCTTTTTACGTTCAATATATCTATATTGAACATAAATGATTAAAACTTTACATTTGCAACTTCTTTTAACCTATCTACTGCGGAGTAAATTATGTCTGAGTCCAACGAATCGACAAACAAATCGATGGGGTGAAACGGTCGGGAGGTAGCTAAGAACCAGGCGAAGGACATAGAATACTTTTTATCCCATTCTACGGGGCCGGGGTGGGGCGAAACGGGGCCGGGGCGAAACACTGTTCGCTGGGACCGCTTAACCTTTAAAATTACTGGGGCTGTACGGGACGCGGCGGGGGCGGGACGGAGCTGGGGGCGAAACAAGTTCGCTGGGTCCGCTAGTTATAAGCTACAGTCCGAACACTAAATATTTTGTCTACATCAAATTCACGTAACCCAATAAACAGTTATCTAATATTCTACAATATTTTTAAAATCAATTCAGTCACAGTGACACTAGTAGGTTTTCCCAATGCTAAATTACCAAGTAATATCATAAGATCTCCTGTCTAGTTCCTTGAGAACGTAATTTGTCGGAGCACTCTTCCTGTGTGAGACTGACAAAGGCACTGTTCGAGACTGGGGCACAGCATGAAGAGAGCGTAATTAAACTCGGGATAAGGGTTCCTTCCATCCCTTTAAGACGATTCAGGGATAAAATATTTTACAACACAAATATTGTACTAAAAAAATCAAACGACTTAATCACAAAAGCAATAACTGTTGTGATATTTTCCGGTAATATGTTAAGAAATAAAACAATGATTTGAAAAAATATTAAAAACATATTAATCTGGTCATTAAAAATTAACATGAAAGTTTCAAAAAATGTGTCACATAATATGTTACTATCCTATCATTTTGCCCAATATACATATTAGTCTCTATCGATTGGGCATATTGGGAATTTTCGTTTTCACACAGTTGCTCAAGTGGCAATTGGCAGGGCACATAGCGCGAAGAGCTGATGTGCGTTGTAGCAGAAAAGTTCTAGATTGGAGAACCTTTTAGACCAAAAACGCAGCGTAGGACATCCACCGATAAGATGTATAGACGACCTCGTAAATTTTGCAGGAACAAACTGGATGCAGACCGCTTGTGATCGATTGCTGTGGCAAATAGTGGTGGAGGTTTGTGTTCAGCAGTGGACGTCCTCTGGCTGAAAATGATGATGATGATGGTGACAGACTTGCTCTGTTATATATCATTGGCTTACCTTTGAAACTAAAATCAGTGCAAAAAGTTACAATTCGAATATAAATTGCCACTTCATTATTTCTTTTAGGTTATGCATTTTCATCACCCAAGGGACTCCAAAAGCGAATCTTTTACCGCACGCTTTCGCAAATCCGAATCGAATATCATCGAGTCGACAGTATCGCTCTAAGGAAATTTAACATTCTATCCGCTGCCAGAACTTAATCCGACTGTAATAGTAAGCCGGAAAATTGCAAATTAAAAGACGGACACACTTCCACGATAGTTCACCATACTGCTTCGAAATAAGATTCAAATTCGTTTAGCAAATAATATTTGAGGGTAGATAAAAAAGATACTCCCATAGGTTGAAGATAAGCTCAATTAATTTAGGCTTCCCATACGGTCTCTATCAAAGGTAATTAGGGCCAACAATATGCTATATTATTATCAACGCATTTCCCATCCAATCCCTAGGGATTTTCTTTTTTCCTTTTGTGTGATGATAGGAAATGGGATTCCGAAGTGGATTTGCATTGCATCGCGCTTACAGCAGCATTAATACTTCGCCAGAGATTATGCAGTTTCTATTGTACTTCGGCTTCGTCGATAAAGCAAGAGAATAATATTGGTGGTCAGTTGTAGTGGAATTTTATTCAGTTTTAAAGCCTTTGATCGCAATATGGCTTTGTGATCAAACATAAAATTAACATGTACAAATAAGAAACACAACAGGTCACTATAAAAAGAAATAAACCTTCTAGAACTGGTAAATTAGATGAAAAGGTGAAAATATGCAATAACTTAGCATATAAACAGTCTGCGTTTCCACCAGGTGAGCAGCTCCAGATTCAATTAAATGTATATTTATCATTTAGTTACAGGTTTAAAACAATTGTAAAAACAAGGTTTTCTTTTTGTAATGCGATCGAATGAAAGATATTTAGTTAAATGTGTGCTCACTCAGTCCTCACCAGCGGTCAGCCATATCTTCATACTGAAATAAGTTGGTCGAGTCATTTTTGTGTTTTCTTTTTTTGTTATACCGCTATTTAATTGGAGCCTGTAATTTCAGATCGTTAAGTTTCGTATTAAAACATTTACTATAAATTTATTGTGCTCACTCCATCCACACGCTATTGTATCTCTATGAAGCAACTATAGATTCGCATTCCATCGTTTACATTGTATGAATTGGCTAGAAATAGGACTATTCAGCATAAAAACAAAACAATTTTACCGTGCGTTCATGAGTAAAACGGATGCCTGGTGCTCACTCCGTCCGCCATCGCTAAATACTTAAATCTTTTGTGCTATGTTAACTTAAAATAATGAGTGAACATATGATTTTTTTGTACAAAAATACTATATAATTTCATCTAGGTTGTCTAGACTTGCCGTAGATCTGAAGATCATACATAGTTCACACAAGGCAGTGAGTTGTTATTGAATGAATGGATAAAAGAATTTATTTCAGACCGTGATTCATATTCATGTTAGTAACAAATTTGAACTTAGCCTATGTTAGTAAAATACATTTTAAAACTATGAAAGATGCCGCCTAGTAGAAGCCGCAGCTTTGGTAGCGTGCAAACTATCCAGCATCGGCGAGTCCCACCGGTTAGCCAATGCCGCCAGTATGCTATTTGTACCGTTGCGGAGGCGATCTAGGACTGAGGCGCACCGCTTTTGGATCAACGTGTGAAAGCCGTCAGTGTGCGCCTCAGCGAATAGTCGACGCGCTGCAAAATCGCGGGAGTCCAAGTAGCCAGAGTAGTTCACATATACCCAAAAGTTTTCGCATAGCTCTGATCGATGGGGTCAGCAGCAACATGTCGTCAGTATAACTAATATAATTTTACTACGTATAGAGAGGCTTTGCCAAGCAAAACATGTGTTGGCAAGTTTGTGAGGTAACCTTGAAATTTAAATTTCGAATATGAAACCTTTTGAATGATTTGATGCCAAGTGGCTTCAATTCATGGCGCACGAGATTGGTTCGCGTTGTCAGTTCCATACGCTAATAATAGTAGTTAGACGACCCAAGGACGATGTCTCAGCCGATCCATTTACCCACCGTTCCGTATCGTAACTTTGATAATCCATACTCTCAGTGTGCGTTCCGCCCAACAAGCCGTGAGGGCGGTTAGCGTTACACTTAATTGTTCGTTAAAGAAAACTTTAAGGGCCCGATAACGCACCTAGGGTCCCGGGCTTAGTACAGTCAGCAACAACCTTAAGGTGGTTGTTATGTGTAATCCTAAAGCATAATTAAGATGGCTAACTCTTAAGTTGTGAAATTCGGAAAAAAACGGTGGTGGTTGTGTGAAACATTAACACAGGGTTGTACTCATATAAATCAATAAACACTTGCGATATGCATTTTATAATTTTATTTTTGTTCTTAAACCGCTTCATCATCATCATCATCATTCTCAGCCAAAGGACGTCCACTGCTGAACATAGGCCTCCCCCACGGCTTTCCACGGTGACCGATCACTAGCGGTCTGCATCCAGTTTGATCCTGTGATATTTTTAAGGTCGTCTGTCCATCTTGTTGGTGGACGTCCTACGCTGCGTCTTTGGTCGAAAGGTCTCCAATCCAGAACTTTCCTTCAGGCCCTCCAACGCTCCAACGGCCATCAGTTTTTCGCGCTATGTGCCCTGCCAATTGCCACTTGAGCTTACTGATTTTCAAAGCTATGTCCGTTTCTACGTATCTCCTCATTTCTGATTCGATCACGTAGAGAAACACCCAGCATAGCCCTCTCCATCACTCGTTGTATGATTTTGAGCTTCTTTATGAGGCCCATCTTAAAGCACTTGCAAAATTCGAAGGTGTCTTGCGCCCGGATAGCGCAAGACACGGGGTTCGTTTCCTCGTCTGACACAGTTGCTTTTTACAAGTGCAATTTATATGATATACATATTGTTGCAACATCTTACTTTTGAGTTATCGCACATTTATAGATTCAATTAACTATACGTGATTAAAAAATATTACGAACAAAAACTTTAAAATACTCAGACGAATATTTTTAAGACTGATTGTACCAAAAGAGAATGTTATCATCTGCGTATCGTTTGTTCAATCGATCACAATTTTGTACCCCAGCGAGGGGAAGTTTCTTTTACTGAGCAAGATACAAGGATTACTGAAACAGATACTTAAACAGTCACTGTAACTTAATTTATTATGGTAGATTCGAAAACAGTTGAAAGCTGATCCTAAATGTTCAAAACGAAACAGTTCACAAGTCAACATACTTGACTAATAACTACTTTTAGTGAAAGGAAATGCTACTCACGGGTGCACCTAAAAGTCTCCCTTGGACACGTAGCAAAATATTACGTCATTACGACACGGGCTGTATCAACACGTGGCTACCTTTGCCCTAAAAATACCCGGCTAGTTACCGACGTCATAGCGACGTACAATTGGACACGTAACGACTTACAGTGAAGGCCGGGAAAGTAGGCTTCAAGGAATGGAAGTCTGTGTGTGAAAAATATAAGGCAGGAAACATGTTATAACACTTATAAAAGAAGTTAGATAGAGATAGAGGCTTCATACAAAAACATCACAATTAGAGTGTTATTATGCCACGTTCGTTTTATATTCCATTACCAGCAAGAGCCTCAAGACAAGAGTTATCAAGTCTTTATATTAAAAATTATAGTTATTCACTTCACAGTCCACAACTGGGTGTTACTTTGGTCAGCGACGCCCGACTCAGGGGTGGTTGAAGAAACGATACTGATGAATCAACAAAAAATAACCATTAAAACCCATTAAATCAATTTATTATTGCGATACTAGCGTGCGAGTCAAAACTACCGACTCCAGGTCGCCTTTCCGTAGCTTACTTGCTTCGGCGTAGTATTTTGTAGCTACGCGCAAGAATGCGATTTTCCACCTTTGTTTTTTTTTAGAATGTTATGAAGAAGTTTTCTTTTATAAAACTTGCATATTATTCAAATTTTTTTTTTTGAAAAAAAAACTTTGAACCGTCATCTCTGAGTTGTGGGTCACTGACTAAAACGAAACCCTATATGTAAATGTATAGCCGAGATTTGATCCGCCCCCTTGTGATATATTGTCTCGAATCTGAGTTCTCAAAGCAGAAGAAACTTCCGGCCACTCGCGCAGGCGATGCCGTGATCCACCAGTTACCTCCTCGTGACCACAGCAGTTGCAACACAGCCGAAACGTCGAGCAGTGACTAATAGCATTACTCATCGGTTTTTAGGGTTCCGTAGCTGCATAGCAAAAACGGAACCCTTATAGTTTCGTCAAGTCTGTCTGTCTGTCAGTCTGTCCGTATGTCACAGCCACTTTATTGTGTAACTATAATCATCACCCTATTGAAATTTGATAGTAAAATGTATCCTGTTAACAGCTTTACGATTTTTAAACAAAATAAAAAAATAATTATATTAAAAGGGGATTCCCATACATAAAACTAAAACCGAAACTGCTGTCAACAAAATATTGTGGTATTTTAGCTACGTGGAAGTAAGTGGATTCCCTAATTCAGTTAAAATTGGCACGGAACCCTCAGTGCGCGAGTCTGACTTACACTTGGCCAGTTTTTTATCTGGGTTTAGACCCGTCATATCTTATACTTTTTAAATGCAACGCGAAAGTTTAGAGCAGTAGTTAACTACTATGAGACACTACCATGAAGATCAGATAATTTGCTATCACTGCATGTTTTTGTAAAATAATAAATTTGTTATGAACTCTACTGCGCCCGCACACATTGTACCGCAGTGCAACGTACCCTACGTACCGTCGGCTTGTTTTTGCCGGCAATAACACCGACAATGAAGCTTAGCGGTGGCAGTTTACGATCTCATATATCGCGAGGCAAGAGTTCCGCTCTTACTAAAGGTGGAGTGCAAGATACGGGAGAGAGCGATGAGCCGATTAAATTTTGTAGAATTTTCCCGATACCGTATCATCATTTATTATACCTACAACTACCTCGGTGGCGCAGCGGAAGAAAGGTCGTACTTTAAAGCGACGGCTGCGGCAGAGGTCCCGGGTTTGATCCTCGGGTCGGGCCAAAAATATGTACCCGAGTGAGAAACTCGGGTAAGATATCTAGAAATTCTTAGAGCAGCCTGGAGTTTGGAAAATAGTGGTGGAAACACCCCCGTGCCTCGGAAAGCACGTAAAGCCGTTGGTCCTGCGCCTGATCCCTATCCGGTCGTGTCAGATTGCTTCCCCATCGGGTTATGAGAATGAAAGGAATAGCTGGCAAACCTAGGCGAAATCGGCTAGGGGGACTATTATTATACCTAATTGACTGCGTATAATGATTGGGTCAAATATCGTCATCTGATCAGGCAGATAATGACACATACGGGGGGCGTCGATTGACCAAACCTCTACACTGAGACGTAAATAAAAAAAATATACGCATACATTTATTTAATTGATATAATACAAGCTCAGGTGTTCGTATCTACATTTCTATGACTTGTTACTACGTGAACAATCATTCAATCTTGAATTGCACCAAAGTTCTTACAGTGGAGGAAAGGTTTCATTAGCAATTTGGCTATAACGTTACTTTCTGTTATACGAGTTGTCGGCATATTTTTAACGCAGTATTGTCGGTGTTTTGTCTATGTGTGAAGACGAAAAGGTTACTGGTACCGACGAAACTTTTTATTAGATTATTTTAGAATTCGAAATAAATTCAAATAAGGACTGGTTCCAAACAATTTCTTTTACGAACACTAAAATATTGTTTAACAAGATTCAAATTTAGACTTGAGCAGGAAGATTCTTTATTACGAATACCAAAATATTCCATTTCCAATAAACAGCTTACTCGGTACATCATTAGTTCATTCAGGTAAGTCGGTACCGATAACCTCAGCACTTATTTCTTGCACCTGCCGATTGAGCAGCGCGCCGCTGATAGACATGATACTGTTAAACCACAATAATGTTAACTTGACATGACACTGACAGGACTCAGTTGAAATCCGCCGGCTAAAGTCATCAGTAAATGGCTTAAACAAAACGCTATTGCTCATGACACTAACGTAGCCTGTGTAACGGAAACAATTTATCGTATTTTACAACTATGCCGCCATAGTAACATGATTTTTCATTACTACCGAATACCTCCATCATAACTCCATAATAACACTTAATGGAGGCTCCTGCGGACGTTATATCTTCATTAAACTAAATTGTTCGCTGTTTAAAGGATACAGAACTCTTGGTATCTTTGTGATGTTAAGGGACGTTTATTTTTAAGTTAATAACTTTAGAAATCCACTGTAATCAGTAGAATTTTTAATAAAATACTTACTTAATGAATTAAACTAAAAATTTCATTGTAGATACACATACTTTACCACATTAGGTTTTCGCGGTCCCCCGCGACTTCGTTCGCGCATTTTAAGTTTGTTCCCTCCCCTTCCGTTACAGCGTAATGTTTCATAGCCTAAAGCCTTTCCCGATGAATAAGCTATCTAACATTTTTTTTTAAATCGGTCTAGTAGTTCACAAACTCTTCAGCTTTATAATATTAGTATAGATAAATGATGGTAGAGAAACTTGTGAATGAAAGAAGATGAAAGAACCTTAGTTTTTCGTTGTTATCATAAATTTAAAAGACGGAAAATTTCGTCTAAAAATATTTTTACAACGGGAAATTGTCATAGATCAAGAGATAAAAATCGTTATGAACATATTCAGTACCAATTGTATCATTTTTAATAAGCAGTCGACAAATTGAAATCAATTTACATGAAGTTACTAAATAAAGGTAAAAACAATATTTCAATAAACTTGGCATATACAGTAATGCACTTTTTAACGAAAATTTTAAATTCCGTTGTTAAAATAAAGGTAAAAACAATATTTCAATAAACTTGGCATATACAGTAATGCACTTTTTAACGAAAATTTTAAATTCCGTTGTTAAATTTTCGCTGTTTTGTCAAATGCCTGCAATAAAATTGACGAATATTATCGAGCCCAGCTTTATAATGGTTGCTTACTCGACCGCGAATCGGGAAGGCTTAACCAAAAGTCGCTGTTTATTCGAGAAACACTTTGTTTTGTCGCTAATTACAGTTTTCACTTCGAAGACGAGATTAGGAGTTCGAGAGTTGAAGCAATAGATTGACGTCAGGGTTGATAAATTAAACAATAATTGAATGTAATGAAATAAAACCTCTGAAAGTGTATAAAAAAATTGGTAATACAGGGAGACATCCTATTTTTTAATCACTCGCCTTAATATGGTGTGTGATTTTCGAATATAAATCATTTTTAAATCCATACCATAATTCAATTTTTTAACTATTCTAAGAAAATAAATGATAATGTAGAAACAGCACACGTGATTTTCGTTGACTTTTAATTATTAAAATCATTCGGAATATTGACGCGAGTGATTTGAAAATACTAGAGCTTCTATTTTTAAATCACTCACTTTATAGTCCGGGAGGTAGCGTTGCATTTTCGACAGTGATTTTACGCCGATTGTTTGCCTTATTTTACTATTTATCGCGAATTACTTATAACTGAACCAAGCGTCAGCTGACGCACCCGCGGTGGGTGTGGAATTGGGAGGTTACGGAATTGGTAAAAATAAAAAATAAAATAAGTAATAGTACGCTGGCTGGAACTTTTTCCATAAATAGTTGACATTATACTGAGCAAAAAAAAATCGTCAGCTGCATCGTAGAGGGGGGATTATGCGTCAGCTGCCCGCATGAACTTGTAAAAAAAAACGTAAAATAAAGTTATAATACACGAGTACATGATTCTTAAAATAATTTAGAGTACGAAAACAACAATCAGCTGATTGAGTAGCGGTGGAAAGACCGACAGCTGACGCAGTAAAGGTAAAGATTTTTCTTAGCAATGCACAGAATCTTTCGCGTTATTTTTGTCTCGTTTTATTTGTACCAAAATGCACGCTATGAAATAAAATCGAGTGTAAAATGAAATGAACCCAAAATAAAATATAATATAAACATAACCGAAATATAAAAATAAAAAGGCCGCAAAACTTATTCGTTGTCGATGGCATCGCTCTCGTCATCGTTCTCTGACGAATCATCGGCCGAACTATTCTACAGGAGATCGTTGTCTTCGTCTTGATCAAGTTCTTGACCTCCATTCTCTTCACCATCATCTATAAATGAGCATGCGAATGAAAAAATTCCACACGTAGTTTGTCTACGGTATTTGCACATTTTTTTTACACGAATCAATGGCAAAATCTGATAGAAAAATTGAAGCGATATAAAAATAAAAAAAATAATGAGTTGAAATTTTTTTTTCGTCGCGAAACATCGATGCGAAATTCAATATTACTAGATTCACATATAAAGATTCAATTATTTTTTTACAAGAATTAACGGCAAAATCTGATAGCGAAAATTGAGACGCTAAAAAATAAAAAAATAATGAAGTGAACATTTTTTTTCGTTGTAAATCAACGATGCAAACTTCAATATTCGTCGTTCCATGAAAATAACATGCAAAAATTAACAAAGTATGACTATTACCTTGACGCTCCAGATGTCGAAGGATTTTCAACGGCTATCCTGTATTTTGGCGGTAAAGCGGTGAATTGACGATAACACTTGGCATGATATTTTTGAAAATCGTTCAATTCCAACGGCACTTTAACACTTTTAATCCCTCAAGCGCATGTGAACGAGACACAATGCAAATTCTATTGTTATGCGGTTGCCTGCAACCGCTCGGGTGTTGAAGCATTAAAAGCCAGATTGTTTTTCTGTCGAATTCCCAACATTGGAATACATTTTTCTAAAGTTTTTTCAGAAAAAAGCAACAGTTTTTCTTTTTTTTTGCCACAGAATACACAAAACGGTTGAATCGTCGACATATTTGGACATGCGTCCGTTCGTTCAACGAGGAGAACCGAAACTGATTGTGTACGACAAAAATCCACACGGACAGGCAGATGCTGCTTTGTAATTTTAGGGGGAGAGGCTTAGGTAGCCCGAAGGTCGTGTTATGGGTTCAAGCAAGACCAGAATGTATCTCATATTATGTGTTTGAAAGAAAACAGCCTCACAGCAATACTCCAAAAATTTTAAATCTTATCTGGGTCAGCTGACGGTCTTTCCACCGCTACTCAATCAGCTGATTGTTGTTTTTGTACTCTAAATTATTTGAAGAATCATGTACTTAAATTTCATTCGGCGTATTACAACTTTATTTTACGTTTTTTTTTTTACAAGTTCATGCGGGCAGCTGACGATTTTTTTTTTGCTCAGTATAATGTCAACTATTCATGGAAAAAAAACCAGCCAGCGTACTATTACTTAATATCTATATTTTTTTTACATCTTCCGCAGCCTCCCACACCCGCACCCACCGCTACTTGAGCAGCTGACGGTCGGTTTACTTATTAGTCATATAAGATCAACTATCGATGTCAATATCAGCCGGCTTACTATGACTTTTTCATTTGCAACGCTACCTCCCGGACTATTAATACGCCGTGTGATATTCCTTCGATAACGAATTCAAAATTAACGAAAATCACGCGAATTATTGACGTAATTAAGATATATTGTTTCCAGCGATAAGACCGCCAATATTGTCTAAATGATTTGTCTGTAATGTTTTTGTTTCTTGTTTCCTTACTTGTGCAATAAAGAATATTTATTTAATGTGTTTGTAAGCGCATAACTCAACAACGCCTTGACTAATTTGACCTATTTTTTTTTAAATGTTCATTGAAGTTCTAGGTTGGTTTTAAGAGAAACATTCGAATAATTGCCGGAAAAAACATATAAACAGCCATTTTCTTTTTCCCACAAAAATGTTTTCTAACTAAAACGAAGTCAATACTTACCAGAATTGTCTGGTAAGTATTAATGACTATAGTTGTACCAATTGTAAAGAATAAAACCTGTAGTGCTAGTGACAACTCCAATTACAGACCAATGTCTTTGGCGACCATTGTGGCTAAGGTTCTGGATAGGCTGCTTCAGCAACAGTTGGACACGAGCGTGCAGCTTCACGATGCCCAGTTCTGTTTCAGGCTCTCCGCTGAAGCCACTTTACTATGTTTGAAGCAAACTGTTTAGTATTATCAAAAGCTTTTGATCTGGTACAATACGAGGTTCTATGAAAAAAGCTTGCAGATGACACTGACCTGCCTCATGCCTATAGGTCAATTCTAAAGCACTGGTACTCGAGACGGCAGAACTTTCTGAAATGGGTAGGAGATTTTTGGGCATATACATGTTGGAAAGTGGGGTAAGACAGGGTGGAATTACCTCCCCAAAGCTTTTCAACCTTAACATGAACAAACTGATCGTTGAGCTCAGCAGTGTTGGCTGCTCGGTGGACAGCACCTTCGTCAACAACAATAGCTACGCAGGCCTTGATCCACAGGGTGCGTGGCAGCTCCAACAGTCTCCTGCAGAGTGTCACGACGAGGCTGGACGTGGAAAGTGTCATCATGCAGCACTGGATACGCTACCACCTAGCGAAAGACACTTGGATAACTTGTTTTTATTTATAATTTATTCATTTATTTTAATATTCAATTCCAATGTATGGCAATGCCTGAAACATAACATTTTTATTTTCTTTTATTTTTTTTATTTTTAAAAAGAGTTTGTAATGTATGTTACTGTTTGTACCAACACTAAAGTTAATATTGGATGAAAACTTCGAATCTTAAAATAACGCAGCGATACGTAAGTTTGCAAGTATGTTTTCAAACTTTGAGAAATCCAATAGTTTTGCGTTCCGAACTTAATTAATATTAAAGTTTAAAGATATGAAATTATTTTGCAGGAAGTTTCTTTTCAAGCGAGATCCCTTCCCAGCAACATTCTTGCGGTATGATTGTACTTAATAAGGTAACTTTACTCATAATACCTATTCCGCTTCATCAATTACTTTTGATACTCCTTTTTCAGTTTTAAGAGATCATAAAGATGCTGAATGCTGATGAATCACGCCTTTGAATGAAGTAGATAATAAGACAGAGTATAAAAACCCACATTAGGTCAAATTGTTTTAAGTTAAAATAATTTCACTGTGAATTCGTCCCCCCCCCCCCTTAACTTCTAACCTAAGCAAGCGGAAATTTTGAAAAAATAGACCTTAACAATTACTTCAACAAAAATAAGTATGAACGAGATCGAACTAGTAGTTTGTGAGACGTAGCACATTTTCAACAACCGCAAACATAACTTTGTTCTTCATACAAACACTATAAATAAATAAATAAATAAATAAATAAATATTTATTTCAACCATCAGGGATCATACAAATTACATAATTTAATTTAATTTTTGTGTTATTAACAATTTAAATATTCTTAAAATCTAGTGTAAGTAAAATCATTAATCAACATGTTAAATTCAATCGATTCACATTATAAATTTTATTCAATTATTAGCCAGTACATGAATCATTGAGCAGCGATTCAAGTACTGACAGTCAAGCCTCGCTGCAAACATGGCCAGGACGCTGCTGGCGCTGGCCCCTACCCTGCGCACCAGGGACGTGCACCGCTAACGCATGGTGGTATAAAAGCAATCCACTCGCGCCTCAGCGAACATCCCTGACGCGCTACAGAATCGAGGCAGCCCCATCAGCGCCCTGAATGCATTGTTATACTGTATGCGCAGTGCGCTGTACTGTTTCCGTGTGTAGCTAATCCAGAGGCTGCTCGTGTAGAAGGATGAACAATAAGCTCTGAAAAGAGTAACCTTAACCTCAGTGGAGCAACGTGCAAACCTCCGGGCTATCATATTAGCTCTCACAGACAGCGCCCTGCGCTCTCTCTCAATATCTGTATTGTCTTTCAGGTCAGAGGTAACTACAGGGTTAATTTAAATTAACTGATCACCTCTTGCAGGCAGCCTCTCAACATCAATTCCAACAACATTTGTTCTACGACTTTTTACAAATCATGATAAATAACACAAAAAAAGAAAAAGAAAAATAATTTTGTTTCCTCTTTTATTCACTACTCTGTATGATGTACGCCGAGGCGCCCCTACCTCGCCCCGCCTGTATTCATTCAACGTTTCGGTACTAACTACCTACTATTTCCCGCGCTTTTTTCTAAGCCGGTTAATTTACTACGTTTGTACCTAAGTTATTCAGACTATCTGGGGGCTTACATTTTCACGTTGAATTTACGTATTCAGCTTCTTTAAAGAAGTAAGTTTGTTAAAACCCAAGCATGTCGCGATACCTACCGTTCAGACTCGCTGCAGGCTTCGCGAACATTGTCACCACACCTAGGCAGCACTCGTACCATCGCAGTGTACTCACGTTACGGCATCGCAGTACTGTTTTCCGTAGGCACTCACTAATTAATTGAACTTCGGTTACGCGGCAAGTGAGGAGACGCGCGCAGCGGCGGCGCACGCGTTTGATATCGACCGTGACGTACGACTGAAGTCAAGTTCAAATAGGCATCGCCGCCGCTGCGTTACCCCGCCCGCCACCCCGCGCCCCGCTGCACGTGGTGATTATTTTGTCTACGCAAGGTGCGTAAATAGAGTAACGCAAGTTTAGAGTCAACAAATAATTTTTGTATGGGAAAACGTAAATTTTAAAAACTATTAATTTTGAAAAGTCGTAGAACAAATGTTGTTGGGATTGTTGTGGAGAAGCTGCCTGCAAAAGGTGATCAGCTAATTTAAATTAACCCTGTATATGTCCAACATATTTAAAAAAGGTCCACTCTCCTTAAAGGTGTACCGTTTAGCTTGACAGGTGGCACCGAAGAGATACATTTTCCTCTGGCCTGAAACACCATGCATTCGCTTTTTTTTACATTGTATGTCAATCCGTGGGCGAGAGCATACCTTTCACAAATTTTTAACAGCCTCGAAAGACCACAAACCGAGGCGCTCAGCAGCACCATGTCGTCTGCATAACTAAGATTATTAAGACAAATGCCGTCAATATGACAGCCGACATGGGTGCTGCTGAGCTCCTCTATTAACGCGTTAATGTACAAATTAAAAAGCTTCGGAGATGTCAGTCCACCCTGCCTCACCCCGCACTCCAACCCATATGGCTCTGATAATGTGTTTGACCAATTTACAAAATTAACCTGATTTTGATACCAAAAGGACAATATTTTTTTTGTATGGGAGTTGGGCTTAAAATAAAATTCTAACTAACAGAAACAAATGATACACCAAATGAAAGAATAAATTCATACAAACAAAAACACACATTTTTGTTAATTTTTTGATATGGGTTTTGTTTTTATTTTCAATTTAAGTCTTTTGTTACTGGCATGTGCAGCAGAGAGTTGCAACACTGTACGCAGTAAGTGCAATTTGTTTACAGTTATAGAAACATTATATTTTGTTTATTTTTGAGAAAACGAATACAAAGATACTTAAATTACATTAAAAATCCAAAAAGAGAAAATGCCCACTTTACAATCAGCTTGATACTTATCCTAAAACAAAGATTTTTATATTCATAAAGATGAAATAAGAAACCAAAAATTTGCGCACGGGCGGGACTTGAACCAGCAACCTTTTGGCAAACCGGGTCATCTTTATGATGTTTCTTATTTCATCTTTATGAATATAAAATATGACACTGTGAGTGTTAAAAACATTCTAAAGCACAAAGATTTTTACTCTTTATTTTTTTTATATTCGACGAACAAATCGCTGGTTTGGTTCCATCCACTTCTTCGTAAATATTTACATCTGTCATATGTCAGTGCCAGCCAATCAAATGTCAAAAGCGGTATAAATCAACGTTCTGTTCGACGCATTTTCAAGAATAATGAAATGTTTTCAAAAAGAAAACGGGCGTATTAAAAAATCTAAAAATAATGTTAAATGAACGTATTTAAGTTTATAAGTAATCCACAACTAAATATGACCCTGTTAAATATTCACGTATTTTAGGCCCAAAAAAAATGATGTCCTTTAAAAATATTATTTAATTTTGGCGGCACATTGATATCACTAAGTTTTTGCCATAAAATATCATAGTAAACTAGGTCAAATGCCTTTGATAGGTCTAGAAAACATGCAAATACGGGTGTGTTGCGTTCAGTGTAGTACTTGACAGTCTGCTTTAGACACAAGATGGCAGCCTCCGTGAAGAGCCCTGGTCTAAAACCAAACTGGTTGTCATGCAACTTAATAAAATTGTCTAATTGAGAATTAAGCAGACTGTCAAGCACTTTAGCGATTATGGTGGCTAACGAGATCGGTCTGTAATTAGTTTTGTCACTCACATCCCCCGTTCTGTTTTTGACAATCGGCACTACCACTGTTCTGATCATATTATCCGGCAGGTATGCATGTCCTATACAAAGGTTGAAGAGCATAGCAAGCACCCTAGCCAAGTGTGGGCCCGCGTGTTGAAGGTGCTCAATACTGAGGCCATCATGGCCAGGAGACTTTCCTCTGGTCATAGACTTTATTACATTTCTAATCTCCTCAGCTGTAAACCTAGTGACTATCTCCTGACGACTCGGCCCCAGACCACTCTGTGGCTGTGATGGCCCCAACGGTGATTTTATACAAAAATGATCTTTAAATAAGTCAGCTATACATTTGGGATCATTGACGCCATCGACGCTCACCGGGAGGCCCGGCTTAGCACTCAGTTTATTAGTGGCTTTCCAAAAGTTACGAAAATCCTGTTTTGCATGGTGAGTAGCGATGATATCCATTTTTAGCTGTTCTTTGTGATTTTGACACCATTTTAAACGAGACTTAAATATCCTACGGCATTCATTCATTTCATTGTAAATTGGACTATGAAAAACAAAATTTTCTTTGCTGTCAACAAAATATTGTGGTCTTTTAACTAAGTGGAATTAAGTAGATTCCCTTATTCAATTAATGTTTGGATTTTTTTTTCTGTAATAAATAAAAGTTTTTTTAACAGCACTGACACTTTAAAAATGTATTTACGATATCGGCTTCGCTTTTCTCGATTCAATGCCCGATCCTTCTTTATCTACAATCTCTACACTAATTAATAGAAAATCAAAATCTGATAACAATAATTACCTTAATCTTTTTTTTAAACTAGTGTATAAAAACCCAAAGTGTTTTTTACAAAAAAATATTCATATTAATCCTGAAGGTTAGCAAAATTAGTGCTTCCTTTGTGATCGTCGAATATAGCGCCTCAGCAAAAATGGCGCCTAAACCGACCTAATTTGAAGCTATTTCAGGACTTCAGGTACACCGTAAAACAATTTCAAGATAAACAAGCCTTGTTCAGGTTATGTGATATAAGTTTACGGCCGCTATAAAAGACATTTACGATATTAATTGGCTTCGCCGACTTGACGTGACGTATTTTCAGATATCATCCATAGACTTTGTCACGGTGGAATAGAGTTGGTATTAGAATGAAACAACGCCAGCGACAGTTTGAGGATTTTGTATTTGAAATTAGAAAATGTAAAGACAAAAGAAGCAGGAACAGTAGACCACGCTATGATGCGGTATTGGATTTATTGTACAATCCTTCATCCCCTTTTCATCTGCTTATAGTTTTTTTTCGAATGAAAACTATTCTTTGTATGATTTCATAGTGTTTTAAATTTACCAAAATCCGTCGGTAAATGCAAGATACGTGCACTTGAATTTGAAATGTCAACTAGCAATATAAATTGCACTTGAAAAGAGCAACTTTGTCTCTGTGGCAGACGAGGAAATGAACCCCGTGTTGTGTTTTACGCTATCAGGGCGTATGCCTATACCACTCGGCCACCGTCACATTAGCAAACCTGTTGAATTTTGCAAGCGCTTACTTTAACGCGTAGGCTGCGTGACGTCATCAATGTTGCGAGATTGCTCTCACAATAGTTGTAAATAGCAACTTCCAGTCTCTGTGAGACAAAGGCAATTTATATTATTAAGTTTTTATAGCGACAAAACACTATAACAACAAAAAAGTAATTATGTCAACTAGCGGTCCCCCGCAACTGCGAACGCGTGTTTTTAGATTGCTCCCTCCCCTTTCGTCACAGCGTGACTTTTTATATTTAAAAGCTTTTCTAGATAAATAATCTATCCAACACGTTAACCAAAGTTTTTTTCAAATCCTTCTAGTAGATCCTGAGATAAGCACTTTCAAACAAGTAACTAAGAAAAAAATCTTCAGTTTTATAATAAATAAATAAATTGAATAAATATATTGGACACCAATTACATACATTGTTCTGATCCCAAAGTAAGTAGCCCACAAGTAACACAAGTGGTGTTATGGAAATCAGACACAACGATGGTACCACAACACCCGATCCGAGACAATTTAGAAAATATCGTTTTCTACATTGACCCGACCGCGGAACCTCACGTCATGGCGACGCTTGAAGCCAGCGTGCTAGCCACTCGACCACGGAGGTCGTCTAAATATATAAGTATAGGTAGGGATTCCTGTGTGGACTGAACCTTCTGTGTCCCCGAGCACGTGTAGCACAAATAAATCCTTCGCAAGAATTTGCCGGTGAGATTAAAATCGTAAAACGTAACGAACGTTAAACGCGTATGGAGTTGATGCGAAATTTACACCCGGGATTAGGAAGCTGATTTGATTTGAAATTGAGCAAGTAAACGTATACACGGAGATATACGGCAGGTGATTACTGTAACTTGCAAAGGATAGAGATGCAATTGTAATATATGTAAGTGATGTTAGACGACCTGGGGCCCTATTTTTGAATCACTCGCTTCGAAATGGCGACTGATTTTCGTTCGACAACGAGTTTTTTTCTATGACTTTTAATTCATCTTCAAACGAAAATCACTCGCCATCTTGAAGCAAGTGATTCAAAAATAGAGCTCCTCGGCCTCAATTTTTGAATCACTCGCGTAAAGATAGAGTGTGATATTCATTGAACAATGACCGATTTTCCAATGCAAATAAGTCCAATTTCACACCAGAGTGATTAAAAAAAAGATAATTGATTTTTTTGAGTACTAACGTCTATATTTCGCGTCTTTTTCATTGGATTCATATGCGTTTTGACACGAAATTTAGGAGACATAGTCAAGCGAGTGATTCAAAAATAGAGCTCCTGGGGCCCTATTTTTGAATCACTCGCTTGAATATGGCGTGTAATTTACGTTCGAAAATGATTAAAAAATGAATGGAAATCACGCTTAATATAAAGGTTAGTACTCAAATAATTCAGATATCTTTTATTTAGTCACTCCCGTGTCGAATTATAATTTTCGCGGGAAAATCGGACATTAATCAATTAATATCACATGCCATCTTGACGCGAGTGAGTCAACATTAGTAGCAGTTTGATGTATAATGCTCCTTAATATTATGCCGGCGGTCGCGGGTTTGAATCCCGCAAGGGGAAAATGTTTGTGTATTAGCACGAACATTTGTACCTAAGTCACTGATGTCATATTAACATCACTATAAACATCATAAACATATTTGAGTATTTATGGGAGACGCCCCCGTCATAATCGTTGTCTGATATTCGTTACTCAATGAAAAAAAAACCTTACTTTGAAACTGCGACAATTGGTGTGTTGTCTGGTGCATATTAATTTATTTATTAAAAAAAATGTGCATTGTGGTGTGCCTCGTAAGTAACAGACACACTTTCTAAGAGTTTCATACAAATTAAAATTGTTTGTCTGTTTTGTCAATGCTAGTGCTTGCATCAGAGCTTGAAAAATACTGCATGTGTATTAAGTTACGTAATACAGATACGAAATAAACAGATACAGAAGGCATTATTAATTTGGTAGTTTAAATAATATGGTAAATACTTTTTTTTTTCTTTTAAAATATTGTTTTGACAGATTTGGATAGTTCAATGAGCTATCGCGTGATTTTAAATGCAGAACTGTGTCGTAAAAAAGTCTTGAAACAAAGACTTTCTGCTTGTTTAGTCAATAAAAACCAACATCTTTTTATTTCAGGTAGATAAAAGCGCTGCAATCTTTTTATACAGCGCCATAATTTTACATAGCGTGATTCGCTCAAAATATCGTTGAAAAATTCTTCTTATATTTAAATTGTGGATAAAATATACCGCGATAACATAATATTTTAAAGCGGTGGTCGTAAAACAAGGTTATTGGGCATCACACGGTTTGTTTATTAAAAGCCCTCGGTGTTTAATCAACGCGAAAAAATCTTAATTAAATTCTCGAAAAGGCCGCAAGGTAGCATCGCTCATTTCACAAAGCCACGGATTCTCAAACACTTAAATTTACTTCAATATTAAACTTAGAGTAAGCAATGTAGGTTTAAGACAATCCTTAGGCTTAGATAACCTATGCAATAACTTTCGATTAGTACCTGGCAGATTAGATAATATAACTGCCAGTAATTCGGCTATAATTGTTATTGTAGACCTTTGACTTAACGACTAAAATATGTACTTAGTATTTGAATAGTTAGATGCGGGATTACTGACATGTACCTTATTATATTGTACACGGTAGCAATCCCGTATCTAACTTTTCCAGCGATACTCAAAGTGTGTTCCGAGAAACCCTAGGGTTCCGCAAGAATTTAGACAAAATAATCAAAATACCTGAAAAAAAACTCTAGTCGACCGTCCTGACGCGGCGTAACCTTTTACTATGCCGCAATCGTCTATACCTACTTGTGTTTATCAACATCTTAATTTTTATACTTGTTATGTAAGTAAAGTAAAAGATACATGGTAGGTACTTTTATTATGCTAATTAATAAATAAAACTATTTTTAAAACTAGTTTTTATTGTAGGGTTCCATCAAGTATATTACTTTCTAAAATGGTTCCGTCACTTAAAAATATTAAGAATCGCTAAACTATTCTAATTATGGCCACTACCATAAAATTATCAATCACCTGTAACGTTTGACTTTATTTTCTACTTTTTTGAATTGCTTGTAAGCTTCCGCTAACATGATTAAACATAACATGTGTATTGTTGTAATTTCCGACGTTCAGAGCCTTTGCGCTCTAAAAGCGGTATTTCCCTAATTCCCGAGTTATATTCTCATAGCGGATTTGATAGGCAAAAGAATTGCGTTTTTCCCTAATTTTCCCTTTACGCTTCTTTAATAAACAAGTGCTACGGAGTTGATTAACTCTTTCGCTTTTCGCAAATTAAAAAGTCGGAGCGTCTTAGAAATTTTATTGTTGGCCTGGCTACAAATTTTTATCAGCTTTTTTCAGAACGGTTCTATTGTGAGGTACAAAGCATTTTTACGCCAAATCATGAGTCATATTGTTGAACAGATAAAACCAATCGGCTAGAAAACAAGATTTGATTTTATCTTTTGTTCGTTTCTAATCCACTGTTTACTAAATTCGAGCCAAAGCTTCAAAATCCCTATTATAATAATATATTCTCCTACCGATTTTCGGTAGTGGCGGCCCCTCCCAAAAGAGATACCTAGGCTAGATATGCACCAGATACGTGGGACACTCAGAAAGTCGTAGGACACTAAAAAAGTAGTTCTACAGGTACATATATTTTTATTTAATCTTTTAAAAGTACTTTCCACCTATAGAGGCTCTATACAAAGATTCATGCGTCTGAACCAGTTTTCAAAACATTTTTTCCAGTCTGTTGCAGACACCTCGTTTACAGCCTGCTCGAACGCAGCCAGCGCATCTTCCGGCGAAAAAATTCGGAATTAAAAAGAAGTCACACGGTGCTAGATCAGGGCTGTAAGGAGGGTGACCCAGAAGTTTGACTTGGGTGCTGTCTTGGAAGTCCCTCGTTTTGAGCGCGGTGTGTGCAGGCAAAATTTTGAAAGTGGAACACACCTATTTTTACTTATAAATATTCATTTTTTAAAAAAAGATTTTAATCGGCCAGCCTCCCATGTATAAAAACTTTTTGTCGCAATACTTTCTGAGTGGCCTGGTATTATAGTGCCCAGAGCTGAGCGCAATACAGGAGTGCACTCTCTGTTCCTTCATTCTCATTTATTGAGTGTGACGGCAGTCCGAAAAAAACATTAAATCACTCTATCTATGAAAAACACTGCAGCGAATTCCGTTGCGTAGTTTAAAAGATATGACTTTGTTTTATACCGCTCGACTTTTAACTGAGAAGCATATTATTTCAAAGCATGTAGACGTATACTTTGATACCGGAAATCATTGCTTAAGGGAAATATAAACTCAATAATGATAAATTTACGTATGAGCGTTACAGAGCTTTCATAATAATCCTTTACCAGTTTTATATAAACTACATGTAAAGCAGTGAGTATAGAGAAACTATGCTAAGAAAAAAAGTGACGCAAATAGAACCACAAGATTGTAACATAGGTATTCCTTGAAACCATTTGTATGAGTTAATGACAAGTGGCTTCAAAGCATTGAGCACGAAATTTGCTTTTGGTATCATTTATCAAATATTATTTTATTAGATTGTGTTATTTATGTGAATTTTGTTTGTACCCACAAAGGCACTTGTTGAAAATCAGCGTCATGGTATGCGTTCTGCTGCTGTCACGACCTATGCTGAGCGGGTATTGTATATGTATTTTTGTAATGTAATTCATTTTTGGTCGAATAGATTAATTTTCTTTCTTTCTTTCAAAATTTTAATTAATTTTACGAGTTTATTTTATTGCTTTGGAATGATGATTCTGATGTTTCAGTGTAACATTAATACGTTGATCAATGTATAAGTATCTAACTCTGACTCTGACTCAAAACTCTACCTTTATTCCTCTTTAACAAAACCTTTGTATTTCAACAATACCTAGGTAAACCTGACGTCCGTAATCACAGCTACAAAGTAACTCAGCAAAGTTAGTAAAACTGTTTAATAATTCACACAATCCTTCGGTAAGAGGCGCAAAAGCCTTAACGAAAACAAATACTATCTAGCAATAGTAATAAGCTTCCAACCTGTGACGTAGAATTTGGAGCTTTGTAAGAATATTCGTTTTTTTTTACTGTAACGTGAGGGGAGGATAAGCAATATAATAGTGGATAAGCTAGTATCTGTAACTATTTATGTGTATGCACGCACGCGCGCTTGTATGTGTGTGTGTGAGTGTGTTTAATTGCTAAGACATACTTTTTTTTTGGTATGATGCTATCTGGTGAAGTATCAGTGAACCCATCAATTCAATCAGCTAATCAGATAAAAACTTCTCCTTGAATGAAGTCACGCAGTCTCCGCGTTAAAGAAAGCACGTGTGTGTGTGTGTGTGTGTGTGTGTGTGTGTGTGTGTGTGTGTGTGTGTGTGTGTGTGTGTGTGTGTGTGTGTGTGTGTGTGTGTGTGTGTGTGTGTGTATGTGTGTGTGTGTGTGTGTGTGTGTGTGCGTGTGTATGTGTGAGTGTGTTTAATTGCTAAGACACCATTATTTGCTCTAAAACTAAAATTAATTGATGCTGTATGGTGCAGTAATCCAACTCAATAAAATAAAAAATAAAAACAAAAGCTAGTCCTCACAGGCGTTTTTAAAGTTTTAATCAAATATGGCCTCTGCGTAGGTGAATCACATAATGGTTTACGCCAATCGTAATGTTTAACAGTCAAATATTTTACAAAATCTTTTCCTGCCTTCCCTTATTACGTTTATATAACATAAAACGTGGATATTATGAACTCAATATTGGGTGTGTTCGCGAGAGACACCGTCAAAGTAAACATTAACGACGAATATATTATTCATGGGTTGTTTTATCGAACTTTTATATGGGCAGGTGTGATATACTTGTACATTTTACATTACTGCATCGATGCTTAATTAAATCTGTGATTGTAACGCTAAGCGCGTTTTTAAAACGTGCGACTGCATCGATGCTAAAAATCACAGCGTGTAAGGGGTCTTTTTCATACAACTTTTAACTTACCTACTCCAGAAATAGTGACAAAACAAAACTGGACAGTGGTGTGCAACACTAAACACTGACGCCTCAATTATCAAAAGCCTAGGAAATAAATTTTCCTCTATGTAAAGGACACCGTACACGCGCCGGAGACCCTAATCGCGTTACATGCTTAATTATGCACGACCTTTTTATAATTCTCCAGCAAGTTTTAAGACCCAAGCGTTTTTTATATCACTCATTTTCAGGCGAGTGAGCTCTTTAGTCTTAAGCATTGACTAGATTTGAAATGTAAATAATAAAAATAATTATGTAGAATGAAGGCCAGGAGAAATGATACATAATATTTATTTCGTTTCAGGGTGACTAATACCAGTTAATAAATAGTAATAAAGTAAAAGTACAGTTAGCCTGTAACATCCCACTACTGGGAAAAGGCCTTACCTCAACTATGAGGTAGTTTGAGCCATACTCCACCACGCGGGCTCAATGCGGGTTGGTGGAGGGTGTTTGCAAGGCAAGCGACTAACCCTGATGTCAGATGTTATAAAGCCGCCCATAACAAATACCTCTGACTAGGCTTAACGACTAATATCAACCGTAATTAGCCGGGACCAATGGCTTAACGTGCCTTCCGAAGCACGGAAATGCTCGTGATGTACGTCACTTAAGGTCGGAATGGTCACCCATCCAAACACGATCGCGCCGTAGGTTGCCTCACTTCGGTATCACTACCAAAGCGCTGCTACCACTGTGCTACCAGCACCTCTATACATAAATAATTATATATTGTAAAAAAATAATAATAAATAAATTACAATAAATAAATATTAAAAATTGTAATAAGACAGGTCATTCGCTAAATTTCCCTTTATACTACGTGTACGTCCGTTACTAAGCCAAAAAAAAACATATGATGTTTTAGTAGTCTATAAGCATAGCATATGCGGAGGTAGCTTGATAAGCTTGCTCATTATTTCAAGGCATTCATAGTTACGTAATTGATGTAAGTAATCATCTATACTAATATTATAAAGGTGAAGAGCTTGTTTGTTTGAACGCGCTAATCTCAGTAAGTACTGGACTAATTTGAATAAATATTTTCGTGTTGTATAACTTATTTATCAAGAAAGGCTTTAGGCTATACAACATTACGCTGCATCAGGAGGGGAGGGTACAAACTCAAAACGCGCGGACGGAGTCACGGGGCACCGCTATTCTTTATATGGATAAAAATGGACGAAGAAAAAAGCACAAAATTCGTCAAGAGAAATGAACTGGAAGAACTTATACCTAATACGCAAGTGATAGTTTACGGTCGATACAAACATTTGCATGAAGTCAAAAGCTTTGAAATTATCACGAAAACTCATTCTGTAATGTATAATTTAGACCACGCACACATAAAGTTACGCGACAGTAATCCATGGGGTATGCGGAATCGGAAAATTAATTGCGAGAAAAACGTCGACTAGATCACAGGGGTTGGAGGGCGATTTAGTGAATCCGAATAATTAACTGACCCGGAATCCTGACCGGTTTGAGGTAAAACTAATGAGTCTTGGCGAAAATTATGCTTTCGCATTCCGTGTCTAACTACGATCACGCAGGTTTATAGCTTAATCTTCGTAGTAAAAAAAAGTTAGCCGTGTAAAAATAAAATGATTCTTTCAGGCTAAAGAAATTTTCCTACGGCCCATACCATGACCGGGCTAGGAACGTGTTAGAAACGAAAAGTAACACGATTCGCTCGACGTATCTTTAGATCTGTCCTAACTTTATATGGAGCGAGGGCGGCTAGGTGTCATAGTTTTCAATACAAAGAAATATATTTTAGAAAGCTTTTAACACACTCACAGTGACATATTTAATATTCTTAAAGATGAAATAAGAAACCAAAAATGCGCACGGGTGGGACTCGAACCAGCACCTTCTTGGCTAACCGGGACAAACGCTCTACCAATTGAGCTACCGTGCTGTCTGTCCGACTGCGCGATCTTTAAGAATACAAAGAAATATTTTTTGCCGGTTACGATCCTCGGAAAATCATGGAACGATCATGGCATGCTACCGTGTAGGTACTGGGCAAAGATCTTAAAATTATATTTTTTATCAAAGTGTGAACTCTCTCAATGGTAAAGTCCGTATGTAAACTTATATAGAGAAAAGCTTAGTAAGTTCCTTAGCATACTCATACAATATTGCTATTTCTCTTTAGATATTTACGATGCTATTCAAGTTTTTAACCCACTTTCAATGAACCGTCGGTAGTGTCATGTTTTATAACGATTCGTTTATTTTCAGCCGCTTTCAGTAATCTGAGCTGGCCTATTAAAACTCACTAAGCGTGACACTTGAGCTGTAAGCCGATATCGTGATCTCGATTCCACCATCTTACTTAACTATAACGAAGATCAAGTATCTAACAAGTATCATAGCACACTTCTCAAGTATCAAGTATCACAGCACAGTTAGCATCGATGTAGTCGCAAAATATCAACCTTTACGCACTGTAACTTTTAGCATTGATGCAGTTGCAAAATGTCAACCTTTACACACTGTGACTTTTAGCATCGATGCAGTCGCAAAATGTCAACCATTACACACTGCACTACTTTAAGCATCGATGAATTCGCGCTGCTAACGCACGTTAGCATTGATACAGTCGCGATGCAGAAGTTGGAAATTGTCAAATTATGAACTGAATTTTGGCGACTACATCAATGCTGAATTAAATTTGTTCATTGCGCGTTTTCAAAACGCACATCTGCATCAAGGTTCTCCCTTGTTTTGTCGAACAACGTTTGATACAATTTCACTTCACAAATATTTAAGACATCTAATTTCATTTGAAATAATTATTCGATTCCTATAATATTTATTTTATCTAATTTTGATTGACATAATTGTTTATGTAATATAATTTCATTTCATCGAATTTTCACTTTGCCTAATATCATATGACATAATGTTTGCTTGGCCTAATGAGTGCTTAATCTAATTTTTATTTAACCGAAACTTTATAACTGAACTTAAATAATAACATAGGGGGATGACATCAACAAAGGGGAATCCTGTTGTCGGATCACTGTTCTAACCTAACCTAACCTAGATGACACCAACAGAGGGGAGTTCTGGTGCTCGGTGGCGCTCCTTTTTTGTGATTAAATGCAAAATATTAAAGCTTTATTTTACTCAAGTTGCCCTATATGCTGTCTTTAAAATAATACTGTTAAAAACTTATAATTAAAAAAAAAAACAATATAGGCGAACTAATCATTATACTAAATAAAAGTATGTAAAATGATAATTATACAAAATAAGATTAGATTAAACAAAAATAAGATGAAATGATTATTAGGTCGAATGATGATTATGCCTCTTAAATGTTAGCACAAACGTTGTTATATCAAACAAATATTGTCCTGCCTTCGACTCTGAGATTTAATTGACCATGTAGTATGCCCTACTACGCGTCCATTCACTCGCACACAGGTTTAGCGCAAGAAAGAGAAAGTAGAAAACCTCACTCCCTCCCACGCCTCACAGCACTGCCAGCCGCCTGTCGCTCATTCGTGTCCGTGCGCGCGCGCCGTTCCAACGCACGCAGTAACCACAGTGTAATGTGCACTAAGACTCAGGTTATTAGGAAAGAACACGTAACACTAAACCACACTGATATCGGCTCGGAGCAAACGTACACGTCTTCTCTCCGTGGCGGTCGGTAGGCCAGTCCCCGCCTCCCCGCCCCGCGAGCAGCGCGTGCGCTGCTTGAGATGACAGAGCTACCCACAAATATAAATGTCTATACACTACATCCCTCCCTTATTATTGTTTTTATAAGAATAAATTATCAATTATTTTTCCATTATTGTCCATAATTTTATTCACTCAAGTTGCGATTGATTTCCATCAACATTATCATTTGTTTGAGCATTACTAGCATTATTCTCATCATCCAGTACTTTCCATGGTCCTTCTACTCATTTTAGGTGTACGACGTTCCGTCTGATTCGCTGACCAGTTTTATCGCTCCGGAGACTTACATCCTCTCCTTTGTTCGCTTCGACGGTATGTGTTTCGGGTGCATAGTTTAAGCTCAGCTTGTTTTGTTTAGTCATGTTATTGATGTATACTTTACCTCCCACTTCCAATTCACAACTAGTAGCTGCGCTCTTCCTATCTGCATATTCCTTCCCTTTTTCCTTTAGTTCCTTATCTCTA
Organism: Pyrausta purpuralis; assembly: GCA_963924145.1. Taxonomy (NCBI): domain Eukaryota; kingdom Metazoa; phylum Arthropoda; class Insecta; order Lepidoptera; family Crambidae; genus Pyrausta; species Pyrausta purpuralis. The sequence goes on from OZ001650.1 coordinate 5,747,555, forward strand.
TCCCTCATTTCAAGATCCTCTGCCTCCGGCTTTAACCGTTTCATCCCAGTTTCCCTAGTAAAGACTCTCTCTAACTTTCCGTATCTCTTCATCTTCAAGGGAACTCTCAGTGATCTCTTGCAATGGGATGGCTACTGGTCGTGCAGATTCGGTAACTGCTTGAACATGGTCTTTAAATTATCAGTTTATGAAGTAGCAAGCTTTTATCCTCACAAATTCCTGTGTAATAAAATATAGTTAGTAAAAGTTGAATTTGCGAAACGATGTAACTCATTCTTTACATTCCTGAAGCACATGTTTTAGCTTACAGTTTAGCATATACTCATTTATGTATAAAATTTGTTTCTCCTCAACTGTAAACTGTTTTGTGTTTTGTTTTGAATTTTAAAATTGGATATAAATTGAGAAGATTGGATATAGGCTTATGGTCCGTTATCAGATCAAACACTTTGCCATACAGGAACATATTGAAATGTTCGACTGCCCAAACCAGGGCTTAGGCCTCTTTTTCAGTTTGTCAATAACGACGTCCACAGCTGCTGAGGGTTTTGTTACCAAATGCAATTATTCTGGGCCCGTTCTTGTTGATTTGCACTAGTACTGCACCCAGACCTACTGGGCTTGCATCTGCAATTACCACAGTCATATTATGAGCATTGTAGTAACCTAAATTTGATACCTTTATGAGTGCTGCTTTGCGATCATTAAATGCGTTCTATTGGGCCACTCTCCAGTCATCTTGAATGTCCGTGTTTCTCCAGTTCTTTTCCGTAGCAGTTTCTTAAGGGGTTCTGTTACCATTGTTGGGTGCAGGTGGGGGATCTATTTTCCCACGTAATTCATTAAACCCATACAACTCTGGAGTTCAGCGATATTCATCGGGGCTCTGAACCCCTTTATAGCCAAGATGTACTTGTCTAGTGGTTTACTCCCTGTTCTGACAGTTCATGCCCTAGAAAGTGGACTTTCTTAATTCCAAATATGCATTTTTCGTCCCTCAATATCACATTATTTTCCTATAACACCGCCATAATTTTTTAAGCCTCAATTCATGTTCTTCTGCGTCTTTGCCAAACGTCAAGATGTCATCTATGAAGTTGAAGACTCCTTCGCAGCCTAAAAGAATTCTACATTTGATTGATTTCTGAAGTGTCCCAAGATACCACATTTAAGGCATGCCTTTCCTTTAGCAGGGCAGTTATTGTCACAGGCCAAATGTCTGGAACTTCCACATTTACTACATTCGAAACTGTTTTTTTTTTTGGCTTCTCATTCCGTGTCTCAGTACCTACTCTGTTGATTGTCTGATTCACCACAGGTTTCATATCAAAGTTTCCTAATTGCCGATCTATGGCTTCCAGTGCATTCGCTCCTGCAACTATTTCATCCAAAGTGAAGTGATCCTGTCCCCTGTTTTCAATATCTTCTTTCGGAGTTCTTCTGTCTTACCCTTTTCAGTTATTTGGTCTTTAATATGCTCGTCTTCTTTCTCACCGAACTAACACTACTTAGCCTGTAGCCGAAGTCTGACAAGAAATTTTTCGAACTTTTCATCGAAACAGATGTCGCTCATACACTTTGCTCTGTTTAGGTGCAAAGTAGGTGTCTTATTTTCCGATCGCGATGTTAAAAAGTTGGCCTTCAGTCGCATTAGCTTCCGGAATGGTGTAGAAGATCTCTTATAACTCGGGGCCACCAAAATGTTAAAGACTAGCTCTTTTCTTTGCTCCGGTGTCTATGCCTGCCGCCTCGAGGTTTGTGTTTAGACTCCTTTTCCATCTTTCCAACGGACCGAAACTGAACTAACCTCCCCTTCACATTCGAACCTCTCTAAGGTGTACTATGCCATTGGAGCTACCTGTTTACAAGGTACGTAACTATGTTGCATATTTATAGATTTTTAGCACTCATCAAAGCATCACTCACGCAAACTGTACATGACTGTACCAATACTATAATTAGTACGTTACTTAGTAATATACGCCCGCAGTACACATTCAGAGCTTATGACTATATGTAGTCTCATATACCTGTGCAGTATTGTGGCGCGTAGGTATTAACCAAGCGGCAAATGGATCAAGGTGTAAACGAAATTTCTTAACTGTAAAATCTTCGCAATTTAATGCTAAGTAAGTATTCCCGCAATTTAATGCTATACCGATAAGCCTCCGCAATTTAATGCTTTTAATGTTCTAAGTCCTATACTGCAATTTAATGCTCCGTCGCAATTTAATGCCCAGTCGCAATTTAATGCAAAATCGCAATTGAATGCCCAGCCGCAATTTAATGCAAAATCGCAATTGAATGCCCAGCCGCAATTTAATGCGAAATCGCAATTTAATGCCCAGCCGCAATTTAATGAAAAATCGCAATTGAATGCCCAGCCGCAATTTAATGCAAAATCGCAATTGAATGCCCAGCCACAATTTAATGCAAAATCGCAATTGAATGCCCAGCCTCAATTTAATGCCATATCGTAATACCAGGGAATTGTCACTCCGAAGTTTAGATACGTTCGGGCGATTCGGTACGCCGAGCATAAATGAGCGCGGGGCTGCCGCTCGCGGACCGCACCACGCGCCTGTGACTGTGTTTATATTCTCAGCCGTCCCGGGTTTGATCCCCGGGCCGGGCCAAAAATATATACCTGAGTTTTTCTGTTCAGAAATTCTTAGGGCAGCCCGGAGCCCGGAAGCCGGCGGTGCTCCACCCCCGCGCCCCGGAAAAGCACGCAAAGCCGCTGGTCCCGCGCCCGAACTCTCTCCGGCCGTGCCAGACCGCTGTCCCATCGGGCCATGAGAGTGAAAGGAATAGAGAGTGCACCCGTGCTTGCGCACACACCCGTGCACCACAATATGTCCCGCGCAGTCGGTCAGTCGGTCAGTCGGTTATCATTATTATTATTCTCAGCCTGTGACTGACTACGTTACAACGAAATAGCTAATAATAATTTGAGATATGTGTCCCTAATTATGACATTATTTATCAAAACAAATTTTGTAGGTGTTCAACATTTTTGTTCAAAGAAATAGGTTTGAGTTTATGATACCTACCCAGTTACTTACGTCAATCTAACTTAAAATAAAAAGAAACAGGTCAATAAACTTACTTTAAATTTAGCATGATATTTTATTAGTACCTACCAAAGTACTTAAGTAATTTAGTTTTAGGATTTATTTTAATTGTGCTATATAATATCACCCTTTATTTTTAGGTGTTCCAATAAAATTAGTCTCGAATTTCATGGCATTTATATAGGGTACGATAGATAATGCTCACATTATTGAAAATCCCTTTTTGAAGTTAAGTACGAACAACAGCAAATCAAGGTTAACACTGGCATCTTATGCAGCTGACGTTAGGGCCAGTTTGCAACAAAATCCTTTAGACATTCCCACACCTCGCCATCCAGCCCCAAAGTAAGCCACCCAAAGCCCGTGCTATGGGCGCCAGACAACGGATACAATACTTAAATACTTTCTTCTGCAAATACATACATGATATACATAGAAAACACCCAGACCAATACAAACAGACATGTTCATGCACACAAACGCCTGCACCGTGCGGGGATCAAACCCGCTCCCGCCGCGCAGCAGGCGACCTCTCGACCACCACACCAGACGGGTCGTCAACAAAAGTATGTGTAACCTGAAATGCTGGTGAATTTACTACAATTTTACATGGTTAAGTGTGATGTACATACATGTGTGTTTGGTTTGTACTTTCATTTCTCAGAATTCAGTAATTATGTACCAAATAATTAGACAGAGTAAACACTTATTTTAATATTAAACGAACGCTGACATTATCAATTACTTTCTCCGATAGAACACAGTCAAGAAATGTGCTAGCTCCTAGACTATTTATTTTATTTGGGTAGCGCGTTGTATACCTACGCGTATGTTCGTGACACGCGCCGCGCTCGCAGCCCTGACACATTCAAGGCCACGATACAGCGATAGCGTTACGCGTAAGAAAGAGACACACCTAATCGGAGATGAAACAACCTTGAATAAAATTCGTGCGAAGTGAATCGCACTTTATTGCGGTGCAGCGAAAGTGACTTTTATTTACTTTATCTCTCTTAGGACAGTGATCCTTCTGTACGTAGTACTATTATATTTTCTGTGATAATACCCAGCTGCAATAAAACCGATCACCGCTCGATACTTTCGGTGATCATCGAAGAACATTTTTTTTTGAAGAAGGCAGGTATAGTTCACAAACATGGCTGACAAATATGCAGGTATGTCACTTCTCTGATATTCCCTCATAGAAACCAAGATATCTAAAATACGAACAAAAGAATACCTACGCAAGGCCAAACGAGTACCTATCTATTATAGTTACTTGACACTTTCATCTATTTTTTCTAAGTCTCATTTTTTTGTTTTTTATACAGTAAATATTAGTTAGTAAAAATGATAAGTAAATATTTTATTTTATAGGTAAGTAAATAATGAATACTGTGGACCAATTCATTAAAAGATATTTAAATTGCCTTAGTACCTAAATTGATTAACGAACTCGTGAGGCTTTGCGATACATTTTACCTATGAAAATTCTCATACAGCTAGGTATGTATAATGTAATAAATACTGAGGCTCGAAGTCAAGTAGGTAACTTGTCGGTTATTCAACAATCAGCCCCAGCACGGGCATAACTGAATGAAAAACAACTGTGAAGAAACCCGGCAGATAGTTACCTACTCGTACAATAATAATAACTGGATAAAAGCTTGGTCGTATGTTTTCATTCATGAATTAATATCTAGTATCTCGTAATCCGTAAGTTTTATTTATTCAACGATTATAGTCGGATGGTATAAGTACTTTTTTTTCCACGTATGTTCTGCCTCCCTTTTCTTATTAAATGTTAAAAAAAACTTTAAAATACTTACAGTTTTACTCGTCGCCACATGTAATGTGCACTAAGACTCAGGTTATTAGGAAAGAACACGTAACACTAAACCACACCGATATCGGCTCGGAGCAAACGTACACGTCTTCTCTCCGCGGCGGTCGGTAGGCCAGTCCCCGCCTTCCCGCCCCGCGAGCCGCGCGTGCGCTGCTTGAGACGACAGAGCTACCCACAAATATGAATGTCTATACACTACACACAGTATATAACCGTTAAGTTTTTATTTCGTGCTAAACGAAATTTATCTTATAGTGACATGTTAGTTCAAAAATGTTTTTGTTATTAATTTAACAAGTGAATGTGAAGTAAAACGCACTACCCAGCGTGGCTGCACCATGCATGCTTTACGCTTCGCGGCCGAGCTAGCACGCGATGCTAGCCAGTCCGCATTTTCCGCTCCGAATCAATACGCGATATTGATCTGTAGCAAATACTGGCAGAGCTGACACGTGAGGTCAGCCAGTCCTAATTATCTAGATTATTCTAGATCTTATCTGAGACTTTTGGTATGCGTTGCTTCCAATATCCTACCCTCATTTTCATTGCGAAAAAAGGGAAACAAGTTAGCTGAAGTTACAGCCAATTGTTCTTTGATGCTATAATAATAAATTACAGCCAAAGACATTCATGATTAATATTAAGCAGCGCTGACGATGCGCCACTATGGCCTCTGAGTATGAATCAGCGGCCCTCGCCCGCACTCATCCGGCCATACCTGTGATGTGTGTGGCCCATGACGCGCCGCGAATTGCTTCGCAACGGTAATCTACCGTCACAATTCCAGCGTGTTTTAAACGTCTCGCACTCGGAATCAGAATCCAACCAAAAAAGGTATGTGTTCTTATGAATGCTTTGTTATATCACCTTAAGGCCGTACGTACATGTACTTATAACGGGCTACCGTATTCCACTCGTGGCAAAACCACGACCGAACACTTGTCTCAGCCAATATTTAGGAAAATATTAAAATGGAGCATAATGTGAGCTATCACACGTACAAACCAAAATAGCAATAAAATGGTTTACCAAGTAATAATAGTGGCAGAAGATTTATTTCAAATCGAATAAATTAATATTTATTTTGTAAATTTTTAGTCAGAATAGTAAACATGAGAGACTCAAACACAAAACACTTTAACAACTTAGACCTTAATCATAAATACACGTAATCTGCAACCTACAGTACACGTTCCTAATATGTTTTCCACAAAGCTCTAAAAACGGTAGCATAGCATCCCACCATAGCTCACATAGTTATGGGTGGTTTGGGTCCTTATCCATTGATCACAACTCTTTTGTACTTATTTCTTGCCAATGGCTATAAAATTGTCTAACTAGACAATGCTATGGTAAACATAAATTGCTTAGTAATACTACTTAAAATATTGAATTTAATAGATTTTGTAAAAAGAAAACAATGTACTTTTTAAGAAAGCAAGATTTTTCTACATACAATTCTGCTTTCTGCTCATACCTATAGCTATTTAGCTTGTGGTTGGCTCTTTGATTATAACTAGCAAGCAAGCAAGCTGTAAGCTTGCCCAGGACGTACCAAAATATGGTTGGGTCCATATAAAAACCAGTCCGTTTAAAAACTCCATTAAATGCTTTTAATTTTAACAGCTATAATAAAAATGAGAATGAGCTTTGCTAAATACCTGGCAAATGTATGATTCTGAATGGTAGGAAATTTGCCGTATTTATTTTATATCCAACTAAGATTAAATCAACTTCTCAGTAAATAATTCGGTAAAGCTTAGATTTTATTTACTGAAGCAATAACAACTACCTGGAAAGCGTATTTTTTTTTAAATATGCCAATGAGACATCTTATCAAACCCCGAAATCAATATAGTACTACCGTCATATAAGATTTATTAGGGTGCGCTGTATTCCATTGTTTTAGAGGTTATTTCGTTTTTCGAAAAATATGCTGTGAAAGTGATATGCTTTTTTATGAATACGTTCATTTAACCGTCGCAAAGTTCGGTACTTAATCTCGAGTCGAGAAAACTTAATAAAGATCTGTGTCCTTTATCTTTGGAAAAGCCAGCCAACGCCCAGTAAAAGTTGTGACAACCTTTGGTCACCTGGAATTGACCTTTGTTTCTATGACCTTGTTTCAAGCACCACCTAAGAATAATTCAAATCAAACGTTCTATTGTAGATATTGAAGTATGCGGCAGATAGCATAAACCAAAACTTATCGACACATTGTTAGATATACCATAAGAGTAGGTAGCTATTAAATTGAAACAAACTCATTTTATGAAGATAATGCCTTTTTTGCTTTTTATGGAAATGCATAAGCAAAGCATATAAATTGACACAATTTTATTTTCTCAAGTATTATTACAATATTTCATATAATTCGGTTATTTTTATTTGCCATTTACACACACACCTACGTTTGACGTGAAATAAATACAAGCCATATTCATTATTACAAAAATATCACTATCAATATTTTTTAACAAAAGGCTAGGAAATTATTATTTTTATATATATATTTAAAAAAAACTGACGTATCCTAAATGCAATGCAGCATTAGAATCAAATTGCACTATAATAATCTAATTCGAGTTATTGGAAATATGAACCATGTTTATTTTCCTACTATTTATTCTGTGATTTAAGAATAAAGTACATCAAGTAAATATATTCTCTAATCATCAGTTTTTTGTAATCAATTACATCCACCCACTCCCCAACAATCTTCCCCAGAAAGCCACTAAGTTATTAAGGAACTGTTCCTTGAAAACGTTGCTCTAATAAGCAATAAAATAGGTACTTATTATATGCATTTTATTGTTTGATGTTTATAGTATTCGATATACTGTGTTTAATAATTTTTCAAAGGACATTTTGCCTTGATATTCACCAGTTACTTACATACGGTGGAACAATTGAAAATTAAAAATTAATAATAAAATAGGTCGGGTGGTATGGTTGAGAAAAAGTATTTTATTTTGAAAATGATTTTTTTTTAATGGACTTTTCCTTAATTCTAACGCCAGAGGACGTCATGTGATTCGACTATTTATTAAAATTTGAATCAATTAATTATTTCAAACCAAATTATCTATGTTTTTTATTAACCATATGTAAAGATGTTTTTAAATATGTATAAAACCAGTTTACCCTTGGGATCTCGATATGACATAGGTACTTTTAATACGATATCCGTTTATTTTTGGATTTCGTGTCAAAATAGGTACCCTTATTCTAAGTCATCATCAGTTTTTTTTTTGACACAGCTCATAATATTGAAACAAGTCTCATCTGTAGCCAAATATGTTACAAATATTTGTCAAACTTAAAAATATATATAAAGTTAAATAAATAAAAAACTCATAGCAACCAACCTGAAACATAGGATTGATATTTATTGTAATCCTTAAAAGTAATCCAGACATTTACCCAGGCAATAAAATTATGATTAAATTTATCATATACATCATATATATAAATCTGAACATGTACCGACTATCGAATACTCGGCGAACATTCCTGGTCGATTAGTCGAATATTAGGCAAACGTATTTGGTCGGAGCCGGGTGGTACCAAAACTTATATCGGAGAAATCGTTTGCGGTCGTTTGCCCTTATAAAGCTCCCAGAAGCCGATTTTAAATCTTATTAAAAAAAAAACTAATATACTTAATGAAATATAAATAATACATAAAAAATCATTACCTACCTACCTATGCCTTAAACTTTCTGATAACGATAATATTTCAAAGCCATTGAATTATTGTATTCTTTTTCTTACACAGCAAATAATCATATATCATTGATAGACACCCGTGAATATAATCATGATCTTAAAATAATTACATTCCTAAGAATGAATCTTTTAATCAATTACTTTTATACAAATCATAAACACATATTATAACCAAATTAAGTATATAAATTTTCTCAGGTATTCGAAATTTTAATTTATAAAATATTATTTATGTGTTTGGTATTCGATCGAATATTTTTCAAACAGTCGCATTAATACCTACATATCCCATACTGAAAAGCAATAGAATAGCATGTACATACGTATTTCAAAACTATAATTATAAAATATGCTAAATACTGCAAGAATAAGATAACGATTCAGACGACATTACCTTCACGCCCTTTATCTTACCAAAGATAAGGCGCTAACTAAAAAGTGTTTTCTGTATGTGGCTTTCCTCGTAATAAAATTATCATTTGTTTTACGTGCCAAATTCAGTGTGTAAAACTATATTATTCGCAAACCGTCTCAGCCCAACAATACGTCTTCTGTATTGTTTGCAATTTTTATAACATGCCACAATTAAACAGAAATGCTTTATTTCAGCTTAAAATTACTAAAATAAATAAATTATCAATTTTTAGTTAATCATTAATAAAAAATACTAACAAATATCTTCTTTCTTTCTAATAAAGATATTTTTATTAGTAGAAAGTTATAACTTATCATAGTTATCATACAACTAATGTTTTTTAGTAATAGTGATACATGTATATGTCAAAGATAGCGACATGAACAATGAATTGTTGTTTAATATGATCGTTTTAATGATCAATCACTACTAACATCAGAGATGTCAACTTATTCTATTGTAACAACATTGATTTTACTCCAAACATCTACATGGTCAATTAAATCTCAGAGACGAAGGCAGGACAATTGGATGATCAAACGAACTTACCTTAAGTGAAGTTCGATCCAAATTGTCCTGACTTCGACGAAGAGATTTAAGGTCCCACCCTTCCCAATTCCCGTGTACGTTTTTTATGCAAAAATAATCGTCACCCTTACAATAAGTATAATCAATGTTGTACATCTCATACATCAGTCTCCTTGCTCTGAAATGAATGAGCGACAGGCGGCTGGCAGTGCTGTGAGGCGTGGGAGGGAGTGAGGTTTTCTACTTTCTCTTTCTTGCGCTAAACCTGTGTGCGAGTGAATGGACGCGTAGTAGGGCATACTACATGGTCAATTAAATCTCTTCGTCGAAGTCAGGACAATTTGGATCGAACTTCACTTAAGGTAAGTTCGTTTGATCATCCAATTATCTTTTATAAAAAATATGTTAAACAAAATTATTTTAAACAACCATTATGTTAAGAGTGATTAGTAAAAGTGAAATTATATCAAACGTTTTTCGACAAAACAAGGGAGAACCCTGCATCAATGCTAAAAGTTGCAATGTGTAAGGGGTCTTAGTGGGATGCAATTAAATCCTGTAAAATGCCTGAGTGCCTAAAACATAAGTGACGGAAAATTGTACCACCTTACTCAGTGCCGATACCATTAGTATACGGCGGTTTTACTTTCTAGCGACAACGTTACTTGTATGGAAAATTTAAGTTCTGCAAGTGACCGCTAGAGGTGATGTGCAATATTCCATAGACTTTCTTATCGCCGCTAGCGAGTAAAACCGCCGTAAACTTATAATAACGTTACTGGTGCCGTAAGCGGACCCATAAAGTTACTAGTGAATTCCGTGCCATAGATAAATCAGACCATATTAATTTTGTATGGGTCTGCTCTTGAATGACCTTGTAATTATAGCAAACCACAGATAACAGTCACAGTTATGGTTAAAATAAGGTAGTGCCACTGATACCTAGCGTGTCACTTGAGCTGTAAGATACCGTGATATTATTAGCTATCACAGTTCTGTTTCAGTGGATTTGGTGCAATGGGGCGTCGTTCAAACGCGATGTGCCTTGTGAGTTCATTGGTACTGATTCATCTGAGTGTAAGATCGACGTTAGTTAGTACGAGTTGTGACTGGTTCATTAGTGTTGCTGATCGATAAGTGAACTTTGGACAGTCTTATCTAACCATCGATGGTATTGATAGATTTTACAAATTTAGTTAACTACCGGGAAAAACAAGGTACAACATTAGTGCCTTTTGCTTTTTACAATCTATACTAATATGCATCTGTCAATGATACGTCTGGTCTTGTCTAGAGACAAGAGCGAACCCATTAACATTATTAGCAAATAAAAAAACCGGCAAAGTGCGAGCCGGACTCACGCACTGAGGGATCCGTGCCAATTTTAACTTAATTAACCAGTAATGAACTAGTAGGGAATCCACTTACTTCTACTTATCTAAAATACCACAATATTTTATTGGCAGCAAATATAACTTTGTTTTTCATAGTGTATGTATGAAGAACAAAGTCATGTTTGCGGTTTTTGAAAATGTGCTATATCTCAAAAACTACTAACCAATCAACCAAATCTCGTCCAAACCAATTTTCGTTGAAATTATTTTTGAATTACGTACGTACGTACTATACGTGCCTTAAAAGTTTGAGGATTTCCCTCGATTACACCAAGATCTCATCATCAGATCCCAAATTGACAACAATGGGACCAACTAGAAGGTAGACCCTCTAGGTAGGCAAAAAAATTTTTCGAATCGGTCGACAAACGACTGACATATGAGGTAACAAACATACAAAAAAAAACATACAGTCGACTTGATAACCTCCTCCTTTTTTGAAGACGGTTAAAAATACATTACATTATATAAATTAATAATAATAATAATAAATCCATTTATTTCGGAAATATACAATTCGAAATTCAAATTACATTTTCCATAAAGTTGTTAGTAACAATTTTTGACTTAAAAATAAGTTAGTAAAAACATTCAAATAATTAAGAAAATAATAAAATTAAAATTCAATAAAATAAAATAAAAACATTTTTATTTCGCAGCTAGGTTTGACGGCTTAACGTGAACTGTCATCCAGTGTCTCACAAATGGCCCGTCAAACCTGTCTGCAACAGTCCGTAATACGCTGTTGCGGCTGGCGCGCACCCGCTGCCAAAGAGATGCCACTCGTTTGCGCATCAGTGCATAAAAGTCGTCTGTACTTGCTTCCGCGAACATTCCAGAAGCACTGCAGTAGCGCGGCAGCCCCATCAGCGCTCTAAAAGCATTGTTATACTGGACACGTAGGACGCTGTAGGCCTTATTAGTATATTCGATCCACAGGCTGCATGTATAGAATGACTGGCAGAAGGCTCTAAATAGTGTCACTTTCACTTCTTTAGTACATTTAGCAAACCTGCGGATCAGCATATTACTTCTAACTGCCAGCGCCCTTCGTTCCCTCTCTACGTCCATGTCGTCGTTCTGGTTTGCAGTGACCCAGTGTCCCAGGTATTTGAACTCTGTCACTACCTTGAGTGGGGTACCACACAGTGTGACAGGGGGTATTGTGGGATAGTACTTTTTACCTGCTCTGAAAACTAACAGTTCACTTTTACTGACATTATACCTGAGACCGTGCGACTCCGCATAGCCTTCACAAACACGTAAAAGCTGTCTGAGGGCGCTTACTGAAGGACCCAGCAGCACCATATCGTCAGCGTAGCTAATGTTGTTTACAAAGGTGCCATCTATTGAACAGCCTACCATGGTGCTGCTGAGCTCCTCAATCAGCCGATTTACGTACAGGCTGAAGAGCCTGGGTGAGGATAGCCCCCCCTGCCTCACCCCGCACCGCAACCTATACGAACCAGATAGTGACCCTGCCCACCTCACCATGTTACTTTGGTGGCTGTACCAGTACTTGAGCAGTTCTATGAGCTCTGCAGGCATTGTCGTCTCTCTATACAGTTTCTCCCACAGTTGGCTGTATGTCACCAGGTCAAATGCTTTTGATAGGTCTAAAAAGCATGCGTAGACCGGTGTTTTCCTGTCCGTATAGTAACGAACAGTATGCTTCAAACACAGTATTGCCGCCTCTGTAGACAGCCCTGATCTGAAACCAAACTGTGCGTCATTGAGAGCAACATGCTTGTCAAGCTGGTTATCAAGCATACTGTCCATTTCCTTGGCTAAAATTGTGGCAAGTGATATAGGTCTGTAATTATTCCTATCCGAAGCATCACCTGTACGATTTTTAACTATAGGAACAACCAGAGTCCTCATCATCTCCTCGGGCAGGTAAGCGTGATTGACACAGAAACTGAAGAACATGGCCAGTACTCTGGAAATGTGGACACCCGCGTGTTGTAAGTGCTCGATGCTAAGCGAGTCGTGCCCAGGTGATTTTCCACGAGTCATGCTCTTGATTGCCTCTCTCACTTCCTTTGCCGAAAAACTAACTAGACAATCTGGCGCTGATACCCGCGTAGGCGATGATTCTACCGATGCTTCCTGAGACGACTTAACCTCAAAGTGACTTCTAAACAGCTCAGCAATATCTTTAGGGTCACTAACACCCTCAATACTCACTGGTAAACTCGATCTAGGGCTGAGTTTACTGGTATCTTTCCAGAACCTGCCAAACTGTTTGCCAGAGTGATGAGTAGCTATTATGTCTAGCTTTATTTGCTCGGCATTATTCTGGCACCACCTTAGCTTTGTCTTAAACACTTTTATAGTACTCACCACTCTGTCAAACACCCGGCCCGCTCTCGGCTTCCCACAGAGAACCCATTCCTGAAAAGCTAGACGAGCTTCCCTGTGAGCTTGTTTCACGTGCTTATTCCAGCCTATAACATATTTCTTCCGTTTAAAGGATTTATGCTCACGGCTGTGTTTAGCAGCGCTGCTTAAAATCTTTACAATATTATCATACATTTGATTAATAATTATTCTATGGTCCGAATTTTGACAGATCTTATTACAACAGTCTCTAAGCTCGCATGGAAAATCAATATTTCTTAGGCCATCATTACATAGTTCGTTATATAATGTTATCTCATGAGCGTTCCTTTCTCCCCAAGTAATATAGTTAAAGCCATTTTTATCACACACATATTTATGACTAATTAGATCAAAGTTACATTCTATCGATAGTGGAAAGTGGTCTGACCAAAAAACATTATGATTTATTTCAATGTTTATTATCGCCTTCCACCCAGCTACAGATACAACACAATGATCTAGCCAGCTTTTAGTATGATGAGCATCACTTACGTACGTGAATGAGTCCGATTCTAGTCCCAAGATATCAATATCGGCGCACTTCCACTTTTGTTCCTCACAGAAATCCATAAGTTCGTCACCAAAAAGAGCACCTGGTTGCGCATTAAAGTCTCCTAATATGAACACTGAGTCAATGTTACACTCTTGTACAACAGCCGAGATTTCTCCGAGACACTCCGCATACTCAGCTAAATTATCAACTGAGTCGGTAGGCATGTATACACTAAACACTAAGAGCGCAGTTTCAGCTAATATTATCTTTATAGCCGTTAACCACGCACTCACACACTGCACTAATGACACATTCTTAAAGACACTTTTACGCCATAACAGCGCGACGCCGCCATACGGTCTTCCTCGAAGAATTCCAGCGCCTGTATCTACCGCAGACTTTCCCGTGTACTGGAACCCGTCATCAATGCTGCCCAAGAATGAAATGTCCTGAGGTAGCAACCAAGTCTCTTGGAGTGCTATGATGTCCGCTGATTGACATAGATTTCTTACACATTCCACAGATCGTTTAACTGATTTGCAGTTAAAAGTTACTAAAAGTTACTAATTTAGTGGATTTATGCATTTTTATTTTCTTTTCTTATATGTGTTTTTTTTTTTAATTTATCGTTCTCGTCGATCAAAGCTTCTTTTCCATAATTATTCTCATTCTCATCGTGTCTATTTCTATTAAAGTATACAAATCGGCGAAAACGTATCCCTTCTGGCCACATATCATCGTTTAAAAACGTTGCTAATTTGTTCTGTGGTACAAATATCTTATACGCGTTATAAGGCTTTTGTTTTTTCATTGATATTTTTTTCAATGTTTAAAACAAATCAAAAATAACTAAAATTAAATTCGTAAAAAACAAAAACAAAGCTCCCAGGTGTGCCAAAAAGGTCCCCGCTCAGTATATATCGTGACAGCAGATGGTAAGCATGCCACGACACTGATTTTCAGCGGGAACTCCTGCTAGGCACTGGGTGTAAACACACACTTGAAGAAGAAAACAATAATAATAATAAATAATAAAAAAATCAACAACAAATAATAAACAAAAAAAGATTACATTATTATCATACATTCGAATTAAAACATTCATAAATTAATAAATTTACAATAACATTTCATTATTTTATTGTTTTTGTATATATTGTGATAATTTTATATATTATATAACTTAATCATTTGAACAGAATAAATGAATGATAACCATTTACAGATTAAATATTTACGAAAGTAATAGCGCTTGCAGCGCCCTCATCTCGCCGGTCTCGTGCCGGTCGTGTGGGCGCGCGTTCCAACCCTATCAATCTGTCATCTGTCAAATAAGTAGACCCACTCTGCAACCCACACCTACAAAAAAAAAAGTGAAGGAAAATCGCCACGTTGCGCTTTGTTAAAACCACACCCCAGATTCAAATTCAATATACAGTTTGTAGCCAAGTTAAGAAATTAGATTCACGGCTGAACGAAGAAACAGAAAGGGATCTAGCCTTCTGTTTGGTGCGTGGATCTTGCCGTGCCCCCACGTACGACGCGCATACCACGTTGGTAAGTTGATGGAACCGAATCACATATGATTTTTTGCCTCTTCTAGTTGGCTGGAGAGAAAGGCCTTTTTACATTGTAACTGAAAGGTTCTTTTTCCCTTTCAGGGCGTGCACCGGAGGGGGCAAGGAGTTCCAGCACCGCGTGGTGGCGAATCGGAAAGATCCCCGGAAGGTCACTGTGCGATGTCGGGGAGTCAGAAATACAGGCGTGCACGTTCTTCTCCCCCGCCCGTTCCCACCCCATGCCCAAAGCAGATTTTTCTCCAAATTGAATTGAATTGAAAGTATTTTTGAAGTTCTAAATTATATATTTTTTTCAAAATTTACGCTCGCTTAGTTTATAAGTTAGAGAGGGGGGGACGCCCATTTTACCACTTTAGAAGCGTCGTATCTATCAAACGTTAAACTTTAAAAGAAAATGGTTTTAGGAACCTCCATGTCCTTTTAAAAGATCTATCCATAGAAGATTTTTTTTTGTGTTGGAAAGCTTAATAATCGAGGAAAGTTTTATCATCACGTTGCGACGGGAGGGGAGAAAGCAAACTCATAACGCGCGGACGCAGTCACGGGGACCGCTAGTAATTATATCGGTATATTATATAGGTCAAAAATTGAGAGTCAAACTATCAACAGTTAACAGCACTACTCTCATAGATGTTAGCTTAAATGACATAGTTGTTGAAATCGTCGGTCGTAAAAGATAAGGCTCAAACAACACATTACAAATCAATATTCCACTGGATTCTGAAAACGAGTCACGACGTCCTGACATGAGAAGAAATTTCGAAACCGTAGTATGTCAGATGGCGGTATAAAATATAAAAAATATATTTGATAACTATGAATTGTTAAGAATCGTTATGGTCATGTAAAAACATTTGGTTAAGCTCACAAACAAAGTACCACATATGACGCGATGTTGGCGCGTTTTCATTACACGCGTGTCCAATGTATTACGTGACGTCAGACGTGATAATGATGTACGAATTTGAAATGACGAAATATCGATAATTTTGGAATCCCTATTTTGGAACAACTCACGTCGATATGGCGTTTGATTTGCTTTAATTAATGTTCAATTTTCGAATGAAAGTTAGTTCAAATCTAAATCGCTGTGTTGATTTATAAGATACCTCAATTATGTAACTATTTTTGTCTACATTGAGCGTTAGTCAGTTTATCGATTTTAGAATGAAAATTACTTGTAATAGGCCTCCATTAGGCAATAGAATAGAATAGAATAGAATAGATTTTTTATTTATTTGACACACAATAATAACGTCAAAGTGATGGCACCGACTCCAAAAATAAATTGTTTGCATATAATGGATTCCTTTCCTTGCAATGGTTAAGAGTTTATTTAAGACTTTTTAGTGCATTTTGGTTTTGAAGTCGGTTTTTACTTTTTTTTAAAGTTTATTTTATTACAATCCTACAACTGTAATACTATTGTAACTTAAGGAAAACCTAGTTTTGGCTTACTATTTATGAGTACATTGTTAACAAGTATTTGTAATTTTGCTGTTAGTTTTCGTAAATAAATAAAAAAAATATTAAAACTAAAAAACCTTGAAATGCGTTTAAAAATGTTGTAAATTTACCAGTATAATTCACAAAAGTTTTGTTGGTAAGGAACCTGAATAGGTTTTTTATGTAACTTTATTCAATATTTAATTAATAATAAATTATCATTAAAACTATCTAGTTTGTGCTTCAGTGAGTGGGTTGACACAAGTTATTTTTGGTGTTACACTAACTAAACCACTAAATCGGTCCGAATGAACTATGTCATACAGGCATTTATGGCGATGGACGACCTCCGTGGTGTAGTGGCTTAGCACGCTGGGTTTCAAGGCGGCGCCGCTCCAAGGGCCCGGATTTGATTCCCGGTTGGGTCAATATACAGGGTGTATCAGGCGGCCTGTAGATAAATTAAGGAGAGAACTCAATAAACGATTCTGATCATAAATCAATAAAAAAACTGTACTTTTTTTTCATGAAATTATCTACATTTTCGTTGCATTGTAGTCATACGCGCACGTGGCTTGCCGACACGCCGCGGCTCCGTTTGTCCTTTTTTTGACCATAAATTAAAATGCCTTAATTTTAATTATTGATATTTCATTGTTTTCTTTACCGATGATAAAGGTTATGCTGATTCATGGAAAGTACGTTTTTTATTTATAAATCCAAATAATCGTAATCGATATCGTAATCGTCGATAAATAGGTCCAATAATCGTAATAGCCATCGCAATCGCTAAGTGATAATCGTTGCATCACTAGTTTTTATACCTTACTACAGGTTATAAACTAACTAGATAGGTAATTAATTCAATGGTTGTAAATAAGTTAATTCAGTTTTTTTGAAGTGTAAACTTCTTTAGCGGCGTTGAGCACTTTTGTGGGATGGGGGAAAAATGTGAAACTCGCGTCAGGACACGTGGGCTGATCGAAAAACCGTAAGACGGTTGGCGAAATTATGGATGTAAGCTGATTTTTCTGAGAGATAAACTTTTTAATGTAATTTAATATAATATAAATTGTAATGTTTGTGTACGATAGCGCAATAAATAAATATTGTATTCTATAAAAATATTATTATTATTATTATTACTATTATTATGATTATTATTATTATTATTGTATTCTATCACAAAAATGATAGTACTTTTATATTGATAATAAGAGCAATTCATTCAAAATTATTCCCTAACTATTCCAAAAAATCAAAAATGCACAACGTTGATTCAAGTTTTCACTTCTACCGGCACTCCCGGAGTGCATTTTTTTTTAACTACACCAAAGCATCCTAATCGAGTTAGAGTTTTGATTGCAAATTTCCTCTTTTCTTTTGTTTCGAAGATTATTTAAAATATCAGATTTTGATACGAACATAAGTTTCAAGTTTAAGATACTTTGCCGGTCCTAAGTCCGGAAAAAGTACGAAGGAGAAACTGAGTTAATTAAACAATCACGGTCGCGTGGCGCGGGCCACAGTATGTGTGTGCCCATGATTTTCGGTCGTTTTGCGGAATGGTTCCCGGTGAGATAATTTCATACACGCTTAAATTTATTCAATGATTATTTTTGTTCTGTTATCTAGACTTCTCATTTGACCTTTAGTTTAATTTACCTACAATCTGCCCGATACACCCTGTAGAAATAAAAAATCAAATTGTCTCGGGTCTGGGTGTTGGGGTATAACTGGTCTGTCTGATTTCCATAACACAAGTGCATTAGCTACTTACTTTGAGATCAGAGTAATGTATGTGATTGGTGTCCAATATTGAAATAAAACATTAAAAATAAGTTTTTATTCTCCGCATCATCATCATTTTCAGCCAAAGGACGTCCACTGCTGAACATAGGCCTCCCCCACGGCTTGCCTCAGCAAACGATCACTAGCAGTCTGCATCCAATTTGATCCTGTTTTCTTTACAAGGTCGTCTTTCGTGGGTCGTCCATCTTGTCGATGAAAGTCCCATGCTGCGACTTTGGTCGAAGGGTCTCCCTCTCCAATCTAGAACTTCCCTGCCCCAACGGCCATCAGTTCTTCGCGCTATGTGCCCTGCCCATTGCCACTTGAGCTTACTGATTGTCAAGGCTATGTCCATTACTCTATCTATCTATAACGTATCTCCTCATTTCTGAGATTCAGTCTCGTAGAGATGTTTCTCTATTTTCTGGGTGTTCCCAGCAATGCGCTCTCCATTGCTCGATTTATGATTTTGAGCTTCTATATAAGGTCCATAATTAGAGACTACGTTCACATACACATTTTCCACATGACAAGAACTATTACATCGATATGTACCTCTAAAGCTCATCACTGTGACATACTCTACATATGAGGTATCAGTATTTTCGCTCCGCATCTCATCGTTTATTGTAATGTATGAGTATGGAGCTGACGCGGTATTGCGAAGTTTTTAATTTGGCCGGACATTGTTTTTTATGTTTCTCTTCATTCGGCATGAACAGCAGCATTAATTGAAATACTTGCGCTTTTGGCGGTGTTCCGTAAATTATGGGTTTTAATATTTTTTATTGGATTCCCAACAGTACAAATGAGTGACAATTGCTGTATTTTTGTTTTTGTTTAATATTATTTTTACTTAGTTTGCTTTCACTTTAAATAGGTGTTGATTTTTTAGAGATAAGATTAGATAACTCTTTATTGCACACCAGAAAGGTTAATAACAAATTCATTTCGAGAAAATGTACAATTTAGGCGGTCTTATCGAAAGAAATAATAGAGAGTGTTTTTAAAAGCTTTAATCGGATAGTGAAACTTTCCATGTTAATGCACTGTTAACTAATTCAAAACTTTCATGACGGCTTATTTAAAGAAAAGTAGGTAGCTTGGCTGTTATTATTAAAATAAAGATTTATTTTTTAACGGCACAGACATTTAAGGCCGATTTCGTGATCGTTAGTAGTTAACTAAATTAATGGTAAGTCAATACCAAAAAGTTACGACAATGAATGCTTTCCATAGTCATTTTCTAATTAATTAAGGTATTTATGTTTTATATATAAAAATATTATATTTTATTCATTAAAATATTTTTTTAAACCCACGATGCTTAAAATAATGTTCTTTCTAATTGAAAAGTCAATAAGTATCCACCTTTTTGTAAATCGTAAAACCAAGAAAATGCGTCGTGACTGCCATTACCTGCCCCGCGATAAAAAAATAACTAAAGTTCTACGCGATTGTGGTTACCAATATTATGCCCCTCAAAAAAACATCGTCAATAAATTGCAAATTCGCTACAGAAAACCGCATGTAAATCGGCCAAGCAATAATAATTTTATGAAAGAAAGTAATTGCAACTGCAGCGCCCCCTGGTGAATTAACACTATAATAACTATCTAAAGACCATCACCAGTAAATTATTAATCCACTACCAAAAACTACATGTCAATCGGTCGAACCGTTGTTGAAATACATGGGAACACTCTTTTGTGAACACACAAACCCACACACATAATCCCACCCCAAACGCATACACTTTCTCCCTTCCGTCCCAGGTAAAAAACATGCATAGTTGTAATTATTAAGCCGCTGGTAACGATATTTTATATAGTTAGGCTAACTATCGATCACGAAACCGGCACTTATACTCTTTTCCAAGAGTCTCGGTCCCTTACGTAACTATCTTAGTTTCTAGTGAAGCTAGTCCTTCAAAA
The DNA here is from genome assembly GCA_963924145.1 of Pyrausta purpuralis. Taxonomy (NCBI): domain Eukaryota; kingdom Metazoa; phylum Arthropoda; class Insecta; order Lepidoptera; family Crambidae; genus Pyrausta; species Pyrausta purpuralis. The sequence continues at coordinate 5,768,167 of OZ001650.1, forward strand.
AGTTAATTTTTATAAACCAGTAGAGCCTAGCTTCAAATAAAACACCGCAGCTACAAATCGCAAGAACTTTTAATAAGAAACTAATAGAATTTTCTAGAATCCAAATCGCGAGCGTTTATAGCAGCGGCAATAAAAGGAACGTCTCTCGCGTTCTGATTGGGTAATCAGCGGGATTTATTCGATTCATTATTGGTTATCGATAGTGGGATCGAATATTTTTTCAATTTGCGTATTGAGAGGTCTTAATTGCGTTTGCTTTAGGCTTCTGAATGCAATTTGAAATGTGTTTACGAGTATAATTAGTGCGGTGATTTTAATTGGATAGCTTTTACAAGCTGGTTTTGCTTAGTTAGAAGTTAGTCAATCAATAAAGTTATTAAAACGGTGGTAAGCATAAAATGCTTGTGTCAAATGAGTAAACCAGTGATGGAAAGCAGTATTATGTCCTGCTTTTATTAAACCCTTTTGTAGTCAGTTTTGGCAGATATTTCATATCTCAATGATGTGAATCAAAAGCTATGAGGCGACAAGATGGCAACTAGAGAAAAGTTAAAAAAGTAATTGTAAGAATTTAACCGTCTCCAAAAAATTACTAAAGCCCCCCCCCCCCCCCCCTAACTTCTAAACTAAACATGTGTAAATTTTGAAAAATATATGTAATAAAGATCTCTACAAAAACTTTCAACAACAATTGATTTGGACGGGATCAAACTAGTAGTTTTTGAGATACAGCACATCTTCAAACATAACTTTGTTAAACACTATGAAAAACTAAGTTATTTTTGCTGTCAAAAAAATAAACTAAAAGTAAGTGGAGTAATTCAGTTAAAATTGGCACGGAACCCTCAGTGCGCGAGTCCGACTCGCACTTGGCCAGTTTTTTTTATTTAGGTAGTAAATTAGTTTTAATCACTGACATTATTTTCATAGTTATGATAAGATTGTTTACAATATCGGACTATCGGACTAGCTAAGAAAAACAGACATGAAAAGCTTAAAATAACGCATTTGCCTAGCTATTAATATTTTTTTAATTCATATATTTTAGTTATTTACCTATATCTCAAAAACTACAGGACCAATTTGATACAACTTGTACTTGTATACAATTATACTTTAATTTTAATTATAATTACAAAGGTATACAATTGTACCCAAGTTGTAATATACCCAATTGAACTAAAAATATCTCATTCATTTCGCTATGACTTCTTGTCTTCGATAAATCCTTGGACAAACATACATAACGTTACGATATTTTGCACACGTGTTAGGAAGCCATTATAGATTAACGTACTTAAATATTATCGAATTGCAACAATATCACATACACAAGTTGAATTAATTACCTCCTTTTTGTGACATCCGTAAAAAAGGTGTTAAATTTTTTGTGTGGAAGGTAAAAGCATCGTCTGGAAAAAAACACTTTAGCCAGGAAAGTGTTCTCATACTTCGAAGGCAAGATCTCATACTTCGTAATTGAGTTCCTTTCAAACCAAATTAAGACAGACGACGATCGATATCCAGATCTTAATTTCAGGGTTTCTGTTTATCGCGAATTGTGTCTCACTGTACTACCAAATCATCTGAATTAATCGGTATTTTACTTAGGTTTCAGGAGTTATATTCTTTAGTAAGAGATTCTGTTTATAGCTTTATTACGAACCCTCAAAGTAGGTACTGTACTGACTGTCAAGTTTAAATAAATAAGAACAGAGAACTTATTTGGTTCTGAAAATTACGCAATCACTGCTCATTAAAATAAATAAACACGGATTTATTTCGAGCACATTTATTAAAAACTTTGGCTGACTTTTAGAATGCTTACAGCATCCGTGGTCGCAGGCAAGGCTAAGGTGTCATTTGTGATTACAAAGTTATGAAAATTAAAACTACCATCATTTGTCAATAATCTTTTATTAAATTAATGTCTTGGGATCATGCAGTATGTGACGTTGCTCGGGTCTTTAAAAGAATAGGACCCCGTGCTGATGGAGTAAAGTAAAGCAAGTTAAGTCGTAGTCTTTTTATTTCAAAAAGACAAAACTTGTATGCAGGAAAAGTAGTTTTCTCTCATTGCGATGTAAAAACTGCTTTTCTATGAGGTCATGAACGTTAGTTACTAATTAAGTGAACCAACTTTAAAAGAAACTCACAGCAGCCTAATACTCTACTACTTCTTTGCTGCGTGATCTAACAAGCTGGTAGGGCTGTTGCGTATTTTGTTGAAGCAATATTTATAAACTAATTGCAAAACAATTGCTAAAGCCTGATTTTCAAACGTCAAATAGAGTATATTGGTCGAATAAAATGCAATACGCTTAATTTGAAAACGACACCTATTTGTCAGCAATAATTTATGTAGATTACATTTTAAAAACATTCGTTTTATTCTTTTTCAATCAAATTAGTCATAATTGATGATAGAATAATCGACCTTACGTATCTATACTTAATATAATAAAGCTGAAGAGTTTGTTTGTTTGTTTGTTTGTTTGTTTGTTTGTTTGTTTGAACGCGCTAATCTCAAAAACTACTGGCCCGATTTGAAATTTATTTTTTGCGTTGGATAGTCCATTTATCGAGGAAGGCTTTAGGCTATGTACGAGCTACCGCACATACAGTCATATTTCGACTTCATATAGTTATTATTTATCTAGCGAGTAAGCGTTTTCACGATTGACCCAAATTATGTGTAACGCTGTCCGAATCGTTAGTATAATAAATCAGTGTACATCCATCTTTCACTCAAACAGGACGTTTTATTTATATCGCACCTCGCGACCTCCCCCAGCGCTCTCTACCTTACAGGACACCCGTCATCCCATCCTCATCACCCCCTAATTCTTAATGTTGGAGTTACGCCCGACATTAAGTGGTCCTTCGAAAAACTAAACTGGTGCGATCTCGCGTTTCCGGTTTTGTAAGTGCGCGTTGACCTCAACACGTCACACCACGTCGCGAAACGTGTCACCAGTGAACCAGTGCTCTCCGGGTTAGCGAAGCCCTGCTACTTCAAAGGCAAGTCAGGAGGCTTGCTCTCATCATCACGGTATCGGCCAGGAGGTCGGTACTATCTCATCAACTCGGTATCGGCCAGGAGGTCGGTACTGCCTTCTCAACAAGGTCAGGCCAGGAGGCTTAGACCACAGGATTTCTAAGGCGGCAGGCAGCAGGCTCGATCGCACGTCAGGACCTCGGCGCGAGCCAAGCGGGTCGCCACATCTACCGGAAGTCAGGAGACTACGGACACGTCAGCAGCATAAAAGTAAGACTATTCCTTTTATTTGCTCTTAATTTGTACACTCTTTATCACAATTATGGACGCCCTAATCGCATGTCAAAAAGAGAACTGGGGGAAAATTCAAAATATTAAAACAAACTTCAACAAGGACTCTGAGACTAGGAAAACGCAAGAATACGTAAGGATCAGACTAGAGGCTCTAAACAATCTCTGGGCAGATTTTGAGAGGAACCACAAGCTGCTTCAGGACTATCCACATGAATTGGAAGAGGAGTATTTCAAGGAAGATATATATTCTAAGGCCGCCGATATCTATAACAGTACACGTAACCAACTTGTAGAACAGTGGAACAAACTACAAGAGCAGGAAAAACCGAAATTTACGAAGGAACGACAAAGTACAGCTACACAGTGGACGGAAAAAATTGACGAATTAATGACTCAGCAGGAAACTAACTTCAGAGCTTTTAATAGACTTTTGGCAGGAATCAATCTAAGCAAAATTACGGAAAAATGGGAATTGGAGGACGAGCTTCGAAACGTACAAACTAAATGGAACACTATCGATAATTTACATCTTCAAATCGACAACTTTCTGCAAGGAGAAGATAAAATATATGAAGAAAAGCTTTCAAAGGTTGAAGCAGCGTATAAAAACATAAAACGTGACCTAAATAGGAAACTTTCATCTACAGCTCACTTACAACAAAGCACACCTCAATTAGAAATACCCATTTTCACAGGAAAATATACTCAATGGCCTACATTTTATGATTTATTTTGTGAAGCTATCCACAACAGCAATTTTCTAACAAAAACTCAAAAAATGCAACACCTAAAGGGAAAAGTAAAGGGTGAGGCCGAGAGACTAATCCAACATCTTCATATAACTGCGGAAAACTATGACATTGCCTGGGAACTGCTCATTCATCGCTACAACAACCCACAAGTACTATTTTCTAAACAAATTGATATTTTCCTTAATCAACCTAATATTCAGAAACCAACAGCATTTGAACTAAGGAGATTATATGATACCTCAACGGAATGTATTCACGCCATCCATAACTTAGGAATTGATACACAGTCATGGGACCCGCTGCTAGTGCATCTTATTTCAAAAAAGTTAGACGTCGAAACTTATAGCGCCTACAAGGAAGCGCGTAAGGAACCGCGCGAACTGCCAACACTCGACGAGTTAATGGCTTTTCTGGAAGGCAAGTTCACAGCTCTCGAGACTATACATCAAAAACGAGAAAGGAGTACTCATATCAGCAACAGGATCCCTAGCGACAATCGTCACATAGCCGAAAGATCATTTCATCGACCTAACTATTCTAAACCAAGTTTCCAAAAAACCTATCCAGCATTTTCTGTGTCTGCGCCCGGAAATAAACGTTGTCCATTTTGCAATCAAGATCACGTGCTGTACCAATGTAAAAACTTCATCGCTATGAACGCTGAACAAAAATTGAGGACGGTGACGAAATTGCACGTTTGTCAAAACTGCTTACTCGTACATAGCGACAATAAATGCAACTCAACAAAACGCTGTCGAGAGTGCAATAACACGCATCATTCGACGCTTCATGAATCGTTCGAACCGCGGAGGTCATCGGCCGCAAATACCTCGCAGGCTATCCCCGCTTCCACGTCAAAGACCATTTCAACAACAAACAAACAGCACACCGTCAACCACGTAGCTAGTGAAGATGAGGAAATACTGCTAACTACCTTGCTAATTAAAATAAAATCAACGGATGGAACTTATGTAACGCTACGAGCCTTATTAGACCAGGGTTCACAGATTTCATTGATTACGGAAAGAGCAGCACAAATGCTAGGATTAAAACGCCAAAGCTACCATGCTTCAGTACTAGGAGTGGGAAATGGAACCAAGCAGAGTAGAGGTGCCGTGACTATACAATGTAAATCTATCTACGATGATTTTACTTTTGCGACAAAAGCTTTAATTGTCACAAATCTTATCAGCAACTTACCCAATTCAACATTTAGGAAACAGTCATGGCCACATCTTCAAAATATTAATCTCGCAGATCCGGAGTATAATATCTCGAAACCTACTGACCTACTGCTTGACGCGAGTGTTTACTCAGATATCATAATGAGCGGTCTCATCAAAGGGCCAGCCCGAGCTCCGATAGCACAACAAACTAGACTCGGCTGGATCCTGTCTGGGAACGTTCAAATTAAAGCATTCAACTGCCACGTCGTCATTAATCACCTAGAGGATATAGCCAAGTATTGGGAAATCGAAGATGTCGAGTCAAAATCATCTCCTTTAACACCTGAAGAACAATACTGTGAGGAATATTACAAGGCAACCACAACACGTTTAAAGGACGGCCGCTACCAAGTTGCGTTGCCAATGAAGCCAGGATACACTGAAAAACTAGGTCAATCACAATTCAAAGCCATAGGTCAATTTCGACAACTAGAAAATAAATTATCTCGGAATGCGCCCCTTGCAGCTGATTATAAAGCATTCATGGATGAATATAAGAATCTAGGTCATATGCGCCCGGCAACCAAAACGAACCTTTTACCTTACTATTTACCGCACCATGGAGTCTTACGTTTGGATTCTACAACCACTAAATTACGTGTCGTCTTCAACGCATCCGCAAAAACATCTTCGGGATTCAGTTTAAATGATGTCATGGAATGCGGACCTAATTTGCAAAAGGATTTAATGGGACTAATTCTTAAATGGAGACAGTACACATATGTGTTAACCGCGGATATAGAAAAAATGTACCGCCAAATCTTAGTCCGGGAAGAGGACCAACATTTACATAGAATCATCTGGAGAGATTCACAACTAACCTCTTTACAGGAATATGACCTTACTACTGTTACATACGGTACAAAAGCAGCACCGTATCTGGCAATGAGAACACTTCAACAACTCGCACGAGATGAAGCCGCCAGGTACCCTTTAGCAGCCCCAGCAGTGGAAAACTCATTCTACATGGACGACTTGCTGAGTGGACATTTTAATCTGGAGCAAGCCAAGGAATTACGTCATCAGTTGATAGGAATGATGAACAGCGCTGGGATGAATCTTAGAAAATGGTCTAGCAATGCCCCCGAGTTGGTAGAAGACCTAACAGCTGATCAATTAAACGCTCCATTTGATTTCAAATGCACTGAAACCAGGAAAACATTAGGACTACAATGGAACTCGCAACCGGATACCTTCACCTTTTACAGTCTTGTCAACAATCCTAAAACGGAAAAAATCACTAAAAGACAATTACTATCGGAGATATCAAAGTTGTTTGACCCGTTAGGATGGCTTTCGCCAATAAGCATTCGGGCCAAACTCTTATTTCAAAAAGCATGGGAAACAGGAACATCATGGGATGACATCTTAACATCGGAAATTCAAAAGGAATGGATATCACTACAAACGGATTTGAAAAACATTTATCAATTTAAAATACCTCGATATCTAGGAAACGTACTCGGAAATTTCGAAATTCATTGTTTCTGTGACGCATCGGAAAAGGCTTACGCCTGTGTTGTTTACATAGTCACAGCTGACAATAAAGGCGTGCGCACATCGAACATTGTCGCAGCCAAAACAAAGCTCGCACCATTAAAGAAAAGTGTGTCACTACCTCGCTTAGAGTTATGCGGTGCACTTTTATTATCTCAACTACTCGTAAAAATACAACAAGCAATACCAATGGAAAATTCGAATATTTATGCCTGGACCGACTCCATGGTGGTGTTGGGTTGGCTCCAAGGAGACATAAATAGATGGAACCAATTCGTAGCAAACCGTGTTCAACAAATAACAGATATTATTCCAGCATCTCAGTGGCACCACGTCAAGTCAGAGGAGAACGCAGCTGACTGTGCTACAAGAGGATTAACCAGTAAACAATTAGCATCAGACCAAACTACTTGGTGGAAAGGCCCACAGTGGCTTCTAACCTTTCCCAAGGACATTATTCCTATAACCTATCCACAACCAGAAATTGAGGTCAAGAAAACAAAAATTATTGCTACTGCTCAGTTAGAAAATGAATACATAATTAACCAACTGTTGTGTAGACACAGCTCAATAACTCGAGTGGCAAAAGTACTCGCCTGGGTAACACGTTTTTATGCGCGGTGTCGAAAAACACTAACACTGCAAATTGCAAGCGAGAGTGAATGCAAGTCATTGACATCGGAGGAAATAAATAGAGCATATGATTACATTATTAAATACGATCAATCCATTGATTTTTCGGAGGAAATAAATGATTTACGTAGAATGGGACATGTCAAGTTAAACAGTAAATTAGCAAACTTATGCCCTTTTTTGGACGAAAATGGATTAATCAGAGTGGGAGGACGCCTAAAACATTCAAAGATGACGGATACGACTAAACATCCTTACGTTTTGTCAAAGCACAGCCGCGTCACGGAGCTACTCATACAACAGGCTCATAAAACGACTTTACACGGTGGACCAAAACTAACATTATCACATTTGAGAAATAAATTTTGGATATTAAGTGGGATGAATACTATTAAAAAGGAACTCAGACGCTGTGTCACTTGCCGTCGTTACAACCAACAAAACATGGAACAAATGATGGCTGACCTACCCAAGCCTAGGGTAACGCCATCACGACCATTTACGCATTGCGGAGTCGATTTTACTGGCCACGTAGAGGTAAAAGCGAACAAAGGACGAGGCATAAAAACATCTAAAGGATATATCGCCGTTTTCGTATGCCTGAGTACTAAGGCTGTTCATTTAGAACTAGTTTCAGACCTTAGCACTCCCACATTCTTAGCAGCTTTTAGAAGAATGTGCGCCAGACGAGGAACACCTAAAGAAATGTACAGTGACAACGGCACGAATTTTGTTGGAGCATCTAAACTTCTGAAAAAAGAACAGGAACAGACAGCGCAACTTATCAACAAGGATTTTCTTAACAGCATTAGTGATCTCGGTATTAATTGGCACTTCAATGCAGCTACCTGGGCCAGCGCAGGAGGCCTCTGGGAATCAGCAGTTCGCAGCATGAAGTACCACCTAAGGCGTGTATTAGGTACACAGAAATTAACATATGAAGAGTTTACAACATTGCTGACTCAAATCGAAGCTTGTTTAAACTCGAGACCATTGTGCTCACTCAGTGAAAATCTTGAGGACATCGAATGCCTAACCCCAGGTCATTTTCTAATAGGAGGACCTATTTTATCTAATTCGCATCCTAATTCAGACTCGGAAGGTATGACGCTTCCAGCCCGATGGCAACTTGTCCAAGCAATGGTAAGAGGCTTCTGGAAGCAATGGTCACACGAGTATCTGCAGTCGTTACAAAAACGTAGTAAATGGCTAGCAGTCAGAGAAAACCTGAAAATCAATGACGTCGTCGTCGTCAAGGACGAGAACCTACCACCAACCAGGTGGGGGTTAGGAAGAGTAACGGACGTGCATCCAGGGACCGATGGACTCGTTCGTGTGGTTACATTGAAGACGAAGTGTGGAACAATTAAACGACCGATCACAAAACTATATTTACTTCCTGTTAACGAGCAACAGCTGGACCAAAAGGATCAGAATCAAGAGAAAATTGAGTTAAATGACCGAAACACTGACAATAATATTTTATCTAATACAAAACACGGCATACCAAGTCAAACAGCATCAAACACGCGCCGCACTCGGAGGAAACCAAACAAATTTTCAGTTTCTAACATAATTTTTATGTTATTATCATTATTTGCTCTCAGCACTCAACAAGAAGTGATGACGCCATTATCATCTGCGTATCACCTCACCCCTCTACAAAACGGCAACCAAAGCCTTTATTTTGATCGGATCACGGACTTACAACCTATACTAGATGAATGGAAGCTTATAGTATATTATAATATGTCAACGTACTGGGAAGGATTATCAAATATGCATCAGTATCTTTTGCACCTAAAGGAACTTACTGGACTCAATTCACACTATAACTACTTAATTTATCAATTAGATCACGAAATGGAGGAAATCAAGCACTACAACCAACTATTAAAGCAGCACGCACTGAGCAGACAAAAAAGAGGACTAATCAATGGAGTAGGATATTTAGCAAACTCGCTGTTTGGAGTTCTAGACGATCGATTCGCCAAACAATATGAGAAAGATATTTTAAAGATTGCCAGCAATGAGAATCATCTAAGAAGTCTAATACGAAACCAAACAGTTGTCATTGAAGCAGAATACAATGTCTTAAAGCGGCACGAACTAAATATGAACAGGCAATTCACATTCATAAAACAACGACTAAACGGCATGTCTTCAGAAATCAAAAAATCTACTTTAGATGTCAACAATAATCTATATGTTACGTCATCAGTTCTAGCAGCTAGCATCGTCATATCCAACCTGAGACGCATACAACAAGTGCTACTTGACACGGTCACGGATATAAGTCAAGGTCACATTAATATGCACCTGCTATCACCGCAACAATTGGATGAGCAAATTCACCTTATATCGAGTCATTTAACAAATGGTTTGACTCTACCTGTAGCGAAGAATGATGTTAAAGATATTTATAAACTATTAAAAATATCTGGAAAAATCGTCAATGACTATTTGATCATGGAGATAAAAATACCGCTTGTAAGCCATGATGTATATGAACTCGACAAGATCATCAGCATTCCTAGAAAAGCTTCAAATTTACTAAATTATCAAATCATTCCCAAATTTCCTTATATTGCCTACAATGTCAGAAAAGATACAATAATATTACTATCGGAAGATGATGTCAGAGCCTGCATTTCTATTTCACTGGGAAAGATATTATGTTCACTTGACAAGCCTATATACGATTTATCTTTAAAACAATCATTTTGTACCATCAATTCAACAAATAACAACATGGAAATCGGATCACCCTGCATATCGTCGCTATCCACTTGTCACGAACAATGGGCAAAACTACATCAGCAAAATTCGTGGCTGTTCTCGTGTTGCATCGAGTGCAATGTCCGTATTTTCTGTCCGTCAACAGGAATGACCATGAAGACACTATACGATACTGGCATAATAGATATCGGTCAAGGTTGTTCATTGAAAAGCAACTCATTCACTATACATGCCCATTCGAACTATCTCAACCACATCGAAATAAACAAACAAATTGAAATGCCTCAAGTCTCAGTCTAACATAAAGATACAACTCATAAGACCACAGCAGAAATGAAAAATGTTGCGAAAACGGGAGAAAGATATTCCTTTTGAGAGCTTCCGCTGCATACGCTGCGGAAACCGCTTAAGTTACACAAAAATCATGTATGACAGGATTGTTCAGCATTAAGAGTTCTATAATAAAGTCCGCGACAGCATATGTCTATCTTTTATGGTTGACTTTCTACAACCTTTTTTATGTTAATAAATTTGTAAAAAAATAATGCATTATTTTTAGAGGTGTATTATACACACAGGTATTTATTCTTATCAAAATAAATACATTCATCATCACGAGCATTTCGTTTAGAACCAAGTTGCTCTTTATACCATTTGATTTCAATAAATATCTTAGGAGCTATCACAGTTTGAACATAACTCCGCACCAAAATAATGTTCGCAGCTTAAGTACAACGTGCGCTTGCGCTAATCTATACTAATATTATAAAGCTGAAGAGTCTGTTTGTTTGTTTGTTTGTTTGAACGCGCTAATCTCAAAAACTACTGGCCCGATTTGAAATTTTTTTTTAACGTTGGATAGTCCATTTATCGAGGAAGGCTTTAGGCTATATAACATAAAGGTACAACTCATAAGACCACAGCAGAAATGAAAAATGTTGCGAAAACGGCAGAAAGATATTCCTTTTGAGAGCTTCCGCTGCATACGCTGCGGAAACCGCTTAAGTTACACAAAAATCATGTATGACAGACAGGTATTTTTTTTTTAAAAATAAATACATTCATCATCACGAGCATTTCATTTAGAACCAAGTTGCTCTTTTTATCATTTGATTTCAATAAATATCTTAGGAGCTATCACAGTTTTAACATAACTCCGCACCAAAATAATGTTCGCAGCTTAAGTACAACGTGCGCTTGCGCTAATATATTATAAAGCTGAAGAGTTTGTTTGTTTGAACGCGCTTATTTCAGGAACTGCTGGACCGATTTGAAAAAATATTTCTGTGTTGAATAGCTTATTTATCGAGAAAGGCTTTAGAATATAAAACATGACGCTGCGACGGGAGGGGAGGGAGCAAACTCAATTGCGCGGACAAAGTCGCGGGGGACCGCTATATATTATAAAGCTGAAGAGTTTGTTTGTTTGAACGCGCTTATCTCAGGAACTGCTGGACCGATTTGAAAAAATATTTCTGTGTTAGATAGCTTATTTATCGAGAGAGGCTTAAGGATATAAAACGTGACGCTGCGACGGGAGGGGAGGGAGCAAACTCAGAACGTGCGGACGAAGTCGCGGGGGACCGCTATATATTATGAAGCTGAAGAGTTTGTTTGTTTGAACGCGCTTATCTCAGGAAGTGCTGGACCGATTTGAAAAAATATTTCTGTGTTGGATAGCTTATTTATCGAGAAAGGCTTTAGAATATAAAACATGACGCTGCGACGGGAGGGGAGGGAGCAAACTCAAAACGCGCGGACAAAGTCGCGGGGGACCGCTAGTAGTCTATAAATCCAGGAAAACAAAGCAAACTGCATAAAACTCCATCACTAATTTTCAAGTCAATATAAATAAAGTCATATATAAATATATATAAAGGTAAAACAGTACTGTTATATTTTTTAATGCTATTTACACTATCTGCATATGACCATGTTTTAGGCGAATAAACATTTTCATTTCATTTTAATCATTTACTTTTACATGTGGATCAATCATTCACTTTTCCACTAAGGCCATATAATTCATCTTTGTTGGTTTCTTACCAAGTAGTTTTCTTTTTTATACGATACCTAGCAATCGATTGCTCAAAAATTGCTTGCTGATCACAATTTTCACAAAATAAGGCTGCGTAAAAAATGATGGGGACATTAATACTGCCGGGATCTGGGGTGCGATTGTGTAAAGCAATAGTATTCATTTGACAGTTCAAAACGTACGGTATGGTCTGTCAAATGGCAAAGAACAAAGGGTTTGACAGATCATATCGTACGTTATGAACTGTCAAATGAATACGATTTCTTTACACAATTACCCCTCGTATTGGCTAATCGGATCTTCGCGAACATTCAAACAAGCGTGTTTCACGTGTTTTATGATGATACGTGCTCATCATTTGAAAGTAAGCTTGTAGGAAGTTTTTAATTGAGTTTCGGTTGGTAAAAATGATTTTCCCCAGAGTGGCATTCATAAATAGTAGGTTTCTATATTTGTAATCTTTTAACTTGTAGGTACATCTTTTAATATACTATTTTTAATTTTTAATAACTTTTTTTACAAATATAACTTATCATGGAATAATAATTATGATCGATTCAAGAATATGCAAGTATTAAGGACTCCAGTTAATATTCATACAATTCTGACCGTTAATAACTAAAGTAGGTCTAACAAAAGTGTATCTGTGTTTAAAATCACAATAACATATAGTTTTATTGCGCTGTACCCCACCACCAGTAGACAGATGTAGTATAGAGGCACCCAATCTGATATTGGCTTTTGATGTTTATCTGATTTTCTGATTCGTGAGAAAATAAATTGAATGTCACTGTAATATTGTAAAAACCACGGGTATAAAAACTAATGGTTCTAAATCCGTTAAATTGTAATCTGACAAATGATTGTGAACAAATTCGACAAGCTTCAGCATTAATGCTTTTTTGATACTTACATGTCAACCTAACACGAACCACCCAACCTGACCCACCCCTTTGCCTTGTGATTCGTCATTCCAATTTACGAATTTAGGTATGAAGTTCGGTACAGTTCACAATAAATTTTCAGATTAGAATTTAACGGATTTAAAATCGTATTATTGTAATCATCCATCTTAGACGATCTATAGGGTAGTAGTAATCAATAATTAATTTAGTAATTACTTTTATTGTAGTTAATTCCCAATGAAATTGAAATATTTTTATGCTATTGTTAACCTGTCAATCTGCTTCGAGAACTGCGAGAACTGCGCGCAACTGTCATAAGACAAACGCGCGCGTGGCCTCGACTCTGTCTGGTACCAAGCGCGCGCCATCGGGCGGGCCGCGCAATTTACAAAAATATAAATTTCTCGCGGTAGGAATGAGCTATCATCATTTTGTAAACGGGGATTTGTTGTTTATTGTATTAGCTATCACACTGTTTTACTTAATATTACGTTACTGAAATATTTTTATTAATACTGAGGCGATAAAGAAGGTAGCGCGGGAAAAAACATGACTCATCGTATTTATAATAAATGTTTACGTTATAAATTTTCAATTATACTTTCAAATACCTCGAAACAAAGCTGAAATATAATATTTTTCATATAAATAAGATTACTTATCACCATAGAACAAATTTTATAAATACAGGATAAATAAAAATCGTAATAACTACATTTTAGTACATGGGGTCTATTCACAAGACCCACCTTCTAAAAACTAGTCGGAACACCCAACTTTTTGGTATCTATGGATTGCTCATTTTACCGTCTAAATGTTAAAGACTTCCCAGTATTCAGTATTAGCTAAATCATCGATTTAAAATCGACTACTCAACCGATCCCCATATGGGGAGAGTAATACGTGACGCTAACAGTACAGAGAACCCGATATGGGGACAGTAAGACGCTACGACTGCTGCTAATGTGAAAATGAACCCCATATGGGGAGAGTAAGGGCAAGAGGGTGGCTGAGTGGGCCGAACTTTCTTTAATTTGTAAGAATTTTACTCTATTCAAATGCAAATAAAAATATATTATCTATACTAATATTATAAAGCTGAAGAGTTTGTTTGTTTGTTTGTTTGTTTGTTTGAACGCGCTAATCTCAAAAACTACTAGCCCGATTTGAAATTTTTTTTTTACGTTGGATAGTCCATTTATCGAGGAAGGCTTTAGGCTATATAACATAAAGATACAACTAATAAGACCACAGCAGAAATGAAAAATGTTGCGAAAACGGGAGAAAGATATTCCTTTTGAGAGCTTCCACTTCATACGCTGCGGAAACCGCTTAAGTTACACAAAAATCATGTATGACAGGATTGTTCAGCATTAAGAGTTCTATAATAAAGTCCGCGACAGCATATATCTATCTTTTATGGTTGACTTACTACAACCTTTTTTATGTTAATAAATTTGTAAAAAAATGGTGCATTATTTTTAGAGGTGTATTATACACACAGGTATTTATTCTTATCAAAATAAATACATTCATCATCACGAGCATTTCATTTAGAACCAAGTTGCCCTTTATATCGTTCGATTTCAATAAATATCTTAGGAGCTATCACAGTTTTAACAAAACTCCGCACCAAAATAACGTTCGCAGCTTAAGTACAACGTGCGCTTGCGCTAATATATTATAAAGCTGAAGAGTTTGTATGTTTCAACGCGCTTATCTCAGGAACTGCTGGACCGATTTGAAAAAATATTTCTGTGTTGGATAGCTTATTTACCGAGAAAGGCTTTAGGATATAAAACATGACGCTGCGATGGGAGGGGAGGGAGCAAACTCAAAACGCGCGGACGAAGTCGCGGGGGACCGCTAGTATTCTATAACGGTGCCACACACATTTATGGAATTCTTCTGTGCGCTGTCGCACGCTCCAATAAGCACAGACTTTAATCCTAACCCTGAAATGCGTCTAAAATTTTCGACGGGATCTGTTGAGTCAATCAGTAGCCGGTCGGTAGTATTAATGTCTCCATCACTCTTCAAGCTGATTAGATCACACAACGCCGCTGCCTGTCTGCCTGATACAGTGCAAGCAACAGTAACTCGTGATGTCAATTGCTGAGAGACCAATATGCCAATAGAAAAACTTAAGATACTATTAATTCAATGTGATGATATCGTAAGGATAGATAATATTTTAGTATGGTCATCTATTAAGGCTTCCAAACACGTGCAAAATTACGTAGTTACTAAGTATATGTATGTAATCCACGGATTTTTTTTGGAAAAAAAGAAGTCATAGCGAGGTTATTCTTTTTAAGTTCAATCAGGTATACTTCAACTTTGGGAACAGTGTAAGCTTCATCAGAATCGGTACAGTAGTTTTTAAGATATGGGTAGTAGCTAAAAACATGAAATAAAAAAATAAACAGCCTTCATATAATTGTTAGTTTCTCACAACAGAGAGCAAATGTGTCATTTTGAGCTTTTCAGTAAGTTTTTGAAGGCGGTTTAATTTTTAATATAATTTCATAACTCAATCGCATTCTCATGTTAATACCGCCGTCATTACTTAGAAAGGTAATACATTATTAATAGATTTTTGATGAATATGATGATTGCGAAATAACTGAAAAAATGATTTTCGACCTAAAAGGCGTGAAATGTATACATATTCGTAAAGAACATAATAACTCACCTTTAAAAAAAAACTATCGGATAATAAATACATACTTACCTCAGCGGTAAGCCTAATTTTTTTATATATTTATTTGCTAATCATAAACTTTTGAAAACTTTCTGTTACTATCCAACGTATAATTTTGCTTTAAAATATGATGATGACTTTCCAAAATACTTCCCAACTTTGCACAGTGCTTCTTTCAGAATTTACTGCCTTTTCACGCAGCAGCGTTTTCTGGGATACTTGACCCTTAAATGTGGCACATGCATTTTAAATAGACAAATTATGAGGTAATTCTTATTCACAACTGTACATGTAAGATTGTAGGATTAAAGGTAATTATAATAAGGATTGTATTTAAGGTTTCGTAGCCGTATGGCAAAAAACGGATCACACTGTTGAAATTTGGTAGGAAGATTTATCCTGTTACACGTTTTACGTTTTTTTTTTTTGCAAAAAATAAAAAATAAAAAATATTTAAGGGGTAGCTCCCATACATGAAACTAAAACAGATAAAAGACAAACCTTTTAATAGATGACAAAAATTAAGACTTTTTTTAGACAAACCTATGAGTGTAAAGTGTGTCTATGGATAGGGCTTTTGAAACGGCTTAAAATGACGACAATCAAAAACCAATTTCTTTTTAAGTCTTTCGTTTGATAGATAGACGCTTCCAAAGTGGTAAAATGGGCGTCACCTCCTCCCCCCTCTAACTTCTAAACTAAGCGTGCGTAAATTTAAAAAAAATACGTAATTTAGATCTTAACAGAAACTTTCGGATCGAACTAGTAGTTTTTGACATAGCACATTTCCAAGAACTGCAAACATAACTTTGTTCTTCATACAAATGCTATGAAAAACAAAGTTGTATTTGCTGTCAACATTATTGTGGTATATTAGCTAAGTGGAAGTAAGTAGATTCCCTGTTAGTTATAGTTGGCACGGAACCCTCAGTGCGTGAGTCCGACTCGCACTTAGCCGGTTTTTTAAGACAGAATGAAATTAGGAATGTTAATTTGATAAAACGTCGACGTTTATCGTCCACTATGCTATCAGTAACATTTTTCGTGGTGTCAGATGCCGGTCCTTGCTTAAAATACTTCATCATATCACCTTTTCAATTTTCCAACATACCATACCATAACACGCCTCTGAATTGTGTCGGTACGCCTTGTAAAGAGAGCGTTCTCGTATCGACTTTCAATACTAGACGGCTGTCAAAAACTCTCGCGAGCCGTTATCTGCCACAGACGTATAGAAACGATTGTTTACGGGTCTGCAGAATCCAAATAGCACTAACCGGGTTAACAGATCGAGTGGAGCTTACGCCTTTCAGGAGAGCAAGGAAACTTATTAATGATTCTAGTGAAACTCCTCGGCAAGTCGTTACTGGCACAATAAATAACGCAGCAACTGCCTTCGAACTTGCCTCTTTCAATCTCTGCTCCGGATTGCTGTATTTTTATGGGGAGAATTTATTGCTGTACATAAGTTTGCTCTCTGTCAATAAAAGTTTGGATTTAATACATCTTTACAGTTCTGCTGTGCTGCAGTGCTATTTAAGATTGGATTTGTAATTTTCGGTATAATATCAAAGTGATATTTTTGCTCAAATTTGAGGACCGCTATGTGTAAGCCCTTATATCAAATAGCATAAAATTTTACATTTGAATATAGTTGTAAAAATCCAAAGAACAAATACCTATATTCCGTTACCGTCTAATAACATATTTCTTTACACCCTAAAGGCCAATAAAATGCAAAACTAGCCGCGAATCCAAACTTTCCGGCACTTAAACAACACATTTAGAAGCTACACCACACGACCAGCAGAACAAAGTTTAGTGGAAGCCCCGTAATAGAGGTGGATAATAAAAATGTCTCAACTAACCACACGACTCGTGGAGACCGCCCCTACTTTTGTAAGCTTAAAACAAAGTTAACCTGACTATGCATATGTTACGGCTACCCTAGTATACCCGAAGTTCGGCTACACCTAGTTTTAGCCGGCTACAACTAGGTGCAGCCCGCCACATGTGGTTAAACTTAGGTGTATCCTACTTATCTTCGGTTACAATTAGGTTTAGCCTTCATTATAGCGGCTAGAACTAGGTACAGCCGCACACTGGTGGTTAAACTTAGGTGTATCCTATTTATCATCGGCTAGAACAAGGTTTTTAGTTCACTTGTTTTGAGATTCTAATATTGCGTTTCCCAATTGATTCGATTACATGGAATAAATAAAAGAGGGATGTTTAAGTGACATTTATTATTTGACAGACAAAATTTTTCTTTTAACAAAAAAGGCGTTATTATAAGTAATCAAACAGAAAACACACTAACCATTCAACATATACTAACAGAACTAGACATAACAAAATAAACATAAAAAATAAAGTTTTACTTTTTAACTATGAAAAAATCAACTCAGTCTTTGTAAATAGGATAAGTTTTTTAAACAGTTTTATTTATACAAAAATTAACAAACACTTATATATGAAAGTATATTGCAATAATGTCTATCACTTATTTGAACATGATAAACTTGAATGACATTTAGAGTTATATAAAATACTAGGTATAATAATTATGTTATTATTTTAGAAAAGAATTTTACAATTATTTTACATATTGTCTTATCTCGCCGGAAAATATCTATTAACGAAAAAAGACGTTTTTTTAAGTAATTAAAACACAAAATATTATAAATCTTCTCTTCATAAACTAACAGAACTAGACATCTTTGGCGCGAAGATAAAAAAAATAAAGTTTTACTACTTAACTAAAAATCTAAACAATCAGGAAACGCAAGATACGAATTTCAAAATAAAATCAAAATCCTTAACTGAACTAGTTCTAGCCGATAATAAATAGGATACACCTAAGTTTAACCACCAGTGTGCGGGTGTACCTAGTTCTAGCCGCTATAATGAAGGCTAAACCTAGTTGTAACCGAAGATAAGTAGGATACACCTAAGATTAACCGCATGTGGCGGGCTGCACCTAGTTGTAGCCGGCTAAAACTAGGTGTAGCCGCAGTTCGGCTATTAGCCGTAACACATATACATGGTATGTGGACGCGTATTAAACCTATGGGTTGGTTTTCAAGAGTTTTTTTTTATTATTAACTGACCAAAAATACTTTTTTATTAAAAAAAAAAACAGACAAAAGAAAAAAGAGAGTAATGGAAAAAATAATGATTGTCAAAGTATTATTACCTACGTTAGTAGATCAGAAAATATGAGCACGGCTCGGACTCGGCTCGCGCGCGACCGAACGTTATGAATTGATCAGACATATAATATTTAGTTAGTAGGTAACTTCGCCCTTCTTATTACACCGTAGATTGCAGACAAATACTAATTGTAATGCGACCGGGACCCTTTAGTAGTAAGCAAACACAAAGTCCCTTTACCAATCTATGTCATTATATATTATTACTATATGTATATGCTATTGGCACCCGGTAGCAAGTTATATACCTATTGGATTATTTTAATAATGTATTCACCATGCTAAGTTTAGACTATTAATACTGTTATATTATTTCTCTCGAGCGTCTAACCTCGAATGTGCAGTGTTACAACAAACAAAATGTTTAGTGACACGAAGAACTAGTAAACACTTTGTAAACGATTATACTATGAAATAATAAATAATAATAATATATTTTAAAGTTTTTACTCCATTTTTAAATAAAACTTCTTTTTTCAAAATTATCTACACTTAAGTTTGTCCAGTTAAGCACAAATTGTTTAAAAACTATACAGCAAATTCAGAGAAGCAACTTCGCATTTACTACAGAACAATTGAAAAATTGGTTTAAAATAAAAGAGAGTAAAATAAAATGTTATCTGAGCGAAAGTCTGAATAGAGTTAACCCCAACGTGGAGTCACGACGTCACAAAAACACGCGGCGTGCATTAAATTAATGGACATTTAATGTCCTCCCCAATCCCGATTATGTTAACATCAACGTATGCCCGGGGGTCACATCATAGTGTGTTTGCGTAATTGAGTTTTATGACTAAGTAGACGTGTTAAGCAAAATTCATTCAGCTATTAGGAAGTTTGTAGCGGTTTTAACAATGGTTTTTCATGGGTATCCTTAGATCACCCGATTTTTTATTTAAAGTTTATCATTATTGGGGCCATATAGCCAATAACTCTAAGTTGTGCCTTTAGCTACTTACTTTGGGATCAGAGCAATGTAATTCATTAGTGTCCAATATTTATATTTATTTATATTTGTGCCTACTGAAATCTGATTAAGTATTTAATGGGCACTTCGATCGAAAAAAAAAGTGTGCGTGTACTAGTGTACACACGTAAGAAGTGAAACTTCTTTATGGCCTTATTTTTCGAAAAAATGATCTACATGCAACTCTCCAGAAATTGGTTAAATAAATTTTAAATAAAAGGAATTTATTATCATAGGCATGAATACAAAATACAATTATTTCACTTTACCTTTTTGCTACTAAGATTAGTACAGCATTTCATTAATTGTAATAGAATTATTACTATCATTGTCATCGTTATGATATATTTTTGTAATTAATGGCTTATGGTAACTGAACTATTAAATATATGGTTGACATTCCACGAAATTTAGTGACCGAGTAAAAACTCCATCAATTGTAGTGCCAGATCTTGTTGTTGACGTTTGAGGACTGTTTTTCATGATTAAAATTTATCTTTCAGAAATTCAACTAGCTTCAAAGATTTTTCCGATGCAAAATTGACATTAAAAACTCCACTTAAAATCATCGGTATTTCATCATTATTGTTACCGAGTAAAGAGGCTCCTCCACTTGCGTACGGCAACAATGAATGGTGAAGTAAATTAATAATATCGTCCAACTTCTGATTAGGAGATATATACAGTGCAACAATCAAAATTTTCATCCCATTTTCCATTTGGCATTAAGCCATACATAAATCACCAACTGCTGATGCTAGTGACCCATGAAAGTCAGGAGAAATAAAAATATGGATCGTAACGGAAAAATGTGACGCGTAACCGAAAAATGTGACGGACATTTTTTTTTCAACGCCGATAAAGAAGTTTCACTTCAAAAATGATAAATAAAGTCAACATGAAAAAAAAAGCAACACGAATACCCCTATGAAATGTTCCCCTATGCCTTTCACACATAGACATGAAACATGGAATGACAATTATTTCTACTAGCATAAACGTACTGAAAAGGCGCATTATACACCCTATACCTAACCCCACCTTACATTATATCTATCTCAGTTTAAAAGCTAACCGGGGCATTGAGCGTGTTAACAAAAGGCGCATTTACGCGACGCAGAGTGCGAAGCCGTGTTCCGTAGGCTATGCCCGCCGGTTTATAGCACGCACGCCGGTTTTTTGCCAAATTATGAGAGACGTGCCTTCTGGAAACGACCCTTTATGACTTTTTAGTAAGTATGTTTAGTCGTTATAATAGAGTGGAAAAACTTTCGCGAAAAACATGTGTAAAGAAATAGAAAAGTTACGAAACTATAAAAATACGAAATGAAAAACTTTTTGGCTGCCTCCTGCAAGATCCCATGTGAGTGAAAACTAAAATATACTTGTCAAAAGTTAGTGTCTTTTCGGTTGTAAAATATATCTGTTAAATTCGTTACATATCTTCTTCTTTTGAATACTTAATTACACACCAAACAAAAGCACAGTCAAATTCAAACCCTTCAAGAATATCTCATTAAAATCAATCGTCGAAACTACGCACATAACTGATTTATGCCAGAACTTGAAAGTCCATCTCGAGACGCTCGGCTATACATTTTAAAACACCCTTTAAAGTGCATTGAACCGAGCGATTTATCACCGAGAAAGAGACTTCAAAGCGCGCTATCGTCCATGTCGCCTCCGAGCGGAGACACAGACGCACACATGAGACGGGTTAAACACACGTTTATAGCAGTTGGGCGGATCCGAGCGATTAAGACGTCTATTTTCTTTTAATATAAAGAAAACAGAGTTTACTAAGTTAGGGCACATCACTAACACAAACACACGAATTTAAATGAGCTCAGAAAATAACAACAAACACAAACACGTGACGAATTTACACAATACAAAACTATAATGTTTACTTATATTATAAAGCTGAAGAGTTTGTTTGTTTGAACGCGCTAATCTCAGGAACTTCTGGACCGATTTGAAAAAATATTTTTGTGTTGGATATCTTATACATTGAGGAAGACTTTAGATTGTCCTGCCTTCGATTCTGAGATTTAATTGACCATGTAGTATGCCCTACTACGCGTCCATTCACTCGCACACAGGTTTAGCGCAAGAAAGAGAAGGTAAATGACCTCACTCCCTCCCACGCCTCACAGCACTGCCAGCCGCCTGTCGCTCATTCGTGTCCGTGCGCGCGCGCCGTTCCAACCCACGCAGTAACCACAGTATATAACCGTTAAGTTTTTATTTCGTGCTAAACGAAATTTATCTTATAGTGACATGTTAGTTCAAAAATGTTTTTGTTATTAATTTAACAAGTGAATGTGAAGTAAAACGCACTACCCAGCGTGGCTGCACCATGCATGCTTTACGCTTCGCGGCCGAGCTAGCACGCGATGCTAGCCAGTCCGCATTTTCCGCTCCGAATCAATACGCGATATTGATCTGTAGCAAATACTGGCAGAGCTGACACGTGAGGTCAGCCAGTCCTAATTATCTAGATTATTCTAGATCTTATCTGAGACTTTTGGTATGCGTTGCTTCCAATATCCTACCCTCATTTTCATTGCAAAAAAAGGGAAACAAGTTAGCTGAAGTTACAGCCAATTGTTCTTTGATGCTATAATAATAAATTACAGCCAAAGACATTCATGATTAATATTAAGCAGCGCTGACGATGCGCCACTATGGCCTCTGAGTATGAATCAGCGGCCCTCGCCCGCACTCATCCGGCCATACCTGTGATGTGTGTGGCCCATGACGCGCCGCGAATTGCTTCGCAACGGTGATCTACCGTCAGAATTCCAGCGTGTTTTAAACGTCTCGCACTCGGAATCAGAATCCGACCAAAAAAGGTATGTGTTCTTATGAATGCTTTGTTATATCACCTTAAGGCCGTACGTACATGTACTTATTACGGGCTACCGTATTCCACTCGTGGCAAAACCACGACCGAACACTTGTCTCAGCCAATATTTAGGCAAATATTTAAATGGAGCATAATGTGAGCTATCACACGTACAAACCAAAATAGCAATAAAATGGTTTACCAAGTAATAATAGTGGCAGAAGATTTATTTCAAATCGAATAAATTAATATTTATTTTGTAAATTTTTACTCAGAATAGTAAACATGAGAGACTCAAAAACACTTTAACAACTTAGACCTTAATCATAAATACACGTACTCTGCAACCTGCAGTACACATTCCTAATATGTTTTCCACAAAGCTCTAAAAACGGTAGCATAGCATCCCACCATAGCTCACATAGTTATGGGTGGTTTGGGTCCTTATCCATTGATCACAACTCTTTTGTACTTATTTCTTGCCAATGGCTATAAAATTGTCTAACTAGACAATGCTATGGTAAACATAAATTGCTTAATAATACTACTTAAAATATTGAATTTAATAGATTTTGTAAAAAGAAAACAATGTACTTTTTAAGAAAGCAAGATTTTTCTACATACAATTCTGCTTTCTGCTCATACCTATAGCTATTTAGCTTGTGGTTGGCTCTTTGATTATAACTAGCAAGCAAGCAAGCTGTAAGCTTGCCCAGGACGTACTAAAATATGGTAGGGTCCATATAAAAACCAGTCCGTTTAAAAACTCCATTAAATGCTTTTAATTTTAACAGCTATAATAAAAATGAGAATGAGCTTTGCTAAATACCTGGCAAATGTATGATTCTGAATGGTAGGAAATTTGCCGTATTTATTTTATATCCAACTAAGATTAAATCAACTTCTCAGTAAATAATTCGGTAAAGCTTAGATTTTATTTACTGAAGCAATAACAACTACCTGGAAAGCGTATTTTTTTTAAATATGCCAATGAGACATCTTATCAAACCCCGAAATCAATATAGTACTACCGTCATATAAGATTTATTAGGGTGCGCTGTATTCCATTGTTTTAGAGGTTATTCCGTTTTTCGAAAAATATGCTGTGAAAGTGATATGCTTTTTTATGAATACGTTCATTTAACCGTCGCAAAGTTCGGTACTTAATCTCGAGTCGAGAAAACTTAATAAAGATCTGTGTCCTTTATCTTTGGAAAAGCCAGCCAACGCCCAGTAAAAATTGTGACAACCTTTGGTCACCTGGAATTGACCTTTGTTTCTATGACCTTGTTTCAAGCACCACCTAAGAATAATTCAAATCAAACGTTCTATTGTATTGAAGTATGCGGCAGATAGCATAAACCAAAACTTATCGACACATTGTTAGATATACCATAAGAGTAGGTAGCTATTAAATTGAAACAAGCTCATTTTATGAAGATAATGCCTTTTTGCTTTTTATGGAAATGCATAAGCAAAGCATATCAATTGACACAATTTTATTTTCTCAAGTATTATTACAATATTTCATATAATTCGGTTATTTTTATTTGCCATTTACACACACACCTACGTTTGACGTGAAATAAATACAAGCCATATTCATTATTACAAAAATATCACTATCAATATTTTTTAACAAAAGGCTAGGAAATTATTATTTATATATATATATTTTTTAAAAAAAAACTGACGTATCCTAAATGCAATGCAGCATTAGAATCAAATTGCACTATAATAATCTAATTCGAGTTATTGGAAATATGAACCATGTTTATTTTCCTACTATTTATTCTGTGATTTAAGAATAAAGTACATCAAGTACATCAAGTAAATATATTCTCTAATCATCAGTTTTTTGTAATCAATTACATCCACCCACTCCCCAACAATCTTCCCCAGAAAGCCACTAAGTTATTAAGGAACTGTTCCTTGAAAACGTTGCTCTAATAAGCAATAAAATAGGTTCTTATTATATGCATTTTATTGTTTGATGTTTATAGTATTCGATATACTGTGTTTAATATTTTTTCAAAGGACATTTTGTCTTGATATTCACCAGTTACTTACATACGGTGGAACAATTGAAAATTAAAAATAATAATAAAATAGGTCGGGTATGGTTGAGAAAAAGTATTTTATTTTGAAAATGATTTTTTTTTAATGGACTTTTCCTTAATTCTTACGCCAGAGGACGTCATGTGATTCGACTATTTATTAAAATTTGAATCAATTAATTATTTCAAACCAAATTATCTATGTTTTTTATTAACCATATGTAAAGATGTTTTTAAATATGTATAAAACAAGTTTACCCTTGGGATCTCGATATGAAATAGGTACTTTTAATACGATATCCGTTTATTTTTGGATTTCGTGTCAAAATAGGTACCCTTATTCTAAGTCATCATCAGTTTTTTTTTTGACACAGCTCATAATATTGAAGCAAGTCTCATCTGTAGCCAAATATGTTACAAATATTTGTCAAACTTAAAAATATATTTAAAGTTAAATAAATAAAAAACTCATAGCAACCAACCTGAAACATAGGATTGATATTTATTGTAATCCTTAAAAGTAATCCAGACATTTACCCAGGCAATAAAATTATGATTAAATTTATCATACACATATCATGTATAAATCTGAACATGTGCCGACTATCGAATACTCGGCGAACATTCCTGGTCGATTAGTCGAATATTAGGCAAACGTATTTGGTCGGGGCCGGGTGGTACCAAAACTTATATCGGAGAAATCGTTTGCGGTCGTTTGCCCTTATAAAGCTCCCAGAAGCCGATTTTAAATCTTATTTTAAAAAAAGAAACTAATATACTTAATGAAATATACATAATACATAAAAAATCATTACCTACCTACCTATGCCTTAAACTTTCTGATAACGATAATATTTCAAAGCCATTGAATTATTGTATTCTTTTTCTTACACAGCAAATAATCATATATCATTAATAGACACCCGTCAATATAATCATGATCTTAAAATAATTACATTCCTAAGAATGAATCTTTTAATCAATTACTTTTATACAAATCATAAACACATTTTATAACCAAATTAAGTATATAAATTTTCTCAGGTATTCGAAATTTTAATTTATAAAATATTATTTATGTGTTTGGTATTCGATCGAATATTTTTCAAACAGTCGCATTAATACCTACATATCCCATACTGAAAAGCAATAGAATAGCATGTACATACGTATTTCAAAACTATAATTATAAAATTTGCTAAATACTGCAAGAATAAGATAACGTTTTTTCAGACGACATTACCTTCACGCCCTTTATCTTACCAAAGATAAGGCGCTAACTAAAAAGTGTTTTCTGTATGTGGCTTTCCTCGTAATAAAATTATCATTTGTTTTACGTGCCAAATTCAGTGTGTAAAACTATATTATTCGCAAACCGTCTCAGCCCAACAATACGTCTTCTGTATTGTTTGCAATTTTTATAACATGCCACAATTAAACAGAAATGCTTTATTTCAGCTTAAAATTACTAAAATAAATAAATTATCAATTTTTAGTTAATCATTAATAAAAAATACTAACAAATATCTTCTTTCTTTCTAATAAAGATATTTTTATTAGTAGAAAGTTATAACTTATCATAGTTATCATACAACTAATGTTTTTTAGTAATAGTGATACATGTATATGTCAAAGATAGCGACATGAACAATGAATTGTTGTTTAATATGATCGTTTTAATGATCAATCACTACTAACATCAGAAATGTCAACTTATTCTATTGTAACAACATTGATTTTACTCCAAACATCTACATGGTCAATTAAATCTCAGAATCGAAGGCAGGACAATTGGATGATCAAACGAACTTACCTTAAGTGAAGTTCGATCCAAATTGTCCTGACTTCGACGAAGAGATTTAAGGTCCCACCCTTCCCAATTCCCGTGTACGTTTTTTATGCAAAAATAATCGTCACCCTTACAATAAGTATAATCAATGTTGTACATCTCATACATCGGTCTCCTTGCTCTGAAATGAATGAGCGACAGGCGGCTGGCAGTGCTGTGAGGCGTGGGAGGGAGTGAGGTCATTTACCTTCTCTTTCTTGCGCTAAACCTGTGTGCGAGTGAATGGACGCGTAGTAGGGCATACTACATGGTCAATTAAATCTCTTCGTCGAAGTCAGGACAATTTGGATCGAACTTCACTTAAGGTAAGTTCGTTTGATCATCCAATTAAAAACATCACGCTGCGACGGGAGGGGAGGGAGCAAACTAAAACACGAGGACCTCTAGTAACAGATAAAAATGAATCCCATACGAACAAATGCATAGATATCATAGCATAATTGTTTAATTGCAGATTCTCAGTATCTTTTCCTTCTTACTCGCTAGATCTCTCCAAATTAGTAAGCGATACTTATTACATGTATGCAAGAAAAGGGAGATATCAAGAACGTCCACAACAGCTGCTGAATTAGTATGTTCAATTAATTGAATAATCAGTGCTTAAAGCTATCCAACTTTATCAATCTATCCGTTGCTATGTAAACTCGGTTCCTTTTTGCTCTGATATTCATTTTTAACGACCTAATTTGTTTTAAAATAAAATTAAAAGTTAAAAGGAATAATACCTCGTTTTATAATCCCCTTGTACGGATGCGTCGATTTTATGATGAATTGGTTGAGTCCCATCCGGACCTCGATATCTTTCAGTCCAAATTGCACTTGTTTCGTAAAAGAATTGACAGAACTCTTGATATCTGCCCACAACAATGAATACATTGTGAGATTAAGTTTTTTTTTAGTTTTAGTTTCGTTTGTAAACAGTTCTTATTATTATTTTCGAAATTCACTTACTCTTGCCATCGTAAATAATTTTATGTAATGCTATTTTAGATAAACTATTTATAGGTTATAGTCTAGTTCTATAAGTATCATTTGCATGTTTTTTTAAGTCACCGGCTGTAACCCGTGTGTGTACTAAACAATAAATAAAAAAATAAAAAATAAAAATAAATTAACACAAAAATCACGGACTACACATTTAACACTAAAATCTTTTAAAATCAAGCAGTGAATGAATTTTATTCACTGATATTATTAAAAAAGTTTTAAAAACATTGTTTACAATATTCGACTAGCAAAGAAAAACGGATAGTAGCAACATTTAATGAGTAACAATGTTAATAAAAGCTATGAGCCCATTTGCGCGGAGCATGCACCTAAATTAACTCTTAGACCCCTTACACATTGCGACTTCTAGTATCGATCGATCAGCTGCGCGTTTTGAAAACGCGCTTTAGCATCGATGCAGTCGCGCTTCTTCATCGATGCTAACGCGCAACTGTTTCGATGATGAATTAAATCTGTTCATTGCGTGAGTCGCGATACTGTCGCACGTTTTCATCGGTGCTAAAAGTTGCAGTGTGTTAGGGGTCTAAAAGTTGACATTTTGCGACTGCATCGATGCTGCATCGCGACTGCACCGCTGCTAAAAGTTGCAATGTGATGTGGTAGTAAAAAAATACACGTACGAGCCCTTTTTTTTGTTATCATTAACACCAAAGTTTACTTGCTCTATTCTAGGGTAGATTGTATATATTTAATTAATGAGTTATTTATAATGTATCAAACTTTCTATCTCCTTCTAATTCATTTTAATAAACTTATTAACTAAACTTCTCGCAAATCGCCCACCATCAGACCACCTCCGAACAAGGCAGAGTCTCACAGCTGGAAACCGTCCCGTGTTTTGGAGCCACGTTCAGCTATAAATTGCTACGTGTCAGAAAGGAGACGTCACGTACTCCCATTCTAGAGGTTAAACAGCTTCTGTCCATACATCGCGGAGCCTGCGACAAATAAGTGAGGAAAATTGGCTCGTGTAGTATACGTGGTACGGGCAAAAAAATATATAGGGCGTTGTAAAAAAAAATTGAAAAATAAAATAAAATTATGAATCATATTGTCAACTTAGTTTAAGAAATACAAAATCTTCCAGTTCTTTGTAAGACTTAGACAATTCATATTTAAACTACATAGTAGCGTGACAGCGGCATTTATGCAACTTCATTGCAATATTTTTAATGGTAAACGTTAGTAGTTAGCAATATAAGTATTTACTTTGCTGTAAGTAGTTATCTAATATTTAATTAGATAGACCAAAATGACATTTGAAAGGATGCCACTTAAATAGTGTTGTTCCTAAATAGTCAAAACATACCATTTTAATGCAACACAAATGCAAATTAATGCTATTCAACAATTAATATATTATTATTAAATAGCATTTATTTGCATTTGTAGTGTGCGAAAGTTCAGTAACGTGAAATTTACGAGTTTTATTACAAATGAACTAATTTAGTTTAAAATAATGTTTCCTACAAATATCATTATTATCTATACTAATATTATAAAGCTGAAGAGTTTGTTTGTTTGTTTGTTTGTTTGAACGCGCTAATCTCAAAAACTACTGGCCCGATTTGAAAAATTTTTTTTACGTTGGATAGTCCATTTATCGAGGAAGGCTTTAGGCTATATAATATAAAGATACAACTCATAAAACCACAGCAGAAATGAAAAATGTTGCGAAAACGGGAGAAAGATATTCCTTTTGAGAGCTTCCGCTGCATACGCTGCGGAAACCGCTTAAGTTACACAAAAATCATGTATGACAGGATTGTTCAGCAGTAAGAGGTCTATAATAAAGTCCGCGACAGCATATGTCTATCTTTTATGGTTGACTTACTACAACCTTTTTGTTTTATGTTAATAAATTTGTAAAAAAATAATGCATTATTTTTAGAGGTGTATTATACACACAGGTATTTATTCTTATCAAAATAAATACATTCATCGTCACGAGCATTTCATTTAGAACCAAGTTGCCCTTTATATCATTTGATTTCAATAAATATCTTAGGAGCTTGTGGGGGTTCCACACTTTTAGGGATGATATGATAAGAGGGTTTAAGGAATGATAAATCAAACCGCTCTGATAGAGTGCTGCTAATACACTGATTTAATTGATCATGTTAAAAGTATAAAATTGATGCATTGACAAAATAAGCTCGCGGCGGTGTCATAATATAAAGGCGCCGCTACACTGTTAATGATAGTGGAAAGCGATAACATATTTACATAAATGTACGATAGCTCGTACATCTTGGCCAACTACACAAGAAAAAGAACAGAAGAAGATAAGATTTAAAATAAACAATGTTAAGAAATGTAAGAAAGCTAATTCATGATTTAAAAAAAGTCAATGTCTTAATTATAACTCCTGATCGATTACTACGGTATCACTTGGCACAATAAACCGCACTGGTCGGGCTACCATTGGTGAGGTACCCTTGTCTACACTTAACACACTTTGCGTGCGCGTTATATTCGCCACTTCACTATCACTTCCACTAGCACTTGTTCCGCGCGGGCGGGCGGGGCCTCCCGCCTGCTCTCCCTGCTGCTGCTGCGGCTCGTCGCGGTCCTCAGGAGTCCGCTGCTCTGAGCGCCTGCTCCTTATCTTTGCATATGCAAAAATGCTGCCGGCGACAAGTATGATGAAGATGATGACGTAACAAATAGTATAGTGGTGTACGTCATGTATAGTTAACTGTCCTGACTGTGATTTTTTCAAAGATTCCAATCCAGTCTTGATCTGATTATATTGATGATTATTATTTTCAAACGTCGGATAGTCGAACTGCATAGATGTGTTGATTAGTTTGTTTAATGGTGATATTTCTTTAACGTTTATCTCTTCATTGATATAGATTTTGTTGAGAAAGTTATTATGAGCATATATTGAGAACGAATCACCCCTTAGAGTGCAACCTTGGCCAATGTTTATGATTCCGTTTTCATAGAGTTTAGTTACTGTCATTCCTGAAGCTGTGCATAATATACGAACTGTACATTCGTTGCAACAAGAAAACAACCACGAATTCTGGTGGTGTAATTTGACCCACTGGTTACGGCATGTAGTAAGCGATGATATACAGGGCGATTCACTTGTTATATCATCAATCATATTTATTTTGCAGAAATATTGTTTTAGGGCAAGATCATAAATGGGTTTGTCGAAAGAGCAAAGGAGTTTTTCCGCCGAAACTATAACGCATGATCTGAGATCATTGTCTGACAATAACATGACCACATCCTTTCTCATATTATAGGCTATGTAGGGTAATTTTGATGTTATTTGAATTGATAAATTCGCCGACCTTTTATGTGGAATGCTGATTATTCTATTAACTTGATAGATGTCACTGCTCACTAAGGGAATCTTGATTTCTATAATTAAATAATTGTTGACAACCCTGCCGTATACACTCAGCAATTTGTAGATATCTTTTATTGCATTTATTCCGACCGGCAGACTTAAATCAGACTGTATATAGCGTGATATTAAATTGATTTGTTCATTCAATTGCTCAGGTGTTATCAAGTGCGTATCGATGCGCCCATGACTGATGTCGGTGACTGTATCCAATAAGCTTTGCTGAATTCTCCTTAAATTGGATAGAATGATACTAGCCGTCAAAGCCGACGATGTGATGTAGTTAGCATTTTTATTAACGAGTGTTACTTGACCCAACTCCGCTGTGATGTTATTTAGACGCTGCTTGATAAAACTAAATTGCTTGTTCATATTATTTTCGTTACGTTTGAGCACATTGTACTCTGCCTCCAGAACTATAGTTTGATTGCGGATTAAGTTTTTTAAGTGATTTTCATTTTGTGTGATTTTTATGATGTCCTTTTCATAATTTTCAGCAAATCTTTGATCCAAAACGCCAAATAAAGAGTTCGCTAAATAACCCACGCCGTTGATAAGCCCCCTTTTTTGCCTAATTTGCGACTTATGCTGCAGTAATGTGTTGTAGTGTTCTATTTCTCGTATTTCATTTTTCAATTGATAAATAATGTTCTTATACTGAGGGTCTGAAGCGGTTACTTCTTCAAGATGATTGATGAAATGATCCATGTTATCTAACCCCTGCCAGTAGGTAGACATATTGTAAAAAACAATGAGTTTCCATTCATCTCTGATATGCTGGAGATTGGTAATTTTATCAAAATATAAACTCTGACTGTCATTTTGCAGATAAGTTACATTAAACACTGATGAGGTCGATAATATTTGCTGCTGTAAACTTGATGAAAATAACGAAAGTAGTGTCAAAAGAATTGCATACGCAGATATAATGTTTTTTCGGGCACGAGTGCGCCTAGATGACGGTAAGGCGTCATTCGCTGATAATCTGCTGATTAGGTTTTCATGCTTGTCAGTGTTAGAAGCCTCAGGCTGGATATTTGATTCCTCTTGATTATGTACCGGAAGTAGGCACAATTTAGTTATAGGGCGCTTGATAATGCCACATTTTGTCTTCAACGTGACGACGCGTACGTGTCCATCCTTACCTGGATGAGTATCGATCACGCGCGCCAGACCCCATCTGCTTGCTGGAAGGTTTTCATCCTTTATTAGTACGACGTCATTGATTTTGATGTCTGCTTTAACACTTAACCATTTGCTACGCGTCTGAAGAGTTTGTAAATACTCCTGCGACCATTTCTTCCAAAAGCCTCTAGACATAGACTGAACCAGTTGCCATCTCATTGGAAGGGTGATATTGCATGATTCTGGTTCCGCACTTGATAATAACGGACCGCCAATCAAACGGTGACCTAGGGTTAATACCTCGAGGTCTTCAATATTTTCGGTTAAGGTGTATAGTGGTCGTGAATTGAGGCAAGCCTCGATCTGTGCCAGAAGAGTTGTACATTCTTCAAACGTTAATTTTTGTGTGCCGATAACACGACGCAGATGATATTTCATGCTTCGGACTGCAGATTCCCACAATCCTCCGGCGCTGGGCCACCCTGGCGCGTTAAAATGCCAGTTCGTTCCAACCTCATTGATAACATTTATGAAATCCGTGTTGATACTCTGAATTATTTGTTGATATTCTTTCTTGAGGTGTTTGGCGGCTCCAACAAAGTTAGTACCATTATCGCTGTACATCTCCTTTGGTGTTCCACGCCTGGCGCACATTCGTCTGAATGCGGCAAGAAATGATGCTGTGCTGAGATCGGATACCAACTCTAGATGTATGGCCTTGGTGGTCAGACACACAAAAACAGCTATGTATCCTTTAGTTGTCCTGATTCCGCGGCCTTTGTTCGCCTTAAGTTCCACATGCCCTGTGAAATCCACTCCACAGTGAGTGAAAGGTCGCGATGGCGTGACTCTAGGTGCTGGCAGGTCAGCCATGATCTGATCAAGTTTTTGATGACTAAATCGACGACAAGTCACACATCTCCTTAGTTGCTTTTTCACGGTGCGCATGCCACTAAGGATCCAATACTTATCTCTGATGTAGGATAGTGACAGTCTAGGACCTCCGTGAAATGTGGCAGCGTGAGCCTGATTGATAATTAACTCCGTCAGGCGGCCTTGATTTAATATGATAATCGGATTTTTCCCTGAAACATTTGAGTTTGATAGTCGCCCGCCGACTCGCAGTAGTCCATCTTTGTCCAATTGTGGATTTAAAGTTGATAATCTGCTATTAATATGAACTTTTCCTGATAATTTTAAATTATTTATGTCATCCTTGAAATCATTTGCCTGTGTGTATCTAATGATTGTGTGAAGTGCATTGTTTAGTTCCGATGACGACAGTACAGTTGTCGTTTCAGCATTATGCCGATCCCGGGCGCGCGAAATGAAACGCGATATCCATGCGATCACTTTTGCCGCTCTTGTAATTGAATTATGTTTGTATAATAATTCTGATATGATTGAAGTGTCGTGCGCTACGTCTTGATCTAATAAGGCTGTGCACACACTGGGCTTTTTCGCTTCCAGGGTTGGTTGTTGATATTTGACATATGGTGCATCTGTATGTTTGAATGTGATCAACCACTCAGGGCCTTCCCACCAAATCGAATGATTAAATAACTGATTGCTTGATAAGCCACGTGTAGCACAGTCAGCTGCGTTATCTTCTGAGCGTACATGACGCCAAAGTGACGGTGGTAAAACATTGATTATTTGTTGGACGCGGTTAGCAACAAATTGATGCCACCTTAAAATGTCCCCTTGAATCCACCCAAGGACGACCATTGAATCTGACCATGCATGTAATTTGATATCAGTTCGCGTAAGACATTCCAAAACCTTTTTCATTAATGTGGCCAGTAACACTCCGCTAGATAACTCAAGTCTCGGCAGTGTAATTTTTTTGTTCAACGGAGCCAACTTTGTTTTGGCGGCAACCAGCCTTGATGTGCGCTCACCCTTATCGTTGATAGTAACGATGTATACAGAGCCAGCATATGTTTTTTCCGTAGCATCACAGAAACCGTGCAATTCATATATATTATCTGTATTGCCGAAGTGCCGTGGTACACTGATTTTGTCTATGCTTTGCAGGTCAGATCTTAACTTATGCCATTCATCTTGGAGTTCGATAGGTAGCTCCTCATCCCATGATATCCCGGTGGCCTACGCCTTTTGGAATAATAACTTTGATCTGATTGTTAAAGGCGATAGCCAGCCAATGGGATCAAAAACCTTTGAAATTTGAGAGAGCAACTGCCGTTTTGTTTTAGTGTTGTCGTCTTCGCAATTTTGATATATGTTTTTAAATGTAAAGGTATCCGTTATTGAGTTCCAACGCAAACCTAATGCTTTGGTGGTTTCAGTGTCCTTGAAATCGATTGCTGATGCACTGATCTGATCTGCCGAGAGTCCTTCTAACAGTTGTTGATGATTGCTAGACCACTTACGCAAGTTAAAGCCTGCTCCTTTTAAGATATCGATCAGTTGATTTTGAACCTGTTTCGTCAGTTCAAGCGAATTACTCCCGTAGAAAAGATCATCCATATAAAAATTGTTATTTAGGACATCTGGAGTAAGCGGATATTTTTCGCTATCGTCGATAGCAAGCTGGCGGAGAGTACGCATTGCTAAAAAGGGCGCAGCTTTCTCTCCAAACGAAATCGTTGTTAGCTGATATTCTTGTAGGACTTCATCTTGATGTGCTCTCCAGACAATCCTCTGTAATTGCTGATCTGATTCTCTTACAAAAATCATGCGAAACATTTTTTCAATGTCAGCATTTAAAACGTATTTATATTGCCTCCAGCTTAAAATAAGTGTTAATAGATCCTGCTGAAGATTAGGGCCGCGCTCCATTAAATCATTTAGGCTGTAATTTGATGATGTTTTTGAAGACGCATTAAATACGACTCTTAATTTTGTAGACTCCGAATCTAATTTCCAAACTCCGTGATGAGGAAAGTAGCAGGATAGTCCAGGGCGTGTGTCGACCTTGCGCATGTGTCCTAATTGCTCGTACTCGGCCATAAAGTCGCGATAGGGTTTGGCCATAGTTTCATTCTTGCTGAATTTTTGTTCAAGTTGCCGAAACTGCGCAACCGATTTTGATTTTGACAGCCCTAGGTTTTCCTCAAAGCCGAGCTTCATAGGTATGGCTACTTCATACTTTCCACATTCCAACCTTTTTGTGGTTTGCTTGAAAAGATCTTCGCAATACTGCTCTTCCTTGCTAAGAGTAGAAATGTCAGATGCAGTGACGTCCTCCATCTCCCAGTACTTAGAAATGTCACTTAAATTGTTGATAACAACGTGACAATTGAATGATTTCTTCACGTTGCCCGACAGAATCCACCCTAACTTAGTTTGCTGTGCTATGGGGGACTCCTGTACACCTTTGATAAGACCACTCATGATGATATCTGAATAGACATTAGCATCCAGGAGTAGGTCTATGGGGCGTGAGATGTTGTACTCCGGGTCCGCTAGATTGATGTTTTCAATGTGTGGCCATGATTGCTTATTAAAGGAACAGCAAGGTAGATTATTAATAACCTTCGTGATTACCAATGCTTGTGTAGTAAAGTCGTAATTTTTGTAGATGGATTGGCACTCTAACGTTACAATGCCTTTGCTTTGTTTGCAACCGTTACCTATTCCTGATATAGATGCTGAATATTGGTGGCGCTTAAGACCCAGCATCTGCGCAGCGCTTTCTGATATCAAAGAAATTTGTGACCCTTGATCTAGGAGAGCGCGCAACGTGATAAAGTTACCTTCTGCTGATTTGATATTTAATAATAGTGTAGTGAGTAGAATTTCCTCGTCATTGCTTGCGACATAATTCACATTGTGTGGCTTACGTTCGACGGGTGATTTCGTTGCATTCGTTGAATTATGAGACACTGGCGGCGCTGATTGAAGTGGCGGCATGCTTATATTCGTCGAATCGGAAACCGATGCGCGTGCATATGCATCATGTAGCAATGTATTGTGCTCACCGTTGCAGTCCTTGCACCTTTTCGAAGAAAAACATTTGTTGTTGTAATGATGATACAAGCAATTTTGACAAAGTCGCAACCTTGATACGGTTTTTTGCTTTAAGTCCGCCGTCATGCCTAAAAATTTCTTGCATCTGAATAAATCATGATCTTGAGTACATAAAGGACATTTATTTTGCGTAGTCGTCGCAATTGCTTGATATGGTGTCCTTTGCTGATATTTGTCTTGATAGTAATTGGTATGGGGTTTGAAAAAAGTCTGCTTGGCTTGATTATAGGCAGGCTTTGGTTGATAAGATGCTGATGATTCACGCTTTTGAGTTATGGGCTCTAGAGCTGTAAATTTGTTTTCAAGGAATTCCATAAATTCATCTAAGGCTGGTAATTCCCGGGGGTTCTTGCGCGACTCTTTATAATCACAGTAAGTCTCATGATCTAGCTTTTTTGATAAAATATGAACGAGCAGTGAAAATATTTCTGTGTTAGATAGCTTATTTATCGAGAAAGGCTTTAGGATATAAAACATGACGCTGCGACGGGATGGGAGGGAGCAAACTCAAAACGCGCGGACGAAGTCGCGGGGGACCGCTAGTTTCTTATAAGGTGTCTCAAGAAAGTAATAAAAAGTCAACATAGGTAAAAATCATACAATACTATTTTGTGATTTTTTATTCATTTGAAAAATTGATTTATGTATTCTGTTTGTT
The DNA here is from genome assembly GCA_963924145.1 of Pyrausta purpuralis. Lineage (NCBI taxonomy): Eukaryota > Metazoa > Arthropoda > Insecta > Lepidoptera > Crambidae > Pyrausta > Pyrausta purpuralis. The sequence goes on from OZ001650.1 coordinate 5,805,034, forward strand.
TATAGCTCTATGCAACATTTAACATGATTTTTTATCTACTAAATGAGTAAAATCCCATTCTGGAAAACTCAAATCACAAATTCAATTAATCGCGAACAATTGAATTGTTACAACACTATTGCACTACGCTTGCAACATTAAAAACAGAAAAAAGTGTGATTGAAGCTGTCATTCTGGTCTATATTATGAAAAATCAGAGTATAGGGTGCTCGGGCATTGTGAAAAATTGCCTTATTTAACACGGTCTGTATCATATGTTCTCACGATATAATTTTTACGGCGGTGTTCTGTACCGTAACCATGAGTTTACTCGATAGCGACGACGGTTTTAGTCGCTAGCGACGAGGTCACTTTTTGTATGGAAAATTTTAGTTCTGTCAGTGACCGCTAGAGGCGCTGTGCAATTTTCCATAGATTTTTTTACGTCTTAGCTAGCGAGTAAAACCGTCGTAAACTCATAGTAACGGTACTGAATCAGGCCGGCCCTCATCGGTGCAGTTATGACGTACACGTATTACGCCCAACCGGGTGCGTAATCGAAAAACTTATTCACGACCAACTTCGGTACCTACATGAATATTTAGAGCATATTCAGTTTTATCACCCGTTTATCTGCTGGTACTAGGTTAAATGTAGGTTAAATGACCTCCGTGGTATAGTGGCTAAACACGCTGGTTACAAGGCGTCGCTACTCCGAGATCCCGGGTTTGATTCCCGGTCGGGTCAATGTAGAAATCAAAATGTTCTATAATGTTTCGGGTGTGAGTGTTGTGGTACCACCGTTGTGTCTGATTTCCATAACACAAGTGCATTAGCTACTTACTTTGGGATCAGAGCAATGTATGTGATTGGTGTCCAATATTTATTAATTTTATCAAAAAAAAAGTTTGCCCAGTACACCGTAGCATAGCAAGACCGTGCTTGGAACATGCCCGGAAAAAAATGTATTCAAAAGTATGACACCTTGCCAACTAGATTCCGTCACCGACCAACACCGTAGCGTGCCATGCACGGAGCATGACTACTCACTCGGGATCCCAAAATTTTAAAGGCACGTATAGTGTATTTGTACTAAAATCTTAATGTTGACAGGTACGTCTGATAGTCAACATCGTGTTGAGCTGAGCTGATGGTGGAACTCCTCAACGCTTAGGAGTTCAGTGATTATAATGTCAGAATTTATGAAAGGTAATTTGAAGTTTCTTAAAGAACAGAGTCATAAGGTGCAACCACCCTCTTACCGAGGGGTGGTTACCATTACCCCCTCATACATTCACTAAAAATGAACAAACAAAATTAATTTTAAAAATAGGAAAAATAGATTTCAAAACCAAAATGCACCGACTCCAAAAAGAAATTGTTCGGCTAAAATCCTTCTGCATTTTGCACATTTTGGTTTTTTAAGTCGGTTTTTATATCCCAGATGTTTTAGCGTTGTTTGTGAAATCATGGGTGAATATTACGAAATCAAGCACTAAAAAATATCTTCAGTGTAAAATGAGAAAACAAGACGTAGGTTTGTACATGAATAAATAAAACGTAACCTCTGATCACTTCAAAGGCTCACAAGTAACGCCTCCTGCAATTCTAGAAATGTTACTACTCTAATTTATTTACACACATTCGGAATGCTACCGCAATGCCACTCTCATTACCAAGCCCTAAAGACTTCTTACGCGTATATCTTTGTACAGTCAGCCCCGCATTAAGAACTCAAATAAATCAGGGCTGTCTAATTTATCGGCGCGCAGGAATTTCCTCGCTAAAGAAAATCGTATTTAAATTGATGGATTCCACAAATTCCTGACTCGAAACCACTGAGCCGGAGATTTAAATGAATTTTTTGGTGAAATTGAGAAGATTTAAATTTCCCTCAGACATTTCCACCGTTAATAGTATGTTAACGACGGATTTGGAATAAGAAACTTATTTGACGTGTGTAAATAATACTTTTTGGTAAAATGAGCACGAATTCACTCAATAATAAAATTGTCAATTCATCATGGAAATTAACAAAATGTGGACGTAAATTACACTTTGGAACTAATTAAAATAAATATTGTTACTTAATAATAACACATTATTGAATAACTATGCGGACGATGGAAATATTAGGCTCATTTATGACTGAATCAGTTTGACAATGTATTAAAATAGTGCGTTCCCATAAAGTCCTAGCAGTTAAATAAATAAATAAAACACTCGTGCGCAATTTTAGGTTTCTTATTTTATCTTATAAGAAACTAAAAATAACACTGTGAATGTAAAAACATTCTTAATCTACTACTCAATGAGGATGAAGAGTAGACTTCGCTGCTTTCGAAAGTAATTTTTGATACGATGTTACTGGCCTATGTGCCTTAACTACAGCAAGAGTATATATATATATATACATAAATAAACATTTTATAAGGATTACGTAACCAGTTGCTATTTTAGTTGCCTAATACCCGCTTGAGTCGGCGTAAGGTCCCATCTTCAGCCAATTAACGGCCAAGGGATAATAGATTTCGAGCTTACCATCCCTGATTTATCTCAGGAATCTAGACCCTCACTATTTTTAAGCAAAGTAATCCTAATTACAGAAGGTTTAGGTAATTAATGTTTAATTGGCCCCCGTGAGTGGATATCTCATATATCCCGTTTCGCCGGGATATTTTCGTTTCTTATCAATGAACGATCAGTCTTTATACTACATAATTCAGGTCTAAGATCCTTTGCACACTGCGACTTTTAGCAGCGATGCAGTTGCAAAATGTCAACCTTAACGCACTTGGGCAACTTTAAGCATCGATGCAGTCGCGATGCAGGAGGTGGACATTGACAAATTATGTACCTACTGTATATTGGCGACTTCATCGATACTAACGCGCGCTATCATCGATACAGTCGCGCTTCTGCATCGATACTAAAAGTCGCAGTGTGTGAGGGTTCTAAAAGTTGTAAGTGTTTGACGACTTCCGTGGTGTAGTGGCTAAGCACGCTGGTTTCAAAGCGTCGCCGCTCCGAGGTCCCGGGTTCGATTCCCGGTCGGGTCAATATAGAAATCATTTTTTTCTATATTGTCTCTTGTCTGGGTGTTGTAGTACCACCGTTGTGTCTGATTTCCACAACACAAGTGCAATAACTACTTAATTTGGGATCAGAGCAATGTAAGCGTTTGGTGTCCAATATTTAAAAGTTCTTTTCTTGCGTACGTATTTTACTTTTCAACTAACTTTTCAGACGGTTACTTATTTAATTCTATGATACAAGCGTCTTAAATTGTTGCTCATTATTTTTATGTATCGTTATCATTGAGTTAATATCAATACCGATTTCAAAAATACTTATCAGCTAAATGTACTAAGCTAACTTAAATTCAATCAAACCTAGTCAATCTGTAAGTTCAACATCTGGCCGAACTATATGGATAGAAAGAATCTCCGAGGCGTTTCATCTTTCCAATTTTCCAAGGACCCGTGAAAACGATTTGACACAATATGGCGTTCCGTATAGAGATAGCCGAGTTTATTCGTCGGATATCGCGACGGGTGCGATCGGCCGGAATAGAAATAGTTCATTTTCGCTCGTAATGTAGCGCGTTCCCTTTCTGTTGCCTCGCGTTCGATGATAGCGCGTAATTGGTTGTATTTCATCCATAGTCGCACTTTTATAGACATGTTAGGGATAACGGAAATAAGGAATAACTTCGGTTTTTTAATAATTTAGTAACTACAAAATCTGGTAATAAATCCACCTGTTCTTGGTTCAGTAGTGTACTCTGTTGTTTTCGTTATTTACGTTTTGTAAACTATGGAAATGGCTTATAAAATTCGCTAATCTTCTTCCTCTCTTCACGTAACAACAGTTAAAGTAGGCATTTGGTTGGTGATCAAGGGTAACGTTAAATAAGTTTTTAGGATTTTAAGTTTTGACAACCTCCGTGGTGTAGTGGCTACGTACGCTGGTTTCAAGGCATCGCCGCTCAGAGGTCCCGGGTTTGATTCCCGGTCGGGTCAATGTAGAAATCTAAATTTTCTATATTGTCTCGGGTCTGGGTGTTGTGGTACCACCGTTGTGTCTGATTTCCATAACACAAGTGCATTAGCTACTTACTTTGGGATCAGAGCAATGTATGTGATTGGTGTCCAATATTTATTTATTTTATTATTTATAGCGGTCCCCCGCGCGTTTTGAGTTTGCTCCCTCCCCTCCCGTCGCAGCGTGATGTTTTATATCCTAAAGCCTTTCTCAATAAATAAGCTATCTAACACAGAAATATTTTTTCAAATCGGTTCAGCAGTTCCTGAGATAAGCGCGTTCAAACCAACAAACTCTTCAGCTTTATAATATAATTAGCGCATAGCGTTAAAACTGTGATAGCTCCTAAGATATTTATTGGAATCAAATGATATAAAGGGCAACTTTGTTCTAAATAAAATGCTCGTGATGATGAATGTATTTATTTTGATAAGAATAAATACCTGTGTGTATAATACACCTCTAAAAATAATGCATTATTTTTTTTACAAATTTATTAACATACTAGCGGTCCCCCGCGACTTCGTCCGCACGTTTTGAGTTTGCTCCCTCCCCTCCCGTCGCAGCGTGATGTTTTATATCCTAAAGCCTTTTTCAATAAATAAGCTATCTAACACAGAAATATTTTTTCAAATCGGTTCAGCAGTTCCTGAGATGAGCGCGTTCAAACTAACAAACTCTTCAGCTTTATAATATAATTAGCGCAAGCGCACGTTGTACTTGAGCTGCGAACATTATTTTGGTGCGGAGTTATGTTAAAACTGTGATAGCTCCTAAGATATTTATTGGAATCAAATGATATAAGGGTCAACTTTGTTCTAAATGAAATGCTCGTGATGATGAATGTATTTATTTTGATAAGAATAAATAAGTGTGTGTATAATACACCTCTAAAAATGATGCATTTTTTTTTAATTTATTAACATAAAAAAGGTTGTAGTAAGTCAAGACTTATGCTGTCGCGGACTTTATTATAGAACTCTTAATGCCGAACAATCTTGTCATACATGGTTTTTGTGTAACTTTAGCGGTTTCCGCAGCGTACGCAGCGGAAGCTCTCAAAAGGAATATCTTTCTCCCGTTTTCGCAACATTTTTCATTGCTGCTGTGTTCTTGTGAGTTGTATCTTTATGTTATGTAGCTTAAAGCCTTCCTCGATAAATGGACTATCCAACGTTAAAATATTTTTTTCAAATCGGGCCAGTAGTTTCTGAGATTAGCGCGTTCAAACAAACAAACAAACAAACAAACTCTTCAGCTTTATAGAATTAGTATAGATGATACCTCCATCAACCTAAACTAATCTCATTTCATTAGCACCATTTTTAAATATGCAGTAAATATAAAACTTGTGTACATGCAAACGATTCAAAACATAAGTACTAGCTTAGCGCAAATTCACAGGAGCATCCTTCGTAACGTACATCTTTGTTTCAAACTAAATTTATAAGGACATCCGTGAAGACAGCCGTGGTTCAATGTAATTAATTACGGAGCCTTCTTTGCGGACGACACTGCATTCTGGAACGAAATCAAAACGAAATTTCTATGTCATTATTATTTACGATTGTCATTTTCCAAAACAAAATAATGTAACTTATCCGAAATATATATGATTAACTTTTTTGTGTACTTTTTTTCTTGATTAAGAGTGATTTAAGCTTAATGCTATGTCCTCCATATGTACAGTTTGTTTGTTCCTGAAGTTTAAAATAAATAGATAAATAACGTATTCAGGTTTACAACGGCATCAATTTGATTCATTGAGTGTTGAGGCTTTTGCAGTAGGTACACAAACACTAAGGTACAGACTTCAATAAACATGTATGATATACATAAACAATTTAGCAACATGACGTTTCTTTTTGTTTTTAATAATAAAAAACAAGGGCAAGATAACTCAGTGACTGGTTTATAAAAAACAGGTTAATTTTCTACATAACATTTTCACTGACATAAAAAAAAATAGTCAGCTACATCCACCTATAAATAAATCTAACTCACAAGCGTGAATTTTGCCATTTTGTTCGTATTTTGGCAATACTAAAGGCTAGTTTCATGATTATCTTTATGTTCTTGTTTTCACCGTTTCCGAAAATCCAAATAACTAAACATTTTTACGATTAAGATACGGGTCTTCTATTTTCCTTGTATACGTCTTTATAAATCAAGCCTCACACATCTTCCTTACCCTGATCTATGGTTGCATAGTTATTTCTATAGTTAAGAGTTCTGTGTATACTGGGACTCTGAAGCTTGATTCAAAGGTATGTAGTACAGTAATTTGTGACATGACCAAAAGTAAGGTGGCGGCGAAACATACGGCGTGCAAAAAATAAAAGAGAGGAAAATATATTAGTACTGTTGACGTACATTAGTGCGGTGGAGTAAGAATTTATGGGAGCTTTGAAGATAAAAGGTGAGATAAGTAAGAACCAGAGTAAAACAATTCCATTACATCATTACTTACTCTTGAAAGAAGCAGCATTTGATCCTCAGTTTATTTTTTATCCCTAACTTTCATAAAACGCAAAAAATACCGGCGCAAAAATAAATCTTAGTTGTCGACGTGAATTACAATCGAGACAAAATTTATAGGAAGGCGTAATCCCTCTTCTGATAAAAACAATATCATGCTGGCAGTGTTATTAGGTAACTTGTAGAGATCGCTATCTGTGTGGTCACCCCTATGTTTAGGTACGCACGAGCGATGCGGTGCTCCAATTGAAAACAACAGCTAGGGTGCCGCTCGCGGACCGTGCCACACGCACTCGTCAATACGTTTCCATGGAAAATACCTAGCTGAATTAAACGAATTTATACCTACTTAATATTTTTTCGTGCAATGTTTTGTCATATCCATAAATAGTATACAAGTTAAGTTTATCAATGTTTTTGCAAATAAAATAATTACAACACAAGATGATTACAACCCTCTGATAGTCAAGGCCACAAACAGGGATGGCGTTACGTGTGAGATAGAGCAGAACACGCATTCTCGGCGGATGAAACAACCTTGAATGAAAGGCGTTCGAACTGAATTGCACTTTATTGCTTTGTTGCGAAGATATGCTTTTCATTTAACCGCCTTGGACCCCTTAAACACTGTGAATTTTAGTATCTATGCAGTCGCGTGTCGAAAACGCTCTTCAGCATCACGACTCACGCAATGAACAGATTAATTTTTAGCTTCTGCATTGCGACTGTATCGATACTAAGCATTGCGACGGCATCGATGCTAAAAGTAGCGCAGTGTGTAAAGGTCGAAATTTTGCAACTGCATCGATGCTAACGCGCGTTAGTATCGCGACTGCATCGCTGCTAAAAGTCGCAGTGTGTAAAGGGTCTTAGAGTACGAGTTCTAACGAGTACGTAGTACTATTATATCTTCTATGGCCAAAGTAAGCAATTATGGTCCCTATCATCGGCACGAAATCTTCAAACGTATCTAGATGATTTATTAGAAATGCCAGATAGTAAGCGCTTTTTAGAGCTTTTTCAATATAGCGTAATAAAATTACGCGATGCCATTAAGGATTACAATATGAAACCTATCGAGTTAGGTATAATAACCTTGGGTTAACGCAAAATTTCGGCCGTTGGGATAGCAAAGTTCAAGGGCAGATTAAAGTGAGGTCACGGGGTAAGGTTGATGCGAATAAAAGAATAAGGGTTTTAAAGACCAAAAAGGCTTTAACTTCAACCAATATTTAAATTAAAAAATAAACTTGTTTCTGAAGTTTACGCGAATATTACTCAGCGAAAAAACACTTTTTTACGGATTTAATTTTTGCAAATTTATTAATATTTTTCCCGACGTTTTGAACACTTGACAGCGTTCGTGGTCACGGGTGGACTAAGATATTATTTGTCATTTACAGGGTTGTGAAAAATTACACTCCCATCACTTAAATATATTATTTACCGTTCCTATACACGCAGAAAGAGACAACTATGTCTTGTGATCTTGCAGTTAGTGGTCTAACTTGGGTCCTCATAACCACTGGAACCCATGCTGGTGGAATTTTCCAACCATCTTCTCTGTTGAAATTTGGATGTTTTCTTATTTCTATAGCTTCGCATAGCATACGTGTTACGAACCGACGTTATTTTGACAGCACTAATTACATTTGTAAGATAAAATTGTGTATTTGAAAACGGTTCATAAGTTAAGCCTTTATGTTAAATTAAAGCCAAACTTAACTTTAAGCACCTTGGTGTTTAAACCAGATTATTAATTAAACAAAGCAAATTAATTTCATGTTTTAAGGTTTTACAAGCGTAATGTTCTCCCGGGGCCGTTTTTGGCTAAAACAATAAAGTAAATAAGGAATATTAAAATTCACAATGAAATATTCAGGACACGTAAACTTTAAATTCTGAGCAATGGCGGAATTTGCAGTCTAAACATTTTTCCCGCTTCGTAGCAATGACAAACTCCCGCTACGGTAAAGTCGTTCAACAAACAGGAAAGATCAAAAGTACCTACCACAAACTATTGCTTATAATAAACTAGGGAACCCAGAGAACTTTGTTTCGCCCCCGGCCATGTCCTACCCTAACCCCCTATTTTTAATAGGTATTATCTTTTTCCGGACGAAGACGAATCTAACAAAGTAAAAATCATGAAAATCGGTCACCTTTTTTTTAATTCCTTTTCCTTCTTTCTTCAATTTCTTCACTAAGAACCTTCTCCTGACCACAACAAATACACAAAAAACGAATTAGCGAAATCAGTGCAGCCGTTCACGCGTGATTTTGTTACCAAGGGAAAAAGGATTTATTTTTATATATAGAGAGGAAGTGCAAGGTACTATATAAATATAATTTATATTTATTTTTAATAGGCGTGGTAGTTAAAGAGTCATGTGATTATCTTCAAATTAATAGCTTGGTGCGAGAAAATTGAATGATCAAACGTACACACCTCAGCAGGGCCAACTACATTAATTACAGGGTCAATTAAATCTCAGAGACAAATTCAGGACAATCATTTATCACAAGTCGTTTAGACTGCATTTTAATATCATAATCAGCATTATCAGCCAAAGGACGTCCACTGCTGAACATAGGTCTCCCCCACGTCGACTGAACAGCGTTCGGGAAATTCCTCATGTGTCTTCTCTTCTCAATTTGCCTCAGTCTCTGAAGCCGAAAGTCTTCAACTAGCGTGTATTACCAGTAATGACACACGGATCCGAAACATGGTCTCTAATAATGGGCCTTATAAAGAAGCTCAATATCACACAACCAGCGATGGAGAGGGCTAGGCTGGGTGTTTCTGCGGGATTGAATCAGAAATGAGGAGATACGTAGAAGAACTAAGGTAACGAACTTAGCTCTGAGAATCAGTGAGCTAAAGTGGCATTTTAATCATGGTTCAATCAAAATGATGACGTTTGGTATGCTATGTTAATGAACAACGTAACTAACATGTTATTTTATTTTATGATTGGAGATAGAGCGAGGCCATTGATGTTGCTACTTTTTGGGCGCAGAAACTTTAATTGCCATTGACTCGAGAAGAAGAACAAGAAGAATTTTATAATGCAAATAGTTATAATAGGCGTGTAGCCTCATTAACCCTCTTGATTTCCGCTGTTTTAGATCTAGGAACAATGTACACTAGACCTAAGACTACCACTGTAATTATTTATTAAAATAAAGACATTTGAAAACAAAAACGAAACAATCAAAATGATAATAAAGTGAGGTTACAATGTAAGTAATTCACTTTTATCCCGTGCCTCCATAACATTTTTAATGAGCCGATCTGAAAACGGTTGCGAAAATCATTAACAGAAACAAGCTAGCGGCAAACGCTTTGACCTTACCAGGAACGCGTCTCCCACAAACCGCTAATCTTTTCAGCATTTCTCTTTGTCTCCAAAGTAATATTTTAATTAAGCCTGCCAACGATTCTTGAAGGCAATTAAAACTTACACCAAGCACTGACTTTTGTTTTTGTCAACTTAATGTAATCCGCAGATGCACACTCCAAGTCGCTAATGAAAGAACTTTTGGACATTTTTATTTCCGCCCAATTACAGAGAATGTTGGCATTTCCGAATTGATGTCATAACTGACATTAATGAGTTGCGAAAATGCGTTAACAGCGGCTCCGCATAATGAGTTGTCACACGGAAATTGCGTTATGGATCCAGTTTCAGTCAAGGTTTTTAATTTTGTTTATAAAAGCGTTATGTTTTTAAGTTAGTTATTAGTTTCACTCTATAACAATATGTTATTAATTAATTAAGCATGCCTAAGGCCCACTTTCGTGATTGATAATCCACTCAACAATCCCGTCCAAGATACCAGCGGTGGAATATGTATTGTTGTGCGTATTTTGTAGAAAAAATACCTAAACCAAATGTCAGAATGGGTATTTTATAATAAATAAAATGGCTTTATTTCAGGCATCACACACACATGTTAAATGACGATTTTAGTAGCCAATGGTTAAAAATTTGTTCTTCAAAACCCGCACAATAAATATTAAACCACTGGTAATAACATTTTACCATTACATGAGTTGGCTACCAGTCACAACATCGAGCCTTTATTTATTTATTTACTTTATAAAATATAGTACATCAACAGCATATATAGACAACATTATTAAGAAATAATTAGGTAGGTATCATTCTTCTACAAATGTCAATTATAGGTATACACATCATTAGCAGGAGAACCACAAAATGACACTAGTGCAAAAAAACAATACAACAGTTACAGTTGAAAAATTACAATATTGAACAGAGAAAGATTTTTTTTTCTAAATAGTAATTTATATATAATTTACTTTACCATGAGAGAGATGCCTGGCACTACACCTTATTTAAAATATTTACAAATACGAATTTTATCGAATATATTATGTGTTACATTTGTGGAATATGTTATCAAAGTCAAATATTATAAAGTATTTTTTATCATAGACGTCTAAAAAACCCGTATAGTAATATCTGCGTAATAAACCCAGACGTTTACTATCCAATTTTGGGCCAAGCAAATACGTAATATAAACAAGGTACAAATAGTCGGCCAAACCGCCCCGGGTGACGTTACCAAATCCAGTCCAGGCCAGTTAGCCTGCCAATTCAGTTTAGCCTGGGGACCTAGCCGATATTGGGAGCTCTTACCCTCCCGTATACATGGAGTATAAGATGCGAGTTTTTGTACTGGTTACAGAGATTTAGGATGAGATATTGCATTCCGGCTAACCGTACTATGTATGAGCCTTTTTATTCTGGATAAATAAAAGATAGGTAATACAAGCAACATTCCGCGACTAATTAGTTAATTTATTTTTAGTCAAACATCATTTTGAAAATGTACAGCGAAATACAAAATAGTTCACTTTTCCTACCAATATTTTCTTTGCATTGTACTTTGCTTTGTATCAATGCAATGCATTGTACGAGTATTTTGCATTATTTCTTTGTCATATCATGCCAACAAAGATCTAGACACTGAAAATATCTGACTTTACCTAAAGTTGTATCATGTTTTTTGCTTAAAATTTCTAGCATTCCCAAAAACATGACCGCCAAATATTTCCCAAAGCCAGCGCTATAAATAACGCAGGCTGGTGCAAACACCGCACGCAGATTCCGATCTCGCTACACACGCTAAAAATATGCCAAGTCCAAAACTTATTTGGTCACACAATTGGCAGTAAAAGGAGCAGACAACAACCACTAGGCCTAGGCCCCTATTCTGAAATCGCCCGAAAAGACTGGAGTCGATATCGAGACGAATGAAATTGGTAATGTTTATATTTTGCGGGAGACAAAGAAGACAATACAAAGTGCAGATGTGCAGACAATGCTAAGGGCAGAGAAAAAATTGACAATCCTCGCCCTACTACAATGGCAAATAAATAGCCAGTAAAAAAAGCCCTCTCTTTCATTCGGATAACTTTTAACAGTGGTTGTTAATTTCAATATTGATAATTGCTTTTTAAAACCTCCTACACACTGCGATTTTTATCATCGATGCGCGTTTTGAAACACACTGCAACTTTTAGCATCGATGCCGTCGCATGATAGCATCGTAGAAATTTTGCGACTGCATCGATGCCAACGCGCGATAGCATCGCGACTGCATCGCTGCTAAAAGTCGCAGTGTAAAAAGGGTCTTAAATTCCACCATGATCCACGTTTTTTTCATGTTCTTTTTTCGTGTGGTCATCCTATTGCGAGTTTAACAGTTTAACCTAAAAGAAATTAAGTAAAATATTTACACGAAAATAAACTATTGTACTAACGAGATCAAAATGCATAGAAATCGTGACCATGAGCAATGTTTTTTTCTTCTTCTATAATGTAAATTTAATCGGTAAACTTTTTTCGTATAACTACACGAGAATCTGCCCCCAGTTTATGTCATGTAGTAAGCGTATCCTTCTTTAAATACGATTTCCTAACAAAATTAAAATTCCCTTCAAATATATGTATATCGGTTTATATGTGTTTCACAGATCACGACACAGCGGCGTAAATCGATCTCTTCATCGAAATTCGAATGTTTCCCGAATAGTCTCCCTGGCATCCACCGCTGGCGTACTTCCAACCACGCTGCCCGCGCCAGCAACCACTCCGCTCCTAATTGCATTCGAGCTGTTTACCAGGATTAAGCTGGAAACTTATTATCCTGCCAAGGTGGGCTGCCATTTTTAAATAAGGCGTAATGGCGCTGGCTAATGTAAGTGCAGTGGCTAGCGTAAAAGGAGTTAACTTCTGAATTTAATCCGGTAGGAAATGGGAATTATAAAATTACGCACGTAAGGTGTCATGCCCTTATTTAGATTAAAAGAATAAATACGTGTGGCACACGGAGACTGCCGCGGTAAAGCTATTTCGTAGCATTTTGTTTCAACTTATGCAATTATAATTATACAGTCGGGTTGCTGAACTAAAGAGACAAGCTTGATATTTAAGTCAATAAAAGTTCTGTTTTTCATCGATAGATGGAAAAACTGAAAAGTATCACTGCTGTGTCGGTCGGAGTGGGGGGTGTTAGGTTATTTTCGTTATGGAATTTCTGGATTCGGTCTCCACGCTCAAGGCCCGCGATAGAAGCTATGCAATAGCCTAAAAAATATTTAAGCTGTCAACCGGGGTTGAGTTGGCAACTTATTATCATGCCTTGGTGCGTTGTCACACCCACCGCTATTTTTAAATTAGGTAAAAAGGCGCTGGCTAATGTAAGTGCACTGGCTAGAGTGTAACTTCTGAATTTAAGCCGGTATTTTGTGAATGGAGTACGAATTAAGAATTCTAAAAGTAGGCACCTTAGGTGTCATACCCTTATTTATACTTTTCCTAATTGCGAGCAGATCAGACAGCAGACTGAAGCTTGATATTTATTATCCTGCCAAAGTGCACTGTCACACCTGTGCTACGGATGATGATACTTAATATCGGTGACCTACGTTACTAAAATAGATCTTTTAACATTGCGCCCAAACTAACATGAACCAACTCTTATTACGAAGCGTCATGTGTAAAGTTCACACTTAACAAACATGAAAACAAGTCTCACTTAACTGCAATACAGAAAAAACCAGCACTTACATTTACGCGACTGAGCGCAAAATTAGCATAATGTGCGCAAGTACAGTCGACAGCACATCAGGCTACCCGCTTTTGTTGCAAACTAGCCCTTATTACAACTGAATAAGATACCGCAGTGTTTACCTTGACGTGCTGTTGTCCGTACATCTCAAACGCGCTTAATGCCGGGTAACAAAGGCGAGCAATTACATTCATATTTTTCATTAAACGTTTTGGTTTGCAACCAGACGTCCCTTGCAACCTTCGTATTTAAATCGGAATATAAAATTGCGTTTCGGGAATCCACGTTTGAACTTTTTCAATTGTTAGTTTCTGTTTTAGCTCTCGTGTTATTACCATTCAACTTCAAAAGGTCTGAATTTACAATTGAGTTCTGAAGGCAATTTATGATTGAGAAAAATAAATAAAAAAGTCAATTTGTAGATATAATAAAAACTAATAAATATGCGCCAAACAACACACCAATTGTCATGATTTCGAAGTAAGGAATTTTCTTCCTTGTGTTACGAATACCAGACAACGATATCATTTTCTTATTTATGCCAACAAGAAAATCCTCACCCCATATAAATTTTGTTTCAACTCCGTAACTGTTAGTCCGTTACCTATCAAATAAGGATATGGCTCAAATCTCCGGATCGTTAAATTTTAACCTTTCTGCTGGCCAGCGCCTGACCCGGTCAAGATAACAGAACTGGACTGTTCGTAAATATTATGATACTCGTACGATTTTAGCGGGGCCTTAGGAGTAAAAGCCTCCGGATATGTTCGTCAGTTTATTAAATCATGAAATGACTGAACGGGTGAGAATGAACTCTCATAAGAAATGATATCTATTATTTGACTGCTAGGATAAACACATAAAACCGTAACTTATTTTTAAATGACTCTTTTTCTTTCAGAAACAGGTCAGTTGAATTATTATCAATCATTCTGAGGTTTTGCACATTTAACATTACACATTGTATATTGATTCCGACTGGTTTCGGCCAGGGCAACCACTTCAATTAGCAACACTAATCGACTCTGCCCTGATGCGCACGAAGATGAATTATGAAGCATATCTTCGCTACGAACTCCAACTGAGTTTGCATAATTATAGGAGATAGCATCAGGCATGCGGGCTTTTAACTGGTTGCGGTTAGCATTGAGATCAGCTTGTCGCTGCTTCTCAAAATCGCGCACTTTTAGGAACATACGTCTGTGTCACTCAGGCTACTGTGCTGCCAAATCCTCCCATCGAGAAGGCTCAATTTGCACCTTTTCATTTGGTGTTTCTGTACCGTTACCATGAGGTAACGGCGGTTTTACTCTCTTGCGACAACGTAAAAAACCGGCCAAGTGCGAGTCGGACTCGCGCACTGAGGGATCCGTGCCAACTTTAACTGAATTAGGGCATCCACTTACTTCTACTAAGTGAAATACCACAATATTTTATCGACTGCAAATATAACTTTGTATTTCATAGTGTTTGTATGAAGTACAAAGTTATGTTTGCGGTTGTAGAAAATGTGCTTTATCTCTAAAACTACTCGTTTGATCCCGTCCAAACCAATTTTCGTTGAAAGTATTTATTAAGATCTACATTACATATTTTTTTCAAAATTTACACTTGCTTGGTTTAGAAGTTAGATGGGGGGGGACGCCCATTTTACCACTTTGGAAGCGTCTAGCTATGAAACGTTAGACTTTAAAAGAAAATGGTTTTAGGAACCTCAATGTCATTTTAAAAGACCTATCCATAGACACGACATACGCATAGGTTTGACTAAAAAATTTTTTTTTGGTTTTAGTTTCATGTATGGGAGCCCCCCTAATATGTCATTATTTTTAATTTTTTGTATGAGAATCGGTAAGCGGTTAACAGGATACATCTTCCTACCAAAATTCAACAGTGTAATGCTTATAGTTACAGAATAAAATGGCTGTGACATACGGACGGACAGACAGACAGACAGACAGACAGACTTAACGAAACTATAAGGGTTCCGTTTTTTGCCATTCGGCTACGGAACCCTAAAAATGACTATGGAAAATCGCACAGCCCCTCTAGTAGTAACTATTCTCTAATCTGTGCTCTAGTGGTCAGTTGCAGAACTAAAAATTACCATTCCAACTCATGGTAACGGCACTGA
Source organism: Pyrausta purpuralis (assembly GCA_963924145.1). Lineage (NCBI taxonomy): Eukaryota > Metazoa > Arthropoda > Insecta > Lepidoptera > Crambidae > Pyrausta > Pyrausta purpuralis. The sequence goes on from OZ001650.1 coordinate 5,820,773, forward strand.
ACATCTTTATATCGGAGAAGTTCACCGCGCGTTTTCGCTTACCCTCTTGAGTTCAGAATAAAAGATGCGTGTCGCCACTCTCTTCTCCGCCATACGCGATACCTGACCGCACTAACAAAGCTGCCGAAGCATAACGTAAGCCTCAATGCCACCAACATTGACACGTCGCTGAACTTCGCTGTTACGCGTGTGTGTATCACTCAAGTTCAGCACACCACTTGATATTCAATATTTTACGCAGACATTTCATGTGGAAGCAGTCTAGTGTGCATATCTGGTGACGATACAAGCACCACGTCTCAGAGGGATTAAGAAGATTTGGCAGCATAATAGATATATAAACAGATACGAGTATTTTTATTGGCAGCTTAAGATAACGCGAACACATAATCTTGGAACACAGCTTGCTAATCGCGAATTCCGAGATTCGGTACCGCAGCACAGCGATTAGCTGCTGTGCTCCATCAATATCGGAAACTTTTCACTTGCTTCAAAGTGTCTTCATTAAGTTTGATGTCCAGGGTGTCATGACTATGACCGTCCAGAAACATCACCTCCGTCTTTTTGACACTGATTTTAAGAGCAACCTTGGAATACGCTTGGTGAAATTCTGACATGAGTCTTTGCAAGTCATCTGGGGATTCATATAATGATCTCAGTGATCAATGATGCGTCACTTTAGTGCGTGCCTTAAGTCTGGATAAGTTAAAGAGGCCGCCAGCAGTGCAAAATCGGATACGTATCGTGCGACCTTCAGACCTTCAGAGACAGACTGAAAGACTTCCTTGACGACTACTTCAAAGTATAAGGCGAACAACGTGGGTGCAATAACACATCCTTGTTTAACCCCACATGTTTCAACGGGGAAGACACTATATTACCGACCCTCTCAATGTTCGAATTTAAAATGACAATAAAGCTCCTTCAATTTCTGCTACACTGAGTCCAGATTACACCTCATAATAACTGTATACCTATGTTATAATAACCGTCCCTTAGTAATCGTCTTGTATGCAAGCTGTCAAACACACGACGTATATCGGCAATTGTTTGTGAGATGCTCTGCTTGGGTTGGCCTTCGGAGCTTATAGGAAACCTGACTAAGGTATTATAATATTGTTGGGACATTACTCAGGCATTAGTTTTTTCGTATATTATTAATATGGAAAAAGCCAGTAATTTGAACTCGTAGTAACTGGTATTTACAAGACTATTACTGCGCTGTAAGACCCCTTACACACTGTGACTTTTAGCATCGATGCAGTCGCGATGCTAATGCGCGTTAGCATCTGCATCGATGCTAAATTAAATCTGTTCATTCGTGAGTCGCGATGCTGAAGCGCGTTTTCAAAACGCGCGACTGAATCGATGCTAAAAGTCGCAGTGTGTAAGAGGTCTAAGTAATGACATTTATCTGATAATGTAAGCTTAGTCAAAGCTTATCCAGTCTCATATTTACCGCTTTTTTAGAAGAGAAAAGAAAGAACAGAAAATCTATTTGGCTTGATAATGTTTACAAGCTTTCTAATCGAATAAACTTTTCTGAACCATATTATAACTTCTACGTGAACATATTTTTATACGTATGGTGCTTTTTTCATCAAAGCACAATTGCGAAGCTAATTTTACTCCATTTCTCCATTAGTCCTGCATCGTCTGTCTCCTATTTCCCAAGCTCAATCCTTGGATCCTACTCCAAAACACGCGAGTACTTTGTAGCGTCGTCTTTGCCTGACACTTTCAGACTAATTTTAAGTTCACCAGTCTTATGTCAGTTCATCAGTTTATGCCGAAAATAAATAAAAAAACATTGGCTATATGAATTTTAAACTTTCACTTTCTTTGTATTCTAAGTCGAACTAAAAATAAATACTAATGTCTGTAATATGTATGATACCAGCCTACTTGTTTTAATTACCACGTTCAGAGGAGTGACAAAGACGGTAACATAAAATTAGGGATGACATCTGACAAAGTAAGACCCCAGCAATCTGCACTGAGCGAAGGACATGGGAATTAATTGACCATGAAACGCACGCGCTAGCTTAGCGGTAATCTGTAGTCATGTACTCGAGGAGGCTTTTATCCTTAAAGCTTTAATAGGATGTAGTAGAAGGTAGAGACAGACTGTAAAAATATAAAAATATGAATAGCTTAAGAAAAACAAAATAAGTTCCTGCGTTTGATCTCAGTTCGATTTTTGCATAACTTTGTCCGCGCAAATATCCGAAATGCCATACTTTTATCTCTACTTTCTCCCCTTAAGGGGACTTTTTACCAACATCAAAAAAGGAAGAAATCAAATGAATGTGTATGTATGTTTATCGTTGGATTTTTATAATTTTAGAGAATGTTGATATAATAAGGCTTCCAAACAAAAAATTTCGTAAGCATACATAGTTTGTATGGTAAGTTTGTCTGCGGATTTTTCGGAAACGAGAAGTCTGAACAAGATGATTCTTTTTGAAGTCAATTAGGAAAATTTCAACTTAGGATGCAGCAGTAACTAAAAATCAATAAATAAAAATGGGTAGTAACTAAAAATCACAAAATAAAAATGTATTTTGAAGTGCATGATGTCAAGCTTACGTAAAAACAGCCCACGCACATTATGCAACGATTTAAAAAGAATTCGTTTCTCCTAAATACTGCCTGCTTTGACTGCCAGTATATGTATCACTGTATATGTGTACATGCACGGGACGATGTTACCTTTCTATTTTGACATGTTTTAAATTTGTATTGTAATTGAAATTTGTAATTGGTTCACTTGTTGACATAAATAAATTAATTAATAATGTAAATAGAAAACAAATGCGTTATTTTAAGCTTTTTAGTCAGTTCTTTGTAGGCGGTAGAATTTGTCAAATATTTTTTCGACTTTTAACTGTCCGCTTTCACGGCATAATACGTATTAATATTTTATTAAACTCATTGATATCACACCTTGTTTCGTCAAAGAATCACACTATAAACTTAGGTAGTAAATCACACTTTCGTTTAACACCTAAGATGTGATCACTACACCCCGACGCTTCACCAAAAAACTGTTCGCAAATTTTCCCGCTGAAGACACATATACACAATATACTGGTAGTAGTTAAGAACTGTTTGTAACAGAGTACGTACGTCGTCGATTAACAATTGCGCCCTTGTTAGCTAGCTGAGGCAAATAGGGTATTGTTGTACCCGCCATGGCAGGCGAGGGTTAATTGTGCATGAACCCTTGCATGAACCAGACGCGACGCTTGTCACTGAGCTGCACATTCTAAAGCCTATGAACGCCATCGATTTTAGAGCTTATATTTACTCTATTTCTGTCACCGATAAAAATTTGACAAACGAGAAGAGTAGGCATAATAAAAGGGACATTGAGTTAAAAGAGTATATAATTGTGAAAGGAGCAAAAATTTATCAATGGTCCTACAGAATATACATAGTAGGTCACAGTGCTCTAAAATGCTTTAACTCAGATATATAACTCCAAAGTTATAATCCATACATACATTGATATACATTAACTTTGACGACCTCCGTGATGTAGTGGCTAAGCATGCTGGATTTCAAGGCGTGGTCGCTCCGAGGTTCCGGGTTCGATTCCCGGTCGGGTCAATAAAAATGTTATTTTTTGGGTCTGGGTGTTGTAGTACCACCGTTGTGTGTGACTTCCATAACACAAGTGCATTAGCTAGCTAGTTACTTTGGAATCATAACAATGAATAGGATTGGTGTCCAATATTTATACAATGTCAAGATCTATGACACATTTGTCTGCAATACATTGCTGGTTCGATGTTTTTGGTAAGTAAAGAGCAATACATTTATTTTATAATATAATTAATTAAAACCCATTAAGAATTGATTACTGGATACTAAAAAGGCCTATATAAAAATTTTTGCTCCGATAACAGGCCTGTATATGAAGGTCCTATAGTAGGAAGAAAATTTTACAAAACATGATTTCTGCAAAAGTATTTTTTCTGTATAATTATTTCATGCAAACATTGAGCTTACATATTATATTTTTGAAACACCATAAAAAGATTCAACCACTTTGCTCCAGTAAATTGAACTAAGGCATGTAAGTAGATAAATTCGTACACAAACATTTTTCAGCAGTTAAATTATTGTGATATTCCTGTCTTTCTGGATCTTACTGAATGGATTAAGAACTGACATCATTCAAGTCACAAATTCTACAAGAAATGTTACATTTTTACACAATCCATCCTCTTAAAATCGCTCTTTCCAAACCAAACAACTACTAAGATATTCTGTAACATAATCAGAATCCCCTTATTCCCTGGCTGCGAACCAAATGATAACCATATTTTTTCCGCGCATCATATTCCTATTTTACGGTAAAAAACCTTTCGAATGTATTCCACGCGGTTGCCAGCATAAAAAATGTAAATATTAAGTAAGCTTTCGTAGAACATAATCTCGGAACCCCCATCTCTCTGTACTAAGAAATAAGGCGTTTTGCAGAAAGCATTTCATAAGGGAACCCTATTGATAAAATATTCAAGAGCGTCGTCTTTCGTAAAACAGCTTTGATTGTGTATAAAAACTGCAATCGTAAAGATGCTACGGTCCGCGTAGTAGCCTTGCTACGACGTAGCAATTCCGTAGTTCAAGTTTCGTAGCAAGATTTTTGTTCGTGCCTTATTTAAACTCACATTCCCCCACGATTTAGTTCGCTCGTTTTGATTTCAGTTCATTTCTTTAAGTTTACATGATGCCTAATAGCCTCAAAGTAGACTTTCTCGGTAAATAAGCTATTTAACACTAAAATATTGGTTTAGCCGGACGCAAGGCAATTCCGAACGTTGGATTAGCCATTTTGCTTGGTTTCAGCTAGATTTTCAATTAGTTTTTAAACAAATGTCGTAATATGTCGGGTCGGTAACAAATAAAATAAAAGAACAAAATAAAATAGTTGCAAGCGATAGAGATCCACGTTATTATAATTTTATTAGTATATGTGAAAGTTATCGAAACGTTACCAAATGGTTCTGAATCGGTGGGTTGTACTTCCTGAGATTACTAAACACACGAATTATAAATGACGAGATACGCAGCAGAACTAAGGCAACGGACGTAGGCCTGAGAATCAGTAAGCTCAAGTGGCAATGGGCAGGCCACATTGCGCGAAGAACTGATGGCCGTTGGGGCAGGAAAGTTCGAGATTGGAGACCCTTCGATCAAAGACGCGAAGTAAGACGTCCACTGACAAAATGGACAGACGACCTTGTAAAGATCGCAGGATCTAACTGGATGCAGAACGCTAGTGATCGGTCGCTGTAGAAAGCCGTTTGGGAGACCTATGTTCAGCAGTGGACATCCTTTGGCTGATAATGTTGATGATAATAATAAACACTCTGCACTTTTACAAATCATCATTCATGATATTTTAAGGACGTCGTCTGTGACTTTATAAATATGTTGATAACAATGTTTAACCTTCAGAAGTATTAACCGTAATTTGAAAGTTACTTTACTAAAGAAACACTTATTAATTTACAACTCATTAATTTAATTGTAATGAAAATAGGTTAAGCTGTGTGAATAAAATGTCGGTCTCAGTAGTAAAGATTAGCTCATTACAAACTATGTCAGTAATGAGTAAGTTTGTGAGAATATTTATCACTTTTGAAATTTATTATATAATATAATGTTTCAGCTGTAGATTAATGTAAAATAAGTAATAGTACTTATTTTACATTAATCTACAGCTGAAAATTAAGATTTAGGAACTAAACAACATTGATTAATATTTCATACAGACGATAATAAAAGGATAATCATTTTACAAATTGCTCATTCACATTATATTAAAATTTAAATACATTTAATACAAATCGAACTCCAAAAATGTCTTCTGTCTTCGGCCACCGCCTGACCGCGACAGAAAATGACTGAGACCGCCCCAAAAAATCTGTTTCTGATTTATCGCTCGCCCTGAGAACCCATAAATACACCCCTGTCGCGGCCAACTTCAGAAATCGGTTTGTGATACGGAATTTTTGCCATCGAGTGGATGTAGGGCCTAGATTGCAGAGCAGGGACTTTTAGATTTCAGGTTCTGAGATCCTGAGTTTATTAAAAATAAGTATTTTTAACATAAATTGCACTTGTAAAAAAACAACTGTGTTAGACAAGGAATCGAACCCTGTGTGTTACGCTATACGAGCGCATGCTTATTACTATATTTACAATTTTTTTAGCATTTTCGCGTATCTGGCTCCTATTTCGTGGCTTATCCGCTCGATTAGAGTTACGCCCATCATTGCTCTCTCTCTATTCCTACTGCGCAACGCAGGTATTCACCTGGATTTATTGTAAGGGTCGTTGTTTCCATTCCGTGGTTGAAGCCACAACAAAACAACAAAGGTTATGGAGTGACGACCATGGGCCAACACGCGCGGTATAGTCCGTCCACAACTTTTGAATGGACGATACCCAGCGTGTCGCTGGGAAGCAGGACGGAACGGGATGAAAGTGGCACGGCAGAGATGTAGATGGATAAATATGGAGGAGGCCTATATCCTTAACGGAGTGAAATAAAGGCTGCCATGGATGGATAAATGGATGGCCTCTATTATAAATATTGCATAGGATTGTAGAAATTGAGAAAAAAGGGACAGCTTTTGGACTTATTTCTAAATTAAATAAGTATGTAGCAAGAGTATATAGAAGGACAGAATGGTGTAAACAGCCTACATAAAAATCCACTAAAAATTAAAGTCCCTTTGTGTAACAAAAACTGTTTTCCTCTAGAAACTCTACGTTCCCATCTCATACAGTCGAATACGCAAATAAATGCAAATAAACATCCCATCGTTCGATTGAGTATTGAAGTGATGCCGAACGTAGGCAATGTACGAGTTCGTCCCGAATACACCCTTGATATATCCGTGATAGATTTGTGATACGTTATTTCCTATCCGCACAAATCAATTCCGACGACATGAGATGTGCGGATAAATAAGCAAAGGCCCGACAGTAACCGATTAGATCAAGCCACTGCAGGCACGTACTATATTGGATAAACGTCAAACCTGACATATGGGGGATGCCTGCGTGTAGTGTACGTCTTCTTATATGCGCGGTGAGTAGTCCAAGTTATGTACTGAGGATGAGAACACACAGCACGGTTTTCACCCGCACCCGCCGCGGTCGTGGGAGAGCGTATTTATTTCAAAATTCGGAAGCCAGCCGGTTTTTGTCCCGCAGTCGCCGCGGCTGCGATTTTCAAGCTTGTTTTAACTAAACCGCACGATGACGCGGTGTTCTTACGCTAAGAACAGCATTTTTGCTATGGCCCCAAAGGTATATAATAATATACCAAGCTATATTAAAGAATGCAATGAGTTTGTGGCCTTTAAACAAAGACTTTTTATGTTTCTCAAAATGCTGAGTGCATTTTACTATTTTAGAATGTTTTTAACACTCACAGTGTCATATTTTATATTCATAAAGATGAAAATAAGAAACCAAAAATTTTGCGCACGGGCGGGTCTTGAACCAGCAACCTTTTGGCTGACTGGGCCAAATGCTCTTACCAATTGAGCTACCGTGCTGACAGTTCAACCCTGCGAAATTTGTGGACTCTAATGAAAACGTCAATTGTGTGACGCTTAGCGCCATCTAGCTGTCTGTCCATGAAACAGATGGCCATCTTTATGAATCATTTTACTCTGTAAAGGAATTCCTAGAATTTCGACCACCTAATAATGAAGCCTCACATGTCCGTTTGACTGCCTGCCAGTAATTTAATTTGATTGACATGATATTTAATTTAATACGATTTTATGTAATTTTATGGATGTTGTATTATAATATTTATTTGTAGATTCCGTTATTTATTGTTAATTTTGACATGTATTATTTTTAACCGACTTCAAAAAAGGAGGAGGTTATCAATTCGACTGTATGTTTTTTTTTATCATCATTTTTTTTTGTATGTATGTTACCTCATATCTCAGTCGTTTGTCGACCGAATCGAAAAATTTTTTCACCTACTTAGAGGATATACCTTCTAGTTGGTCTCATTATTTCCATTTTGGGATCTGATGATGGGATCTTGGTGTGTTCGAGGGAAACCTTCAAATTTTAAAGGCACGTATAGTGTTTCTTTACTAGAATCTTAATGTTGACGTGTTGTTACGTCTGATAGTCAACATTTTGTGGGGCTGAGCTGATGGTGGAACTCCTTAACGCCTAGGAGTTCAGTAATTATAATGACACAACTTATGATAGGTAATTTGTAGCTTCGTAAAAAAATATAATCATAAGGTGCAACTCCCCCCCCCCCCCCCTCTTATGTAATCACTAAAAATAAAGAAATAAAATAAACTTTTAAAAAAAGTAAAAACAAAATGCACTAAAAAGTCTTAAATAAACTCTTTACCATTGAAAGGAAAGGAATCCGTTTTAGGCAAACAATTTCTTTTTGGAGTCGGTGCTATCACTTTGACCATCAAGCATCAACTATCACAGCACCGACTCCAAAAAGAAATTGTTTGCCTAAAACGGATTCCTTTCCTTTCAATGGTAAAGAGTTTATTTAAGACTTTTTAGTGCATTTTGGTTTTGAAGTCGGTTTTAACTTTTTTTTAAAGTTTATTTTTCTTCTTTTATAATTGGACATTTGTATGCCGCTGAGGCTGATGGCAGCGCACACTCTTCACACATTATTTATACACTTAACTTCGATTTACCTGTGTATCAAAAAATAAATTATTTGATGAACTTACGGCAAGGTTTTCACCTGCGCCCGCCGCGGCCGCGGGAGAGCGGTTTAATTTCAAAACTCACGAGCCTGTGGGTTTTTGCGGCCTCACAGTCGTCTCAGCTGCGATTTTTAAGCTAATTGTACCTAAACTGCCCGACGACGTGGTGTTCTTAGACTTATAGACCTACACAAAATATCATTTCATGTGCTGCCCTTAATCCCTCAAGCGTATGTGAACGAGACACAATGCAAATTCTATTGTTATGCGGTTGCCTGCAACCGCTCGGGTGTTGAAGCATTAAACAAGTAATGATTAGTTGAAGTAAAAACACTTTACGACATTTATTTCGTACGCATTTATTTAAAACCACACGCCTGGACGTTTCGCATGCTTCACAGCATCCATGGTCACAGGCAAGAAGACTAAGGTAAGTTTATTTGTCATTACGAAAATAAAACTACCATCACTTACTAATATTATTATTTCAATGAGTAGTATTCGCGTAAGCTTCAGGACCAAATACAAGTAATGTCAAGATTTAATTTAGCATCGATGCAGTCGCGCGTTAGCATCGCGGCTGCATCGCTGCTAAAAGTAGCGCAGTGTATAAAGGTTATCATTTTTCGACTGCACCAATGCTAAAGCGCGTTAGCATCGCGACTGCATCGCTGCTAACAGTCGCAGTGTGTAAAGGGTCAAACGTATGACGTTTCAAAGAATTATTTAAAAAACGATAAGACTGCAAATTCTGATCTCTTTAAACCTCAACACCTACATATCCGTCCATTTTGTATCGCTACCGCTTGTATCCTCGTCCTTGCATCTTCCTCATCCATTCTGTGACAATCGCGTTAGATGTTTGCTATCGAGCTCATGTTACGATGTCCGATGCATTACAATGGCCACATTACCCAGCGGTATTAATCGTTCATGTGGAGACAGTTTGTAGATCAACTACCAAGATGAATCATCTGAGTTTCAATTACAGTTGACTAAAAACATTAAAATAGCAACTTAAGATATGTGCTCTAGCTTTAAACATGATTTTTATAAGGATTTTGATACCTGCACAAAAGTTTTGAACTTGTTTGAATTCACCAGGTATCTTGTCAAACTTTGTTTCAAGGATTATCTAATGAGTTTATATAGCTTTAGAGAAATCCGTGGACAAACATACAAATATAGAAACACTAGTGGACCTCGCGACTTTTCGCGCGTTTTGAGATTGCTCCTTCCCCTCCCTTTGTATCATAATACCTTTCTCGATAATTCAGCTATCCAAACAAAAATATTTTTTAAAATGTAGTTCTTGAGATTAGCGCGTTAATACAAACAAACTCTTCAGATTTATAATAATAGTATAGATACAAACATTCATATTTTAACGTGTTAGGCTTCCAAGCCTTACTAGATCAATCTTCTTAAATATTATAAGATTTCGACGATATGACAGACAAACACAATGAAGATAAACAGATAATTGGTTCAACGCCAGATCATTTATTTTTTCAATTTGATAGTCGAGACATTTGGCCATTCCACCTGATGTAAAGTACAATGCGGCCTAAGATGGACCATCTCTACCTAGTATTAGCCTATTCACTCTCTGTCTTTAACCAAAATCACAATAGCATCTCATAAAAGTCATCACCGCAACACATATGTTATCAGGCCAACAGTTTGACCAGATCGAAAACCCCAACCATTAAACCACACATTAAAAACCTGAATGGCGAGGGAAAAAGAGAAACGTTACTACAAATTATTCTAAATGGGCGTTCATTTCAGCAAATAGCCGTACGTCCGAAGAAATATCGTCTGTAATCAGCCTACAGTCATCCGATTAGCATCTCCACTCGACTTTCTAAGCTGATAAAAACGTGGGTAAACACGAAAAAGGTTTCAAACGTGCCCGGATCTAGGCAGACACGATACAAGATAGCACTTGTAGGCAGAGTACTTGCAAAATATTCACGAAATTGAACCTAATTCAAAACGATATGGAACTATTTCTTGTTACTTTTTGCAAAAAGTGGTTTTCTGAGGCCCTATTTTTTAATTATTCGCTTGAATATGGCAATGTGATTTACGTATGAAAACTAATTAAAATCAACGGAAATCACGCTAAATAAAGACGTTTAGTTTTCAGAAAAATCTGTTATCTTATTTAAAGTCACCCACGTGTGGAATTTTATCACTTTCATTGTAAAATCGGCCATTAATTAATTAATATCACACGCCATCTTAACGCAAGCAATTCAAAAATAGGAACCACGGATTTCTCATCCAGAGAATTGTGATAAGATATTAGATTTCAATTATTGCAACTTGCAGCAGGTAAAATCTATACCAAATTATAAAGCTGAAGAGTTTGTTTGTTATAACGCGCTAATCTCAAAAACTACTGGACATCATCAATCATTTTTGTGTTGGATAGCTTATATTTCGAGGAAGGCTTTAAGCTATAAAATAGGCTTCGACGAAAGGGGAGGGAGCAAACTCAAAACGCGCGGACGAAGTCGCGGGGTACCGCTAGTGTCAAATACCTACATGACCTACTCAAGTGTGCATAGTCACAGTAGGTCAGTTAAATCTGTAACAAAATGGGATCATAAGTACTTGACACGACTACAACAATTTTAATATCAGCAAACTGAAACAACTTGTTACTAAATCGCCTAAGAAAAGTAAATTACATTTTAAGACACCATTTGCATTAATTGGAGGAGCCAAAATAAAAAACCAAAACTTTAATCCGTAACAGTGTCTAAGTTCAGCAAAAAACTATTCACTGTTCTCTAGAAGTAATTTATTTAAGCGAGAACCATTGTGTTGTAGGGAAAATAGGTCAGTTTTTTTTGTCGCGGTCTACAATGGGAGAGTTTTATTCGAGAATCGTATAAATGCAAGTTGAAGTGCAGTGGCATAAAATACGCCAAGGTTAGGACGGCTGGTGAAATAATGACGCCTTCGTAATACTCTTTTGGAACCTTGTGTCGAACTTGAGTCATTACTAAATGACTCTTCTTTGTTCTGCAGCTGATAGATTTAAGTAGCAGAAACTTTTCAGTTTCATTATTTTGCTCCTCAATCATTTATATATGAACTATGGCAGGTAAGCGAAATACTACCACGATTTTGAAATAAAACACACAATATTAAATCTAGAGCGCCAAGCTGCTTCTCATGAGAGACACAAAACTAAAAGTCGATTTAACCAACGTCAGATAGGATTTATCCAACCGAATAAGTAAAAAACGATCGATTTTAAAATGCCATTTTTTAAATAATCCCTGACGAATAGGAAACGTTTTCAAATTACGCGTTTAGTATTATACAAATATTCTACAAATTACCCTTATCTGGCGTTGGTACCTATATTCAATTATAAACTGTTAAACTTCGTCATCACGAGATCATTTTTAAAGGTTGAGTGTTATTTTAGAGTATAAGAAAAGAATAGTCTTGTGCAGAAAAAAAATGAAGATTGAAAATTAAAAGACAATATTGTTCGATATCAAATGGGATGGAAACAAAAAAACATCGGTTTAATTCCATCTTAATCTTTATCCGAAAAGGCGCTTAACTTCTTCCGCCCGAGGTCGGCATTATCCCGGATAGTTTCCTTGACGCTGGCTTCATTATCTCTCGCCTCATTAATTTGAGGCCGGATTGCGATTGGCCAGAATTAGAAATGTAAAGCAGCGGTGAAATGAGCTTTCGACAACAGATCTGACAGGCCCTAAGCATTAATTAACCCTGGGGAAATCTTTCTTCTATTCAAATGAGACAATCCGATTCGTCATGGGAAATTTGAAGGAATAAATGAAAAATGAATCATTATCAAAACCATTAATACACAAGTCACAAAATTAAAATTAAAAAAAAATCATAAACTAATTTATTGTTCTTCATTTTATTTCTAATAAAAACAAAATAAAAAAAACATTATGTAACATTTTCATAAGACTATTAGAATGGCCAGTAACAACGAAAAATAGGACTGTGTAATTCTTTAACTTGTTATTGTGTAACGTACTTATATTTTATTTTTTTAACATCCGTATTTATGCATTCCAGCTACGGAAGTATCGACATAGTTCCCTGTAAAACAACCAGCTGAGATAAAATTGTTGTTTCCGTGTTTTGTTGATTGAAAAGAGTTATTTAAGATAAATTGCAATTGTCTACGCTAAATGTCAAAAATGTTGACCGCAGGCTAACTTTTTTATTGTATTAATATTATTTTTACAAACCTTTCTCCACTTACAAACGACTTGAATTCCATTTGAATGCGCCTTATCTTTATTTTGCTAGGTCTGTACAAAGTAAAAGAGTATCCCCAGACCGCTCTGCCCCAACTTTCGCATTGAGTTTAAAGTTTGCAGCTTAAACGAATTAAGCTGCTCAAGGCAACGACCTCGCCCTGCAGTTACCATTTGATTGGAGAAAAACAAGTAAATACAGGTAGGTATGGAATTAGGTGGACATGAAATGATGTACCTACACCATGAAGTAATACCGATTACTATTGCTTTAGGTTAAGCTTCGTAAAGTTTCAACAGAACTTCGTAGTTCAACACGAGAACTCTGCTTCTTATCGGACTCATTATAACTATAATCTGATTTTTATTGGAATGACAGCTTCAATTTGGCTTTGGCTCCAAACCACTTTGGCTTTCTTAAATGTTGCAAGCGTTAGTGCAAAAGTATTGTGACGATTCGATTCGATTTTGTGCGATTAATTAAACTAGTGATATGAGTTTTCAATAATCAGATTTTATTTATTTAGATGCAAAACATTGTGTGTGACAAATCTTACATAGTGACAAATCTTTAGTTTTCCCTTGCAATACAAAATAGTTGTGTATTTTTTACTTATTCCGTCATAATACCTCTTTCTATAATTTATTAATTTATAATTGATATTGATGATACTTGTAGAAGATTTTGAAACAGATTGTTATTTTGTGGACTATGTTAAATTTTTATTTTATTCCATCCTAATAGTATTTTTGCAAAACACAAATTCAAATTATTACTTATTAATTATTCTATAATAACATAAAAACAACGACTAAATAAGTTTACTTCTTCGATTATTTAGGAACATCACTGTTTTTTGAATTTCGAAAAACTGGCTACCCTAAATGTGATTTTATCTATCTAATTAAAAATCAGAGGATTAGGTATGTGGTACCAATTTAATAGCCTCAAATAATACAAAAAAATCAAGACAATTAAACACCCTGTCTTCAATTTAATGAAAATTAAAAGCACATAACAAAATTCCTCTTGCAACTCGTATTAAACACCGCAGTTTTCCCAACTTAACCGACTGTTTTCGACTCTATGCTTAATAAAAATACGGGTTGATTTTCACTTGTCTGGGGTGCGTACAGTTCGTCGACAATGGGGATTCCAGCTATGGTCGCCTATTGTCATATTGTCCCTTATTGTCCTAGCTAGGGAGAGCCAGCGAATGTTACTGAATGTTATTAAAAATTCCAACGAGAAAACCTTCAGGGCATACTCGTATTTTGCCGTCACTACATGATATATTGTTCATAACGTCGAATAATATTTTAAGCAGCTCTTGCGATAGACTATCTTTTTGTCTTCTTAAACGTTCTTATACAAGTTGCTTAAAGGAAATAACTCATTTGTGAAATGGGATTACACCTATATTATTTGTTTAATACATATTGTATTTAGCAAACTTGATTTATTTTAGGACACATAGAAGTTCTTTTCAATGATACTCCGTATTCATGGTGCTGGCAATACAGTGCTGAAATATCGGAAACCCATTAATAATAAGGTATAGTCGCCAGCATATCAGGTTATCCACTTTTGTTGCAAACTAGCCAATTTAATAGTAATAGTCCCCCTAGCCGATGACGACTACGTTGGCCAGTCGCTACGACTAACCGACTGCGCGGGACATATTAAAGTGCACAAGTGTGTGCTCAAACACAGGTGCACTCTCTATTCCTTTCGCTCTTATAGTCCGATGAGACAGCAATCTGACACGACTAGAGAGAGTTCAGACGCAGGAGCAACGGCTTTACGTGCTTTTCCGAGGCACGGGGGTGAAACACCGCCAACTTACACACTCCTGGCTACCCTAAGAATTTCTGAACAGAAAAACTCAAGTATCTATTTTTAGCCCGACCTGGGGATCGAACCCGGGACCTCTGGCGCAGCCGTCGCTTTAAAGTGCGACCCTCCTACCGCTGCGCCATCAAGGCATTTAAAAGTTAGCCCATATTACAGCTGTTGTCCGTACAATTTAAAAAAAAAACCACCGGAAAATTGTTCATTATAAAACGTAACTCTCTTTTTATGGATTTATAGTCCAACAGGGGATTCTTATTGTTTCGCTATGTCTGTCTGTTTACCTCAAAAACAAGTTTAGATATGATATTGAAACTGTAGTAAAATATATATTGATTTTGAGTGACTCTTTGAGCTGTTCAAAGCTGTGCACCATAGAATTATATAACCAGTTTTGTGTAATAACTTCGGATATTTTGGGGAAATCAAAATCATAAGGGAGGAATCAAAATCAGATTGATTAAGATTGCCTTGGAATTTGCTATGTAGCATGTTAGCATGTCCACGGACCCTTCGTGCGTGAGTCCAACTCGCACTTGACCGATTTTCAGCTACTCGGCAATCTTCCTAAGTCACAAACATAATACTACTTTGGATGTGTAAACATCCTAAGTCAGCTAGGTACTGATTACTACAACTGATGCATCTATCCAACTATCCGTGACTCCATAAGCCAATTAGTTACCCATAACTCAACAAGCATCACATCGCGATGCAAGATAGCATCACGCAACGCGCAAATTGCTTGCTGCAACATCAGTTGGCAAACCTCTCATAAATATAAACCGATTCCCTTCCAAAATTCAGCTGCAATCTGAATGGGTACAAAGCTTGTGTACACTTGTTATGGACGAGTTAATAGGCTAGGGCCCGTGAAAGCATAAAACTCCTCTCAATATTGCGTCGGTCAAATATAAATAACGATGCTGACCTAACACGGGTGACTGTTACACCGAACAGAATTTGCGAACGGAAGATCCGTAAACATCAGTGAATTATTTGTGACTATAGTCTAAATTCTCACATTTCAATTGAGCTCTATCGATCAGATGCTTAATCTTTTCTAATGTTGATCGGCTTTAAGTATCACAATTAATTACCTATTTCAGTTCTGTGCCTTCGGCTTGACCTTTCGGAGATAACCTACCTTACCCAGTGTACACACCAGCTAGCTACTTACTCCCTTTCGTCTCGTGTGTGCGGTGATTGCGGGTCGTTGACCCCGCGCTCGCGGCATTGCGGCGGCAGCAGGCGTGCGGGTGAAGTTCGCGCGCAAACCTCAGTACGCTAGCGTGCGCACGTGCTACTACTTGCTCTGACAAAATGTAAAACTCGCTACGATACAGTGTTAAAAGTATCATTTCAAATTGTTGTGATCGAGTTTAACGTTGTTGTAACGTTTTGTAAATAGTTTGAGAAGGATTTATCGAACAAGGTGGTAAGTCGTTTCTCTTTTTTATGTCTTTTGTGTGTGTCGTGTGTTTTAGATGCGGCTATTGGATTATTGGTGCGCATATATGTGACTAATTATTTTACGTTTGGCGAACATACCATTCACAAACGATCACTATGCTATACGATGCGTCGGCCATACAGCCACTGTCGTGCATATTTGCCAACTCGCTCAGACACCTAAACGCTAAAACGGCCAAAATAGAAGCGACGCGGCCCAATGTATGAGCGGCGCGGCTCACCGTTTGACCGTGCGTGACGCCTCACGTTTGAGCGGCGCGTCTCAAAAATTGGGCGGCGTGGCTCGTATCGCGGGCGGCGCGGCTCGTTAGTTTGAGCCGCACAGCTTGACATGTTTATCCGCGCAGCTCGAATTGTTGAGCGGCGTGGCTCGAATATTAGAACAATGCCTAATGACTTGCATAAACATTTTTTATAATTGGGACCTATAGCTTGCATTGCTGGTTCTTGTGACCTTAACCCCATTTGTATCTTAACCCACAAGTTATTTTAACTTAGTTTGGCACGCAGTGATAGTTTCCATCTCATGCAGATGGCGCAACTTAAGGAGTTTATCACTTTGGGGAATCTGTTGGACGAGCGTGGAGAATTGGACCAGGAAAAAGTGATCCAAGACCGAATCAAGCTGTTGTTACAAGAACATCTTCCTGAAGGATGGACTAGCTGGAAAGTGTGCAGATCAACAAGTAAGAAATCTTAGGGGGAAGCTCGAAGCAAATTCCTTAAACAAGTTATTGTTTGCTTTACCGACCGTTGTATTAGTGCGTGCCTTCAACCCTGAGGCAGACCACCTCCATCCGAACCACCACCGACCACCATCCGAAAAAGCTTATAGAGAAATTTCATCTAGGCTGCTGGACTGGCCCTTTACCCGAGCCCTAAAGCCCGCTATAGCTAACCGAATAAGGGGTTCAGTAGTCCGAACGGAACTATTTAAAGAGTCGATAAAGAGTCTTAGACCACTTTATCACACAAGAGCCGAAGCCAACAAAATTTTAATGGGTAGCTTCTCGAAATCGGAGGAAACTAACCGAAAGAGGAGAAGTACTTCTTCCTGTAGCGGTGACACAGCTCAGAAAAGGAAAAAGGTAGATTTACCTCCAGCAAAAACAGTGGAGGAATTAGAAAAGCGGATGGAGACGATGTTTTCCTTTAAGCTGGAGAAAATTGAAGGCCGAAAAACGAATCGGAATGCCTGTCCGACGTTTCCGAATATTAGGCAGACGGCTGTTCTTCGAAAGCGCCTAACCTAGAGGCTGATCTACAACTTTCTGAGGTACAGTCCCTGTCGTTGTTGAGGCCTAACCCCCCATGCCAGCGCCTACCCCACAGATAATGTGGGGGGGCATTGAGAGTCAAAGACTGGGAACGGATAAGTGGAATTGAATTCGGTATAAGGAAGTAGAAAGTTTTGCATGCGGCTCCAGTGTTTAACACCCTAAAGGTCAACACCGAGCTGGACAATCTGCCGCAGCAACCGTCGCCGGCTTTAATTAGAAAGGACAGCATACCGGGTACAATTACCCACGGCTTGCTATAAAACCGCAAGGTTTTAGCCGATTGGCCAAATGCCGTTATACGTAAGTGCGCCGGTGTGGAGTTAAATAAAAATTTGGGTGATATCTTCTCCTGGGTATTTGGGTGATCCTTCTATCAGGCCAGATATTACAATATGTCGGAAAGCACTCAAAGGCAAGAATGAAGCTCTCAACGAAGCTCTGCATGCAATTTCACCGTCACCAACCCACCTATTTGAGGAGAAGCTTCTGGGTACTTTCTTAAAGGACAACGGTGGTCAGTCGCAAGTTTTTCTTTATTTTAAATATTCGGGAAGAAAGATTCATTTCGTAGACCAACCGCAACCACCTAGGCAGTTCGAGGCACTTTTTGGGAAGAGCTCGCCTCTCCGCGGCAAGTAGCGCTGCGTCAGCCCGTCCAGGAACCCGACCGGCGGAAGATTTTAGGAGACCATATGGAACGAAGTCTGGCACTAAGAGGCGCACTCATTTCGGCAAAGGCAAAGAGAAAAGACCTGGTCGTAAATATTGTCAATTTTCGGGGCGGGCAGCTGAGCATGTTTTTGCTACAGTGGCAAGAAGTAGGAGCCCCAGAAACGATATTAAAAACAATTTCTGGATACTCAATACCGTTCACGACCAAGCCGCCCTTCGTTCCACTTTACAAAAACCACTCAAGATTCTCATCAAAACCCTCTCTAGCGATGGACAACGAGCACAAGATACTTCTTAGGTCAGAAGTGGTGGAGAAGTGCGAAGTAGCCAACGGGCTCCTTTCTCATATGTTTTTGATTCCAAAGACAAACGACAAACTGAGACAGATTTACTGCGCCTAAATGCCTTTCTCTCGCCACCAAAATTTCGATTGATAAGTCAGAATCAAGTGCCAAATTTTCTAAATCCAGGAGATTACTTATGAAAACTAGACATCAGTCAGGCGTACCTTTACGTATCTATAAAAAAAGAGTCATCGGCACTACTTAGCTTTCAGTTACGCGGGAGTCGTCTACCAAATGACCTCACTTTCTTTTCGGCTTGAGCAGTGCAGCACTGGCCTTTTCCTAAACAACAAAGTGGCTAGCAAGATTTCTGAGAGAATAAGGAATTTGTGTTTTAATTAAGTTATACGACTTCCTGTTCGCACATCATGACCCGAATATTCTGGAACGCCAAATAAAGGACGTCATAGGACTCTTTCAAAGTCTAGGGTGGTGTGTGAATTGCAAAAAATCGATTGTAAAGGCCACAAATCAAATGAAGTTTTAGGGAAACAGTTGGAACTGCGCAAAAAATCAGAAGAAGCTCCCAGACGTGAAAGTAGATCGGCTGATAAAGGACCTGGAGGAAATATTGGATTCAGGCCTGTGGTCTTGGCAAACAGGCAAGCACAGCACAGCTCTCATAGGCAGGCTAGGTTTTGCATCCCTCGTGGTATCTCTTGGCCGTTTACACGCCAGGCACATTCAGCGAGCAAGTCTTAAGCTATTAGAGAGTCAATCACGACGATGTCACGGTTCCACAGCAATCTCTTCACGATCTCGTATGGTGGATTCAGAACGCAAGAACCTCAGGAGCCATTTTTCAACCGGATCCTAAAATATTCATCGTCACGGACGACCGATTTAAGCTGGGGGCACAGGTGAATGATCAACACCTTTCGGTTGTCTGGTCAGAAGAACAACTAAGTTGGCACATAAATAGAAAGGAGATTTTTGCCGTTCTAAAAGCCATAACTGAAATGCGAGAAACGATATCGGGCCAGTCGGTTATGGGCCAGTCGGTTATGGTCCAGTCCGGCAACAGAACGGTGATTTCTTATTTACGAAACCAGGGTGGGACAAGATCAGTAGTTCTCTTAGAAATGGCAAGGACTATACTTCTTACAGTAATAAGTCTAAGAATAGAGATCCACTTATTTTACTTACCAGGTCGTTACAATTTAATCGCCGACAACTTATCAAGGGGCAACCTCTTACCAAACTGATATCTCACCGAAGCAGTGACCAGGAGGATATTTTTGAAGTCGAGTGTACCACAAATATATTTGTTTGCCACTAACCGTTCGAAGGTAGTGCCGGAGTATGTGTCACTGAACGTGAAGGGCTTTTAGGCTCGCTTCACCAACGCATTCAGCCAGGAGTGGCATTTCAATCTTGCCTGGGCCTTTCCACCCCCACCACTGATACCAAGAGTTCTTCAACATCTCAATGTTTCCTCAGGGGCTTACCTCGTGGTGGCTCCTCGCTGGAAAGTTGCCTTTTGGAGAAGCGACCTAAAACGCAGAGACTTGTAAGCACCTGACAAGATATACTATCTAAACAGCAGTCTTCCACCACCGAAGGTGAAAGATCTATGTTTAGAGGTTTGGAAAATAGAGGCTGGAGCAGGATTATAGAAGGTCTTGATCTAAAAGACATAGAATCAATCCAGTCATCATGGCGTAGTTCTACTTGGCGCACCTACCAGTCTGCATGAAAGCAGTCGGTTTTGTGGTGCAAGCAAAAGCGGCTCAACCATCCAGCCCACAAATCTGAAAAATCTTGCTGCCTCGACGATCCTAGTACATAAATCGGTTAAACTCACCTTAGGAAGTCCAACTCAGGAAAGACGATTGCGTGATCACCCGTTACTGACAGCCATGATTAAGGCTATTAATTTAAAGAAGTCTTTGTCAACGGTCCTAAGACCACAGATATGTAACATAGAGGATATGCAACATACCGGCTAAAGACAGTATCTTTCAAATTTCTTGGCATGTAGCCCTGCTTCTTTTGCTGGCCGCTGGTTGACGTATTCATGCCCTTACGCTTCTCAGTATAGACGACCATTAGTACAAAAAAAATGAGACCTCAATTACCTTTTGGCCACGTTTTGGCTTTTTGAGCCAAAACGTGGCCAAAACTTACACTTTCGAAGTATCGCCAATCTGATTGGCATTTGTCTTGTTCAGGTGATTCATCTTGAGGTCAAGTAAAATGGGTATATTGCTTGTTAGATATGTCCAAGTATAGAAGAAAGGCACGACAAAATTTGAGTACCCTTTTTATTACTACGCAACGCTAACTTCGCAGGTTGGCTGATAACACCGTTTATGGATATGGAAATAGATTGTAGCCTAGGCTCTATTAGAACCGCGGTTGCCTCCAACGGATATGAAAATTTCGTACCATTTTATGAAATTATGAAACGAGGAAACTGGAAAGATTCAAAAACCTATTTCAAGCATTATTGAAAATTAGTAGACACGCCTAGATACTTTAGTTAATACAAACATTCTTAACATTCGTTTAAACCTATTTAAGTTTTAAGGTAACAATGTGATAATAAGAGACTACAAGTTACCGTATGATCTTAATTTTGTTTTTGTTGTTGAGTTTTGTTAGAGTTGAATTCTCTATGTTATTATTTTCATTCATTTTTAACTAAATAGGATGAATTGATATCCTGTAACAAAAGAACTTTATTTTCTACAAACATGCGTTGCTCTTTTATTTTACTAAGAAACATCACAGTACACTAGCAGCGCCGGCAGAATTGAAACACTTCTCCGAAAGGTCAAGCCGAAGGCACAGAACTGAAATAGAACCGTTTTCCACCCCGGAGGGAAGAAAACGATTATTTCAGGTCTTGCCGAGGCTTGACCTGAGTAATGCCTTGCCGGCTTTCGGAGATAGGTACTGAGGTTTGCGCGCGAACTTCACCCGCACGCCTGCTGCCGCCGCAATGCCGCGAGCGCGGGGTCAACGACCCGCAATCACCGCACACACGAGACGAAAGGGAGTAAGTAGCTAGCTGGTATGTACACTGGGTAAGGTAGGTAATCTCCGAAAGGTCAAGCCTCGGCAAGACCTGAAATAATCGTTTTCTTCCCTCCGGGGTGGAAAACGGTTCTATTAATTCCCAATAATTCAATGACCTGTGGCACGAGCGACAGGTATCTTAAAATACAAACATTGTGCTCTTTTCTTTTGCCAATAGAATACCTAAAATTCTTCTTCTTTTTATGAAATTTTGCTTTTATTACGCCTGTCCAGTCGTTTGGCCGAATACTTTCTTTTTAATGTGCCTATACAGGTTGTTGTTTCGGTTAGTGGCGACTGACTCAGGGGTGGTTGTACAAACTGATGCCAAAAATATTTTAAAATAAATATGTTTAGCAATGAAAAAACCCATAAAAGCAATCTAACTCTTCGTAGCTAGCTACGGCGTAGGCGTAGTATTTCGTAGCTACGCGCGAGGGTGCGAGTTTCCCATTCCGTTTTTTTTTAAAATGACGTGAAAAGGTTTTCTTTTATATTACTTGCATTGATATAAAGAAAATATTTTTTGTTATAATAAGCATAACTCATCCCATTATCCCTGAGTAAGGGATCACTGACCAAATCAACATTCTGTATAATAGGAGAAGCCGAAACTTGTTAATGAAGTTTAAGATACAAACTAGGGTATAAATAAACATTCGAAAGAATGCTTACAACGGCCTATCGCCAGTGCATCAGGTCATAGATAAAACATACATGAGTAGGGTTAGGGTTGCCCCCACAACACAACAATGGCCCCCATTGCTGAACGCACATTCGATATTTCATGTACCTTTTACTGCTGTGTGGACGGTGAATGCAATCATAGATAGATTTAAAAGTAAGATTTGCGAAGGTGTTCAATCTTTAATTCCCAGTAATAGCAACAACGCTGATAAACTTTATGAAGATTTATTCACTTTGATAAAGAACGAATATAATCAAATATTTACAAAAAAAAACAGTAAAGTCAAATCAGGTCAAGTTTAAATTTAATGAATGGGCTACAGTTGGTATTTATAAAAGTAGGAATAAATTATACGAACTATATAATATTAAAGAACAGACCCAGGACCTACACATCATAGAATATGTGAAGAACTACTCAAAAATCTTTAAAAAAGTATGTGCACAGGCTAAGTCTAACCATATTCGAAGGATAGTTACCGGTTCCAAGAATAAGGCGAAAGCTACCTGGAACATTATAAACAAGGAAACGTGTAAAAACAAAACAAAAGATCATTCGTTTTCCTTAAAAGATGGAAGTAAGATAGTTAATTCTAATTTAGAGGTTGCAAATGTCTTTGAAAATTTCTTTACTAATATTGCAACATTAACAACCAAAGATCTTGCATCATCTCCAGAACAAGCCCAATCTATTCTTAGATCTAATATTGATGAATGTCATTCTTTACTGCACTTTAGGCATGTATCCTCAGAGGTTATTATAAAAACATTCAATGAACTTAATTTGAAAAAGACTGAGGACTTATGGGGATTATCTGTTTATATAATTAAAACCATTATTGAATTTATAGCTCCGCGTTTAGCGATCATATTTAATAAATGTGTCGATGAAGGCAAGTTTCCAAATTTAATGAAATTTAGTAAAATCGTTCCACTTTTTAAATCAGGAGAAAAATGCGACCCCTCCAACTTTCGACCAATATCAATTTTACCCGTGCTTAGCAAAATTTTTGAAAAGATAATTTTTAATCAACTTCTATTTCATTTCACAACTAATAAATTATTACATAATAAACAGTTTGGTTTTACAAAAGGTAGAAGTACTGCTGATGCTGGAGTTGCTCTCTTGAAACATGTATTTGATGCATACGACGGTAGGTGTGATGCTATAGGAGTATTTTGCGACCTCTCTAAAGCATTTGATTGTGTAGACCATGAGATATTATTGAAAAAACTTCAACATTACGGCGTTTCGATCGATGCGCTAGGTTTATTGAAATCTTATGTTAGTGATAGAACTCAAAAGGTTTATATTAATGGAACTGAGTCTCCTGGAGCACCTCTAAAAATGGGAGTGCCCCAAGGATCGATATTGGGACCGTTGTTGTTTCTGATATATATAAATGACCTTCCATATTTTGTCGATGATGTATGTGAAATAGTACTGTTTGCAGATGATACTTCCTTAATTTTTAAGACTCCAAGGGCCAAAGAATCTTTTGACGATGTAAATGGTGCTCTTTCACAGGTGCTTCATTGGTTTACCGTTAATAATTTAGTGCTTAATGCGGGTAAAACCAAATGCATAAAATTTACAATGCCTAATGTCAGACAAGTCCCAACGCAGATCATGGTTAAAGATGAGCCACTAGATACTATACAAAGCTCAACGTTTTTGGGAATAACCGTAGATCATAATCTTCAATGGGGTCCACATATCGAGACCTTGTCAGGGAAACTTAGTTCGGCTGCCTATGCAGTAAGAAAGATAAGGCTTTTGACTGACGTTGAAACGGCAAGGTTAGTTTATTTTAGCTATTTTCATAGTATCATGTCTTATGGTATCTTGTTATGGGGCTCGGCTGCAGATATTGAAACAATATTCATACTGCAAAAGCGAGCTGTACGGGCTATTTACAATCTCAAATCTGACGACTCTTTAAGGGATTTGTTTAAAGAAGTCAAGATACTTACAGTATATTCACAGTTTATTTATGAAAATTTGATTTATGTTCGTAAAAACTTGCACTTATTTCCTAAAAAAAGTGATTTACATGATTTCAATACTAGAAACAAGAATAAACTTGCCGTTCCAAACTTCAGACTTCAGAAGGTTAATCACTCGTTTATTGGAAGATGTATTACTTTCTTTAATAAATTGCCTCAAAATATAATTGAATTACCTTTACATAAATTCAAATCTATTGTTAAACAATGTTTAATGACTAAAGGATATTATAGAATAAATGATTATATGAACGATAACAACGTATGGTCTAGCTTGTAAGAACATTTAATTGTAATATTTTTAAAAGAGGCATTGACAATAGTGACTGAGTTTGTTGCGCAGCTTCTTCTCAGCACTAGCCCACAATTGTCCCGAAGCTGTGGTAGGGCCAATGTTGGGACGTGTATAAGTGCTAGCAATAGCCTATGTACAAAATAAAGTAATTTTGAATTTTTTTTTTTTTTCGGATAAGTGCAACAACGCCCTGAAAATGCAATGGTGTGAATGCATCCTAACAAGGCGCACTCATGTATACATCGGTATATAGGCCCAGTTTCCCAGCACGCGGTTACCGAGCCGACTACTTATCTGCCGAACCAGCGGCCCTCGACTTCTCTTTTTGCCCCCACAACACAACAATGGCCCCCATTGCTGAACGCACATTCGATATTTCATGTACCTTTTACTGCTGTGTGGACGGTGAATGCAATCAGCGTAGAAGTAAATAAATAATTTGCTAGCGATTTCATATTGAGACTAGCGGTCCTCCGCGAATTGATCAGTGCGTTTTAAGTTTGCTCCCTTCCCGTCGCAGCGCAATGTTTTATAACTTAAAACTTTCCTCGATAAATAAGCTATCCAACACCAAAAATATTGTTCAAATCGGTCCAGTAGTTCTTGATATAAGCGCGTTCAAACAAACTCTTCAACTTTATAATATTAGTGTAGCTGAAATTTATATGATGGATCTTAGCTATTGCATCTGACGAAAAAAACTTAGCGAAGTATAAAAATGGACCAAAAGGTGAAATTGAAAAATGAAGGTAAAAACGTACAAATAAATCAAAGGAGTTCTAAAGCTACGTCTATCCTTTCCATTAAAAAAAAACTATACGGACTATTTTTTTAACATTATTTGGTACAAATACATCATTTACTAGCCGCTCTGAGTATGTCACTTTAATGTTTTCGATTTTAACATAAAAGGTACCGTGGAAAGGATTTTCAACGAAAATAGAGTACCACGATCTTATCTAAAGAATGGCCAAAAATGGACCTACAGTTATCACTTTGAAAACGTCATCGATACTTAAAAACTCTCGTAAGTATTTTTAAATTGGCGTAACAAACCCCGTTTTCTTATTTGATATGTTAATTATTATAGTGTGGCAGACCATTTCTAATAATCCATATTTTTTATCGGTAACAGCGAGTAAAGAGAGCATCTTTATCCTTATCTTTAGCCTTAAAGTATGAGTGGTAGAGAATGCCATTCAGCGTCAATTTCCCTACTAGTTGGGCAATAAAGTTGAATAAATACATGTTTTTAATATTTCATCATGGGGCTACGGCAACTATTGAAGAAGCCAGATCTGGATTTTTCGATCGTGGCGCCACGCGCAATGCTGTCATTTTTTAAATAAGTTGGTCGCACTAGTACAGGAAAATCGACAAAGTCTTAAGAATATTTGACTAATTCCTTAACATTTTTTTTAATACTTTTATATTTTTTTTGCCATAAGTGAAAACGACAAAAAACGCAGTCACAGGACGGTTAAAGAATAGAAATTTCAGCATACATGCAACGTGAAAAAGGTTTTTTCTCCGCTCATTTCTACCCCCTCTTACATACACACTGGGGAATACGACAAGTGCGTGACAAACTCGCATTAAGGTTCCGTTCATCAAAGACATTTGTGTCTTCAGAACATTAACGTCTTCGCTCTAATTCTCTGAGTAAATAAGACTTTTAGCTGTTTATCCCGTAATATGAGAAAGTACACTGTAGTATCCACAACCTACATTCTAACTTATCGCACTAAAAAATCTAAACCAATTTATAACTTAATTTACAGATAAATGAGGTCACCTCGTTTTAAGTGATCATATTTAAGGGGCCGAATTAGCGCAATAAATAAAACGTTGATTTTGATTTTGATTTTTGGGCACTGAATTGACAGAAGCAAAGTCGATATCGTTAATAACTATGAAAATTGTTAGGTACTGTTTAAAATACATATTTTTTTCGCTAAAGAAAATAAGAAAAATGAAAAGCTTGATTTTTCAAAAAAATAATAATAGGGTTCTGTTTCTATGATGTATGCAAAGACAAAGTTAAATGTTTTCACTTCAAAAATATTTGACCTTATATTCTAATATTGGGCCGTGTACACGGACGCACAATAGTTTTTGGATGCTTGAAATATTCCTCTTACTTAGCATTCTAAATAGATAAAACTTGTGGTGAGAAATGCAACGTGAGAAGATATATATAAATAATAGATATAAATATGAGTGCTTAACCCCAAAAAAGAAAAACAGTTTTAGCTACTCGCATTGGACTTGTTGTGTTCGTTCTAAAAAGCGCTTTTGTCGACTCCCTTACGTCATTAATTGTTTACAAGCCCACGGAAACCGACGTAAAGTACACACTATGATATATCGCTGCTCACATAGCTAGCTTCATAACGTTGTATCAGAACATAACTCGTATATCTAGCAAGGGTTTAGAAGGTTTTTATTGACAACTGAATTGTAGAATGTTCTGTAGCTATATTATCGTGCAGAAAGTGGGAACTGTTATTTAGTTTTATTTTGCGCTCTTTAATCGCCTTTATTTTCCTCACATAAAATCGTTCTTACACAGGGTGTTTGGCGAACAGATGTAGATATTTCTGAGGCCGATAACACCTATACAATCATTCATCACCGTAACATGAGCGTGCTATTATCTGAAAACGTTATTTTTTAAAGCTACCGTCTTATTCGCGCCAAGATCATTTTACGGTAAAATATATAAATGCATTGCATAGGTGTCCTCTATCGACTTTAGAAATTTCTACAAAATTCCACCAAATATCCTGTATACCTACGTCATATAAGAATAAGGACTATCTGTTTTTACGACATGTTTCGAAATTTTAAGAACAAATGTTATATTAAACGTGAATTATAAAAGCAATCTCATTAAAAAAAAAGGAAATTAAGATAATCGTACACGGCAAAATAGGTAAACAATAGCCCGCCCATCCAATTCCGTGACAGACTTGAAAGCCTTTAAATCTCCATTCCTTGTCGGGACAAAAAAATAAAACCACTTCATAATGAGAAAATC
Organism: Pyrausta purpuralis; assembly: GCA_963924145.1. Classification (NCBI taxonomy): domain Eukaryota; kingdom Metazoa; phylum Arthropoda; class Insecta; order Lepidoptera; family Crambidae; genus Pyrausta; species Pyrausta purpuralis. Next base: position 5,848,447 of record OZ001650.1, read on the forward strand.
TCTCAAACAAAACGCACGGCAAAAGAAAAACAAGAACATTCCCTAATACACAATACAAAGGAGATTAAGAAGCGGCACTCAAGAGTTTTCATTAAACCGCCGTGTCCCCTGTCATACATTTCATTACAAAACAAATAAGAGGCTTACAGGGGATGCCATATTATTCTTCTCCTTATAAATGAGTAATACGTCAGTGAATTTCTGGAAAAGGGGACAGTGACTGTTGAGAGCTGTACCAACTAACATGTATGAAAAAAATCAATAAGTAACGGTAAGTAATAATATCAAACGTATGTTCATATCTTTACTCATATTACAAAGCTGAAGAGTTTGTTTGAACGCGCTAATCTCAAGAACCAACTACTGGACAGATTTGAATATATATTTTTGTGTTGGATAGCTTATTTATCGAGGAAGGCTTAAGGCTATAAAGCAGAGGAGGGAGCAAACTCAAAACGCGCGTACGAAATTGCGGGGGACCGCTAGTTACTTAAGAAAGGGCAAAATTACTAATATTAATCACGAAGAAAGAAACGTATTATTGAGTGACCAGATAGTTTTACTAAAAATCACCTACAAAAAAACAGTTTTTATACCCACAGTAAGAGTACGTGTGACCGTCGCAAGTGTTACCCAGAAAGTTTAAACTTACTAAACGGATAGTTAAACTTATTCAGAGTAAGGAAATAAAGTAGCATAGCGTTTCTCCGTGACTCCATCCACGCGTTTTGAGTTTGCTACCTGCCCTCCCGTTACAGTGTGATGTTTTATAGCATCAAGCCTTCCTCGATAAATAAGCTATCCAACACAAAAAACCAAAAAAATACTTATAATAAGATTACAATAGCATTCGTCTAATATCCTAAAAAGCGGGTAAAATGTATGATAACGATTTAGATCTTCTCTGTGTAACTTGCATATTGAAGTGTATCCTGGGAAGTAAATATGTCTCGTAATTCAAATAATAAACAATCATCGATCCGTTTTTAGAGTTCCGTAGCCGAATGGCAAAAAACGGAACCCTTATAGTTTCGTCAAGTCTTTCTGTCTGTCTGTCTGTCTGTCTGTCCGTCCGTATGTCACAGGCATTTTATTCTGTAATTATAAGCATTACACAATTGATATTTGGTAGGAAGATGTATCTTGTTAACCGCTTACTGAGTCTCATACAAAAAATAAAAAATAATTACAGTTAAAGGGGGGCTCCCATACATGAAACTAATGTATGGGAACATGAAACTAAATCAAAAAAAAAAATTATAGTCCATCCTATGCGTGTGGGGTGTCTATGGATAGGTCTTCTAAAATTACATAGAGGTTTCTAACACCATTTTCTTTAAAAGTCTAACGTTTCATAGCTAGACGCTGCCAAAGTGGTGAAATGGGCGTCCCCCCCCCCCATCTAACTTCTAAACCAAGTCAGTGTAAATTTTGAAAAAAAAAATATAATGTAGATCTTGTCAAATACTTTCAACGAAAATTTGGGCTAGTTGAAAGGTTAGGACAAGATCGAACTAATAGTTTTTGAGATATAGCACATTTTCAACATAACTTTGTACTTCATACAAACGCTATGAAAAACAAAGTTATATTTGCAGTCAACAAAATATTGTGGTATTTTACTAAGAAGAAGTAAGTGGATTCCCTAATTCAGTTAAAGTCGGCACGGAACCCTAAGTGCGCGAGTCCGACTCGCACTTGGCCGGTTTTTTCGTCAGATCATTTTTCGGTCGGTTTGCTAGGCTTAAATTGTAATAATAAGAAACTATCAAAGAACTCAAAAATTTTCAGGTTCACCTATTCAATCGTTAGCATTGACTTTACAGCTTATTTTTCTGTAGATTTGAATATATAAATTTCACAATAGCAGTTTGGATACCGCCCTTAGCGTTGAAAAGGGGAAATTAGCCGCGGAAAAGTTGGTAACACTCGCCGTAAACAAGATATTAAAATTTCTTTTGAGCACGCACTGAGAACGCGCTTTGTCATAATTATTTTGTTAATATACGAGCCGTGAGTTTATAGGTACATAGATCTCTCATTCCTAACTTAGGAGGTATTTTCGTTTTGAATGAAATTAACAATTTTAATGAAATTCTTTATGTTTGTCAAACTATTAACTCCACAATTTATCTCCATCTGTTTGATGATGTTCCACACCTTTTTGTTTGTAAGTCATACAGTCATACACAGGACGTGTATAACTAATCTGATGTTCTTTAAATGTTTAAAACAGACGACATTAAGCTATCGTCGTTTATAAGTAGTAAATTGTATATACAGGGTGACTTTTTTATCAGTATCGAAATTTTGTATAAAGACTCTACTGATGAATATGAACCACTTTTACTAAGGGGGCAATAGTGAAATCGAGAAAAAAAACAGCTGTTCCATACATTTTGACCGCGCGCCAATTGAACTTAAGTATGGAACAGCTGTTTTTTTTTCTCGATTTTACTATTGCCCCCGTAGTAAAAGTGGTTCATATTCATCTGTGGAGTCTGTACCCAAAATTTTGGTACGGATTACAATTTCACCCTGTATTATTTTATAAAACCTGGGTTGGTCTAGAGACAAGAGCACTCCCATACTTAATTAAAGATTTAAAAATGAATTAAGTAGACACATTTTTTTCATTATGCTAATGTGACGTTATTTTTAAAATTCATTACAACTCCAGTCCGAAAAGGTTCAAATCCCACGCAAGTAAATTCTATTTATCCCAACTTAGTACAACGTTTTTCGAATACAAAGCGACACGAAAGCGTTCACTAGAAAATTAAAACGAAGTTATAAACTTTGGTTATTTTGTGATTTCGTTCGTAAAGAATTCCTTGAGGAGCCTAACTCGATTACTTGATAAATTCGACCATCAAAAACAAGGTTACGCTCTGAGATGCTTTGTTTTCTTGCAAAAGAAAGTTACAAAAGATTGTATAAACGACAATTTTCTACACGAAATTGGGTCAAGCCAAATCCCAGCTAGAACGGATCTTTTAAATGTTATTTACGCTCTGTACTAAATAGCTCTATCTGTGTGTGCGAGTGGAATCAGATTAAATAGAAAGTGACGCAAGAACAAATATTGAGTCCCAAACAATGTATGGTTGAAGCTTAAAATACCTGGCTACTTATTTTTCTATTTTATTTGTAAATGAATCACTACAGTTTACAAAAATGCATGCTAAATTTTAATTATACGACTATTGAAATGAGGTTTCTCATAATGATTTAACGATTAAAATCTTGTGTATTTTTCAAATGGTTGTATTGGCAAATTAATCTGATTGCGCATGGTGAAACATTGATATATTATAAAAAATATATTTGATTAATACGTATTCTTTAAACTTCTCATTGAAATACAAAACAAACAAGTAATAGCCTGATAAAATGGGCATATTTAATTTTTTTGTTTCAAAAGCCCTGACTGGTTGAAAGCTAGATATAAGTAAAGTTACTGCACCACGATTTTTTTTAAAATATTGCTTATATCCTTTATCTGACTGAAATACAACCAATTTCCAAAAATCCCTAGCTTGTTTTTAGTAACGTCGAAATAGTTTGAATGTAAAATTGTTTTGAATATTTTTCTCATTTTTCAAAGCGGTGGAAAACTAAAAAGTGACTGTGTATTGTGTAGGAGAAATCCCTTAAGCTTCGAGATACAGTTGAGCTTCGCAAGACGCGCCGTCCTAGGGCAGCGGGGACTACCGGCCTCTACCGCGCGATCGAGAATTTATTTTTGAGAAATACCTCACTGCGTATAGTCTAACTAAATACTATATCTAAATAACTTTTTTTTAAATTATTAGTAATTACTTTATAATATTTTTAATACTTGTACTTACTTTTTTTTTACTTGTAATTACTTTTTTTAAAGTATTTTGTCCCTATACAAACTTAATAATATAAAATGCACTTGGAAAAATCAATTCTGTCAGACGAGGATTCAAACCCTGTGTCTAACGGTATCCGGGCGTATGCCTATGCCAATCAGCAACCGACACATAACAACATTGTGACACATTGTGAGAGCAATCTCGCAATGAGGTTACGCAGCCTACGCGTTAAAGAAAGCACGTGCAAAACTCAACAGGCTGGCCAAATTGTCGGTAGTCGAGTGGCATAGGCATACGCCCGGATAGCAAAAGACACGGGGTTTAATTCCTCGTCTGACATAGTTGCTTTTTTCAAGAGCGTTTTATAGTAATTACGTATCTACTCAACAAATTGGTAATATTCTTATTTTGTTGAGTCATAAGGTTAACAGAACTGTATAACAGTAACACACCACCAGTGCAAAGCCAGTAGATGTAACCAGTTTAATTTAACATTTTTTTTTATAACCTGTTTGCAGCGCAGAGCGCGTGTAAGTATGTCAAAGTCTGGACTTTATGTGACAATAATCATGTTCTACGCAATATATTAACCAATAAAGCGACACATAGTAGGGGCCATGTCAAAACCAGGAAAGGTCTAATTACGAGGCTAAAAAACCCGCAACATGCAGAACGCCCTTTGCGCGTGTTCACCTTTGAGGGCATTTAAATGTGACGTCTGTTTGTTTGTACGGTTTGCCTTGCAGCGGTTTACTACTCTCTAATAGTATATCTCTAATACTCGAAAAAGAGTATTAGAGATACTCTCTAAGAGTATCTCTAATACTCTTTTTCGAGGAATGTATGGGAATACATATTGCTGTAGCAGTCAATGGTTATTCCTCCAAGTGGTGTACTGTCCCTTCTGGTGTGCCCCAAGGTTCTCTGCTTGGGCCCTTGCTCTTTAATATTTTTGTGAATGATATAGCTGGCTGTTTTCTCCATTCTAAATTTCTTTTGTATGCTGATGATATGAAAATTTATAAAAAAATTAATAATTTATTGGATTGTTGTAAACTTCAGGAGGATCTAGATAGGTTTGAAGAATATTGCTACTTCAATAAATTAGATTTAAATATAGCTAAGTGTTATAGTATAATTTTTAGCCGTAAATCTAACATAACAAACTTCACTTATAAACTCAAGGAAACAGGGCTCAAGAGAGTTGACGAAATCCGAGACTTAGGAATAATACATGACTCTAAGATGACCTACGAAAAACACATCGACTATATAGCAAAAAAAGCCAATAGGTCTTTGGGGTTCATCAAGCGTTCGTGCTCGCAATTCAAGAACGTCAAAGTTGCAAAGATATTATATTGCTCGTATGTGCGTAGTATCCTCGAGTATTGTTCACAGGTTTGGAATCCACAGTACAATATTTATATAAATAGATTAAAGTGCATCCAGCGTAAATTTATGCGGTACCTACAGTACAAGAGCGGGATCTATATTAATAATTACGAGGGAAGATGCAGCACACACCATACACTACCGTTGCAATATAGACGCAAAATTGCTGATATCGTCTATCTTCTGAAAATCGCTCAGTCTAAAGTAGATTCACCCCATCTCCTCTCATACATTAATATTACAGCTCCTAGTAGGTACTTAAGACGTCCTACAACTCTTTCTGCTCCACATAGTGCTACTAATTACAGAAAGAATTCGTTCTTCATAAGGGCGGCTAACGTTTTCAATACAATAGCTAGCGACTCTGACATAGACTTGTTTAACTCAAGTGTTAACAGCATTAAGACTGAACTATCAAAGAACTGGTTTGATGTGCATTCTGAGTAGATTGGATTGGATCTATGTTGTGTAGTAACTTTTTATATTCCGAGATCGTCTTTTCTTAATGTGAATTTAATTGAAAACAAGCTTTTTTGAAATTTATATGTGAAAACATGTAATTGGTATACAGTCGTAGAATTAGTGTTATTTTTAGTCTTAAAAATACTGTAATGTTTTCCAAATAATAAAAAAAATAAAAAATAAAAATAAAATAAATAAATAAAATACCGCGAAAAAGACTCAAATACACGAAATATAAGGTCAGCTGACATAAAAGGTAGACAGTGCTCGCGGTTTCCCGCAAATTGTATTACATTTATTTGAACTAATCTATACTTTTATTATAAAGCTAAAGAGTTTATTTGTTTGTATGAACGCGCTTATCTCAGGAACTACTGGACCGATCAAAAAAAATATTTTTGTGTTCTGTAGCTTATTTATCGAGGAATGCTATGGAATATAAATCATCACACTGCGACGGAAGGAGAGAAAACAAACTCAAAACACGTGGACGAAGTCGCAGGGGACCGCTAGTATGTATATCATGAAGTGTGTCTGTGGGTCAATTAAAAACAAATTGTTTAAAGGTGAAGTTAAAAAAGTATAGTGCATCAAAATATACTTTCGGATCCTAATATGAGAGTAGAGAGAGACAGCAAAAAAAATGGCGAAGAGTAGATACACCAAAAGGTATATCTCTATCTTACTCTAACTTTGTAATGAATAAGATAAAAATCTTTCAATGTTGGTTTTCTACCATCTAAGCAGAATGAAGCTGTCTAAATGAAAATATTTAAACGGTTCAAGAATGAATTGTATTTCGAAGTAACTAAAATAATTGTAAGTCAAAATTTGCCTAACTCACTTACCTACTCTGTGAACCCTTTCCTCCCTATAATTGAAGGCAACCAGATGTTTCATCTGTTTATTTAACTAGCAAGGGTAATATACCATTTCGCTTGTATAATACATATTCGCTTTGTTAGGGAAACCGTGTAAATTGATTAACAAGCCTGGAGCGATATTCCGGCAAATTGAATGAATTTCAACCAACTCTGGCTGTAACTTTATTCTAAAACTGATGCGGTCCGAATTCAACTGGATGAGAAATTTAATTAAGAGAACGATAGTTTCTCTTGTTCACATTAGAGCTGAACACATTTCTTACTTCTGGTAAAGGTCATATTTCAGTATGCTTAAATTGATTAAGTTTATCTCATTTCCAAAAAAACGTTTTGAGTCTACTGCTTTCACCAAATGAAATTTAAAAGTGTTATGCCACTTAAATGTAGGCAAAAAAAATCAATTTGGGAATTATTTTAGATGTTTTTAGGATTAAGAAGATAAGATTACGATTAAGTTAAATGGTTGAAGGAATACTTTTTATTTATAAAACCTTTTATTAATAAAATGTCTGTCCAGCAGGCAGTCTGAAGCAAAATTTTTGACATCTCGCGTTGCCAATTTCATTTTTATGATTTTCTGCTGCATTTAATATCCTTTTTACTAAAGTAGTATATAATAATTCTGTAAAAAATATTGGAATTTGTTAAGGCTTCATTCATAAATTATTCTCAATAAATAAATAACTACACGAAAACACCAATTTTGTCTAGGCATCGTCAAAAAATATTTGCTTCAGACTACGCGAAGCTCTTCATATTTATTTATTTATGCCTATGCAGATATTCTTTTGACTAACTGGTTTTTACTTGATCTTATCCAATTAATATAGAGATCAGTCCTAATATATGTAAGCTCGTTAAAATTGGCCGCCATTCTGTTTTTTTAGTTACCAAGAACCGAGCTCTCGTACTAATTCGATCACCACTTAGTCGTGTTAATGTCGTATGTTCTTAAATTAAAAACCGGCCAAGTGCGAGTCGGACTCGCGCACTGAGGGTTCCGTGCCAACTTCAACTGAATAAGGGAATCCACTTACTTCAACTAAGTAAAATACCACAATATTTTGTCGACTGCAAATATAACTTTATTTTCATATCAAAATCAAAATCAAATATTTTTTATTCAATTTAGGACACAATATGCCACTTATGAACGTCAAATGTACAATGAAAAATAAAATAAAAATAAATGTGCCCTGAAGTGGCCGAATCATATCTCCTTATCTTTTGGGCCCTACCAGCGTTTCGAGACAGAACACAGACAATTAGGCAAGTGCTGAGAAGAAACGCCGGAACAAACTCAGTCACCACAGCTGCCGTAAAATCAAAATCATCAAAGGTAAGTACATCAGTCGGTGCAGGCTGGACGGACCACACATTCGTGTTGTTCAGGTAGTCTTGAAACTTATAATAGCCTTTAGACATAAGCGTGTTTTTAACGTGTTTCTTAAATTTATCAACCGGCAATTCGACAAGATTGTGTGGTATATTATTAAAAAAAAAAATTCAATTTTCCATGAACGAATTACTAGTTTTAACTAATCTGAAGTTAGGAACGACAAGCTTGTGTTTATTTCTTGTGTTATATGAGTGAATGTCGCTCTTTTTCATGAAATTATCTAATTTTACGGACGTACATTATATTGTCAAAAATGTATTGAGAAGCCACAGTTAATACGTTGATTTTCTTAAAGACCTCTCTCAGAGAGACACGAGCACTAAGTTTATAAATAGCACGAATGGCTCTTTTCTGCAAAATAAATATGGTATCAATGTCTGCAGCAGAACCCCACAAGAGAAGACCGTAAGACATAATACTGTGGAAGTAACTAAAATACACAAGCCTCGCCGTTTCAACATCAGTCAGATACCTTATTTTTCTAACTGCAAAGGCAGGCGAGCTTAGCCTCCTAGCTAGGGCTTCAATATGAGGTCCCCACTGTAATTTTGAGTCAAGTGTAATGCCCAGAAACACAGTGGAGTCTATTAAGACTAGATAATTACCATTTAGTAGAATATTTGGTGTAAGTTGCTATACATTAGGCAAAGTGAAATTTACACATTTAGTTTTACTAGCATTCAGCAACAAGTTATTGGTGGTGAACCAATTCAATACTTTGGAGAGAGTATTGTTTACTTCGTCAAAATTTTCTTCATGTCTTTTCATTTTAAAAATCAAAGAAGTGTCATCAGCAAACAGAATCTCCCAGAGATTTGTGGAATAAAATGGCAGGTCGTTTACATATATCAGGAAAAGTAAAGGCCCCAATATTGAGCCCTGGGGGACCCCCATTTGAAGAGGGGCTCCGGAAGAGTAGGTACCATTTATGTTAACTGATTGTATTCTACCTGATAAGTACGAACTTAACAACTTAGATGAGTTTTCCGAGACACCATAGTGTTCTAACTTAATGAGCGGTGTCTGATGGTCTACTCAATCAAACGCCTTTGACAAATCACAAAATACACCTACGGCATTATGTTTGTCTTCATAAGCATCAAGAATGTGTCTGATGAGTGCTACTCCGGCATCAGTTGTATTTCTATCTTTAGAGAACCCAAACTGTTTTTCGTGTAGTAAATTATTAAGTTTAAAATGGGAAAGTAATTGATTATAAATGAGTTTTTCAAAAAAATTACTTGTTGTGGGTAATATTGAAATGGGCCTAAAATTGCTGGGGTCACTTTTGTCTCCTGATTTAAATAAAGGGACACTTACCTTACTATTTTTCAATAAATTTGGAAACTGATTTTGGTCAATACATTCATTAAAGATGTAAGATAAGTACGGAGCTATTAGAGGTATAATAGGTTTTATTGTGTCTATTAATATACCTGAATTATCCTCTGTTTTTTTTTTTAATTCTTTAAATGTTTTTATGATGTCTAAAGGACCAATATTTCTGAATTTAAATGAGGATTCGCACCTATGAACACTCGACACTAGTAATGATTTCGCGTGACTTGAGCAAGAACTCAATTGTTTAGTCGTCTCTATAGGGATATTACAGGAGTAATCCTCAAAAGCGTTTGGTACCTCGTCATCAGATTTAATAAGCTTGTTGTTTATTTCTAGACTAAATTTGTTATTTAAAATATTCCATGTTTCATTGATTTTATTACTATATTTTTTAATTTTATCGCGTATGTAATTCGACTCGGTTACATAGCAGACTCTTTTGAAAATTTTTGAGTACCTCTTCACGTACTCATGAAAAGATAGATCCTTTTTATATGCTTTTTTGTTATACAATTTAAACGTTTTTTTCCTACATGTTTAAACTCCTCGTGTATCCCAGTCACTGAATTTCGGTTTACAGTTATTGATAACTATTTTCTTTTGAGGGAAAGTAATATCAAATTGTGTTTTAACTACTTGAAATAATTGTTCATACAAGTCACTAGCATTTTTATTATCAAAAGGTATAAACGGTATTTTATCACTTACAAGGTTTTTAAATTTGTTCTTACGAGATGCAGTGATTAGTATTTGCATAGTGTTTGTATGAAGTACAAAGTTATGTTTGTGGTTGTTGAAAATGTGCTATATCTCTTAAACTACTCGTTCGATCCTGTCTGAACCAATTTTCTTTGAAAGTATTTATTAAGATCTACATTATACATTTTTCTTCAAAATTTACACTTGCTTGGTTTAGAAGTTAGATGGGGGGGAAGCCCATTTTACCACTTTGGAAGCGTCTAGCTATAAAACGTTAGACTTTAAAAGAAAATGATTTTTGAAACCTCCATGTCATTTTAAAAGAGCTATCCATAGACACCCCACACGCATAGGTTTGACTTATTTTATTTTTTTTGGTTTTAGTTTCATGTATGGGAATCCCTTAAATATCTTTTTTTTTTTTTTTTTTTGTATGAGAATCGGTAAGCGGTTAACAGGATACATCTTCCTACCAAATTTCAACAGTGTAATGCTTATAGTTACATAATAAAATGGCTGTGACATACGGACGGACAGACAGACAGACAGACTTGACGAAACTATAAGGGTTCCATTTTTTGCCATTCGGCTACGAAACCCTCAAAAGGTCTCATTTGATAGCTTAACATGTAGACAATAATAATACATCCATAAAAAATATAATGAAAAGAAATAGAAAAATCATTTAGGACTAAGAAAAATCATGTTTTTGTGTATTTTTATTATAATTGGTTTATTGCATTTTTGTGTAAAAAACGATTTCTAACATCAATTTGTCGATAATAATTGCCATATTTTATACCATTCAAGTCTCCGATACTGGTGTCGGGACACATTGTAAATAGTGTGTGTGTTTTTGCGTGTCTTCAATACACTAGTAAAGTACTGAAGTACTCTCTCTCCAACCATTTAGTTATTATTATTAATATTACATTTAGTTATCTCCCCAAATCGCCATTACATTTATACCTTGTAGGTTATTATTAAAACTAGTCATAGGCACTTACAAATATGTTCAATAGCTTTAATCTCGCTCAAAGCTTTGGCCCGAAGGCTTCGTGTAGGCTGTTACAGTCAATTAATAATTGTGAATTATGTAGCCAACCAATCGAGCTTACTTTGACACGCTGCCGCTAAGGCAAAGTGCCTTCCATTTTGGGTCTGACTAAATTAAGCTTGAATTTATTGCTCTAAAACTGGGATACGAATAAAATAAATATTGGACTACGTCACAAACAATTTCTAATCGCAAATTAAGTAGTAAATCGTTTGTGAAACTCAATCATCAATCTTGAGACATTGATTATTATTCATTAAGGTCGTATTTAAATAAAACTAAACGTTGAAAACGAATGCAAAATTATTTTTTATTTACAAATTACACAATACAAAGACTGCGCTCACTATATTCAAAAACAATCATTTTCTTAGTATCCCAAAAAGCCATGTTTTGTAAGCATAAACAAAGCATTTTTCAAAACAAAATGTAAAGCAAACTAAACATGTATAAAATTAATAGAGTTATTCAATTGCACACAAAATCCTTTAATGTGCACGTATAAAGGCAGTACATACTCGTTCCCGTTTAAAAATATATCGTGAGATAGGCACGGGGGGACTTGGCAGCGAATAGGGACCTGCTTTTCAAACTTATGATAACCATAGCTTTATAGAACTTCTGAGGAAAAACTTAAATAATGAAATCCATGAAATAGTACTATACTTGTACTTTTCTGCTGATCGAGATCAAATACAAAACCAGATATACATTAAAACTACCAAAAAGTGCTTAATATTCTTAAAGTCGATTTTACCAACGTCAAATAAGGAATATTCGTCGAATACAATACAAAAAAACAAATTCGAAAACGTCACCTATTTGTTAGCTATCATTTTCATGATGATTGACGACCTCCGTGGTCGAGTGGCTAGCATGCTGGTTTCAAGCGTCGCCATCTCGTGAGGTTCCGGGTTCAATTCCCGGTCGTGTCAATGTAGAAAACGATCATTTCTATATTGTCTCGGGTCTGGGTATTGTGGTACCACGGTTGTTTCCGATTTTCCATTATACAAGTGCTTTAGCTACTGAGCTTGGGATCGGAGCAATGTATGTGATGTTGTCAAATATTTCTATTTTATTTATTTATTTAATTTCATTTTTAAATCGGTCGCTTTATACTTATTCGGTCGTAAAAGTCCTATCTGTCGTTAGTAAAATCGACTCTTAGTTGGTGTATGCGCTTATAGGCTAAGCGCGCTGAGTTAGGCATCTCTGAGGTCGGTTTGATTCCCGGTCAGTGTTGAAAGTCTCGACATAGTTTCCGTATCGAACGACCAGGGAGCGCTCGAAAAACGCTACGATGAATTGGTGTTTCCGTGTATTTATTGAGAAGAATTTTAGAATTAAGTTTCAAAAATATCATTTTTTTATGATTTATTAAAGATATAACGTAAGTTGAAAGAATATCTGATGCAGCAGAAGAAATGAGGAAATTTGTCGTTTTAAAGTGAATTGACTCAAAATTTACATTCCTTAGGCTAAGGACTTTGGAAAGACGTTAATAAGGAAATCACGATTTCCTAAATTGTTTATGGTCTTGTTTTGGTACCACCGTTGTTTCAGATTTCCATACCACAAGTGCATTAGCGACTTCCTTCGAGATCAGAGCAATGAATGTGATTTTTGTCCAAGATTTATTCATTAATTTACATATATCATTGTTGTTTTTTGTATGAGCAAGAAAATGCCGAAGTATTGCAAAATACGCATCAAAGACCACAATTTGAAAACGTGGCCTATTTGACAGCTATCATTTATGTAAATGTCATTCTTTTTAATTCAAGCGGTCGTTTTCTTATTTTCGGATAAGTCTTACCAGTGTAGGTAAAATCGATAAACTAGAGCTGAAGTTTGGAAAACAGTGGCCAGAGGAAACGTAGAATATAGGCCTAACCGCGCCGGCTTAAGATCTTATGCCTTCGTAAATAGGCTTCGTAGGAGCAATGCAGACACCCCTTATTATAAAACTAAGGCGCAAAATAATTGAGCTAAAATATACCGGGCTGAAAAATACATAAAATCAGAAATTGGAAAAAGTTTTGGTAAAAGCTGTTATGAACTGTTTATCCCAAACAACGCCACTGAATACATAATTTTATGTTTTTTTTTTTCAAGTCTAGAGAATGAAGTTACAGTCACTATGGGCAGGTCTATTCAGTTAGATCAGACTGAAAAAATATTTATTATTTATTTTATTTATTTAAACTTTATTGCACTGTTAATGGTACAATCGACGGAATTAATGCCTTATGGCATTCTCTACCAGTCAAACGCTTGGGAAATACAGAGAGTTAAATTTGACAAAAATGGACAACTAAAGTCTATTCTTATTAGTTTGTAGAATATTGTAAACAATATTAATATTCATTTTTTACTATATAATTCATTTAAAAATAAGATAAACACAAAAACCACAACCTCCATGTGATTCATCGTTGAACGTTTTAAATAAAATGAATATTCATGTTCTCTGCATAACTGAGCACTGGCTCAAGCAGCATGAACTGATGTTATCGATAGATAATTATAATCTTATTAGTTCGTTCACTAGGGAGACTGCCATTCGCGGCGGGACACTTATATTAATTAATAATAAACTAAAATGTAAAGAGCGAAAAGACAGTGTCTCTCACTATTGAGCGAACAATTGAGATATCGTGTGCGGAGCTGGACGACTACATTATTGTCTGCGTTTATAGACCCCCAAGTGGAAACTTTAAATTATTTGAATCTGTAATGGAAAATGTGTTAAACAAAATATGTAAAACTACAAAGAAAGTAGTTGTATGTGGAGATTTCAATGTGGACATTATAGATATTACGGAGGAAAATCGCGTTCGGTTTTTGAGCATTTTCAAATCATTTGGCCTTACTCCGGTTTTTGCTGAGCCCACTAGAGTAACTCCTACAACAGCTAATTGCTTAGCTAATATTCTCTGCAACTGTAAAATCATCAAACAATCTATTATTAATTTTGTGAAATCGGATCATTGCGGTCAGATAGTTACACTACAGAACCGTTTTATTCCACCCCGTCTAGAAATCAAATGCAGGCCGGTCACTGCATCTCGTAAGGACAAATTTAAAAACCTTGTAAGTGATAAAATACCGTCTATATCTTTTGATAAAAAAAATGCTAGTGACTTGTATGAACAATTATTTCAGGTAGTTAAAAAACAATTTGATATTACTTTCCCTCAAAAGAAAATAGTTATCAATAACTGTAAACCGAAATTCAGTGATTGGGCTACACGAGGAGTTTATACAAGTAGGAAAAAAATGTTTGAATTGTATAACAAAAAAGCATATAGAAAGGATCTATTAACAACTAATAACAACTAGCTTATTAAATCTGATGACGAGGTAGCAAACGCTTTTGAGGATTACTTCTGTAATATTCCTATAGAGACGACTAAACAGTTGAGTTCTTGCTCAAGTCACGCGAAATCATTACTAGTGTCGAGTGTTCATAGGTGCGAATCCTCATTTAAATCCAGAAATATTGGTCCTTTAGACATCATAAAAACATTTAAAGAATTAAAACAAAAGAAAACAGAGGATAAATTGGGTATATCAATAGACACAATAAAACTCATTATACCTCTAATAGCTCCTTACTTATCTTATATCTTTAATGAATGTATTGACCAAACTCAGTATCCAAATTTATACAAACATAGTAAGGTTGTCCCTTTATTTAAATCAGGAGACAAAAGTGATCCCAGCAATTTGAGGCCTATTTCAATATTACCCACAATAAGTAAAATGTTTGAAAAACTCATTTATAATCAATTACTTTCCCATTTTAAACTTAATAATTTACTACACGAAAAACAGTTTGGGTTCTCTAAAGGTAGAAATACAACTGATGCCGGAGTAGCACTCATCAGACACATTCTTGATGCTTATGAAGACAACATGATGCCGTAGGTGTATTCTGTGATATATCAAAGGCGTTTGATTGTGTAAAACATCAGACACTGCTCATTAAGTTAGAACACTATGGTGTCTCGGAAAACTCATCTAAGTTGTTAAGTTCGTACTTATCAGGTAGAATACAATCAGTTAACATAAATGGTACCTACTCTTCCGGAGCCCCTCTTCAAATGGGGGTCCCCCAGGGCTCAATATTGGGGCCTTTACTTTTCCTGATATATGTAAACGACCTGCTATTTTATTCCACAAATCTTTGTGAGATAGTTCTGTTTGCTGATGATACTGCTTTGATTTTTAAAATGAAAAGACATGAAGAAAATTTTGACGAAGTAAACAATACTCTCTCTAAAGTATTGAATTGGTTCACCACCAATAACTTGTTGCTGAATGCTAGTAAAACTAAATGTGTAAAATTCACTTTGCCTAATGTAAAGCAACTTACACCAAATATTTAACTAAATGGTAATAATCTAGTCTTAATAGACTCCACTGTATTTCTGGGCATTACACTTGACTCAAAATTACAGTGGGGACCTCATATTGAAGCCCTAGCTAGATAGCTAAGCTCGGCTGCCTTTGCAGTTAGAAAAATAAGGTATCTGACTGATGTTGAAACGGCGAGGCTTGTGTATTTTAGTTACTTCCACAGTATTATGTCTTACGGTCTTCTCTTGTGGGGTTCTGCTGCAGACATTGATACCATATTTATTTTGCAGAAAAGAGCCATTCGTGCTATTTATAAACATAGTCCTCGTGACTCCCTGAGAGAGGTCTTTAAGAAAATCAACATATTAACTGTGGCTTCTCAATACGTTTTTGACAATATAATGTACGTCCGTAAAAATTTAGATTATTTCATGAAGAAGAGCGACATTCACTCATATAACACAAGAAATAAACACAAGCTTGTCGTTCCTAAATTTAGATTAGTTAAAACTAGTAATTCGTTCATGGGAAATTATAAAAAATTCTTTAATAATATACCACACAATCTTGTCGAATTGCCGGTTGATAAATTAAAGAAACACGTTAAAAACACGCTTATGTCTAAAGGCTATTATAAGTTTCAAGACTACCTGAACAACACGAATGTGTGGTCCGTCCAGCCTGCACCGACTGATGTACTTACCTTTGATGATTTTGATTTTACGGCAGCTGTGGTGACTGAGTTTGTTCCGGCGTTTCTTCTCAGCACTTGCCTAATTGTCTGTGTTCTGTCTCGAAACGCTGGTAGGGCCCAAAAGATAAGGAGATATGATTCGGCCACTTCAGGGCACATTTATTTTTATTTTATTTTTCATTGTACATTTGACGTTCATAAGTGGCATATTGTGTCCTAAATTGAATAAATATTTTTGAATTTTGAATTTTGAACACTGAAATCTATTTATACCAATAGGTTATTTATTTTATTCACTGATATTATTTTTAAAGTAATGAAAAGATTGTTTACATTATTCGACTAGCAAAGAAAAACGGACTTTACACATACACTTAAATATTCTAACATACTTCTTTACTTCTACAGCACCGGTTGCAACTTCAAGATGAGGCAAATAAAAAAAAACGAGATACCTGGCTTTGTCTGCTCCCTTCATCATCCGAGATTATATCAGTGTTTTGCTGACGGATTTAGACTAAGCCCGGAGACGATAGGGCGCCGGGAAAAATGATAATTTGTGTCTTATGGGTTACAGTACAGACAGGAACATCTGGGGAAGAGTAACTTAAAAATGTACGATGGTTGTAAGCATGTAACTAAGTTTTTTTTAATGATAAAGACGGGATTAAGAAAAATATACAACTTTCCTAGGGAAAAGTTTTACTTTATATTTTTCGAATAGTTTTACTTTTATACGAGTTGGCTATCAGCCAAAATTACCAAATGCATATGCATATATCTTGTAGGATTTTGGCGATTCATATACTTATATAATATTGCGTGTGCTTTTTATGTATTTATTTTAAGTTGAAAGATACGTACGTAAGTGCTCTTGATATACTTAATCCGATTTACTTTATAAGTCAAACATTGCACGTTACAAACGTATTTTATCTTAGACCCACTAAGAAAATATGTTTGCATCTGTTTCAACTTGCATACAAACAACTCCGTTATTTGTGACACTCGAAGGTCGTAAGTTCAACGCTATTTAAACCCGAACAAGTTTAGATTTTATATTTTCAATACACAGTAAGTAATATAAATCCACGATTTTACTGCAATATTTTTCAATTTTCTCTCAAAAGTAAGATGAATTGAAAAAGCAATATAATTTGAGGCAAGTAAAGTCGAGTTTGCTATAAGATAATGGAATATCTTGCAATTATTGAATAAAGACGGCTCTATTGCAAGAAGAAAATAAACCAAAATAAAAATTCTTCTTTTACAAATTCTTACTGTTTGATTTAACTATAAAATTATTATCCTTTTGGAATAGAACGACAAAAGCGGGATGTCACTAGCAGCAAACTGTGTGATAAAAAGAGATGGGAGATGCAAAGTAGCAGAACCGTTTTTAGCAGCTGTCATTCAGTTCGGATCCTATGTGTGCTCGCTGAAAATTTCTCTCATTTGAGTTTTTGAAAATTTATGTAAAATCGTGTATATTTTGAACTTAATGAAACTTTAACTGTCATGGGCTTGGCACTGGCACGGGGTCTGCAACGACGTGGTACTGGAAGCTGGTTGTCCCGTAGTACCTTCCTTAACCCATGACAGTTGAACGCCCACCTGCCGTACTACCTTACATCAAGGGGGTCACTGACAAGATTGGGAATATCTTGAAGCGAGCTTCCATCAAGACTTAGTTCAAGCCGCCAAAGAAGATTTACTAATTTTTACCACCTGTCAAGTGCACCATACCTCTTCAATATGCAGGGGTATATAGACTGGAATGTGACTGTGGCCTTTCCTACATCGGGCAAACCAAACGAAGTATAGGCGTGCGTATAAAAGAACATATAGCTGACGTTAAACATAGACGAAACATAAAATCTGCAGTGTGTGAACATGCCTTAGACAAACCCAACTACTTCATACGTTGTGACCAACCCAAAGTACTGTCAAAAGAATATCGGTTCAGTCCACGTATGCTACGCGAAGCTATAGAAATAAGAAAACATCCAAATTTTAACAGAGAAGATGGTTGGAAAATTCCACCTGCATGGGATCCAGTTCTAACTAGGACCCAAGCTAGACCACTCACTGCAAGATCACAAGACACAGTTAGCTCTTTCTGCGTGGATAGGAACGATAATTAATATTATTGAGTGACGGTAGTGTATATTTTTCAAAACTCTGTAAATGACAAATAACATCTTAGTCTACCCGTGACCACCAACGCTGTAAAGTGTTCGAAACGTTGGGATAAAATTAATAAACTCGCGAAAAGTTAATCCGTAAAAAAGTTGTTTTATTTCGATGAGTAATATTCGCGTAAACTTCAGAAACAAGTACTAGAGGTGCATGTTCAGTATTTTGTGTCGACTGTTTATCATGCAGTAAACTAATATGTTTAACTTAGGAACATTGTTATAAATCACCTGATCGAAAGGTTATCTCATTTAAAGCTACAAATGTTACTTACTTATGTTAGTTACTGACATCTTAAATCGGTTTCGTTTGGCAGCTTTTACTTGTCCTTCTATTCCGGTAGCAATATTAATTTTATGGATTTAACCAGCGTCAGACCGGACTTATCCGACCGAATAAGTATAAAACTTCCGATTTGAAAAGACATTTTCATAGATGATTGCTGTTATAGGTGACGTTTAAAAATTTTGAAACATATTCGGCGAAAATTCCCTATCTGACATTGGTAAAATCAACTCTTATTGAGTTAGTCAAAGTCAAAAATAATTTATTCAATTTAGGACACAAAATGCCACTTGTGAACGTCAATAATTAATGTAATATCAATCAATTATGGCCCATATGGGGCTAGAACATGTTTTCTTATCTTTTGGGCCCTACTAGCGCTTCGAGACAAGACACAGACTATTTGGTAAGTGCTGAGAAGAAACGCCGGAACAAACTCGGTCATCACTAGTTGCCTCAAAAATGATACAAATCAAAATAAACAGGGAGGTACATCAGTTTGGTGCAGGCTGGACTGTCCATACATTTTCGTCATTAAGATAATCTTGAATTTTATAATACCCCTTCGACATTAGGGTAGTTTTAGTTTTAGTTAAAGTACCTTGAAACAAAGCCAGAAACATAAGATATGTTTTGAATCACTTTACTTATACGATACTAACAATTTACAATATAGTTGTTAAGGCTCTTTTGCACTATCGTTTATTTTGTACAAAATGCCAACCTTACACTGTATGGAACACTCATAAAAGGACACAAGCCAACAAAGTTGTTTTTCCGTTGTTATGCTTTAGAAATTGGTCCTGTGTTTGCATTCCTGTTGGTTACCTTTAATTGTTTGTCAGTTGCAAATGTATTTTGTTCGGGACGGATCAAAGACACGCCAGTACCTCGAGAGGGGAGCGTTTTTATATAAGTATATTTATATTTTTGAACAGCTTAGCCTAAGGTTTTGTAAAGGCAAAAGTATACAAGCAAATTTTATTTGTGAAAGTATAGATAAAGCAAAAGATGGACTTGGAGTCTATAAGTGCGCCTTCACATTAGAGTCCCAAAGTAATTAATACCTACTCTTTTAACGTTTGGTTAATAAGTATAGAAACGAAGCCCCAAATAGAGCCTAAAAATAAAAAACCCTGATTTAATGCAAATGTTTTACAAAAAGTTAAATTTTATTTAGCATTTTTTTTTGTTTTTTAATACATTTCTGGAGCTTCTACATTTGTAGCTATCACCGCGCAGCCCCTGCCACTCGGTCGAAATTTTTGTACATTCATATTTGAAGTAAAATTTTACATAGAATTACGTGCATCAAATGCGTTTGATGTTGATCTTAAAGTCAAAATACAATTTGCGATTCACTTTTGAAATCCGCTTATTTAAGTGATCTGTATTTAATCGTAGTTACAAAGGAATATTCCCTGTCACCTTTGCAAACTTGTAGCTTTATAATGAGGGCTTAGATGTTATTAGAATTCTTTTCGTGAAAATAATTTTCATTAGATGAAAATTGCAATCAATTTTCATAAACAAGATTTCGTTTGTTATAAATAGAGTCAGTTTCTAATAATTTAGACAGAGAGAAAGATACTCATGTAAATTTTCTGCCTCGCATTTAATTTTAAATAAACTGCGCCAGTAGGCATTAATTTTTAGAATTATTTTTTTAAACACTCAGTATTGTATATTCATTGTACACATATTGTATATTCTTCAAGATGAAATAAGAAACCAAAAAGTGCGCACGGGTGAGACTCGAACCTGCAACTTCTGGTTAACCGGGCCAAACGCTCTTCAAATTGAGCTACCGTGCTGTCAGTCCGACCGCGCTACCCACTGTTGCAAAAACAGACGGGTAGATAGCGCTGACGTCACGCATAATGACATATTCATAAGAGACCAGTAATTTCGCGCGGTTAGACCAACACTACGGTAGCTCAATTGGAAGAGCGTTTTGCCTGGTTATCAAGAAGTGCACAATTTGGTTTCTTATTTCATCTTTGAGAAACTATAACTATGTCACGAATTTTTTTTTACTGATCCATATGTCTGGCTTTAAGCTAATACTGAGCTGTAGGCTACTAGAGGGGCTACAGGTGGCGGATAGTGAACGGTCACCAGATAATGCGGTTAGCTGTGAATATGTTGAATAAGCAGTTCCCGGCCAAACAGCACAGGATTACTATAATGTATTGTTACGTTGTATATTTTTGTCTAAGTTCGCGTGAAACGAAAAGCTAAATGGATGTAGGACTCCAGTCCATATTTTGGCATAGATATGATGGATGCTGACACTGACATTTGCCAAGTGTGACAGCTGCCGATTTTCCGGTTCCGCACTGTTGGTCGTGCGTCGGAGTGGAACGTTTGTTAATATGTAAAAAAAAAAATTGTGATTACGGGGCACGCCCCATTTATTTTGTAGTTTGATAGTTATTCCTGGTAAGTATCTACAGAAAGGTTTGCGTTGATTTTTGTTTGTTGCGAGACATTTCTTAGAGTCTGAGCACATGGTTCTTTTTATCGTTTCAGACGCCGCCAACATGTCAATTTGGATGGATTAATTTCAAAAATGATTTGATAGAAAAGACTGGAAAATGTAAGTACTTTGGGAAACTCCTTTGGAAATCCTTGTAAAGAAAATGTAGCCTACCTACATCTGGGCATATTGTATTGAGAGTTGTAATTTTTATCATTTCAGGTCTCAAATAGAATAATTAGCATAAATGTTTAGTAATCAATTCAGAAATTATATGGCGAGCCAGCTGTTGCAGGAATTAAATTGGTTTATTAAAGATTTCATAAATAGGGTGATGAAAAGTATACTCACCCTCACTTAGAAAAAAAAAAGTGGTTAACTAGAACTTTCTTTTATTTCTAGGTTTCGCTTTTGGTATGTGTCTGTAAGTTGAACAGTCACAATTTGGTGATCATGTTGTAACCTCAGGTAAATATTTATTATGAAGAGTTAGTGTTTTCTTAACTTTTACTTTGGTTTGTGCGTTGAACTAACATTTTGTAAATTCTTTTCAGTGACCTTACTAAGACCTTACTTAGACCTCATTTGGATTATTTTGAAGTCAGATTTTCCTGATGGATTGATTTGCTTCTTGTCTGCTGTTTGAGGATGGACCGCTATCGGTGAAATTTTGGGGTAACGTTGCAGGGTTGTTTGTAGTTTAATGCAACAAAGATTTGAAATAGTAACCTCTGTTGAAATCAAAGGTTGGTTTTCCTTGTATTTACTTTAACTTTATTGAAAAGTGGGATAATTTAGCTATTAATTTAAACATAACTTAGGAATGTCTTTGAGAATAAATTTTGGAATCAATTAGGAAATTAAAAACTGAAATTGGTGGTTTATCTTTATTTAATTAGAAATTTGTGAACATAAAGATTTGTAATAGTATGGATATAAATAACTAAATTAGAACCTAACCTAGTCTCTACTGAATTCTGAGCTATTAAGTTTGTATTTGATTTTGTTTGAAGGTGTTAAAAGGTAATTGTGAAATAGCAAATTTGAATAAACTTTTGTTGCCAAATGCTATACCCGGATTTCTTTATTAAATTCGAATATTAGTACCTTTTAAACACCCTTTGTCCACACTAGCCGGGAGTGACGGTGACAGTATGGGGAATCTAGTGGGATGGGTTTCCATTTAAAAAGCTACAATATTTAGTGACCACGCCCTGCCAACGTGCTATGGCAAGTAAAAGCCGCCATTAAATAAGCGTTCTCCTGGTATTAGGGTGGCAGCAACATCAGTACTGGCAGACGGCTGAAGATATAGTATATCAGAAAAGGCTTTTAACATGGCTTTTTAACGGAGATTCCCCAGTTTTTAGACTGCGGTGTGGAAGGCAATAGGAAAACCACCCCTTGATCTTCCCTAATTTGAAGTGTTTATAAATAAAGCTCCACCGACAAGAACCTGGCTCTTAAATTTAATGATGATGACTGGCTTTCAGGTGTAACAGTATTGTGTAGCCTTACTGAGACAGAGGTAAATCAAGCGCAGTCACCTTCAAAAGTATTCCTTTCAAACGCAAATCGGGCGAAGTTTGTTAGCAGACAAATTTGTCGTTCGAAATTCATTCGTACGTATGAAATTTTCAGTAGGCGTCGCAGGAGGCGGCTTGATGTATGCAAATACCGGGCGCCCAAGTTTGGCGACTTGCACGCCACTAGGCATACGGCTTAGCAAGGTGGTACAATCAAATTATAAGACAGAGGGATATGTATTTGTTATATTTTTTATAAGCGGAGAACCAACAAAGCATTCACTTCATAATCATAGATACAACATAAGAAATGACAACATAGTTATAGTGTTGTCTTTTAAAATTACGGGACTCGGCGGGATAGGGCTGGGGCGGGACGGGGTTGGGGGCAAAACAAAGTTCACTGGGTCTGCTAGTATTATATATTTTTACACTTATATTATATATATCCGGAATCATGTAGCAAATGATTTTGGAACAGTCAATTTAAATTTTCGTAGTGAGTATGACATGTCAATCGCTGTAGCTTTTAATATATAACATATTTTGTGAAATGAAACTGGATCCTGTTCATAATTAAAAATTGCGTATGTTAGTCCTAAAACTTTTTGCCTTAAACGGTAAATATTTGGATAGCCGAGCTAACATGTACGGTACATTGTAATTAATCTGTGCTAGATGAACTGGTTGAACAAAAATACAATTAGATTCCTAGGGTGATAGTTGTCATTTTACGCAAGTCATTCTGAATTCATAGCAATGGGGTATAGCTGAAAGCTCCACATAATTATGTGCGACGACTTGAGTTTGATCCACAGGGATCAAACTCAAGTACGTACATACACGTACATACGTACAGCGTATGTACTACGGATCTTGTATATGTAAGTGGAGACGTCAGCGATCATAAGGCAAAATTACTAAAATTACTATGATATAAAGTTATTAACTCTTAGTTATTTACTAACAAGACGTATGAAAAGTAGTTGATTAAAGCAATCAAACAAACTCCCACGCTTGATTTGGTAAATGCTGCGTAGTATTATCATAAGTTGTAATACTGAAGCCCCATTTACACTGTGTACACACATTTGCACCCTGCTCACCGGCGTGCCAGATCCCGCATGCTAATGCTAAGACATTGTTGCTCTCAGTCAGAACTTCAGAAGGCGATAGGTACAGTCAATATTATGATAAGTCATAAATTCAATATATATCTAATAAATAACAGATGAATACGAAAATTTAGTTTATAACTAAGTTGGCAAAAAGTGACACCCCATAGTCAACTTATAGGCGAACCCCTGAAGACATTTAGTCTGCCCACAGAACATTTTTTCTGATTATCAAAACCTTTGCTAAACAACTCATAATAATCTCAGAGGGTCTAAACAAGTACCTAGCATAACTTCAGCGAAAAAGAGTTTTTTATACAGCGTGTTGTTTTGGTTAGTGACATCCAAATCAGGGATGATAATATGAGTTGTCCTTATTCTAATTAAAAAAGTAAATACCGACTTTAAAACCAAAATACACTAAAAAGTCTTAAATAAACTCTTGACCCTTGAAAGGAAAGGAAGCCATTTGATGCAAACAATTTCTTTTTGGAGTCGGTACCATCATTTTAACCATCAAGCATCAACTATCAGAGCACCGACTCCAAAAAGAAGTTGTTTGTTTTAAATGGCTTCCTTTCTTTTCAAGGGTCAAGAGTTTATTTAAGACTTTTTAGTGTATTTTGGTTTTGAAATCGGTTTAAACTTTTTTTAATGTTGATTTTATTTCTCCATTTTTAGGATTACAGGAGAAGAGGGGGGTGAGTTGCACCTAATGATTTTGTTCTTTAAGAAGCTACAAATTACCTTTCATAAGTTCTGTCATTAAAATTACTGAACTCCTAAGCGTTAAGGAGTTCCACCATCAGCTCAGCTCCACAAAATGTTGACTATCAGACGAAACAACACGTCAACATTGAGGTTCTAGTAAGAAAACACTATGTGTGCATTTTAAATTTGAGGGATTCCCTCAATTTCATCAAGATCCCATCATCTGATTCCGAATTGGCAAAAATTGGACCAACTAGAACCCTCTAAGCAGTAGTATACCCTCTAAGCAGACGACTTTTTTTTTCGACAAATGACTTAGATATGAGGTAACATAGAAACAAAAAAAACATACAGTCGAATTGATAACCTCCTCCTTTTTTGAAGTCGGTTAAAAAATGAATTTTCTTTAAATTATATGCAAGTTTAAAACAAGAAAACTTTTTCACAACATTTAAAAAACGAATGGTGAAACTCGCACCCTCACGCGTAGCTCGCGTGTATCTACGAAATACTACGCAGTAACTAGTAAGCTACGAAGAGGCGACCTGGTGACGGTAGTTTTGACTCGCTGGCTAGTCCGCAATAATATATTGTTTTTTTTTTTAATAAAAATAATAAAAAAACTTACGTATAATATTATTTGGCATCAGTGTCGTTTGCACAACCACTCCTGAGTCGCTCGTCGTTGACCAAAACAACACCCTGTTTAATCCAATGTAAAGGACCATGTGTCAATTGGACTTTCTATTTAGTTTTGCTAATCGCTTACCTTCTACTAAGCAAAATACGAAAATTCACACTAGTTAAAATTTGCAATCAGAAACAATAAGTTCAACTGTTTTCAGACTCCACAAGTCAGTACTCAAGAGAAATATTTAATCTGTGTTACAATCCTGTGAAATTTACGCTGCAACTAGCAAAACTAAACAGGCAAACTGGAATTTATTTGAAAACAAAAGCTATTTAGTTGGCATCAGGTAGCGTCGGATTACGTGCCAGTGTTGTACACCACTCCCGATCCGGAACTATTCGATATAGAGTTGCCGATCGATACCACCGAGTATCACGTAATGTCACTTGGTTTTATCCATAAAATTAATATTCCTATCGGAATAGAAGGACAAGTAAAAGCTGTCAAACGAAACCGATTTAAGATGTCAGTAACTGACATAAGTAAGTAACATTTTTAGCTTAAAGTGAGATAACCTGTCGATCAGGTGATTTATAACAATGTTCCTAAGTTAAATATTTAAATATAGTAGTTTACTGCATGATAAACAGTCGACACAAAATATTGAACATGCAGCCCTAGTGTAAAACTAAATATTTTTTCATTATACAAAATATTTGTCGATATTCATTCCCTTTGTTATTCTGTCTTTATTTTTTACGTATACTAACGTTTGTAGAATAGAATAATCAAACTGCGTACTTTAAATTTGAAGCGCATAGGTAAATATAAGTCGTATATTAAGAGGCTTCGATTTGGACTAATCTACCTGTTAAATGATTATTTATTGGGGTTATGCCGCTGTTATGCATAACAATCAATCACCGATCAAGTCACCATGTTTCAGACGCATTATTTTTTCCAAAATATACTCAATTTCACTTTTAAATATAAAAAATTAAATGCACGTAATTTTCAGCGAGCTTCTGCGGGGCGGTCAACTGTTTAACATCTGACAAAAATGGTTCTGCTACCCATCTCTT
Source organism: Pyrausta purpuralis (assembly GCA_963924145.1). Classification (NCBI taxonomy): domain Eukaryota; kingdom Metazoa; phylum Arthropoda; class Insecta; order Lepidoptera; family Crambidae; genus Pyrausta; species Pyrausta purpuralis. Next base: position 5,874,607 of record OZ001650.1, read on the forward strand.
TTTATCACACAGTTTGCTGCTAGTGACATCTCGCTTTTGTCGTTCTATTCCAAAGGGATAATAATTTTATGGTTTTATCGGATAATCGGATGCCATTTATATTATTTTCTTTTACACTAGCGGTCCCCCGCGTCCGCGCGCTTTGAGTTTGTTTTATAGCCCAAAGCCTTCCCCCATAAATAAACTATCAAACACATACTTTTTTTTTCAAATCGCTCCAGTAGTTCCTGGGATTTGCGTATTCAAACAAACAAACTCTTTAGCTTTATAATATTGGCATAGACTATAGATTTTTGGGAGACTTACAGTAGAACAAAATTAATTAAAATTCTATAAATAGTCATACCCGTTATGCTCCGTGTGTACAGACACAATAGAAATCAATTGTTATAGGTACCACTTTATTTTTGAAGGTGTTTTATACACACGGGTATTGATTCTTACCAAAATTAATACATTCGTCACGAGCATTTCATTTTGAACAAAGTTCACATCATTTGATTTCAATTCAATTCAATTTTTTATTTCAGACATCAGTCCATACATTTGAAATAGGTTAGGCTTCACAGGCTGGCTGAACCGGATTTGTTGATAAGTCAAAGATTTGCCATTGTATAGGTTGGTGACTAGTCATCGAATTGTTCTGGGTACAGCTGTCCTTAGTCCCGACATATCGAATGCCGCATTTGCATGTCAGTTTAGCTGTAGTTAGGGAGGCGAATAGGGGAATTTTCGGTAATACTCGAGCGTGGCAGTTTAAGATATGAGAGATACCTTGGACCTAATAGAACAACCTTGTAAAGTATTTAGCTCTATATGTAGTGACGCGTGCCTAGGATAGACGATCAGATTAGTAAAAAAAAATCGATAGTCTGAAATACTCGAGCGCGTCAGATTAAGATATTGGGGGTTGATTTTAGTGTTTTAAGACTAAATTTAACTAATCTGACGATAAATCCTTGACGCCGCCGAGTTATAGGGTCGCAAAATTGTAAAAAAAAAACGTTAATGCGGCATTCTCGAGCGCGATTTTTTATTTTGAAGAATATAATCTAAAACGTACTAAAAATACAAAATCTGCCAGTTTCCGCATGACCGGGAGTGTGGAGGAGCCATTTCGTCTTCCGAAAAACGCGTTGCGGCATAAAGGTCGCTAACGATACATTTTACAAAAAAAAGTTTAAATAAACAAAAAAGGTAATTTTATTTTACACAAAAAAGGTCTCTTTACATTTTTGTCCAAAGTTAAAACTTTTTGACTTGAAGCATCATAAAAACTCAAACTCCCGGTTGTTTAGTATATCTTGAAAACTGAGGGTGTTAAAAAAATGATATGAAATAACTAATATTAAATTATGTTACTTTTATTATATCTCAATTTTTTTTTCTAAACCTTCTCGACAATTTTCGTGGACTCGGAAAAAGTTACGCGTATCTGTATACAAAAGTATTATTAACATGTACTATTATTTAACAGCCTGTTGATCCTCATATTTTTTTTTTGACGTACCGTAAGCAAAACGAAGTGAAGAATTATTAAAAAGAAAGAAGAAAGGAAAAAAAAAAGAAACCAAAAAACCTTTCCGGTCAGATTAAGAGACCCCACCAACATTTTTGTCAGATTAAGAAAATATGCTTTCAGGATACCGATAAACCTCCCCGATGAAAATCTGACGCGCTCGAGTATTTCAAAAAAACTATTTTTTTTTTGCATTTTCAAAAATTCATCGTAACTTATGGTCACGCCGAAATCGTCAGTTTTTTTAAAGGGAGCTGCCTTGGGGCCTACTTAACACCCCTTCCAAAAATCTGACGCGCTCGAGTTTTTTTTTTTTTTGCATTTTTGACTACTTTATATGCCTACACCCACCACGCAAACCGGCAGATTAGTATATCCTTGTTATCAGAGGCACTTGGGGCATACGTAGTATGAATATCTGACGCGCTTGCGAATGCCCAAGTAACTGTTTTTTTTTACGTTTTTGAAAAACTGTACACGCCAAACCCACCGCTAAAATGGTTTTCACCATACGAGCTTTTCTTTTCGAAATTATTTTATCTTTCGATTTTGATAGGTCTCGACGGCGCCGTTGAATTACGCCATTTAGCTACCTCGCCTCCCTAACAACTGTTATAATATCACGTGCCTCGTATCAGTTTTATGCCTGTTCTTTTGTTAATATTCGAAATTCGATACGTGAACGTCTGTACTAAATTGCAGTTTCACTTTGTTACGAGTGAACTCATTTGCTAATTATACTTTTAGCTCATCGTATTTTAATTTTGGATTTGATTTTGTTTGACTCTACCGAATAGAAAAAAGATCATTTATTTACGATTATAAATTAATAATAATAGTAGTAATAGCCCCCGAAGCCGATTTCAACTACGGTGGCCAGTCACAAATGACTAACCAACTGCGCGGGACATATTATAGTGCACAAGTGTGTGCGCAAACACAGGTACACTCTCTATTCCTTATTAAACAGCTTCAACATTTTTTTTACATATATAGTCTCAGAATTAAAGAACTTCAATAAATAAATATTTAAACTCAACGTTGGTCTTACAGTGTAATCCACTAGCACTGTAAGCTCAATAAACACCAAAGATCATAATTAAAAAAAAAAAAAAACACTCTCTATTCCTCTCACTCTCATAGTGCTATGGGACAGCAACTTTAACACGACCGGAGAGAGATCAGCCGCAGGACCAACGGCTTAACGTGCTTTTCCAAGGCAAGGAGGTGAAAACACCGGCAACTTTCAAACAAACTCCGGGCTGCCCTGAGAATTTCTGAACAGAAATTCCAGATACATATTTGGGCCCGACCCCGGGATCGAACCCGGGACCTCTGGCACAGCCATCGCTTTACCCAGTTTATACTACTGTCGTTTATAAAGGACACCAAAGTTATAAGAAAGGACATGTTGTGTTATTAAGTGATTTACTATTTATCAGTTTACATAATTTTCGAATCCAAATTAGTAAAACAAACATACTTTTATGTGTACCTGAACCTCATATTTACGTATATCTAATTCAATTATACTTTAAAAAATATATTCAGATAAAGTAAACTATTTTTAACAAACAAGTTTTATTCCTATTTTGTACATAGGACCTTATGTTTCTGAGGCATTATTTTTTCGTACTAGCTGGGTTAAAGCCTGACCCTCAAATTTCTGTGCCACAGAGCCAAAGGATTATACGGAAGTTTAATCGTGTATAAATGAAAATCAGTGAATTTTATTATTCTGGTCGTGCAGTGAATGTTATAGAGAGGCATACAATTTCTGCTACCGACTGTAGCTTCAAGCATGCATCTATGATGACGAATTTACCTTTGATTCGTGAAACCTATCCGCTGTATGTTCGTTTTGGGTGAAATGTAATCTGGTACATATTTGAGTTAAGTTTACGTCGCTTTGTTAGAGCTAAGTATCACACGATTGATTCGTCTACTCTGTTTCAAGTATTGCTAAATTTCTTATTCAATTCCTAATACACCTTGGTGCAACATGCTATTTTTTTGATGAAAGTGTGCTTTCACCTCGTTCAATTTGATGCTAAAAATTATTAGTTGAAGTATAGTCTTTGTCATTCAAGAAAAAGCAGCGTAAGTCAGGTGATAGGATTTTAAAATTGATTCATCAATAGGTAAGTACCAACTATTCCCACTTACAAACTTACCAAACAACAACAAATTTTTAACACTAGCGGCCCCCCGCGACATCGTCCGCGCGTTTTGAATTTGCTCCCTCCCCTCCCGTTGCAGCGTGATTTTTTATAGCCTTAAGCCTTACTCAATAAAAAGGTTATCCAACACAAATATATTTTTTCAAATCGGGTCAAAAGTTCCTGTTTTAAGCATGTCCAAACTAACAAACTCTTCAGCTTGATAATATTAGTATTGTTTTAAGGTAACTGGACACAAGCATAAGCAGGTTACAAAAAGTTAAGTGTGACAAACTTAATTAGGTACTACTAGGCGTCCTCCGCGACTTCGTTCGCGCGTACTGAGTCAGCTGCCCCCCTTCCCTCCCTTTATAGCCTAAAGCCTTCACAAATACACTAAAATGATCATGAAAAAATTATCCATTAAATAAATAAATATAAATGTCCTTTGGACATTCCCACACATCACCAAACATATGTCAAAACTGAAATAATATTACATTACATTAACATTACGATAATAATAACATTAAGTCATTAACTTAGACATAAAAACAATGTGATCAAACACAGTATTAACACACATTAATTGGACACAAGCAATAAGCAAGTTACTCGTACAAAAGGTTATGTGTAACAAATTCAATTATGTACCATTAGAGAAGCCGGCAACGAACATTATAAAATAATGTAAGAATTTGAACTTGCTATCAGTTTTACAGTTGTCTACACTTTGGTCAACTTCAACGTTCTTATTAAAATTCGGTCGTTTCTATTCCGAGGTTACTAGTGCAAGTTGGAATTCGTCATGGATGTCAAAACAAACCCGGAACCATCTTGATATAATTTATGGACCAAGTTGTGTTCGAGTTCTGAACTAATGTCTAGAATATTCTAAGCTGACCTAAGTCCTATTTGAGATTGAGAATAATGGATAAGGTAGGTTTACTTTAGGGAAATCTGTAATTGGCCATACCCTGTGTGTAAAAACTAAACGTAAGTGATAAAAATGTATTTTTTTATTTTATTGATAAGGTACACCAACAGTACATATATATGACAATCTTAAAATTTATATATTTTTTACAAAGTGTTCTTATATACGTACCTATTACAGGCGTACACAACATTGAAAATTAAAAAAAAATAACTAAATTCTAGTAAATATAAATGTGTATACACTACTCCGTACAGTTGGAGAGCAATTTGCGTAAAGCTTTTTTGAATGTTGGTAGCTTGTCGTGAAAAACGTCCAGATCTCCATCGATAGATTTCGCGTTCAGCGCATTATACTGCTCACAGCATCTGACCAGCGGAGCCTGCCTGCCTACATTGGTTTTAAACATGGGAAGAGCAAAGGTTTTGCGTAATGGTTTACGAGGAATGCGTGATGGGACAGAAATAGGTACACTTCCTACAAGCTTGACACTTTTGCGTGACTCATGAAGGATACCATGGAGAAATGCCAGGTCTCGAATAGACCGCCTAAGTCGTAAGCAGTCCATACCCAGGAATGAGAGTCTTTCATTGTAGGGAGCTCTGTGAGATATGCCAGAAGATATGAAAGCAAGATGCCTAGTGAATGATCTCTGAATACTTTCGATCCGCTGCGAGTGCACTGCGTATATGGGGTTCCATGCTACACTGGCGTATTCTAGAATGCTCCGTACTAACGCATTGTACAGTATGATCCGCGTGTAGGTGGTTCGAAAGATTTTGGTAGCCCTTTTGATGAACCCTACCATCATTGCCGCTTTCTTGACGATGTTATCAATATGAGGTACAAATGATAATTTGTGATCAATGACTATACCAAGGTCACGTATCTCATTAACTTCGGATATAACGACGCCGTTGATGTTATATTCAGATGGAATAACATTTTTGTTCTTAGATATTTTAATATGGTAGCATTTGCTGGCATTCATTGACATCGCGTTTTTGTCGCACCAGTGTTGAACACTATTTATGTCGTCCTGAATCAGATTCGCGTCCTCACTAGACGCCACAGTTTTATAGATTTTAAGGTCGTCAGCAAAGAGTGAGTATTCGCAATGGTTTATCGATAAAGTGAGGTCGTCTATAAACACTAGAAAGAGTGTTGGTCCCAAATGTGACCCCTGCGGAACTCCTGATGTTGCGTAATACTCCTCAGACTCATATCCCTGCACTGCGACAACCTGTGGTCTCTCTTTCAGGTATGAACGAAACCATTGTGCCAACCCACCGTCGATGCCGTGTAATTCAAGTTTGGTCAGAAGTATCTCATGGTTGACTTTGTCGAAGGCACTACTAAAATCGGTATATATGACATCAGTTTGAATGCTACGATCCATGTTCTTTGAAATATCCGTCACAAAAAGAGCCAGATTAGTTTCGGTGGAGCGACCACGTCGGAAACCATGTTGATGGTCAGACAGGCCGTTGTCCACGTGATGGCTGACAATAGGGTGTACAAGAGACTCAAATAATTTTGAGAAGGTTGACAATATCGAGATGGGACGGTAATTCTTAATATCACTAGACTCGCCTTTTTTAAAAATCGGAACGATTTTTGTTTTTTTCCATTCCGCAGGAAAGACACCGTCGCTTAAAGATCTATTGAATATTAGAGTTAGAGGTTGGGATAAAACGGAATGACATCGTCTGACAAAAATAGGTGGGATGCTGTCAGGGCCTGGTCCCTTCTGGATGTCAAGTTCTTTTATTTTATTTGAAACATCAGAAGCAGCGAACTGGATGTGTGACAAATTTAAGTGCGACGTCGTGCTAGTAGTGTCTAAGCATGGGTTTGGATTAGTTATAGTATACGTTGAAGCAAAGTGCTGAGCGAATAGATTGGCAATGTCCGAGCCTGACTTAGCTACGGTGCTATTCAACTTCATTTGCGATGGTAAAGAGGATGAACTGCTTCGATTTTGATTAATGTAGCGCCAGAATGATTTAATGTTGCGAGAGATATCTTTTTCAATGTTGGTTTTGTAGTCTATGTAGCATTTGTTAATAAGTTTCTGACAGCGATTGCGCAGAATCTCAAATTCAATCTTGTCTCTTGAGTTACCATATTTACGATATTTTAACCGAATCTTGTCTTTTTCCGAAAGCATTTTGATTAGAGTGTTGCTAAACCATTTTGGAAATTTTGATGACCAAGGTGTGCGCTTGGGTACATGCCTCTCAATAGAATTATTAAGTAACTTATAAAATTTTTCGACCATTTCATCTACATTATTACACTTTTGAAATTCGTTATTCCAGTCAATGCATTCTAGCTCAGTAATTATGGTTTCGTAGTTGGCCTTATAAAAGTTGAGATCTGTTCGCGTATTAGGCTTGAGTTGAGGTTCTGCCGAACGCTGCAAAGACACCAACAGTCCTGGATGCTTAGGATCAAGCCTGCTAAGAAGATCCAAAGGTTCTGTTAGATGGAGAGAGGGGATATTTGTCACTACAAGGTCTAAGTGTCTATTATTACAATTGGGTACGTAGTTAAGCTGCTTTAGGTCATTAAAAGAAAAGAAGTCTATAAAATAGTGACCAAGAGCGCAGTCGTAGTTACTTGGGATTAATCTATTGCAATCTTCAGAATCATTAGACCAGGACATAAACCATAAATTAAAATCACCAATCAAAATAATTTTGTCAGCTTTGCTTATTACGTCGTTTGTATTCCGGACAAATTGAGAAAGGTTATCTAGTTGTAATGGCGAGGGAAGGTAAACTGCACATATGGCGACGGTAGACATCGTGCCATTGCATTTAACTTGTATGGAGACCCACAAGTCTTCGCAATCACTCTCCCATCGTTCAATACGGGTAGAGGGTATATGACGCGCTACGGCCACCAGAACTCCCCCGCCATCCAATTAAGTGGATTTAGAAATATCCCGATCTTTACGATAAACAATATACCTGGAATCAAATAATTCGCTACTGTTTATGCCTTTGTTTAGCCAAGTTTCGGTAAATATGATTATATCGTATTGGTTCAATAAGACATTTTTCAGCACGTCGCCAGTTTTGGTTCTTAAGCCGCATACGTTTTGGTAGTAGATTTCGAGAGCTGTGGTAACGACCATTTTCAGGATCTTTGATTCATCGAGTCCAAGCTGTCCAAGTTACGTATTATAAAAGCCTGACTGAACTCGTCCTTTCTTACGAAGATACGACCATTACGCACCCACACAAATTTGTAAGATTCCTTCTTTGCTCTCAGGCGGGCTGCAGCATGCAAGGATTTGTTAGAAGGAGTCAGATGCTCTGCCACATAGACTGGTTTTGGTGGTGCAGCCATTCCAAGATGAATAGTTGATAATTTGTCTTTTGGGTTTTCTTTGTTAAACTTGGTAACGGCAGCCAGCATGATGTCGCGTTGCAGGGGGCTTCGCAGCTTCGCGATAATGGTGCGCGGTCGATCGCTCTCCTTGTTCAACTTAGCTACTCTCGTAACATGCTGCACGTCCTCCGCCGAAATGGGACAATTCACAGTTTTAGATATTTGCGTGATGATATTGACCAGATTTTCTGTCTTGTGCTCAGGTATCCCATTCAACTCCAAATTAGAAGCCCTCATACTCTGTTCAGCAGAATGAAGTCTTTGAGATAGGTCATTAACAGTTGACTTTAGATTTTCATTGTCTTTTTTTAGTTCGGATATTGATAAAGAATTTTCTTGAAGTCCTGACTTGATCTCATCAAACTGACTGCCAATAAAAGCGATTGAGTCAGAGAATTCGGTTATGCGCGCATCGATAGCTTTGAGCTGTGTAGATACCATTTTCCTTATCTTCTCCTCGAAAACAGACATTTCCTCCCTGATGATTCTTTTTAGTGTATCCCCGGTGACGTAGTCATTGCCGCAGCCGAGGGCCGCCGGTCCCGAGGTGGCGGAGCTGTCCGTGTCTGGGGTTGTGCCAGCCGCAGTGGTTTCGCCGATAGTACTGCTGCTTGTATGAACTTGCTGAGACGAACGTATTGGTGTGTTAGTATTGTCCGTCTTTGGCTGTTGGCTTTGGCATTCAGGGCATTTCCAGCTAGTTTTTTGAGCTTTGTCCATTAAATTAAAACGCTTCTGCCCAACTTTACTGCACAGCAGGTCATATTTGGATGAACATGCAGTACAAATGAGAAAATCTTTGTTAGGTATGTGATGGCGACAGCCGCTGCATCTGTTACTACCTGGAGCCATTGCTCAAAACGACTATCTTTTTTCGCAGTACAAGACCGATAAACAAAAGCTGCGAACGCGATGACGCACGAAAGGCGGCAATAGTCTGGAGCGTTGTGTCTGTGGCGCGCGCGTATGTGTGCGTAGCAGCGGGCCGGCTGCGGGTTGTCCTAGGTCAGGAGCAGTAACACAGCAATAACTGCGGCTTCATAATCTTGTTTGGTTATTGGAATAAACTCACAGTTTGTTTGCAATCCCAATCTGCATCGGAGTGTCCACCACGACCAAAATGCAGCCGCGTCAAAGGGCTTTTCGGTGATATATAGCACTATAAAGAGACGATCCTTAGAACACTTGTATTGAATTAAAATGACGGAGTGTGCAAAAGTACGTGTTGGTGTTAAAACGACCGGATGTCTGTCCGGATGATTTGTGCTGTTGATTTACTCAATGAACAATAAACAACAATAAACTAAAGATAAGTTTCATATTAGGCAAATACAATATAAAATATTCAAAGTATATTTACTTTGAATATTTTAATTTCAATAGTTATTACTAATGCGATATTTTGACATTAATTTTCGATCATATAACGCTTTTTTTCCAAGCTCTTCTTATTTGACTGATTATGGGCCGATTTTTCATTGGTCAGATAAAACTTATCAGTCTGATAAATTATAAAGTGGCAGACTTTAAAAAAGACAGGTACGTATGATTGCTGCCAATTAGGTGATGTATTCAAATTAGCTTTATTGTATTTTGTTCGACGAATATTTCTTATCTGACTTTTGAAAAATCAGCCCTTAAATAGAGTAATAAGTACATTTCAATTACTTAAGGTAGACTTGCACACGAAGATTTAGCCCAGGATTATGCTTACCCTGGATTAAATCTTCATTCTGTCTCTGTCAACGTCAAATAAAGTGACCAATACAAAATGTTTATTTAATCCAGTTTTTTTTTTATTATTATTTATCCAGGAAGGTTTTAAATAACACGCTCTGACAAGAGTGGAGGGAGAAAACTCAAAACGCGCGGACATAGTCGCGGGGGACCTAGTGGTCCCCCGCGTGTTTGTATATTTGTATATTCGTCCCAGTATTTATTGAAAACTAAATAATAACTTCTCACAGCGGGATGATTCTATGTTAGTTTAATCAGGTATGGTTCAACTAAGAGTAGAGCGTAAGTTTTATCCAAATTGGTCTAGTAGTTTTTGAGATATGAGTAATAACTAAAAAGCATTAAATAACTGACTGACTAAAATCTTAAAATGACTATTTAAAGCTTTTTAGTTCGTTATTATTGGCGGTTTAATTCTAAAATATTTTTTATAACATAAATAAGGACTTGGTTTTACTTAATACCCAAGCGACTGCCTGACTCTTCTAATATATCCATTGTTGTGATAAAATTCGTTGGATAAATAAAACATTAACATCATTTTTAAATAGACTTTTTATCAAAGGTAACAGGTTACAATAAATAAAAATACACGGGCGTAAATTTAGAATTAAGTCACAAAGAAAAAAGAATACAAAATATACAAACAACATAAAATGCAGCAGTTACATGTGTAAATCCAGTTCTATAGGTAAGCATATTCCATAAAATAAAATACGAGTTAGCTAAGTGCCTGGCCACTCAGACATCTAATAAATATTAAAAATTAATCGTGTTTGGAATTAGGTAAATAAAACGGGCTTTTAGTCTGCCTAAGCCAATAAAGGTTTTATGAAACGAGCTAGATTTAGCTAGAATATAGGACCATTACGTTACGTGTGTAGATTTGTATCTAAATCGAATTCAACGAGTCCCTAATTTCGTTGAGATACTCTAAAAGAATGCTTTGTGAAAGCGTAATAAAATTTACATTGATTTTGTTACACAGATTTGCAAATCGAGATGAAACTGATTTTTTATGATATCTTTTAGGACTAAGGAAAGCAACTAATTATTAGTAATTACAGTAAAGTCGAACGATCCCGGGGGTTTCAACGTAAGGTAAGGTTGTAACCTCTCGCGCCTAAGCACTATTCAACGGAAATCACTTGCACCCACAAACACAAGCAATTTTTGTGTCTGTTTGCGAAACGAGCGTCACTTCAAACAAAAGACGATGCGAGGTGCAATAGATTTTGGCTCTTAAGCTGGTAAAGTGCGAAAGACCTCGTACTTGTTTTAGGTAAGGGGATCGTTTATAACGGCCATTTCCTATATGCAAAATACAGTCAAAGGTAAGATAGCTATCCTTGACTGGAGCTAGGATTTCTCACACCGGAGCTAGGATTTCGTACTGTCAGATGTTTTATAGGGACAAGCAAAATAAATAATGAACGCCTCGAGTTAATACGGTGCTGTCAGCATGACGGGTTGAGCAGTGGCTTCGAATTTTTAAGGGGATAAGTTTTTTTCCTGCTTTTCCTATCCTTATGCCATCATTTGGGGTCGGCTCTTCAAGTCCTTCTTCCCCAGAACGCTCTGTGTAAGAATGAACTAGTTTATCTGAACCAGCGACCGAAATGCTATCTTAACATCTGTAAGTTAAAAACGATACTTAAGCTGAGCACTAAACTCTGCATTTATTATCTAAGCAAAAAACTACAATAAATTCATTTGAATTTACAAAATATTCCCTCCATTTTGTGAGGGTTTCTTAACACAATTAATTCTTTCAAAGTTCCAAGATCTATTCCAAACGTATCCGTATCAGCCTTAAATAATAGCCGGTTTATTTATTAGCGTGGACTTGTTACCACAAGTTAATAAAGTTCGCCCAACGAAAACACGAGAAAGTTTTATTACCAGAATAAAGTAGGCACTACTCAGACTAAGCATATAAAAGATAGCGATCAGGGCGGATAGTGAAAAGTATCCGTATCTGAAACTATCCGATCCGATGTAGTATAATAGCAATGTTTTGGACCATATCCAAACACATTAAGTTTTGTTTTATTAGACGCTGTTGTGGTTGCCAAATATTTTGCTTAGTTTATTTTTACAGCTTCAAAAGGTATAAGGTTGTCTTCTCTCCATATTTTTATATACAAACTTCACATACGGGCCTTTGGCGGAACAGCAAGCCATCCTAAGCAGGCTAATGCTCGCCTGGCAAAAAAATAAAAGGTTAAATATAAACTCCTTTTATCGCACGATGAGCCATGTCATTATAGTCCCCCTAGCCGATTTCGACTTCAGTGGCCAGTCACAACGACTAGCCGACTGCGCGGGACATATTAATGTGCACAAGTGTGTGCGCAAACACAGCACTCTCTATTCCTTTCACTCTCATAGCCCGATGGAACAGCAATTTGCCACGACCGGAGAGAGATCAGGCGCAGGACCGGCTATGCGTGCTTTTACGAGGCACGGAGGTAAAACACCGCTAATTTCCAAAGTCCGGGCTACCCTAAGAATTTCTGAATAGAAAAACCCAGGTATATATTTTTGGCTCGACCCGGTGATCGTACCCGGGACCTCTATCGCAGCCGTCGCTTTAAAGTGCAGCCTGCTTACCGCTGCTCCACCGAGACAGCCATGTAAAAGGTTTATGACGATAACAATCAATCTCATGGTGCATCGATATAAAATATACACATACTTATACACATAATTTTAATCAGTGACCAAATTTTGTGTAAAGACTCCACTGATGAATATGAACAACTTTAACTTTAGGGGCAATAGTGAAATCGGGAAAAACGAATCAGCTGTTTCATACAAAAGTGCAATTGGTGCGATGTCAAAATGTATGGAAAAGCTGTTTGCTCAAATTCACTATTGCTCCCATGACCCCCTTGCTTCGGAAAGCACGTTAAACCTGCGAAAGGCATGAGGACATTATGACATCAGCAATTTACCAAAAGCGGAACTGGGGTGCGATTGTGTAAAGCAATCGTATTCATTTGACAATTCAAAACTTACGGTATGATCTGTCAAACGGCAAAGAACAAAGGGTTTGACAGATCAAACCGTACGTTATGAACTGTCAAATGAATACGATTGCTTTACACAATTCCAGCTCAGAGGTGGAATTGTGTAAAGCAATCGTGTTCATTTGACAGTACAAAACGTACGATATGATCTGTCAAACGCTTTGTTCTTTGCCATTTGACAGATCATACCGTGCGTTTTGAACTGTCAAATGAATACGATTGCGTTACACAATCGCACCCCTGATCAGATGAAGGCAAAGACAACGAAGTGTCAAAAAAACACTATCATAGAAAAAGCTGAAAAAACTTTTCCTGAGCGTGATTTCTTATCGGTCATCACGGACTGCCGTCTAACCGAATTTATGAAAGTGAAGGAACAGAGAGCGCTCTTGTGTCTTGGGCACACATCTATCTCCAGCGTACCTACAGGGCGATTCGAAACGTTCGTTATGCGATTCGGGTTTTTGTTAGATTTTCTATTCATATTTTAATTATGTCGCAATTTGATCGGATGTCGATTTGCTAGTCTGGTAACAAATATAATAAAAGAACAAAATAAAATTGTTGGATAAATACACGTTATTATTATTATCGAATCGTATCCGTAACCGAACGATTATGAATCGGGGGCTGGTCTATCTCTGTTGAGAGAGGCCGCCGTAGGAGAAATATATGAATATACTATATCACATCAGATTCATTTAAATTATTATGATTCGTCTGATGATTTACATTTAAACATGCCTATGTGCCATGATTATCCTATATGATTTAAGAGCAAAACTTTTTCAATTTCCATCAAATTCGAATATCCGAAACCGAACACCCAACTAAGGATAGCGGTAGATTGTATCGAGTGGCCAGATATACGAATCGACAAACAAAACAGACAGCAAGAATGCGGGATTAGCAACGTCGCGACTGCCGTGAGCAAAGGACGACCGATTTTTTCTGCTATTCGAATTCACATGACGTACTCGACTCGGATTATACGAATCGATTGCGAACGTGGCCTCTTTGATATGGGAGGCTCGACGGGGATAGTTGACTCGGCACCATAGATAGATATAGCAAAGTTACGACTATGTATTTAGGTACTTAATAACTAAAAGAGGATGTTGATGCCTTCTGTATTTACAAATAACAACCCCTTAGGCTAAAAGACATAAAGGCTAAAATCTTCGCATTTTAATATTGATCATATGATTAAACTGTTGTTTATTGATGTATGTATATGTATGTTTAGCACTACGGCCATTAAGTTACTACCCAATTTAATTCCTAAAATATTTAAATGCATAAAGATGAAACAAGGAACCAGAAATTTGCGCACGGACGGAACTTGACTTCTAAACCATATTTAAGTGCTTTATGTTTTTGTTTCGTTTAATTATTTTTTTATTTCTTATTGTTTTTTAATATTTAATTTTATACTTGCTATTTGTTAAATAGTAAGCTTATTTATCTTATCTCTCGCGTGTCTATAAATCATTCATTCATTCACTCTTTCATTCATTCACATTCCAATCCCTAAAAACATGTCGTATTTATGATTTCCGTATTATCAGCTATTTGAACAGTTACTTATTCGCACACAGGTAACTTAACCTACCCTTTTAAGCAATCTATTCCACACCATCTAAGAAAGTCAGTGCTCAGTGTGTTTTTTCGAAACGCATTCAGTCAGACTAACATTCTGATCCAAAGTACGGATTATGTTAATCTATTCATGGTTTTCGGAAGCAACAAACCAGTTTGATCCGGTTCAGTCCTCAAAATTACGAGCGTTATCAATGGTCGTGGCAGGATTTATCGGCGACCCGGGTCCGCCCGGTAATATCTTAATTACTTTATGATTGTAAGGTAAGTCCGGAGTTAGTGTGGGCTTGTCGGGAGATTTATGTAGCCCTGTGACAGGTCCGTTTAATTGAATCTTTGGTTTTAACGTAACCCGGGAAAGAATTACAGGAATTGTATAAGTACCTTTATAATTCTTTCATGCTCAATTAGTGACGAGGTTCAATGTGTTGCCATCGAAATAATGAGAAAAAAGAAATAACCTAACAAACGCAAGGTTCAGGAACACTATTTAAAAATACTATTCTGAGGTGTCGCATGAAAAGCAAAGGGAGTATTCATCGGTTTTGTTTGAAGGGAATGAAAATATTAGTTAATTTTAAATGAGATGTTACAATCCAAATATATGTATATATGTATCTTATCTCTACTTTTGTGTCATAGGCACGCACGTTACGTAACAAATTTCGCTGGTGGCAGTAAAACAAACTTTGCCCGCCTTTTAATTAAGTTATAATCCTTACTTTGCCTTTAACAAAACTTATTACACCCAGACATATTAAGTTATAAGGGTTCCTGCAGTCTTGCATCACTTATGCGTAGGTTTTTGACAAATATTTACTCTCTCATGTTGTTTCGTGTTACGCGGCTGGGGCGAGCGCAAGATAAACCTGTCACCTGTCATGTTGACAGCAAAAATGGCGCGAAGTTTTACACCCCTTGTGGCAATGACAGTTTGGGAGTGAAACAGTTTATAAAAAATAAAATGCTATTTAATGTATCGATGTTATTGCAAGTTTACGCGAATACACATTGGAAATAAAAAGGTTTAGAATTAATTTCGCGCACATTTAAGAAATTAAAATTGAAGAGTTCCTACGGACACGTACCTACTCGGACACAGAATCCCTCCTTGATACCCTTATATGATCAATCGAATCACACGGACGAAACCAATATGCAAAAATGATGTTCATTCGTATTCACAAATTTATCACGCATACTTTTACTCAAACATACTTTTTACATACACTTTACCTCGTTAATATACATTACACACCCACTTAGTACCCATGCACTATTTCACCTCATATACACACAAACATCCACCCTCACTTAAAAGAACACACTCGCGCGCGCGCGCACTCACACACTCACATACACGCACGTATCACGATCATAATCCCTCCTTTTTCCCAAATATCAGACGTGGTCTAGATTGGGAAATAAGTTTAATAATTATCTTAAAACATATTGTAGCCGTACACTCCACTCTGTGGGACCCGTCTCCCAAGATACAGACTCACGTCTAG
Organism: Pyrausta purpuralis; assembly: GCA_963924145.1. Lineage (NCBI taxonomy): Eukaryota > Metazoa > Arthropoda > Insecta > Lepidoptera > Crambidae > Pyrausta > Pyrausta purpuralis. The sequence continues at coordinate 5,890,500 of OZ001650.1, forward strand.
TTTGGGGACGAGCTTCGCGAGTTAGGTAGTTGTTATTATATTTACAATGTAACCTCTGGCATATACTTCATTTTGTAAACTGTGATTTTGGCTAAAATAAATACTATTTCTATATTTATTTAAAACTAGCGAGCCGACCCGGGTTCGCACGGGTGCATTGTATTATACATATAAACCTTCCTGTTCTTGAATCACTCTATCTATTTAAATAAGCATCAAAATCAGTTGCGTAGTTTTTAAGATTTAAGCATACATATATACAGACAGCGGGAATCGACATTGTTTTATACTATGCACTGATGACTATACGCCTGACGTTTCGTTTTGTTTTTCAGAAAGCTTACTGTGTCTTGAGATCTTGCCCTAAGCTCTTTCTGCGTGGATGGGAACATCATATACTTAATATTAATGAGTGATGGTAGTTTTATTTTTCATAGCTATGGAAAGACAGATAACACCAAAGTATTGCCTATGACCACGGATGCTGCTCTTTCAGAGAAGTAAGTAGAACAAAAAAAACAGCCTCATCAGTCAAAACAACTTGAGTACCAATTATGTCTTTTATTTCTTATTATAGGTGGCGGGGAGTAGTTATAATCATAAAGGTCCCCTTGCTTTGTAAAATAAAAAGGCTTTTTTCAGTGCCTTTTAAATGTACCCCATCTCCATTAGCTTTAATCTAAACATTTGCGAGTTATGATCTACGCGACGATGTGATGTGTCGTTAAAAATATCGATAAAATAAAATGTTTTCTTTATTTATAGATCTTTTGGAGCTTTGAATTAGGAATTACGAGTATTTTTTCGGTAAAGACTGGACTAGATAAGGATGATGAATAATGTATCACCATTGGCAATATTCTTCCTAATTAAGTGTATGACAGTAACGACTCCATATGTAGATAAAGCAAATTAAAGATTGAAATGCGCAGATAAGTTATTGAAAACGCAAACTAAATTAGATTTGGGTCATCATAACCAAATTATTTATTTAAAACTTCATGCACAAAACATGAAATTGACCATATGGCGGACCTAATACCAAAAGCATTCTCTACCAGTCAACTAGAATCAGAACAGAGAAAAATGTATATACAGGCGGAGCAAGTATAATCAGAGGGGAATTGTGTAAAGGAATCGTATTCATTTGACAGTTCATAACGTACGGTATGATCTGTCAAACGCTTTGTTCTTTGCCGTTTGACAGCACATACCGTACGTTTTGAACTGTCAAATGAATACGATTGCTTTACACAATTCCACCTCTGTCATAAATTGTACCTAATGCCACGTTATGCCGTTATGTCTCTCGTGTCCAAATCGAGTGGTCTCACTCTACACACGCCAAGCCACATGCATGGTGCCTGACGCTGTTTTTCACTGATTATTTAGTTATATCGATATTTAACCTTAAGGACGTCCCTAAATCCCAAATATCCACAACAATTTGTCCCCCACCGCAAGTCGCCGCTTAGCTAAATATCAGCCACAACGGAATAGACGCACAATGGCCGGCGTCGTTAGCTCGCGATTCATCTCTCAGTTAAAATAAATAAACGTCGTGTATTTCTGGGGACGCCAACATCCCCCGTGTACGTTGTGGAGAATCCGGGGGGAGGTAAGGGGTGTGGTAATGAAAAACTTTCAAAATACATAGAACATGATTTTACATAGATGCTCCCACATTTTATATTTTCTATTTAGATAGCCAGGCACTCGTATTCATCACGGTTATAATTTGTTTGTGATACTTTAGTCACTTAGTACGGTTATTTTATGTTATTAAAATACCATACAACTAAAAATAAAAACCTTCACAACACAGCAAGCGAAAGGCCAGCAAACCAGAATTTTGTTTCGAATTTATTTGTCGACCCCAGTCAGTATTAATTCTAGTCAGATTAAAACATAAATTCACTTTTATTTTTCTAGCCCTAGCCTATATCTGACTAGCTAGCTAGCAATATTATGAAGAAGTAAAGTTTGTGGGGCTTAATTTCTGGAAGTACTGGACCTATTTGGCAATTATTTATACGTTAGAATAACATTATTACTGAGTACATAGTGTTGAACGACGATATATGTGTATAAGGCTCTCAATAAAATAGTCTTCTTGTTCGGCAATCACAACGTTTTCTTTATATTAAGTAAATTCATCACAGTATAGTTATTGCGTCATTAGCTTAATCGGTTAACATGGAACAGTCATAAGCTAATTGAATTATACAAACTACGGTCACTACAGCTTAAACTGAAAGCTAAGACTCCGTTCCCGCCGCGCGCCGCGTATGCTGGCGACCAATAGGACCAACAGGACGACCTCCGTGGTGTAGTGGGTAAGCACGCTGGTTTCAAGGTGTCGCCGCTCCGAGGTCCCGGTTTGATTCCCGGTCGGGTCAATATAGAAATCAAAATTTTCTATATTGTCTCGAGTCTGAGTGTTGTGGTACCACCGTTGTGTCTGATTTCCATAACCCAACTGCAAATAGCTACTTACTTTGGGATCAGAGCAATGTATGTGATTGGTGTCCAATATTTATTTATATTTATGAATGAATGAATGAATGAATATTTTATTTGCCTTTGGAAAAGGGTACATTTTTGAAGGTGTTATAAATATTGCAGTTCAGCTTTTCCAGCTATCATAAATAGCATGCAAATATTTTACAATCTTACTAAATTATTGACTATGAATTATAACATTTTCATCACAATGTCTACATTATATTATTATTTAAGTCACAAGTTTGCTACATCAATTACATAAAAATTATATTACAATTAAATTTATACCATTTTAATAAAAAGTCAATCAAAAATTATAGAATACCTAACCTACGTCATTTTTAAAAACTCATCCACCTTATAAAAACATTGTTCTTGTAACCACTTGAGAAGGACACATTTAAATCTATTTAAGGACAAATCTTTTATATTCTGGGGTATTTTATTATATATAAGCGTGCACATATAGTAACAATTGTTTTCATATCTTGCACTTTTTGGTATGGCATCTGCAACAAGTCTATTGCCGTTCCTGGTGTTTCGCAAGTAAATCTCTTTTGCTTGCTTGAAATAATACATATTTTGTTTGACAAACTTGGCAATTTTAAAAATGTACAGACTTGGAAGGGTTAGAATATTTAGCGACAGGAATAATGGACGGCATGGCTCGTCAGGCGCAGTGCCACATATCGCCCTGATGCACTTTTTTTGGGCCAGAAAAGCTTTATGAGCATCAGTACTATAACCCCATATAATGAGTTCATAGCGCAAGACGGATTCGACATATGCAAAGTATGCAGTAAGCGCGGTATTTTTAGTGGCAACTTTACCTAATTTGTACAGAGCGTATGAGAATCTATTAATTTTTTTGCAGACATTTTCGATTTGATATTTCCAATTTAATTTGTCGTCTATCCATACCCCTAGGAATTTTGTCATGTTTGTACCTTTAAGTTTATGTCCATCATAATTAATATTCATTGATTGATATAATATATTATTAAAATTTATAAAATAAGTTTTGTCAAGATTTATTAGTAAATTATTATTTTCCAGCCATGCAATTATTGTTTTTACAGTATTATTTATGTCATCAATGTGGTCTTCAAGTGTATGCTTGCTATCTGTTTTGACTATCACAGATATATCGTCCGCGAACAAGATACATTTGTGTTTAATTACACTTGGAAGATTGTTTATATATATCAAAAACAGCAGTGGGCCTAGAACACTTCCCTGTGGGACGCCGTATTCGTTTTTTTTATGATCTGATTGATATTTTTGTAAAACATTTTTGAAGTCAGGTTTACTCACTTCCACAGCTTGTTTTCTATTTTCCAAGTAAGTTTTAATCCAGCTCAAGGCGTTGCCTCTAATACCACAATATTCCAATTTCTCCAGAAGCAAATTATGTGAAACATAATCGAAGGCCTTCGACATGTCGAAAAAAAGAGCAGTTGTGTAGTGTTTTTTATTTAAGCATGTGAGAGTTTCATGTACCATATCAAAAATGGCATGAGTGGTTGATTTGCCCTTCTGAAAGCCATACTGGTTTTGCTTCAGGATATGATACTTATCAAAAAAAGAAATGAGTTTTGTTTGTATAACCTTTTCATACAGTTTTGATAGAATTGGAACCAAAGCAATTGGTCGGTAATTGTGTAAAATTGATTTTTCGTCTCTTTTGAATAAAGGCTTTATCAAAGAAAATTTAAGTTTGTCAGGGAAAGTGCCAGAGACCAATGAGAAATTTATCAAGAATGCCAAGACATGACATATTTCCTTACTGCATGCCTTGATGACTTTTGTACAAACACCGTCATATCCTTCAGAGTTGCTATTTCTTAAGGACATTATTAATTTACGTATATCACTATCGTCAATAGGGTTTAAAAAAATAGAATTATTTAACATAAGATTTGATTTGTCATTTAAATTATTACATTTTTTATTTTCTTTATTTGTCAGTTCAATGAAATAATTATTAAATAAATTTGCAATTTGATTAGGGCTAGTGATAAGATTTTTGTCATGTTGGATAATGTCAATGAAGTTATTATATTGCGGCCTGATGTCTATTTCCTCCTGTATCACCTTCCAGGTGGCTTTGCATGTATTTTTACTTTTTAGTACGTATTTATTATTAGTGTTTTTTTGGCACGTGTTATACATTTTTTAAGTAGCTTAGAGTAAGTTATATATATTTGTTTATTTTTGACAGTTTTATTTTTGTAGTAATTTTGCCTAAGAACTCTATTTTTAACGCAGCACTTTCTGATTCCTCTAGTTATCCACTGTAAATTATGTTTAGTTTGTAATTTAACTTTTATTGATGGGAAACAGAGTTTGTACAGAAGGCAAAACCAATCATGAAATCTATTAAATGCCAAATTAGATTCCGTTTCGGTTAGGACATCAGAAAAAGAAAGGCTCGCCATATACTTTTTAAATTTATTTATATTTTCAGAAGAATAGTCTCTTTTATAAACATATAATATTTGCGGAAGGGTACGCTTTAGTTTACTACGAAAACTAAGTACTTGAGCAGTATCATGATCCGACAAACAGAGTGGGACGGTGATACCAATTGCACATTTAATATTACTGAAAATATGGTCGATGCATGATTTGCCACGAGTGGGTACCGTAATATGCTGAGTCAATTTATAGTTATGGAGAATATTGGTTAAGTTCTGCGTTACACTGTTCTTTTTCAGAGTATTAATGTTAATACCTCCCAAAATCACAATTGTTTGCTTTGAGTGCTTGTGTAAATATTTGCTTAGTACAAGCTCAAGCTTTTCCAAAAAATAATCCAAGTGCCTTTTTTTTGTAGCCGATGAAGATCGGTATACACAGACAATAAGTAGATTTTGAGATGGTAATTTTATCGCACAGCACTCAAAGTGGAAATTGGCTATAAAATCGTCAAAAATGGTAGTTGGTTTGAAGGCTATCCCTTTTTTTGCCATAATACAGGTTCCACCCCTTTTTTTATTACGTGAATAGTGAGCAGCGAGTTCATAATTATGGATATTAATATTTTTTTCCTCACCATTCTTTATGAAGGTCTCTGTGAAGCAGAGCACGACTGGAGATACGTCTTGATTCAGATCCGAGAGTGTAACTTCGATCAGTTCTTTTTTAGAAGTTAAGCCCTGTATGTTTTGATGTAAGATCACGAATTTATTATTATTACTTTTAGGGACGAAAAAAGTCAGGTGTTTTATTTTCAGACGATTTAATAATTTTATTTGGTATTAACTTAACTGTAGGAGGAAAATAATACGGTATTGTGCCCTTTTTGGACATGGTTAATATGTTCGTACCATCCTTAAACGACCTAATTTTAATTAACTATTGATTTTGGAAGTAGTCATTTGCATATATATTATTAGATTTTAATCCATTTCTGATAAAGTCGTGCTCATACTTAAGATAATTTATTTCTATATTCAGTTTGTAACATATTTTTATAATATTCGATGTCATATTTCGGGAACTCTGGTCATAATGTATTAATTTGTTAATGTCAATAAAGTTACAGTTATTATAGTTTTTCACAATAAGATTAATTTCAGAATTCAATTTTTGAGTATTAAGAAATCTATTATATTGCACACTTCACAAAAATATTTTACATTCCTTCAAATTACACAGAGCATTACATACGTTGGATAGTATTAGATAAGGGTTCTTATCATTGGAGCCTGCTGATAGTATAAGTATGTCATTACTATTTAAAGAGTCTTTTATATCTTCACAACTTTTAAGCACATCGGAAGTCAATGCATAAGGTTTTACCATACCAGATACGCTGTAACAATCGTTGAATAGACCAGACCGTGATGATTTAAGTTTCGCTGCCAGACCTCGAACCTGTTGGTCGCCGATTACGTGAATGATGGGGTTCCTAGTTGTGTTTTTCTTAGCAGCGCCATCTAGTGGCAACTCTTAAGCATTTTTATCGATTCGTTGGCACGGAGTGTTTGAAACGCTATTTCTAGCAAGTCGTCTATTGACTTCTGGCCTAGATGGCGTACTTGTAATTTGTTGTAGTGAGTGATTGGAGCTACAGTCGTCCTTTTCATCGATCATAAAATCCAATACGGAAATATTTGAATTCTTTTGGGTTTTTCTAGTTGTGATATTTTTTTTGGAGCTGGAATTACAAATGTCGGCTAAAATCTTCGTTTTCATTTCATGTTTCGATAATGCTTGCTTTAGTTTGGAATTTTCGAGTAAAATATTCTCTATTTCCATTTCAGCTATTTGTAGCTTTTCTTTCAATTCCTTGTTTTGGTCTATAAGCTTTTCAATTTTATCCTCCTTTACCTTTCTCACATCTGGGCAGCTGTAAGATCTGCTATTTTGTGATAAGGTAGTCAGTATGTCTGGGTTTTCTTCATCGTCGGATAAGATTTATAGGCTGTATTGCACGTTGACAAAGTCGGAACGGGTCGCCGGTATTGAATATGCTAATTTTAATAACTGAAAATATTTCCTCATAACTTACTGCCCCCATGTGATTCAGCTCTGAAACCGATGTCAAAGCCTTAATATATTTGTGCACGAATATTAAAACATCAACACAAAGGCATAGAAGCACAATGGATGAGCGCGGGGTGTCGCGGAGTTATTGCACGATCAGCAGGGTGATTACGTGAGTTGAAAGCAACGATTAAAATCTATGTGTGATATGGATAACGGATAAATGTACTAGCACGTACTAGTATGTAATAGCACGGCTGGAGCAAGCAGCGTAGTATTTCTTAACACGGACAGACAAACAAAAAATTTAATATTGAGCCTAAATTAGTATGCGATAAGTAGTATGAAATAAGGCAGGAGAAAAGTACGGCTCTTTAATCAAAAAAGTAAAAACCGACTTCAAAACCAAAATGCACTAAAAAGTCTTAAATAAACTCTTCACCATTGAAAGGAAAGGAATCCGTTTTAGGCAAACAATTTCTTTTTGGAGTCGGTGCTGTGATAGTTGATGCTTGATGGTCAAAGTGATAGCACCGACTCCAAAAAGAAATTGTTTGCCTAAAACGGATTCCTTTCCTTTCAATGGTGAAAAGTTTATTTAAGACTTTTTAGTGCATTTTGGTTTTGAAGTCGGTTTTTACTTTTTTTTAAAGTTTATTTTATTTCTTCATTTTTAGTGATTACATAAGAGGGGAGGGGGGGGGAGTTGCACCTTATGATTCTATTTTTTTAATAAGCTACAAATTACCTATCATAAAATCCGTCATTATAATTACTGAACTCGTAAGCGTTAAGGAGTTCCACCATCAGCTCAGCCCCACAAGATGTTGACTATCAGACGTAACAACACGTCAACATTAAGGTTCTAGTAAAGAAACACTATACGTGCCTTTAAAATTTGAGGGTTTCCCTCGATTACACCAAGATCCCATCATTAGATCCCAAAATGGAAAAAATGGGACCAATTAGAAGGTACACCCTCTAAGTAGGCGAAAAAAATCTTCGATTCGGTCGACAAACGACTGAGATATGAGGTAACAAACATACAAAAAAAAAACATACGGTCGAATTGATAACCTCCTCCTTTTTTGAAGTCGGTTAAAAAGAGAAGTATGTGCTTACTCCGTAGCTTTCAAGACACGGTTATGATGGCGTTAACAATTGCAATGCGACAGCAATCGAGTTATTTTTATTTTATATTTAGGACACCGATCAGATACATTGCCATGCGGGCGTAGTATGAAACATTTTTTTTGACATTTTGTGTAGACAATGCTTAACCAAATTTTCGTGTATTTATTAATTAAAAAGATTTTTTACAGAAAGCTTTTTTTAAAAAAAAATACTAATAGCTTACGTGTTATAAGGATATTTGATGCAGTTGGAAAAGGGTCAAAAGGGTTTGTTTTGACCCAATGATCCTAAAGTAATGAATGAGTTAATGGTTTGGAATGTTTTAAAACTCAGTGTCATAATTTCACCTTAAAAGATGAACATACTCAAATATTTTCAAATTCCAACGATGTCACATATATACACATTGAATTGATTACTTCCTTTTTTTTGAATTCGGTAAAACACAGCGCCAGGGGCCCTATTTTTAAATTCACAGTGTACACACCCCTGTAACGCTCACTTACAAAAATAAGAAACCAACACATGTGCAAGGGTGGGACTCGAACCTGCTACTTCAGGCCAGAAGTACTCCTTTGCAATTTTTTGCAATCGAGTTACGTAAAAACCCGGCGGATCGCGGACTCGGGATGTGGGATAAGTCGACTCATCCCGCTGTCTAGTCCACGTGTGTTGTGCCAATAAAATGCTGCTGTAACAGAACAATCTAAAAATATTTTTTTATAAAACATATGGTAAATATCACCTACTAGCTACAAAGTAACATGGCGCGATAGAAACGTATAGAAATATGTTACTTTTATATTTTGGTGATATCTCACCGAGTCGTTGAAAAAAGTTATATAAAACTTTTACACGATTACTAATTTATTTGCTTCATCTTCAAGATATCTTGCAGAGGTAACTTACAGCAATAACAGCCGAACTTTAATAAGTCTACGTCTCGCACCTCGACATCATCGTCATCATCATCATTATCAGCTAAATGACGTCCACTGCTGAATATAGGTTCCCCCGCGGCTTTTCACAGCGACCGATCACTAGTGATCTGCATCCAGTTTGATCCTCTGTCTGTCACAGATAGACAGAGACAGACGACCTTGTTATAATGGATGAATATGACGGTGAACATCCTACGCTGCGTCTTTGGTCGAAGGGTCTCCAATGTAGAATTTTCCTGTCCCAACGGCCATCAGTTCTTCGTGCTATGTACCCTGTCCACTGCCACTCGACAATTCGGTACATAATATTGTCGTTGTAAATGTGTAATTAAAGTTCATAGAACTGCGCTTGAGGATTCGTTTGCTGAAGCTAACGAAGTATTCTCTATTATGCCACCGGCAGATGTTTCCACCTCGCATGAGCATCTATTACGACAGGAAACAATGGTTGTTGAAAACGAACTAGAAGCCAAGATATAATAAGACAATGCGAACATATCTTGCACTATAACTACATATTTATTTCAGAAATTATAATTACACATTATTTAACAATTTTAAATGCAGGTTTTTTAAATAATGAGTTGCCATAGGTTTTTTGAATCGACAAATGGTCATCTTACGAGTATAAGGATCCCCATTCCGTAAGCTTTTATTCATTTGAACAAGGAATAGGGTGAACAGGTTGATCTTAAATCAGTTAATAGCTTACAAGTTTAGGTATACCTACTTTTTCTAAGCCCGAGCTTCGTTAAAACAATGACATTTGGTTTGGTGCGCGTCCCTTGTACACCGCCTGCGAAAAAGCACCAACAGCATCCTAAATGTTTTTGCGCTAAGGGACTAGTTGATGCTGAAGCACTGAACTCATCTCTAAACGTTTGTGGGGAAGGCCCAACTATTACACTCAGTATTGTCCTCTAGTATAGACCTCCCGTCATAAATCATAAATCGTTTATGTGCTCAAAATATGGTATAAATTGATATTGCAAACAGTAAAAGGTGCTCAAGTTTCGTTAAAAAAAAGCATGCAAATCATTTACAGTGCTTGTAATCAAATCATACAATAATCAATAAATATCTGGTATCAAAATGTCAAAAATAAATTAAGTCTAGCGATTGTCAATTAATTCCTTAACACTCTTTTTTTTTAAAGTATATCTAAGTTTCAATAGATTAGGTGCAAATTTTACTAACTATTAACTGCTTTTATTTTTGACTAAAAAACATGGGTTTGTATACTGTTCTGTGTCTGATTCCTGTAATAAAATGTTTATACACTTATTTTGATTACGACAATTCCTTACCATTACAAAATTATCAACAGTTTACGTATCGGCGACGTCTAAAGCTCTACCCAAAATTAACAACATTCCTCAAAAGTTCAAAGCGAGGTTGCTGTGGTTTTATCTAACAACATTTTCCGGTACTTAGCCGCTTCTAGGAATTGATTTTTGCCTGGAATACTTGATTTGCTTGAGCGAATTAAGAATAATATACTTATTAATAAAAAAATAGAGTTGTGTCACTAGAAAAAAATGGGGTCATTTTTAACAAGTTAATTTGCGTCCAATAAAAGGTCATATCCAATAATATTGATCGATTCTCGGTCGGGTGAATTTAGGTATAAAAATTTTCAATATTGTCTCGGGTCTGGATGTAGTGGTACCGCCGTTGTGTCCAATTTCCATAACACAAGTGCAATAGCTACTTACTTTGGAATCAGAGCAATGTATGTGATTGGTGTCCAATATTTATTTTTTATTATATATTTAAAGTAGGTACAGTGTACGTAAGAAAGTTTGTAGCTACGTTTTGTTTCACGCTAAAACAGCTATCCCGAATTTGACGATTTATAAGGAAGGCGGTGAAAATAGGGATAAAAATATGTACGACAGACAAGCGCCTGTACTTAAACTAGTAAAGCATATAATGCTTTAGAATGTTTTTAACACTCACAGTGTCATATTTTATATTCATAAAGATGAAATAAGAAACCAAAAATTTGCGCACGGGCGGGACTTGAACCAGCAACCTTGTGGCAAACCGGGCCAAACGCTCTTACCAATTGAGCTACCGTGCTGTTAGTCCGACCCTGCGAAATTTGTGGTTTCTTATGAAAACGTCAATTGCGTGACGCTTAGCGCCATCTAGCCGTCTGTTTATGAAACAGATGGCCCAAGCAGTTATTCTTTACAGAATAAATTCAACTTGGAAGTTGATGTCGCTTCGCTATCTAATGCTTTAGAATGTTTTTAACACTCACAGTGTCATATTTTATATTCATAAAGATGAAATAAGAAACCAAAAATTTGCGCACGGGCGGGACTTGAACCAGCAACCTTTTGGCAAACCGGGCCAAACGCTCTTACCAATTGAGCTACCGTGCTGTTAGTCCGACCCTGCGAAATTTGTGGTTTCTTATTTCATAACCAAAAATTTTTGGTTTCTTATTTCATCTTTATGAATATAAAATATGACACTGTGAGTGTTAAAAACATTCTAAAGCATTAGATAGCGAAGCGACATCAACTTCCAAGTTGAATTTATTCTGTAAAGAATAACTGCTTGGGCCATCTGTTTCATAAACAGACGGCTAGATGGCGCTAAGCGTCACGCAATTGACGTTTTCATAAGAAACCACAAATTTCGCAGGGTCGGACTAACAGCACGGTAGCTCAATTGATAAGAGCGTTTGGCCCGGTTTGCCAAAAGGTTGCTGGTTCAAGTCCCGCCCGTGCGCAAATTTTTGGTTTCTTATTTCATCTTTATGAATATAAAATATGACACTGTGAGTGTTAAAAACATTCTAAAGCATTAGATAGCGAAGCGACATCAACTTCCAAGTTGAATTTATTCTGTAAAGAATAACTGCTTGGGCCATCTGTTTCATAAACAGACGGCTAGATGGCGCTAAGCGTCACGCAATTGACGTTTTCATAAGAAACCACAAATTTCGCAGGGTCGGACTAACAGCACGGTAGCTCAATTGGTAAGAGCGTTTGGCCCGGTTTGCCAAAAGGTTGCTGGTTCAAGTCCCGCCCGTGCGCAAATTTTTGGTTTCTTATTTCATCTTTATGAATATAAAATATGACACTGTGAGTGTTAAAAACATTCTAAAGCATTAGATAGCGAAGCGACATCAACTTCCAAGTTGAATTTATTCTGTAAAGAATAACTGCTTGGGCCATCTGTTTCATAAACAGACGGCTAGATGGCGCTAAGCGTCACGCAATTGACGTTTTCATAAGAAACCACAAATTTCGCAGGGTCGGACTAACAGCACGGTAGCTCAATTGGTAAGAGCGTTTGGCCCGGTTTGCCAAAAGGTTGCTGGTTCAAGTCCCGCCCGTGCGCAAATTTTTGGTTTCTTATTTCATCTTTATGAATAGTAAAGCATATATTTCATACTAGCAGTTTCCCACGGCTTCACCCGCGTTAATATCATATCTAACAAAATATCATTGTAAATTAATAGTTATTCCTATATATGAGCCATATCATTGTAAAGTTTAATCAAATTCTATTGGGCAGTTTTCGCGTAAAGTAGGAACAAAACGTACATCATCCTCACAAACTTCCACGTTTATAATATTAGTAGGATACTTATTGAATTGGTATCGTATCACAATCTCATCGTAGCGTGTATTTAACCCTTCCAATCTGCACTGCAGGCCTAGTTTTGCCAGGCCAATGAACAGTTGGGTTCCGTACTTGGTCACCGCTTCCTCCCTCTGGCGCTTCGCCGAACAAAGGCACTCTCGATTTATTTGCAAAATGTTTCTTTTGCAAGGAATTAGCTGTGTGTGAAAGGTTCAAGTTAGCTATTTTTAAATATTACAGGAGTAGGTAATTTCATAGTTCTTAAACTATTCCATATAGAAGATTAATGATTCTTAAATCAGTATTTCAATACAATCAGGTGCTCGTAGCGCAGTGGTAGCAGCGCTTTGGTAGTGATACCGAAGTGAAGCAACCTACGGCGCTGTCGTGTTAAGATGGGTGACCATTCCGATCACATAAGTGACGTATATCACGAGCATCTCCGTGCTTCGGAAGGCATATTAAGCAGTTGGTCCAGGCTAATATCGGTTGATATTAGTCGTTAAGCCTAGTCAGCGGCCTTATGGGCGGCTTGCTAACATCTGACAGCAGGGTTAGTCGCTTGCCTTGCAAACACCTCTCCACCAACCCGCACTGAGCCTGCGTGGTGGAGTATGGCTCAAACTACCTCGTGGTTGGTAAGGCTTTTGTCCAGCAGTGGGTTACAGGCTAACTTTTCTTACTTTTTTAATAGAATCAATTGGATACGTAATGATTATCACTTTTGCCCCAAGCTTTTATGAAATTGAAAGCTTTTATGATAATTTTATCAAAATGGCTATGGTTTTAACTAATATTCGTTAAAGCTGAAAGAAAGGTATCAATAGAAAGACACATATATTTTGGTAACTTACACTAAAATTATAAACTTCATAAAGTTAAGGTATAAATAGTATTATGAGTATTTCTAACATTGTTAACATGCGCGTGAAAACAATATATCACAAAACATCCCACTATATTAGCTCAGGGTGCATTCACACTGTCCGTATGCATGAAACATTCCCGTCCTATCGCGTTACATTAAGCGGCGGCGTTTATCACCATATCGGCAGGGATATTATATTACGTAACTGACGATCTTGTTCTTTAGAATGTTTTTAACACTCACAGTGTCATATTTTATATTCATAAACTTTTAATATATTCATAAACTATTCCAAAGCATTAGGTAGCGAAGGGTCATCAATTTCCAAGTTGAATTTATTCTGTAAAGAATAACTGCTTGGGCCATCTGTTTCATAAACAGACGGCTAGATGACGCTAAGCGTCACGCAATTGACGTTTTCATAAGAGACCACAAAATTCGCAGGGTCGGACTGACAGCACGGTAGCTCAATTGGTAAGAGCGTTTGGCACGGTCAGCCAAAAGGTTGCTGGTTCAAGTCCCGCCCGTGCGCAAATTTTTAGTTTCTTATTTCATCTTTATGACGATCTTGTGTAAAAATGGCTGTTACTTTATTAAGAGTGTCAGGTTATTTGTCATTGCAGTCAAGTAAGTGATAACTTCAAAGCCTTTAAAATTATGTCAAAAGCAGTAAGTGGAAGTAATCTTTAGTAAAAAGAGTTTTCTTCACTTGCCCTCGCCGGCATAGCCCTCACAGGGCATCTGGGAATTCTCAAAAAAATATGTCCCAGTCGCCACCGATACCTCACTTCAAGGGAGAAACGGGGAAAGGCGACAAGGTGTCAACTGGGATATATTCTTGTACAAATTCCCAGTTGCCCCCAGTGGGGGCTAGAGGGAATAACCCCATTAAAAGAATCTTAAACATAGAAAGCAGTTGGCCGAAGACAACATAACAGCAGCCGCCGACAAAATGCGGTATCTGATTTGTCATTGACAATCGACATGCCGTAAATATGTCGTTGTCGTACCATTAATATGTCGTTGACGTAAAGGTAGTCCTAGCTATCGTCCAAGTACCGTTCGTATGTAAGAGCACTAATGATAGCAATGCAATGGCGATTAAGTTACGTAGTAGCCAAGTGGCGCGGACGTCCGCGTGAGAATCGACGCGCCGATACCCGACCGCGCTTTACGAGGCGTTTGTTTCCGACTCATTGTTGTTAAATATTAAATATAATAATATGTACTTAATTAGTTATATTCCTTTAAAAAAACGGGGAAGGGGAACTTTGCGCTGTCTTACCTCATATTATTTTAAGTAAGTAAGTATATAAATCTTTAGTTATTGTAATATGAGTCTTTATAATAAACCTAACCGTGCGCGTAACACTTGTTTTATTGGCATCTCCCGCAGTCAGCCTTACATTGCGTATCAATTATTGGAGAGGTATCATATAGTTAAAAATATAGATAACCTTATCATCACATTGATCACAGTCATTTTTCTGATTATTTGTGGTTTTTTGAGGTTCTCGTAGCACAGTGGTAGCAGCGCATCGCTTTGGTAGTGATACCAAAGTTGAGAAACCTGTAGCGCGTGTTTAGATGGGTGACCATTCCGGCCGTATAAGTGACGTTTATCACGAGCATCTCCGTGCTTCGGGAAGCACGTTAAGCTATTGATTCTAGCTAATATCGGTCGATTTTAGTCGTTTAGCCTGGCTAGATGCCTTATGGGCGGCTTGATAACATCTGACAGAAAGGTTTAGTCGCATGCCTTGTCAACATCCCTGCACCAACCCGCACTGAGCCCGCGTGGTGGAGTATGACTCAAACTACCTCATAGTTGAGTCAAAGGTTTAGTATGTTGATCTATTAAGGATTCCTAACACGTGTGAAAAAATTCGTTTGTGTATGTATGTTTGCTTTAGGATATCTCTAAAATAAAAAGTCATAGCGAGATGTTTTATTAGTTTAATTTTAGGGGTAGTTCAGTAAGAGTAGTACAGTGTATAGTGTAATTTTTGAAATAAGAGTAATAACTGAAAATCATTAAAAAAGCCGCAATGCATGATGTAAGCTAATATAGACCATCAATCTATGCACATCATGCACCGACTCCGAAAGAAATTGTTTCTCCTAAATAGAAGACAAGTGCGTTTTTTAAGCTAATTAGTCAGTTTTTTCGGTCGGTTTTCCAACTAAAACTTAATCCGTCGAAGACAGTAGCCGCGTAAACGAACATTAACGGTATTGCGTGCCGGCAGACGCATAAAGAACAATGAACAGGGATCTTCTTTATTGCGGGAGGCAGCTCCATGCTTCAGTGCCGATGACCCCTTCGTTAGTCCACGGCGTGAGTTCAGTATTCTTTACCGCTACCATGAGTTTACGACGGTTTTACTCGCTAGCGATGACGTAAAAATGTCTATGAAAAATTGCACAGCGCCTCTAGCGGTCACTGATTGAACTAAAGTTTTCCATAAAAAAGTTACGTCGTCGCTAGCGAGAAAAACAGTCGTCGCTATCGAGTTAACTCATGGTAACGGTACTGATATATCGGGATTGGTGGAATTGGTTGGCCCGTGAAGGTTAAGCTATACTAAAGTACTAAGACCCCGTGAAGATTTGTACTATACTAAAATACTAAGACCCCTTACACACTGCAAATCTTAGCATCGATGCAGAAGCGCGACTGCATCGATGATAACGCATCATCGATCAGCGTTAGTATTTATGCAGTCGCCAAAATTCAGTACATAATTTATCAATTTTTGGATACTGCATCATGACTGCACCGATGCTAACGCATGTTAGCATCACGACTTCATCGATGCTAAAAGTAGCGCAGTGTGCAAAGGGTCTAAATAATTTGTTACTTTATTATCAATATTACCACTTTTCGCGGGACGTCCACCTCTATATATGTAGAAAATTGGTAATAAATATTATTTATAGTGAACCGTACTAATAAGACTTTCACAATACAACGCATGCATTAAGCATGTTACATTAATTATTACAAAATTTATTTAAGACTAAGACTTAAGACTTTATTGCACTGTTAATGGTACAATTGGCGGACTTAATGCCTTAGTTTTAGCATTCTCAACCAGTCAACCGCTTGGGAAATGCAGAGAGTTAAATCTGTGGCGGAATATTCAAAAGTACTGAGAGGGACCAAAAAAAATTTTTATATGCAGTAACATACACATACATAAAATTTATTAACATAAAATTGTATCAAATCAACTTTTGCCCCCTTAACCTATGTCGTACGTACCCGTATGTTCGAGTCACTATCAAATTTTGCTGTTTGACAGACGAGGAATCGAATCCCGTGTCTTACGCTATCCGGGCGTATAGCTATGCTTTTGTCGGTGGAGTTTTTTTTTAAATCTTTACGTAACCTCTTGCTTTATTTGATGCATATAGCTTTTTCTTGATCTTTCTTCCTTTCTAATTCTTTTCTCTCGTCTATTATGGTTTGATGAAACATTCTGTCGTATAAAGTGTCCCAACAATTGCTTTCCTCTACTTTCAATTGTTTTCATTTATTTTTCTCTTTTTCTCAGCGATGTTCACGAATTTTTACTTCGTTTTTTTCACCGTCTAGTATGTATAGGTGTATCCCCCAATTTCAATGCTCTCATGTATCTCTTATTTGTTATAGTAGTGTTTGATGTGTTTGATATCTGAACGTAGCGATGTTTTGTGCCTAATCTGATTTGAACGCGATCCGTGATAGGGTTGGCAGCACGTCTGAAATAAAACCACGAGACTAAGGTTTATGTTACTCAGTGAAAAATAACAAAGCTGGGTATTAGGAGTCTTTTAAGTTTGTTACCATTTAGTTCAAATAGTAATAATAATATTGTAATCTTTTTATATCGTGTGATGACCATGCGGCCGAGAACAAATTTGGTAACAGCATGTTTGCTTGATGTTGAGAATGTTATAGTTACTTTTTTGAATAATACTTTCACAACTAAAATGTTATCGAAATTCTTTGCTACATTTAATTAATTTGACTTATAAGAATGACAAGGAGTATTGACTATTTGCATAAATAAATGACTTTTATGCGAACAGATTTTGTTTACTTCATGACCTGTAGCGCTCAATCCTACGTACAAATCACGATTGTTGTTTTCATCCTTTTCGTAAGTACAAAAATTCTATATGGATTTAAACTAACATGGTTACTAACATCAGAATATAATGAAACGAGTTTGCTACCATGGAACTTATTGTTTTCTGACTTAACTGAGGAACACCTTGACCATGGCACTTGTAACAGTGCCAAAACGGCAATTATGCCCCATACGGGCCATAATTGATTGATATTACACTAATTATTGACGTTCATAAGTGGCATTTTGTGTCCTAAATTGAATAAATTATTTTTGATTTTGATTTATTGAAAAAAAATATCGGAACCTCGAAAATAACAAGGTACTAGCAAACCCGTTACAATCTATTCTTAAAATACTATTTAAACATTTTATTCATAAACCAGTTTTGACTGCCAGTATATAAATAAAAAAATATCCTTTGGACATTCCCAAAGCTTTTGTTATGGGTGCCAGATAACGGATATAATACTTAAATACTTTTTGTTTGTAAATACATACATGATTTACATAGAAAACACCCAGACCAATACAAACATACATGTTCATGCACACAAATGTTTGTATTGTGCGGGGATCGAACCCGCAACCCGCTGCGTAGTAGGCGATTTCTCGACCACTGCACCAGACGGGTCGTCGTGATATGTAGCACTGTAACATGGTACATGCACGGAATGATGTATCCATTCTATTTTGACTTGTTTTAAATTTGTTTTGGTATTGAAATTTGTAATTAGTCCACTTGTTGATATAAGTAAACTTTTTTTTTCTTTTTTCATCGCCATCTAGTTCCAAAGTAAGCTACTCAAAGCTTGTGTTATGGGTGCCAGACAACGGATATAATCCTTAAATACTTTTTGTTTGTAAATACATACATGATATACATAGAAAACACCCAGACCAATACAAACAGACATGTTCATGCACACAAATGTTTGTATTGTGCGGGGATCGAACCCGCACCCGCTGCGTAGTAGGCGATTTTTCGACCACTACACCAGACGGGTCGTCAATTATATAATAAACCAACAGCGAAATAAATAAATAAATTATATCAGTGACAACCCTAATCTGGGTGGCAGAGCGTGGCGTTGTGTTTGCCACGCTACAGTGCTACGGCATTACGTCGCTACGGCGCTACGGCAGTATGCTGTGACTACGGTGCTACGACGCTACGGTCCTACGGGTAATTCCTCCCGTGAAAGCTTTCCGCTAGATTGTCAGTTCATTGCTATTTGTTTATTATTTTGTAGTTATTTCTATTCTATTTATTGCTTAGTAAGACAAAATAACTTTATGCAAATTATGTTAATACCTACGCAGCAAGGAACAGTTGTCATTCAAACACAGACTTGTTTAATTGCTAATAATATTGTAATTGAAAATAAGTAATTCAATATTGCAATGAAATAAAAATCAACAGCGGTCGGACGCTTAAGACCTTCGAAGCTGAGCACAAGAAATCATCATTTTTCTAAAAGCCTCACCTAAAACAAAGAACAACTGCATAGAGTTGTTACTAAATACTAAAAAAATAAAAAATAAATTACTTATTCAAAAGTCTATTTGTAAATGGTATATTTCTGAAAACGTAAAGCAACAAATTGCTGCTCAATTAATTCATGCCACATGTATAAAGTACAAAGAGTATTACTTACTCGTTCGCTGACTAAAGAAAATACTTCTATTTTCCTTCTTTAAAAGAAGTCGAGAGTATTTCGTTAAAAATATAAATCCGCATTCGGAGAAACTGCATTAATGTTACCATATTTGACGTGTCTAAAAATACTTCAAGAATCAAAATTTTTAATTATTTGGTGTATCACAAAAATTCGTTGTAAAAAAGTACATACAATTTCTCGTCTATGTGTATTATTTGAAATTCTAAGTATCACACGATAAGTCATAAAAAGTCATAAAAGTCATTTATTTATGCAAATAGGCTCATTGAGGACACTTTTACACGTCCCGATATAAACCCTACCACAGCTTCGGGATAATTTTGGGCTAGTGCTGAGAAGAAGCTGCGCACAATAAGATAGTTTTGATTACTACAAGGAATATGACATAAGCCTGTTTAAGGCAAGAGTGAATAGGTTGCTACAAAGCAGATATGCACCACCCTAGACTTCAAATATCTGCTGGCATTAAATAAATTAAAAAAAAAACGATCAAGTGCAAATCGGACTCGCGCACTGAGGGTTCCGTGCCAACTTTAACTAAATATGGGAATCCACTTACTTCCACTTAGTAAAATCCACAATATTTTGTTAACAGCAAATATAACTTTGTTTTTCATAGTGTTTGTATGAAGTACAAAGTTATGATTGCGATGTGATAATGTGCTATATCTCAAAAACTTCTCGTTCGATTCTGTCCGAACCAATTTTCTTTGAAAGTATTTGTAAAGATCTATATTATATATTTTTTTCAAAATTTACACTCGCTTAGTTTAGAAGTTAGATGAGGGGGGGACGCCTATTTTATCTCTTTGGAAGCGTCTAGCTATTAAACGTTAGACTCTAAAAGAAAATGGTTTTAGAAACCTCGGTGTTATTTTAAGAGGCCAATCCATAGACGTATAGGTTTTAATATTTTTTTTTTTGGTTTTAGTTTCATGTATGGGAGTCCCCCCTAAAATGTCATATTTTTTATATTTTGTATGAGAATCGTAAAGCGGTTAACAGGATACATACTCCTACCAAATTTCAACAGTGTGATGCTTATAGTTGCAGAATAAAATGGCTGTGACATACGGACGGACAGACAGACAGACAGACAGACTTGACGAAACTATAAGGGTTCCGTTTTTTGGCATTTGGCTACGGAACCCTAAAAAGATGAAATTAATACTCGGGGCTTCGTACAGTTGCCAGTACATTAGGTAACCCACTTTTGCAAATTAATGCTTATTACTGCATAAGATACCGCAGTGTTTACCTTGACGTGCTCTTGTGATAACGAAAGGGATTTTCTCTCAATACTCGGGAACCATGGTCACCCGACACCGGTACATTCATTAGGTATGTGTCCCGCCTATTGTAACCGCGTTCTAAGCTCACCTAACTTCGTCTTTGTGCTCACAAAGTATTATACCTTTTTAACTTTTCATGGAAATCACGTAATTCCACTCCTAAATGGAAGTGTGATTTTATTGTATGATATATTTCCTTTGATAAATGTCTCATAATAGAAAAGGTATACTAGTTAAGCGGTGAACATTTTAATACATGAAAATTACAACCAGTTTATTTATATATGAGTTTTCTACTTATCTAATCACTCTGAAAGAATAAATCTATACTAATATTATAAAGCTGAAGAGTTTGTTTGTTTGTTTGAACGCGCTAATCTCAAAAACTACTGGCCCGATTTGAAAATTTTTTTTTACGTTGGATAGTCCATTTATCGAGGAAGGCTTTAGGCTATATAACATAAAGATACAACTCATAAGACCACAGCAGAAATGAAAAATGTTGCGATAACGGGAGAAAGATATTCCTTTTGAGAGCTTCCGCTGCATACGCTGCGGAAACCGCTTAAGTTACACAAAAATCATGTATGACAGGATTGTTCAGCATAAAAAGTTCTATAATAAAGTCCGCGACAGCATATGTCTATCTTTTATGGTTGACTTACTACAACCTTTTTTATGTTAATAAATTTGTAAAAAAATGATGCATCATTTTTAGAGGTGTAATATACACACAGGTATTTATTCTTACCAAAATAAATTCATTCATCATCACGAGCATTTCATTTAGAACCAAGTTGCCCTTTATATCATTTGATTTCAATAAAAATCTTAGGAGCTATCACAGTTTTAACATAACTCCGCACCAAAATAATGTTCGCAGCTTAAGTACAACGTGCACTTGCGCTAATCTATACTAATATTATAAAGCTGAAGAGTTTGTTTGTTTGAACGCGCTTATCTCAGGAACTGCTGGACCGATTTGAAAAAATATTTCTGTGTTGGATAGCTTATTTATCGAGAAAGGCTTTAGGATATAAAACATGACGCTGCGACGGGAGGGGAGGGAGCAAACTCAAAACGCGCGGACGAAGTCGCGGGGGACCGCTAGTAGGTTCTAATAAAAATAAAAGTTTTCTTGGTCTTTTGTTTTATGTGACTTCAAAAGGGCCTCGAAGGGTCAAAACCAAGATATTCGCGTCCAACGTCAAATCCGTACTGCTTTACTGTGCGAAACGTGAAAGATCGCCACAATCATCTCGCAGCAACTCCAGATCAAGCGTTGTCTTCGCTGAATTCTCTGTATATACTGGCCTGAAATAAATTCCAACATCTAACGTCGTTTTGGAACGCTGCTACGAAATCCCGATCAACAAGCAGAATTAACGCCACAAGTGGAATTGGATTGGGCGCTTCTTTGAAGGGTCTCGAATTACATCCCTAAGCAGGCTCTGGTCAGTAACCCTCAAGGAAGGCGCGAACAAACTTGGCGGTGCACTCTAGCAGATGAGGTGAAGAGAATAGGCAAGACGTGGAGTGAAATGAAGCGTGAAGCTCAAGACCGAACGCGACGGAGGACTGTTGTGCCCTCTGCCCCATCCAAGTGTCATATTCCAAGCCCCATATGTGCCAAGGGGACATAGTCAAGTCAAGTCAAGTCACTTCAAAAGTGCAAGAAGAAAACACGAAACTTTATAGTGAAAGTCATGTACAAGTCTTGAATAGGATCCAAACCTACTTACTTCTTAAGAATCGAGTAAAAGTCCTTCAACTATTTTTAGATGAAAGGATGGAAAAGTTGTTTCGCAAAATAATTTTCTTGGGCTTTTATTATATTAAATCTTCGGCAAAAATGCGGCAGATTTGCTTGCTTGCTTGGCAGAATCCCTGAATAATAAGTCTCTACTTCGGAATTTGTAGTTGCGAGCAAAATATTGTGTAATGAGATCACAATCCCCTAGGCTATTGCCCGTAAATAATGAGAAGAAATTGTTTTCTGCGATATTCTTCTTCATATTGTTTAGTTTCAATATCAAGTAATATAGTTCCAAATATTCTGAATTACTACGTATAATGTCTACCATTGGATAGCTTCGTACAAAGCAGGACGTTATTGGTCAAAATCTATACTATAAATAATAATAATATTATGCAGCTTAAGAGTTTGTTTGAACGTGTTAATCTCAGAAACTACTAATCCGATTTAAAAAAAATATTCTTGTGTAAGATAGCTTATTTATCGAGAAAGGCTTTGGGCTATAGTACATCACGATATGTCGGGAGGGGAGGGAGCAAAGTCAAAACGCGCGGACGAAGTCCCTGGGGACCGCTAGTTTTATTATAAAAATGATCTGCCAATTTCTGCTCC
Source organism: Pyrausta purpuralis (assembly GCA_963924145.1). NCBI lineage: Eukaryota > Metazoa > Arthropoda > Insecta > Lepidoptera > Crambidae > Pyrausta > Pyrausta purpuralis. The sequence continues at coordinate 5,913,499 of OZ001650.1, forward strand.
TGCTATATGGCAGCAATGTATTTGATTTTATTAGATGTACAAGTATTTATATCAACTTAAATAATATCTATGATGATGGGTATAAAATACATATATTATATCAATGCTCGCACTTTTTTTTCTATGTATTTCAGGTTCAGATGTTGCTTGTACTTATGTCAAGGAACATAAGGCAAACGACTAGTGCTTTTCTTTCATGATCACCATCATCTAATGATCTAATCTACGAGTATGCTCGTAAACAGTTTTATTTTAAACATATCTTATGTTGGCTATATACAGGGTGTTGTTTTGGTCAGCGACGAGCGATAGCGTCAGGGGTGGCTGTACAAACGATACTGATGCCAAAATTATATAAAGATAAATATATTTTTTTGATAAGAAATAACATTTTTTTATTGCGTTATAGTCATCAAGTCAAAACTACCAACACCAGGTCGCCTCTTCGTAGCTTACTAGCTACGGCTTAGTATTTCGTGGATAGGCGCGAACTACGCGCGAGTGTGCGAGTTTCCCCATTAGTTTTTTTTTCTGACTGTTGGTAATAGGTTGTCTTCATGAAACTTAAATACTATAATTTCAAAAATTTTTTGGACTAAACATAGTATCATCCCTAAGTTGGATGCCACTGACCAAAACAACACCTTGTTAGTACTTATTCAGAGAGTGTGATGTGATTATGTATATATTTCTGAGGCCAATAGAAGACACCTTTGCGTTCATTTTATGTTTTTTATGTTACGGTGATAAGTGCAATCCTTTTAAATTTCAAATAAAATTCATCGCACTTATTAATTATCCCACTTAACACGTAACATACATTGACTTAAAATAATCGTGTAGGTGTCCTCTAATGACCCACATATATCTACTTCATTAAACGAAGCGTTAACATACTCATAAAGAACATCAAACAAGAAAGATAATGTGTTTGGCAAGAATACAGTAATAAGTTATTTACCGCATCAAATAAACCAAAACTATAATATTCCAGGTTGCGTGTCGGTCGGCCATTTTCCTAGCTATGTAACAGTACAACTTTTACTATATCTTCGACCCATTTGCACGTGATTGATACTCGTCATTATCGAGTTAGTTTGAAAAGAGAAACTAAAACTTGAAATGGACATTGCTTAATTGTGAGCTATGATAATCACATTATAGAATGTCTTCTTAGTAGAGCGCTATCCGGACATTCAATACATCAGTGCCCTTTTTTAGTGGAAATGGCAAAAAACGGAACCCTTATAGTTACGTCAAGTCTGTCTGTCTGTCTGCTTGTCTGTCCGTCCGTATGATGCCACAACCACTTTATTCTGTAACTATAAGCATCACACTGTTGAAATTTTGCAGGAAGATGTATCCTGTTAACCGCTTTAAGATTCTTATACAAAAATAAAAAAAACATGAAACCAAAACCGATTTGTTTTAGTCTAATCTATGATGACATAGAGGTTTCTAAAACCATTTTAGGAAGTTTTAGGAAGACGCTTCCATAGTGGTAAAATTGGCAGCTCCCTCCTCTAAACTAAGCGAGTGTGATGATTTTTGTATTTAGATTCAATCAGTAGCCCTGTTGTAATCTTAACTCATTATAATAACAGTTGACGTTATTTATGTAAAAACGAGTATTGTTACTTTATCGAATAACGTTATCGCTATCGCTATTTAAAAATGGCAACACTGGCTGGCCCTTCCCTTCTTATTTTCTGACTTGCGGAGTGCACTCGAAAGGCGAGCCAGTCTAGTACTGACCGCCGAAGCGAAAGGTTGATGGAAGGAACCTTTGTTAAAATGTAGTTATAATTATTAATGTGGCTAGAGATAGTGATTTGTATCATAGATAAGTGTGTTGATCGAATAAAGAACTTTATAAACTCAACCGAGTTTGATTCGCGACACGTCGGAAGTGGAAGAGGAAACCTTCAGCTCACAAAGGGTATGTATGTACTATTATTTTCAAATGATAAGAGCAAGTAATATTATTTAATAAAATTTTCTTGAAGATAACGCCATAAATACCACGATAGGATAGCATTGGTTGGGATAATATTCTGCTGCGGTTGAACTGTAGCAATATTATCCTGATTTAATCGTGTTAAGTTTCCAACTGATCGTTTGGTCAAGGCTACTCCTTGATAATGATCTGAGGTGATTAATACGAGTATGCTCATAAGCAAAGTAGGTAGGTAACAAATTGTCGGGCTAGCCCTAGGTTGTTCTTAATATGAACTGGGTCTATGCTAACTCGACGCAGTCGTGCTAAGCTATCATCAAATCATTTGGGCAAGGCTACCCTTTGCTAATGGTATGTGAAAGCTAAATGCGCGATTTATTAAATTGGGTCACCTACGTAGGCATGTTTAACAAATTATTATATATTTTTTTCTCATAATTATCGGGGTAGTGTTAGGTTGCATTGGTTGGGATAATATTTTGCTGCGGTTAAGCTGTTGCACTATTATCCTGACTAAATTGTGTTACGTTTCTAACTGGCCATTTGGTCAAGGCTACTCCTTGATAATGTTCAGTGGATACGAGACACGAGTACGTGCAACTAAATAGCTAAATATAATAAATGACCTCAGTAGTTCCTTCATCCTAATAGGAAATACGAAAACAAATAGGTATTAAATATTATCATGTCACTGCCTATTGTAGGTAGCTATGTTTAGTTGATTGAGAATAACCGTTCAACCTGCAACTGTTCTAGGGCTAATATTTTTGTGTTCATAAATAATTATACCTACAATAAATAAATCAAACTTTATTTCAGACTTTGCATTCATAATTTGTTAACAGACTTATAAACTATGTTAGTGAGTTCAACAATTGTGTGTTTTTAATCAATTGTGTTAAATTTCAACCAATTCAATCCAATTTAATTATAAACATTCGAATCATTTCTTATTTCAATTCAATTTCGTTTGTTATATGACTTGAATTGAGTGCCCTTTAGGGTATATAATTTGTTAATACACCCATTGATTATGTAAGTGATTGAAATAATACTGAGTTTTTTTATATTTATTAAACTGAGTTCAATTTAAACCAACTCAAGTAAATTAAATTAGAATCATTTTACTTTTACTTCAATTCCATTTGATATGACTTGATATAAAGGCTTTTTAGGTAAATGACTTATTGCCAATTCAACCCAATTAAAATTCATATACATTTTTATTTTAAATTCGAATTCATTCAATATATAACTTGAAATAAAGGCCATAGTGTCAGATTTTACAAAGTAGTTTTAGCGGCCAGGTGTGTCGCGTAGACCAAGTGTGTCCTTAAATAGCGGCCAGGTGTGTCGCGTGGACCAAGTGTGTCCTCAAATAGCGGCCAGGTGTGTCGCGTGGACCAAGTGTGTCCTCAAATAGCGGCCAGGTGTGTCGCGTGGACCAAGTGTGTCCTTAGGTAGCGGCCAAGAGTGTCGCTTGGGCCTAGTGTGTCCATAGTTCTGTACATTTAATTATTCAAAAGCAGCAGAAGTGACCAAGTCAGTCAATCAATCAACAAAATTCATTTATTGTGTAATACATGTACATTAGTTATGTACATGTAAGTTATGTATAGTAGCTATGTATTTTCCTCGATTAGATCGGGCCATTTGTGCCATGAAAGAGCTATGTATGTTGTACAAAAGGTCAAGTCTAACTGTGAATTCTTTTACTAGAAATTTTCATTAGCAACGGTCATGTGAGCCACATAGGCGCTCTTACTTGCGTTCAGGATTATTTGCAACATTATTCCTTTACTAAAATTATGCTCTAATAAATAAATAGACTCTATAGTAATTAGATTTAAAGATATTTATTCTCATAAATACATACAGTTCATTTACAAAGATAATTATTGAAACCATAACTTAGTAAATAAATACCATATCCAAAATATGATTTTGTTGATAACAACACTAATGCTGGTATTCTTTTTCTTCCGAGGTGATGAGACTGAAGAGCACGAGACCAAACCAGGCTGGTTGGGCCTAAAAAGACGAAAGAGCTCGCGATCGAGGTTGAGGACATCGACATCTTCTAAAGGAAGTCACAAATCAAAAGTACCCTTTCGGCATCACCAACGCTCGAAACCGTCGAGTCACCTGAAATTACCGTTTGACACAATCCGAAGTGACTGTTTGGCTCCGATCACAAAAAGAAAAAAAAGAACAACTACTATGTTTTAATTGTAATATATTCATTAATTGAATAAGTCCTTGTACACACAATTCTAATATTTTTCGCAGAGGTTTATCTTGATTCTCGTCGTTTTAAAACCATTGCAGCGTTCGTGGTCGCGGGTAGGCTAGGATGTTATTTATCCAAAAGAAAATAATATCATCACTTCTTCTTAGTAGAATGGGTTATTTTGTTGCGATTGAGTACAGAATTTTGAATATATGTACAGTCCAACAGCACATCAAATTACCCACTTTTGTTGCAAACTTAACCTTATTGCAATTGCATAAGATACCGCACGTTTTACCTTTACGTGCTGTTTTCCGTAAAACTGATAATTTTGGTAAATGTATAATCGCTCCCACAGACCTAATATACTAAGTTGACTTTGCGAAAAATACCGCGCATTTATCACGATCATGAGAAAAATATACCTATTGAAACACGATGTCAGTAAATTCTTACTTGAATTAACGTTGTGACTTAATTATTTCAAAACAAAGATTTGATTAATACATTGACGCGGTGATTTTATTGTCGGCTAACTTAAACGCCATTAAAGTCGCGTAACGCGTTATAATGCCGTTCGTTTACATTCATAGAAAATACCCTTACTTCCTCTACATAAATTGTTCTGTCGTTTTAACCATACTAGAACTATAAAGGGTAGCAGATTCCGTTGCAATTTTGATAGCGCAGTTAACCGCCAAACTTGTAAGACATAAAATGTATATAAAAAGTTTATTAATTATCATTTATTTAATGAAAGAAATACACAGAAGATAAATAATTAATTACAAACTTAACATCGCTCGCTACATGTAAGTAAAACAATTTTATAGGTAAGTTTTACCTGTTAATAAACTGTGGAGTAATTACATTAATTTTGGGACAGATGGTCCTAAACTTATACATATTAATATTAATTTATGACTTTTATAAATATTTAGGAATCAAATAACTTACTACATATTTCTGTAATACTGCACAAACAATAAAAAAAAAATTGAAATTATACATCAATAACGAGCTTCGGTAGGTATACTTTACTTATTAAATAACCTTCTTATAAGTATTCCTGACTAGTAGACAGTCAGTTATACATAAATTAATGTATCCTCAATGTCTACATAAATTTGTTTTAAATGACATTGTTTATCTATAAATCATTACTCCGACAATTTGTAAAAAACATTTGTTTTGTAATATTATTTTTATACTTATTGTCTTTTAGCACTTTTATTATATACGTCTGTCTAGTTTTCGCTCAATCTAGTACTTACGTAAGAGACAAAAGGCATTGTCGCGGGACAGGGTGCCCTTAAAGAATAATATATATTTTTTTTAGGCAGAATAAAATCATATGCGGGCCAGTTTTCAAAAAAAAATGAGTCCTCTTTCTATGTTATTGTTTGATGCTCTGTTAAAATATTATCTTTTAAAACGAGGTGACGTTACATAATATACTAATCATTGACTTCAAAAGAAATATATTTTCATATATGAATTTTATATTGACGCCAAACACGACGTTTGCTCTGCAATATGCTTGGGTTTGGAATAACTAAAGACGCGTTGTAATACATTTAAATGGGGACTAGGGACGTCTACACGCCAAAACGTAAATAGGAGACCGTGATCTCATAGGTCAATTAATAAATAATTATACACAAAGGCTTTATTTCAAAACTGGTTTTTATTCTAGTTCCCCACTTTGATATTTTTCTGTATTCTTGGCAATATCATGCCGTTCATTTTTTTTTAACATGTAACAGCATAATATCGTTGAGTTTACTTTGCTGAGTAAATTGTATTTGTAGTAGGGCTTAATTATTTATGTCATTTGACTATTAAATCTAACCTCAATTCTATTTAAATTATTTGTATAATGATTAATAAAGTGAAGTAAGTACTTGTTCCTACTACTAAATAAAAACCACATCTTCATGTACTGTTCGTATATAATTAACAAATATGTATTAATATGGGCCCTAAAATATTGAATTTTTCTCATACGGACACACATAATATAAGGGAAAGTTAAACTACAAAGTAATATTTTATGGTAACAATAAATTGAAAGATCATAAGAGATTATATAAGTCACTCAGATAACATAATAATAATAATGATCCCTTAAATGACTGTATCTCTGTAAACAGTCTTTATAAGAGATTGAGATTCCATTCAATTGCAATAAAAAACAAACAACGAGTTATTAATAATATACATAATAGCTTAATTCTACTTGTATGACTTTAAGTGCTAAGATTCATAACTTTCATTATTGATATGTGCCACGCAAATTACGAAATTTAACTTTAAAAAAAAAAGTTATCTAAGTAGCTTCAATAATTCTTGATTATGTTCTCCCCGATTAACAAGTGATGTTTATTATGGATGCTTTACTGATTTTCTTAATATCTATCTCAATACATAGGTTTATATCCTAATACATTACTTAATATGAAAAATTCAAATCATGAGACTGTGTTTCAGAAAGAAACTTTATTGTTTTCTCCCTATTATTTTATTTACTTTATACATATTATCATAATACAAATTGTGAACTATTATCATATTGCTGAATGCACCGTTCAGTCATTCCTTTAAGTTATTCAAAAATTGAATTAGATGCTAGAAAATGACGATAATAGAAATTAAAGACTCGAAAACATATTGTAATGGAGTATAATGATGTTATTTGTAGAAACGAGGTATTAATTTGACAACCTCCGTGGTGTAGTGGCTAGGCACGCTTGTTTCAAGGCGTCGCCGCTCTTAGTTCCCGGGTTCGATTCCCGGTCGAGTCAATATAGACATCAAAATTTTCTATATTGTCTTGGGTCTGAGTGTTGTGGTACCAACTTTGTGTCTGATTTTCATAACACTGAACAATGTATGTGATTGGTGTCCAATAATTTGTTTTTTACTTACTTGACTGATATATTACTTTCTAAATCAACTGTTGTTTATGTAGATAAGGTCTCTTTAAAGTTAGGATCTTAAAACTACAAAAAGTTACCAATAAATTTCATTCATTCATCAATTTAAAAGTCAATTGAGTTAAAGATTCTTTACATTTTGTTATCTTAAAATCAGATGTTTTTTTTAAAATTCCTATTAAATATATAAGAACACTAGCGGTCCCCCGCGACTTCGTCTGCGCGTTTTGAGTTTGCTCCCTCCCCTCCCGTCGCAGCGTCATGTATTATATCCTAAAGCCTTTCTCGATAAATAAGCTATCCAACACAGAAATATTTTTTCAAATCGGTCCAGCAGTTCCTGAGATAAGTGCGTTCAAACAAACAAACTCTTCAGCTTTATAATATATTAGCGCAAGCGCACGTTGTACTTGCGCTTCGAACATTATTTTGGTGCGGAGTTATGTTAAAACTGTGATAGCTCCTAAGATACTTATTGAAATCAAATGATATAAAGGGCAACCTGGTTCTCAATGAAATGCTCGTGATGATGAATGTATTTATTTTGATAAGAAAAAATACCTGTGTGTATAAAACACCTCTAAAAATAATGCATTATTTTTTACAAATTTATTAACATAAAAAAGGTTGTAGTAAGTCAACCATAAAAGATAGACATACGCTGTCGCGGACTTTATTATAGAACTCTTAATGCTGAACAATCCTGTCATACATGATTTTTGTGTAACTTAAGCGGTTTCTGCAGCGTATGCAGCGGAAGCTCTCAAAAGGAATATCTTTCTCCCGTTTTCGCAACATTTTTCATTTCTGCTGTGGTCTTGTGAGTCGTATCTTTATGTTATATAGCCTAAAGCCTTCCTCGATAACTGGACTATCCAATGTTAAAAAAAAATTTTCAAATCGGGCCAGTAGTTTTTGAGATTAGCGCGTTCAAACAAACAAACAAACAAACTCTTCAGCTTTATAATATTAGTATAGATAATAGATTGTTAATAAATAAAATGGCTTCGATAAATGACCCTTTGTCATTCATAGACAGGAGTAAAAAAAAACATTAGTTTCATTAATAATTACGATTGCGATCATAATTATAATAACACTAGCGGTCCCCCGCGACTTCGTCCGCGCGTTTTGAGTTTGCTCCCTCCCCTCCCGTCGCAGCGTGATGTTTTATATCCTTAAGCCTTTCTCAATAAATACGCTATCTAACACAGAAATATTTTTTCAAATCGGTTCAGCAGTTCCTGAGATAAGCGCGTTCAAACCAACATCTCTTCAGCTTTTTAATATAATTAGCGCAAGCGCACGTTGTACTTAAGCTGCGAACATTATTTTGGTGCGGAGTTATGTTAAAACTGTGATAGCTCCTAAGATATTTATTGGAATCAAATGATATAAAGGGCAACTTTGTTCTAAATGAAACGCTCGTGATGATGAATGTATTTATTTTGATAATAATAAATACCTGTGTGTATAATACTTCTCTAGAAATGATGCATTATTTTTTTTACAAATTTATTAACATAAAAAAGGTTGTAGTAAGTCAACCATAAAAGATAGACATATGCTGTCGCGGACTTTATTATAGAACTCTTAATGCTTAATAATCTTGTCATACATGATTTTTGTGTAACTTTAGCGGTTTCCGCAGCGTACGCAGCGGAAGCTCTCAAAAGGAATATCTTTCTCCCGTTTTCGCAACATTTTTCATTGCTGCTGTGGTCTTGTGAGTCGTATCTTTATGTTATATAGCTTAAAGCCTTCCTCGATAAATGGACTATCTAACATAAAAATAATTTTTCAAATCGGGCCAGTAGTTTCTGAGATTAGCGCGTTCAAACAAACAAACAAACAAACAAACAAACAAACAAACAAACTCTTCAGCTTTATAATATTAGTATAGATAACCATACTTAACCTTTTAGCCTTTAAAACGAAATAACCATGAAATTATAGGTACATAATAGGTTATGAACCCGGTAACATAAAAGATATAAGATGTATAAAATGTTCGTTGCCGCAAGTCTTACAAGACACTGGATTAATACTTCACCCTTGATAAAGCATAACCAATCTAAAGATTCAATAGATCAATCGATATTGGTCAAGTAAACCAAAAAAAAAATTAAAATGATAAAAAGTACTAGAAATGTGATAATTGCTATTAATAAGAATATTTTGTAATTATGTATTACTGAGTGAGCTCAACAGTATTATTGTAGCATAACCTTTATTTCTTGTTAGACTTAAATGCCGAATGTGATAATTTTATAATGTGTACTCAACAGCTTAATTTTGGCATAATCTTTATTGCTTGTAATATGATAAATGTAGTATGCTGTATTAGTATTGATATAAATGCGCCATTGTAAATATTTTATAAAATGCACCAGGAGGTGCATTAGGTCGGATGGCCGAATGTGATGATTTTTGTATTTAGATTCAATCAGTAGCCCTGTTGTAATCTTAACTCATTATAATAACAGTTGACGTTATTTATGTAAAAACGAGTATTGTTACTTTATCGAATAACGTTATCGCTATCGCTATTTAAAAATGGCAACACTGGCTGGCCCTTCCCTTCTTATTTTCTGACTTGCGGAGTGCACTCGAAAGGCGAGCCAGTCTAGTACTGACCGCCGAAGCGAAAGGTTGATGGAAGGAACCTTTGTTAAAATGTAGTTATAATTATTAATGTGGCTAGAGATAGTGATTTGTATCTTAGATAAGTGTGTTGATCAAATAAAGAACTTTATAAACTCAACCGAGTTTGATTCGCGACACGAGTGTTAATTCTGAAAAGAAAATGTAATGCAGATCTTAACAAATAATTACAACGAAAATTAGTTTGGACGGGATGGAACAATTAGTTTTTGACATCACAACATCACAGCAAAGTAATGTTTGCGGTTTTTGAAAATGTGCTATATATTTTCAAAAACCGCAAACATTACTTTGTTCCATATACAAACACTATGAAAAACAAAGTTATATTTGCTGTCGACAAAATATTGTGGTATATTAGCTAAGTGAAAGTAAGTGGATTCCCTAATTCAGTTGAAGTTAGCACGGAACCCATAGTGCGCGAGTCCGACTCGCACTTGGCCGGTTTTCAAGCACTCGCGTCAAGATGGCGTGTGATATACATTAATTGATGTCCGATTAATATGATTCCATACGGGAGTTATTCGAGAAAAGATAACTGAATTTTGTGAGTACTAATGTCTATAGTTCGCATGATTTTTATTGATTTTTAATTAATTTACAAATGAATTTCACAAAAGCAATTCGCGTCGCCAAATACTGGGGACACCAAATTGAAGTAGTTATACTATTGACACTATAAGAAAAAAAAGAATACATTCGTGGCCCCTACGTCCTTTATTTAGAAAGCGAATATTTCTTTCCCCAGCTTAATATTCACATGACGTTTACTTAAAAGCGGGTGGACATTAAAAGTAAATGATCGCCTGGGTCATAAAACGCTTAGTAGTATTCCTAGCGGAGTTGACAGATGGCGCCATTACTGTGCACTTGCTGTTTGCCAAGAAGCGGAATTGGTGCACTGACTTTTAATATAATGTGTGTTGTTGCAGTTTACACGAATTTACGTAAAAAGGTTAGGTTAAGTTTAAGTTAGCCTATAATGTCCTACTGCTGGGGGAAAGGCCTTTCCTTAACTTTAAGGTACCAGTAACACGCACTAATAGATTTCGATCTATGTTTCTCATGCGCACGGCTAGGGAGTGGAATGCGCTGCAGGCAGAAATGTTTTCTAGCCACTATGATCTGGATAAGTTCAAGAAGAGAGTGAATTGACTGTTACTAGTCAGACATGATCCATCCTAGGCCACATCATCACTTACCATCATGAGAGATTGTGGCCAAATGTCTGCCTATATAATAATATTAAAAAAAGGTAGTTTGAGCCATACTCCACCACTCGGGCTCAGTGCGGATTGGTGTTTGCAACACAAGCGACTAACATTGCCGTCATAATTTAGGGCCTCTGACTAGGCTTATCGTCTAAAATAAACAGATATTAGTCGGGACCAACGGCTTAACGTGCCTTCTGAAGAACGCAGATGCTCTTGATATTCGTCACTTATATGGTCGGAATGGTTCCTCAACCAAACACGACCGCGCCCTAGTCTGCTTTTAACTTCGGTATCACTACCAAAACACTGCAAACAAACAAAAAAGTTATATTTATAATTTAAAAATGCCTATTACACACGGCCAACCAGACCTAGGTAACGCAAAATAGCAAGTAACGCGTTTACTTCATCAATACTACATAAGTTCGTAAATTTTTAAAGCCCAAATTATCATTGGTTTCACAAAATTTATTCACCGACAGGCTTATGGGACACAAGTCAAAATACGATGTTATATTGGAATATGATCTTTTATTGGATGCAAATTAAATTGTTAATAATTACCCAATTTTTTCTAGTGAAAAAACTTATTTTTGAGTAATATATTCTTAATTCGCTCAAGCAAACCGAGTATTCCAGGCAAAAATGAATTCCTAGAAGCGGCTAAATGCCGAGCAATGTTCTTATATAAAACCACAGCAACCTCGCTTTGAACTTTTGAATGTCGTTAATTTCGGTTAGAGCTTGGGAGGTCGCCAAAACGTTACCTGTGGATAACTTAGTGATGGCAAGCTTATTTCTGAATAATAAATAAATAAATAAAAACATTTAATTTCAGGTATCAGACACAGAACAGTATAACAGACCCATAATTTTGTTAGTAAAAAGTAAAAACAATCAAAAGTTAGGAAAGGTAGCATCAAATACATCTATTGAAACTTGGACATACTATTGACAAAAAAATATAGTGTTAAGGAATTATTGACAATAGCTAGATTTAAGTAACTTATTTCTGATATTTTGATACCGATATTTATTGATTTTTCAATAAAATTTGATTCCAAGCACTGTAAATGGTTTGCATGCTATTTTATTAGCGAAACATGAACACCTTTTACTGTTTGTAATATTAATTTATACTATGTTTTGCACAAATTAACGATTTAAAACTTATAACTGCGGGTCTATACGCGACGCATATTAAGAAATAGTATTGTTACTACTTACACCCTCGATTTTGCAACGGTGTTGCAACCCTCGTGGTCACAAGGAGACGGTTGCAACACCGTTATGGTAGTAACAATACTACTACATAATATGCGTCGCGTATAGACCCGTAGTTATAAGTTTCAAGTTATAATGCATCGCGAAAGTTTAAAAAAAATATCAAATAAATGATTTATGATTGGAGAACTGTCCGATACTGAGTGTATTTGGGCCTACGTCACAAACGTTTGGAGACGAATCCAGTGCTTCAGCATCGGAGAGTCCCACCTGTCCGCAAAAACATTTAGGATGCTGCTGGTGCTTTCGCAGGCGGTGTACAAGCGACGCGCACCATACCAAATGTCATTGTTTTAACGTCGCTCGGGCTTAGAAGGAGTGTTATAAAGTCCGTTTTTTTTGCTAGTCAAATAATGTCAACTATCTTTATATAACTTTTATAACAATATATGTGAATAAAATTCATTTGCTATTTGATTTAAAAAGATCTCAGTGCTAAGCGATTACCTATTACCTATGCAGTTGGTTAGTTTTGTGTTCATCTTATGAATTATTTTGGTAAAAAGGAATGTCAAGATTGTTTACGATATTCGACAAGCAAAACGAAACGGATTTTAAACTTTCTAGTTAGTAACTGTCTTGAGGTTCACCCCTGTTCACCCCATTCCTTGTTCAAATTAATAAAAAATCTTTGGTCACTATTAAACGATTATTTAATAAAAGCTGCAGTGTCAATATGTTAAATGATATATAATTAAAATTTCCGAAATAAATATCTAATTATAGTTATTTTAAAGACTCCGGAGGTGTGCAAGACAGATATGTTCGCACTGTCTTATTATATCTTGGCTCCTAGTTCGTTTTCAACAACCATTGTTTCCTGACGTAATAGACGCTCATGCGAGGTGGAAACATCTGCCGGTGGCATAATAGAGAATACTTCATTAGCTGCAGCAAAGGCCACCTCAAGCGCAGTGCTATGCGACCGCTTATATCGACCTTTATTATTAACTTAAATTACACTTTTACAACAATAATATTAAGAACCGAATTTTCGAGTGGCAGTGGGCAGGGTACATAGCGCGAAGAACTGATGGCCGTTGGGGCAGGAAAGTTCTAGATTGGAGACCGACCAAAGACGTAGCGTAGGACATCTGACAAGAAGATGGACGGAGTAACTTGTAAAGATCGCAGGATCAAACTGGATGCAGACCGCTAATGATCGGTCGCTGTGGAAAGTCGTGGGGGAACCTATGTTCATCAGTGGACGTCCTTTAGCTGATAATGATGATGATGAAGATAATGTCGAGGTGCGAGATGTAGACTTATTAAAGTTTGGCTGATTTTTCTGTAAGTTACCGCTGCAAGATATCTTGGAAATGAAGCAAATAATTTTGTAATCGTATTTACCTTTTATACTATTTTTTTATCGACTTGGTGAGAAATCACCAAAATATAAAAGTAACATATTTCAATGCGTTCCCATTGCGCCATGTTACTATGTAGTTATTAGGTGATATGTACCATATGTTTCATAAAAAAATATTTTTAGATTGCTCTGTTACAGCAGCATTTTATTGGCACAACACACGTGGACCAGACAGCGGGATGAGTCGTAACTTATCCCACATCCCGAGTCCGCGATCCGCTGGGTTTCTATGTAACTCGATGGCAAAAATTGCAATGGAGTACTTCTGGCCTCAAGTAGCGGGTTCGAGTCCCACCCTTGCACGTGTGTTGGTTTCTTATTTTTGTGAGTGAGTGTTACAAGGGAGTGTACACTGTGTACATTCAAAAATACGGCCCTTGGCGCTGTGTTCTACCGAATTCAAAAAAAGGAGGCAATCAGTTCAATGTGTATGTTTGTGACACCGTTGGAATTTGAAAATATTTAAATATGTTCATCTTTTAAGGTGAAAACATGACACTGAGTGTTAAAACATTCTAAACCATTAACTAATTCATTACCTACTTTGGGATCAGCGGGCGTATTGAAAATACATTTTTGACCCTTTTGCGTAGATAATTTCAATTTTCTGGTATCCAACTGCATCAAATATCCTTATAACACGTAAGTCATAAATTTTTTTTAAAAAAGCTTTCTTTAAAAAAAGCTTTTCAACTATTAAATACACGAAAACAAATAAATATATTTCATACTACGCCCGCATAGCAATGTATCTGATCGGTGTCCTAAATATAACACAAAAAACCGGCCAAGTGCGAGTCGGACTCGCGCACCGAGGGTTCCGTACAAACCTGCAAGGTTTACAAAGTTCGTTCATTACGACAATCGGTATCAATGGTTGTACTTTTGCGTTTTGCGTTTTTGCGTTGACTTAGAATTTTTTTTTTCACGGGTTAAAGGCAATTAGATCTAAGTATTTGATATGAATTTCAACTTGATAGCTCTACGCGTTCATGAGGAAAAAAGTAATAAGTTTATATTTATTAAAAAATATATATTTTGTAATGTAACAAAAAATTTAAGGTTTTCGGAATTTTTCCTTTATGTGTGCTATAAAACGTTGCTTCATGCCAAATTTCAAGATTCTAGGTCGACTGGAAGTACCCTTTAGGTTTTGATTCCCTTGCGAGTACTTGCGAGTTTCAAAATATGCAGCTTAAATTGCTGTTTCTTTTGATTGCGTTGACATAGAAGTTTGATTTTGTTACAGCTTAAAGGTATTATAGACCTGAGTATTTGGTATGAATTTCAATTTAATACCTCTAAGCGTTTATGAGGAAATGGGTAGTAAGTTTAAAATTATTTAAAAAAAAATATTATGTGATGTAACTAAAAATTTATGGTTTTCGTATTTTTTTCTTTATCTATGCTATAAGACGTTGCTTCGTACCAAATTTCAAGATTCTGAGTTCACGGGAAGCAGCCTGTAGGTTTTGATTCCCTTGCAAGTGTCGAAAATTTGCGGCATAAACGGCTTTATCTTTTGATTGCGTTGGCTTAGAAGTTTGATTTTTTCGCAGCTTCAAGGGACAGTAGACCTGAGTAATTGATATAAATTTCAGCTTCATACCTCCACGCGTTCCTGAGAAAAAGGGTCTTGACAGACGGACGGACAGACGGACAACAAAGTGATCCTATAAAGGTTCCGTTTTTTCCTTTTGAGGTACGGAACCCTAAAAATAAATCGATTGCTGTCGCATTGCAATTGTTAACGCCATCGTAACCGTGTCTTGAAAGCTACGGAGTAAGCACATACTTCTCTTTTTGATTAAAGAGCCGTGCTTTTCTCCTGCCTTATTTCATACTACTGAGCACATACTAATTTAGGCTAAATTTATAGATTTTTGTCTGTCCGTCCATTCTAATAAATACTACGCTACTTGCTCGAGCCGTTCTATTACATCCTAGTACGTGCTATTACAATTATCTGTTATCCATATCACACATAGAATGTAGTCGCTGCTAACACTTTCAACTCACGTAATCACCCTGCTGATCGTGCAATAACTCCGCGACACCCCGCGCTCATCCATTGTGCTTCTATGCCTTTGTGTTGATGTTTTAATATTCGTGCACAAATATATTAAGGCTTTGACATCGGTTTCAGAGCTGAGTCACATGGGGGCAGTAAGTTATGAGAGAGTATTGTCAATTATTAAAATGAGCATATTTAATACCAGCGACCCGTTCCGACTTTGTCTACGTGCAATACAGCCTATAAATAAATAAATATTAGACACCAATCACAAACATTGCTCTAATCCCAAAGTAAGTAGCTATTTGCAGTTATGTTATGGAAATCAGACACAAAGGTGATACCACAACACTCAGACCCGAGACGATAAAGAAAATTTTGATTTCTATATTGACCCGACCAGGAATCGAACCCGGGACGCCAGGACGGGAACCAGCGTGCTTAGCCACTACACCACGGAGGTCGTACTATTGTTAGCAACTCAAAAGATTTTAACTGATAGCTCAGCGATTTAGGATTTTTGATGTGCCAGCATACGCGGCGCGCGGCAGGAACGAAGTCCAAGACGGGCATTCGAACGTTAGCTTTCAGTGGAAGTTGTAGTGCCGTAGTTTGTATGATTCAAACATCTTATGACTGTTCCATGTTAATTGATTAAGCGAATTACACAATAACTATAATGCGATGTGAATTTACTTAATATAAAGAAAACTAAGGTTAATTAAGGCTGATCACCAGGCCGACCCAGAAGAAAATGGATGGATGACATCAAAAACTGGACCAAACTTCGTTTTTATGACCAGCAAAAGGAGCGGCTCAAGACCGCATCGGTTTCTACATGCTGACCTTCAACCTTCAATTTGAAGATGGCACCACATGATGATGAAAAAAAAACTAATATATTGTGATTGATGAACAAAACGAGTATTTTATTGAGAGCCTTATATGTATATCGTCGTTAAACACTCTGTACTCAGTTATATTGTTACTCTAACGTATAAATAATTGCCAAATAGGCCCAGTAATTCTAGATATCAAGCCCTACACACTTGACCTCTTTATAATATTACTAGCTAGGTATGTCTAGTCATTCATAAAAAGGGTAAAAAAGTGACTTTATGTTTCAATCTGGCTAATACTGGCTGCGGTCGACAAATAAATTAGAAACATAAAATCCTTCAGTCCGATTCAGATCGTTCGATAAGCCATTCGGCTTGGGTTTCGGCTAGATTTTCTATTATTTTTTATATTAATGTCGTAGTATGAAAGGATGTCAGTTCGGTAACAAATATAATAAAAGAACAAAATGAAATAATTGCATCGGATAAATACACGTTGTAATAATTTTATTACCAAGTCAAAGTTATCGAATCGTAACCGAATCCGTAACTGAATGGTTCTGAATCGTTGGACTGGTTTGCTGTCTCTTCGCTTGTTGTGTCGCTAAGGTTATTATTTGCAGTTGTATTGTATTTCAATAACATAACATTAACGTTCGCAAATTAAGTTACTAAAGTATCACTTGTGATAACTTGCGTAAACAAATTATAACGGTGGTGTACACGAATGGGTGGCTATCTGAATAAAAATATATATAATTCAATTCAATTCAATTCAAAATCATTTATTTCGGACAGAAAAAAAATCCATGGGTTAGTAATAGGTACAATAGCGCTTAAAAACTAGGTGTTAGTACTTACATACATGTGTATTAAATAATTCTATCAAGTTAAAATAAATTCAAATGAAAACAAAAACAAATCAAATTAAATCAAATCAAGCTTAATCAAAAACAAATTAAATTAAATTATATGAAACTAGCGACCCGCCGCGGCTTCGCACGGGTGCAATGCTGATACTAAATACACTACAGAAAAACTGTGAACGTTGTTTATAAAAATATAGCGGCCCGCTCCGGCTCCGTGTACCATATGTTTCTTTACGATTTCGTAAAGGATAGGATCTTCATCTTTATCCGGTAATTCAGCTGAAATAACCCTGTCAATTTGGTTTGGTCTAATTTTGTTCACTAACCACACCAACAGGTGTACATGTGGCAAGCCACGTTTCTGCCATTCTATTGTGTACATATGACAGCGCGGCGGACATCTGTAATATCTTCGAAAATATTCACTTAAATCATACGGTGTAAGGGGCCATATAGATCTATATTAAATGAACAATGTATTCAAGGTATTTAATTGGTTAAGGATTAATGCTGTATTGGTTAAAATCGCTTCGAATATTAGCCATTATTTGTCGTAAAAAGTAAATGACAAAAAAAAGTTATTGTGGGTTATCCATAAGAGATAGACATATACGATGACGGACTTTTCTGTAGACTTTTTCAATGTGTACAATACTTAGTACATTATTTTGATAAAACTCGTAGGGTTCAGCCTGCGTTTGCGATATAAGCTGAAAAAATGTAATAATTTACGACATCACATTAGAAAGCTCATAAATAACAGTACTCTTCCACTATTTAATGGATGTTATTATACATATAAACCTTCCTTTTGAGTCACTCTATTTATTGAAAAAAACCGCAATAAAATCCGTTGCGTAGTTTTAAAGATTTAAGCATACAAAGGGACATAGGGACAAAGAAAGCGACTTTGTTTTATACTATGTAGTGATAAATTAAGGTTCACAAATACATAGAAATATAAAAATCAATTTGTCATGTACCTAAGAGGCACTATAATGTAGGAGCATCGATGTCAAATCATGTCCTAGGTATTTTGAACATCCCTTACTTCCCCCCGGATTCTCCACAACGTACACGGAGGATATTGGCGTCTCCAGAAATACACGTTTATTTATTTTAACTGAGAGATGAATCGCGAGCTAACGACGCTGGCCATTGGGCGTCTATTCCATTGTGGCTGATATTTAGCTAAGCGGCGACTTGCGGTGGGGTCAAATTGTTGTGGATATTTAGGATTTAGGGACGTCCTTATGGTTGAATATCGATAGAATTAAAAATCAGTGAAAACCAGCGTCAGGATCCATGCATGTGGCTTGGCGTGTGTAGAGTGAGACCACTTGATTTGGACACGAGAGACATAACGTCATAACGTGGCATTAGGTACAATTTATGACAGAGGTGGAATTGTGTAAAGCAATCGTATTCATTTGACAGTTCAAAACGTACGGTATGTTCTGTCAAACGGAAAAAAACAAAGCGTTTCACAGATCATACCGTACGTTTTGAACTGTCAAATGAATACGATTCCTTTACACAATTCCCCTCTGATTATATTTGCACCGCCTGTATATATATATATATTTCTATGTTCTGATCTTTAGTTAACTGGTAGAAAATGCTTTCGGCATCAGGTCCGCCATATGTTCAATTTCATGTTTTGTGCATGAAGTTTTAAATAAATAATTTGGTTATGATGTCCCAAATCTAATTTAGTTTGCGTTTTCAATAACTAATCTGCGCATTTCAATCTTTAATTTTCTTTATCTACCTATGGAGTCGTCACTGTCATACACTTAATTAGGAAGAAAATTGCCAATGATAATAAATTATTCACCATCCTGCTCTAGTCTAGCCTTTACCGAAAAAATACTCGTAATTTCTAATTCAAATCTCCAAAATATCTTTAAATAACGAAAATGCTTTATTTTATCGATATTTTCAACAACACATCACAATATCTTCGCGTAGATTATAACTCGCAAATGTTTAGATTAAAGCTAATGGAGATGGGGTACTTTTAAAAGGCACTGAAAAAAGCCTTTTTATTTTACATAGCAATGGGACCTTTATGATTTTAACTAATCCCTGCCACCTATAATAAGAAATGAAAGACATAATTGGTACTCAAGTTGTTTTCACTGATGAGGCTATGTTTTTTTTTGTTCTACTTACTTCTCTGAAAGAGCAGCATCCGTGGTCATAGGCAATACTTTGGTGTTATCTGTCTTTCCATAGCTATGAAAAATAAAACTACCATCACTCATTAATATTAAGTATATGATGTTCCCATCCACGCAGAAAGAGCTTAGGGCAAGATCTCAAGACACAGTAAGCTTTCTGAAAAAAAAACGAAACGTCAGGCGTATAGTCATCAGCACATAGTGTAAAACAAAGTCGCTTCCCGCTGTATGCTTAAATCTTTAAAACCACTCAATGGATTTTGCGTTTTTTAATAGATAGAGTGATTCAAGAGGAAGGTTTCTAACACTCATCATTAATAATCATCATCATTATCAGCCAAAGGACGTGTGCTGCTGAACATAGGCCTACCCCACGGCTTTCCACAGTGACCGATCACTAGCGGTCTGCATCCAGTTTGATCCTGCGATCTTTATAAGGTCGTCCGTCCATCTCATTGGTGGACGTCCTGCGCTGCGTCTTTGGTCAAAGGGTCTCCAATCTAGAACGATTTTACTGTTTTTTTATTGGTCTATAACTAATTAATCAGGTTAAGCTCGGACGAAACAAATGTAATTTTATAAGCAAGCGTTGTTCTCATGTAAGTGACTGTATGTAAGTGACTCTTTTATGAAAATAAATATCTGTAAACCTAAACCTAGGCTTATATGTATATTACATTGCACCCGTGCGAGCCCGGGTCGGGTCGCTAGTTTTAAATAAATTTACTCGAAATTAATCTTTAAAGTGTTTTTTTTTCATTGAGTATTCGCGTAAATTTCAGAACCAAATAAATAGGCAACAACATAGAATATTAACTATCATTTCAAACAGTCACTGTCACAAAGGGTGTAAAACTTCGCGCCATTTTCGGTGTCAACATGACAGGTGACAGGTTTATCTTGCGCTCGCCCCAGCCGCGTAAACATAAAACAACATGAGAAAGTAAATATTTGTCAAAAACCCACGCATGAGTGATGCAAGACTGCAGGAACCCTTATAATCTAATATTTCTAGGTGTAATAAGTTTTGTTGAAGGTAAAGTAAGGCTTATAACTTAATTAAAACGCGGGCAAAGTTTGTTTTACTGCCACCAGCGAAATTTGTTAGGGAACGTGCGTGCCTATGACACAAAAGTAGTGATGAGATACATATATATGTGTATATTTGTATTGTAACACTCATTTAAAATGAATTAATATTTTCATTACCTTCAAACAACACCGGTTAAAACTCCCTTTGCTTGCACGCGACACCTTACAATTATTATCATCATCATCATCATTATCAGCCAAAGGACGTCCACTGCTGAACATAGGCCTCCCCCACGGCTTTCCACAGCGACCGATCACTAGCGGTCTGCATCCATTTGATCCTGCGATCTTTATAAGGTCGTCTCAAGGTGGACACCTTGTTGGTGGACGTCCCACGCTGCGTCTCTGGTCGAAGGGTCTACAATCTAGAACTTTTCTGCCCCAACGGCCATCAGTTCTTCGCGCTATGTGCCCTGCCCATTGCCACTTGAGCTTACTGATTCTCAAGGCTATGTCCGTTACCTTAGTTCTTCTACGTATCTTCTCATTTCTGATTCGATCCCGTAGAGAAACACCCAGCATAGCCCTTTCATCGCTCGTTGTGTGATTTTGAGCTTCATTATAAGGCCCATAGTAAGAGACCATGTTTCGGATCCGTATGTCATCACTGGTAACACACACTGGTTGAAGACTTTCGTCTTCAGACACTGAGGTAGATTGGATGAGAAGACACTCTTGCGCAATTTCCCTAACGCTGCCCAGCCGAGTTGGATTCGTCGATTGACCTCTTTCTCAAAGTTGGACCTACCCAATTGGATCACTTGTCCCAGGTAGACGTACTTCGTCGACAACTTCGAGAGTTGAGTTCCCAATGGATACTGGAGTGGGTACAACAAGGAAACTCGACATAATTTTTGTCTTCTCCATGTTCATTTTAAGACCCACTTGTTGGGAGACTCGGTCAAGGTCTTCAAGCATAGTGCCAAGATCATCCAGCGTCTTTGCCACAACGACTATATCATCGGCAAATCGGAGGTGTGTGATGTATTCGCCATTAATGTTGATGCCGATTCCTTCCCATTCCAGAAGTTCGAAAGCGTCTTCCAATGCCGCCGAGAACAGTTTCAGAGATATCACATCTCCCTGTCTTACACCTCTCGGTAGTGGAATCGCCTTCGTGTTCTGCTCCTGTACTCGGACCGACATGGTGGCGTTATTGTAAAGGCACTTAGAATAGTATTTTTTTAAATAGTGTTTCTACTCTTAACATTTGTTAGATTATTTAATTTTTCTCACTTATTCCACTTATTTCGATGGCAACACATTGAACCTTCGTCACCAATTGAGCATGCAAGAATTATAAAGGTACCTATACAATTGCTGCAATTCTTTCCCGGGTGACGTTAAAACCAAAGATTCAATTAAATGGACCGGTCACAGAGCTACATAAATCTCCCGACAAGCCCACACTAACTCCGGACTTACCTTACAATCATAAAGTAATTAAGATATTACCGGGCGGACCCGGGTCGCCGATAAATCCTGCCACGACCATTGGTAACGCCCGTAATTTTGAGGACTGAACCGGATCAAACTGGTTTGTTGCTTCCGAAAACCATGAATAGATTATCATAATCCGTACTGAGCACTGACTTTCTTAGATGGTGTGGAAGAGATTGCTTAAAAGGGTAGGTTAAGTAACCTGTGTGCGAATTAGTAACTGTCAAAATAGCTGATAATACGGAAATCATAAGTAGGACATGTTTCTAGGGATTGGAATGTGAATGAATGAAAGAGTGAATGAATGAATGATTTATAGACACACGAGAGATAAGATACATAAACTTGCTATTTATATATTTAACAAATAGCAAGTATAAAATTATTTTTTTAAAAATAAAAACAAGTTATAAAAAAATAATTAAACGAAACAAAAACATAAAGCACTTAAATATGGTTTAGAAGTCAAGTTCCGTTCGTGCGCAAATTTCTGGTTTCTTATTTCATCTTTGTGCACTTAAATATTTTAGGAATTAAATTGGGTAGTTACTTAATGGCCGTAGTGCTAAACATACAAACATACATCAATAAACAACAGTTTAATCTTATGATCAATATTAAAATGCGAAGATTTTAGCCTTTATGTCTTTTAGCCTAAGGGGTTGTTATTTGTAAATACAGAAGGCATCAACATCCTCTTTCTGTTATTAAGTAATAATAATAATAATAATAAATATTCTTTATTGCACAAGTAAGGACACAAGAAACAATAACAATACAGGCAAATCATTTGTACAATATTGGCGGTCTTATCGCTGGAAGCGATCTCTTCCAGACAACCATTGGGGAGGAAACAACGTTAATCAGTGAGGTAGAAACGGTGTGCAAAAATATAGCTGGAATTTTAATATCATACTTTAAAAATAGTTACATAATAGAAGTAAGAATAAAAATAAGTACCTAAATACATAGTCGTAACTTTGCTATATCTATCTATGGTGTCAAGTCAACTATCCCCGTCGAGCCTCCCATATCAAAAAGGCCACGTTCGCCATCAATTCGTATAATCCGAGTCGAGTACGTCATGAGAATTCGTATAGCAGAAAAAATTGGTCGTCCTTTGCTCACGGCAGTCGCGACGTTGCTAATCCCGCATTCTTGCTGTCTGATTTGTTTGTCGATTCGTATATCTGGCCACTCGATACAATCTACCGCTATCCTTAGTTGGGTGTTCGGTTTCGGATATTCGAATTTGATGGAAATTGAAAAAGTTTTGCTCTTAAATCATATAGGATAATCATGGCACATAGGTATATTTAAATGTAAATCATCAGACAAATCGTAATAATTTAAATGAATGTGATGTGATATATATTCATATATTTCTCCTACGGCGGCCTCTCTCAACAGAGATAAACCATTCATAATCGTTCGGTTACGGATACGATTCTATAATAATAATAACGTGTATTTATTCAACAATTTTATTTTGTTCTTTTATTATATTTGTTACCAGACTAGCATATCGACATCCGATCAAATTACGACATAATTTAAATATGAATAGAAAATCTAACAAAAACCCAAGCCAAATCGCATAACGAACGTTTCGAATCGCCCTGTAGGTACGCTGGAGATATAATAGTGCCCAGATGTGTGCCTAAGACACAAGAGCGCTCTCTGTTCCTTCACTTTCATAAATTCGGTTAGACAGCAGTCCGTGATGACCGATGAGAGATCACGCTCAGAAAAAGTTTTTTCAGCTTTTTCAATGATAGTGTTTTTTGACACTTCGTTTTGTCTTTGCCTTCGTCTGATCTGTTCCGCTTTTGGTAAATTGCTGATGTCAAAATGTCCTCATGCCTTTCGCAGGTTGGACGTGCTTTCCGAAGCAAGGGGGTCATGGAAGCAATAGTGAATTTGAGAAAACAGCTTTTCCATACATTTTGACAGCGCGCCAATTGCATTTTTGTATGAAACAGCTGATTTGTTTTTCCCGATTTCACTATTGCCCCTAAAGTAAAAGTTGTTCATATTCATCGGTGAAGACTTTACACAAAATTTGGTCACTGATTAAAATTTCAGCCTGTATAAGTATGTGTATATTTTATCGATGCACCATGAGATTGATAGTTATCGTCATAAACCTTTTACATGTCTTATCTTTATCTGATATCTTTTGACTGTCTCGGTGGAGCAGCGGTAAGCAGGCCGCACTTTGAAGCGACGGCTGCGATGGAGGTACCCGGGAGGTACGATCACCGGGTCGAGCCAAAAATATATACCTGGGCTTTCCTATTCAGAAAGTCTTAGGGTAGCCCGGACTTTGGAAATTAGCGGTGTTTTACCCCCGTGCCTCGCAAAAGCACGTATAGCCGGTCCTGCGCCTGATCTCTCTCCGGTCGTGGCAAATTGCTGTTCCATCGGGCTATGAGAGTGAAAGGAATAGAGAGTGCACCTGTGTTTGCGCAAACACTTGTGCACTATAATATGTCCCGCGCAGTCGGTTAGTCGTTGTGACTGGCCACCGTAGTCGAAATCGGCTAAGGGGACTATAATGACATGGCTCATCGTGCGATAAAATTAGATTATATTTCTTATTATTATTTTTTGGCAGGCGAGCATAAGCTTGCCAAAGGCCCGTGTGCGAAGTTTGTATATAAAAATATGGAAAGAAGACAACCTATACCTTTTGAAGCTGTAAAAATTAACTAAGCATAACATTTGGCAACCACAACAGCGTCTAATAAAACACAACTTAATGTGTTTGGATATGGTCCAAAACATTGCTATTATACCACATCGGATCGGATAGTTTCAGATATGGATACTATCCGCTATCTGCCCTGATCGCTATCTTTTATTTGCTTAGTCCGAGTAGTGCCTACTTTATTCTGGTAATAAAACTATCTCGTGTTTTTGTTGGGCGAACTTTATTAACTTGCGGTAACAAGTCCACGCTAATAAATTACCCGGCTATTATTTAAGGCTGATATGGATACGTTTGGAGTAGATCTTGAAACTTTGAAAGAATTAATTGTGTTAAAAAACCTTCACACAATAGAGGGAATATTTTGTAAATTAAAATGAATTTATTGTAGTTTTTTGCTTAGAGAATAAATGCAAAGCTTAGTTCTTAGCTTAAAAATCGTTTTTTACTGCCAGAGGTTAAGATACCATCTCGGTTGCTGATTAAGATAAACTAGTTCATTCTTGTACCTGATTACACAGAGCGTTCTGGGGAAGAAAAACTAGGAGAGCCGACCCTAAATGATAGCATAAGGCTAGGATAAGAAAAAGAGAGATAGAGAGATACCTTTTTCCTACTTAGTCTCCTCCTTTTTTAAATTTAGGTACATACTATATGTGTCACCTACAGCATATTGTATCTTAGGGATCGGACCACTACTGTCTATCTGTTGTTTTGTCCTACTAGGGGTCAAATCTTTATATTGTTTGTCCCTAAAAAATTCTGGCAGTACGAAATCCTAGCTCCGGTGCAAGAAATCCTATCACTAGTCGCGGATAGCTATCTATCTACCTTTGACTGTATTTTGCCGTTATAAATGGTCCCTTTATCTAAAACACGGACGAAGTCTTTCGCGCTTTACCAGCTTAAGAACCAAAATCAATCAAATATTTCTAAAAACGACAAGTTCGATCTTGTTACACCCAATATTCGTTGAAAGTATTTGAGAAGACCTACGCCGTGTAATTTTCCAAAATTTTCAATAGCTTAGTTCAAAAGTTAGGGACACATACACCCATTTTACAATTTGGGAAGCTTCTATCTTACAAATGTTAAACTTTGAGATGATTTAAAAACCTCAATTTTAAAAGACCTATCCCTAGACACGCATAAGTTTGAACAAACATTTTTTAGTTTTACCTTCCAAGTTTCAGCTATGTAATGCTATTTACATTACATACATTACATTGCAACAGAATAAAGTGGCTGTGATATACGGACGGACAGACAGACATACAGACTTGACAAAACTATAAGGGTTCCGTTTTTTGTTATTTGGATACGGAAGCCTAAAAATCGTTTGAAACTAACTCAGTTGATTGGGTACACAAAGAATGTTTCTAGACAGTAAGACCTATACAATCGTTTCTCTAATGACATGTGCTTTCGAATATCTGATTTGCCTTTTTACTACCTACTAAAGCGCTTTTAGACTAAAGAAAGACCTCTTTGAAAACGTTCTCAGGCGTTTCAGAGAGGTTTATTATTACCTTTTTTAATTAAAGTCTTTTTAGAGATGATGTTAATATTTTATTTATCCAACAAATTTCATAACACCAATGTATATATCAGAACGGTCAAGCAGTCGCTTCCGTATTAAGTAAAACCAAAAGTCAATATTTATGTCATAAAAATATTTTAAAAATTAAACCGTCTTTATTTACGTACTAAAAAGCTTTAAATATTTATTTTAAGTTTTTAATCAGTCAGTTTTTTTTTAGTTATTACTCATATCTCAAAAACTACTAGACCAATTTTGATAAAACTTACACTGTACTCTAAGTTGAACCATACCTGATTGAACTAAATTAGAATCATTTCGCTATGACTTCTCGTTTTCGAGAATTCTTGGCACAAACATACAAATATACAAACACTAGTGGTCCCCCGCGACTTCGACTGCGCGTTTTGAGTTTGCCCCCTCCATTCCCGTCGTAGCGTGATGTTTTATAGCCTTCCTTGGTTATGGAAAGCTATCCAACACAGAAACAAAAAAAAGTGAGGGGTGCGGGGGTGTGACGAATATAAAAAAATAATAATAAAATATCAAATATTGGTAAAAGCGTAGCATGTGCAATCGTAGAGAGCACCTCATACAGAGTGAAACAAGTCATAAACACCTATTAAGCGGTAAAGAGGTTTAAAAGAAGGACTAAGGTAACGGATATCAAAAATAAAAAAATGAAAACATCATCAAAGATGAAGAAAAAATCTTGTTATAAACTTTAAATCTTCATATTTTGCCATGCCCACCTATTGTATTTACTTTGATTGTGGAGAAGAATTTGATTTGATTCTGAGGACCCACATGCGCATTTCTCGAAAGAATACCCACGGAACAGTATTGTTACCATTTTCTTACCATCTAGGCCCACTTGCGCATGATGATTTAACTTAGGATCACGCTAATTCTGGATTAAATCAACATTTTGGTCTTGGTCACTTAATTCGACGTTGCTGTCAACGTCGAATAAAGAGATAGAGACTACTGAATAGAGAATACAGAAACAGAATGAAGATTTAATCCAGGTTTAGCGTAATCCTGGGTTAAATCATCGTGTGCAAGTCCACCTTAAGTAATTGAAATGCACTTATAATTCTATTTAAGGGCTGATTTTTCAATAGTCCGATAAGAAATATTCGTCGAACAAAATGCAATATAGCTAATTTGAAAACATCACCTAATTGGCAGCTATCATAGACCTGTAATTTTTAAAATCTGCCACTTTATAATTTATCAGACTGATAAGTTTTATCTGACTAATGAAAAATCGGCCCATAATCAGTCAAATAAAAAGAGCTTGGAAAAAAAGAGTTATCTAATAGGACATGAATGTCAAAATATCGCCTTAGTTATTTACTTTGAATATTATATATTGTATTTGCCAAATATGAAATCTATCTTTAGTAAATACCTTATCCATTATTATCAATCTCAAAATGGACTTAGGTCAGCTTAGAATATTCCATTACCAATGTCTACATTGGTTCAGAGCTCGTACCCAAGTTGGTCCATTAATTATATCGAGATGGCTCCGGGTTAGTTTTGACATCCATGACGAATTCTAACTGCACTAGTAACCTCGGAATAGAAACTACTGAATCGTAATAATATCATTGAAGTCGACCAAAGTGCAGGCAGCTGTAAAACTGATAGCAAATTCAAATTCTTGAGTTATTTTTGTAATCTTTTTTGCCAGCTTACTAAATGGTACCTAATCGAGTTTGTTACGCATAATCTTTTTATAACTTGCTTATTGCTTGTGTCCAATTACCTTAAACCTATACTATAATTATCAAGCTTAAGAGTTTGTTTTTGTGAAAGCTTTAGGCTATAAAACATCACGTTGCGACGGAAAGGGGGGGGGGGGGACAAACTCAAAACGCGTGAACGAAGTCGCGGAGGACCGCTAGTAGTACCTACCAAAACTACGACGAGTTTGTGAGGGTCATCTGGTCAGTATCTCGGCAGACCATACCCAGAGGCTGTCGCACGTTATACGTCTCAGGCTTGACATCAGAAGCTTCCACCCTACTTACTCAATATGAGGCACTCTTCG
Source organism: Pyrausta purpuralis (assembly GCA_963924145.1). Taxonomy (NCBI): domain Eukaryota; kingdom Metazoa; phylum Arthropoda; class Insecta; order Lepidoptera; family Crambidae; genus Pyrausta; species Pyrausta purpuralis. The sequence goes on from OZ001650.1 coordinate 5,941,899, forward strand.
CAGAGGACCCCTTCTCTGAACAGACCATCACGATCGGAGAAGAGCTTCTTCGTCTGGTAGGCGATAGTAGGAAAGAAAAGTGGATGAATACTGTCACGTCTATCGATATGACGCACAATAGCAAGAAAGCGTGGTCCATTATACAAAAACTGACAAACGACCCGCCCCCTCCAACATTGCCGGGTCAAACCACAGCCAATCAAGTAGCGCACCAACTTATGCTTAATGGAAAGCCTACTAGAAAACTCCCTAAAACACCAAGATCAGCCCAACATTCGCAAGAGACATGCAACAACATCAGCTTGCCTTTCACACTCACTGATATCATCACAAGCATAAAAGAACTCAAAAGCGGCAAAGCTGCTGGTTTGGATGATATCACAGTCGAACAGCTGAAACAACTAGGACCAACGGCTACATCCTGGCTGCTTAGTTTATTTAACACGTGCATGGCATCAGCGAAGATCCCGAAACTGTGGAGAAAGTCGAAAATTGTGGCCTTACTAAAACCTGGGAAATCTCCATCTGACCCTAAGAGCTACAGACCAATTTCTCTCCTGTGCCATACTCTCAAGCTCTTCGAGCGACTAATTCTCAACCGACTCACAGTTATCATTGACCCTACTCTCATCCCAGAACAGGCCGGATTCCGGCCGGGAAAATCATGCACCAGTCAGGTGCTTAACCTCACTCAATTCATTGAGGACGGATTTGAGCGGGGTATGGTCACAGGTGCTGTTTTTGTCGACCTCTCAGCAGCGTATGATACAGTTAATATAAAAAAATTGCTGTCTAAAGTATCGAGTGCCACAAACGATCCCACTTTCGTGTCACTGTTAAGTGAGCTCCTTCGCAACCGCCGCTTCTGTGTCCATTTACACGAAAAGAAGAGCAGATGGCGATGACAGAAAAACGGCCTTCCCCAAGGAAGCGTCCTGGCACCACTTCTATTCAACGTTTACACAAATGATCAGCCTCACCACCCTAACACTCAGCGATATATATATGCTGATGATCTTGCACTAACTTGCCAAGATAAGACCTTCGGAACCGTGGAAAGAACACTGAAACTTGCGTTGGAAAACCTCCATGAATATTACGAGCATAACGCTCTAAGGCCCAATCCAAGCAAGACCCAATCGTGTGCTTTCCACCTACGCAACCGCGAGGCAAACAGGGAGCTGAACATTTCCTGGAAAGGCATCGCCATCCAACACTGTAACTTCCCTAGATACCTGGGAGTGACACTGGACCGCTCTCTGACTTACAAGACCCACTGCAGAAACACAAAACAAAAAGTTAGTTCCCGAAATAACCTACTGCGCCGTCTCTCCTCTACTAACTGGGGAGCAAACCCAACGGTTATGCGCACTACAGGACTAGCTTTGTGTTTCTCAGCAGGAGAATACGCATGTCCAGTGTGGGCTAGGTCAGCACATACCAGAGACGTGGACGCAGAGCTGAACGACACCTGTCGCATAGTGACTGGCTGTCTTAAACCAACCCCGGTCGGTATGCTGTTTCCTCTCGCGGGAATAGCTCCACCCAGAGTCCGCAGAGAAGTGACATGTTCGCTTGAAAAACAAAAACAAGAAAGCGACCCTAGACATCCACTCTACGGGCTTTCCCCCGCTACAGGTCGGTTGCGAAGCCGCAAAAGCTTCCTACGATCTACACAGCCTACCGACGAAACCCCAACTGACATGAGGTGCAGGCTATGGGCAAGCGAGTACCCACACTCACTGTACCCCCCCGATGAAAATCTGCCTCCAGGCTATAAGGAACCTTGGCCAACCTGGAGAAGTCTTAATAGGCTTAGGACCCAGGTTGGTCGAAGTAAAGACAACCTGTGTCGGTGGGGGTACTCAAGCAGCGCAGATGCCAGCTGTGAATGTGGAGAGCCCCTGCAAACCATGGCCCACCTCACTAACTGTCCCGCGTGCCCGACCACCTGCTCGCGTGAAGACTTACTTGTCTGTAACCAGAGGGCTACCACAGTAGCCGCTTTCTGGGCAAGTAAGATTTAGCCCGTTTCTTGCCGACACGAAAGAAGAAGAAGTACCTAATTAAGTCTGCTAGCATAACGTTTTGAAACTTGCTTATTGCTTATGTCCAATGAACTAAAATCTTTGCTAATATAATCAAGCTGAATGGTATGTTTGTTTGAACGTGCTAATCTCAGGAACTACTAGGCCGATTTGAAAAAAAAAAGGTGATGGATAACTTTTTTATTGAGTTAGGCTGTAGGCTACAAAAAATCACGCTGCAATGGGAGCAAACCTTGGACGAATAAACCACTGGACGCGCAATGACGGGCAATTTCGCTTGTGCCCCCTTAGCCACGAAGCGGGCTTTTTGGCCTCATTTACGGGTGACGTCTTGTCAGTACGGTGATAGAGCTCAGTGAGAAACATTGACGGAAAAAATGGGTAAATGTGGCTTATTTTTGTGTAAAAATTATAGCGGCAAGACAAAAAATATTTATTTTAATCCGTAAGTAACGTTTTATCCCAAAAAAGCTGTTATTTTTCATGAAAATAGTAAAATGTGTTTTCCAAGAGAAAAGTAACATTGCCATTTAAAAAAGTGGTGGTCAGTTATTACAAAATCAACAAGATAACGTATACTTTATACGGTAGGATTATCATATGTTTATCATTCGTTCTCTTGTCAGTTTAATTTTAATTGTGCTTGACAATTGTCGATAAATCATATCGATAAACATTTATTGAATTTTTAATATAAATCATTTTAAAATAAAATGATTATTCTGTAAAATGTTTCACTCGAAAGTAGATTAGGGTAATCTTAAAAATACAACAGTTTAGTTTAAAATTTTAAACTTCATATTTGACAATACATCTTTATAATATTATTTCATATTTTCTGTAGATTTTCTGAAGCAGTCCAAAGAGAGGCAAAATGGATCCCAACAAAACATCACCGAATATGTGGCATCCAATTGACGCCAAGCGTGATTGAATGCCAACGCAAAAAATCTACTGCATAATTATCCCATAGGAGGATTTTAATGGTGCAAGGCTATATTGTGTACTAACGGGCTGTTTCAAAATGTCTTAGAAAGTTCACACTAACTAAGTGATACTTGCCAGATCGTTCATATAAAACGACTTTCTATGTTTCAATTGTTCATTTGATGGTTTGTGCATTACATGCCCATAATGTAATTTATTGTTTTGGTGATAAAATTTAATATAATTTTACAAAAGATTCGTTCATTCATTCGTTCCACACATATCGACAAAAAAATATCGACACTTCCATGCACTAAATGTCAAAAATTGACACGACAAGCTCCCCCCGCCCCGCAGAAATTGGCTAATGATGTTTTCATACATTCGCTCTTGCGTTTCATATCCAGTGGTTAATTCATCCAAGGAGCAAACATAGAAAACGCGAACGTAGTCGCGGGGGACCGCTAGTGTTAAAAATTTGTTATTGTTTGGTAAGATTGTAGGTGTGAATAGTTGTTACCTATTGATGAAATAATTTTAAAATCCCATCACCCGACTAAAGCTGATTATTCTTGAATGACAAAGGCTATACTTCAACTAATATTTTTTAGCATCAAAACGGAGTTGAATGTATTTATCTTTTCATCAAACAATAGCGTGTTGCACCTAGGTGTATTAGGAATTGAATTAGAAATTCAGCAACACTTGAAACAGAGTAGACGAATAAATCGTGAGATACTTAGCTCTAACAAAGCGACGCGAAATTACCTCAAATATGTACCAGATTACATTTCACCCAAAACGAACATACAACGGAAAGGTTTCACGAATCAAAGGTAAATTCGTAATCATAGCTGTCATGCTTGAAGCTACAGTCGGTAGCAGAAATTGTATGCCTCTCTATAACATTCACTGCACGGCCAGAGTAATGAAAATTCACTGATTTTCATTTATACACGATTAAACTTTCATTTAATCATTTGCCTCTGTGGCGCAGCGATTTAAAGGTCAGGCTTTAACCCAGATAGTACGGAAAAATAATGCCTCAGAAACTTAAGTACCAGTACCAAATAGGAAAAATACTTGTTTGTTAAAAATAGTTATCACTATATCTGAATATAATTATTAAAGTTTAATTGAATTAGATATGTAAATATGAGTTTCAGGTACACGTAAAAGTATGTTTTATTTACTAATTTTGATTTAAAAATTACGTTAACTGATAAATAGTGAATTAATAACACAACATGTCCTTTCTTAAAACTTAGGTGTCCTTTATAAACGACAATAGTATAACTGGGTTAAAGCGATGGCTGCACCAGAGGTCCCGGGTTCGATCCCGGGGTCGGGCCCAAATATGTATTTGAATTTTTCTGTTCAGAAATTTTCAGGGCAGCCCGGAGTTTGAAAGTTGGCGGTGTTTTCACCTCCGTGCTTTGGAAAAGCACGTAAAGCCGTTGTTCCTGCTCCTGGTCTCTCTGCGGTCGTGTCAGATTGCTGTCCCATATGCTATGGGAGTGAGAGGAATAGAAAGTGCACCTATATCTGCGCGCACACTTGTGCACTATAATATGTCCCGCGCAGTTGGTAAGTCTTTTGTCACTGGCCAACAACGTAGTCGAAATCGGCTAGGGGGACTATTACTAATAATTAATCTACTTTTCTATTTGGTAGAGTCAAACAAAATCAAGTCCAACATTAAAATACGATGAGCTAAAAGTATAATTAGCAAATAAGTGAACTCGTAACAAAGTGAAACTGCAATTTGTCCTGACGTCCACGTATTGAATTTCGAATATAACCAAAAGAACAGGCATAAAACTGATACGAGGCACGTGATATTGTAACAGCTCCGACATGGCATTTGATAGCTCGAGACTAAAGACAGCTATATTTAGAACAATTTGATAACTAGTTACCGATATACACGGTGTAACAAAAGGCTTAACGAAACCTTTAACCTCGCATTAGGTACATTGTACTGAATCGTATGTAACAAAAATTATTGCTGGGAAACGACTTTAATTTTTAGGCATTAAAATAAATCATGCATTTATTGCCGGCAATGTATAGCGCACTGCGCGCACGAAGCGCTACAGATTGGGTTTGTGTGCGTGTATTTGAACATGTGCGTGGGGACAAGCAGGGCGAGGCCGGAGACCAACGCGCCGCGGTTCGCTATACCTACGCGCGCGTCGTTACGAAAATTACACTCCGCAAAACAAACTGTAAAACAAAAGTACTTACCTACTCTCCATACGAATCGTCCAGTGTCGGAAGTCTCGACATAGTTCTGTGTAAAACCACCAGGTGGCGCTCGAAAAATGCTAAGACAAAATTGGTGTTTTCGTGTATTTATTGATTGAGAAGAATTTTTGAATGATGCTTAAAAAACTACAAATATTTTTTAAGATTTATTAAAGATAAATAAATTAGAAAATCCTAAAATTGAAATTGTCGACGCGAAATGTCAAAATTGATGCATCAGACTACGCCTGCAGGTCAGGCCTCACAAGCCGAACCAGCTGCGGCTTGAACTGGCGACCATCGCCAAACAAATACTCGGTCGCTCGGTAGCGCATGTTCTCATGCACTCTTTCCAGTATGCCTTCGCGCCCCGATCGTCGTTTAAGTTCGTCAAATACGTCAATAATTTTTTGACGCATTTCATCACTAGATGTGCATGACCGGTCAAACACTCTGTCCTTTACGTAGCCCCACAAAAAAAAGTCCAGCGGGGTTAAATCAGGCGATCTGGCCGGTCACGCATGAGGCCCATACCTGCCGATCCAGTGGTCTCCGAACAACTCCGTCAAGCGCTCACGCACAGGTCTCGATGTGAGGCGGTGCACCATCATGCTAGAACCAAGAGTCTCGGAGCTGGGCTAGTGGCATGTCGTCCAGAGCCTCTACCAGGGCGTTATTTATCATGCCTAGGTAGGCTGCTCCATCCATACGCGCCGGTAAAAAAACTGGCCCCTGGATTTGGTTTCGTACTATGCCAGCCCACACGTTGTAGGCTGATGTGCGTTAGGGTATTCCGCTCCGTAAAGACACAATGCTTCGGACGCATTGCCATGAGCCATCCCATAACAAAAGACCATGTTCACCAACTCACGAGCACTGTACTGATACCAAGGCATCTTTAATAACTTTCACTATCATAAAGAACACTTAACAATAACCGTAAAAAGCAAACCGTGCGCGAAAACAGAATACTTGCAATTTACAAACGCATTCGATGACGTGACAACCGAACTAAATGTTCGTTCAGTAGGTATTTGCCTTTGATTGCGCCGTCAAATCCGGCCGCGGCCGCGCCGAACGTGTCGTTTGCTATTGGCCGGCGGGGGCGAGAAAAGCCGAATGCATGCAGTGAACGCGATCCGCGCGAAGATTTCAAATTGAAATGAAGTAGGCAATCAACAATTTCTGGTTAACTGTCAAGTATGACTGGTAGAAAATTCCACATCGTAATAATAAGTCTACCTTTTGTACAAATTCAATTGTGTAAAATCAGTGAAGGTTTTGTTATTGTAAGATAAACAAGTGTGAGATCATTTTATGGTGATTGAAGGTAAAATTAAGACCTCCGTATCGCTTGGTGGTGAAGCGAAATGTGAAGGGAAGAATACAACGAGTAAGAGAACAATGAGTAGAAGATGTGTCATGTTGTCAACTTCTTCGCTGGCAAGCGGCCCATGTATTTGGCCCTTCCAAGCTCGATCGGGTGTAAAAGTCCGCGTTATGAATTTTCCTTGCATTTTTTGCTAAGGGTTTTCATTAAAGGAACATGGATTGTTAAAGCCTTTATGGATACCACCATTTTCAGTACGTGTTATCATTTGTAGGTACTTATTAATAAGTACTTAAAACAGAAGGAATTTAGTCAAACGGCGGTACCATTATTATTATTTGCCTTAGTGCCTTTTGGTACCTACATTAAGTCGAGCAAATTCGAAAACTACACGTACAACAAGCCATTTTGGTATCCTAAGTATGCAGTGTTTTGATGCTAGCTGTAGTTATTAAAAATATTAAAAAGAATACATGCAATTAATCTTCATTCTGTTTTTAGTCATTAAGAGCTTAATTTACGAAAGTAGAAACTTGAACAAATCCTTTGGTCGGTTTAGCAAATTGGGGATGTTGCTATTCTTTTTATCTAGGCGTACGTAGGCATACTTAGGAATCCTATTTTCAATAACTTATAAATTTTGTAAGTATCGACTTTTGGTGAAGCGAAAAAGACTTTTAATTTTAATGGTCTGCTTATTGTGAAGATAAATTAATAAATTGCTTGTTTAATTAATTGATCAAATTTCAAATTGCAATGCAATCAATTTGCCGCTGAAAGTAAATATTCAAATAAGAATTAGAAATAATTGTTGTTAGAGTTAAAGAGCTTGACTTGATACGTCTACCTTTTGCATAAATTGTATTGTGTAAAATCAATGAACGTTTTGTTATTGTAAGATAAAAAAAGTGTGAGATCATTTTTTGGTGATTGAAGGTAAAATTAAGACCTCCGTATCGCTTGGTGGTGAAGCGAAATGTGAAGGGAAGAATACAACAAGTAAGAGAACAATGAGCAGAAGATGTGTCATGTTCTCAACTTTTTTGCTGGCAAGCGGCCCATGTATTTGGCCCTTCCAAGCTCGATCGGTTGTAAAGTCAGCGTTGTGAATTTTCTTTGCATTTTTGCTAAGGGTTTTTATTAAAATGACATGGATTGTTAAAGTTAAAATTTCAGTTCGTGTTATCATTTGTAAGTCTTATTAAGAACTGAAAACAGAAGGAATTCAGTCAAACGGCGGTACCGTTACTGCCTTAGAGCCTGTTTTTTTTTTTTTGATGAATGTAAGTAACATTTAATCGAGCAAATAATTCGAAAACTACATTTGCAACTAGCGATTTTGGTATCTTAAAGTATGCAGTATTTTGTTGCTAGCTGTAGTTATTAAAAAGGTAATAAAATGAAATAATCCTTCATTATGTTTTTAGTTATTAAAAGCTTAATTTACGAAAGTAGAAACTTGAACCATTTGGTCGGTTTAGCAATTTAGGGATGTTGCTATTCTTTTTATCTAGGCGTACGTTGTAGGTAGGCATACTTTAAGAATCCCATTTTCAATAACTTATCAATTTTGTAAGTATCTACTTTTGGTGAAGCGAAAAAGACTTTAATTTTAATGGTATGCTTATTTGTGCGGATAAATTAATAAATTGCTTATTTAATAAATCGATCAAATTCTAAATTGGAATTATTTTGTCGCTGAAAGTAATTTTTCAAAAAGGAATTATAAATTATTTTGTTGGATTTAAAGAGCTTGATTTAAGATAATTAATATCCAAACTAATCAATTGGTTGTTTCATGGGTTCTGATGTTGCTGTTCCCTTTTTCTAGGCGCCTTTATCAACAGAGCTTGATTTTACGTAACTTATCACTTTTTTAAAACAAATTAGTCTTAAGACAGGTGATACAGCTTAAGTCTTTAAGATTGTTTTTATCCACCTTAATTATCACCTAATATATAATATAATTATATATTAGGTTTGGAGTTCGAATCCTGGGCGGGCAACGCAAACAAAGTAAGAGCTACCAACCTACCTACTAACTTACTCTGACAATAACTGGTGGTGGTTTATTTAGTTGATTCAAGGCAAGAACCAATAAATTAAGTTGTAATAAATAAAGTCAACAAGCCAACTTTTCAATAAACCACACACAGCTACCAGCTGATCGGGCGCGCGCGATCATCTGTAAGCGTTCGTCGACCTCGCTCGACGAGTGCGTTGCTACGCACCGAGGGTACGCACACTAAGACATTATTGTTGTGTAATGTGCGCGGTTCATTGCGGATTGCTATCTTTAAATCGATTTAATTAATAAAGTTCAAAAAATTGACAACATGTTTCTTGGGGAAAAAGATTAGTAATAACAAACAAAAGGTTTTCATGCAGAAATCTCGAAAAAAAAATGTTTTAAAACAATTACACACTTAACTATGTCACAATATTTTATTTCTCGTATTAATGAGAGTTATTAAACTGGTTTATATTTTAAATAATCCCCTTATTTTCTTACCCATTACTAGTACTTTAGAATGTTTTTAACACTCACAGTGTCATATTTTATATTCATAAAGATGAAATAAGAAACCAAAAATTTCGCGCACGGGCGGGACTTGAACCAGCAACCTTTTGGCAAACCGGGCCAAACGCTCTTACCAATTGAGCTACCGTGCTGTTAGTCCGACCCCGCGAAATTTGTGGTTTCTTATGAAAACGTCAATTGCGTGACGCTAAGCGCCATCTAGCCGTGTGTTTATGAAACAGATGGCCCAAGCAGTTATTCTTTACAGAATAAATTCAACTTGGAAATTGATGTCGCTTCGCGATCTAATGCTTTAGAATGTTTTTAACACTCACAGTGTCATATTTTATATTCATAAAGATGAAATAAGAAACCAAAAATTTCGCGCACGGGCGGGACTTGAACCAGCGACCTTTTGGCAAACCGGGCCAAACGCTCTTACCAATTGAGCTACCGTGCTGTTAGTCCGACCCCGCGAAATTTGTGGTTTCTTATGAAAACGTCAATTGCGTGACGCTAAGCGCCATCTAGCCGTGTGTTTATGAAACAGATGGCCCAAGCAGTTATTCTTTACAGAATAAATTCAACTTGGAAATTGATGTCGCTTCGCGATCTAATGCTTTAGAATGCTTTTAACACTCACAGTGTCATATTTTATATTCATAAAGATGAAATAAGAAACCAAACATTTCGCGCACGGGCGGGACTTGAACCAGCAACCTTTTGGCAAACCGGGCCAAACGCTCTTACCAATTGAGCTACCGTGCTGTTAGTCCGACCCCGCGAAATTTGTGGTTTCTTATGAAAACGTCAATTGCGTGACGCTAAGCGCCATCTAGCCGTGTGTTTATGAAACAGATGGCCCAAGCAGTTATTCTTTGTGAGTTTTAAAAACATTCTAAAGCATTAGATCGCGAAGCGACATCAATTTCCAAGTTGAATTTATTCTGTAAAGAATAACTGCTTGGGCCATCTGTTTCATAAACACACGGCTAGATGGCGCTTAGCGTCACGCAATTGACGTTTTCATAAGAAACCACAAATTTCGCGGGGTCGGACTAACAGCACGGTAGCTCAATTGGTAAGAGCGTTTGGCCCGGTTTGCCAAAAGGTTGCTGGTTCAAGTCCCGCCCGTGCGCGAAATTTTTGGTTTCTTATTTCATCTTTATGAATATAAAATATGACACTGTGAGTGTTAAAAACATTCTAAAGCATTAGATCGCGAAGCGACATCAATTTCCAAGTTGAATTTATTCTGTAAAGAATAACTGCTTGGGCCATCTGTTTCATAAACACACGGCTAGATGGCGCTTAGCGTCACGCAATTGACGTTTTCATAAGAAACCACAAATTTCGCGGGGTCGGACTAACAGCACGGTAGCTCAATTGGTAAGAGCGTTTGGCCCGGTTTGCAAAAGGTTGCTGGTTCAAGTCCCGCCCGTGCGTGAAATTTTTGGTTTCTTATTTCATCTTTATGAATATAAAATATGACACTGTGAGTGTTAAAAACATTCTAAAGCATTAGATCGCGAAGCGACATCAATTTCCAAGTTGAATTTATTCTGTAAAGAATAACTGCTTGGGCCATCTGTTTCATAAACACACGGCTAGATGGCGCTTAGCGTCACGCAATTGACGTTTTCAGAAGAAACCACAAATTTCGCGGGGTCGGACTAACAGCACGGTAGCTCAATTGGTAAGAGCGTTTGGCCCGGTTTGCCAAAAGGTTGCTGGTTCAAGTCCCGCCCGTGCGCGAAATTTTTGGTTTCTTATTTCATCTTTACCATTACTAGTAGTTAGGGTGGGAATAATAACTTAAAAGATTGTGTCCAAAATAAAATAATAATTAATGTTTTACAAGTGCCTAACGCAAAAGTTTAATGTTCTAGTCTTTTATTAATTAGGTTAAGAACGCATCCTTGACTTTACCACAAAAACTGACACAGATTTATTATTAACATTACTCACTTTTTTTTTTTTTTTAATAAAACACTGTAGTTTTAACCTACTTAAAACACATTTATATACTCATAGTTCTATTGTTTGCTTGATTGAGAGTATTTGTTACATTATAAAGTTAAGAAAATATTATCTAGATCATTATTTAATCATTATTGTGCATCTTTACCGGACGGCGTTCTACGTCAAGACTGTAGATGGGTGGGTGTGTACAGATTGATTTCTACCTAATTTACCCAGGTATTAACTGATAATGCTGGGTATTTATTAAGACAGACAAAATGAATTATCTTGACTTTACAATACTTCACTTATGACGCGATACTGATAGCGGTGACTGGACTGTGAGTAAATCTCCTTCTCGTCATACTTTGTTTGGTTTTTATGACTATTAAATTTGAGTTTAATTTACTTTGGGTATTGATACAACAGTATAATATATCCTAAATCATGTAGCCAAAATTCTTTCTTTCTTTGGACATTCCCACACATCGCCATCTAGCCCCAAAGTAAGCTAATCAAAGCTTGTGTTATGGGTGCCAGACAACGGATATAATACTTAAATACTTTTTGTTTATAAAAACATACATTATATACATAGAAAACACCCAGACCAATACAAACATACATGTTCATGCACACAAATGCTTGTATTGTGCGGGGATCAAACCCGCACCCGCTGCGTAGTAGGCGATTTCTCGACCACTACACCAAACGGGTCGTCAAATATTTTTTTATGGAGTAATACATAAAAAATAATGCATATTACGCGATGTTGCTAAGATTCGTTACTCATTGTTTGCAAGTCTACCTCAAATACGTCGTTTAAAAGACTACATGAAGCGACATTCCATATAAAGCAAACGGCGCTGGCGCTGCACGTGGCAATCCCAAAAGATAACGGAAAGGAGTGAAAAGGTATTGTTTTTATTTGCTTACTTATCGCTTTTTGGGTCATTGCCAATATGGCCATTGAGTGATCGTAGCGCTAGAAAAAAAATACACTAACACTCAGGGCCTGTTTTAAAAAATTAAGTGATACATCTGTTTTCAAGTTATACATTTACTGGTCTCATTTAATGTATTTTCAAGTAGTGAATAATCACCATCATCATAATCAGCCAAAGGACGTCCACTGCTGAACATAGGCCTCCCCCACGGCTTTTCACAGTGACCGATCACTAGCGGTCTGCATCCAGTTTGATCCTGCGATCTTTTTAAGGTCGTCTGTCCATCTTGTTGGTGGACGTCCTACGCTGCGTCTTTGGTCAAAGGGTCTCCAATCTAGAACTTTCCTGCCCCAACGGCCATCAGTTCTTCGCGCTATGTGCCCTGCCCACTGCCACTTAAGCTTACTGATTCTCAAGGCTATGTCCGTTACCTTGGTTCTTCTACGTATCTCTTCGTTTCTGATTCGATCTCGTAGAGAAACACCGAGCATAGCCCGCTCCATCGCTCGTTGTGTAATTTTGAGCTTCATTATAAGGCCCATAGTAAGAGACCACGTTTCGGATCCGTATGTCATCACTGGTAACACACACTGATTGAAGACTTTCGTCTTCAGACACTGAGGTAATTGAGACGAGAAGACGCTCTTGCGCAGTTTCCCGAACGCTGCCCAGCCGAGTTGGATTTGTCGATTGACCTCTTTCTCGAAGTTGGACCTACCCAATTGGATCACTTGTCCCAGGTAGACGTACTCGTCGACAACTTCGAGAGTTGAGTTCCCAATGGATACTGGAGTGGGTACAACAAGGTAACTCGACATAATTTTCGTCTTCTCCATGTTCATTTTAAGACCCACTTGTTGGGATACTCGGTCGAGGTCTTCGAGCATAGTGCCTAGATCATCCAGCGTCTTTGCCACAACGACTATGTCATCGGCAAACCGAAGGTGTGTTATGTATTCGCCATTGACGGAGATGCCGAATCCTTCCCATTCCAGGAGCTTGAAGGCGTCTTCCAATGCCGCTTGTAAACAGTTTCGGAGATATAACATCGCCCTGTCTTACACCTCTTCGCAATAGAATCGCCCTCGTATTCTGTTCCTGTACTCGGACCGACATTGTGGCGTTGTTATATAGACACTTTAACACCTCTATATACCTATAGTCTATGTGACACCGCTGAAGAGACCGAAGCACCGCCCGAGTTTCGATCGAATCAAAGGCCTTCTCATAGTCCACAAAAGCTAAACATAGAGGCATATTATACTCCTTGGACTTCTGTATAATTTGCCTTAGCGTATGGATGTGGTCTATGGTACTATAGCCTTTTCGGAAACCAGGCTTGTTCGGGAGGCTGGAAGTCATCAAACCTACGTGCGAGACGATTTGTGCTGACCCTTGAAAACAGCTTGTAGACATGACTCAGGAGTGAGATGGGTCTATATTTCTTCAATAAGGTTTTGTCTTCTTTTTTGAAAAACAACACCACCACACTCCTGTTCCATGCCTCAGGCATGATGCCCTCTAGAACGGAATTAAAGAGTCTCTGAAGGACTTTAAGTACCGGTGTTCCACCCGCTTTCAGGAGCTCTGCTGTGATTCCGTCCTCGCCAGGTGCCTTATTGTTTTTAAGCTGTTTCAGGGCCATCCTAATCTCGTAGAGGCTGATGTCCGGGATGTCTTCAGTGTAGTGTCGGGTCAGGATAGCTCGTGGGTCTCCGGCCGAGCTATCAACGGTTTTGGCAACTGAGGTGTACAACTGCCCATAGAACCTTTCGATCTCCCTCAAAACCTCTGCTTTCGTCGACGCTACACTGCTGTCCTCCGTCTTAAGCTTCGTCAACAGGCTTTGCCCAATAGACATGTCCCTTGCAAACACTTTGGAGCCGTGGTTCCGCTCTATTGTTTCTTTGACACTATTCGTGTTAAAGGAACGAATGTCATGTCGCAGAGACTTCAATATTCGTCTATTAAGCTGCCTGTAGGTTTGAGCATTAACGGAGGTCTTCAGTGCCATAGATCGACGTTCTGCCATAAGGTTGAGAGTGTGGACCGAGAGTTTTTGAGGACTATTTTTACGGCCAGGTCTAAAAATCTTAGATCCGACCGTTTGGACAGTTTCCACAAACCCGTTGTTTATTTCGTCCACTGATACGCAATTCTCTAGGCAATCAAAGCGGTTTGACAATTCGAGTTGAAAGCTCACGGGATTTTGGTCCGACCTACTCGTGCTCATATAGCACGAGTAGGTCGGATCGTGGATTTCATCAAGCGGGACCTTTCCAATTTGACATTTATATTCAATATGCCTCGAACCATACGGTGATCACTACCGGTTTTTACCCTGTTGATCACGGAGACATCATTGAATAACCGTCTCTTGGTGGTCATGATGAAGTCTATCTCATTTCTCGCCTTGCCATCCGGACTCAGCCAGGTCCATTTCCTTTGAGGCGGCTTCTGGAAGAAAGAGTTCATCGCAAAGAGTCCCTCCTTCTCCAGAAAGTCGGCCAGCCTATTTCCCCTGGCGTTCCTTTGACCATATCCAAAAGGTCCCACTTTCAACTCATCCTCGCCTCGCTTGCCGAGTTTTGCGTTGAAGTCCTCCATAACAACAGTGAAATAGGTTTTGGAAGTGTTTATGGCTCTACCTACGTCCTCATACATTTCCTCCACCTCTTCATCCGGGTGGTTCGAGGTCGGTGCATATACCTGTATGACCTTCAGCGAATACCTTTCGGTTATTCTGAGTATAAGGTATATCACCCTGTTCGACACACTCTCGATGGTTACGATGTTGTTTACGAGGGACCTGTGGACAAGAAACCCAACACCATCTTGGGACTTTTGGTCACCCTCCCGGTAGAAGAGCAGGTTGCCGGACTTCAGAGTTATCGTGTCCTCGCCCTCTCTGCGGACTTCTGATAAACCCACTATGTCCCAGTGTAACCTGCTCAATTCTTCCTCGAGCAACTTCTCGTGTGTCTTCAGTGTGCACACGTTATAAGTTACCAGGGCCAGTTGTCGTTGGGGGTGGTAGCGAGATCGCCTCCGGGGATTCTTAGCGCCCCGCCGTTACCGTGACCGCTACCGGAATCAGGAATAGCGGGGCTGCCGGAGACTGGGAGCCTGGTTTTTTTGTGTCCTACCAGTAGTGAATAATACTAAACTATAAAAAAAAAAATATTCTAATAAACACTGTCATTAAGTCGCAAACACAGTACGTACCTGAATCTGAGCAATCCCAGAAGAAAAAAGAGAGACAGTATAAGGTTTTACACGGCAACTTTTTTTCAATGCAGTACATTATGTGTATTTGTGGATCTTAGAAATAAATACGAACCAACAAACATACAATTCAATTTTACTGTAAATTATGTATTGTAGTTGAAATTTCTTAATATGATAAAACCTTATCGACACATTACTTAGAAAAATAATGTACCTTCACCAATATAAGATCATTGTGTAAACCTTAAAGCATTTTACGAAACGTTACGTTAACGATTTATTCTGTAAATATCACTGGAGCATTTTACAAATTAGAAAGATAATAAACAGGACATGTAAAAATACTCTGAACACTTTTAGTGCATATAATGCTTGTCAGCTCTACGATGACACATAGTCATATTAGTAACGTCGCTCAAGCGTAAGTATGCAAACTAAAAGAAAACCTTTCCACCCCTTCATATTATCTTTTAATCTACCTGGAATTACCACGTGCGCAGGAATGTCGCTGCGCTAAGTCTTTGTTATAACATTATTTTACAATTCCTCGACCAACAACGGACAACACTATCAAACACTACAAAATCACGCATTGCAAAAAAGTATCCATTAATCAATATGTAATACTAATACTCATAAATGATACAAAAATGTTTAAGCTTTAAGATTAGGGATTGTTGTATAAAGTGTCTAAAGCGCCCAATATGCAAAAAACTCAAATTTAATACTGATACAAAACCATACAAAATGCGAGGAGAAGAACATTTATTTACCAAATTGTCCTAATTTAAGAGAATTTGATGACTGACTGTTAAATACTTATTGTTATAAATATCAATTAGCTGTATATGAATACCGAGACCTACAATATAGTCAGAAAAATCGTATATGTTATGTATGACATGAACAAAACCATGAATATTCAGCGTTTTTTATTTTTAAACAATTCTAACTAACCTAACCACTCGTTATGGTGTATCCACACCACCCGGCTGCTTTGCCGGCGGCTAGGTTAATTAACTGCCAGATAATATGGAAAATGTCAATGTGGCATGAGCGGCATGGCCGGCACAGCTGCCGGCACAAACCACCGGACGGTGTGATATACGAGTACCTATGAAACAAAATACTTCAAAACAAATTTTGAAACATCTCATCTTGTTACTTAAGCTTGTGACGTAAGTTAAATCGAGATCAGGAGGCCGATTCTCGCATGATCGAAAAAATTCACACACGTAAAAAAGTTCACCACTCGAATTTTTTTCGAAGGAAACAAGGCTTGTGTATTCTCAGACCTTTACAATCGAACTAATTCGATGGAACGTCACACGAACATTTTGATTGCTGGAGACCAATAGATTTCAAAATTCGTATACGAACTATTGAGGTTCTAATCGGGCAAAGTGATTACCTAACCTAAAATTGAGAAAATTTTTATTGACTTTGAATGATTTTTAGTAGACTTCAAATAAAGAAGGTTTTCTATGTGTCCAATAAATAATGTTATTTTGCCGTCTATTATATCATGTTTGGCTAAACCGATTTTGATGCGGTTTTCAGAAGAGTACTTCTGAAAACCGCATCAAATGCGTTTTAGAGAAGTTTCGAGTATATGAATTGACTTACAAAAAACCGTGGTCACTCCCGACTTACCACTTTCAAAGGAAAATCGCTTGCACACAAGACACGAAACAGGCGTCGGTTCAAACAAAAGTCTACACAAGGTGCAAGCGATTTCAGCTCTTAACATGGTTAGGCAGCGGTGACCTCGATAGGACTTAATATTATGTTAAGAGCTATCAAACCCTGGAACTATCTAGAGACAAAGTACTTTACAAGTCGAATCTTTCGAGCCCAACTCGATTAGGTTTGGTTGTCTTATTACGGAGTACCTTCGGTCACCTTCAGCTTCATTCTCAGACCCTGGTTTTATATTTAGACTCTGGTTCAAGCTCATGAACATGGATTGCCCCTATGTATTGAAAACAATACTGAATTTAAATTTCCTAATGTCAATGACTTAGGAAGATTAAACAGTATAAATAAATAAATTTCATACAAATAAAAAATACCAACTTAGCAAGTGGTTTTATTTTCTTCATACATCAGTCAAAACACAAAACATTTAAGAAGCAATATCGTTATTGTTAAAAAAAAAATTGAAGCCATTAGTCATATCAGGAAAATTTCCATCCTTTAATCCAACTCGCTTACATTTCTAACTAATCATTTATTTTGTTGTGAAATGCATGCCGTTGTGTTCCCAGGAGTATTTAAAATCCCTTCATTTGGTGCTCCGTCCTTTTGGATTATTTTAATTTGTTGTCCTGCTTGCTTCTGTAAAAAACAACAACCAACATAATTATCGCAGAAAGTTACCTACTACACACAAAATAAAAACAAAATTTGAACATATTTTTTTAGCTTAGTAGGTATCTCTTTTCTGGAATAATAATGATTATTTTAGATACTTGTAGGTGGAATTCATAAACTATATTTGAACACATTTAAGCACTCATAGAACAGATTGCTAATGTACTATTTGTTTATAATAAGGTAACTATAGGCAATACTATAACACACATAGATTTAAATTATGGAAAATCTGATGGTTTGATTTATAAATTATGAAAATAAAACTATCATTATGTATGTGTCTAGGTAATAAGGTACTTACCTAGATATCAGAGAATTAAGGTATTCAAGTATTCCCATGTATTTTAACCAGTCTTTTATTGCATTACATTGGCAACTAAATATTCTCTCTGCTACAACATAATCTAGACTATCTGTAAATAAAAATAGTTTGTTTTGTAAGAACACTACATATCTACAAAGGATGTTAAAAACTTTATCCAGGCTACACAATAAGAAGGTGCACTAATATCTGTGATGTTAGTTAAACTGAACCTATTACTACTATAATTGGATGCCTCCTTCTTGTAGTTAAGTAAATAAAAAAAGCAAATTATTAAACAAACAGCGTCATACCAACCTTAGAAAATATCTAGATTTTGTTTGTATTTAGCATTGTAATTCATATTTTAGGCAAAATTTGAGAAAACAAATAAATTTTCTTCGTCACTGAAAAAATCGATATTTGGAACAATTTTTAACCGACTTCAAAAAAGGAGGAGGTTATCAATTCGACTGTATGTTTTTTTTTTATCATTTTTTTTTTTGTATGTATGTTACCTCATATCTCAGTCGTTTGTCGACCGAATCGAAAATTTTTTTCACCTATTTAGAGGGTATACCTTCTAGTTGGTCCCATTTTTTCCATTTTGGGATCTGATGATGGAATCTTGGTGTATTCGAGGGAAACCCTCAAATTTTAAAGGCACGTATAGTGTTTCTTTACTAGAATCTTAATGTTGACGTGTTGTTACGTCTGAAAGTCAACATCTTGTGGGGCTGAGCTGATGGTGGAACTCCTTAACGCCTAGGAGTTCAGTAATTATAATGACGAAACTTATGATAGGTAATTTGTAGCTTCGTAAAAAATAGAATCATAAGGTGCAAATCCCCCCCCCCCCCTCTTATGTAATCACTAAAAATAAATAAATTAAATAAACTTTTAAAAAAAGTAAAAACCGACTTCAAAACCAAAATGCACTAAAAAGTCTTAAATAAACTCTTCACCATTGAAAGGAAAGGAATCCGTTTTAGGCAAACAATTTCTTTTTGGAGTCGGTGCCATCACTTTGACCATCAAGCATCAACTATCACAGCACCGACTCCAAAAAGAAATTGTTTGCCTAAAACGGATTCCTTTCCTTTCAATGGTGAAGAGTTTATTTAAGACTTTTTAGTGCATTTTGGTTTTGAAGTCGGTTTTTACTTTTTTTAATGACACACACACACATTGACAAATTGACATTTAGGGCCATAGAGTAAGGTAATATGGCGCCTCGCCGCGTTTCATTTCATGCTCTGCATGAATAATGAAATTTTAATAATTGATCTACCGTTATTATATTTTAATAATATGTATAGTTTTGTGAATATATACATCAAATTAAACAAACAAATAGATTTATTGTATAATTTTATCAAAATTAAAATTTTTAGATGGACTTAAATATACTTTATTTCGGCGTTTTTAAAAACGCCCGTACGATCTCTGCAATGGAACGTCGTAATGAAATTCGAACGTGAAATGATCTATCGGTGCATGAGAATAGCAGTTTTATGTATCACTCGAACTTTTACAATAGAATTGTGAACTTCGTATACGAATTACCACACGGAAAAAGTACTACTTCACGAGAATTGGCCCCCAGCCATCGGACCCTCCTCTCGGTCGTCACGTCGAGAATTGAGTAATACAGATAAAAAATAATATTCCGAGTACACCACCAAGTTGTGTACTAGTAGCACAAGATTGTATTTTTTTGTCTAAGCTAACATCTCCCTTCATTCCTTGTCTTTAGATATACTGTTACTAATCTGGGCTTCCTTGCCTGTTGGTTTACGTTGCGTTTTAGCTTAAGTTTTGTAAAATGAATAGCAGAATTTCATTTAGTGTCATATTTTCGAGTATAACTACAAACGAACCACTGCTAAAGCTAAAGACTAACGACTCATGTTGTAAATTGCGGAATCGGGGGGCAGGTCGCCTCTTCGTTGCTTCCGTAGCCACGGCGTAGTATTTCGTAGATACGTGAGGGTGCGAGTTTCCCCATTCGTTTTTTTAAAATGTTGTGAAAAGATTTTCCTGTATTAATCGTGCATATAATTTAAAGGAAATGTATTTTTTAGAGTGAGCATAACTCATATTATCATCACTGAGTTGGATGTCAGTAACCGTAACAACAGCCTGTATAAAAAAAACCTTTTTCGCTGAAGTTTTGCTAGGTACTTGTTAAGACCCTCTGAGATTATTATGAGTAGTTCAGCAAAGGTTTTGATAATCAGAAAAAAATGTTCTGTGGGCAGACTAAATGTCTTCAGGGGTTTGTCTATAAGTTGATTATGGGGTGATACTAGTTATAAGCAAAATATTCGTATTCATCTGTTATTTATTATATATATATTGAATTTATGATGGATCATAATATTGACTGTACCTATCGCCTTCTGACTGAGAGCAACAATGTCTTAGTATTAGCATGCGGGATCTGGCACGCCGGTGAGCAGGGTGCAAATGTATGTACACAGTGTAAATAGGACTGCAGTATTACTACTTTAAAAATACTACGTTGCAGTTACCAAATCAAGCGTAGGAATTTGTAGGATTGCTTTAATCAATTACTTTTCATACGTGTTGTAGGCGGGGTAAGACCTTAGAGTTCCTAAAAGAGAGTAGTCAATTCGCCATATGATTGCTGACGTCTTCACTTTTTATAAATAAATAAATATTTAAAAATTATAAAGACAAGTGGTACATACGTGCAGGAATCGAACTCACGTCTTTGCAGATAAGTGAAATTTTCAGCAACACCCCATTGCTGTCTTTTAAAATACCTTGCGTAAAATGACAACTATCACCCTAAGAATCTAATTCTAATTTTGTTCAACCAGTTTTCCTAGCACAGATTAATTACAATGCACCGTACATGTTGGCTCGGCTATCCAGATATATACCGTATAAGACAAATAGTTTTGGGACTAACCTACGCGAGTTTTCAACTTTGAACATGACCCAGTCTAATTTTAGTAAATTATCTTGTTTAAATGCTACTGAGATTGACATGTCATACTTTCTACGTAAATTTGAATCGATTGATCCGAAATTATTTGCTAAACCTTTAAAAACAGTAACTGAATACTAATGCAGGTTACTACAGTTTGTTTCTGACTACAATGTTTTAGTGCACATGTCGTGGCAGCCTTTAATCTAGGCAATACTATAACTATGTTTTCATTACTTGTCTTGTATGATTGTAAAGTGTATGCTTTGTTGGTTGTCTTCTAATAAAAAAAATATTTAAAAAATACATATCCCTCTGTCTTATAATTTGACTGTACCACCTTGCTAAGCCGTATGCCTAGTGGCGTGCAAGTCGCCAAACTTGGGCGCCCGGTATTTGCATACATCGAGCCGCCTCCTGCGACACCTACTGAAAATTTCAAACGTACGAATGAATTGCGAACGACAAATTTGTCTGCCAACAAACTTCATCCGATTTGCGTTTGAAAGGAATACTTTTGAAGGTGACTGCGCTTGAGCTACCTTGGTCTCAGTAAAGCTACATTATTGGTCACATTACTGTAACATCTGTAAACCAGTCATCATCATTAAATTTAGAGTAAGCACCGTGTCGGTGTTTTTTCTAAAATAAAATTTAGAATTCCAAATTAAGGAAGGTCGTGGGGTGGTTTGCCTATTGCCTTCCACACTGCAGTCTAAAAACAGGGAATTCTCCGTTAAAAAGCCTTGTTAAAAGCCTTTCCTGATATACTATATCTTCAGCCATCTGCCAGTACTGATGTTTCTGCTACCCAACACCAGGAGGACGCTTATTTGATGGCGGTTTTTTCTTGCCATAGCACGTTGGCAGTAAATATTGTGTTTTTTTTAAATAGAAGGCCATCCCACTAGACTCCCCATTCATTAAAGTCATCCTGCGCTGTTTGGCCGGGAACTGCTTATTCAACATATTCGCAGCTAACCATAATATATGTTGACCATTCACTATCCGCCACCTATGACCCCGCTGTACCCTACATCTCACCTTTTGCTTAAAGCCATCCATTTGGATCAGTAATAAAGAATTCGTGACATAGTTATAGTTTCTTAAGGTGCACCCCGAATTTTTAACACGTACACTAGCGCCACTTTAGTAGATAAACTTTAAAAAAAAGTAAAAACCGACTTCAAAACCAAAATGCACTAAAAAGTCTTAAATAAACTCTTCACCATTGAAAGGAAAAAAATCCGTTTTAGGCAAACAATTTCTTTTTGGAGTCGGTGCTGTGATAGTTGATGCTTGATGGTCAAAGTGATGGCACCGACTCCAAAAAGAAATTGTTTGCCTAAAACGGATTCTTTCCTTTCAATGGTGAAGACTTTATTTAAGACTTTTTAGTGCATTTTGGTTTTGAAGTCGGTTTTTACTTTTTTTTAAAGTTTATTTTATTTCTTCATTTTTAGTGATTACATAAGAGGGGGGGGGGGGAGTTGCACCTTATGATTCAATTTTTTAAGAAGCTACAAATTACCTATCATAAGTTTCGTCATTACAATAACTGAACTCCTAAGCGTTAAGGAGTTCCACCATCAGCTCAGCCCCACAAGATGTTGACTTTCAGACGTAACAACACGTCAACATTAAGATTCTAGTAAAGAAACACTATACGTGCCTTTAAAATTTGAGGGTTTCCCTCGAATACACCAAGATCCCATGATCAGATCCCAAAATGGAAAAAATGGGACCAACTAGAAAGTACACCTTCTAAGTAAACGAAAAAAATTTTCGATTCGGTCGACAAACGACTGAGATATGAGGTAACATACATACAAAAAAAATAATGATAAAAAAAAAACATACAGTCGAATTGATAACCTCCTCCTTTTTTGAAGTCGGTTAAAAAATCATAACTCGTTAAATAAAACAATCGATAATCTGATTGATGCGATTGTAGCTCTGGTTATGTGGTTTAGATACAATGTTTAAGTTCAATAAAACAGATTTACCGGCTGTTACAGTTAGAAAAATTGCCAAAAATGGCCATTTTTAGCAGTTTTCTAACTCTTACTACAGTAAACTACTTTTGAAATAATTTAACCAAATATTGTGCACGGGTGGGGAACCTGTAACTTCTTGATAACCAGGCAACTTCCAATTGAGCTACCGTGGTGTCGGTCCATCCGCGCGAAATTTCTGGTCTCTTATGAATATGTCATTACGCGTGACGTCAGCGCTATCTACCCGTCTGTTTGCAACAGTGGGTAGCGTGGTCGAACTGACAGCACGGTAGCTCAATTGGAAGAATGTTTGGCCCGGTTAACCAGAAGTTGCAGGTTTGAGGGTGGACCCTTGCGCACTTTTTGGTTTCTTATTTCATTAAGAATATAAAACTGTGAGTATTCAAAACATTCTAAACCATAGTTATAGTTATTACAAAGGTCCAAAATCTAGTCGTTTCGACTAAAAAAATCCCACTTTTGCAGTCCATAGTTAAAATTAAATGCGAGGCAGAAAATTCTCACGCGTATCTTTTTCTCTGTCTAAATTCTTAGAAACTGACCCCATTTCTAACAAACGAAATCTTGTTAGTTAGTTGGTATTAATTTATCGCAATGATCATTTGATGAAATTTATTTCCACAAAAAGATTTCTAATAACATCTAAGCCCTCATTATGAAGCTACAAGTTTGCAAAGAGATCACAGGGAATATTACTTTGTGTTTACGTTTAAATACAGATTACTTAAATAAGCGGATTTTAAAAGTGAATCGCAAATTGTATTTTGACTTTAAGATCGACATCAAACACATTTGATGCCCGTAATTCTATTTAAAATTTTACTTCAAATATGAATGTGCAAAAATTCCGACCGAGTGGCAGGGGCTGCGAGGTATAAGGGAGATTTAGGGGTGGGGGGGCAAGGGGCTGATAGGTACAAATGTAGAAGTTCCAGAAATGTATTAAGAACTACAGAGAAAAACAAAACAATAGCTTAATAAAAGGTTTTGTGTCAGATATGTATTAAGTTAGGTTTTTAAAGTTTTAAGCTAGTTTTTGGACTCCGTTCCTATCCTTATTAATAGGCATTAACTACTTAGGTCTAAAACACATCGTGTTTCTTGGGACCTTAAGAGCGCTTTCAAGCTTAGGCGACTTTTGCATTGCGACGATCGCGCGACCGCCGCGCTGCTGATAATTTCATACATAAATGACAGCAGTATGCTCTTCACATTAGAGCAACAGCGCTGCTGTCGCTCTGATGTGAAGGCGCACTAATAAACTCGAAGTCCATCTGTTGCTTTATCAATACTTTTACAAATAAAGTTTGCTTGTATACTTTTGCCTTTACAAAACCTTAGGCTAAGCGGTTCAAAAATATAAATATACTTATATAAAAACTCTCCCCTCTCGAGGTACTGGTGTGTCTTTGATCCGTCCGGAACAAAATACATTTGCTACTGACAAACAATTAAACGCAACCAACAGGAACGTCAAACACAGGACCAATTTCTAAAGCATAACGACGGAAAAACAACTTTAGAGGCTTGTGTCCTTTTACAAGTGTGCCACACAGTGTAAGATTGGCATTTTGTACAAAACAAACACACGTGCAAAAGAGCCTTAACAATATTGTAAATTATTGGTACCGTATAAGTAAAGTGCTTAAAAACATATCTTACGTTTTCGACTTTGTTTCAAGGTACTTTAACTAAATAAGAGTTGATTTTACCAACGCCAGATAAGGGATATTTGTCGAATTTGATACAAAAGACCTAATTTGAAAACGTCACCTATTTCTTCTTCTAATCTTTTAAGAAAAAATCACTTTAAGGGGCTACTCGGATTTTTTACGCGCACACTAGCGCCACTTTAGTAGAAAAATCATAACTCGTTAAATAAAAGACCAATCAAAAATTTAGTAAATACAATTGTAGTACAGGTTCTGTAGTTTATTAAGTACGTTTACATTGTTTCTAAAGTAGTTATCTGCAAAAGTGGCCATATTTAGCAGTTTTTATAACTCTACTATAAAGTGGCGCTAGTGTGCGCGTCGAGAATCCGCTTAGCGCCTTAAAATCGGAAGTTTAATACTTTTTCGGTCGGATAAGTCCTGTTTGACGTTGGTTAAATAAACTCTAAATCAAACAGTAAGAATTTGTAAAACAAGATCTTTTATTATGGTTTATTTGCTTCTTGCAACAGAGCCGATTTTTATTCAATAAATGCAAGCTATTCCATTATCGAATAGCAAATTCAACTTTACTTGCCTCAGATTATATTGCTTTTGCAATTCATCTTACTTTTGAGAGAAAATTGAAAAATATTGCTATTAGATCGTTGGATTTTCATTACTTACTGTGTATTGAAAATATAAATCTAAACTTGTTCGGGTTTAAATACCGTTGAACTTACGACCTTCGAGAGTCTAAAATAACGGAGTTGTTTGTATGCAAGTTGAAACAGATGCAAACATAATCTTAGTGAGTCTAAAAATAAAATCGTTTGTAACGAATTCTTGAAACGTGCAATGTTTGACTTTTAAAGTATATCGGATTAAGCATATCCAAAGCTATTACGAATGTATGCATAAAAAGCACACACAATATTATGTATTTGAATCGTCAAAATCCTACAAGATATATGCATATGCACTCGTATAAACTATTCGAATAATATAAACATATATACATACATATATTTTTCTTATAAAAGTTGTATATTTTTCTTAATCCCGTCTTTATCTTTAAAAAAAACTGAGTTACATGCTAACAACCATCGTACATTTTTAAGTTACTCTTCCCCAGATGTTCCTGTCTGTACTGTAACCCATAAGACACAAATTAGCATTTGTTTGCGCCCTATCGTCTCCAGGCTTAGTCTAAATCCGTCGGCAAAACACTGATATAATCTCGGATGATGAAGGGAGCAGACAAAGCTAGGTATCCCGGTTTTCTTATTTGCCCCATCTTTAGTTGCAACAGTAGAAGTTGTAAAAGTAAAAATATTTGTAAGAATATATAAGTGTATGTGTAAAGTCCGTTTTTCTTTGCTAGGCGAATAATGTTAACAATATTTTCATTACTTTAAAATAATATCAGTAAGTAAAATTAATAATCTCTTGGTATAAATAGCTTACAGTGTTCAACGATGAATTACCTATGTAGGTTGTGTTTTTTGTGTTTATCTTATTTACAAATGAATTATTTAGTAAAAAAGGAATATTATTATTGTTTACAATATTCGACAAACTAAGAAGAATAGACTTTAGTTGTCCATTTTTGTCAAATTTAACTGTCTGCATTTCCCAAGCGGTTGACTGGTAGAGAATGCCATAAGGTATTAAGTCCGCCAAATGTACCATTAAAAGTCAAATAAAGTTTAAATAAATAAAATAAATTAAAAATTTGCAGTCTGATCTAACTGACTAGACCTGCCCATGGTGACTGTAACTTCTTTCTCTAGACTTGAAAAAAAACTTAAAATTATGTATGCATTGGCGTTGTTAGGGTATAAACAGTTCATAACAGCTTTACCCAAAACTTTTTCCAAATTCTGATTTTATGTATTTTTCAGCCCGGTATCTTTTACCTCAATTATTTTGCGCCTTGGTTTTATAATAAGGGGTGTCTGCATTGCTCTTACGAAGCCTATTTACGAAGGCATGAGATCTTAAGCCGGCGCAGTTAGGCCTATAGCCCACGTTTCCTCTGGCCAGTGTTTTCCAAACTTCAGCTCTGATCGATTTTACTTACACTCCAGACTTAGAGTTAATAAGAAAACGACCGCTTGAATTAAAAAGAATGATTATTTGCATTAATG
Source organism: Pyrausta purpuralis (assembly GCA_963924145.1). Classification (NCBI taxonomy): domain Eukaryota; kingdom Metazoa; phylum Arthropoda; class Insecta; order Lepidoptera; family Crambidae; genus Pyrausta; species Pyrausta purpuralis. The sequence goes on from OZ001650.1 coordinate 5,968,562, forward strand.
ATAGCTGTCAAATAGGTCACGTTTTCAAATTATTATATTATCGGGACTCTGTTGCGTATATTGCTATAATTTGGCATTTTCTAGCTCATTCAACAAACAACAATAAAATATGTAAAGAAATTAATAAATACTGGACATAAGTCACATTTGTAATACTATTTCATCATCATGGATATCAGTATAAGTTTTTCCTCAGGTCCTCTAAAGCTATGATTATCATAAGTTTGAGAAGCAGGTCCCTATTCGCTGCCAAGTCCCCCCGTGCCTATCTCACAATATATTTTTAAACGGGAACGAGTATGTAATGCCTTTATACGTGCACATTAAAGGATTTTGTGTGCAATTGAATAACTCTATCAATTTCATACATGTTTAGTTTGCTTTACATTTTGTTTTGAAAATGCTTTTTTTATGCTTACAAAAAATGGCTTTTCAGGATATTAAAAAAATGATTGTTTTTGAATATAGTGAGTGCGATCTTTGTATTGTTTAATTTGTAAGTAAAAAATCATTATTGCAATCGTTTTCAACGTTTAGTTTTATTTAAATACGACCTTAATGAATAATAATCAATGTCTCGAGATTGATGATTGAGTTTCACAAATGATTTACTACTTAATTTGCGATTAGAAATTGTTTCTGACGTAGTCCAATATTTATTTTATTTGTATCCCAGTTTAACAGCAATAAATTCAAACTTAATTTAGTCAGACCCAAAATGGAAGGCACTTTGCCTTAGCGGCAGCATGTCAAAGTGAGCTAACCAATCGGTTGGCTATATGGCTCAGTATATTTACGAAAATTTAATGTATGTAAGGAAAAATTTACATTCATTCACGAAAAATAGTGACATACACAAACATAATACTAGGAATAAGGATAAGCTTGCTATTCCACAATTTAGGCTTCGAAAGGTTGGTAATTCTTTCATGGGGAAAGGTATAAAATGTTTCAATAAACTACCAGAACACATTGTAAACTTACCGGTTAATAAATTTAAAACTGTTATTAAAGAAACCCTTATGACGAAAAGGTATTATAAAGTAGATGATTATTTAAAAGATAATAATGTATGGACTTGCATGATCACTACAAACATTGTAAACCTTTTGAAAAGAGGCATTGACAATAGTGACTGAGTTTCTTGCGCAGCTTCTTCTCAGCACTAACCCACAATTGTCCCGAAGCTGTGGTAGGGTTTATATTGGAACGTGTAAAAGTGCCCCCAGTGGGCCTATTTGCATAAATAAATGACTTTTTTATGACTTTATATAATTCACAATTATTAATTGACTGTAACAGACTACACGGAGCGTTCGGGCCAAAGCTTTGAGCGAGATTGGAGCTATTGAACATTCTTGTAAGTGCCTATGACTAGTTTTAATAATAACTTATAAGGTATGAATGTAATGGCGATTTTGGGAGATAACTAAATGTAATATTAATAATAATAACCAAATGGTTGGAAACAAAAGCACACGAAGAGAGAGAGTACTTCAGTACTTTACTATTGTATTGAAGACACGCAAAAACACACACACTATTTACAATGTGTCCGTCTTGAATGGTATAAAATAAGGCAATTTTTATCGACAAATTGATGTTTGAAATCGTTTTTTACACAAAAATGCAATAAACCAATTATTAAAAAAATACATCAAAAATCATCAATCAAAAAAATCGATTTTTCTTAGTCCTTAATGATTTTTCTATTTTTTTTTTCATAATAATTAAAACTTTATGGATGTGTTATTATTGTCTACATGTTAAGCTATCAAATGAGACCTTTTTTATAAACATACGACATTAACACGACTAAGTGGTGGTCGAATTAGTACGAGAGTAACTAAAAAACTTCTTGGTAACTAAAAAACAGAATGGCGGCCAATTCTAACGAGCTTACATATATTAGGACTGATCTCTATATTAATTGGATAAGATCAAGTAAAAACAAGTTAGTCAAAAGAATATCTGCATAGGCATAAATAAATAATTATAAAGAGCTTCGCGTAGTCTAAAGCAAATTTTTTTAGACGATGCCGAGACAAAATTTTCGTGTATTTATTGAGAAGAATTTATGAATGAAGCCTTAAAAAATTCAAATTTATTAAAGATACTACGTAACTAAAAAAGATATTAGACGCAGCAGAAAATCATAAAAATGAAATTGGCTACGCGAGATGTCAAAAATTTTGCTTCAGACTTTGTTTGCTGGGCAGACATTTTATTAATAAAAGGTTTTATAAATAAAAAGTATTCCTTTAATCATTTAATTAAACAACTGTGATCTAAAATAATTCCCAAATTGTTTTTTTTTTGCCTATATTTAAGTGTCATAACACTTAGATTTCATTTGGAGAAAGCAGTAGACTCAAAACGTTTTTTTTTTAAAATGAGATAAACTTAATCAATTTAAGCATACTGAAATATGACCTTTACCAGAAGTAAGAAATGTGGTTCAGCTCTAATGTGAACAAGAGAAACTATCGTTCTCTTAATTAAATTTCTCATCCAGTTGAATTCGGACCGCATCAGTTTTAGAATAAAGTTACAGCCAGAGTTGGTTGAAACTCATTCAATTTCCCGGAATATCGCTTCAGGCTTTAGTTAATCAATTTACACGGTTTCCCTAACAAAGCGAATATGTATTATACAAGCGAAATGGTATATTACCCTTGCTCGTGTAAATAAACATATGAAACATCTGGTTGCCTTCAATTATAGGGAGCAAAAGGTTCAAGTGAGAAAGGCAAACTTTTGTCTTACAATTATTTTAGTATCTTCGAAATACAATTCATTCTTGAATCTTTTAAATATTTTCATTTAGACATCTGCATTCTGCTTAGATGGTAGAAAACCAACATTACAATAATATTACCTTATTCATTACAAAGTTAGAGTAAGATAGAGATATACCTTTTGGTGTATCTACTCTTCGCTACTTTTTTTTGCTGTCTCTCTCTCCTCTCATATTAGAATCTGAAAGTCTGTTTTGATACACTATATGTTTTTCCACTTCACCTTAAAACAATTTGTTTTAAATGACACACAGACACACCTTATGATATACATATTAGCGGTCCCCTGCAACTTCGTCCACATGTTTTGAGTTTTCTTCCTCTCCTTCCGTCGCAGTGTGATGATTTATACCCTAAAGCCTTCCTCGATAAATAAATAAATATTTTTAAATATTTTTTTTAATCGGTCCAGTAGTTCCTGAGATAAGAGCGTTCAAACATACTCACATACTCTTCATCTTTATAATATTAGTATAGATTGAACCACATAACTATAATAGACACAAGGTGAATTTGTGGGAAACCGCTAATACTGTCTACCTTTTCTGTCAGCTGACCTTTATATTTCGTGCATTTAAGTCTGCTTAATACTTCATTTTACGCGGTATTCCCATACCTTTCTCGAAAAAGAGTATTCACGTTGTAAACCGCTGCAAAGCAAATCCGTACAAACAAACAAACGGCACATTTAAATGCCCTCAAAGGTGAACACGTGCAAAGGGGTCCTGCATGTTGCGGGTTTTTTAGGCTCGCAATTAGACCTTCCCTGGTTTTGACATGGCCCCTACTATGTGTCGCTTTATCTATATATATAAAAATGAATCCCTATTTCCCTTGGTCACGGCATCACGCCTGAACGGCTGGACCGATTTCGCTAATTCTTTTTTTGTTCTGTTCGTTATTATCAGGAGAAGGTTCTTATTAAAAAAAAAATAAGGAATTTGCGCGAAAAATTAGAAAATTTAAAATTAATTAACCACCATATAAAATTATCAAACTTTTTTAATGTAACCTTAAGACATTTGACATAGAATTGACTGAATGTTTGCTGCAAATATTATAGTCAAAGAGGATGAAAAAAAAAGACGTTTAAAACGGATTGCTTTGTCAATCTTATTTTATTGATAAACAATACATTTAAAATAATTAATTTAAAGGATCTAAGAAACCTGATTTTCTTAGTTCACATGACGGTTACTTTAGAGCCATCAGGCCTAATATTAAAAGTTCAATTTAATATGGAATTTTGGTAAGTTTGGATACTAACATAACAAGTGGTATACTTACCTACTTGGTTGTAAAGAAGAATACAATAGTTTTATTTTAATTTACAGATGAATTTTCGTTTACAAAAATGCCAGCAGCTAGACGTACAAACTTAAGTCGCAGAACTCGCAATGCTGCGAGTCAAAGATGTACAAGAGTTTGACGAGCAACGCGAAGCGCGGAATGAAGTAGAAAGGAATCGATGGAATCGAAATCAACTACTTAGAAATGTTGCGTTTAACCCCTATCGAGCTGCATTCAATTATAACGTGGAAATAGATTACAGTTCACAGAAAATCGTTACTATTGGAACAATCAACGTTGTGTGTCAATATTGCAAGGCATTTAAATTTAAAAATGAAGGTCCTGGTTTGTGTTGCGCGAGCGGTCAAGTCAAATTGACGCCACCAGAGCCACTACATTCACTGGTTTCCGGAAATGGGCCAGATTCTAAACATTTTTGACTCATATCCAGCAATATAACAATTGTTTTCAAATGACGTCATTTGGTGCAACAAAAATATTCAAGAAAACTTTATGCTTCCAAACAAGGCCAGCCAGTTCAAAGCTACCCTCAGGTATTCTCAACCAATGCACTAGGACGTCTTTACACAGTCCATCCCAGCCAAGACGAGTGTTTTTATTTGCGCTTACTGTTAATCAATGTTCGTGGCCCAATATCATTCCAACATCTGCAAACTGTTGATGGTGTATTGTGCGGCACATACAGAGAAGCCTGTCAACGTTTGGGATTGCTAGAGAATGACACTCATTGCGACCACACTCTCGAAGATGCCGTGGTTTCGTCAAATGCTAAACAAATCCGAACATTGTTTTCCATAATTTTGTCTACATGCTTCCCATCAACACCGATTGATTTATGGAACAAATATAAAGATCACATGGCCGAAGATATATTACATCAAAACCGTCTTAGAACATCAAATGCAAATTTGGAAATTACGAAGAAATATACAATGAAGCATTAATTTTAATTGAAGACATGCGCTTAATGCTTACCAACAAAGGATTAATACAATTAGGAATGACAACTCCCAATCGCCCAATGCACGACGCATTTAATCAAGAGTTAACACGCGAAACCCAATATGACTCCGAGGCATTAAAAGAAACTGTTCTAAGAAACGTTCCCCTTTTAAATCAGCAACAAAAATATGCCTACGATACGCTAATAAAAGTAGTGAACGATGAAACTGGCGGTTTTTTTTTCTTAGATGCTCTCGGTGGGACTGGAAAAACGTTTTTAATAACATTGATTTTGGCAACGATTCGATCGCAAAATGGTATTGCACTTGCACTTGCTTCATCAGGTATTGCAGCTACGTTGCTGGAAGGCGGTCGAACAGCTCATTCCGCTGTCAAATTGCCGTTGAACATGCAAATTAATGAAACACCAACTTACAACCTTTCGAGAATTTCTGCGATGGCCAAAGTTTTGCAGCAGAGCAAATTAATAGTTTGGGATGAGTGCACGATGGCACACAAAAAATCTTTGGAAGCATTAGACCACACGTTCCAAGATTTACGAAAGAACCAGAACCGGTTTGGTGGTGCAATGATTTTATTGGCAGGTGATTTTCGTCAAACACTACCAGTAATACCATGATCAACGCCAGCCGACGAACTTAACGCATGTTTAAAGTCATCCATTTTATGGAAAGACGTTAAAACGCTCAAATTAAATATAAACATGCGAGTCGAATTGCAGAACGACCATTCTGGAGAAGTTTTTTCCAAACAATTGCTCGATATTGGTAATGGCAAAATACCTGTTGACTCATCGTCTGGATACATCATATTTCCTACCAATTTTTGTCACTTTACTGAAACTAAGACCGAACTCATCGAGAAGGTTTTACCAAACATTGCTCAAAATTACAAAGATCATGTATGGTTGAGCGAAAGAGTTATATTGGCTGCAAAAAACTTTGATGTCAACGAAATGAATTTTCAGATTCAAAATAAGATAGCTGGCGAATTAATGACATACAAATCGATTGATTCCGTTACTAACCAAGATGATGTTGTCAACTATCCAACGGAGTTTTTAAATTCGCTGGAGTTACCTGGATTACCACCTCATAATCTGCAATTAAAAATCGGATCGGTAATCATTATGCTAGTTGGTTAATATATTGCGTAGAACATGATTATTGTCACATAAAGTACAGACTTTGACATACTTACACGCAGCTCTGCGCAGCAAACAGGTTAAAAAAAAATTGAAAGCACTCGGGGAGTGCCGGCAGAAGTGAAAACTTGAATATCAACGTTGTGCATTTTTAATTTTTTGGAATAGTTATTATCAATATAAAAGTACTATCATTTTTGTGATAGAATACAATAATGATAATAATATAATATTTTTATAGAATACAATATTTATTTAATGCGCTATCGTACACAAACATTACAATTTATATTATATTAAATTACATTAAAAAGTTTATCTCTCAGAAAAATCAACTTACATCCATAATTTCGCCAACCGTCTTACGGTTTTTCGATCAGGTCACGTGTCCTGACGCGAGTTTTACAGTTTTCCCCCATCCCACAAAAGTGCTCAACGCCGCTAAAGAAGTTTTCACTTCAAAAAATTTGTTTAATTAAACTGGTCACATCTACTGGCTTTGCACTGGTGGTGTGTTACTGTTATACAGTTCTGTTAACCTTATGACTCAACAAAATAAGAATATTACCAATTTATTGAGTAGATACGTAATTACGATAAAACGCTCTTGAAAAAAGCAACTATGTCAGACGAGGAATTAAACCCCGTGTCTTTTGCTATCCGGGCGTATGCCTATGCCACTCGGCTACCGACAATTTGGCCAGCCTGTTGATTTTTGCACGTGCTTTCTTTAACGCGTAGGTTGCGTAACCTCATTGCGAGATTGCTCTCACAATGTGGCACAATGTTGCTATGTGTCGGTGGCCGAGTGGCATTTAGCATACACCCAGACAGCGTAAGACACAGGGCTCGATTCCTCGTCTCGTTTATATTATTAAGTTTGTATAGGGACAAACACTGTAAAAACAAAAATATAATTATAAGTAATAACTAATAAAAAAAGAACAAGAGATGAATATTTTGAATTTTTACATAAAGTAACTCGTAATGATTTTCTATAGGATATAAAGTAGACTATACGTAACACCTCACTAGGTATTTCACAAAATAAATTTGCGAACGCGTGGTAGAGGCCGGTATTCCGCGCTTACCTAAGACCGCGCGTCTTGTGAAGCTCAACTGTATCTCGAAGCTTAAGGGATTTCTCCTACACCATACACAGTCACTCTTTGGTTTTCCACCGCTTTGCAAAATGCGAAAAATATTTAAAAAAAACTTTTACATTCAAACTATTCCGACGCTACCAAAAACAAGCTGGGGATTGTGGGAAATTGGTTGTATTTCAGTAAGATAAAGGATAGAAGCAATATTTTTTAAAAGATCTTTTTTCGTGGTGCAATAACTTTACTTATCTAGCTGCCAACCAGTCAGGGCTTTTGAAACAGAAATTTTAAATATGCACATTTTATCAGGCTATTACTTGTTTGTTTTGTATTTCAATAAGAAGTTTAAACAAAACGTATTAATCAAATATATTTTTTATAATATATCAATGTTTCACCATGCGCAATGAGATTAATTTGCCAATACAACCGTTTGAAAAATACACAAGATTTTAATCGTTAAATCATTATAAGAAAACTCATTTCAATAGTCGTTTAATTAAAATTTAGCATGCATTTTTGTAAACTGTAGGGATTCATATACAAATAAAATAAAAAAATAAGTAGCCATGTATTTTAAGCTTCAACCATACATTGTTTCGGACTCTATATTTGTTCCTGCGTCACTTTCTGTTTAATCTAATTCCACTCGCACACACAGATAGAGCTATTTAGTACAGAGCGTAAATAACATTTAAAAGATCCGTTCTAGCTGGGATTTGGCTTGACCCAATTTCGTGTAGAAAATTGTCGTTTATACAATCTTTTGTAACTTTCTTTTGCAAGAAAACAAAGCATCTTAGAGCGTAACCTTGTTTTTGATGGTCGAATTTATCAAGTAATCGAGTTAGGCCCCTCAAGGAATTCTTTACGAACGAAATCACAAAATAATCAAAGTTTATAACTTCGTTTTAATTTTCTAGTGAACGCTTTCGTGTCGCTTTGTATTCGAAAAACGTTGTACTAAGTTGGAATAAATAGAATTTACTTGCGTGGGATTTGAACATTTTCGGACAGGAGTTGTAATGAATTTTAAAAATAACGTCACATTAGCATAATGAAAAAAATGTGTCTACTTAATTCATTTTTAAATCTTTAATTAAGTATGGGAGTGCTTTTGTCTCTAGACCAACCCAGGTTTTATAAAATAATACAGGGTGAAATTGTAATCCGTACCAAAATTTTGGGCACAGACTCCACAGATGAATATGAACCACTTTTACTACGGGGGCAATAGTGAAATCGAGAAAAAAAACAGCTGTTCCATACATTTTGACCGCGCGCCAATTGAACTTAAGTATGGAACAGCTGTTTTTTTTTTCTCGATTTCACTATTGCCCCCATAGTAAAAGTTGTTCATATTCATTAGTGGAGTCTTTACACAAAATTTCGATACTGATAAAAAAGTCACCCTGTATATACAATTTACTACTTATAAACGACGATAGCTTAATGTCGTCTGTTTCAAACATTTATAGAACATCAGATTACTTATACACGTCCTGTGTATGACTGTATGACTTACAAACAAAAAGGTGTGGAACATCATCAACAGATGGAGATAAATTGTGGAGTTAATAGTTTGACAAACATAAATAATTTCATTAAAATTGTTAATTTCATTCAAAACGTAAATACCTCCTAAGTTAGGAATGAGAGATCTATGTACCTATAAACTCATGGCTCGTATATTAACAAAATAATTATGACAAAGCGCGTTCTCAGTGCGTGCTCAAAAGAAATTTTAATATCGTGCTTACGGCGAGTGTTACCAACTTTTCCGCGGCTAATTTCCCCTTTTCAACGCTAAGGGCGGTATCCAAACTGCTATTGTGAAATTTGTATATTATAAGGACGGGACGAGGTAAATGAAAGATGTTATTGTTTCTACGTATGATATTATAATGAATGCCAATAAATCAAGATTACAGTTATATAATTAGTCTATCACTACGTCACATGTACAAAAAGAAAAAAAAATGTAGAGTATAAGTACATTTTTTTGTTATAATTTAAAATACAAAATATTTTATTTGAGTAAATATCATATCAAAAACTTTATAATAAATCTTTATTAATAATTGATTTAAAACAAAAACTAGCAAAACAACCAATGAGAGGTAAATACAGTCGTTCGTTACATAACTAAGTATAAAAATACACTATATTGCGTACAATCTAGTTCTATTTTTGTGTACAGTTTTTTCTTTACCATTAATTAATACAATAACATTTGGTGATACATCCTTAACTACTGAAAATGGACCTAAATATAAAGGGTCAAGTTTATTATAATTTTCATTTTTTATAAGTACTAAATCACCGCATTTATAAACAATAGGATTAACATAATTATCATACTTATCTTTTCTTAACATTTTACTAGTACATAGATTATTTTTAGCTTCTAGTTGCGACACTTGAATTCGATATTTTAATTCTATTGGATAGCTGTCAAAATTATACATCGGATCTACAGTATTGGTTAAATTCGTAGGTATATTACACACTTTGCCAAATACTAATTCGTAAGGTGTAAATTTTGTTTTGGTATGTACGGTAGTATTATACGAAAAACACCAAAATGATAACCATGAACTCCACTCTTGATTTTGATTGTCGTTTATTTGCATTCTCAAGTATGAAGTTAAATGCTTATGACTATTTTCTAAAGAGCCTAAAGTCTGATGATGAAAAGCTGTGGATGTTAAGTGATTGATATTTAAAATTTTACAAACCTCTTGAAACGTTGTGTTCACGAACTCAGTCCCTCTGTCCGAAATAATTTCACGTGGAATTCCATACCTGAGTATAAAGTTGTTTACCAAAGCTCTTGCTACGGTGGCCGCCTCCTTATTCGCTATCGGATACGCCTCGACGTATTTGGTCAGGTCGCACTGGAGCGTTAGTATGTAACTATAACTATTATCTCTCGTTAATGGGCCTACTAAATCTAAATAAATGCGATCAAATGCTGAGGACCCACAGTCAGTTATTACCATAGGTTCCTTAATCGCTTTTAAGTATTTATATCGTTGGCATTGGTCACATTTTTTCACAAAATTACTTATATCCTTTTCTAATCCTGTCCAAAAATATTTTTTACGAATATTGTTATACATTCGCCGTATCCCGGCATGTCCACTAGTGGGAAGAATATGATAATCATTTAAAATGACCTTTTTAGTATCATTATCAGTTATTCTTTTGACACCTTTTATAACGCATAAGCGGGGTCCGGACCACTTAGGCAATTCACTTATTTTCTTAGCTAGCTCTTTTATTATATGTGAATTTTTATCATTCTTTATTAAATATACGGTGTCAATATTAAGAGACGAACAAAAAGATTCCATTTCCCTCACAGAGACAGCTCGTGTACACTGCGATTGGGTAAACAGTTTCACAAATATTATTCGCTCGGATGAAGAGTATCCAAAATCTCCTCTTTGAATTATCATATTCTTACTCACTTTCCTCCATTCTTCCTCATTTACAAATATCAACTCTGTGTAATCCTTCGGTAATTTAAGCATTTCCACGACTCTTGGGTGATCAGTCCAATCGTCTCGTGTAATGTTTTTCACCGAAGTGTTACTCAAAGATGATGACTCATCCTGTTTACGTCTTTGCGCCCTTGTAAGTACTGATACGATGTGTTCATTCATCGCCTTTAATTCCTCGCTTTCTATTTCTATACGTGACAATGCATCTGCAGCTACATTGTCGCGCCCTTTCACATACACAACTCTAAAATCGTACTCCTCTAGTAAAAGCCTGAATTTCATCAATCTACTGGAAGGATCTGTTATATTATACAAATAAACTAATGGCCGATGATCAGTTTCTATTATGAATTTTCTTCCGAATAAATATGGCCTAAAGTATTTTACTGACCATACGATAGCCAACAATTCTTTTTCTATAGTTGGGTATCTACGTTCCGCCTTGTTTAGACTACGGCTTGCGTAGGCGACTGGTCTACGGTCGCTGTTACACAAAACCGATCCTATTGCGAATCCTGAAGCGTCGGTTTGCAAAATAAATGTGTTTTCCTTATCAAAATTAGGGTATTGCAAGATGGGCGGGTTCATAAGTGAACTTTTTAATGATACAAAAGATTGTTGACAATTATCATCCCATTCAAAAGTAATATTTTTTCGGCATAAATTATTTAACGGTATGCATATTTTAGCAAAATTAGGAATGAATTTGCGATAATAATTAGAAAACGCTACGAAACGTTTGGTTTCATCTGCATTTTTAGGTGTAGGATATTCTTGTAAAACTTTTAATTTTATCGGGATCTGGTTGAATGCCGTTTGATGATACGACATGTCCCAAATATAATATTTCTTTTCGTAGGAAATCACACTTATCTGGATTTAATTTAAGGTTAACGGTTCTCAATCTTTCTAAAATTGATATTAAGTTTTTATTGTGAATATCAAGATTTCTTCCAAAACATATTAAATTATCCAAATATACAAAACATTTTTCATAATTTAATCCTGACATCGCCACGGTCATCATTCTAGAAAAAGAACTTGGACTCGTTTTAAGACCCATGGGCATACGCGTCATTTGGTATTGCCCAGATGGTGTTGTGAATGCAGTATATTTTCTGCTATCTGAATCTAATTTTGTCTGAAAATATGCTTGTGTCAAATCTAACTGTGAGAAATACATAGACCCAGAGAGAGAATCAAGACCCATGGGCATACGCGTCATTTGGTATTGCCCAGATGGTGTTGTAAATGCAGTATATTTTCTGCTATCTGAATCTAATTTTGTCTGAAAATATGCTTGTGTCAAATCTAACTGTGAGAAATACATAGACCCAGAGAGAGAATCAAGTATGTCTGTTATGTTAGGAAGTGGAAACTTATCATCCATAATACGATCATTTACTTTTCTAAAATCAATAACTAATCGCCATTTTTTTGACTTGTCGTCTGATTTCTTTGGGACTAATAAAACGGGACTAGACCACTCGCTTTTGGCAGGTTGTATGATTTCGTTTGACATCATATTTTGAACTTGTCTTTCTATCTCGTCTCGCTGTGAAAAAGGTAATCTGTACTGTTTAATATAAACTGGTTCCGAATTTGGCTTTAACTGAATATTTTGTTCATAAAGATTACAGGTGCCCAATTTATCACCGGGAAGATAGAAAACATCTGAGTATTTTGCACAGATATTTTGAATTGAATTATTTTCCTCTTCGCTTAAATGATTTAATTTTAATAATGCTAATAATTTACGTACTCTCTCACAATCTGACACTTGTTTATCAAAACTACAAATATGATACTCGGATAGTCTATCGAAATCGGGTTGAAAATAACTGAGTCCAACTTCTGTTTCACGTGTATTTAAAATTTGAATTAAAATTTTACCATTTTTAGGTTGACAGATGCTTCCAGCGATAAATACTCCCTCGCATAACTCTTTCGGTAAAATCACATACTCATCTTTCAACTCAAAATTAACTCCAAAAATTTTTTCACACCTTGGGGGTATTACTACGTAATTATTAAAACCTAATTTTCCCATATCTAAAGGTAAACATTGTATCCTTGCATGTTTCAACGTTAATTGATTACTTTCATAATTAATTATGCAATTATATTTTATTAAACAATCTTGACCAATAATACCATCATGAATACATGGAAGACTTTTTAGAACATAAAACTTATGATTGATTTCTATATCGCATAAGGTAAATGGAATGTAAACATAGCCTTCGGTGTACAGTCGGCCTCCAATACCTTTTATGTTGATGCGCTCTTTATGTATTGGAAGATTTAGATGTTGTGCTGTTTCAAATTTCACCGCTGACAGAGTGGCACCGGTGTCAACCAACCATCTATATTTAGAATTGCTCGTCGAAAGTTCCAGAGAATTATTATAATCACAAGCTAATATGTAATTATTATGTCCGAAAAAACTCAACTTCCTGTGTCGAATTTTCAGTGTTTTCGGCACTGGAGCCACTAGGTTGACCTATTTGATTTTGGTTTAAAACATGCATGTTGTACCTGTTATTCACGTTACCGCGATTTGTAGAGCCATAGCCCCGGCCGCGTCCTCGATAATTCCATGTACCACGTCCGCGAGCATCCCCACGCGAAAATCCGCGAGAATAACCACGTGAGAACCCACGAGAAAGTGGCGCTTGTTGATTTGGCCTTGATGCACGTCCTTGACCTCTGTAAGAAATCTGTCCTCTATTTGTATTCCTACCTCTTTGACTTGAAAATATCTCACCTGAATTGGAGCTTGTTTCACCTTGCATAGACTCGTCCTTTGCCGCTCCGATTGCGTCCTTTAACTCGACGTAATTCCTGGCCGCTAAAATGGTGCTTAATCGGCTATTTCTCAAACCGTCCGTAAATCGTCGGATGGCTAATTTTTCATTTAATGGTTTTAATACTGCGCATGCGCTATCATTACCGTCAGCTTGAGAAATAGTCAATTTGACAAATAATTCTTCTATTTTCTTACCGAATTCATCAATGGTTTGTGAACCTTGCCTTGCCTTCACCAGCTCTAACTGTAAAGCCGTCGGGGACTGTTTGGCAAGAAGATGATTTTTCATATCTGTAATTAAAGCTTTAGTGGACGTGTAACTCTGAGCTAACCGCAGCCTTGCGCTCTCTGTTAGACGCGTTTTCAAAACAAAATTAATGAGCGACTGTTCGCCTTCTGTGCCTAATGTCTGGCTATAAAAATCAATTGTGTCAATCAAATTTTTTGTGACCTCCTCCTCTCCTGTCATCACAGGGATGAGGGATGTTGCAGTCTTAACGTCAAATGAAGCCATGGTTACTGGTGTTGGTTCTATGTGTGTCTCGAAACAAAATTTAACTATATTTGAATAGTAGTTCTCTATCTGGTTACAAAGATCTAAAATTAATTTGGCCTCTTCTGGTTCTATATGTCCTTCTGCAAAACTAGTTTCTAATTCTTTACGGCTTAATACATACTGAGTATAAAAATTGTTTGCCTCTAAAAATTTTCTTTCTTAAAATTCTTTTGTTCTTTTAACTTTGCTTAGCTTTGTTAAATTTATTTTTATACTTTTAATATCTTTATATATTTCTTGAATATCTGACATAATATTATAATAAACTTTATGACAGTACTTTTCTTTATATTTCTTAAGTCTAATAATTAATATTTATAGTTTACACTCACATTAACACGGCACTTTTAATGACACTCACTCACACGTTTCTGGATACCTCTCATGGTTGGTGGCCTTGGCTGATTGCCACTACTGCTGCCTCCTAGACCTCGAGCACGTCCTTGGGAGCGCGCGTCTCGCGCCTGCCTCCAGAACGACGGAACGTACTCCTTGCTATCTCCTGCCGCATCCACTCTTGGTGGCACCTTCTGTACAGCTTATACAGACCGCCAAATGCTCCGATAGAAAGCATAATCAATATAATGCCCAATATTAAGTTTGTTATTGACACATTTTGGTGCAGATGTTGAATATCGGCACTATTGGTGCCGCCAGCTGCGTTTTGAGCTATTACAACCTCCTCAGTTGATTGCGATGAACCCATTTTGAATGTTTTTGAGGTTTATTTCAGTACCACACACCGCGCTGGTATCGAAGTTTCTAAAGTCCATCATTTTACCACTTGATCACTCACGACTTATTAGTTCGAACCGGACACCGAACCTTAAAATGGCAGGGTCGCCATATAAGGACGGGACGAGGTAAATGAAAGATGTTATTGTTTCTACGTATGATATTATAATGAATGCCAATAAATCAAGATTACAGTTATATAATTAGACTATCACTACGTCACAATATTCAAATCTACAGAAAAATAAGCTGTAAAGTCAATGCTAACGATTGAATAGGTGAACCTCAAAATTTTTGAGTTCTTTGATAGTTTCTTATTATTACAATTTAAGCCTAGCAAACCGACCGAAAAATGATCTGACAAAAAAACCGGCCAAGTGCGAGACGGACTCGCGCACTTAGGGTTCCGTGCCGACTTTAACTGAATTAGGGAATCCACTTACTTCTACTTAGTAAAATACCACAATATTTTGTTGACTGCAAATATAACTTTGTTTTCATAGTGTTTGTATGAAGTACAAAGTTATGTTTGCGGTTGTTGAAAATGTGCTATATCTCAAAAACTATTAGTTTGATCTCGTCCAAACCTTTCAACTAGTCCAAATTTTCGTTGAAAGTATTTGATAAGATCTATATTTTTTGTTTTTCAAAATTTACACTGACATGGTTTAGAAGTTAGATGGGGGGGAGGGGGACGCCCATTTCACCACTTTGGCAGCGTCTAGCTATGAAACATGAGACTTTAAAAGAAAATGGTATTAGAAACCTCCATGTAATTTTAGAAGACCTATCCATAGACACAGCAGATGGACTAAAAATTTTTTTTTTGTTTTAGTTTCATGTATGGGAGCCCCCCCTTTACTGTAATTATTTTTTATTTTTTATATGAAAATCGGTAAGCGGTTAACAAGATACATCTTCCTACCAAATATCAATTGTGTAATGCTTATAATTACAGAATAAAATGCCTGTGACATACGGACGGACAGACAGACAGACAGAAAGACTTGACGAAACTATAAGGGTTCCGTTTTTTGCCAGTCGGCTACGGAACCCTAAAAACGGATCGATGATTGTTTATTATTTGAATTACGGGACATATTTACTTGCTAGGATACACTTCAATATGCAAGTTACACAGATAAGATCTAACTCGTTATCATACATTTTACCCGCTTTTTAGGATATTAGACGAGTACTATTGTAATCTTATTATAAGTTTTTGTTTCATTTTTTGTGTTGGATAGCTTATTTATCGAGGAAGGCTTGATGCTATAAAACATCACACTGTAACGGGAGGGCAGGGAGCAAACTGTAACGTTGTATATTTTTGTCTAAGTTCGCGTGAAACGAAAAGCTAAATGGATGTAGGACTCCAGTCCATATTTTGGCATGGATGTAATGGATGCTGACATTGACATTTGTCAAGTGTGACAGCTGCTGTTTTTTTCCGGTTCCGCACTGTTGGTCGTACGTCGGAGTGGAACGTGTGTCAGTATGTTATAAATTAAAAAATGTGATTACGGGGCACGCCTAGAGTTGGGCAGGTAAAAAAACAAAATGGTAAGTAATGAAAAATATGGTAATTTATGGTAAAAATGGTAAAATACTCGTAATTTACCAAATAGACCGTAAAATATTCAGTTGCTATATTTATTTATTTTATAATTTGTGCATGCTTAAAGCTTTAATCCAAACGGTTGTTGGCGGTGTTGATGGTAGAAAACACTTCAAAAACTGATTATTTTTTACGTTACTTGGGTCACCATATAAAACAGAAAACAAATATTCGTGCGCGTTGCGTGAATTATTAAATGGCATTTAACGTTCGCGCTCGCTTCTCGTCTGGTTATTGACGAAACGTTCGAGGAAAAATTCGTGCACGAGAGCTGACGCGAGCTTGCTGTTCACATTGATGTTCACACATCATCATCATCATTATCAACCAAAAGACGTCCACTGCTGAACATATGCCTTTCCACAGCGACCGGTTGTGAGCGGTCTGCATCCAGTTTGGTCCTGTCGTCTGTCCATCTTGTCGGTGGACATCCCACGCTGCGCTTTTAGTCGAAGGGTTTCCAATCTAGAACTTTTCTGACCCAGCGGCCATCAGTTCCCTGCTATGTGCCCTGCCAAAATGCCTGCTGCCACTAGAGCTTACTGATTCGTAGGGATATGTCCGTTACCTTAGTTCTTCTACGTATCTCCTCGCTTCTGATTCGATCACCGAGCATAACCCACTCCATTGCTCGTTGTGTGATTTTAAGCTTCTTTATGATGCCCATAGTTAGAGACCACGTAACGGATCCGTATGTCTTCACTGGTGACATACACTGGTTGAAAACTTTCGTCTTCAGACACTGAGGTAATTGACACGAGAGGACGCTCTTATGCAGTTTCCCGAACGCTGCCTAGCCGAGTTGGATTCGTCAATTGACCTCTTTCTCAAAGTTGGACCTATCTAATTGGATCTTTCATCTAAGGTAGACGTACTCGTCAACAACTTCAAGAGTTGAGTTTCCAACGGATACTGGAGTAGGTATAACACGGGAACTTGACGTAATTTTCGTCTTTTCCATATTTTTTTCAAAGACACACCTGTTGGGATACTTGGTCGAGCATAGTGCCAAGATCATTCAGCGTCTTTGCCACAACGACTATATCATCGGCAAACCGGAGGCGTGTTATGTATTCGCTATTGACGCAGATGCCGAATCCTTCTCATTCCAGGAGCTTAGTTTCGGTGATATAACGTCTCCCTGTCTTACACCTTTCCGCAATGGAATCGCCCTCGTATTTTGTTCCTGTACTCGGACCGACCATGGTGGCGTTGTTATACAGACACTTTAACACCTATCGTCTATGTGACACCACTGAAGAGGCCTAAGCACCGCCCAAGTTTTGATCGAATCAAAAGCCTTCTCATAGTCCACAAACCCTAAACATAGGAGCATATTATACTCGTACTTCTCGGACTTCTGTATAATTTGCCTTAATAAATGTGGTCTATGGTACTGTAGCCTTTTCAGAATTCGGCTTGTTCGGGAGGCTGGAAGTCATCAAACCTACGTGCGAGACGCTTCGTGATTCACACTTGCGCGAGATTAATCATAGCATTTGTTGTACATGAAGATGCCGAAGGTTGAATTAGTTGTGGCTTGCGCTCTGCAACTCGTTAGTTTAGTTAGTTATCTTGAGTAAGAAAGTGATAAGGAACCGGCGACGCAGACGATGGTGAGGTGAATGATAAAAATGAGGCATTTTTTTCAAAAATTGTACCCTTTTTCGTCATTTTCAGTTATTAAATTAATAACATATAAAACGAAAACTACTGGTTTTGATGCAACTTACACTGTAGGTACCCTAAGTAGCAATATATCTGATTGAACAAAAAATAATCACTTCGCTATGATTTCTCGTTTTCTAGAAATCCGTGGTGAAAAAAACATCAAAACACACATACACTTACGAAATTTTGAACACGTGTTTGGAACTTTGGAAGCCTTAAAAGATTACCCCACTCGAACATATAAAATTCTAACAATATCACATACCTTATAGGTCGAATTGGTGACCTCCTTTTTTTAAAATAAACGTGAATATGTTTATATTACAAACACAATATCACTCATAAATTACAAAGTACAAAACAAAAATAAACCTAATAAATATATTTTTGTGTGATGTGAATCCAGCTCAAACTTCGTGTTCGTATTGGCATGTAAAGAAGTATCATCATGCTAAGACAGTAAAAATGAGTGAAATGTTATTAATGGTTATTTGGTAAAGGATTTAAGTATATTTATACATTACGTTTTGTTAATTAAAATCATTTAAATATTTTCCCAGTCATCGGTAATTTTACCGAGTAAATTACATGTTTTTGGTAATTTACTCGAAATTGCGTAAATTACCGGTCACAAACCCAACGCTAGGCACGCCCCAATTATTTTGTAGTTTGATAGTTATTCCTGACGCCGCCAACATGTCAATTTGATGAATTAATTTCGAAAATGATTTGATATAAAAGACTGGAAAGTGGTAAGTACTTTGAGAAACTCCTTTGGAAATCCTTGTAAAGAAAATGTAGCCTACCTACATCTGGGCATATTGTATTGAGAGTTGTAATTTTTATCATTTCAGGTCTCAAATAGAAAAATTAGCATAAATGTTTAGTAATTAATTCAGAATTTATATGGCGAGCCAGCTGTTGCAGATATTAAATTGGTTTATTAAAGATTTCATAAATAGGGTGATGAAAAGTATACCCACCCTACCCTCACTTAAAAAAAAAAATGGTTGTTAACTAGAACTTTCTTTTATTTCTAGGTTTCGCTCTTGATATGTGTCTGTAAGTTGAACAGTCACAATTTGATGATCATGTTGTAACCTCTGGTAAATATTTATTATGAAAAGTTAGTGTTTTTTAACTTTTACTTTGGTTTGTGCGTTGAACTAACATTTTGTAAATTCTTTTCAGTGACCTTACTAAGACCTTACTTAGACCTCATTTGGATTATTTTTGAAGTCAGATTTTACTTATGGAATGATTTGCTTCTTGTCTGCTGTTTTGAGGATGGACCGGTATTGGTGAAATTTTGGGGTGACCTTGCAGAGTTATTTGTAGTTTGATGCAACGAAGATTTGAAATGGTAAATCCGTTGAAATCCAAGGTTAGTTTTCCTTGTATTTACTTTAACTTTAGTGAAAAGTGGGATAATTTAGCTATTAATTTAAGCATAACTTAGAAATCTCTTTGAGGATAAATTTTGGAATCAATTAGGAAATTAAAAACTGAAATTGGTGGTTTATCTTTATGTAATTAGAAATTTGTGAACATAAAGACTTGTAATAGTATAGATATAGATAACTAAATTAGAACCTAACCTAGTCTCTACTGAATTCTGAGCTATTAAGTTTTGTATTTGATTTTTTGAAGGTGTTAAAAGGTAGATGTGTAATAGCAAATTTGAATAAACTTTTGTTGCCAAATGCTATAACCGGATTTCTTTATTTCATTCGAATATTAGTTGTGTAGTACCTTTTAAACACCCTTTGTCCACACTAGCCGGGAGTGACTGCGACAAATGGCGCCCAACTTTAGAATTAGTTATTAGTACAATTTTGAGCACTTTGTTGTTAGAATTTTTTTAGGAATGCTAATTAACCACCATATTATTTAGCTTAGGTTTAATTTTGTCTGTGTGACTAACTGGTTAGGAATTATCCCACAAGTTTAGTGTTGCATCAAACAATTTGTATTTACTAACCAAATAAAAGTTATTGTTATGGTGTAAACCTTATTTTGTGAAATCCCAAAACCTTTTGTTTGCTTTTAACTAGCATTAATGAAATTATCTAAACCTGTATATGTATTAAGGTATATTTTGTATTTGTTTTGATTGTGATATTTTCACACCTATTTTAACCATTATAACTTTGTTGTAAAAGAAAACATTTGCCTAGGTCACAACTTGTAAAAATATAAACCACCAAAAGAAATGGTAAATAATTTGATTTAACAGTGATATAACAGTAATTTATATAAGTTTGAGTTGTGAATTAGTTGAATTAATTTTGCATTTTAATTATTGCTTTTCTTGTAGTTACATTGATAAATGTGTTATGAAGTAAATTGTAGGGTCATTGTGGTTACGAGTCAGCGTTATTGGAGTTGTTCTGAAAACGAATTAAATTATGTTACTTGCGTCTGTTTAGTATATAAACCAAGAAATCAGTTGCAATTTTCTCGGTTTAACGCATTGTTTTGGTAAATCGACTCTGTTGTATTTATTTATTTATTTATATATTCTTAGGAAGATTTACAGTTTTAATAATCACTATATCTAAATAACTTAATGCTAAACATCAATACTAATAATAAATCTCCACATATGAGTAGTCAGATTTATAAATAAGGTCCGATTGGGGCAACTACAATCCAGAGGAAAGAAACAGTAATCTCTTAATACAAAAAAAACAAAGTAAGAAAATATATATCTAAGGAACAATGGTGTTAGTCCAATTTATCACGAAGATTGAGAATCTCAAAATATGATTTAGTCATTAATCGCTTAATAGAGGTAGTGCTTGTAAAGAACAGGTCAATGTCGATAGATAATTTGGAAAAACTTTTACAACTGCGGATCAGAAATGCGTTCTGCCTGTAATTTGCATGGACTAAGGGTACATATAGTATTGGGCGAGATCGGAACCTTAGCATGTTGGTGTTTAATGATACGAGGGTCAAACTGAAAGTTCTTAGAACTGGCCACTTATAAACAATATAATAAAAAAAATATTCTAAAATTTGAAAATAGAACTCTTTGCCAATATTACTGAGTATATATTTCATTCATTTGTCATTTGTTTTACGATTTGGCGGCAAATTGAAAATTGTCTGTGTCACGTCAACATGAATTTAACACGAGAAAATTTTCGTGCAATGATTTTTTATGACTTTCGATGTCATTTAAGTCAACAAGAAAGTTATGATAGACTACGATTGGCCTTTCACGATGAAGCCCCATCTCGTGCGACTGTTTACAACTGGTTTTATGAGTTTAAACGTGGTCGCACTAATCTCACTGATGATGTAGGTGAGGGACGGCCTTCTACGGCGACGACTGAAAATAACATCTGTGTTGTGCGGCGTATGATAGAGACTGACAAAAGAGTGACCTATCAGCAGATTCGGACAAGCTTAGGCATCGGTATGAGTCAAGTGCACAAAATCCTCCACGAACATTTAGCGGTCAGGAAGCTTTGCGCCCGGTGGATACCTCATAATTTGACTAAGGCTCAAAAACTCCATCGTGTGGATTGGTGCCGTAAAATGATTGAAAGATTTAACAGAGGTGACTCAAATGCTGTGTTTGACATACTAACAGGTGACGAAAGCTGGATTTACTGTTATGATCCTGAAACCAAAAGACAATCTGCTCAGTGGGTGTTTCCTTTCGAGGAGTTGCCAACTAAAGTGAAGAGAGATCGAAGTGCGGGAAAAAAAATGGTGGCCTCGTTCTTTGGAAGGATAGGTCATTTCGCAACAATTGTGTTAGAGGATCAAAAATCAGTTTCTGCAGAATGGTACACTACCAATTGTTTGCCACTTGTCTTGGAAAAAGTTCGAGAGAAACGACCTCGCAGTAGGATCAAACGTTGAATTACTGGGTCACCCGCCGTATAGCCCCGACCTCGCGCCTTGTGATTTTTATTTATTTCCAAAAATTAAAGAAAAACTTAAAGGAAAGCGGTTTATGAATGCTGAAGAAGCGGTGGCTGCGTATCGCGATGCCATTGAAGAGACCCCTAAGGACGAGTGGGCAAAGTGCTTTTCCCAGTGGTTCCATCGCATGCAGCGGTGTATTGACGTCAATGGACAATATTTTGAAAAGTTGACATCCAAGGTGAAATCAAATATTGATGGTGGTAATTTATACTTTCATGAAGAAAATCGCTCAAAAAAACCTTCTTCACTTTACCGTGCTATTGAGTTAAAAGTGTATGATGGTGATTTAAGAGGTGCAGCGCGGTTGCTTCTGTCAGATAGTACGATCGCGCCGACGAATGATTGCACTCTTAGAACATTGAAGGATAAACATCCAGCGCCGTCAAGACCAATTTTGTTACCACCAGAACCGAGTATTTCCAGCCCTTTTTTAACAGTGACAGCTTTGGATGTAGTTAACGCAATTTCATCTTTCAATAATGGTTCAGCTGCTGGTCTTGATGGGTTGCGGCCACAGCACTTGAAAGAGTTGACCTCGTCATCTGCAGGAGACAACGGACTTCGTCTGTTGGGGTGCATTACTAACCTGTGTAATTTTTTGTTGAAAGGCTTACTGAATTTGGAAGTCAGACCTTACATATATGGTGCATCATTGTGTGCCCTTTCTAAAAAAGATGGGGGTGTGCGACCCATTGCGGTGGGTAATATTTTTCGCCGCCTTACTGCCAAGCTCTGTTGTAGGTCCGTGAGAGAAACAATGTCCGGGTATCTACAACCGCATCAGGTTGGGTTTGGCACTGCATTAGGTTGCGAGGCCGCAATACATTCAACTCGGTCTTTTGCAATGAGTCACGATGCATCAAATGAAATAATCGTTAAAATTGATATAAAAAATGCTTTTAACAGTGTGGAGAGAGATGTAATTCTCAGTGAAGTCCTAGAGCACGCCCCTTCACTGTATCCATTCGTTTACCAGTGCTATGCTGCTCCCACCAATCTCTTTTTCTCAGACAATGTTATACAGTCACAGGTTGGAGCTCAGCAAGGTGATCCGTTGGGACCTTTGTTATTCTGTTTGGCGATACAAAAAATAATTTCATCTTTGAAGTCTCCACTGAATGTTTGGTACCTCGATGATGGTATTTTAGGTGGAACACCAGAAGTGGTTATTGAAGATTTAAAAATTCTTATACCTGCATTAAAAGCTGTAGGCTTGGAGATTAACCCAGCCAAATGTGAAGTTTTTGGATGTAGTGGCTTAATTACTGATATCGAGGACCTTGAATCAAATTTGCCTGGTATTGTACAGATCGATATGTCTTCACTTAATTTGTTAGGTGCTCCTATATTTTCCGAAGGTGTTAGCTCTGTGTTGCAACTCAAAAGGCAGGCACTTTCAGCTGCACGGGAGCACTTGGATAACTTATCAGGGCATGTTTCTCTTGTTTTATTGCGGCAATGTTTGGCATTGCCACGTATGACTTATGTCTTTAGAACATCGCCAACTTGGCTCTTTGAGCAAGAATTAAAACAACTGGATGAGACGTTAAAATCAACTATAGAATCTGCACTAAATGTTTCGTTAGATGAGTCGCAGTGGTGTCAGGCCTCCTTACCGGTGCGTCATGGGGGTCTAGGAGTACGTCGGACTCAGGATATTGGTTTGGTGGCCTTTTTAGCCTCCGCACATGGGTCGGCGGATATCGTTGCTCGTATCTTCTCAACTGATGGCAGCAGTATTCGCGTACCTTTTGTGTCTGAGGCTTTAGAAAAATGGGCTACGGTCTGTCCGACTGACGATCGTCCCAAAAATCTTTTTGCTCAGAGGGAATGGGATGATATCCTCTGCAAGCTCTCTTTTTCACGCTTGTTGGATGGTGTCTCGGGAGCCGATACGTCACGTTTAAAGGCGGTCGCTAAGCCTGAATCCGGTGCTTGGCTGCATGCTTATCCATCACCACAATTAGGGACATTGCTCGATAATGACTCACTAAGAATAGCAGTGGCTCTTAGACTTGGTGGCAAGGTTTGTGAAGCGCATCCTTGTATTTGTGGTGCTATGGTGGAGGAAAATGGCCATCATGGTTTAAGCTGTCAAAGATGCGCGGGACGCTTCCCGAGACACCATTCCATTAACGATATAATTCGTCGGGCTATGGTAACGGCCAATGTTCCATGTGTCTTGGAACCACCTGGTTTGTCCCGTACGGATGGCAAGAGACCGGACGGTCTTTCGTTGATTCCGTGGCGGCGAGGACGTTGCCTCTTGTGGGATGCTACGTGTGTTAGCACGTTTGCTGCGTCTCACCTGAGGCACACTGTGTGTTCAGCGGGTTCAGCGGCAGAAAACGCTGCTAAGGTGAAACACACTAAATACTCGGCTCTGGAAGCGATGTATGAATTTGTACCGGTTGCTGTCGAGACGGCTGGACCATTTGGTGTTGAGGCCCTTGAGTTGTTTAGAGAGCTAGGGCGAAGATTAAGAGAGAAAGGAAACGACCCCCGCTCTGGGTCCTGGTTGGTTCAGCAGGTCTCCATTACCATTCAACGAGGCAATGCAGCCAGCATAATGGGGACCTTTGGACCAGCTAGGTTGCAGAGTGGGTGCTAAACTATTTAGTTTGACCGTTAATTTGTTATATTACGATTAATTATTGCTTTAAATTTTGACGACGCTGGTTGCTGATTTCTAATGTGTATATTTTGATAATGACCTTTCATAGTTTATTCAATTGTTGCTAACATTTTATATTGACATTAGTAACATGTGTGACATTTTGTATTTTATTTAATTAATGTTATTATTTAAGTGCATGTTAAAAGAAAATTAATTTAATTAGTAACCTACTTATGTTTAGTTTAGTACTTATTAAATAAATCGTCGTGTTATAATTGTTTTGAAAAGATATAATAAAACTAATAACTGGCTAATGTAATCAGTTTTTGATTTTCTAAGAACTTTCAGTTTGACCCTCGTATTTTCGATAGCAGTTCTGGGCTATCTATGACACCGGTGGCAATCTTTGCCAAGAAACAAATGTCACTTATGTTGCGTCTTATCTCTAGTGGTAGGAAATGTTATCGCTCACACCTATGTTGGTAATCGGTACTATACACATGCGCTTTAAAATCTAAGAAACGAAGGAAACGTTTCTGTATGCTTTCAATTCTATTGATGTAAATAGAATACTGGGGATTCCATACCTGCGATGCATATTGCAAATGGCTGCGGACGTAAGCACAATACAATATTTTTACAGTCTTTAGCGAACGAAAGTCGACTGAAGTCCTCATAATAAAACCCAAGGCCTTTGATGCTTTTTGCACTATTTTATCTATATGTTTGTCAAAGATGAGTTTAGAATCATGAATCACTCCTAAATCCTTCACGTCGTCCACTTTTTTAAGTTGAGTATTAAATAAACTATAACCTATATCCACGTTTACTAGTTTGCGAGAAAAAGTAATATAAAAACATTTATTAACATTCAGGTCCAACTTATTTAAAGAACAGTACGATTGAAATCTAAGCAAGTCCTCCTGCAAGTTGTGGACGTCCGTTAATGTAGAAATAACTTTAAGGATCTTCATGTCGTCAGCAAATAATAATATCTTAGAATAATGAAAGCAGTTAGTAATGTCCATAATAAAGATAGTGAATAGAAGCGGTCCCAAAATTGATCCCTGGGGAACACCAGAAGGTACAGCGAACCATTCGGGAGAGAAACCCTGCACTACTACTGCCTGAGACCGTCTCTCGATGTATGATGCGAGCCAGCGAAGTAAATCACCATGGATTCCAGCTGCATAAAGTTTTGATAGTAATACTTTGTGATCAATTCTGTCGAAACATTTACGATAATCCGTATATATAACATCTACCTGTGATCCATCATCCATACCAGCTGTGATAAAATCATTAGCAATAATAAGATTAGAAGCTGTTGATATGTTTTTAAGGAAACCATGTTGTTCCTCGTTAAAACAACATTTTAAGGATGAATATATTTGTTAATGAACAATCTTTTCTAGTACCTTCGCAAACAGACATAATTTAGATATAGGACGATAATTTTGAACATCTGATTTATTACCACCCTTATGGATCGGGGAAACAAAAGCAGACTTCCACTTGTCGGGGAAGACACCCTCAGACAAGGATCGTCTGAAAAGAATACTTAAGGGAATAACAAGACTATCAGCACACTTGACAATAAAATATGGTGGTATCGAATCTGGGCCAGCACCTTTAGATAGATCTAAATGGGACAACAATTTAAATAGTGCGCTTTCATCAATCACAACGGATCCGACAGTAGCACCAGGGACACAGGAAGCAGAATTTACGCTTGGTTCACAGTGTGTCGTACTGGATTCCAGGTAAGTGGACCTGAAATAGCGAGCGAACAAATAACTTATATCAGTCCCATTGTTGGCAGAAACATCGTCAAATTTCATTATGTTAGGCAAAGCGTTTGATTTCCTTTTCATTTTCACGTATTTCCAGAAGTATTTAGGGTTCTCTGATATTGAGGATTCGACATTTTGGATATAAGTTTCGTGGCACTTTTCCTCTAATTTAACAGCCCTAGTACGCAATACACAGAAAGACTGATAGTCTGTCAAGTTACCATATTTTTTGTACTTTTTATGGAATTTAAATTTTTCTTTTAATATTTTTATCAGAGCAGAGCTATACCATGGCGGATATTTATTGGACTTCGGAGCAGACAAAGGAACATGCTTTTTAATACAGTCATTAAGAACAGAATAAAATGAATTAACTGCTTGGTATAACGAACCAGTCGAAAGACACTTTCGCCAATCAACTTCATGTAATAAAGAATTTATAGCTGTGTAATCACCGCGCTTGAAGTTATAGCTAGCTTAATGTATGTTAGGAAAAATTTACATTCATTCACGAAAAATAGTGACATACACAAACATAATACTAGGAATAAGGATAAACTTGCTATTCCACAATTTAGGCTTCGAAAGGTTGGTAATTCTTTCATGGGGAAAGGTATAAAATTTTTCAATAAACTACCAGAACACATTGTAAACTTACCGGTTAATAAATTTAAAACTGTTATTAAAGAAACCCTTATGACGAAAGGGTATTATAAAGTAGATGATTATTTAAAAGATAATAATGTATGGACTTGCATGATCACTACAAACATTGTAAACCTTTTGAAAAGAGGCATTGACAATAGTGACTGAGTTTCTTGCGCAGCTTCTTCTCAGCACTAGCCCACAATTGTCTCGAAGCTGTGGTAGGGTTTATATTGGGACGTGTAAAAGTGCCCCCAGTGGGCCTATTTGCATAAATAAATGACTTTTATGACTTTTATGACTTTTTACTTTTTATGATGCATATCTTCTATCCTATTAGGCGTGCTACTGGTACGAATGTTGCCAAAAATTTAAGAAACCATTTTAGTGATTCATGAGTTACTGAAACCGTGATTGTGGTTAATTGGACACATATTATGGGATCGTGATTCAGGGAGGCACTGGTTTGTTACAACATTCCGTAACATAATTTTACAGGGATACCGGGACGGAGTACGCAGTAACTATGCCTAAGGAGTATTATGACGGTGAGTCGGTTGGTTAAATGATTTTTTTTTAAATTTTTTAGTGTCCGTGCTAGACATGCCACAAATTTTGTTGTTTTGGGGCGCAGAAATGCGTTCTGGTTTTTGGTTGGTGATGTAGTTTGGAAGTCCAGCTACACTCAGGTGATGCCCAATTTGGCACCAGTTTGTTTGTTTTTTGTTTGGTGTGGGATCACTGAGGTATTTTTCACCATTTTGTTTACGAGTTGGAGGCTATGGATGGTCGTTCACTCGATTCGTGGCATATTGAGGTTATTAAGACATAAGTTTTGATTCGACTAGAGTTTCTTTGGTTGTGTTTAAATTGATGAAAATTCTAAACACAAAAGTGATAGGGTACAGTTTTATTTAGATTGAGAAATAAAACTGTTTAGTTTTTGTATGATGAAGTATGAAAGGCGAGGTTGATAAGATTGTTTGCTTGTGGAAGAATGAAATTAATTTGTTTGTGGGTATGTTTTAGCGAAAACCCTTAAGTTAAGTCGCTTGAAACTTATGATTTTGAATTGTTGTCTAGCATGAGGTCATTTTGGAATTATTTGAATGTGTTTGTTGCCCGAATTTTGACTTAATTAATTTTATGAGTAAATTGAAAAAAAAAAGAAATTACTTTGATATTGAGAATTTAATATGAGGGCTTTTGGATAATTTTGAATAGAACATTCAATGTAGTTGAATTGTTTTTTTTTTGTGAGCTTTTGGATAATTTTGAACAGAACAATCCTTAATGGCGTTGACGTTGAGATCTTTAGGTATTTTGGGATGTTTTTAGTTGGAATATTTTTACACGGCGTTTTTGAGTTTATATTTTCAGGTACCTATTGATAAAAACTCCAACAATTCACTTATAACTGTTTATTACAATACAATTAAACTAGAGATTACACTTTTATTATACTAGTTTACACTTGTAGTCGCACGCACAGAGTTACCACTTGCCCATTCAAGCGATCGAAAAAGACTGCCCTTCCAACCGCGTGCCGCCATTTTATATTCACGATTTCCCGCCAATAATTCCCGCCAAAATCTCCCGCCATTTTAACGACCGTTATGGGCGGCACGCTGCCGGAAATGGCCAGTAAGTATTTTAAATTGACAATTATTTTACTGCCTATCTTTAAAATACAGGACTTAACCAAGCTATCTAAATATATTTTAGGATAATAACAAATAATATGAAATACTCCAAATAAATTAAACAAAGATGCTATACACAACTTCCGTTTCTATTTTTATCAGCCGGTAGAAGCCAACTGATGTACTTCTTATGACAATTATTTATTAATGCATTTTAAAATTGTAATATGTAACATAATTATCTCTAATTATTTAAAAATGAATTACAGTGAAAACAAAATATTAAAAATAAATCATACGATCAAAAGATTTATTATGCTTTTATTTCTACAGGTGTTTACTAAATGCGTAGGCGGATATGATGGAATTTAATACCTAGTATTACGGTGTCTTTAAAGTAATATTAAAACTTAAATTATCCAGAAATGTTCCGAGATGTGTAAATATATCGATATAAATTCTAAAATCATAACATTCGGCCATCCGACCTTGTGGTGCCTCCTGGCATCACACAAACATAATCATCCTAAATAATTTAATTCTAAAATCATCAATTTAATATATCATAGGCTAAATTGAAGTGATTTTATTAATGTTAATGATTAATTCATAATTCACTAAAGCAGAACTTATAGATATCAAGACCATATAAAACTAAATGTTATATATATTTAATCACTCTCTGAGCTACTAGAACTACTCATTTCACTTTTATCCATTTCAAGAGGCTTAATGTGAATCCAAGGACGCATTCTATCGGCTGCAATAACAGTTTTATATGGTTTACCCTTCTTTATGAATCCCGGAACATCAGCTATTCTGTACCTATCGTTACCCAATATCTCAGTGATTCTATATGGCCCAACAAACCTTGACAGAAGCTTTGTGCTTTTGTTATTGTTATCAAAATTATTTCTCGAAATTTTTACTAGATCACCCATTTGATATTTAACAGCTGGAACCCGGTGTGCATCATATCGTTCTTTAGTTTTAGCTTGCTGTTTATGAATATTATCAGTGACATTTTCTCTGATCTCTTGTAAATTTGAATTACTGCAACTGGTTGGAGGCTCGACGCCAAGTTTATTTGTTAAAGTATCGCGCATTTTTACTCCGAACAAAGCTTCTGTCGCAGATTTTTGTGTAGAAGCATTAACTGTGTTGTTAATGCCCCACTGAATCTTACCCAGGCACTTGTCCCAGTCCCGCTCGTGGCAAAAAGCATTTTGTGTTGCCAATGCGTTCAAGATAGTTTGGTTATACCTTTCGGCTTGACCATTAGCCCTAGGACAAGCGACTGCGTTTAAAACGTGTTTTATTCCCTGAGAATCACAAAAAATCTTAAAAGCTGCAGAAGTAAAACTAGTCCCACGGTCAGACACTATTCTAGCTGGAACTCCGAAGTCATAAAATATCTTTTCGAGGGTCTTTACTGTGGTCTTGGTTTTTAAGTCTTTTACAGGTTTCACAAAAACGTATTTTGTAAAGGCATCTACAATAGTAAGGATGTGCGTATTATTATCTTTACTTTTGACAAACGGTCCTAAATGGTCGATGTGAATAGTGTGAAAAGGTATATTTACCTTTTCTATTGGATATAAGTACCCAGACTTTTGTTTTGAGGCATTGTCTTTATTGTAAGCACATTCCAAGCAAGCTCCTACATATTTCTTTACGAATTTCCTGAGTTTTGGGAACCAAAATTGTTCTTGTATTCTTTCAAGCGTTTTAGCGTACCCGTGATGACCGATCTCATCGTGATTAGCGCGACATATTTGCCACCTAGCACTTCGTGGAACTACTAACCGCAATTTGTCATCTTCACATTTCCTATAAACTGAATGATTTTTTATTGTATAATTTTTGCGGATATCTCGACATTCACTATCATCGTCTGGTTTTAAAATTTTAATGATACGTGATATGTCTGGGTCAGCGATTTGGAGGGACAAAAACCAGTTATCTTTTTCAATACTGTAAATGCTAACGGAAGGGTTATCTTCGGTTTGTCCTGTCAGTGTTGTGTTTCTGCTCAAAGCATCTACATGAGACATCTGAACTCCAGGTCGATATTCAATATCAAATGAGTATTCACCTATTTGCAACCACCAACGAGCTATCCGAGGAACAAGGTCTCTTTTAGTCAAAGTTGTTCGTAGGGCAGCACAGTCGGTGAATACCTTAAACTGAAGCCCTAACAAGTACACTCTAAACTTTTTTAAGGCACACACGACAGCCAGCGTCTCTAATTCATAGGAGTGTAGATGTTTTTCCTCTGGGCTTGTCTGGCGGCTAAAATATGCAACAGGCTTCAACACCCTTGCATCTTTTTGCCACTGCATCAGGATGCCTCCTATGCCCAACGAACTGGCATCAGTGTGTAGCTCTGTTTCAAGAGTGGGGTCATACAATGCGAGAACGGGCCGGGAAATAAGTCTATCCTTTAAGAGTGTGAAGGCACGATTTTCAGTTTCAGCCCACTGCCATTTAGCCTCTTTTCTGAGCAGTGCAGTTAGTGGTCGAGCAATTTCCCCGTATCCTTGAACAAATTTTCTAAAATATCCTGTTAAACCTAGAAATTGACGGATTTCATGAACGTTTTGTGGCTGGGGAAATTCCTTGACTGCCAACACTTTTGCTTCACCAGGTGTGATACCTACAGAAGATATATCGTACCCGAGATAACTTACAGTTGTTTCAAAAAAACGACACTTTGCCAGTTTTAAAGTCAACCCGTATTCTCTGAGAAGCTTTAATATATCTCCTAATCGTTCAAACATCTCGTCAATACTTTTTGCAGGAATAAGTATGTCATCTAGATAGGCCAGGGCATATTCAAATCTTCTGTTACCAAGAATTTTGTTGATCATTCTTTGAAACACAGCTGGTGCGTTGGCGAGACCAAAAGGCATCCTTTTGAATTCGTAATGCCCATCAGGCGTCACGAATCCTGTGAGATGCATACTTTCTTTGGCCATAGGGATCTGATAGTACCCTGACGCAAGATCTAGGGTAGTGAAGAATTGGTTGCCACTAAGATTAGATATTTGGTCATCTATAAGTGGTAAAGGGAATCTATCTTTAATGGTTTTATTATTTAGGGCTCGGAAATCTACACACAGTCTGTGTTCGCCCGTTTTTTTTTTAACCATTAAGATAGGACTCGAATAGTCTGATTTTGATTCCTGAATAATGTCATTTTGCATCAATTCATCTATTGTCTCTCGCACTTGTTCACGCTCATAATGTGACAGGCGATAAGGACGGTAAACTATAGGCTTATTATCTACTAGCTCTATTTTCATTTCGACATCAACCGCTTGACCTATTTCTCCCAGATTGGTAGCGAAACAGTCACGATAGTTTTGCAATAAAGAATAAAGTCTATTTAACTGGTCAGATTCTAGTCCCGGCCCTGTTTTAATCTCCGTTTTATCCAAAGGATCTAAACTTGCTACTTCTTTGACTATGCGATTAACATGACATACTGGTCGTTCTGTGAAAGGTATAGACCTAGCTATTAACATATTCTCTTTTAGGGTTATTGATTTAGGCGACAGGTTGGTGACAACAACTTGGCCTTTACCGTTACTAATACTAAAGGCCCCAGATAGTACGCGATACTCTACCCCCGGTTGAGCCGTATTATACCCATCGATAATGACGTCACCATTGAAAGAGTGATTAGCATGGACCGGAACGATGCAGGTTTTGTTAATTTCTATTGTATTAGTAACATAAAGTTTTAAAATATGTTCATTGTTTTCTAAGAGATCGTTACTTGGGCTATTATAAAATATTAGCTTAGAACTGTTTTTCAAGACAGTGATGAAGGGTAGCTCGGTAAAGTTTTGGCCAATTATCAGTGAGGTTTGCATGTATTTGTCATCGACAACTAATACTTCAATATCAGCTCCAACATCATCAATATTAATGTGAATTGTTGATTTATAAATTGGTACAACTGATGATTGACCAAATCCCTTAACTACTGGTACTTTCTCAAAATTCTGTGGTAATTTTAATGATTCCGCGTCACTTTTACGTATGAGGGTACATTCGCTACCGAAATCTATGTAAGCGGTAAGGGGTTCATCATTTGCCAATACGTTTTTGAAGAATTTGTCATTTTTGTTACTGTATGAATCTATTTTCAATGTCTTTTTCTCGGACTCGTTCTCATTACGACTAGTACTAAATGAAGCAAGAGGTGATAATTTACAAGAATCAAGATCGTGTCCAACTCGATTGCATTTTCTGCACTTGGTAATAGGTTTAGAGCATTTGAAATAGGGGTGACCCTTTGCGTGACAGTTGAAGCACACAATAGCTTTAGAACTGTTACTTGCGTTTGTGGTATTTGATTCATTAAATCTTGAAGTTACTCGTTCACGCACCCTACTATTGTTGAAGGGGGAAGGTTTTTGAGAGGAAAGAAAACTAAGCAAGTCTTCGGGTTCCGAGCTATTTAGTGCCTGTGCTCCGTTCCTAATTGCCCTATCACTTATCCCGTAAACTATACAGTCAATGGCCTTTTTACCAGTTATTTCGCATCTATTTAGTAAACCTAATTTGTCATAAAAATAGTCACGGAGACTTTCGTCGTTACGAGATGTGCGATTCAACATTTCTTCGAGCAATTTTCCGTAATTCTCTTCACTAGGAAAAGCCTTACGGAGCTTCTCTTGCCATTCATTCCAAGTATAAACAACGGTCGGCAAGGCCTCAAACCATCTCTTAGCCAATCCTACTAATTTTTGTAGGGAAAAATGAACTACTTGCTTTTCATCCCAGCCATATATAATGGCGCATTCGTTGACTTTTCGTAGCCAATTCTCGATGGTTTGAGCCCTATTTGACGGGTCGAAATCGGGGACAACATTGTTTAAATTATTAAAGGAAGTACGAGAAGATTCTCCCGTTAATGTCTTAACTAATTGCAGAACATCCTTAGTTGATAATCTACTTGCGGTTTTGCGAAATTTCCGTGGCACCGCTTCCTCACTTGAAGTGGATGATGAGGATGAAGGTGATCGCCTCCGTTTTCGTTTCTTGGGTCGATGCTGTTGCTCAGCATTGCTTTTTACCGACGGCGGACGGCTCTTTCGTTCAGTCCTCTTGAGTCGTCGCCTGGGAGGTGTAGCCGGTGGAGTACCAGCTTCATCTTCATCAGACGTCATCGTAAAGTCTCCTGTAATCCACAACATCATCGACATAAAGTGTCCACACATGTAACCGTCAGATCAAAAGTTTCATCTATGTTAATCATATACTAGCATAAATGTAGCATATTCTTAAGCATTATGAATTTCAATAACAGATGTATATTTATTACAATTTACTAAATATTAATAAAAAAAAATCTAAGACATCCTAACAGCGAAATACTAGGGGTCAGAATGTTTCTGGATATTCAAACCTTCAATCGAAATCAAGTATCAATCTCAATTTTAACAATGTCTTAGGTTTCAATATCTAAAATGACATCATACACACAATAGAATGCACTCACAAGGTTTTTTTTTTTATAAAGTCCTGCTAGTTCGCTTGAAGAGATCTCCTAAACCAAATACATTTCAAGCAAGTAAAATAATTTAAACTGAATCAAGTCCTTTAAGATAATGAATTCATTCTTGTGATAAGCTTTTTTCGTGGGCATACATAGTGCTCCTATGCCTAGACGCCTTACCCAACAAACCAGCAAGGTCCCGCCAGTATGTTGGCAAGCACGTCTATAGCGACCCCCAAGTGTGGACATACATAGTCCTCCGGCGCTAGGCGGCTCACCTAACAAGCCAGCAAGGTCTCGCCAGCAAGTCAGTAAGCACGCCTAGCACGCCCTCTACGTGTGGACATTCATAGTCCTCAGACGCCTAGGCGGCTCACCTAACAAACCAGCTAGGCCTCGCTAGAAAGTCAGTAAGCACGCCTAGTGCGCCCTCTACTTGTGGACATTCATAGTCCTCAGACGCCTAGGTGGCTCATCTAACAAGCCAGCAAGATCTCGCCATCAAGTCAACACGCACACCCAGAACGCCCCCTACGTTTGGACATACATGGTCCTCCGACGCCTAGGTGGCTCATCTTACAAGCCAGCAACGTCTCGCCAGCAAGTCGACAAGCACACCTAGAGCGCCCCCTACGTGTGGACATACATAGTCCTCCGACGCCTAGGTGGCTCACTTAACAAGCCAGCAAGGTCCTGCCAGCAAGTCAGCAAGCACACCTAGAACGCCCCTTACGTGTGGACATACATAGTCCTCCGACGCCTAGGTGGCTCACCTAACAAGCCAGCAAGGTCCTGCCAGCAAGTCAGCAAGCACACCTAGAACGCCCCTTACGTGTGGACATACATAGTCCTCCGACGCCTAGGTGGCTCACCTAACAAGCCAGCAAGGTCCTGCCAGCAAGTCAGCAAGCACACCTAAAACGCCCCTTACGTGTGGACATACATAGTCCTCCGACGCCTAGGTGTCTCACCTAACAAGCCAGCAAGGTCCTGCCAGCAAGTCAGCAAGCACACCTAGAACGCCCCCTACGTGTGGACATACATAGTCCTCCGACGCCTAGGTGTCTCACCTAACAAGCCAGCAAGGTCCTGCCAGCAAGTCAGCAAGCACACCTAGAACGCCCCTTACGTGTGGACATACATAGTCCTCCGACGCCTAGGTGGCTCACCTAACAAGCCAGCAAGGTCCTGCCAGCAAGTCAGCAAGCACACCTAGAACGCCCCCTACTTATCTCTTCATCAAAGTTTAAGTAAAACGAATGGGCTGTGATAAGCAGTAAATTTCAAAAAAAGGAAAAACACGTGGGCGTGTTCAAAAGGTACAGTTACTCATAAAACATGAATAATCACATTCCGAATAAAACAATAAATCACTCATTACGTACCTTTTATTTTTGGTGACTCCCTCTTCTGAGATGATAAAAACTCCAACAATTCACTTATAACTGTTTATTACAATACAATTAAACTAGAGATTACACTTTTATTATACTAGTTTACACTTGTAGTCGCACGCACAGAGTTACCACTTGCCCATTCAAGCGATCGAAAAAGACTGCCCTTCCAACCGCGTGCCGCCATTTTATATTCACGATTTCCCGCCAATAATTCCCGCCAAAATCTCCCGCCATTTTAACGACCGTTATGGGCGGCACGCTGCCGGAAATGGCCAGTAAGTATTTTAAATTGACAATTATTTTACTGCCTATCTTTAAAATACAGGACTTAACCAAGCTATCTAAATATATTTTAGGATAATAACAAATAATATGAAATACTCCAAATAAATTAAACAAAGATGCTATACACAACTTCCGTTTCTATTTTTATCAGCCGGTAGAAGCCAACTGATGTACTTCTTATGACAATTATTTATTAATGCATTTTAAAATTGTAATATGTAACATAATTATCTCTAATTATTTAAAAATGAATTACAGTGAAAACAAAATATTAAAAATAAATCATACGATCAAAAGATTTATTATGCTTTTATTTCTACAGGTGTTTACTAAATGCGTAGGCGGATATGATGGAATTTAATACCTAGTATTACGGTGTCTTTAAAGTAATATTAAAACTTAAATTATCCAGAAATGTTCCGAGATGTGTAAATATATCGATATAAATTCTAAAATCATAACACTATTTTGTATATTTTGAACAGAAAATCTTGGGTGGCTTTGAGTTAAGATTTTTTGTGGTATTGTCGATATTTTGGAATAGAATATACTTAACTAGCGTTGATTTTGAGTTTTTTTTTTGAAGGTTTTTTGAATAATTTTGGCAGAGTACCCTTAAATAACATAGGGTTACCTTTTTGAGGTCCTTTGGGACATATTTTTTTTTGTATTTAATTTTGGATCTACAGTAATAGTTTGAATCGTTCTTGTGAAATTGGTTGCCCTTTTAGTATCAGTTGAGATTGTTGGATAGTGGAAGGAGATTGTTTTGATTATTTTGGAATTTGGTAACAGTACACATTTTTACAGTTACGGAAGCTGGGGACAGCTTTCGGTTCACTTTAGAGAACCTCTTTTCTTTGGGAGGGGGGTATTGTAACGTTGTATATTTTTGTCTAAGTTCGCGTGAAACGAAAAGCTAAATGGATGTAGGACTCCAGTCCATATTTTGGCATAGATATTATGGATGCTGACATTGACATTTGTCAAATGTGACAGCTGCTGTTTTTTTTCGGTTCCGCACTGTTGGTCGTACGTCGGAGTGGAACGTGTGTCAGTATGTAATAAATTAAAAAATGTGATTACGGGGCACGCCCCAATTATTTTGTAGTTTGATAGTTATTCCTGACGCCGCCAACATGTCAATTTGATGAATTAATTTCGAAAATGATTTGATATAAAAGACTGGAAAGTGGTAAGTACTTTGAGAAACTCCTTTGGAAATCCTTGTAAAGAAAATGTAGCCTACCTACATCTGGGCATATTGTATTGAGAGTTGTAATTTTTATCATTTCAAGTCTCAAATAGAAAAAATAGCATAAATGTTTAGTAATTAATTCAGAATTTATATGGCGAGCCAGCTGTTGCAGGTATGAAATTGGTTTATTAAAGATTTCATAAATAGGGTGATGAAAAGTATACCCACCCACCCTACCCTCACTTAAAAAAAAAATTGGTTGTTAACTAGAACTTTCTTTTATTTCTAGGTTTCGCTCTTGATATGTGTCTGTAAGTTAAACAGTCACAATTTGGTGATCATGTTGTAACCTCAGGTAAATATTAATTATGAAAAGTTAGTGTTTTTTAACTTTTACTTTGGTTTGTGCGTTGAACTAACATTTTGTAAATTCTTTTCAGTGACCTTACTAAGACCTTACTAAGACCTTACTTAGACCTCATTTGGATTATTTTTGAAGTCAGATTTTACTTATGGAATGATTTACTTCTTGTCTGCTGTTTTGAGGATGGACCGGTATTGGTGAAATTTTGGGGTAACCTTGCAGAGTTATTTGTAGTTTGATGCAACGAAGATTTGAAATGGTAACCTCCGTTGAAATCCAAGGTTGGTTTTCCTTGTATTTACTTTAACTTTAGTGAAAAGTGGGATAATTTAGCTATTAATTTAAGCATAACTTAGGAATCTCTTTGAGGATAAATTTTGGAATCAATTAGGAAAATAAAAACTGAAATTGGTGGTTTATCTTTATGTAATTAGAAATTTGTAAACATAAAGACTTGTAATAGTATAGAAATAGATAACTAAATTAGAACCTAACCTAGTCTCTACTGAATTCTGAGCTATTAAGTTTTGTATTTGATTTTTTGAAGGTGTTAAAAGGTAGATGTGTAATAGCAAATTTGAATAAACTTTTGTTGCCAAATGCTATAACCGGATTTCTTTATTTCATTCGAATATTAGTACCTTTTAAACACCCTTTGTCCACACTAGCCGGGAGTGACTGCGACAAAACTCAAAACGCGTGAATGGAGTCACGGAGAAACGCTATGCTACTATATTTCCTTACTCTGAATAAGTTGAACTATCCGTTTAGTAAGTTTAAACTTTCTGGGTAACACGTGCGACTGTAACACGTACTCTTACTGTGGGTATAAAAACTGCTTTTTATAGGTGATTTATAACCGACTTCAAAAAAGGAGGAGGTTATCAATTCGACTGTATGTTTTTTTGTATGTTTGTTACCTCATATCTCAGTCGTTAGTCGACCGATTCGAAAATTTTTTTCGCCTGCTTAGAGGATGTACCTTTTAGTTGGTCCAATTTTTTTCAATTTGGGATCTGATGATGGGATCTTGGTGTAATCGAGGGAAACCCTCAAATTTTAAAGGCACGTACAGTGTTTCTTTACTTGAATCTTAATGTTGATGTGTTGTTACGTCTGATAGGTGCAACTTCCCCCCCCCCCCCCGCTCGATTGTAAACTCTAAAAATGGAGAAATAAAATTAACTTTAAAAAAGTAAAAACCGACTACAAAACCAAAATGCACTAAAAAGTCCTCAATAAACTCTTAAACATTGAAAGGAAAGGAATCCATTTTAGGGAAACAATTTCTTTTTGGAGTCGGTGCCACCACTTTGAAAATTCAGCCTCACCTGTAGCAGCACCGACTCCAAAAAGAAATTGTTTCCCTAAAATGGATTCCTTTCCTTTCAATGTTCAAGAGTTTATTTAACACTTTTTGTGCATTTTGGTTTGTACTTTTTTAAAGTTAATTTTTAGTAAAACTATCTGGTCACTCAATAATAGGTTTCTTTCTTCGTGATTAATATTAGTAATTTTGCCCTTTCTTAAGTAACTAGCGGCCCCCCGCAATTTCGTACGCGCGTTTTGAGTTTGCTCCCTCCTCTGCTTTATAGCCTAAAGCCTTCCTCGATAAATAAGCTATCCAACACAAAAATATTTATTCAAATCTGTCCAGTAGTTGGTTCTTGAGATTAGCGCGTTCAAACAAACTCTTCAGCTTTGTAATATGAGTAAAGATATGAATATACGTTTGATATTATTACTTACCGTTACATATTGCTCTTTTTTCATACATGTTAGTTAGTACAGCTCACAACAGTCACCGTCCCCTTTCCCAGAAATTCACTGACGTATTACTCATTTATAGGGAAAAGAATAATATGGCATCCCTTGTAAGCCTCTTATTTGTTTTGTAATGAAATGTATGACAGGGGACACGGCGGTTTAATGAAAACTCTTGAGTGCCGCTTCTTAATCTCCTTTGTATTGTGTATTAGGAAATGTTCTTGTTTTTCTTTTGCCGTGCGTTTTGTTTGAGAGATTTTCTCATTATGAAGTGGTTTTATTTTTTCGTCCCGACAAGGAATGGAGATTTAAAGGCTCTCAAGTCTGTCACGGGATTGGAAGGGCGGGCTATTGTTTACCTATTTTGCCGTGTACAATTTTTCCTAATTTCCTTTTTTTTGTATAAGATTGCTTGTATATTTCGCGTTTAATATAAGATTTGTTCTTTAAATATTGAAATATGTTGTAAAAAAGTAAAAAACAGATAGTACTTATTCTCTATTATCATATGTAAGTACAGTAAATAAATCTTATATTATTTTATCTTATTACGTAGGTATACAGGATGTTGGGTGGAATTATTTAAAAATATCTGTAGCCGATAGATGACACCTATGCAAAAATTTAAGTCATGTAGGTTATGGTGATAACTGCGATAATTATTCAGTTACAGTCTCATTAAATTTGACTATAGTTATTTAAATTAATATTTTTTTTCGTAAAATACGACGCTAGCTTTAAAGAAAATAACATGCTCATGTTACGATGATGACTTAAAATGATTGTTTGGGTGTCCTCTATCGGCCTCAGAAATATTTACATCGTTTCGCCAAACACCCTTTTGTAAGGAAAATAAAGGCGAATAAGGAACGAAAAGAAAACATAATAACACTTCTTTTTGCATGATCATATAGCTGCAGAAAAAAATATCAAAACCCATGCTAGAAATATTTATTTATTTATAAATTCTTAGGAAGATTTACAGTTTTAATAATCACTATATCAGATATCAAAATAAGGTCCGATTGGGGCAACTACAATCCAAAGGAAAGAAACAATAATCTCTTAATACAACAAAAACAAAGTAAAAAATATGTATCTAAGGAACAATGGTGTTAGACTAATTTATCACGAAGATGGAGAATCTCAAAATATGATTTAGTCATTAATCGCTTAATAGAGGTAGTGCTTATATGAGTTAAGTTCTGTTACACCGTCATGAAGTTATGTGAGCAGCTATTTATCATAGTGTGTACTTTACGTCGGTTGGCTTGTAAACGATGAATGACGTAAGGGAGTCGACAAAAGCGCTTTTTAGAACGAATACAACAAGTCCAATGCGAGAAGTTACAACTGTTTTTTTTTGGGGTTCAGCACTCATATTTATATATCTTCTCAATTCTGCGTTTCTCACCACAAGTTTTATCTATTAAGAATGCTTAGTAAGAGGAATATACCTAGGTTTTTCTTCTTCCTTTTTACACTTTTATGTTCATAAAGCTTTAGACGTCAATAAATTCTAAGCTTATATCGTAAGATGAATTTTAATGCTAGGATGCATTTGTGTTAGGTAACAATTTAGCTGATAAGGTCTAGTTAAGTATACTATATTCATTATTAATTGTAACCTGTTATGCGTCTTTATCCAATAAAAAAAATCAAGTATCAAAAGCTATTGTGTGTACGTGTACACGGTCCAATATTTAAATATGACTACAAATCGTTTTAAGTGAAAATATTTTATCTGTGTATTTGCATACATCATAGAAACAGGACACTATTGGTATTTTTTTGAAAAGCGAAATTTTCATTTATCTTATTTTATTTAGCAAAGAAAATATATATTTTCAAAGTCATTAACGTTATCGGCTTTGCCTCTGTCAATTCAATGCCCATTTCTTCTTTTTCTCTTATCTTAACCTACGTTAATAAAAAATAAAACTCAGTAAAAAAACAAAAATATCTTATTTTTTCAGAAGTAGCGGATAGAAACCCAAAGTTTTCTGCAAAAAAAAATATTTAATGTGCTGCATCGGCTTTAAAATATTATAACTTAAAACGAGGTGTACTCATATATCTGTCAATTAAGATATAAATTGGTTTAGTCTTTCTAACACGACATTACAGGATAAACAGCTAAAAGTCTTATTTACTCAGAGAATAAGAGCGGAGGCGTTAATGTTCTGAAGACACAAACGTCTTTGATGGACGGAACCTTAATGCGAGTTTGTCACGCACTTGTCATATTTCCCAGTGTGTATGTAGGAGGGGGTAGAAATGAGCGGAGAAAAAACCTTTTTCACGTTTCATGTGTGCTGAAAGTTGCAATTTGTATTATTTAACCGTTCTGTGACTGCGTTTTTTGTCGTTTTCACTGATGGCAAAAATATATAAAAGTATTTAAAAAAATGTTAAGACTTTGTCGAAAATTCTTAAGACTTTGTCGATTATCCTGTACTAGTGCGACCAACTTATTTAAAAATGACAGCATTGCGCGTGGCGCCACGATCAAAAAAGGTGGCCGCATTTTTACAAAATATCCAGATCTGGCTTCTTCAATAATTGCCGTAGCTACATGATAAAATATTAAAAAAAATGTATTACTTTAACTTTATTTTCCAACCAGTGGGAAAATTGACGCTGAATGGCATTCTTTACCACTCATACTTTAAGGCTAATGATAAGGATAAAAGCAAAAAAACGGGGTTTGTTACGCCAATTTAAAATTTACGACCGACCTTACGAGAGTTTTTAAGTATCAATAGTGGTAACACTGACTTGCACCGGCAGCAATGACGTTTTCAAAGTGATAACTGTAGGTCCATTTTTCGCCATTCTTTAGATAAGATGGTGGTACTGTATTTTTGTTGAAAATCTTTCCCATGGTACCTTTTATGTTAAAATCGAAAACGTTAAAGTGGCATACTCGGGGCGGCTAGTAAATGATGTATTTGTACCAAATAATGTTAAAAAAAATAGTCCGTATAGTGTTTTTTTAATGGCAAGTATAGACGTAGCTTTAAAACTCCTTTGTTTTTTTTTTTTAAAAAAACACATACGTACACATGTGAGAAAAAAAAGAGATTTGATTTATTTATACGTTTCTACCTTCATTTTTCAATTTCACCTTTTGGTCGATTTTTATACTTCGCTAAGTTTTTTTTGTCAGATGCAATAGCTACGATCTATCACATAAATTTCAGCTACACTAATATTATAAAGCTGAAGAGTTTGTTTGAACTCACTAATATCAAGAAATACTGGACCGATTTGATATTTTTTGTGTTGGATAGCTTTTTCATCGAGGAATGTTTTAGGTTATAAAAAATTGCGCTGCGATTGGAGAGGAGGGAACAATCACAAAACGCGCAGACCGATTCGCGGAGGACCGCTAGTCTCAGTATGAAATTTCTAGCAAATTATTTATTTACTTCTACGCTGATTGCATTCACCGTCCACACAGCAGTAAAAGGTACATGAAATATCGAAAGTGCGTTCAGCAATGGGGGCCATTGTTGTGTTGTGGGGGCAAAAAGAGAAGTCGAGGGCGGCTGGTTCGGCAGATAAGTAGTCGGTTCGGTAACCACGTCCTGGAAAACTGGGCCTATATACCGATGTAGACACGAGTGCGCCTTGTTAGGATGCATTCACACCATTGCATTTTCAGGGCGTTGTTGCACTTATCCAAACCCTACTCATGTATGTTTTATCTATGACCTGATACACTGGCGATAGGCCGTTGTAGGCATTTCTTCGAATGTTTATTTATACCCTAGTTTGTTTCTTATACTTCATTAACAAGTTTCGGCTTCTCCTATTATACAGAATGTTGATTTGGTCAGTGATCCCTTACTCAGGGATGATGGGATGAGTTATGCTTATATTAACAAAAAACATTTTCTTTATATTAATGCAAGTGCTATAAAAGAAAACCTTTTCACGTCATTCTAAAAAAAACGGATGGGGAAACTCGCACCCTCGCGCATAGCTACGAAATACTACGCCTGCGCCGTAGCTAGCTACGAAGAGTTAGATTGCTTTTATGGGTTTTTTCTTTGCTAAAAAATATATATTTTAAAATATTTTTGGCATCAGTTTGTACCACCTCCCCTGACTCCACCACACACACCTCCCTGTCGTCACTAACCGAAGCAACAACCTGTATAGGCACATTAAAGAGAAAGTACTCAGCCAAACGGCTGGACAGGCGTAATCTGCCGTCTATAAGCTTAAAGGCCGCTAAATGACATTTGGTCATTTTTCACTTTTTTAATGTCATAGTATTAAAAAAAAATATCTATCGATCTGTCTAGGAACGGTTATTCTATCTTTTACCGTTATCAAGATATGTTTTTTTAAAAGGCAACTAAATACAAATAAAAAATACTTCACATCGCTTAAAGGTCGCTAAACAGCATAACTAGTTTAGAAAGCAGCTATACTACTTTAACACATGGATCGATTGAACAATTTTACTATCAATGCTTAGCTATAAAACAGTTATTATTAAACAGTTAACTTAAAGGTAGCAAACGTATTTTAGCGGCTTTTTACCTTGGTTACGTTGGAGTATAATACCTTGCATAGACTTAACTAAAAGGCGGATATACGCTC
Organism: Pyrausta purpuralis; assembly: GCA_963924145.1. Lineage (NCBI taxonomy): Eukaryota > Metazoa > Arthropoda > Insecta > Lepidoptera > Crambidae > Pyrausta > Pyrausta purpuralis. The sequence goes on from OZ001650.1 coordinate 6,012,550, forward strand.
TTACCGAACTAAAAAGCAGTTAAAATCATTTAGCGGCCTTTAAGCGTTGTAGTGTTACTACTTTTACAATTATTAAACTATTATATAAAGCATTATTACGCCGTACGTAAAGTAAAATAAGTATTTTATTTTCTGTCTTGCATAACAAAAAAGCCGTTAAATAACAAAACTTCGCTAAAAAGCCGCAAACTACACAACCCCCGCGCCTCTCACACGGATTCTTCCGGGGTGCGGGGGACGCGCTTAGGCACGCACGGGAATGGGCTAGCCGGCCATTTTAGTGCAAACCAGTGCAAACCAAGACAGCAACGAGTGAGGAACGTTTGCGCGTCCTCGTTTCGCGCCAAAATCATCCAGGCATTATGGCGGGAAGGGTTCCAAGGTACGTATTTTATTTTATTAATATCTAGTTTTTTTCAAACCAAATGTACGCTTATTATCAAGAAGCAGTTTGCTTAATCAAGGATAGAGTCTAAAGGACATTCTATAACTAATGTATAAGAGGTAGAGATATAGCTTTATTATTTATTTCACTATTATAATGCTTAGAATGAAAACTGAGTGCTGTCGAGCAGTGACATTCGTTCATCTGTCAGCTAAGAGTGTTTCATCAATCTAGTATCTACCTACGGCAGGATTTGTTATGTAATTAATTTTACCTATGCATGCGTGGCAGTCAGATTGCAGATACTTTTGTTTTGGTGCTATAGTCTAAGCATTTTATAAGTAGCTAAAGCTTATAATATGGGCGCACGGATGCATGTTAGGTTCCAGGTTCGATCACGGAAAGGTACATTTTAGGAAACGATGTTTAATTTGTCTTTAGACGTTCCGATTTAATTATTGTTCATTTAATACCTAATAGCATATAATACATACCTACATACTAATCTAGCCTAACTTTACCCATAATAATAAACATCTTGAAGGTACTTATTGTAAAGTTTTGATGTTACCGAGTGTTTAAAGTGTAATAAACCATATAATTATTTCATAGACGACGATATGACGATCGTCTTTGTGTAGTCGTTCGCAATCCGCACTTCTACACCAGGTGGCTGCGGGTTCGAGTCCCGCAAGGGGCAAGTGTTTGTGTGATGAGCACGAGCATTTGTACCTAAGTCATGGATGTTTATAAAAATGTATAATATACATTTTATTTATACACTTACATTATAAGTATGTATATATCCGTTATTCTAGTCACCATAGCACAAGCTCACGCTTAGTTTTTGGCTAGGTAATTGGTGTGTTTGTTGAAACAATTTATTTATAGAAGTAACATTACTTGTTACAGATACAATGCAAGAGCTAAAGCTATTTTAAATATGGTTAGTGATCGTGGTGAATTACATAATCAGTACACTGTTGTTCAAGATCAAAAAAAAAACAAATATCCGAAGTTCCCAACAGTCAACATTCAAGTAATGATTCGAAAGTGCAAAAGTTGAAAGGAAGGACTGAACAAGATTTAGTTAATGATTTATATTCCCGAGAATTTTCTTTAACAACTTCGGTTTTCAACCAGATGCGTGAAACACAAATTTCGCAAAGTTCATCCCATCTGAATAGCATAGATTTAGATGCAATTAAAAAATATTTGGAAAAAAAAGACGTAGATACGATGGAACTTTGTGAACCTATTTCATTAGACCTGACGTGTAAAGAAACTTTTGCGTTATCACCACCTTGTAAAACTGATGGTAAAAATACCGATTTGGTCGAAGATTCACATATCCACGAGGCTAGTCATTTTGGTGAAGATTTTGACTCGGATGATTCCGTTCGAGACAAGGATTATTACCCATCTTCTTCTGAATTGTCATCTGAAGAGGATAAAGATGGTACATCGACTTCAAAACTAAAATCATTAACAGCTCAAAATGCATTATTGACCGCAACAATCGAACCTCTCAGGTGCGATGTTGTAAAAGCAAAAGTTTCAAAGCAAAAATGTACAAATACAATTCAACCTCTTGTGAACAATAAATGCACCGTCGAAACAAAAGCCTTTTACAAACGTAGAAATACGTTGGATTCTCTTAGATCGCTTCAAGATGTGAACTTACAGAATCAATTGTTGCCCCGTAAGAGGACAAGGAGTTGTGTTGGTTCCCGTATTGTTGAACCTATTTTGAGCAAGGAAAATGATAGAATCACCATAAAAGAAAACGTTCCACATTCTCTTAATAAACGTCGAAATACTCTAGATACCTCCCGGTCCTTTCAAGATACAAAGATACAAACGATAAGCCGCAAGAGAAGCAATAGTTGTAATGATTTTTTTTTATCAAACAATCCTGGTCTACTAAAAAAAAGGAAAAAATATAGCAACAGCTTAGCGGAAGGAAGGCAAGTTATAGTGAACAGTAAAAGAGAAGAGCACAGAGTGAAGCCAGGATGTAATGATAAATGTCGGAAAAAATGTTCAAATGTTTTTGACGATGCAAGTCGTGAAGCTGTGAACAGTCTATTCTGGGAACTTACCTGGCAAGAGAGACGTAATTTTATTAGAAATAATGTTTCTGTTTCTGTACCCAAGAGGAAGATCACATCCAGCCCGAAAAGAGACGCCAGAAAATCTTTTAGACTAAAGGACTCAAACGGGATATCTATACCAGTATGTAAAATATTCTTTTTAACCACCTTAGGTTTCAAAAAAACTAATGATAAAGTTTTATACAACGCCTTGAAAAATAGTAATGTTGATAGTCGTGGCAAACATACTAAAACCGTAGCATTTGATCGAAACTTATTAACACAACACGTAGAGACTTTTCATCCTACAGAACCCCATTACCGGCGAGAGCACGCCCCACTACGTAGATATATACCGAGTGATGTTAACATTACCTTGATGCATGCAGATTTTTGTACAAAACATCCTAACTTAACTGTTTCCTATGAGCTATACCGATCACACGTCAAGAAAATGAATATATCTTTCACGAGACTTGGGAACGAAGAATGTGAGGCGTGTGAAGGATATGATTTGCATCAAAAGCAAACTTCTCACGATGCCCTTAATATAGAATTAGTCGCTGAATGTGATATTTGCGTTAACTGGGCTAGGCATCATGAAAAGTACACTAAGGCTAGAAACCTGTATGACTTCCATAAAACCCAAGAGCAAAGTTCTTCTCAGATTTTTTACAGTACCGATTTAGAAAAAGTGATAATGCTACCGCGACTTGACACTTTTAAGGCAGTAATTTTCTGTAATAGACTTATTGTTTTTAATCAAACTTTTGCTCCTTTAGGCAAAATAACTCTTGATTCAAAACCACTTACAGTACTTTGGCATGACGGCATAGCTGGTAGAAAACAGGAGGATATCATGAGTGCATTTTATCATTTTCTGCTACGATACCGGGACATACGTACCATAAATATTTGGCTCGACAACTGCAGCTCGCAAAACAAAAATTGGTTGCTTTATTCATTTTTGACTCACATGGTGAATAGTGATTTAATCTCTGCGGAGAATATTATTTTACACTACTTCGAACCAGGTCACACCTTTATGAGTTCTGATCAGGTTCATCATCAAGTTGAATTAGCGATGAAAAGGAAAGGTAAACTGTATGATTACGCCGATTTCGTAGAATGTGTAAGTACGATAAATCATAGCAAGGTTGATGTAAATTCTATGACACCGCAAAGCTTCTTGAATTTAACAAATTATGTATCAGAGCGTCGTATTAACATTACGAAACCTCGACCGTATCTCAAGAATATGTCACAAGTGTGTTTCCAGCGAAAAATGTACGATCTGATGTACAAGAATAATTTCGACGATGAATATGTCACGTTAAGATTTATGAGCGATAAATATTTAAGAAACCCAAGTATAATGACTGTAACTTTTCGCACAGAACCTAAAGGTGTTGAAAAAAAAAGAAAAGAAGCCATTGTCAATAAATTGTCTGCGTTAATGCCAGCGCATAAAATGCTTTTTTGGAGGAATTTACCAACATTTGATTAAGGTTGTGACAAAAGACTGATTAATTTAGGATTGTTACCATAATTATATGTCAAAATAAATGTTAATAGATATATATATATATATTTGTACAAAGTTTGAGTTCAGAGTGATTACTTTTATTTTCGATAAGAATATTTTTTTTTACTGACGTTTGATGCTAGTACAAACCGATTGTTTTATGTATCAAACTAAGTGAATCGTTAGTGCATTGATTTTCTTTCGAGTTTTTATTAAAAACAAACAACTAAGTTAAAAACTTTTTAACTTGGTTGTAGAGCCTGCGATATGTTTGATTCTGATAAGTACCTACAAATTGCAATAAAAATAATGTAAAACACTGATAACAATGAATAATGTCATTATTTTTTAAGTGCGAGTATTTATCACCTGAAATTTAATTTTAGGTATATTTTGTGGTTTGCCATGATATTTTTTGATTTAGTTTATTTAAATAATTATTTAATATTTAATTTGATTAGAAGAAGTTGCAGTTTTTTATTTTGTTATCATCATGTTCGATAGTTTTGTGGTAATAAAGAACTTGTCTTTGCAAAAACTTTGTTTGATTTTCTAAGTTGACGTTTAATTTTGCAGGATTCAAAAAATAAAGATCTGGATAGTGCAAGCCTAAAGAGCAGTTATATGCAAAGGTTTAATTATTAACCGCCTTTAAGTTATGCATAGCTGTATTAAATGTTGTTAAAAAACTTGGAAGAGAAGTAAAGCGATATCTACTTGGCTAAAAGGCGGCTATTTGTTTTTAGCTGCTTTTTTGTTATGGATAAGATCAATATAATATCATTCGTTAATAGGTTTAAAAAACGCAAAATAACATAACTGCTTTATAGCTATTTAAATGTTGGTAACTTTCTGTCTCTAAAAATACTTTTGGCAGTTATTAATAAATCCATAACTTAAAAGCAGTTATGATTCTTTAGCCGCCATTTAGTTGTGCACACTTAAAGCGAACCTTAAAATTTTACAAGGTTAGAAAGGAAAATGTGCATTTATTGAGATAATTATCAATATTTTACAAAATCAACTAACTTCATGTGAAGGTTGAAAAAAATACATTTTTTTTGGTATATGACAACATGACAAAATGTTAATAGATACTGAGAAGCAACGGTTTGAAATTTTTCCCGCTTTTTTCTGCTCTAGCTCAAAATAAGTATTTGTCATTTAGCGGCCTTTAAGTTTATAGACGGCAGTAATAAAAGCAAAATTTCATAAAAAGAAGAAGAATTTTAGGTATTCTATTGGCAAAAGAGCACAATGTTTGTATTTTAAGATACCTGTCGCTCGTGCCACAGGTCATTGAATTAATGGGAATTAATAGGTAATTAATTGTGATACTTAAAGCCGATCAACATTAATGAAGATTAAGCATCTGATCGATAGAGCTCAATTGAAATGTGAGAATTTAGGCTATAGTCACAAATAATTCACTGATGTTTATGGATCTTCCGTTCGCAAATTCTGTTCGGTGTAACAGTCACCCGTGTTAGGTCAGCATCGTTACTTATATTTGACCGACGCAATATTGAGAGGAGTTTTATGCTTGCACGGGCCCTAGCCTATTAACTCGTCCATAACAAGTGTACACAAGCTTTGTACCCATTCAGATTGCAGCTGAATTTTGGAAGGGAATCGGTTTATATTTATGAGAGGTTCGCCAACTGATGTTGCAGCAAGCAATTTGCGTGTTGAGTGATGTTATCTTGCATCACGATGTGATGCTTGTTCAGTTATGGGTAACTAATTGGCTTATGGAGTCACGGATAGTTGGATAGATGCATCAGTTGTAGTAATTAAGTACTTAGCTGACTTAGGATGTTTACACATTCAAAGTTGTATTATGTTTGTGACTAGGAAGATTGCCGAGTAGTTGAAAACCGGCCAAGTGCGAGTTGGACTCGCGCACGAAGGGTTTCGTATGTACTATGTATGTAAGCATTTTTTTGCCCTTATAATGTCATGTTTCACAGGACATGCTAAAATGCTACATAGCAAATTCTAAGGCAATCTTAATCAATTTGATTTTCATTCCCCCCTTATGATTTTGATTCCCTTAAAATATCCGAAATTATGACTCAAAACGGGTTATATCATTTTATGGTCGCTTTCAAAAGCTAAAAGAGTCAATTAAAATCAATCAATATTTTACTACAGTTTCAATATCATATCTAAACTTGTTTTTGAGGTAAACATACAGACAAAGCGAAACAATAAGAATCCCTTGTTGGACTATAAATCCATAATAAGAGAGTAACGTTTTATAATGAACAATTTTCGGGTGGGTTTTTGTTTTTAAATTGTACGGACAAAAGCTGTAATATGGGCTAACTTTTAAATGCCTTGGTGGCGCAGCGGTAGGAGGGTCGCACTTGAAAGCGACGGCTGCGCCAGAGGTCCCGGGTTCGATCCCCAGGTCGGGCTAAAAATAGATACCTGAGTTTTTCTGTTCAGAAATTCTTAGGGTAGCCAGGAGTGTGTAAGTTGGCGGTGTTTCACCCCCGTGCCTCGGAAAAGCACGTAAAGTCGTTGCTCCTGCGTCTGAACTCTCTCTAGTAGTGTCAGATTGCTGTCTCATCGGACTATGAGAGCGAAAGGAATAGAGAGTGCACCTGTGTTTGAGCACACACTTGTGCACTTTAATATGTCCCGCGCAGTCGGTTAGTCGTAGCGACTGGCCAACGTAGTCGTCATCGGCTAAGGGGACTATTACTATTAATATAGGCTAGTTTGCAACAAAAGTGGATAACCTGATATGCTGGCGACTGTACCTTATTATTAATGGGTTTCCGATATTTCAGCACTGTATTGCCAGCACCATGAATACGGAGTATCATTGAAAAGAACTTCAATGTGTCCTAAATTATATCAAGCTTGATAAATACAATACCTATGTAATAAACAAATAATATAGGTGTAATCCCATTTCACAAATGAGTTATTTCCTTTAAGCAACTTGTATAAGAACGTTTAAGAAGACAAAGAGATAGTCTATCGCAAGAGCTGCTTAAAATATTATTCGACGTTATGAACAATATATCATGTAGTGACGGCAAAATACGAGTATGCCCTGAAGGTTTTCTCGTTGGAATTTTTAATAACATTCAGTAACATTCGCTGGCTCTCCCTGGCTAGGACAATAAGGGACAATATGACAATAGGCGACCATAGCTGGGATCCCAATTGTCGACGAACTGTACGCACCCCAGACAAGTGAAAAAACAACCCGTATTTTTATTAAGCATAGAGTCGAAAACAGTCGGTAAAGTTGGGAAAACTGCGGTGTTTAATACGAGTTGCAAGAGGAATTTTTGTTATGTGCTTTTAATTTTCATCAAATTGTAGACAGGGTGCTCAATTGTGTTAAATTATTGTATTATTTAAAAGCCTATTAAATTGGTAGCACATAACCTAACCTCTCATTTTTAATTAGATATATCAAAATTACATTTAGGGTAGCCAGTTTTTCGTAATTCAAAAACAGTGACGACCCGTCTGGTCGAGAAATCGCCTACTACGCAGCGGGTTGCGGGTTCGATCCCCGCACAATACAAACATTTGTGTGCATGAACATGTCTGTTTGTATTGGTCTGGGTGTTTTCTATGTATATCATGTATGTATTTACAAACAAAAAGTATTTAAGTATTATATCCGTTGTCTGGAACCTATAACACAAGCTTTGAGTAGCTTACTTTGGGACTAGATGGCGATGTGTGGGAATGTCCAAAGGATATTTATTATTATTTATTAGTGATGTTCCTAAATAATCGGAGAATTTAACTTATTGAGGCGTTGATTTTATGTTATTATAGAATATTTGTGTTGTTAAATATTGTGTTGTGCAGAAATACTATAAGCATGGAATAAATAATAATGAAACATAATCTACCAAATTACAATGTGTTTCAATATCTTGTTTTTTACGAGTATCATCAATATCAATTATATTTATAGGAAGTGGTAAAATGATAAAATCAATAATATTTACACAATAATATTTCTATTGCAAGGGAAAACAAAAGATTTATTACCCATAATAACAACTGTTTTATGTATTACGTTAGTTTATAGCTTTTTGAAACATTTTATATCATTTATTCATGCAAATAAATAAAATCTGATTATTGAAAACTCATATTACAAGTTCAATTATTAATTGCACAAAATCGAATTGTCACAATACTTTTGCACTATGCTTGCATCATTAAAGGTCGGCGCCGACTAATCAACCCGACACCAACGAGGCGTCAACCATACGGAAGTACGTTACGTAAAGGGAGCAGCAACGCCTCGGATGGAATCGGCACCGGATAGCGAACGCCTCGCCTTAGATCGTGTTAGCTACAACTTATAACAGTTTTTCTTGTGAATGACAGCCCGTTTGACAGGGTGGACGGAAAGTCGTCAACCAGCGGGCGATGCGCCTTAAGTGCGGGACAGAATACTGAACGCTTCGAGTTAATACTTTGCTGTGATGGGTGTATTGATGTGCTACAACCTTAAGAAAGCAAAAGTGTGATTGAAGCTGTCATTCTGGTCTATCCAATTAAAAAACAGATTATAGTTAAGTTCTCGTGTTGAATTACGAAGTTGTGTTGAATCTTTACACTTATCGTAAAGCGATAGTAATCAATATTATTTCATGGTATAGGTACGTCATTTCATGTCAACCTAATTCCATACCTACCTGTATTTACAAGCTTGTTTTTCTCCAATCAAATGGTAACTGCAGGGCGAGGTCGTTGACTCGAGCAGCTTAATTCGTTTAAGCTGCAAACTTTAATTTAAAGTTTAAACTCAATGCAAAAGTTGGGCCAGAGCGGTCTGGGGATACTCCCTTACTTTGTACAGTTACCAACAGGACCTAGCAAAATAAAGATAAGGCGCATTCAAATGGAATTCAAGTCGTTTGTGAAATGAACTTTTCTCAAGTTTGTAAAAATAATATGAATACAAGAAAAGAGTTAGCCTGCGGTCAACATTTTTGACATTTTGCGTAGCCAATTTCAATTTTCAGATTTTCCGCTGCATTAAAAAGGTATGCTTTTAGCTTACATAGCTTAAAAATAGGAATATATCTCTAGAATTATATCTTTAATAAATCTTAAAAAATGTATGGTTTTTTTAAGCTTTTTACAAAAAATCTTCTCAGTCAATAAAAACACGAAAACACCAATTTTGTTTCAGCTGGTTGTTTTACAGGCATCTATGTCGATACTTTCGTAGCTCGAATGTGAGCTTTAAAATAATAATAGATAAATACGTCACACTAGAACGAGTATAGTAGATTGTTATACAAGGGAAGAAAGTGACCTATTTCACTCGAGACGTTCTTAGCGCTCGAACGTAGTGAGAGCGCTAATAATTCGAGAGTGAAATGGGTGCTTTCACCCGAGTTATACATACTATTTTTATTTCGACTGTGAGGAAAAGTAAATAAATTTATTTAGATATTATGTTGTTTGGCGAGAGATGAAATCTCAAGTTTTTACGTCACATATCAGTTTGTTTACTGTCGTTATACATAAAACACAAGATTAAAAGGACAGTAAAGGCACAGAAAACAACAGAGTACTACATAAAACGCGGACGATATCAAATATTTCAAATCATTGTTAAAAATATCGATCGATTTTTTCTAACATACAATAATAGGTCACTTGTCACCAAAACTACCACAGATTATATGTCAAATTCCAGGTTCAATTTTGCATCATGAGATAGCGCTATGAATGACAGCTAAAGGTGGGAGTGAGTAAGAAGATTAATGAACAACAAAAATTGCGGCAAGTCGCCTCCGCCTGCTTAATAATCTATGCAATAATCGACAAAACTAAAAAAAAATATCGTCAAAGACAACCAAAATGTGACAATTTAAAATAAAAAAAGAAGTGACACTTTGTATGGCGGGCAACCGAAATATATTTGTAGATTTTAAATTGTAAAAAATTAGACCAATTATACATTTTTCAAATCAGTCACCATAGTAAACACGCTTTTAATGTTTAGCTAATTTTTAAAATATGAAAAGCTTGTTTAATTTAATAATATAATGTGACTCAATTACCTTTAGCTCCATGTCTGATCGTAGCAATTAAAACTAAATTACTTTCCACCCTAGGGATGGAAAAGCTATTTTCCACCCGTATATCTTTACATGAAAGTTCAATTTTCCGTATAGAAGAAATGAAAAATGAATTAAATAGTCATATTTATCGTAGTTACTACCAATTCTAATAGTTAAATGAAAATGTTATAGCTTTATTTCTTTGTATAGTTTTTATTAGAAATATAATACATTAAAAATAACAATAAATTAGTTTATACGATTATTTTTGATTTTTATTATGTGACTTTTGTATTAATGGTCTTGATCATCAATATTTTTTCATTTATTCCTTCAAATTTCCCATGACGAATCGGATTGTCTCATTAGAATAGAAAAAAGATTTCCCCAGGGTTAATTAATGCTTAGGGCCTGATAGATCTGTTGTCGAAAGCTCATTTCACCGCTGCTTTACATTTCTAATTCTGGCCAATCGCAATCCGGCCTCAAATTAATGAACCCAGCGTCAACGAAACTATCCGGGATAATGCGGACCTCGGATCGGGCGGAAAAAGTTAAGCACCTTTTCGGATAAAGATTAAGATGGAATTAAACCGATATTTTTTTGTTTCCATCCCATTTAATATCAAAAAATATTGTCTTATATTGTTCAATCGTCAATTAATTATACATGCTATAATCCATATATAAATGATTTAGGTGCAAAATTACGAAACTGAAAAGTTTTTGCTTCTTAAATCTATCAGCTGTAGGACAAAGAAGATCCATTTAGGGAAAGAATCAAGTTCGACACAAGGTTCCAAAAAAGTATTACGAAGGCATCATTATTTCACCAGCCGTCCTAACCTTGGCGTATTTTATGCCACTGCACTTCAAATTGCATTTATACGATTCTCGAATAAAACTCTCCCATTGTGGACCGCGACAAAAAAAAACTGACCTATTTTCCCTACAATACAATGGTTCTCGCTTAAATAAATTACTTCTGGAGAACAGTGGATAGTTTTTTGCTGAACTTAGACACTGTTACGGATTATAGGTTTTTATTTTATTTTGGCTCCTCCGAGTGAATGCAAATGGTGTTTTAAAATGTTATTTACTTTTCTTAGGCGATTAAGTAACAAGTTGTTTCAGTTTGCTGATATTAAAATTGTTTTAGTCGTGTCAAGTATTTATGATCCCATTTTGTTACAGATTTAACTGACTTACTGTGACTATGCACACTTGAGTAGGTCATGTACGTATTTGACACTAGCGGTACCCCGCGACTTCGCCCGCTCGTTTTGAGTTTGCTCCCTCCCTTCCCGTCGCAGCGTATTTAATAGCTTAAAGCCTTCCTCGAAATATAAGCTATCCAGCACAAAAATATTTTTTCAAATCGGTCCAGTAGTTTCAAAAATTAGCGCATTCTAACAAACAAACTCTTCAGCTTTATAATTTAGTATAGATTTTACCTGCTGCAAGATCACAATTCTCATCCAGGGTCCCTATTTTTGAATTACTTGCGTTAAGATGGCGTGTGATATTAATTAATTAATGGCCGATTTTACAATGAAAATGATAAAAATCCACACGTGAGTTATTTTAAAAAAGATAACAGATTTTTGTGAAAACTAACGTATTTATTTAGCGTGATTTCCGTTGATTTTAATTAGTTTTCATAGGTAAATCACATTGCCATATTCAAGCGAATAATTAAAAAATAGGGCCACAGAAAGCCGCTTTTTGCAAAAAGTAACAATAAATAGTTCCATATCGTTTGGAATTAGGTTCAATTTCTTGAATATTTTGCAAATACTCTGCCTACGAGTGCTAACAAAATAAACCTTGTATCGTGTCTGCCTAGATCCGAGCACGTATGAAACCTTTTTCGTGTTTACCCGCGTTTTTATCAGCTTAGAAAGTCGGGCAGAGATGCTAATCGGATGACTGTAGGCTGATTACATTAGATAGATAGATTACATTCTTCATAGACGTACGGCTATTTGCTGAAATGAACGCCCATTCAGAATACTTTTCAGTAACGTTTCTCTTTTTCCCTCGCCATTCAGGTTTTTAATGTGTGGTTTAATGGTTGCGGTTTTCGATCTGGTCAAACTGTTGGCCTGATAACATATGTGTTGCGGTGATGACTTTTATGAGATGCTATTGTGATTTTGGTTAAAGACAGAGAGTGAATAGGCTGTTACTAGGTAGAGATGGTCCATATTAGGCCGCATTGTACTTTACATCAGGTGGAATGGCCAAATGTCTCGACTGTCAAATTGAAAAAATAAATGATCTGGCGTTGAACCAATTATCTGTTTATCTTCATTGTGTATGTTTGTCATATCGTCGAAATCTTATAATATTTAAGTAGATTGATCTAGTAAGGCTTGGAAGCCTAACACGTTAAAATATGAATGTTTGTATCTATACTATTATTATAAAGCTGAAGAGTTTGTTTGTTTGTATTAACGCGCTAATCTCAAGAACTACATTTTAAAAAATATTTTTGTTTAGATAGCTGAATTATCGAGAAAGGTATTATGCTACAAAGGGAGGGGAAGGAGCAATCTCAAAACGCGCGAAAAGTCGCGAGGTCCACTAGTGTTTCTATATTTGTATGTTTGTCCACGGATTTCTCTAAAGCTATATAAACTCATTAGATAATCCTTGAAACAAAGTTTGACAAGATACCTGGTGAATTCAAACAAGTTCAAAACTTTTGTGCAGGTATCAAAATCCTTATAAAAATCATGTTTAAAGCTAGAGCACCTATCTTAAGTTGCTAGTTTAATGTTTTTAGTCAACTGCAATTGAAACTCAGATTATGATTCATCTTGGTAGTTGATCTTCAAACTGTCTCCACATGAACGATTAATACCGCCAGGTAATGTGGCCATTATAATGCATCGGACATCGTAACATGAGCTCGATAGCAAACATCTCACGCGATTGTCACAGAATGGATGAGGAAGACGCAAGGCACAAGCGGTAGCGATATAAAATGAACGGATATGTAGGTGTTGAAGTTCGAAGGAAACAGAATTTTCAGTAACTGTTATCGGTATCCTTTTTTAACAATTCTTTGAAACTATAATGATTTTTTTTTGTTTTTATAGTGTATTGTCACTATACAAACTTAATAATATAATTGCAAATTGCACTTTTAAAAAGCAACTTTCGCTCTGTGACAGATGAGAAAACGTTCCTCGTCTGTCACACAGCCAAAGTTGCTTTTTACTATTTATAATTCTTTGAAACGTCAAAACATTGACTTAATACTAAGCCGAGCGTCACCAATGCAAAGACGCCTATGGAGGCTAAAGGTTTAACTTTGAACAGTTAACATCTGTTTCATAAACAGACGGCTTGATGGCGCTGGGCGTCACGCAGTTGACGGTTTCATAAGAAACCGCAAGTTTCGCAGGGTCGGATTGACAGCACGGTAGCTCAATTGGTAAGAGCGTTTGGCCCGGTTTGCCAAAAGGTTGTTGGTTCAGGTCCCGCCCGTGCGCAAATTTTTGGTTTCTTATTTCATCTTTTTGAACAGGGCTTAATCATACACAGTATCTTCCTTAAAATTTCTTTATAATCATTATTACATTATTAATCACCCGTAATATTTGATTTCGACGTCATTAGTTGTATTTTTTTAATGACAAATAACTCCTTAGTCATCTAGCGTGTCACCACGGATGCTGTGAAGCATTCGAAACGTCTAGGCGTATTGTTTTAAAAAAATGCGCACGAAAAAAAATCGTAAAGATTTTTAATTCAATTAATCATTACTTGTTTAAGGGCAGCACATGAAATGAGTGCCATTTTGTGTAGGTCTCTAAGTCTAAGAACACCGTGGTGTTAGACTTAGAGACCAACGACGTGTCGTTGCGCAGTTTAGTTAAAATTTGCTTAAAAATCGCAGCTGCGGCGGCTGAGTGGTCGTAAAAACCGGCGGGCTCGTGAGTTTTGAAAAAAAAAACGGACCAAGTGCGAGTCGGACTCTCGCACTGAGGGTTCCGTGCTAACGTTAACTGAATCAGGGAATCCACTTACTTCCCCTTAGTAAAATACCACAATATTTTAGCAAGCAACAAATACATATTTTTTTTATAGTGGTTGTACAAAGTTATGTTTGGCGGTCGTTGAAAATGTGCTATATCTCAAAAACTTCTCGTTCGATCTCATCCAAACCAATTTTCTTTGAAAGTATTTGTTAAGATTTACATTACGTATATTTATTAAAAATTACACTTGCTTAGTTTAGAAGTTAGATGGGCGAGACGCCCATTTTACCACTTTGGTAGCGTCTAGCTATGAATCGTTCGACTTTAAAAGAAAATAGTTTTAAAAACCTATATGTCATTTTTAAATACCTATCCATATACCCCACCCGCATAGGTTTGTCAAATATATTTTTTTAGTTTTAGTTTCAGGTATGGGAGCCCCCCCTTACAAAACATATTTTTTTATTTTTGTATAAGAATCGTAAAGCGGTTATCAGGATACATCTTGCTAGCAAATTTCAACAGTTTGATGCTTATAGTTATAGAATAAAGTGGCTGTGACATACGGACGTGCAGACAGACAGACTTGACGAAACTATAAGGGATCCATTTTTTGCCATTCGGCTACGGAACCCTAAAAAAACACGTTCCCGCAACAGCAGCAGGTGCGGGTGAAAACCGTGCCGTGAGTTCTCATCCTCAGTACATAACTTGGACTACTCACCGCGCATATAAGAAGACGTACACTACACGCAGGCATCCCCCATATGTCAGGTTTGACGTTTATCCAATATAGTACGTTCCTGCAGTGGCTTGATCTAATCGGTTACTGTCGGGCCTTTGCTTATTTATCCGCACATCTCGTGTCGTCGGAATTGATTTGTGCGGATAGGAAATAACGTATCACAAATCTATCACGGATGTATCAAGGGTGTATTCGGGACGAACTCGTACATTGCCTACGTTCGGCATCACTTCAATACTCAATTCGAATGGGATGTTTATTTGCATTTATTTGCGTATTCGACTGTATGAAATGGGAAAGTAGAGTTTCTGAAGAAAACAGTTTTTTAACACAAAGGGACATCATTTTTTTGTGGATTTGATGCAGGCTGTTTACACCATTCTGTCCTCCTATAGACTCTTGCTATATACTTATTTGATTTAGAAATAAGTCCAAAAGCTGTCCTATTCTCTCAATTTCTACAATCCTATGCGATATTTATAATAGATGCCATCCATTTATCGATCCATGGCAGCCTTTATTTCACTCCGTTAAGGATATAGGCCTCCTCAATATTTATCCATCTACATCTCTGCCGTGCCACATTCATCCATTTCCGTTCTGCTTCCCAGCGACACGCTGGGAATCGTCCATTCAAAAGTGTTGGACGGCCTCTACTGCGCCACTCCATAACCTTTGTTGTTTTGTTGTGGTTTCAACTACAGAATGGAAACAACGACCCTAATAATGAATTCAGCTGAATAGTGAAGTGCGTTACGCAGAGGGCAATGCGTTGCACAGTAGTAATAGAGAGAGCAAAGATGGGCATTACTCTAATCGAGCGGATAAGCCACGAAATAGGAGCCAGATACGCGAAAATGCTAAAAAATTGTAAATATAGTAATAAGCATGCGCTCGGATAGCGTAACACACAGGGTTCGATTCCTTGTCTGACACAGTTGTTTTTTTACAAGTGCAATTTATGTTAAAAATACTTATTTTTAATAAACTCAGGTTCTCAGAACCTGAAATCGAAAAGTCCCTGCTCTGCAATCTGGGCCCTACCACATCCACTCGATGGCAAAAATTCCGTATAACAAACCGATTTCTGAAGTTGGCCGCGACAGGGGTGTATTTATGGGTTCTCAGGGCGAGTGCTAAATCAGAAACAGATTTTTTGGGGCGGTCTCAGTCATTTTCTGTCGCGGTCAGGCGGTGACCGAAGACTGAAGGCGTTTTTGGAGTTCGATTTGTATTTCATGTATTTAAATTTTATTATAATGTCAATGAGCAATTTGTAAAATTATTATCGGCTGTATGGAATATTGATCAACATTTTTTCTTACATAAATCTTAATCTAAAAAAATATATCATGAAAGTCATGATATTATTACTAATTTACTCTTTACAGACATAGTTAACAATGAACTAATCTTTACTACCAAGACTGACACCTAATTCACACAGCTTAAACTATTTTATAAGTGTTACTTTAGTGAAGTAACTTTTACATTACGGTAAGTACTTCTTAAGGTTAGACATTGTTATCAACAAATTTATAAAGTTACAGACGACGTTCTTAGAATATCATGAATGATGATTTGTAAAAGTACAGAGTATTTATTAACATTATCATCATTATCATTATTAGCCAAACGACGTCCACTGCTGAACATAGGCCTGTGGAAACTATATATAGGCCTGTCACAGAAAATAGGTTAGATAGATTTAGGGATACAATTAACGATACACTATATTCAGTGAAACAAAATACTGGTGATAGTGTAGATAAACAATATGACGACCTTTTTAACTTAATTAAAAACGAATTTAATGAAATATTTCCCATAAAAAAGACTAAATCAAATAAGGTCCAATGTCAATTTAATAATTGGGCCACGCCGGGAATTCATAAAAGTAGGATTAAATTTTCTGAATTAAATAGTCTACGAGAAAACTCTCAAGACCAAAACTTTATTGAATGCGTTAGAAATTATTCAAAAATATTTAAAAAAGTTTGTGCTACAGCAAAATCCCTGTACCTTCGTAGAATAGTCTCTAGCTCCAAAAATAAAGCAAAAGCTACATGGAGCATCATAAATAAAGAAACTTGTAAAAATAAATTGAGAGATGGTAAATTTGCATTAAAAATCAATAATACAACAATAAATTCAAATTTAGAAATTGCAACTGCTTTTGAGTCTTTTTTTTTCACATATTGCACCAACAACAACGAAAGAACTTGCTTCTTCTTCAGTAATAGCCGAATCTATTCTAAAACTTAATGTCAGTGAATGTAATTCTCAACTGCACTTTAGGCATGTAGGACCTGAAGTAATAATAAAAACATTTCGAGAGTTAAATATGAAAAAAACTGAGGATTATCTGTGCATATTATTAAGTATTAAGTGAAGGAAATTTTGACGATGTAAATAATACTCTTTCACAAGTATTACATTGGTTTTCTGTTAACAATCTCCTTCTTAATGGAAGTAAAACTAAATGACGTGTAAAGTTTACGATGCCTAATGTCCGACAGGCATCAACTCAGGTTAAGATAAAAGACAAACCGCTTGATACTATTGATTCCACAACATTCTTGGGAATCACTTTAGAATCCAAACTACAATGGGGTCCTCATATCGAGGCCTTGTCAGGGAAACTAAGCTCAGCTGCTTTTGCTGTAAGGAAGATAAGACGTTTGACTGATGTAGAAACAGCTAGGTTAGTTTATTTTCGTTATTTCCATAGCTTGATGTCCTACGGTATTTTACTGTGGGGCGCGGCTGCTGATGTAGAGACAATTTTTGTGTTACAAAAAAGAGCCGTGCGAGCTATTTATAATCTTAAACCTCAAGATTCCTTACGAGAGGTGTTTAAAGAAATTAGAATATTAACACTAGCCTCTCAGTATATTTACGAAAATTTACAGTATGTACGGAAAAAAATACATTTATTCACGAAAAATAGTGACATACACAAATATAATACTAGAAATAGGGTTAAGCTTGCTATTCCACAATTTAGGCTTCGAAAGGTTGGTAATTCTTTCATGGGGAAAGGTATTTTTTTTTCAATCTCAGGAAGTACAGCCCCCCGATCCAGAACCATTCGGTAACGTTTCGAAAACTTTCACATATAATAATTAAATTATAATAACGTGGATCTATTCGATGCAACTATTTTCTTTTGTTCTTTTATTTTATTTGTTACCGAACTGACATATCACGTCATTTGTTTAAAAAATAATAGAAAATCTAGCTGAAACCCAAGCAGAATGGCTTATCCAACGTTCTGAATTGCCTTGCGTCCGGCTAAACCAATATTTTAGTGTTTAATAGCTTATTTATCGAGAAAGTAAGGCATCACGTAAACTTAAAGGAATAAACTGAAATCAAAACGAGCGAACTAAGTCGTGGGGGAATGTGAGTTTAAATAAGGCACGAACAAAAATCTTGCCACGAAACTGGAACTACGGAATTGCTACGTCGTAGCAAGGCTGCTACGCGGACCGTAGCATCTTTACGATTGCAGTTTTTATACACAATCAAAGCTGTTTTACGAAAGACGACGCTCTTGAATATTTTATCAATAGGGTTCTCTTATAAAATGCTTTCTACAAAACGCCTTATTTCTTAGTACAGAGATATGGGGGTTCCGAGATTATGTTCTACGAAAGCTTTTAATATTTACATTTTTTATGCTGGCAACCGCGTGAAATACATTCAAAAGGTTTTTCAACGTAAAATAGGAATATGATGCGCGGAAAAAATATGGTTATCATTTGGTGCGCGGCCAGGGAATAAGAGGATTCTGATTATGTTACAGAATATCTTAGTAGTTGTTTGGTTTGGAAAAAGCGATTTTAAGAGGATGGATTGTGTAATAATGTAACATTTCTTGTAGAATTCGTGACTGGAATGATGTCAGTTCTTAATCCATTTAGTAAGATCCAGACAGACACGAATATCACAATAATTTAACTGCTGAAAAATGATTGTGAATGAATGTATCTACTTACATGGCTTAGTTCAATTTACTGGGGCAAAGTGGTTGAACCCTTTTGTTTATTAATAAATAATTTATTATTATTATTATATTATATTATTATATTATTATTATTATATTATTATTATTATCTTTTTGCGGTGTTTTAAAAATATAATATGTAAGCTCAAGGATTGTATGAAACAATTATATGGAAAAATACTTTTGCAGTAATCAAGTTTAATTAAATTTTCTTCCTTCTATAGGCCTTCATATACAGGCCTGTTATCGGAGAAAAAAAAAATAGGCTCTTTAAGTAGCCAGTAATCGATTCTTAATGGTTATAATTAATTATATTTTAAAATAAATGTATTGCTCTATACTAACCAAAAACATCGAATCAGCAATGTAATGCAGACAAATGTGTCCAGTCATAGAACTTGTCATTGACATTTATAAATAATAATAATATCCTTTGGACATTCCCATACATCACATCGCCATCTAGTCCCAAAGTAAGCTACTCAAAGCTTGTGTTATGGGTGCCAGATAACGGATATAATACTCAAAATACTTTTTGTTTGTAAATACATACATGATATACATAGAAAAAAAACACCCAGACCAATACAAACAGACATGTTCATGCACACAAATGTTTGTATAAATATATATAAATATTGGACACCAATCCTATACATTGTTGTAATCCCAAAGTAACTAGCTAGCTAATAAACTTTTGTTATGGAAGTCACACATAACGGTGGTCCTACAACACCTAGACCCAAAAAATATGGAAAATTTTTATTGAGCCGACCGGGAATCGAACCCGGAACCTCGGAGCGGCCACGCCTTGAAATCCAGTATGCTAAGCCAAAGCTATACATTGATTATGGATTATAACTTTGGAGTTATATATCTGAGTTAAAGCATTTTAGAGCACTGTGACCAACTATGTATGCTCTGAAGAATCATTGATAAAATTGCTCCTTTACAGTTATATACTATTTAACTCAATGTCGATCACCGATAAAAAATTAACATACGAGAAGAGTAGGTATAATAAAAGGTTCTCGTATATCAATTTTTTTTCGGTGACAGAAATGGAGTAAATATAAGCTCTAAAATCGATGGCGTTCATAGGTTTTAGAATGTGCCGCTCAGTGACAAGCGTCGCGTCTGGTTCATGCAAGGGTTCATGCACCATTAACCCCCACATTAACCTAATTAAAAGTATGGCATTTCGGATATTTGCGCGGACAAAGTTATGCAAAAATCGAACTGAGATCAAGCGCAGGAACTTATTTGTTTTCCTTAAGCTATTCATATTTTTATATTTTTACTGTCTGTCTCTACCTTCTACTACATCCTATTAAAGCTTTAAGGATAAAAGCCTCCTCGAGTACATGTCTACAGATTACCGCTAAGCTAGCGCGTGCGTTTCATGGTCAATTAATTCCCATGTCCTTCGCTCAGTGCAGATTGCAGGGGTCTTACTTTGTCAGATGTCATCCCTAATTTTATGTTACCGTCTTTGTCACTCCTCTGAACGTGGTAATTAAAACAAGTAGGCTGGTATCATACATATAACAGACATTAGTATTTATTTTTAGTTCTACTTAGAATAGAAAGAAAGTGAAAGTTTAAAATTCATATAGCCAATGTTTTTTTTTGTTTTTCTGCATGAACTGACGAACTGACATAAGACTGGTGAACTTAAAATTAGTCTAAAAGTGTCAGGCAAAGACGATAGCTACAAAGTACTCGCGTGTTTTGGAGTAGGATCCAAGGATTGAGCTTGGGAAATAGGAGACAGACGATGCAGGACTAATGGAGAAATAGAGTAAAATTAGCTTTTCTGAACCATAATATAGAAGTTATATTATGGTTCAGAAAAGTTTATTCGATTAGAAAGCTTGTAAACATTATCAAGCCAAATGGATTTTCTGTTCTTTTCTTTCTCTTCTTAAAGCGGTAATATGAGACTGGATAAGCTTTGACTAAGCTTACATTATCAGATAAATGTCATTACTTAGACCTCTTACACACTGTGACTTTTAGCATCGATTCAGTAGCGCGTTTTGAAAACGCGCTTCAGCATCGCGACCCACGAATGAACAGATTTAATTTAGCATCGCGACTGCATCGATGCTAAAAGTCACAGTGTGTAAAGGGTCTTACAGAGCAGTAATAGTCTTGTAAATACCAGTTACTACGAGTTCAAATTACCGGCTTCTTCCATATTAATAATATACGAAAAAATTAATACCGGAGTAATGTCCCAACAATGTTATAATACCTTAGTCAGGTTTCCTATAAGCTCCAAAGGCCAACCCAAGCAGAGGATCTCACAAACAATTACCAACATACGTCGTGTGTTTGACAGCTTGCATACAAGACGATTACTTAGGGACGGTTATTATAACATAGGTATACAGTTATTATGAGGTGTAATCTGGACTCAGTGTAGCAGAAATTGAAGGAGCTTTATTGTCATTTTAAATTCGAACATTGAGAGGGTCGGTAATATAGTGTCTTCCCCGTTGAAACCTGTGGGGTTAAACAAAGATGTGTATGGCACCCACATTGTTCGCCTTATACTTTGAAGTAGTCGTCAAGGAAGTCTTTGAGTCTATCTCTGAAGGTCTGAAGGTTGCGCGGTACGTATCCGATTTTGCACTGATGGCGGCCTCTTTAACTTATCCAGACTTAAGGCATGCACTAAAGTGACGCATCAGTGATCACTGAGATCATTATATGAATCCCCAGATGACTTGCAAAGACTCATGTCAGAATTTCACCAAGCATATTCCAAGGTTGCTCTTAAAATCAGTGTCAAAAAGACGGAGGTGATGTTTCTAGACGTTCATAGTCATGAGACACTGGATATCAAACTTAATGAAGACACTTTGAAGCAAGTGAAAAGTTTCCGATATTGATGGAACACAGCAGCTAATCGCTATGCTGCTCAAATCTGTATTCTCAAAATACTCGTATCTGTTTTTATTTCTATTATGCTGCCAAATCTTCTTAACCCCTCTGAGACGTGGTGCTTGTATTGACACCAGATACGCACACTAGACTGCTTCCACATTAAATGTCTGCGTAAAATATTGAACATTAAGTGGTCTGATGAACATGAGTGGTACACACAAGCGTAACACCGAAGTTTAGCGACGTGTCAAAGTTGGTGGCATTGAGGCTTACGTTATGCTTCGGCAGATTCGTTAGTGCGGTCATGTATCACGTATGGCGGAAGAGGGAGTGGCGACGCGCGTCTTTTATTCTGAACTCAAGGAGGGCAAGTGAAAACGCGCGGACAACTCCTCAGATCTAAAGATGTTCAGTGCCGTTACCATGAGTTTACGGCGGTTTTACTCCCTAGCGACGACGTGACGTTTTGTATGGAAAATGATAGTTCTGCAAGTGACCGCTAGAGTCGCTGTGCAATTTTTCATAGACATTTTTTACGTCGTCGCTAGCGAGAAAAACCGTCGTTAAATCAAGGCAACGGTACAGAAACACCACATGAAAAGGTGCAACATTGAGCCTCCTCGATGGGAGGTTTTAGCAGAACAATGGCCTAAGTGACGCAGACGTGTGTTCTTACAAGTGCGCGATTTTGATTAGCAGCGACAAGATGATCTCGATGGTAATCGCGACCAGTTAACTCCTAAGGCCCCGCTAAAATCGTACGAGTACCATAATATTTACGAACAGTCCAGTTCTGTTATCTTGACCGGGTCAGGCGCTGGCCAGTAGAACGGTTAAAATTTAACGATCCGGAGATTTGACCCATATCCTTATTTGATGGGTAACGGACTAACGGTTACGGAGTTGAAACAAAATTGATATGGAGTGAGGATTTTCTTGTTGGCATGAATAAGAAAATGATATCGTTGTCTGGTATTCGTAACACAAGGAAGAAATTTCCTTACTTCGAAATCATGACAATCGGTGTGTTGTTTGGCGCATATTTATTAGTTTTTATTATATCTATAAATTGACTTTTTTATTAATTTTTCTCAATCATAAATTGCCTTCAAAACTCAATTGTAAATTCAGACCTTTTTAAGTTGAATGGTAATAACACGAGAGCTAAAAAAGAAACTAACAATTGAAAAAGTTCAAACGTGGATTCCCGAAACGCAATTTTATATTCCGATTTAAATACGAAGGTTGCAAGGGACGTCTGGTTGCAAACCAAAACGTTTAATGAAAAATATGAATGTTATTGCTCGCCTTTGTTACCCGGCATTAAGCGCGTTTGAGATGTACGGACAACAGCACGTCAAGGTAAACACTGCGGTATCTTATTCAGTTGTAATAAGGGCTAGTTTGCAACAAAAGCGGGTAGCCTGATGTGCTGTCGACTGTACTGTACTTGCGCACATTATGCTAATTTTGCGCTCAGTCGCGTAAATGTAAGTGCTGCTTTTGCTGTATTGCAGTTAAGTGAGACTTGTTCTCATGTTTGTTAAGTGTTAACTTTACATATGACGCTTCGTAATAAGAGTTGGTTCATGTTAGTTTGGGCGCAATGTTAAAAGATCTATTTTAGTAACGTAGGTCACCGATATGAAGTATCATCATCCGTAGCACAGGTGTGACAGTGCACTTTGGCAGGATAATAAATATCAAGCTTCAGTCTGCTGTCTGATCTGCTCGCAATTAGGAAAAGTATAAATAAGGGTATGACACCTAAGGTGCCTACTTTTAGAATTCTTAATTCGTACTCCATTCACAAAATACCGGCTTAAATTCAGAAGTTACACTCTAGCCAGTGCACTTACATTAGCCAGCGCCTTTTTACCTAATTTAAAAATAGCGGTGGGTGTGACAATGCACCTAGGCATGATATTAAGTTGCCAACTCAACCCCGGTTGACAGCTTAAATATTTTTTAGGCTATTGCATAGCTTCCATCGCGGGCCTTAAGCGTGGAGACCGAATCCAGAAATTCCATAACGAAAATAACCTAACACCTAACACTCCGACCGGCACAGCAGTGATACTTTTCAGTTTTTCCATCTATCGATAAAAAAAAGAGCTTATAATGACTTAAATATCAAGGTTGTCTCTAGTTCAGCAATCCGACTTTCGGTGGCATTGGTTGTATGTAACTTCAATTAATATCAAATAAAAAAAACAAAGAAAAAAATACTGCATAAACAAAACTAGATAAATAATTATAATTGCATAAGTTGATACAAAATGCTATGAAATAGCTTTACCGCGGCAGTCTCCGTGTGCCACACGTATTTATTCTTTTAATCTAAATAAGGGCATGACACCTTACGTGCGTAATTTTATAGTGCGTAACTTCTGAATTTCCTACCGGATTAAATTCAGAAGTTAACTCCTTTTACGCCAGCCACTGCACTTACATTAGCCAGCGCCATTACGCCTAATTTAAAAATGGCGGCGGGTGTGACAGCCCACCTTGGCAGGATAATAAGTTTCCAGCTTGGTAAACAGCCTGGTAAACAGCTCGGATGCAATTAGGAGCGGAGTGGTCACTACTGGCGCGGGCAGCATGGTTGGAAGTACGCCAGCGGTGGATGCAAGGGAAACTATTCGGGAATCATTCGAATTTCGATGAAGAGATCGATTTACGCCGCTGTGTCGTGATCTGTGAAACACATATAAACCGATATACATATATTTGAAGGGAATTTTAATTTTGTTAGGAAATCGTATTTAAAGAAGGATACGGAGGATATAAACTGGGAGCAGATTCTCGTGTAGTTATACGAAAAAAGTTTACCGATTAAATTTACATTATAGAAGAAGAAAAAAACATTTCTCATGGTCACGATTTCTATGCATTTTGATCTCGTCAGTGCGATAGTTTATTTTCGTTCAAATATTTTTCTTAATTTATTTTAGGTTAAACTGTTAAACTCGCAATAGGATGAACACTCGAAAAAAGAACATGAAAAAACGTGGATCATGGAATTTAAGACCCTTTTTACACTGCGACTTTTAGCAGCGATGCAGTCGCGATGCTAACGCGCGTTGGTATCGATGCAGTCGCAAAATTTCTACGATGCTATCATGCGACGGCATCGATGCTAAAAGTTGCAGTGTGTTTCAAAACGCGCATCGATGCTATAAGTCGCAGTATGTAGAGGGTTTTAAAAAACAATAATCAATATTGAAATTAACAACCACTGTTAAAAGTTATCCAAATGAAAGAGAGGGTTGTTTTACTGGCTATTTATTTGCCATAGTAGTGGGGCGAGGATTGTCAATTTTTTTCTGCCCTTAGCATTGTCTGCATATCTGCACTTTGTATTGTCTTCTTTGTCTCCCGCAAAATATAAACATTATCAATTTCATTAGTTTCGATATCGACTCCAGTCTTTTCGGGCGATTTCAGAATAGGGGCCTAGGCCTAGTGGTTGTTGTCTGCTCCTTTTACTGCCAATTGTGTGACCAAATAAGTTTTGGACTTGGCATATTTTTAGCGTGTGTAGCGAGATCGGAATCTGCGTGCGGTGTTTGCACCAGCCTGCGATATTAATGGCTTTGGGAAATATTTGGCGGACATGTTTTTGGGAATGCTAGAAATTTTAAGCAAAAACCATGATACAACTTTAGGTAAAGTCAGATATTTTCAGTGTCTAGATCTTTGTTGGCATGATATGACAAAGAAATAATGCAAAATACTCGTAAAATGCATTGCATTGATACAAAGCAAAGTTAAGAGGTACAATGCAAGAAAATATTGGTAGAAAAAGTGTGCCATTTTGTATTTCGCTGTACATTTTTAAAATGATGTGTGACTAAAAATAAATTACCTAATTAGTCACGGCAACATTCCGTGGTATATTTTATTTACCCAGAATAATAAGGTTCATACATAACACAGTAGACCGGAATTTAATATCTCATCCTAAATCTCTGTATCCAGTACAAAAACTCGCATCTTACATTCCATGTATACTGTAGGGTAAGAGCTCCCAATATCGGCAAGGTCCCCAGGCTAAACTGAATTGGCAGGCTAACTGGTCTGGACGGGATTTGGTAACGTCACCCGGGGCGGTTTGGCCGACTATTTGTACCTTGTCTATATTACGTATTTGCTTGGCCCAAAATTGGGTAGTAACCGTCTAGGTTTATTACGCAGATATTACTATACGGTTTTTTTAGACGTCTATGATAAAACATACTTTATAATATTTGACTTTGATAACATATTCCACAAATGTAACACATAATATATTCGATAAAATTTGTATTTGTAAATATTTTAAATTAGGTGTAATGCCAGGCATCTCTCTCATGGTAAAGTAAATTATATATAAATTACTATTTAGAAAATATATATTTCTCTGTTTAATATTGTAATTTTTCAACTGTTACTATTGTATTGTTTTTTTGCACTAGTGTAATTTTGTGGTTTTCCTGCTAATTATGTGTCTATAATTGACATTTGTAGAAGAATGATACCTACCTAATTATTTCTTATTAATGTTGTCTATATATGCTGTTGATGTACTATATTTGATAAAATAAAATAAAAAATAAAGGCTCGATGTTGTGACTGGTAGCCAACTCATGTATTGGTAAAATTTTGTTACCAGTGGTTGAATATTTATTGTGCGGGTTTTGAAGAAAAAAATTTTAACCATTGGCCACTAAAATCGTCATTTAACGTGTGTGTGATGCCTGAAATAAAGCCATTTTATTTATTATAAAATACCCATTCTGACATTTGGTTTAGGTATTTTTTCTACAAAATACGCACAACAATACATATTCGAACGCTGGTAACGACATCTTTAACCGATTGTTGAGTGGATTATCAATCACGTTAACGGGCCTTAGGCATGCTCAATTAATTATTAACATATTGTTATAGTGTGAAACTGGCAATTTAGGGCTGATTTTTCAATAGTCAGATAAGAAATATTCGTCGAACAAAATACAATACGGCTAATTTATAAACGTCACCTAATTGTCAGCAATCATAGTGTATCTGTCATTTTTTAATCTGTCGCTTTCTAATTTATTCGTCTGATAAGTTTTATCTGACCATTGAAAAATCGGCCCTAAGTCAAAAACACAACGCTTCCATAAACAAAATTAAAAACCTTGACTGAAACTGGATCCATAACGCAATTTCCCTGTGACAACTCATTATGCGGAGCCGCTGTTAACGCATTTTCGCAACTCATTAATGTCAGTTATGACATCAATTCGAAAATTCCAACATTCTCTCTAATTGGACGGACATAAAAATATCCATAAGTTCTTTCATTAGCGACTTGGAGTGTGCATCTGCGGATTACATTAAGTTGACAAAAACAAAAGTCAGTGGTTGGTGTAAGTTTTAATTGCCTTCAAGAATCGTTGGCAGGCTTAATTAAAATATTACTTTAGAGACAAAGAGAAATGCCGAAAAGATTAGCGGTTTGTGGGAGACGCGTTCCTGGTAAGGTCATAGCGTTTGCCGCTAGCTTGTTTCAGTTACTGATTTTCGCAACCGTTTTCAGATCGGCTCATTAAAAATGTTATAAAATGAAGACACGGGATAAAAATGAATTACTTACATTGTAACCTCACTTTATTATCATTTTGATTGAATCGTTTTTGTTTTCAAATGTCTTTATTTTAATAAATAATTACAGTGGTAGTCTTAGGTCTAGTGTGCATTATTCGTAGGTCTAAATCAGCGAGAATCAAGAGAGTTTATGAGGCTACACACCTATTATAACTATTTGCATTATAAAATTCTTCTTCTTCTTCTTCTCGAGTCAATGACAATTAAACTTTCTGCGCTCAAAAAGTGGCAACATCAATGGCCTCTCTCTATCTCCAATCATAAAATAAAATAACATGTTACTTACGTTGTTCATTTACATAGCATACCAAACGTCATCATTTTTATTGAACAATGATTATAATGCCACTTTAGCTCACTGATTCTCAGAGCTATTTCCGTTACCTTAGTTTTTTTACGTATCTCCTCATTTCTGATTCGATCCCGTAGAGAAGAGAAGAGATCTCGCTGGTTGCGTGATTTTTAGCTTATTCATAAGGCCTACTGTTAGATACCATGCTTCGGATCCATATGTCATCACTTGTAAAACATACTGGTTGAAAACTTTCGTCTTCAGACACTGAGGCAATTGAGATGAGAAGACAAATGATGAATTTCCCGAACGCTGCCCAGTCGACGCGGAAGAGGCCTATGTTCAGCAGTGGACGTCCTTTGGCTGATTATGATGATATTAAAATGCAGTTTTAACGACTTGTGAGGTATGATTGTCCTGCTGTGTCTCTGAGATGTAATTGACTATGTAGTAGACCCTGCTGAGGTGAGTTTGTTTGGACATCCAATTTTCTCATCAAGCTATTAATTTAAAAATAATCACTTGACTCTTTAACTACCACGCCCATTTATATAAACAAAATATAAATCATATTAGTATAGGACCTTTCAGTACCTCTCTATATATAAAATGAATCGTTTTTCCCTTGGTAACGAATCACGCGTGAAAGGCTGCACCGATTTCGCTAATTCTTTTTTTGTGTGTTTGTTGTGGTCAGGAGAAGGTTCTTATTGAAGAAATAATCTAGAAAATTTGACAGGTTGACCGATTTTCATGATTTTTACTTTGTTAGATTAGTCTTCGTCCGGAAAAAGATAATACCTATATAAATAGGGGGTTAGGGTAGGACATGGCTGGGGGCGAAACAAAGTTCGCTGGGTTCCCTAGTTTTTTATAAGCAATAGTTTGTGGTAGGTACTTTTGATCTTTCCTGTTTGTTGAACGACTTTACCGTAGCGGGAGTTTGTCATTGCTACGAAGCGGGAAAAATGTTTAGGCTGCAAATTCCGCCATTGCTCAGAATTTAAAGTTTACGTGTCCTGAATATTTCATTGTAAATTGTAATATTCCTTATTTACTTTATTTTTAAGCCAAAAACGGCCCCGGGAGAACATTACGCTTGTAAAACCTTAAAACATGAAATTAATTTGCTTTGTTTAATTAATAATCTGGTTTAAACACCAAGGTGCTTAAAGTTAAGTTTGACTTTAATTTAACATAAAGGCTTAACTTATGAACCGTTTTCAAATACACAATTTTATCTTACAAATGTAATTAGTGCTGTCAAAATAACGTCGGTTCGTAACACGTATGCTATGCGGAGCTATAGAAATAAGAAAACATCCAAATTTCAACAGAGAAGATGGTTGGAAAATTCCACCAGCATGGGTTCCAGTGGTTATGAGGACCCAAGTTAGACCACTAACTGCAAGATCACAAGACATAGTTGTCTCTTTCTGTGTGTATAGGAACGGTAAATAATATATTTGAGAAATGGGAGTGTAATTTTTCACAACCCTGTAAATGACAAATAATATCTTAGTCCACCCGTGACCACGAACGCTGTCAAGTGTTCAAAACGTCGGGAAAAATATTAATAAATTTGCAAAAATTAAATCCGTAAAAAAGTGTTTTTTCGATGAGTAATATTCGCGTAAACTTCAGAAACAAGTTTATTTTTTAATTTAAATATTGGTTGAAGTTAAAGCCTTTTTGGTTTTTTAAACCCTTATTCTTTTATTCGCATCAACCTTACCCCGTGACCTCACTTTAATCTGCCCTTGAACTTTGCTATCCCAACGGCCGAAATTTTGCATTAACCCAAGGTTATTTTACCTAACTCGATAGGTTTCATATTGTAATCCTTAATGGCATCGCGTAATTTTATTACGCTATATTGAAAAAGCTCTAAAAAGCGCTTACTATCTGGCATTTCTAATAAATCATCTAGATACGTTTGAAGATTTCGTGCCAATGATAGGGACCATAATTGCTTACTTTGGTCATAGAAGATATAATAGTACTACGTACTCGTTAGAACTCGTACTCTAAGACCCTTTACACACTGCGACTTTTAGCAGCGATGCAGTCGCGATACTAACGCGCGTTAGCATCGATGCAGTTGCAAAATTTCGACCTTTACACACTGCGCTACTTTTAGCATCGATGCCGTCGCAATGCTTAGTATCGATACAGTCGCAATGCAGAAGCTAAAAATTAATCTGTTCATTGCGTGAGTCGTGATGCTGAAGAGCGTTTTCGACACGCCACTGCATAGATACTAAAATTCACAGTGTTTAAGGGGTCCAAGGCGGTTAAATGAAAAGCATATCTTCGCAACAAAGCAATAAAGTGCAATTCAGTTCGAACGACTTTCATTCAAGGTTGTTTCATCTGCCGAGAATGCGTGTCTCTATCTCACACGTAACGCCATCCCTGTTTGTGGCCTTGACTATCAGAGGGTTGTAATCATCTTGTGTCGTAATTAATTTTACTTGCCAAAACATTGATAAACTTAACTTGTATACTATTTATGGATATGACAAAACATTGCACGAAAAAATATTAAGTAGGTATAAATTCGTTTAATTTAGCTAGGTAGTTTCCATGGAAACGTATTGACGAGTGCGTGTGGCGCGGTCCGCGAGCGGCACCCTAGCTGTTGTTTTCAATTGGAGCACCGCATCGCTCGTGCGTACCTAAACATAGGGGTGACCACACAGATAGCGATCTCTACAAGTTACCTAATAACACTGCCAGCATGATATTGTTTTAATCAAAAGAGGGATTACGCCTTCCTATAAATTTTGTCTCGATTGTAATTCACGTCGACAACTAAGATTTATTTTTGCGCTGGTATTTTTTGCGTTTTATGAAAGTTAGGGATAAAGATAAACTGAGAATCAAACGCTGCTTATTTCAAGAGTAAGGAATCATGCAATGGAATTGTTTTACTCTGGTTCTTACTTATCTCACCTTTTATCATCAAAGCTCCCATAAATTCTTACTCCACCGCACTAATGTACGTCAACAGTACTAATATATTTTCCTCTCATTTATTTTTTGCACGCCGTATGTTTCGCCGCCACCTTACTTTTGGTCATGTCACAAATTACTGTACTACATACCTTTGAATCAAGCTTCAGAGTCCCAGTATACACAGAACTCTTAACTAAAGAAATAACTATGCAACCATAGTTCAGGGTAAGGAAGATGTGTGAGGCTTGATTTATAAAGACGTATACAAGGAAAATAGAAGACCCGTATCTTAACCGTAAACATGTTTAGTTGTTTGGATTTTCGGAAACGGTGAAAACAAGAACATAAAGATAATCACAAAACGAGCCTATAGCATTGCCAAAGTACGAACAAAATGGCAAAATTCACGCATGTGAGTAAGATTTATTTATAGGTGGATGTAGCTGACTATTAATTTTGTAATGTAGGAAATTAACTTGTTATTTATATACCAGTTACTGGATTAACTTAAACTTGTTTTCAATTCTTCCTCCTCGCATTGTGTTCCTCATTGCAGAGAATCGTGACACCCCTTTTTGAATTTGCTTTCGATGATGGTCTTCCATTTATTCCTGCTCTTGGCGTCTTGAAGAGCGGATTCGAGATCAGCATCAACCGCAGTGCGAATCTGGTCAGACCATCTAATTGGGCTGCATCTTCTTGGTCTTTTGCTATCTATCTATGCTATTAATAAATAAACTAAAAAAAAAACTTTTAAAAAAGTAAAAACTGACTTCAAAACCAAAATGCACTAAAAAGTCTTAAATAAACCCTTCATCATTGAAAGGAAGGAAATCCGTTTTAGGCAAACAATTTCTTTTTGGAGTCGGTGCTGTGATAGTTGATGCTTGATTGTCAAAGTGATGGCACCGACTCCAAAAAGAAATTGTTTGCCTAAAACGGATTCCTGTCCTTTCAAAGATGCTGTTGTCAACCTAAGTTATTTATTATAAACTTTAGGCACAAACAAATGGTACATATGGAGGATTTAATGCTAAAAGCATTCTTTACCTGTCAATCATATATATTTCGGATAAGTTACAATATTTTGTTTTGAAAAATGGCAATCGTAAATAATAATGTTATGGAAATTGCGTTGTAATTTCGTTCCAGTGCAGTGTCGTCCTCAAAGAAGGCTCAGTAATTAATTACATTGAACCGCCACGTGGCTGTCTTCACGGATGTCCTTATAAATTTAGTTTGAAACAACGATGTACATTGTGAATGATGTTTCTGTGAATTTGTGCTAAGCAAGTGCGTATGTTATTAAATCGTTTGCACGTGATCAAGTTTCATATTTAGTGCGTTTTAAAATTTATGCTGCTAATGAAATGAGACTAGTTTTATTTATAATTATGTTAAAAAAATGCGGTACAGCAATCGAGTTAAAACTACCAACTCCAGGTAGCCTGTTCGTAGCTTACTAGCTACGGCGTAGTATTTCGTAGATAAGCGCTAGCTACGCGCTAAGGTGCGAGTTTTCTCATTAGTTTTGTATTTTTTTTTTTAATGTTGTGAAGAGGTTTTTTGTATAAAATTTGCTCAGATTATAAAGTATTTTTTTTTAGAATAAGCATTACTCATATTATCATCCCTGAGTTGGATGTCACTGATCAAAACAACACCCAGTATGTGTAATATAATATATTATTACTTACATAATTTGTCTTAATTTATTATGCACGGAAGGAGTATTATCCCTTCCTATAAGCTCATTATTTCTTTTCCCAAAGGTTGTTTGGAAGAGATCGCTTATAGCGATAAGACTGCCTAAATTGTTTATTTTTCTTGAAATAAATTTGTTATTTACCTTTCTGGTGTGCAATAAAGAGTTATCTTATCTTACCTTATTAGTTTAGGTTGATGGAGGTACTTTAAAGACTTATTCAACGTTACTCTTAATAACAAACCAAATGCCAACCTAAACTTTTGTTACGTGTAGAGGGCAGGTTAGTTTATTTTATAATCCATTTCCATAGTTTACAAAACGTGAATAACGAAAACAACAGAGCTGCAGGTACACTACTGAATCCAGAACAGGTGGATTTATTGTCAGATTTTGTCGTTACTAAATTATAAAAAACCGGCCATGTGCGAGTCGGACTCGCGCACTGAGGTTTCCATGCCAACTTTAACTGAATTAGGAAATCCTCTTACTTAGTCAAATACCATAATATTTTGTTGACGGCAAGATCAAATTTATATTTTTTTTTTCAAAATTTACACTCGCTAAGTTTAGAAGTTTAGAAGTTAGATGGTGGGGGGGGATGCCCATTTTACCACTTTAGAAGCATCTGGCAATGAAACGTTAGACTTTAAAGGAAAATGGTTATAGAAACCTCGATGGCATTTTAAAAGACCTATCCATAGTCACCCCACACGCATAGGTTTGACTAAACAATGTTTTTTTGGTTTGTGTTTCATGTATGGGAGTCCCTCCTTTAATGTCTTTTTTTATTTTTTTGTATGAGAATAGAAAAGCGGTAAACAGGATACATCTTTCTACCAAATTTCAACAGTGTGATGCTTATAGTTAAAGAATAAAATGGCTGTAACATACGGACGGACAGACAGACAGACTTGACGAAACTTTAAGGGTTCCGTTTTTTGCCATTCCACTACGGAACCCTAAAAACAGATGATTGAGATAGGTAAATTATATGTTAATACCCAAAATAATCTAAAGACCTATGAGGCATTATTTTACAAAAGAAACGTTAAAGTTATTCCTTATTTCCGTTATCCCTAACATGTCTATAAAAGTACGACTATGGATGAAATACAACCAATTACGCGCTATCATCGAACGCGAGTCTACAGAAAGGGAAAGCGCTACATTACGAGCGAAAATGAACTATTTCTATTCCGGCCGATCGCACCCGTCGCGATATCCGACGAATAAACTCGGCTATCTCTATACGGAACGCCATATTGTGTCAAATCGTTTTCACGGGTCCTTGGAAAATTGGAAAGATGAAACGTCTCGGAGATTATTTCTATCCACATAGTTCGGCCAGATGTTGAACTTACAGATTGACTAGGTTTGATTGAATTTAAGTTAGCTTAGTACGTTTAGCAGACAAGCATTTCTGAAATTGAGATTAGTGCAAACTTAATAACGAGACATGAAAATAATGAGCAATAATTTAAGACACTTGAAACATAAGAATTGAATAAGTAACCGTCTTAAAAGTTAGTTTAAAAGTGAAATGCATAAGCAAGAAACTTTAAGAACCCTTACACAATGCGACTTTTGGTATCGATGCAGTCACGCGTTAGTATCGATGCAGAAGCACGACTGTATCGATGATAGCGCGCGTTAGTATCGATGCAGTCGCCAATACACAATCATAATTAGTCAATGTCTAGCTTCTGCATCGCGGCTGCATCGATGCTAAAAGTAGCGCAACTGCGTTAAGGTTATCTAACATTTTGCGACTGCATCACTGTTTAAAGTCGCAGTGTGCAAAGGGAGTTTCTTAGACCTGAATTATGTAGTATTAAGACTGAACGTTCCTTGTTGGGAAACAAAAATATCCCGGCAAAACGGGATACATGAGATATCCACTCACGGGGGCCAATTAAACATTAATTACCTAAACCTTCTGTAATTAGGATTACTTTGCTTAAAAATAGTGAGGGTCTAGATTCCTGAGATAAATCAGGGATGGTAAGCTCGAAATCTATTGTCCCTTGGCCGTTAATTGGCTGAATCTGGGACCCTAGGCTGACCCAAGCGGGTATTAGGCAACTAAAATAGAAACTGGTTACGTAATGTTTATTTATGTATATACATATATAGGTATACTCTTGCTGAAGTTAATGAATAGGTATAGGCCAGTAATATCGTATCAAAAAATACTTTCAAAAGCAGCGGATTCTACTCTTCATCTACATTTAGTACTAGATTTAAAATGTTTTTACATTCACAGTGTTATTTTTAGATTTTATATAAGATAAAATAAGAAACCAGAAATTGCGCATGGGCAGGATACAAACCTGCATCTTCATTCATTTACTATAATTAGAATATTGAAACAGAGACGATTATTTTATAATAAGAATATTGAGACATCATAAGAGTTAAAAATCATTATTGATGTAAAAAATTCCATCGACAAAGTCACTGTCATTCTTACGTTATGGAATTCACGCACGCTTCCCTCGCAAGGTCCAGCGTAGCTTATTTTTGGGGAACACTAAGTGTATTGTGTAGTATTAGGGAATACCAATCTTTTTGTAGGTATCAAAGCATAAATTTAGGTTATTTAAGTGTTTAAGTATATTTGTTTATCATAATCGTTTCATTGTGCAACATAAGTGGCTGTTAGCAGAAGAACTTACATTATTTTTACTTTACACTACTTTTACATTACATTTTAATACTAATTTTACTAGCTGACGTAGGAAACCTCAACGTAGAAATACTGAGAAGTGTTTTCCTAAAATAAACGCTAGTATGGCAGGTAACGTAAATATTTCTGCAAATACAAAATATTGAAGTAAAAAAGGCAAACATTAAAAGTT
This sequence comes from Pyrausta purpuralis, assembly GCA_963924145.1. Taxonomy (NCBI): domain Eukaryota; kingdom Metazoa; phylum Arthropoda; class Insecta; order Lepidoptera; family Crambidae; genus Pyrausta; species Pyrausta purpuralis. Next base: position 6,047,703 of record OZ001650.1, read on the forward strand.
TAGTGACTTTCCTTGATTAATTATTTTATTGAACTGCAAGGACTATAAGGTAACGCACTATTTTAATACACTATCAAACTGATTCAATCATAAATAAAACTAATATCTCCATCGTCCGCATAGTTATTCAATAATGTGTTATTATTAATATATATATTACAATAATTATTTAAATGAGTTTCAATGTGTTAGTTACTTCCACATTTTGTTAATTTCCATGATGAAATAATAAGATTACTTGCTCATTTTACCAAACAAGTAAAATTTACACACGTTAAATAAGTTTCTTAATTCAAATCCGTCGTTAACAAACCAGTAACGGTGAAAATGTCTGAGGGAAATTTAGATCGTTCCAGTTTCACCAAAAAATTCATTTAAATCTCCGGCTCAGTGGTTTCGAGTCAGGAATTTGTGGAATCCATCAATTTATACGATTTTCTTTAGCGAAGAAATTCCCGCGCGCCGATAAATTAGACAGCCCTGATTTATTCGAGTTCTTAATGCGGGGCTGACTGTACAAAGATATACGCGTAAGTAGTCTTTAGGGCTTGGTAATGAGAGTGGCATTGCGGTAGCATTCCGAATGTGTGTAAATAAATTGGCGTAGTAACATTTCTAGAACTGTAGGAGGTGTTAATTGTGAGCCCTTGAAGCGATCAGAGGTTACGTTTGATTTATTTATGTACCAACCTACGTCTTGTTTTCTCATTTTACACTGAAGCTATTTTGGAGTGCTTAGTTTCGGAACATTGGCCCACGATTTAACAAACAACGCTAAAACATCTAGGATATAAAAACCGACTTCGAAAACCAAAAAGTACTATGAAGTCTTAAATAAACTCTTGTCCCCTTAAAGGAAAGGATCCATTAAGAAAGATTTCGTTTTGAAGTCTGTGCATTTTGTTTATGAAAACTATTTTTCCTTTTTTAAATTTTATTATTCATTTTAGTAAATACCTATACAGGAGGGAAGGGGTGAGGGGGTGGTTGCACCTTATGACTCTGTTCTTTAAGTAACTTCAAATTACCTTTCATAAATTCTGTCATTATAATCACTGAACTCTTAAGCGTTGAGGAGTTCCACCATCAGCTCAGCTCCACACGATGTTGACCATCAGACGTAACAACCTGTCAACATTAAGATTTTCGTACAAGTACACTACACTTGCCTTTAAAATTTTGGGGTTCCCGAGTGAGGAGTGTTGGTCGGTGACGGAATCTAGTGAGCAAAGTGTCATAGTTCTGAATACATTTTTTCCAAGCACGGTCTTGCTATGCTACGGTGTACTGGGCAAACATTTATTTTCTGATAAAATAAATAATTAGATAAATATTGGACACCAATCACATAAATTGCTCTGATCCCAAAGTAAGTAGCTAATGCACTTGTGTTATGAAAATCAGACACAACGGTGGTACTACAGCACCCAGACCCGAGACAATATAGAAAATTTTCATTTCTACATTCACCCGACCAGGAATCGAACCCCGGACCTCGGAGCGGCGACGCCTTGAAACTAGCGTGCTTAGCCACTTCACCACGGAGGTCGTTATGAAATCTACATTTAACCTAGTACTTACCAGCAGATAAACGGTTGGCAAAACAGAATACGCTCTAAATATTCATGTACAGTCAACAGCAAAAGTCGATGATCAAAATCAGATTTTCAATACTAATGAACGAAGTTGGTGTCAGAACAATGTGACATATCAGTGATTCAAAAGAATGTGATTGTAAATCACACCAAACATGAACTACTGTACAGCTGCCATATATTAGTGATCAGTTTAGACTCCCAAATTCATAAACTTAATTCGCGTCAGAACTAAGAAGTGTTTTTTTTTTCAAAACTAGTGAACACCTAAAATCAAAAATTAAATAATCATGATGCAAATAATTCATCCAAACTCATTATATAAATATCCCAGTAATTTAATTTATGAAGATTTTCGAAAAAAAAAGATGAATTGATATTTGCCGAATTTCGTCCCATTGAACCCCGGAGGAAACATATATTCATAAAAAAACATATAATTGAAAAACTTGTAATTATGTCAAATATTTAAAAGTAGATTATGCAATATATAATCATAATTCGATAAATATTGTAATCTTTGTATTTTGTGAACTTGTGTCAATGTTCAAAACTAGCTGATGCGATACAAAACCATAACTCAATGAATGTATTATATTTGTAAATTACAGCTATTGAGTGAAATATACTAATAAATTTAACAGCAAATAGTAATTCAATTATAGGTTTAATCTAGACTAGTAGTCTACTAAAAGAGAAATTTAAACCTGTCAGTTTAGTCAAACTGACAGGTTTAAATTAAAAGTGTCTTCACTTTTATACAGTCATGAAATGTTAGGAGATATTCCAATAAAGAAGTAATGAATTCTTGCTTACCGTGTCACCTACTCTTCTAATGATATGACTTACACTCAACCCGTCCTCATGCAATAATTATATGTCGTTCATGCTCTGTTATATGGTGCGCCATATTTTAAATCTATTATTTCTTGGTAATAATATCAATGAAATAGATAACAGACGCGCTTAACGCTAACAGTGTGACAAAAGCGCAACCAGTCAACATAAAAAAAAACCGGCCAAGTGCGAGTCGGACTCGCACACTGAGGGTTCCGTGCCAACTTTAACTGAATTAGGGAATCTACTTACTTCCACTTCGTAAAATACCACAATATTTTGTTTACAGCAAATATAACTTTGTTTTTCATAGTGTTTGTATGAACTACAAAGTTATGTTTGCTGTTGTTGAAAATCTGCTGTATCTCAAAAACTTCTTGTTCGATTCCGTCCAAACCAATTTTCGTTGAAAGTGTTTTCGTTGAAAATAATATGTATAATATTTTTTCCAAAATTGACACTCGATTAGTTTAGAAGTTAGATGGGAGGGACGCCCACTTTGGAAGTGTATATCTTGCAAACGTTAGACTTTTAGAGATAATGGTTTGAAAACGTCTATGTCATTTTAAAAGGCCTACCTATAGACACCCTACACGCATAATCATCATCATCATCATAATCAGCCAAAGGACGTCCACTGCTGAACATAGGCCTCCCCCACGGCTTTCCACAGCGACCGATCACTAGCGGTCTGCATCCAGTTTGATCCTGTGATCTTTTTAAGGTCGTCTGTCCATCTTGTTGGTGGACGTCCTACGCTGCGTCTTTGGTCGAAGGGTCTCCAATCTAGAACTTTCCTGCCCCAACGGCCATCAGTTCTTCGCGCTATGTGCCCTGCCCACTGCCACTTATAGGGTTATTTATTGCTTATTAGGTAATACACGCATAGGGTTGACAAAAAATTTATTTTTGGTTTTAGTTGCACGTCATTTAAGGGGGGACTCCTAGCCCCCCCCCCCCCCCTTGGATGACATTATTTTTTATTTTTTGTTGTATGAGAATCGTAAAACAGTTAACAGGATACATTTTCCTTCCAAATTTTAACAGTGTGATGCTTATGGTTACAGAATAAAATGGCTGTGACTTACGGACAGACAGACAGACAGACAGACAGACTTGACGAAACTATAAGGGTTACGTTTTTTACCATTCGGCTACGGAACCCTAAACTTGACACTTAAAATATGTATCTACCTTCAGGTATCAAATATATTGAGGCCGTCTTAGCCTATCGATTTTTTTTTAATTTATCATTGTAATGAAGTTTTTAATTATTTATACATTTAAAATTGAACATAATGAAATTTCAATAAAAAATACAAATAAAAAAATATATTTTATAATATTTTCATTCAATAGCTGTTATTTACAAATATAATACATTCATTGAGTTATGATTTTGGTTCGCATCAGCTAGTGTTGAACATTGACACAAGTTAACAAAATACAAAGATTACAATATTTATCAAATTATGATCCTGTATTGCATAATCTACTTTTGAACATTTGATATACGTACAAGTTTTTCAATTATATGTTTTTCATGAATATATGCGTCCTCCGGGGTTCAATGGGACGAAATTCGGCAAATATCAATTCATCTGTTTTTTTCGAAAAACTTCATAAATTAAATTGCTGGGATATTTATATTATGAGTTTGGATGAATTATTTGCATCATGCTTATTTAATTTTTGATTTTAGGTGTTCACTAGTTTTGAAAACAGAAAACACTTCTTTGTTCTGACGCGAATTAAGTTTATGAATTTTGAAGTCTAAACTGATCACTAATATATGGCAGCTGTACTAGTAGTTAATGTTTGGTGTGATTTACAATTACATTCTTCTGAATCACTGATACGTTACCTTGTTCTGACACCAACTTCGTTCATTAGTATTGAATGTCTGATTTTGATCATCGACTCTTGCTGTTGACTGTACCGAGGTTAGTCGTAAATAAGTTTTTCGATTACGCACCCGGTTGGGTGTAAAACGTGTACGTCATAACTGCACTGATGAGGGCCGGCCTGAATCAGTACACCGCCGTAAAAATTATATTATCTCATGAGTACATATGTTACAGACTGTGTTAAATGAGGTATTTTATCACAAGGCCCGAGGACGCACAATAGCTCACTACTTACAGATGAAAAAAAAAAATGTTCACGGGCGGGACTCGAACCGGCAACTTCTGGCGAACCCGGAATTCACACATACATACGTATTAAAATTTCGGGTTAATGGATCCGTCATTACGCGTGACGTACTTTATCCTTTCCTTTGGATATTCCCACACATCGCCATCTAGTCCCAAAGTAAGCTACTCAAAGCTTGTGTTATGGGTGCCAGACAACGGATATAATACTTAAATAATTTTTGTTTGTATATACATACATGATATACATAGAAAACACCCAGAACAATACAAAAAGACATATTCATGCACTCAAATGTTTGTATTGTGCGGGGATCGAACCCGCAACCCGCTACGTAGTAGGCGATTTCTCGACCACTACACCAGACGGGTCGTCAAAATAGTGGGGCAAGTAATTATTTATTACAGAATAAATCAACTTGAAAATTGATAACGCTTCGTTATCCAATGGTTTATGACGTTTTTATCACTAACAGTGTCGTATTTTATATTCGTAATGATGAAAAAAGGAAATAAAAAACAACAGGACGGTAGCTCAATCGAAAATGCGTTTAGCCAGAAGTGGCAGGTTTGACTCCCGCCGCGCGAATGTTTTGGTTTCTTATTTCATATTTAAGAATATAAAATATAACACAGGAAGTACTAAATATATTATAATCTATAAACTACTTACAACAAAGTAAATATTTAGCATCTTCTCATGTATCATACTGCGTTGACCATTCAAAATAAACTTTAAAAAAAGTATAAACCGACTTCAAAACCAAAATGCACTAAAAAGTCTTAAATAAACTCTTAAACTCTTAAGGAGTTCCACCATCAGCTAAGCCCCACAAGATGTTGACTATCAGACGTAACAACACGTCAACATAAAGATTCTAGTAAAGAAACACTATACGTGCCTTTAAAATTTGAGGGTTTCCCTCGATTACACCAAGATCCCATCATCAGATCCCAAAATGAAAAAAATGGGACCAACTAGAAGGTACACCCTCTAAGTAAGTGAAAAAATTTTTCGATTCGGTCGACAAACGACTGAGATATGAGGTAACAAACATACAAAGAAAAAAAAACATACAGTCGAATTGATAACCTCCTCCTTTTTTGAAGTCGGTGATGAAGTCGGTTAAAAATATTGCCATATGCCAGTTGCATATATGTCGCTCTCACGCTACAAATTTAAGTATGAATGGTCTAAGTTCCATAAAGAACTGGGAGATTTTGTATTTCTTACGAGGGTCAAACTGAAAGTTCTTAGAACTGGCCACTTATAAACAATATAATAAAAAAAATATTCTAAAATTTGAAAATAGAACTCTTTGCCAATATTACTGAGTATATATTTCATTCATTTGTCATTTGTTTTACGATTTGGCGGCAAATTGAAAATTGACTGTGTCACGTCAACATGAATTTAACACGAGAAAATTTTCGTGCAATGATTTTTTATGACTTTCGATGTCATTTAAGTCAACAAGAAAGTTATGATAGACTACGATTGGCCTTTCACGATGAAGCCCCATCTCGTGCGACTGTTTACAACTGGTTTAATGAGTTTAAACGTGGTCGCACTAATCTCACTGATGATGTACGTGAGGGACGGCCTTCTACGGCGACGACTGAAAATAACATCTGTGTTGTGCGGCGTATGATAGAGACTGACAAAAGAGTGACCTATCAGCAGATTCGGACAAGCTTAGGCATCGGTATGAGTCAAGTGCACAAAATCCTCCACGAACATTTAGCGGTCAGGAAGCTTTGCGCCCGGTGGATACCTCATAATTTGACTAAGGCTCAAAAACTCCATCGTGTGGATTGGTGCCGTAAAATGATTGAAAGATTTAACGGAGGTGACTCAAATGCTGTGTTCGACATACTAACAGGTGACGAAAGCTGGATTTACTGTTATGATCCTGAAACCAAAAGACAATCTGCTCAGTGGGTGTTTTTCGAGGAGTTGCCAACTAAAGTGAAGAGAGATCGAAGTGCGGGAAAACAAATGGTGGCCTCGTTCTTTGGAAGGATAGGTCATTTCGCAACAATTGTGTTAGAGGATCAAAAAACAGTTTCTGCAGAATGGTACACTACCAATTGTTTGCCACTTGTCTTGGAAAAAGTTCGAGAGAAACGACCTCGCAGTAGGATCCTCCTTCACCACGACAACGCCTCGTCGCACACCGCCAAGCGAACGATCGACTATTTGGCGACATCAAACGTTGAATTACTAGGTCACCCGCCGTATAGCCCCGACCTCGCGCCTTGTGATTTTTATTTATTTCCAAAATTTAAAGAAAAACTTAAAGGAAAGCGGTTTATGAATGCTGAAGAAGCGGTGGCTGCGTATCGCGATGCCATTGAAGAGACCCCTAAGGACAAGTGGGCAAAGTGCTTTTCCCAGTGGTTCCATCGCATGCAGCGGTGAATTGACGTCAATGGACAATATTTTGAAAAGATATAATAAAACTAATAACTGGCTAATGTAATCAGTTTTTGATTTTCTAAGAACTTTCAGTTTGACCCTCGTAATAATAGATATAAATTATGATTAATAATATTGGAAAAGTAAAACTTAGTTGACATTATTCATAATTTTATTTATTTTTACAGTATTTTTTACAAAACAGTTTTTTGTAGGACTTAGACAATACACTATTACTCAAATAAAAATTTGAATTTTATTTTGAATTGTCTAAGTCCTAGTAAGAACTATTTTGTATTTCTTAATAATCAGTATAAATTATGATTACTAATATTGCAGAAGTAAAACTAAGTTGACATTATCCATAATGGTAATTTTTCACAGCATTTTAATTTTATTTATTTTTACAGCATTTTTGACAACGCCCTATATATTTTTTTGCCCGTACCACGTATACTACACGAGCCAATTTTCCTCACTTATTTGTCGCAGGCTCCGCGATGTATGGACAGAAGCCGTTTAACCTCTAGAATGGGAGTACGTGACGTCTCCTTTCTGACACGTAGCAATTTATAGCTGAACGTGGCTCCAAAACACGGGACGGTTTCCAGCTGTGAGACTCTGCCTTGTTAGGAGGTGGTCTGATGGTGAGCGATTTGCGAGGAGTTTAGTTAATAAGTTTATTAAAATGTATTAAAAAAAGATAGAAAGTTTGATACATTATAAATAACTCCTTAATTAAATATATACAATCTACCCTAGAATAGAGCAAGTAAACTTTGGTGTTAATCTATACTAATATTATAAAGCTGAAGAGTTTGTTTGTTTGTTTGTTTGTTTGTTTGAACGCGCTAATCTCAAAAACTACTGGCCCGATTTGAAAAATTATTTTTACGTTGGATAGTCCATTTATCGAGGAAGGCTTTAGGCTATATAACATAAAGATACGACTCATAATACTACAGCAGAAATGAAAAATGTTGCGAAAACGGGAGAAAGATATTCCTTTTGAGAGCTTCCGCTGCATACGCTGCGGAAACCGCTTAAGTTACACAAAAATCATGTATGACAGGATTGTTCAGCATTAAGAGTTCTATAATAAAGTCCGCAACAGCATATATCTATCTTTTATGGTTGACTTACTACAACCTTTTTTATGTTAATAAATTTGTAAAAAAATAATGCATTATTTTTAGAGGTGTATTATACACACAGGTATTTATTCTTATCAAAATAAATACATTCATCATTACAAGCATTTCATTTAAAACCAAGTTGCCCTTTACATCATTTGATTTCAATAAATATCTTAGGAGCTATCACAGTTTTAACATAACTCCGCACCAAAATAATGTTCGAAGCTTAAGTACAACGTGCGCTTGCGCTAATATATTATAAAGCTGAAGAGTTTGTTTGTTTGAACGCGCTTATCTCAGGAACTGCTGGACCGATTTGAAAAAATATTGCTGTGTGTGGATAGCTTATTTATCGAGAAAGGCTTTAGGATATAAAACATGACGCTGCGACGGGAGGGAAGGGAGCAAACTCAAAACGCGCGGACGAAGTCGCGGGGGACCGCTAGTGATAATATAAAATAGGCTCGTACGTGTATTTTTTTATTACCACATCACATTGCAACTTTTAGCACCGCTGCAGTCGCGATGCAGCATCGATGCAGTCGCAAAATGACAACTTTTAGACCCCTTACACACTGCGACTTTTAGCATCCAACTTATAGACATCTTAATAGCTCGGATCCGCCCAACTGCTATAAATGCCGTCGCGTGTGTGCGTCTGTGTCTACGCTCGGAGGCGACATGAATAGTTGAAAAAATGAAAAAAAATAAAAAAATAGGGAGGCGAGGTAGCTAAATGGCGTAATTCAACGGCGCCGTCGAGACCTATCAAAATCGAAAGATAAAATAATTTCGAAAAGAAAAGCTCGTATGGTAAAAACCATTTTAGCGGTGGGTTTGGCGTGTACGGTTTTTCAAAAATGTAAAAAAAAACAGTTACTTGGGCATTCTCGAGCGCGTCAGATATACATACTACGTATGCCCCAAGTGCCTCTGATAACCACGGTATACTAATCTGCCGGTTTGCGTTGTGGGGGTAGGCATATAAAGTAGTCAAAAATGAAAAAAAAAAAAAAAAAACTCGAGCGCGTCAGATTTTCGGAAGGGGTGTTAAGTAGGCCCCAAGGAAGCTCCCTTTAAAAAAACTGATGATTTCGGCGTGACCATCAGTTACGATGAATTTTTGAAAATGCAAAAAAGAAAAGTTTTTTTGAAATACTCGAGCGCGTCAGGTTTTCATAGGGGAGGTTTACCTCGGTATCCTGAAAGCATATTTTCTTAATCTGACAAAAATGTTAGTGGGTTCTCTTAATCTGACCGGAAAGGTTTTTTGGTTTCTTTTTTTTTCCTTTCTTCTTTCTTTTTAATGATTCTTCACTTCGTTTTGCTTAAGGTACGTCCAAAATAGAATTTGAGGATCAACAGGCTATTGAATAATATACATACATGAAACTGTACATGTTAATAATACTTTTGTATACAAATACGCGTAACTTTTGCCGAGTCCACGAAAATTGTCGAGAAGCTTTAGAAAAAAAAATGAGATATAATAAAAGTAACATAATTTAATCATCGTTATTTCATATCATTTTTTTAACACCCTCAGTTTTTAAGATATACTCAAAAAACCGGGAGTTTGACTTTTTATGATGCTTCAAGTCAAAAAGTTTTAACTTTGGACAAAAATGTAAAAAGACCTTTTTTGTGTAAGAAAAATTTACCTTTTTTGTTTATTTAAACTTTTTTTTATGTAAAATGTATCGTTCGCGACTTTTACGCCGCAACGCGTTTTTCGGAAGACGAAATGGCTCCTCCACACTCCCGGTCATGCGGAAACCGGCAGATTTTGTATTTTTAGTGCGTTTTAGATTATATTCTTCAAAATAAAATAAAAAATAATCGCGCTCGAGAATGCCGGATTAACGTTTTTTTTTACAAGTTCGTGACCCTATAACTGGGCGGCGTCAAGGACTTATCGTCAGATTAGTTAAATTTAGTCTTAAAACACTAAAATCAACCCCCAATATCTTAATCTGACGCGCTCGAGTATTTCAGACTATCGATTTTTTTTTTTACTAATCTGATCGTCTATCCTAGGCGCGCGTCACTACATATAGAGCTAAATACTTTACGAGGTTGTTCTATTAGGTCCAAGGTATCTCTCATATCTTAAACTGCCACGCTCGAGTATTACCGAAAATTCCCCTATTCGCCTCCCTAACTAGAACGATAGCGTGCTTTGAAGTCTCTTTCTCGTTGATATATCGCTCGGTTAAATGCACTTTACAGGGTGTTTTAAACTGTATAGCCGAGCGTCTCGAGATGGTCTTTAAGTTTTGGTATAAATCAGTTATGTGCATAGTTTCGACGATTGATTTTAATGATTCATTCTTGAAGTGTTTGAATTTGACTGTGCTTTTGTTTGGTGTGCAATTAAGTATTCAAAAGAAGAAGATATGTAGCGAATTTTATAGATATTTACAACCGAAAAGACACTTACTTTTGAAAAGTATATTTTAGTTGTTCCACTCACATGGGATCACGCAGGTGGCAGCCAAAGAGTTTCTCATTTCGTATTTTTATAGTTTCGTAACTTTTCTATTTCTTTACACATATTTTTCCCGAAACTTTTTCCACTGTATAATAACGACTAAACATACTTACTAAAAAGTCATAAAGGGTCGTTTCCAGAAGGCACGTCTCTCATAATTTGGCAGAAAACCGGCGTGCGTGCTATAAACCGGCGGGCATAGCCGACGGAACACGGCTTCGCACTCTGCGCCGCGTAAATGCGCCTTTTGTTAACACGCCTAATGCCCCGGTTAGCTTTTAAACTGAGATAGATATAATGTAAGGTGGGGTTAGGTATAGGGTGTATAATGCGCCTTTTCAGTACGTTTATGCTAGTAAAAATTATGTCACCCCATGTCTCATGTCTATGTGTGAAAGGCATAGGGGAACATTTCATAGGGGTTTTCCTGTTGTTTTTTCCATGATAACTTTATTTAACAAAGATTTTTTTTTCGATCAAAATGCCCATTAAATTCTGAATCAGATTTCAGTAGGCACAACTTTGTGCCATTGGCTATATGGACCCAATAATGATAAACTTTAAATAAAAAATTGGGTGATCTAAGGATACCCATGAAAAACCATTGTTAAAACCGCTACAAACTTCCTAATAGCTGAATGAATTTTGCTTATCACGCCTACTTAGTCATAAAACTCAATTACGTAAACACACTATAATGTGACCCCCGGGCATACGTTGATGTTAACATAATCGGGATTGGGGAGGTCATTATATGTCCATTAATTTAATGCACGCCGCGTGTTTTTAGACGTTGTGACTCCACGTTGGGGTTAACTCTATTCAGGCTTTTGTATAAGTTCGAAATATTTAGTGCGATGCTTTAAAAGAGATAACATTTTCTTTTAAACTCTCTCCTTTTACACCAATTTTTCAATTGTTTGTAGTAAAGCGAAGTTGCTTATCTTTATTTGCTGTAAAGTGTTTCAACAAATTATAATATATCCTTTGGACATTCCCACACATCGCCATCTAGCCCCAAAGTAAGCTACTCAAATTGTGCTTAACTTGATATTTAAATATATTTGCTGATCTACTGACGTAATAGTTCTTTGACAATCATCATCATCATCATCATCATTGTCAGCCAATGAACGTCCACTGCTGAACATAGGCTTACCCTACAATTTTCCACAGTGACCGGTTGTGAGCGGTCTGCATCCAGTGTGATCCTGCGATCTTTACAAGGTCGTCTGTCCATCTTGTCGGTGGACGTCCTACACTGTGATTTTGGTCGAAAGGTCTCCAATCTAGAACTTTTCTGGCTCAACGGCCATCAGTTCGTTGCACTATGTGCCCTGCCCACTGCCACTTGAGCTTTCTTTGACAATGTACTCTCTTTTGCTTTGGTCAGCTTTTTTCTAAATAAAATTAAAATAGTATTGTTGGACAGTTATTTAACCAACCCATAGGCTTAATACATGTCCACATAACATGTATATGCATAGTCAGATTAACTTTGTTTTAAGCTCACAAAAGTAGGGGCGTTCTCCACGAGTCGTGTGGTTAGCTGCGACATTTTTATTATCCACCTCTATTACAGGGTTTCCACTAAACTTTGTTCTGCTGGTCGTATGGTGTAGCTTCTAAATGTGTTGTTTAAGTGCCGGAAAGTTTAGATTCGCTGCTAGTTTTACATTTTATTGGCCTTTAGGGTGCAAAGAAATATGTTATTAGACGGTAACGGAATATATTTGCTCTTTGGATTTTTACAACTATATTCAAACGTTAAACTTTATGCAATTTGAAATAAGGGCTTACATATAGCGGTCCTAAAATTTGAGCAAAAATATCACTTTGATATTACGCTGAAAATTCAAAATCCATTCAAGTTTCGCTAAAAAGATGTACTTAATCCAAACTTCTATTGACAGAGAGCAAACAAATTTACAGCAATTAATTCTCCCGATAAAAATACAGCAATCCGAAGCAGAGATTGAAAGAGGCAAGTTCGAAGGCAGTTGCTGCGTTATTTATTGTGCCAGTAACGACTTGTCGAGGAGTTTCACTAGAATCATTAACAAGTTTCCTTGCTCTTCCGAAAGGCGTAAGCTCCACTCGATCTGTTAACCCGGTCAGTGCTATTTGGATTTTGTCAGACCCGTAAACAATCGTTTTATACGTCTGTGGCAGATAACGGCTCGCGAGAGTTTTTGACAGCCGTCTAGTATTGAAAGTCGATACGAGAACGCTCTCTTTACAAGCCGTACCGACACAATTCAGAAGCGTATCATGGTATGGTATGTTCAAAAATTCAAAAGGTGGTATGATGAAGCAAGGAGCGGCATCTGACGCCACAAAAAATGATACTGATAGCATAATGGGCGATAGACGTCGACGTTATATCTAAATAACACACCTAAAAAACCGGCCAAGTGCGAGTCGGACTCGCGCACTGAGAGTTCCTTGCCAACTTTAACTGAATTTGGGAAGCCACTTACTTCCACTTAGTAAAATCTACAATATTTTGTTGACAGCAAATATAACTTTGTTTTTTATAGTGTTTGTATGAAGTACAAAGTTATGTTTGCGGTTGTTGAAAATGTGCTATATCTTAAAAACTTCTCGTTCACTTCCGTCCAAACCAATTTTCGTTGAAAGTATTTGTTAAGATCTACATCATATTTTTTTTCCAAAATTTACACTTAATTAGTTTAGAAGTTAGATGGGGGGGGGGGACGCCCATTTTACCACTTTGAAAGCGTCTAGCTATGAAACGTTAGACTTTAAAAGAAAATGGTTTTAGGAACCTCGGTGTCATTTTAAAAGCCCTATCCATAGACACGTATAGGTTTGACTATTTTTTTTTTTGGTTTTAGTTTCATGTATGGGAGCCCCCCCTTTAATGTCATATTTTTTTATTTTTTGTATGAGAATCTTAAAGCGGTTAACAGGATACATACTCCTATCAAATATCAACAGTGTGATGCTTATGGTTACAGAATAAACCGACCTCGCTATGACTTGAGATATATGACAGAAGAGAGATGGCACTGCCGTCGAAGTTACTTCGCGCTCTGTATTCAAGTTTGTTAAAAAATACGAAAAGTGCGTTTTAGTGGAAAAAAACTATTTAAACTGTAACTGTAATTAAAAACCACTAATCACGTAAATTAAAATTGATAATGATAAAGTTATAAGTGATCCTAAATTAATAGCAAACAGTTTTAATAACTACTTTATAAATAAAATAACACCTGAATCGCAGAACATCTCAAATATTATTTCTCACATTCCAACAAGATGCGATTCTATGTTTTTAGTTCCAAATACACCTTATGACATCTTGCAAATCATTATAAAACTCAAAAATACTAAAAGCGTTGGAACTGACGATATTTCCACACTAATATTTATATCAGTAAGTGGATCTATTTGTGGTAATTTGAGTTTTATTATTAATCAATGCATATCTGCTGGGAAATTCCCTGAGCGACTGAAAACGACACTAATTAAACCCCTCTATAAGAAAGATAATAAACTACTAATGCAGAATTATAGTCCAATTGCTCTTATTTAAGTAATATCTAAAATAATTGAAAAGTATTTATATAATAAATTGAATAATTCTGTACCTTCAGTGAAAAGTGATCTAAGTCAAAAACATTGATTTCTGGGAAATCGCATTTGAAGGTTAAAAAATTCCTACTTCGTGGCTATCAAAGATATTTTGGTGCTTTATTTTTTGGATAAAAGTTAATATTTGAAATAATCAGATAGTATGACAGTTTGAGATATACTGTTTATAGTTATTCTTTAATTAAATATTAAAATCAGTTAAATCACTAATCACAAAACTTAACATTCGTGTCAAGTGATTTAATTAAACTTGTATCATATTACACCGCAGCAAATTACCCTCATGCTAACAAGTGTAAAGTGATACATTTCATACTATTTCTGTGCATATATTTTTGTTTCTTCACTTTTCGAAAATGTTGCAAAACAAACATCACTAGTTACTGTATCAGGAATCATTATTTAAGTTTATTTAATGAAAATTCGTTGAAAAATTTACACTTAAATCAATATACACCAATTTCGTAGAAAAATAACTATGTGAAAACTGATCTAACTGACTTAATTAACGATATAAGTATCTTATGACTTATGTGTCTAGTGATGTAAGTCTGGATTGGAACTGACTAAGCTATAATTTGCAACTAAAACCAAATTGTTTGCTCCTAAAATTGCTAGAAATTGTTATTTTATTTAGAATTACATAATGTTACATATTAATGTTTAAAAAAATGCATTTATCATATCATATCTAAAGGAAAGTGTGTCTGAATTATTTGTGTATTTAAAATAAAAACCAAAAACTATTTCACATCATCTACTTTGTTGATTGAAATCTGGATCAGAGATATCAAGCCCTATTTGCATTTCGGCTAAGAAGGTTTATCGAAAAATGAAAACAACATTGAGATTTATAAAAACAAACATGTACTACTTCTTTGAAAATAAAATAAAACAATCAAAATTTAAAATTCAGCGAAACAATACAAAACTTTTAAACTTCTTATTAATTAATGTTAACTCGCTAGAAATAAAGGTAAAAGGTTTGCTTTTTTTTTAGCTTAGATAAATAAAATCACTGAAGAAAGTTATCTTTTCAATGAAAGAAGTAATATAGGTTTTTAAATAAATCAGAACGTTATTAATCCTACATCAGATTAGGCTATTACTCTTTCAATTGTAATCTATTCATCTTCATTTGATGCTTAATCGGGATCTATATCACGCAAATCTTCATTCGTCGTTAATTGATGGTAAAAGTCATGAACACTCGGATCTAGGTATTCTAAGAGAGTAAACAAATCTCTATTTTTTTCGTTTTGATATAGGGTTTGGTCCATTGTAACAATTTCATTGATTTTGTCTTCTTTATTTACTGGTTCATTTTTTTCTTCAGTCGTTCTTTCTGGTTTTCTCTTGTCATATTTTTTTTTGCGTCAACAGTATGTCTCTTGTTGTTCTTTAAATCATTTTCTTCAAGTGCTAATACATTTTCTTTTTCAATCAACAACTCGTTCATTTGTTCATGAGCTTGTTTATCAATGCTACCATGGTGATCCTTAGCCGAAATTTTGCCTTCATCTATTTGTTCACCTTTTTTCACATAATTCATATAGCATAATTCTATCCAACCGTGTTGTAGCTTGCTGAAAATTGAAATATAACTATTACAGGCCACACCCTGTATATTGAACCGGCCAGGATTTTGAACCCTAAACCTAAGTTTAAAGAAGCGCCGACATTCAATTACATATTCACATGCCTAACACCAACAAAACAAGAGAGGGAGAGGAATAGCAAATACAATATAATTTTAATCTCAATACGATCAATATCATCATTTTTGATATAGTTGTGTGTAAGAACACTAAACATGTTTCAAAACACGATACTTTTATTATGTCTACTTGTACTTGCTACATCTATGCGATATTCAAGATTTATAGATAATATGGAAATATTAAACCATATACCATGGCAATACGGGTAGCCTAAAGTATACAAGTATGTACTTGGGCTATAAACAGATACGAATAAAAGAACCAATTCAGTCCAACGGACGATTTTAAGTGCATGAAATACTGGAAATCAAACTGAAATGCGATATTTGCCGTTAAACAGATAAGGTTAAATGCAAGTCAAAATAAATAAAGCACTTTAACTTGAATATTTTTTTAATTTTATGTAACACCCACTGACCTTTGTCCTTGAACTCTTAGCTCCGGTGTAAAACATTTACTTCCCACTCGTTTATTCAATTTATACATATTCGATAGCGCAAACAAATGCAACGAACAAATAACATAGTAAATACTACTTTTATTAAAATGTGTGTCTACTTAACTACCTACATTATCTACGTACGTAATTGTGTGAGTTCCTATTAATACTAACAGATTTTGCGGCAACTCCGATAGATACAATAGGGAGATTACGATAAACCATTGCTTAAAACATATTTTTATATGTTCAATATGACAGAATACACACTAATAAATTACACACCCTCAAATTGAAGTTTGTGTAAATTGTTGTTATTTTAAATATAAAGCGTTAAATAGCAATGACATGTTTCGATAATTTCGTGTAAACTGCTATAACTTACATTTCGCGATATCTTTCGATCGGGAGCGGGACGCGACCGTTGCACTGATGTTCATGCGTGGCACTAACACTAAGTAGCTCTGAATGCGCGATGCGAAGCTGCCCTTTCGCTCACACGCTCGGAGTTCCATATTTGTATCTCAGTCGCTCAGTTTGGGGGAAAGATGCGCGAGAGACGTTTGGGCTGAGTTAAATCACTTTACACCAAAAATTTTACCTAAATGTCTGTAGTGAATTTAAAATATTTTTGATGTAAGTAACTTAAATCGTTTTACACGTGTATGATTATTTTGTGATTAATGGTGTAAGTCTAAATGGATCAATAGACACAAAATAAATATTTTATTGGGCTTGATCTTTAGTGCTTTAAATAAAGTTACTTCCTTTTTCACGAACCTCAAACACATTGTTTTTTTGTGTAAAATTATATAAGTCTTCTTGTATTATTAGGCACAAATTCAATCTGAACAATTTAAATCGTGTAAAGGGTATTAACATGAGTTATATCTGTTGTCACATTCAAATAACGTCTGAACACCCCGGTTCACTTTGTTTAAAGTAGACATGAATCAGTAATCACCAAAAAATACTCAAAATGAGTTCACAAAGTCTTACTTACATCACTTGGCACAAAATTATTTTCTTTATTAAGCGGCGCAGAAATATGCCGATTACATAGAAAGATAGAGAAAAAATCAGGGATTCAGAATAACTAATAAACTCGATTTCGATCTAAGTCAAGTTAGATCCCTTTTCACTGAAGGTACAGAATTATCTGGAAAATAATGGCATTATTTGTAACGAACAAAACGGATTCAGACAAAATAAAACAATTAATATGGCTATTTTCGACTTTTAAAAAAAAACATATTGCCTAATGTTGACAAGCGCAACCCAATCAGTGCAGTGTTCTGCGATATTACGCAAGCATTTGACTATATAAACCATGACATTCTATTAAAAAAGCTGCATGCTTATGGTGTTAGAGGAAACATCTTAGACCTAATAGGCTTATACATAAAAAACAGGAAACAGCTCACTTCAATTACTGGAATCGATCCACATAAAAAAGAAGAAACTGATTATTTATCTGAAGAACGCATAACCAAATATGGGGTACCACAGGGTAGTGTGCTGGGTCCTCTCCTTTTCCTCGTATATATAAATGATTTGCCGAAAGCACCCAATGACTCTTTTTGCAGATGATAGCACCGTGACAATAGCTTGTAAAAAATATGACAATTTTGAAAATGACATCAATAATTCCTGGACATCTATAATTCTATGGCTCGATAGTAACAATTTAAAAATAAATTTAAGCAAAACTCAAATCATGACATTTAGCCAAAGGCAAACCAATATTTCTGACATTAACGTAGCTTACAATGACATCAATATATCTGCAATTAACAGCACATGATTTTTAGGATTAATTATTGACCGAAAACTTGACTGGAAAGCTCATACAGAGAAGCTTATTAAAACGATTAGCTCGTCCTCCTACGCTTTGTTTAGGCTTAGGCAGATGATTAACTCGAATGCTCTACTCACAGCTTACCATGGTCTGGTAGCGTCTAATCTTAGATACGGTGTTATCTTTTGGGGAAACTCAACCAATAAGATAAAAGTTTTTAAAAAACAAAAACAATGCATCAGGACTATGTTTAATTTACAAAGAACGGACAGTTGCAAACCCTATTTAAAAAAAATTGAAATTCTCACACTTCCGTCTATGTATATGCTGGAGGTTTCTTTATTTATCAAATACAATCCACACCTATTTCAGCGGTTAGCGGATATTGTTACCCGTAACCGGCGGGATAAAAATCGTCTGAGCACGCCCTTTTTCAGAACAGCTCTTATGAGAAACAGTATATTCAGCATGGCGCCTAACATTTTTAACAAATTACCCTCATCTTTTAAAAAGCTAGACAACACATTATTTAAAAAAAAACTTAAAAAATTATTAACTGATAAATGCTATTATACTATTTCCGAATTTCTGAATGATCAAATTTTAAAATTTATTAAATAAATGAAGAAATCTCATAGAATAATTAAAATCTATACTAATATAATAAAGCTGAAGAGTTTGTTTGTTTGTTTGAACGCGCTAATCTCAAAAACTACTGGCCCGATTTGAAATTTTTTTTTGCGTTGGATAGTCCATTTATTGAGGAAGGCTTTCGGCTATATAACATAAAGATACGACTCATAAGACCACAGCAGAAATGAAAAATGTTGCGAAAACGGGAGAAAGATATTCCTTTTGAGAGCTTCCGCTGCATACGCTGCGGCAACCGCTTAAGTTACACAAAAATGATGTATGACAGGATTATTCAGCATTAAGAGTTCTATAATAAAGTCCGCGACAGCATATGTCTATCTTTTATGGTTGACTTACTACAACCTTTTTTATGTTAATAAATTTGTAAAAAAATAATGCATTATTTTTAGAGGTGTATCATACACACAGGTATTTATTCTTATCAAAATAAATACATTCATCATCACGACCATTTCATTTAGAACCAAGTTGCCCTTTATATAATTTGATTTCAATAAATATCTTAGGAGCTATCACAGTTTTAACATAACTCCGCACCAAAATAATGGTCGCAGCTTAAGTACAACGTGCGCTTGCGCTAATATATTATAAAGCTGAAGAGTTTGTTTGTTTGAACGCGCTTATCTCAGGAACTGCTGGACCGATTTAAAAAAATATTTCAGTGTTGAATAGCTTATTTATCGAAAAAGGCTTTAGGATATAAAACATGACGCTGCGACGGGAGGGGAGGGAGCAAACTCAAAACGCGCGGACAAAGTCGCGGGGGACCGCTAGTTTAGTATATTACTGAATGAAATAAGTTTACATCGTTGATAATTATTCTAAAATTTTACATAAATCTTAATGAAAATCGATATTGTTGACATTGTATGAACTTATAATAATTCTAAAATCTGACATTAATCTTTATGAAAATCCTTATTGCTGACATTGTATGAACTTATAATAATTTTAAAATTTGACATTAATCTTTATAAAAATTCATATTGTTGAGGTTGTATGAACTTATAATCTAGAATGCCTAACAAAATGACAAATTTTCACGTCTTACCCAGACAAAACATGCTGAACTTTAATGTATTTTATAAACACCACAATATGTATGTGTATGTATTTTTACCATGTTTTATGCAAATAAATTGAATTGAATTGAAACTTATTTTTTTCCAAAAAAAACGTGGATTACATACATATACATAGTAACTACGTAATTTTGCACGTGTTTGGAAGCCTATATAGATGACCATACTAAAATATTATCAATCCTTACGCTATCATCACATACATACACATTGAATTAATAGTATATTTAGTTTTTCTATTGGCATTTTAGTCTCTCAGCAATTGACATCACGAGTTACTGTTGCTTGTACTGTGTCAGGCAGACAGGCAGCGGCGTTGCGTGATCCAATCAGCTTGAAGAGTGATGGAGACATTAATACTACCGACCGACCACTGATTGACTCAACAGATCCCGTCGAAAATTTTAGACGCATTTCAGGGTTAGGATTAAAGTCTGTGCTTATTAGAGCGTGCGACAGCGCACAGAAGAATTCCATTAATGTATGTGTCACCGTTAAAATAGAATAATTGTATTTGCAATTGAATAGGGTACACTATAGTTTTTACAAATTAAAGAAAGTCCGGCCCACTCAGCCATTAAACATAGCATACAAATGTCGTAATTTTCAAATGAATAGCTGCTATCATTTATTCGAACTGGTACTTATAACTGTTACATTTAAATTTATTTACTGGCAACACCGATATATTTTTGGAGGGGAGTTTTGTATTAGAGGAGAGCGCGGAGTCCGGCAGTTCAGTTGGTTTGCGGCATCAAATTGAAGAGGTTGTATCTGAAGTTGTACCCAGTTCGAAGAATAACAGTCTTGAAGAAGTCTCAGTGCTATAATTTCATTATACAAATATTGAAATTTCATTGGGAATTAACTATAATAAAATTAATTACTATATTAATTATTGATTACTACTACCGTTATATCGTAAAAAACTGATGATTACAATATTACTGTTTAAAATCCGTTAAATTCTAATGTGAAATTTATTGCGGACTGTACCGAACTTCATACATTAATTCGTATATCGAAATGACAAATCACTAGACAAAGGGGTGGGTCAGGTTAGGTGGTTCCTGTTAGGTTGACATGTAAGTATCAAAAAAGCATTAATGCTGAAGCTTGTCGAGTTTGTTCACAATCCTCCAACCGCCAACCTCCGTAGTGTAGTGGCTAAGCATGCAGGTTTTGAGGCGTCGCCGCTCCGAGGTCCCGGGTTCGATTCCCGGTCGGGTCAATATATAAAACAAAAAAAAACTATATTGTTTCGGGTCTGGGTGTTGTGGTACCACCGTTGTGTATGATTTCCATAACACAAGTGCGTTTAACTACTTACTTTAAGATCAGAACAATGTATGTGACTGGTCTGTCCAATCATTTGTCAGATTACAATTTAACGGATTTAGAACCATTAGTTTTTATGCCCGCGGTTTTTTCAATATTACAGTGACAATCAATTAATTTTCTCCCGAATCAGAAAATCAGACAAACATCAAAAGCCAATATCAGATTGGGTGGACCTCTTTACCACATCTGTCTACTACTGGTGGGGTACAGCGCAATAAAGCGATAATATGTTATTGTGATGCTTTAGAATGTGTTTAACACTCACAGTGTCATATTTTATATTCATAAAGATGAAATAAGAAACCAAAAATTTGCGCACGGGTCGGACTTGAACCAGCAACCTTTTGGCAGACCGGGCCAAACACTCTTACCAATTGAGCTACCGTGCTGTCAGTCCGACCCTGCAAAATTTGTGGTTTCTTATGAAAACGTCAATTGCGTGACGCTTAGCGCCATCTAGCCGTCTGTATATGAAACAGATGGCCCAAGCAGTTATTCTTTACAGAATAAATTCAACTTGGTCATTGATGTCGCTTCGCTATTTAATGCTTTAGAATGTTTTTAACACTCACAGTGTCATATTTTATATTCATAAAGATGAAAAAAGAAACCAAAAATTTGCGCACGGGCGGGATTTGAACCAGCAACCTTTTGGCAGTCCGGGCCAAACGCTCTTACCAATTGAGCTACCGTGCTGTCAGTCCGCCCCTGCGAAATTTGTGGTTTCTTATGAAAACGTCAATTGCGTGACGCTTAGCGCCATCTAGCCGTCTGTTTATGAAACAGATGGCCCAAGCAGTTATTCTTTACAGAATAAATTCAACTTAGTGATAGATGTCGCTTCGCTATCTAATGCTTTAGAATGTTTTTAACACTCACAGAGTCATATTTTATATTCATAAAGATGAAATAAGAAACCAAAAATTTGCGCACGGGCGGGACTTGAACCAGCAACCTTTTGGTAGACCGGGCCAAACGCTCTTACCAATTGAGCTACCGTGCTGTCAGTCCATAGCATTAGATAGCGAAGCGACATCAATTTCCAAGTTGAATTTATTCTGTAAAGAATAACTGCTTGGGCCATCTGTTTCTTAAAACAGACGGCTAGATGGCGCTAAGCGTCACGCAATTGACGTTTTCATAAGAAACCACAAATTTCGCAGGGTCGGACTGACAGCACGGTAGCTCAATTGGTAAGAGCGTTTGGCCCGGTCTGCCAAAAGGTTGCTGGTTCAAGTCCCGCCCGTGTGCAAATTTTTGGTTTCTTATTTCATCTTTATGAATGTTATTGTGATTTTAAACACAGATACAGTTTTATTAGAACCATTTCAGTTATGAACGGTCAAAATTTTATAAATATTATGTGGAGTCCTTCATACTTGCATATTCTTGAATCGATCACAATTATTATTCCATGAGTAGTTATATGTAAAGAAGGGTTATTTAAACTAAAAATTGTCCATTAAAGTGAAAATTGCGATCAGCAGAGCAATTGTTGAGCAATTGATTGCTAGGTATCATATACAAAAGAAAAATACTCGGTAAGAAACCAACAAAGAATACTTATGAGGGCTTAGTGGATCCACATTCAAAAGTAAATGAAATGAAAATATTTATTCTCCTAAAACTTGGTCATATGCAGATGGTGTAAATAACATCAAAAATATAACACTCATGTTTTAACTTTATATATATTTTTATATTACTTTATTTAAATTGACTTGAAAATGAGTGATTGAGTTTGATGCAGTTTGCTCTGTTTTCCTGGATTTATAGTTTATACGTAAGGCCGATTTTTCTATTATCAGATATGACTTATTGAATATTGAATATTGAGATTGAGAAAGAATTATATTTAATAAGTATAAAACGAATGTTTTTAAAATGTAATTTACATAAATGATTGCTGACAAATAGGTGATGTTTTCAGATTAGGCGTGTTGCATTTTATTCGACCAATATACTTTATCTGACATTTGAAAATCAGGCTATAGCAAGTGTTTTGTAATAAGTTAATAAATATTGATTCAGAAAAATACATAAAAGCCCTACCAATACCAGCTCATTAGATCATGCAGCAAAGAAGTACGATTCAAAAATATTAGGCCGCTGTGAGTATCTCTTAAAGTTGGTTTACTTATTTATCACTAACTTTCTCCTCATAGAAAAACAGTTGTTACATCGCAATGAGAGGAATGATCCCTTTTCCTACATACAAGTTCTCTTTTTTTGAAATAAAAAGACTTTACAAACAAATACTTTGATTTACTCTTTAAGCATGGGATTCTGTTCTTTTGAAGACCCGAGAAACGTCACATACTGCAAGATCTTATCATTAATTGAATAAAAGATTATTGATAAGTGATGGTAGTTTTATTTTCATAACATTGTAATGACAAATAATACCTTAGCCCTGCTAGCAACCACTGATGCTGTAAGCATTCTAAACGTCAGCCAAAGTTTTAAATAAATGTGCGCGAAATAAATCCGAAAGTGTTTTTTATTTATTTAATGAGCAGTAATCGCGTTATATTCAAAACCAAATAAGTTATCTCTTCTTATTTATTAAAACTTGACAGTCGGTAAATTTCTATCCTAGTTACTAATTTCCGATCTAAATATCGTACAATTCTATGTGGAGTTCCACAAGGAAGTGTTCTGGGGCCCTTATTATTTTTGCTTTTTATCAATGACTCACCGAACATTATACAACACAAGTGCTTCTTATTTGCAGACGATACCACAGTTGTGATAAAATGTAATAGTTTAAATAAATTTAATGATGACAAAAACAAAACAAGAAAAAGTATTATACAATGGCTAAACTTGAAAAATATTAAAATTAACTTAAATAAAACAAAATGTATTCAATTCTCAAGTTACAATGCAAGACCAATAGATGTTTTGGTCAAGCATGATGTTAATATAATTGAGATAATAAAACAAAATTTTCTTAGGATTTACTCTTAGCAAGTACTGTAATTGGAAGACTCACTTTTAAAAACTTGTCTTTACCAATGTTTAAAAGGCATATACGTAATTGGCTACTCACAAAATATTTTTACTCCATTCATTTTTACTACATACATGCAAAATATTTTTGAATTGAATTTTGTGACATTATATTTCTTCAAAATATTTAACATAATTATTTCTGATATGTTATTCATTTTTACTATAAAATTATAAGACTAATATAATTGTGACTGTGATTAATGTAATTTTTCAATTCAATTCAAATAATGTCATGTAAATTTTTAATTTATATAAATATTTGCATGACAATATTGTTAAATATGAGAACTTGCACTAAAATAACATCGTTGTATCACCATATTTCGAGCAAATAATTTTAATTTTCATATTCATTTTCATTAATTTGCGGGTTCGTAATAAAGCTATAAACAGAATTTCTTAGTAATAAAAGTAGTAAAATACCCATTAATTCAGAGGGTCTGGTAAAGTGAGACACAATTCGCGATAAACAGAAACCCTGAAATTAAGTTCTGCCTTTGTGCAGCGCTCCCGTAGGTGGATCTATTGGATATCGATCGTCGTCTGTCTTAAATTGGTTTGAGAGGAACTTAATTCCGAAGTATGAGATCTTGCCTTCGAAGTGTAAGAATAGTTTCTGGACTAAAATAGTTTTTTCTAGACTGTGCTTTTACCTTCCACACAAAGTCAAAAGTCAAAGTCAAAGTCAAAAATTATTTATTCAATTAAGGACACAAAATGCCACTTATGAACGTCAATAATTAGTATAATATCAATCAATTATGGCCCGTATGGGGGCTAGAACATGTCTCCTTATCTTTTGGGCCCTACTAGAGCTTCGAGTCAAGACACAGACAATTTGGCAAGTGCTGAGAAGAAACTCCGGAACAAACTCAGTCAGATAATAAACAAAACAATTAACACTTTTTTACAGACTTAATTTAGACAAAAAAGGAGGTAATTAATTCACTGTGTATGTATGTGATATCGTTGGAATTCGATAATATTTGAGTATGTTGATCTATAACGGCTTCCAAACACGTGTGCAAAATTTCGTAAGTATATGTGTAGTCCACGGATTTATCGAAAACAAGAAGTCATAGCGAAATGAATGAGATATTTTTTAGTTCAATTAGATATATTACAAATTGGGGTACAATGTAAGTTGCATCAAATTGGTCCAGTGGTTTTTGAGGTATAGTTGAAAAACTAAAAAATATGAAGTAAAAAAATTAGTTATTTTATTTAGCTAATTATTATTTTATTTAACATTTGCCTAGCTAATAATAGCTAGGCAAATGCGTTATTTTAAGCTTTTTAAGGTCTGTTTTTCTTAGCTAGTCCAATATTGTAAACAATCTTTTCATAACTTTGATAATAATGTCAGTGAATAAAACTAATTTTATATTCAATTAAAAAAACTGGCCAAGTGCGAGTCGGACTCGGGCACTAAGGGTTCCTTGCCAATTTTAACTGAATTAGGGAAACCACTTACTTCCACTTGGCTAAAATACCACGATCTTTTCTTGACAGCAAATATAACTTTTTTTTTATAGTGTTTGTATGCTGTACAAAGTTATGTTTGCGGTTGTTGAAAATTTGCTATATCCCAAAAACTACTAGTTCGATCGCGTCCAAACCAATTGTTGCTGAAAGTTTTTGTTGAGATCTATATAATAATGTATATTTTGTAAGACTTTGAAATAAATAAATCAAACTATGTCATTTTAAAAGACCTTTGAAACACTTACACGCTTATGATTGACTAAAAAAACTCTGTTTTAGTTTCATGTTTAGGAGCCGCCCCTACTTAAATATCCTTTTTTTGTAAAAGAATAGTAAAGCGGTTATTAGCATACATCTTCCTACCAAATTTCAACAGCGTGGCGGTTATAGTTACAGAATAAAGTGGCTGTGTCATACGGACGGACAGACAGAGAGCAAGACAGACAGACTTGACGAAACTATAAGGGTTCCTTTTTTTCCATTCGGCTACGGAACCCTAAATTGAATTGCCTATGCAGGATTTAAGTTTTGTATTTATTTTATTTTAAAATGAATTATTTCGTTTAAAAGGAATGTCAAGATTGTTTACAATATGCGAATAGCAGAAAAAAACCGACTTTAGTATTTTTTTGAGGCGGTTAAATTTTTACTATTACTTTTTTTACTTTACTTACCTCATCGCCTTTGATTCACCACCTCATCAGAAGGATATGAAATATCTGCCAAAACTGATTCAATAAGGGTTTAATAAATCAGTCAAAGCAAGACATAAAACTGGTTTCCATCACTGGGTTACCCATTTGACACAAGCTTTTTGTGCATACCACCATTTTTACAACTACATTGATTGACTGACTTCTAACTAAGCAAAACCAGCTTGACAAAGCTATCCAATTAAAATCACCGCACTAATTATACTACTAAGCACATTTCAAATTACATTCAGAAGCCTGAATCAAACGCAATTAAGACCCCTCAATTACTCGAATTGAAAAATTATTCGATCCCACTATCGATAACCGATAATGAATCGAATAAATCCCGCTGATTACCCAATCAGAACGCGAGAGGCGTTCCTTTTATTGCCGCTGCGTTAAATGCTCGCGATTTGGATTCTAGAAAATTCTATTAGTTTCTGATTAAGCGTTCCTGCGATTTGTAGCTGTGTTTAATTTAAAGCTTCGCGCTACTGATTGATGATAAAAAGCTTTGTGAGGGATCACTAGCAACTAACCACTCGACTGTCCGCGCTGTCAGACTATGATGTGGGAAAACTGTCCGGTGATATCGCGCGATGGTTGCATGATAAAAATCGCGCGACATGTCACGCGATAAAAACGATTATATAAAGAAAAGTATAGTTGTGAATACGAAAACAAAAATACTGGTAGATAGGTAATAGTTATAAATATAAAAAAGTTGAAAATTTAATATATTTACTATACTATAATATATACTATACTTAATATATATATATATATATATATATACTATACTTAATACATACTTTTCAAGTGGTGGGCACTGTAGTACCACGGACAGTTTACCGTAAAAAAGAAAATGGCACTGTAGTGCCATTGGACTGCAGAGCGGGTAAAATAGTTACGTAAGGGACCGAGGCTCTTGAAAATTATTACAAGGGCCGGTTTCGTGATCGATAGTTAGCCTAACTAGTGATAAAATGTCGTTAACAGCGGTTTAATAATTGTGATTGTGGATGTTTTTTTACCTGCGACGGAACGGAGAAATTGTATGCGTTTGGGGTGAGAGGATGTTTGTGGTTTTGTGTGTTCACAAACGAGTGTTCCCATGAATTTCAACAACGGCTCGACCGATCGACATGCAGTTTTCGGTAATGGATATATATAATAATAATATTAAAAATACGTAGGGCAGCTTGTGGCAAGCTATTGGGCAGTAGCGACCCCACGTACATGATTGCTCCTGGGAGAACCCCTGTTCTTCATCTCTGTATTGCCTTCACTGGCCGGGCATAGTGAACTCTGACGAGGGGCAGGGTCTCCCACCTCTTGCTTGCCTTCATTGGCTGGCTTGAGTGGAGACTCGCTAGAGCAGAGATGCTCGGAGGAAGGAAGTGTGCCAGTAGGATGCTTGTAGGGATCTTGAACGATTACCGGAATTGTCCTGAAAGCCGTGGTACACCTCTTCACTCCCCTAGCACCTCAACAGGTGTTGCCCCCTTGTTGTCTACGTCACTTAGTGCTAGCAACTAATTTGGGGGGCCCATCGACTGAGAGTGCAAGTCACCTCCTGCCATTTTATCCATGTGAGAAACATACGTCAGGCAGGGGCCATAGTTCTTCCATAGTCCCAGTTACCCGGTCTACCAAACATCCACACCCATTACCCAGTATCTATATAGGTATATCAATATTTTGCAATAGACCTACATACACTATCAGGGGGTTGTCCTTGGGTGCACTTGTATATTGCATACAGGGATAATCGTCGGTTTGTGTCACACAACTTTTAGATTTATGTTGTCAAAAGGGCCTCTGCATGTTGGCTTCGGCCCCATGTACGTCTTCCAAAGGTACGGGACCCCATAGTCCCGAGAATGGAACAGACACAACATAATAATATTAGTTTTATTTCAGAAATTACATAGAAAAAAACTTATTAACTAATGTTAGTAATTATAAATACGCACTAGGTTTAGGGTTTACATGTAATTTAGTCCAGTGGTCAAAAAATTAACCCTGGACCCGACCAGCAATAACGGTGAGGAGGCCGTTACCGCTGCCACGAAGTCTGCCCATCGGAGACGCAGTTCTTTTGCGTAAGATGGCTGAAAACCCATCTATGCCTGCATCCACAAACATTTCTGACGCGCTGCAGAATCGCGGAAGTCGCAACAGCATCCTTAATATATTATTGTATAAAACTCGCAGAGAACTGAGAGTTCTTTGGCTGTAGACGACCCACAAACTATAAGTGTGGAAATTCTGACAGAATGATTGAAACAGTGTTACTTTTACATTGTCTGTACACCTTGAGTAATTAAAATTACTGGTGATGGTTCTTAGATAGGTACTATAGTGTTAATTCACCAGGGGTTGCTGCAGTTGCAATTTCTTTCTTTCCTAAAATGACTATTGCTTGGCCGATTTACATGCGGTTTTCTGTAGCGAATGTGCAATTTATTGACGATATTAATTTGATAGGCATTATATTGGTAACCACAATCGCATAGAACTCTAGATTTTGAAGTGAAAACTTCTTTAGCGGCGTTGAGCACTTTTGTGGGATGGGGGAAAAATGTGAAACTCGCGTTAGGACACGTGGGCTGATCGAAAAACCGTAAGACGGTTGGCGAAATTATGGATGTAAGTTGATTTTCCTGAGAGATAAACTTTTTAATGTAATTTAATATAATATAAATTGTAATGTTTGTGTACGATAGCGCAACAAATAAATATTGTATTCTATAAAAATATTATAATATTATTTTTATTATTATTATTATTATTGTATTATTATACAAGCACTCAAAGCAAAAAATTGTGATTTTGGGAGATATTAACATTAATACTCTGAAAAAGAACAGTGTAACGCAGAACTTAACCAATATTCTCCATAACTATAAATTGACTCAGCATTTTACGGTACCCACTCGTGGCAAATCATGCATCGACCATATTTTCAGCAATATTAAATGTGCAATTGGTATCACCGTCCCACTCTGTTTGTCGGATCATGATACTGCTCAAGTACTTAGTTTTCGTAGTAAACGGCATTCTCTACCAGTCAACCGCTTGGGAAATGCAGAGAGTTAAATCAGTGGCGGAATATTTAAAAGTACTGAGAGGGACAAAAAATTAAAATGCATTAACATAAACATACATACTAAAGTTATCATTTTTAATCGATTGAATTGACCAGAAAAATAGCCCGCTAGCCATATAAACACGTAGTTTGTCACGTGGCATTATAAAAATTGAACAGTACGTGAACAGTGGTCAGCACATCAGGTTACTCACTTTTGTTGCAAACTAGCTCTTATCACGGCTTAATAATATACCGCAGTGATTAACTTGACGTGATTTTGTCCGTACATTTTAAATGAGTCAGTATTTATTTATTTATGACGACCCGTCTGGTGTAGTGGTCGAGAAATCGCCTACTACGCAGCTGGTTGCGGGTTCGTTTCCCGCACAATACAAACATTTGTGTGCATGAACATGTCTGTTTGTATTGGTCTGGGTGTTTTCTATGTATATCATGTATGTATTTACAAAAAAAAGTATTTAACTATTATATCCGTTGTCTGGCACCCATAACACAAGCTTTGAGTAGCTTACTTTGGGGCTAGATGGCGATGTGTGGGAATGTCCAAAGGATATATCTCTTTTATGGTTGTTTGTGTTTTTATTAAATTTAAGTTATTAAGGAAAACCAACAAAGCATACACAACACTTTTACATACTTAAGATTCCAACGCAATTTTACAGTGTTCCCTAACTTTTAGGCTGCCACGACATTCACAAAAAAGTACGGAAAACAGATATACCTACACTTTAAATTAATTTGAAAAACAAGTAAACGAAATGGCTTGACAAATTCACTACCTCTCAATTTAAAATAAAAGCATCAGTAAGGACTTGAACGAGCCAATTTACTTAGGACATTGTAATTAATCATAATCATAATCATTCATTATTATTAATCCTTGACAAGAGGTCAGCACAATAAATTTTATCCAGTTTATTCCATAACTTTGAACTCTTAACAATCATTACATAACAAATATCATAACAATTGATTGATGACCTCCGTGGTCGAGTGGCTAGTACGCTGGTTTCAAGCGTCGCCATCTCGTGAGGTTCCGGGTTCGATTCCCGGTCGGGTCAATATAGAAAACGATCTTTTCTATATTGTCTCGGGTCTGGGTGTTGTGGTACCACCGTTGTGTCTGATTTCCATAACACAAGTGCATTGGCTACTTACTTTGGGATCAGAGCAATGTATGTGATTGGTGTCCAATATTTATTTATTTATTTAATCGTTATGGTCATGTAAAAACATTCCGTTGAAGCTCACAAACAAAATATCTCATATAGCGCGTTTTTATTACACGCGTGTTCAATGTATTACGTGACGTCACGAGTTAATGATGTACCAAATAATATCGATGAGATATCGATGATCTGCAGGGCTCATATTTGCCAATAAATAAGTAATATTAAATCAAATAAAAAATGTATTCAA
Source organism: Pyrausta purpuralis (assembly GCA_963924145.1). NCBI lineage: Eukaryota > Metazoa > Arthropoda > Insecta > Lepidoptera > Crambidae > Pyrausta > Pyrausta purpuralis. The sequence continues at coordinate 6,078,716 of OZ001650.1, forward strand.
CCTTAATGCGTCTGATAAAATCCATCGTCACGATAAACTTTTTAAATTTGGTTAGTAAGAAACTGAATTAAGTTATTTATAGTAATGGCAAATATTGCTAATTTGCTAATTTAATTAGCGTGCTAAATTCCATCTAAGTGATATTGCTATGCTAATATGAAATTTCATCAAATATGAGAAATAGCGAATTAAATTGAGCTTATTTTGAGCTTCTTTATAAGGTCCATAGTTAGAGACCATGTTGAAAGATACAAAACATGTGCCACTGTACTTCTAGTCACTACTAGAATACTAACCGGCGACTGCAAACTGAACAAACATTTGTCCAATATGAACATGACCGAAGACACTCTGTGCAGATTCTGCAATACAGAAGAAGAAACGGCATGCGTATCCTCTGCTCATGCAGTCCGCCAATGAGCAAAAGAAGTATCTATCTCGGGCGACAGATCATGCACCCGGATGAGATAGCAGATATCACGCTCCAAAGGATCTGGCAATTTTTAGACTCATCGGGACTGAACACGTGACAGTGAACTTTAAACATAAGAGCTGCCACAATAGATCATACCTGGTAGAGTTGGCAACAATAGGGCCCCACAAACAACCAACCAATAATTAAAGACTACATTCACATACACATTCTCCACATGACAAGAACTATTACATCGATATGTACCTATAAGGTCATCACTGTGACATACTCTACATATGAGGTATCAGTATTTTCGCTGCGCATCTCATCGTTTATTGTAATGTATGAGTATGGAACTTTGCGAAGTTTTTAATTTGGCCGGACATTGTTTTTTATGTTCCTCTTCATTCGGCATGAACAACAGCATTAATTGAAATACTTGCGCTTTTGGCGGTGTTCTGTAAATTATGGGTTTTAATATTTTTATTGGATTCCCAACAGTGCGAATGAGTGACAATTGCTGTATTTTTGTTTTTGTTTAATATTATTTTTACTGAGTTTGCTTTTACTTTAAATAATTGTTGATTATTTAGATATAAGATAAAATAACTCTTTTTTGCACACCAGAAAGGTTAATAACAAATTCATTTCGAAAAAAAATGTAAAATTTAGGCGGTCTTATCGCTATAAGCGGTCTCTTCCAGACAACCTTTAGGTAAAGAAATAATAGAGAGTGTTTTTAAAAGCTTTAATCGGATAGTGAAACTTTCCATGTTAATGCACTGTAAACTAATTGAAAAGTTTCATGACGGCTTATTTAAAAAAAAATGCTTAGCTGTTATTATTAAAATACAGAAATATTTTTTAACGGCACAGACATTGAAGGCCGATTTCGTAATCGTTAGTATTTAACTAAATTAATGGTGAGAAGTCAATACCAAATAATTACGACTATGAATGCTTTCCATAGACATTTTCTAATTAATTAAGGTACTTATATTTTATTCATAAAAAACATATTTTTAAACATATTAAGAACATTAATGTTATTCCTAATTGAAAAGTCAATAAGTATCCACTTTATTATTAATCGTAAAACCAAGAAAATCCGTCGTGGCTGCCATTACCTGTCCCGTAATAAAAAAAACAAAAATTCCACTCCGGGAGTGCCGGCAGAAGTGAAAACTTGAATATCAACGTTGTGCATTTTTGATTTTTTGGAATAGTTAGGGAATAATTTTGAATGAATTGCTCTCATTATCAATATAAAAGTACTATAATTTTTGTGATAGAATACAATAATAATAATAATAATAATGAAATGAAATGAAATGGATATTTTATTTGCCTTTGGAAAAGGGTACATTTTTGAAGGTGTTATAAATATTGCGGTTCAGCTTTTCCAGCTATCATAAATAGCATGCAAATATTTTACAATCTTACTAAATTATTGACTATGAATTATAACATTTTCATCACAATGTCTTCATTATATTATTATTTAAGTCACAAGTTTGCTACATCAATTACATAAAAATTATATTACAATTAAATTTATACCATTTCAATAAAAAGTCAATCAAAAATTATAGAATACCTACCCTACGTCATTTTTAAAAACTCATCCACCTTATAAAAACATTGTTCTTGTAACCACTTGAGAAGGACACATTTAAATCTATTTAAGGGCATTTTTTTTATATTCTGGGGTATTTTATTATATATAAGCGTGCACATATAGTAACAATTGTTTTCATATCTTGCACTTTTTGGTATGGCGTCTGCAACAAGTCTATTGCCGTTCCTGGTGTTTCGCAAGTAAATCTCTTTTGCTTGTTTGAAATAATACATATTTTGTTTGACAAACTTGGCAATTTCAAAAATGTACAGACTTGGAAGGGTTAGAATATTTAGCGACAGGAATAATGGACGGCATGGCTCGTCAGGCGCAGTGCCACATATCGCCCTGATGCACTTTTTTTGGGCCAGAAAAGCTTTATGAGCATCAGTACTATAACCCCATATAATGAGTCCATAGCGCAAGACGGATTCGACATATGCAAAGTATGCAGTAAGCGCGGTATTTTTTGTGGCAACTTTACCTACTTTGTCGTCTATCCATACCCCTAGGAATTTTGTCATGTTTGTACCTTTAAGTTTATGTCCATCATAATTAATATTCATTGATTGATATAATATATTATTAAAATTTATAAAATAAGTTTTGTCAAGATTTATTAGTAAATTATTATTTTCCAGCCATGCAATTATTGTTTTTACAGTATTATTTATGTCATCAATGTGGTTTTCAAGTGTATGCTTGCTATCTGTTTTGACTATCACAGATATATCGTCCGCGAACAAGATACATTTGTGTTTAATTACACTTGGAAGATTGTTTATATATATCAAAAACAGCAGTGGGCCTAGAACACTTCCCTGTGGGACGCCGTATTCGTTTTTTTATGGTCTGATTGATATTTTTGTAAAACATTTTTGAAGTCAGGTTTACTCACTTCCACAGCTTGTTTTCTATTTTTCAAATAAGTTTTAATCCAGCTCAAGGCGTTGCCTCTAATACCACAATATTCCAATTTCTCCAGAAGCAAATTATGTGAAACATAATCGAAGGCCTTCGACATGTCGAAAAAAAGAGCAGTTGTGTAGTGTTTTTTATTTAAGCATGTGAGAGTTTCATGTACCATATCAAAAATGGCATGAGCGGTTGATTTGCCCTTCTGAAAGCCATACTGGTTTTGCTTCAGGATATGATACTTATCAAAAAAAGAAATGAGTTTTGTTTGCATAACCTTTTCATACAGTTTTGATAGAATTGGAACCAAAGCAATTGGTCGGTAATTGTCTAAAATTGATTTGTCGTCTCTTTTGAATAATGGCTTTATCAAAGAAAATTTAAGTTTGTCAGGGAAAGTGCCAGAGACCAATGACAAATTTATCAAGAATGCCAAGACATGGCATATTTCCTTACTGCATGCCTTGATGACTTTTGTACAAACACCGTCATATCCTTCAGAGTTGCTATTTCTTAAGGACATTATTAATTTATGTATATCACTATCGTCAATAGGGTTTAAAAAAATAGAATTATTTAACATAAGATTTGATTTGTCATTTAAATTATTACATTTTTTATTTTCTTTATTTGTCAGTTCAATGAAATAATTATTAAATAAATTTGCAATTTGATTAGGGCTAGTGATAAGATTTTTGTCATGTTGAATAATGTCAATGAAGTTATTATATTGCGGCCTGATGTCTATTTCCTCCTGTATCACCTTCCAGGTGGCTTTGCATGTATTTTTACTTTTTAGTACGTATTTATTATTAGTGTTTTTTTTGGCACGTGTTATACATTTTTTAAGTAGCTTAGAGTAAGTTATATATATTTGTTTATTTTTGACAGTTTTATTTTTGTAGTAATTTTGCCTAAGAACTCTATTTTTAACGCAGCACTTTCTGATTCCTCTGGTTATCCACTGTAAATTATGTTTAGTTTGTAATTTAACTTTTATTAATGGGAAACAGAGTTTGTAGAGAAGGCAAAACCAATCATGAAATCTATTAAATGCCAAATTAGATTCCGTTTCGGTTAGGACATCAGAAAAAGAAAGGCTCGCCATATACTTTTTAAATTTATTTATATTTTCAGAAGAATAGTCTCTTTTATAAACATACAATATTTGCGGAAGGGTACGCTTTAGCCACTCACTTGCTTTCGGTAACTAGAGCTACTAACTTCGATAACCTACAAATTGCTTCCGGTAGCCAGAGCTACCACACGACCATTATACAATTTTTGATTTTTAATCTGTGAAGGGCACTTTCTGAGCCGTTTAAACTATGTCCTAAATATACCCAAATAAGATGGCAACACAGAAAAAAATTGGCAGCCAACATGATAGAACAAAAATATTATTAAATAGCTGTCGTTCTTGACGTTATGAAAAAGTGAAGTTGCGTGAAAGTGCACAGTGTTTTAAAAATGTCGTAAGTATTCAAATTTATATTTTACTACTAAAAGTATACATCAAACGATTCTGTGTTTATCCAACTATCAGATTATTGGCATTAAGTCCGCCAATTTTACCATTAACAGTGCAATAAAGTTTAAATAAATAAATAAACTTTATATTTCTTTTCTTGTCTGGGTGTCGTGGTTTGTGGACACAGTTTATAAGTATTGATATCTGAATCAGGTTGAATATCGATTTGTAGTTAACTTGTATTGTTTGAGTCTCAGCTTTGACGAATAACTATTTCAACAACTATGTTTTTTATGCTAACATCTATGAGAGTAGTGCTGTTAAGTATCGATAGGTACCTTTAGGTAGGTTTTCACCTTTTAAACTCCCAAAATTATTGCAATTGATAGAACCGATATAATATACTAGCGGTCCCCCGCGACTGCGTCCGCGCGTTTATAGTTTGCTTCCTCCTTTGCCGTCGCAGCGTGATGTTTTATAACTTATAGCCTTTCTTAATAAATAAGCTACCCATCACAAAAGCGAAAAATCTAAGCAGTGCAGGAGCTGTATTTTTGAATCACTTGCGGCAAAATGGCGTGTGATATTCATTTATTAATGTACGATTATCGAATGAAAAACAATTTAACTCCACACAGGAGTGATTAAAAAAATATAAATCAATATTATAAGTATTTTCGTATATATTTTGCTAGGTTTTCTTGGAAATTTAGTTTTGTTTCGTACGAAAATCACACGCCATATCCAAGCGAGTGATGCAAAAATAAAGCTCCAGTAATTCCTGAAATAAACGAACAAAAAAGCTCTTCAGCTTTATAATGTTAAGTTTATATAGCAAAAAGCGATAGGCACTCTTAAACATCCGATACAACTGATGTTGTACCTTGTTGTTCCCCGGTAGTTAAACTACTTGTAAAATCTATCAATACCATCGATGGTTAGATAAGACTGTCCAAAGTTCACTTATCGATCAGCAACACTAATGAACCAGCCACAACTCGTACTAACTAACGTCGATCTTACACTCAGATGAATCAGTACCAATGAACTCACAAGGTACATCGCGTTTGAACGACGCCCCGCTGCACCAAATCCACTGAAACAGAACTGTGATAGCTAATAATATCACGGTATCTTACAGCTCAAGTGGCACGCTAGGTATCAGTGGCACTACCTTATTTTAACCATAACTGTGACTGTTATCTGTGGTTTGCTATAATAACAGGGTCAGTCAAGAGCAGACCTATACAAAAAATAATTGTTAAAATAATATGGTCTAATTAATTTATGGAACGGATTTCGCTCATAACTTTATGGGTTCGCTAACCGCCCCAGTACCGTCCGTCAAGAGTTTACGGCGGTTTTTCTCGCAAGCGATGACGTAAAAAAGGTCTATTGAAAATTGCACAGCACCTCTAGCGGTCACTTGAAGAACTAAATTTTTTCCAACAAGTTACGTCGTTGCTAGCAAGTAAAAACGCCGTAAACTCATGGTAACGGCACTGAGTAAGGTGATACAATCTTCCGTCACTTGTGTTTTAGGTACTTAGGCATTTTACAGGATTTAATTGCATCCCACTAAGACCCCTTATTACACATTGCAACTTTTAGCATTGATGCAGTTGTGCGTTTTGAAAACGAGCAATGAACAAATTTAATTTAGCATTGATGCAGTCGCTAAAATTCAGTACATAATTTGACAATTTCAAGCTTCTGCATCGCGACTGTATCGATGCTAACGTGCGTTAGCAGCGCGAATTCATCGATGCTAAAAGTAGCGCAGTGTGTAAAGGTTGACATTTTGCGACTGCATCGATGCTAAAAGTCACAGTGTGTAAAGGTTGCCATTTGCGACTGCATCAATGCTAACGCGCGTTAGCATCGCGACTGCATCGCTGCTAAAAGTTACAGTGCGTAAAGGTTGATATTTTGCGACTGCATCGATGCTAACTGTCCTGTGATACTTGATACTTGAGAAGTGTGCTACGAGGGTCAAACTGAAAGTTCTTAGAAAATCAAAAACTGATTACATTAGCCAGTTATTAGTTTTATTATATCTTTTCAAAATATTGTCCATTGACGTCAATACACCGCTGCATGCGATGGAACCACTGGGAAAAGCACTTTGCCCACTCGTCCTTAGGGGTCTCTTCAATAGCATCGCGATACGCAGCCACCGCTTCTTTAGCATTCATAAACCGCTTTCCTTTAAGTTTTTCTTTAATTTTTGGAAATAAATAAAAATCACAAGGCGCGAGGTCGGGGCTATACGGCGGGTGACCCAGTAATTCAACGTTTGATGTCGCCAAATAGTCGATCGTTCGCTTGGCGGTGTGCGACGAGGCGTTGTCGTGGTGAAGGAGGATCCTACTGCGAGGTCGTTTCTCTCGAACTTTTTCCAAGACAAGTGGCAAACAATTGGTAGTGTACCATTCTGCAGAAACTGTTTTTTGATCCTCTAACACAATTGTTGCGAAATGACCTATCCTTCCAAAGAACGAGGCCACCATTTTTTTTCCCGCACTTCGATCTCTCTTCACTTTAGTTGGCAACTCCTCGAAAGGAAACACCCTCTGAGCAGATTGTCTTTTGGTTTCAGGATCATAACAGTAAATCCAGCTTTCGTCACCTGTTAGTATGTCGAACACAGCATTTGAGTCACCTCCGTTAAATCTTTCAATCATTTTACGGCACCAATCCACACGATGGAGTTTTTGAGCCTTAGTCAAATTATGAGGTATCCACCGGGCGCAAAGCTTCCTGACCGCTAAATGTTCGTGGAGGATTTTGTGCACTTGACTCATACCGATGCCTAAGCTTGTCCAAATCTGCTGATAGGTCACTCTTTTGTCAGTCTCTATCATACGCCGCACAACACAGATGTTATTTTCAGTCGTCGCCGTAGAAGGCCGTCCCTCACGTACATCATCAGTGAGATTAGTGCGACCACGTTTAAACTCATTAAACCAGTTGTAAATAGTCGCACGAGATGGGGCTTCATCGTGAAAGGCCAATCGTAGTCTATCATAACTTTCTTGTTGACTTAAATGACATCGAAAGTCATAAAAAATCAGTGCACGAAAATTTTCTCGTGTTAAATTCATGTTGACGTGACACAGACAATTTTCAATTTGCCGCCAAATCGTAAAACAAATGACAAATGAATGAAATATATACTCAGTAATATTGGCAAAGAGTTCTATTTTCAAATTTTAGAATAATTTTTTTATTATATTGTTTATAAGTGGCCAGTTCTAAGAACTTTCAGTTTGACCCTCGTATGATACTTGTCAGATACTTGATCTTCGTTATAATTAAGTAAGATGGTGGAATCGAGATCATGATATCGGCTTACAGCTCAAGTGTCACGCTAAGTGAGTTTTAATAGGCCAGCTCAGATTACTGAAAGCGGCTCAAAATAAACAAATCGTTATAAAACATGACACTACCGACGGTTTATTGAAAGTGGGTTAAAAATTTGAATAGCATCGTAAATATCTGAATAGAAATAGCAATATTGTATGAGTTTGCTAAGGAACCTACGAAACTTTTCTCTATATAAGTTTTTTCTACAACAATTGAGAAAAACTACAATTGAGTAAGTTCACACTTTGATAAAAAATATAACTCTAAGATCTTTGCCCAGTACCTACACGGTAGCATACCATGATCGTTCCGTGACCTTCCTAGGATCGTGACCGGCAAAAAATATTACTTTGTATTCTTAAAGATGAAATACCTAAGAAACCAAAAACTTGCGCACGGTCGGGACTCGAACCAACATTTTCTGGTTGGTTCTCAACTGTCGGTCCGACCGCGCGAAATTTCTGGTCTCTTATGGATACGTCATTGCGTTACGCTTAGCGCCATCTAGCCGTCTGTTAATGAAACAGAGGGCCCAACCAGTTATTCTTTACAGAATAAATTCAACTTGGATGATAACGCTACCGTCACGCGTAATGACGCATAAGAGACCAGAAATTTCGCGCGGTCGGACAGACAGCACGGTAGCTCAATTGGTAGAGCGTTTGTCCCGGTTAGCCAAGAAGGTGCTGGTTCGAGTCCCACCCGTGCGCATTTTTGGTTTCTTATTTCATCTTTATGAATATTAAATATGTCACTGTGAGTATGTTAAAAGCATTCTAAACCATATTTCTTTGTATTGAAAACTATGACCTTGCCGCTCTCGCTCCATATAAAGGTAGGACAGATCTAAAGATACGTTGAGCGAATCGTGTTACTTTTCGTTTCTAGCACGTTCCTAGTCCGGTCATGGTATGGGCCGTAGGAAAATTTCTTTAGCCTGAATAAATGATTTTATTTTTACACGGCTAATTTTTTTTACTACGAAGATTAAGCTATAAACCTGCGTGTCCTTAGTTAGACACGGAAAGCGAAAGCATAATTTTCGCCAAGACTCATTAGTTTTACCTCAAACCGGTCAGGATTCCGGGTCAGTTAATTATTCGGATTCACTAAATCACCGTCCAACCCCTGTGATCTAGTCGACGTTTTTCTCGCAATTAATTTTCCGATTCCGCATACCCCATGGATTACTGTCGCGTAACTTTATGTGTGCGTGGTCTAAATTATACATTACAGAATGAGTTTTCGTGATAATTTCAAAGCTTTTGACTTCATGCAAATGTTTGTATTAGGTATAAGTTCTTCCAGTTCATTTCTCTTGACGAATTTTGTGCTTTTTTTCTTCGTCCATTTGTATCCATATAAAGAATAGCGGTGCCCCGTGTCTTCGTCTGCGCGTTTGGAGTTTGTGCCCTCCCCTCCTAATGCAGCGTAATGTTGTATAGCCTAAAGCCTTTCTTGATAAATAAGTTATCCAACACGAAAATATTTATTCAAATTAGTCCAGTACTTACTGAGATTAGCGCGTTCAAACAAACAAGCTCTTCACCTTTATAATATTAGTATAGATGATTACTAACATCAATTACGTAACTATGAATGCCTTGAAATAATGAGCAAGCTTATCAAGCTACCTCCGCAAACATTGCTGACATACTTTTCGTTAATTCGTTATGCTTATAGTAACGGACGTACTCGTAGTATTAAGGGAAATGTAGCGAATGACCTGTCTTATTACAATTTTTAATATTTATTTATTGTTATTTTTTTAATTTATTTTTTTAACAATATATAATTATTTATTTACTGAGGTGCCCGTAGCGCAGTGGTAGCTGCGCTTTGGTAGTGATACCGTAGTGAGGCAACCTACGGCGCGGTCATGTTTGGATGGGTGACCATTCCGTCATCTCCGTGCTTCGGAAGGCACGATAAGCCATTAGTCCCGGCTAATATCGGTTGATATAAGTCGTTAAGCCTAGTCAGAGGTATGTGTTATGGGCGGCTTTATAACATCTGACATCAGGGTTAGTCGCTTGCCTTGCAAACACCCTCCACCAACCCGCATTGAGACCGCGTGGTGGAGTATGGCTCAAACTACCTCATAGTTGAGGTAAGGCCTTTGCCCAGTAGTGGGATGTTACAGGCTAAATGTGCTTTTACCTTATTACTATTTAATAACTGGTATTAATCACCCGGAAACGAAATAAATATTATGTGTCATTTCTCCTGGCCTTCATTTTATATAATTATATTTATTATATACTTTTTAAATCTAGTCAATGCTTAAGACTAAAGAGCCTCTCAAAACTCACTCGCCTGAAAATGAGCGGTATAAAAAACGCTTCGGTCTTAAAACTTGCTGAAGAATTATAAAAAGGTCGTGCATAATTAAGCATGTAACGCGATTAGGGTCTCCGGCGCGTGTGCGGTGTCCTTTACATAGAGGAAAATTTATTTCCTAGGCTTTTAATAATTGAGGCGTTAGTGTTTAGTGTTGCACACCACTGTCCAGTTTTGTTTTGTCACTATTGCTGGAGTAGGTAAGTTAAAAATTGTATGAAAAAGACCCCTTACACGCTGTGACTTTTAGCATCGATGCAGTCGCACGTTTTAAAAACGCGCTTAGCGTCACAATCACAGATTTAATTTAGCATCGATGCAGTCGCGCGTTTGTATCGATGCAGTCGCCAAAATTCGGTACATAATTTGACAAGTACCAGCTTCTGCATCGCGACTGTATCGATGCTAAAAATAGCGCAGTGAGTAAAGGTTGACATTTTGCGACTGCATCGATGCTAACGCACGTTAGCAACGCAAGTGCATCGCTGCTAATAGTTGCAGTGTGTAAAGGGACTTAAGTAACTTTTCCAGTGACAACCTTGTAAGTTAAGTATAGGTTAAATACCTACAGTCAAGTAAATAGGTAGGAATTTAAATAAATTAATAATTTTTAGTGCTTAGATCCACGCAAATATAACCTGTAGTTTTTGATGCTTAATGTGCTAGTTAACAATACATTATATTATTTACACATAATGTTAGCTGTGTTAGTTGTTAATTGGTTCTTCTTTTGAGTGTTCATTAGTTTTTTGTATTAGAGCCTTTAGTACAGTTGGGAAGTTTTGATCTCGTATAACAAGCTTTTTTGTGATGGGGTCCGTATTTATGTGGACACAAATGGCAGGTCATTTAATAAGAAGTATAATGTCGTTTACAGAATGATAATGTATGGTTTCGTTGGTGAATAATTGTAATTTTTCTAGGGGTAGTTACTGCATATTTTAAAAAGTTTGGCGCTGATAGACTCCTAGGGTAATTTAAAATGAACATACATTTGACCATTGTAGCATATTATGAGTTACACCACATGAAATGTCTAGTCAGGCGGAAAACTCAAGAACGACTTGACAAAAAACGATTTTCCGTACAGGAACGATTCAAAACGAAAAGACAAACCCGAAAATTGAAAGCACAAAAGTAAAATTAAACTTTTCTTTTTCTATGTAAAACACATAACTTTTGGCGAAATTAAAACTGCTGCCCCACAGCTAATCAAATTATATTTCAACGCAGTAAATAATATTGTTTCTAGGAAGAACAGTTCCTTCTTGTAAGTAGAGGCAAAACCTATAATGGCGGTTGGAAACATACCACCACAGCTGGGCAAAGGCCAAAGTGTGCTGGAATACTGAAACGGGTCGACTTGCCAAATGTTCGTGATTTTCTCGTTGCAAAAACATTGCAATTCATTTACATGAATATCTTTAGTACAGAGTTTTGGTAACAATATTATTATTTAAGAAAAGTTTTAAGTCATTAGTGTATCTTATGACATGTACAGGTCAGAAAAAAAGTAAACCCATAGAGTACCTGTTGCTACGGGCTTCAATGAGTAATGTAGCTATCACATGAAATGAGTTGTTAAGAGTTGAGACTCTTAAAAATGTAATTGTATCTTTGCCATATCTTTCTCTATCAGAGAGAACAGTACGGGCCTATATTAGACGTCTTGACATCTCTGATTAAACCTGTCTCACTAAAAACCTGACAGCGTTCCCCGCCGCTAAAAAATATTTAAGAATTGCTCGATACATCTTAGGAACATTTGGTTCCTAAGATGTATCGAGCAATTCTTTTCTTCCACCCTAATACATTTCCTTACTTCGGCATCACCATTTCGGCCGCGAAACGGGCTGATAAGTGAACTAGAAACAAATACACATCTAAATATACGAGTATATCACACTTGCCTATATAAAAGTTCGATAAAACAACCCATGCATAATATATTCGTCGTTAATGTTTACTTTGACGGTGTCTCTCGCGAACACACCCAATATTGAGTTCATAATATCCATGTTTTATGTTATATAAACGTAATAAGGGAAGCAAGGAAAAGATTTTGTAAAATATTTAACTGTTAAACCTTACGATCGGCGTAAAACAAGCGAGAGAACGGTAAAGAGTGTTATGACGAAGTTCCGGCTTTTATGTCTCCATTATGTGATTCACCTACGCAGAAGCCATATTTGATTAAATTCCTGCAGTTGACTTTAAAAACGCCTGTGAGGAGTAGCTTTTATTTGATTAGCTAGTTGGATTACTGCACCATACAGCATCAATTAATTTTAGTTTTAGAGCAAATAATGGTGTCTTGGCAATTAAACACACTCACACATACACACGCACACACGCACACACTCAGACACACATTCAAGCGCGCGCGCACGCGCACACACACACACACATACACACACACATACACACACACACACACAGACACACACACACACACACACACACACACACACACGTGCTTTTTTTAACGCGGAGACTGCGTGACTTCATTAAAGGAGAAGTTTTTATCTGATTAGCTGATTGAATTGATGGGTTCACTGATACTTCACCAGATAGCATCATACCATCAAAAAAATATGTTTTAGCAATTAAACACACACACAAACACAAAGCTCCAAATTCTATGTCACAGGTTGAAAGCTTATTACTATTGCTAGATAGTATTTGTTTTCGTTAAGGCTTTTGCGCCTCTTACCGAAGGATTGTGTGATTTATTAAAACAGTTTTACTAAATTTGCTGAGTTACTTTGTAGCACTGATTACGGACGTCAGGTTTACCTAGGTATTGTTGAAATACAAAGGAAGAGGAATAAAGGTAGAGTTTTGAGTCAGAGTCAGAGTTAGATACTAATACATTGATCAATGTTATTGATTAATGTTACACTGAAACATCAGAACCATCATTCCAAAGCAATAAAACTTAAAAAAAAAGTAAAAACCGACTTCAAAACCAAAATGCACTAAAAAGTCTTAAATAAACTCTTACCATTGAAATGAAAGGAATCCGTTTTAGGCAAACAATTTCTTTTTGGAGTCGGTGCTGTGATAGTTGATGCTTGATGGTCAAACTGATGGCACCGACTCCAAAATGAAATTGTTTGCCTAAAACGGATTCGTTTCCTTTCAATGGTGAAGAGTTTATTTAAGACTTTTTAGTGCATTTTGGTTTTGAAGTCGGTTTTTACTTTATTTTTTAAGTTTATTTTATTTCTTCATTTTTAGTGTTTACATAAGAGGGGGGGGGGGGAGAGTTGCACCTTATGATTCTATTTTTTACGAAGCTACAAATTACCTATCATAAGTTCCGTCATTATAATTACTGAACTCCTAAGCGTTAAGGAGTTCCACCATCAGCTCAGCCCCACAAGATGTTGACTATCAAACGTAACAACACGTCAACATTAAGATTCTAGTAAAGAAACACTATACGTGCCTCTAAAATTTGAGGGTTTCCCTCGATTACACCAAGAACCCATCATCAGATCCCAAAATCGAAAAAATGAGACCAACTAGAAGGTACACCCTCTAAGTATGTGAAAATTTTTTTCTATTTGGTCGACAAACGACTGAGATATGAGGTAACATACATACAAAAAAATACAGTCGAATTGATAACCTCCTCCTTTTTTGAAGTCAGTTAAAAATAAACTCGTAAAATTGATTAAAATTTTGAAAGAAAGAAAGAAAATGAATCTATTCGACCAAAAATGAATTACATTAAAAATAAAAACATATACAATACCCGCTCAGCATAGGTCGTGGCAGCAGCAGAACGCATACCATGACGCTGATTTTCAGCGAGTGCCTTTGTGGGTACAAACAAAATTCACATAAATAACACAATCTAATAAAACAACATAAAATAATCATAAGGCATCGTAGTTATAAGATATTTTTTAGTCGATAACATCGTGATACGTATGGATGTATCGTTACAGTTTTATAATAATTGAGTATGTCGATTTAGTACGGCTTCTTAACAGGTATGCAAAATTTCATTTTTTTTTTGTATTGTATGTTTTTATATTTGTATACTAGCGGACCCGACAGACGTTGTCTTGTCTACACGTCTTTAATTTGAAAATTAAAAAAAAGTGAATCTAAACGATTCCCAGATCCCCTTGAACACACACAAAAAATTTCATCAAAATCGGTCCAGTCGTTTGAGAGAAGTTCAGTGACATACACACTCACAGAAGAATTATATATATAAAGATTTGTCCACGGATTTCTCGAAAACGAGAAGTTATAGCGAAATATATTTTTTAGTTCAATTCAAAAAGGTATATTTCACTTTAGGGTACAGTGTAAGTTTCATATTTTTTTTAATAAATAAAAATAATGAATTGAAATAAAAAATGTAATGCTTCAAGCAACAAGACCGCCTGAATTGTACCTATGTTATATTTAAGATGTTTTCTGTAATTATTCGTTGTAAATGGTGTGCAATAAGAAATCTTCATGATTATTATTTTGAAATAAAATAAAAAAAATCGCCTGCAAAAGAATTGGTTTCTTCTATACAGAAGACAAATACGTAATTTTAAGCTTTTCAATCAGTTTTTTGAAATCAGTATTTTTTTCTGTATTAATAAATTACAGAAATTTCGTAGTAAAATGTGCTATTTTTCATGTAGAGGAAAAGAGCCTGCTGGACCTTTGTATACTGGGACCTTGCTTTGAAATTTAAATGTCAGCGAAGAATTAATTCGGCATAACAAGTCGTAATTAAATAGGAAATAATTTCAGAGCACTCAGACATTCAAATGTTGATTGTTTATTGAATTCACAAACGGGAACAAATTGAACCGTTTTATGCGAGTTTTTTTAGATTTTCGCTATTTCAGATTTTCGGTTTAACGGAAATTATGTAATTAAATTTTTGTATTTATAGTGTTTTGTCACTATACATACTTAATATTATAATTGCAATTGTAAAATGCAACTGTTTTAGACGAGGAATCGTATCTTACGCTATCCGGCTGCTTGCCAATACCATTCGGCCACCGACACCTTGACAATATCCTGTTGAATTTTGCAGTAGGCTGTGTAACCTCTATAATGTTGCAAGATCGCTCTCACAATATCCGAAGGAAATGTGAAGATGAAGAATTTATAATAACATTTTTGTTTTTATAGTGTTATGACACTTAACAAACTTAATAATATTTTATTGTATAGTGTCATACAAGGAATTGTATTATTGTGTTTTTTTTTGTAAGTTATTTCGAAGTTGAATGGACTGAAAATTATAGTGATGGAACAACAAAATACACATAGGTTTCAGATATATTTAAAAGTACTTAGTAGTAAGTAGTTAGTTGTTTCAGCACAGTTTAAATCTAATGCATTTGGTTTAGTGACGAAGATCTCAAACTGTTTCTACTTAGCTAAACACAAACATTGTAACAATGACATACTCAGACTAAATACTATGTTGACCACTCGAGATTGAATCCGAAGAAGATTAATTAGATAATTATACTACATACTATTCTATCGACATACCTGGACGGATAACACAAAGGTTAGCAGTTACTAATGATAGTTGACATTATAATAGCACAGATGATAGTTAGTGTGATACTATTACTATTTCTAGCGTTTGATTCTGATACCAAAAGCAAATTTCGTGCTCAATGAATTGAAGCCACTTGTCATTAACTCATACAAATGGTTTCAAGGAATAACCTATGTTACAATGTGGTCGTTCTATTTGCGTCACTTTTTTTCTTAGCATAGTTTCTCTATACTCACTGCTTTACATGTAGTTTATATAAAACTGGTAAAGGATTATTATGAAAGCTCTGTAACGCTCATACGTAAATTTATCTTCATTGAGTTTATGTTTCCTTTAAGCAATGATTTCCGGTATCGATGTATCCGTTTACATGCTTTGCAATAATTTGCTTCTCAGTTAAAAGTAGAGCGGTAAAAATCAAAGTCATATCTTTTAAACTACGCAACTGAATTCGCTGCAGTGTTTTTCATAGTTCATAGTGGTCATTTCGGACTGCCGTCACACCCAATAAATGAGAATGAAGGAACAGAGAGTGCACTCCTGTATTGCGCTCAGCCCTAGGCACTATATTACCAGGCCACTCAGAAAGTATTGCGACAAAAAGTTTTTATACATGGGAGACTGGCTGATTAGAATCTTTTAAAAAAAAATGAATATTTATGAGTAAAAATAGGTGTGTTCCACTTTCAAAATTTCGCCTGCACACACCGCGCTCAACACGAGGGACTTCCTAGACAGCACGCCAGTCAAACTTCTGGGTCACCCTCCTTACAGCCCTGATCTATCACCGTGAGACTTCTTTTTAATTTACTAATTTCGTCGCCGGAAGATGCGCTGGTTGCGTTCGAGCAGGCTGTAAACGAGGTGTCTGCTATGGACTGGAAAAAGTGTTTTGGAAACTGGTTCAGAATGAATGAATCTTTACTATTTAATAAAAATATATGTACCTGTAGATCTACTTTTTTTTGGAGTCCTACGATTTTTTGAGTGTCCCACGTATCTTGTGCATACCTGGCCTAGGTATCTCTGTTGAGAGGGGCCGCCATTACCGAAAATCGGTAGGAGAATTTATTATTATAATAAGGATTTTGAAATTTTGGCTCGAACTTCGTAAACAGTGGATTAGAAACGAACAAAAGATAAAATCAAATCTTGTTTTCTAGCCGATTGGTTTTATCTATACATCAATATGCCTCATGATTTGACGTAAAAATGCTTTCTACCTCACAATAGAACCATTCTGAAAAAAACTGGCCAAGTGCGAGTCGGACTCGCGCACTGAGGGTTCCGTGCCAACATTAATTGAATTAGGCAATCCACTTAATTCCACTTAGTAAAATACCACAATATTTTGTTGACAGCAAATATAACTTTGTTTTTCATAGTGTTTGTATGAAGAACAAAGTTATGTTTGCGGTTGTTGAAAAAGTGCTATATCTCAAAAACTTCTCGTTCGATCCCGTTCGAACCAATTTTCGTTGAAAGTATTTGTTATGATCGACATTATATATTTTTTTCAAAATTTACACTCGCTTAGTTTAGAAGTTAGATGGGGGGGGGGGGGGACGCCCATTTTTCCACTTTAGAAGCGTCTAGCTAAGAAATGTTTGACTTTGTAAGAAAACGGTTTTAGGAACCTCTATGTCATTTTTGAAGACCTATCCATAGACACCCCACATGTATAGGTTTGACTAAAAGATTTTTTTTCGGTTTTAGTTTCATGTATGGGAGCCCTTAAATAGCATTATTTTTTATTTTTTGAATGAGAATCGTAAAGCGGATAATAGGATACATCTGCCTACCAAATTTCAGTAGTGTGATGCTTATAGTTTCAGAATAAATTGGGTGTGACATACGGACGGACAGACAGACAGACAGACAGACAGACAGACAGACAGACAGACAGACTTGACGAAACTGTAAGGGTTCCGTTTTTTGCCATTCGGCTACGGAACCCTAAAAAGATGATAAAAATTTGTTGCCAGCCCAACAATAGAATTTCTAAGATGCTCCGACTTTTTAATTTGCGAAAAGCGAAAGAGTTAATCAAATCCGTAGCACTTGTTTATTAAAGAAGCGTAAAGGGAAAATAAGGGGAAATACGTAATTCTTTTGCCCAACAAATCCGCTATGAGAATATAACTCGGGAATTAGGGAAATACCGCTTTTAGAAGGCAAAGGCTCTCAACGTTGGAAATTACAACAATACACATTTTATGTTTAATCATGTTAGCGGAAACTTACATAGAAGCAATTCAAAGAAGTAGACAATAAAGTCTAACGTTACAAGTGATTGATAATTTTATGGTAGTAGCCATAATTAGAATAGTTCAGCGGTTCTCAATCTTTTAAAGTGACGGAACCATTTTAGAAAGTGATATACTTGATGGAACCCTACATTAAAAAATGGTTTTATATATTAATTAGCATAATAAAAGTACCTACCATGTATCTTTTACTTAACTTACATAACAAGTTTAAAAATTAAGATGTTGATAATCACAAGTAGGTATAGACGGTGGCGGCATAGTAAAAGGTTACGCCGCGTCAGGACGGTCGACTAGAGTTTTGTTTCAGGTATTTTGATTATTTTGTCTAAATTCTTGCGGAACGCTAGGGTTTCTCGGAACACACTTTGAGTATCGCTGGAATAGTTAAATACGGGATTGCTACTGTGTACCATATAATTAGGTAGGTCAGTAATCCCGCATCTAACTATTCAAATACTTACCTAAGTACATATTTTAGTCGTTAAGTCAAAGGTCTACAATAACGATTATAGCCGAATTACTGGCAGTTATATTATCTAATCTGCCAGGTACTAATCGGAAGTTATTGCATAGGTTATCTAAGCCTAAGGATTGCCTTAAACCTACATTGCTTACTCTAAGTTTAATATTGTAGTAAATTTAAGTGTTTGAGAATCCGTGGCTTTGTGAAATGAGCGATGCTACCTTGCGGCCTTTTCGAGAATTTAATTAAGATTTTTTCGCGTTGATTAAACACCGAGGGCTTTTAATAAACAAACCGTGTGATGCCCAATAACCTTGTTTTACGACCACCGCTTAAAAATATTGTTATCGCGTTATATTTTATCCAGGATTTAAATATCACAAGAATTTTTCAACGCCATTTTGAGCGAATCACGCTATGTAAAATTATGGCGCTGTATAAAAAGATTGCAGCGCTTTTATCTACCTGAAATAAAAAGATGTTGGTTTTTATTGACTGAACAAGCAGAAAGTCTGTGTTCAAAGACTCTTTTACGACATAGTTCTGCATTTAAAGTCACGCGATAGCACATTGAACTATCCAAATCTACTAAAACAATATTTTAAAATAGAAAACGTATTTTATAACTACCAAATTAATGAAGCTTTCTGAATCTGTAGGGTTATTACGTAACTTGATATCCATGCAGTTTTTTTGCAAGCTCTTAAGCAAGCACTTGCGTTTGACAAAACACGTCAAATAAATTTATTTTATATGAATCTTCGGAAAGTGTGTCTGCCAGGCTTACTGACAAGACCCACCACTATGCACATTTTTTTAATCATAAATAAATAAATATGTGCCAGACAACACACCAGTTGTCGCAGTTTTGAAACAAGGTTTTTATGATCAATCATGATTGTGTAACGAATATCAGACAACGATTATGACGGGGCGTCTTCCATAAATACTTGAATACATATACACACATATGTCACTTGCGGGATTCGAACCCGCGACGCCCGCCGCAATATTTGGGATCAATATTCACCAAACTGGGCAACTAATTTTGACTCACTCGCGTCAAAATAGCGTTTGATATTATTTGATATGATTTCACACAGGAGTGATAACAAACGATAACTGAATCATGTGGATACTAACGTCTATATTTCGCGTTATTTCCATTGATTTTCAATTCGTTTTCGAACGAAAATCACTCGTAATATTCAAGCGACTGATTCGAAAATAGGGCCCCAGGTCTTACGTCACTCACATTGTACTACAATCGCATCGCTATCCTTTGCAAGTTACGTTAATCACCTACCGTATATCTCTGTGTATACGTTTACTTGCTCAATTTAAAATCAAATCAGCTTCCTAATCCCGGGTGTAAATTTCGCATCAACTCCATACACGTTTAACGTTCGTTACGTTTTACGATTTTAATCTCACCGGCAAATTCTTGCGAAGGATTTATTTGTGCTACACGTGCTCGGGGACACAGAAGGTTAAGTCTACACAGGAATCCCTATGTATACTAATACTATAAACTGAAAAGTTTTTTTGTTACTTTTTTTTTGAAAGCGCTAATCTCAGGATCTACTCGACCGATATGATTTTTAGTGTTGGATAGTTATCGACAAAGGCTTTAAACAATATAACGCCACCCTGCAGCTGTGTCAGGAGGGGAGGGAGCAAACTCAAAACGTGCATTCGGTGTCGCGCGGGACCGGTAGTTAACATTTGAGAACTACGAAAAATTTAAAAGCTATGGTAAACTTGAGACACTATGAAATCATACATAGAATAGTTTTCTTTATAACCATCTATTTGCAGATGAAAAGGGAATGACGTACGATTCAAAGTAAGATTGTACAAAAAATCTAAAACCGCATCTTAATGTACATTTGGTCTACTGCTTATGCTTCTATTGTCTTTACATTTTCTAATTTCAAATACAAAATCTTCCAACTGTCGCTGGCGTTGTTTCATTCTAATACCAACTCTATTCTACCGTGACACAGTCTATGGATGATCTCCGAAAATACGTCACGTCAAGTCGGCGAAGCCAATTAATATCGTGAATGTCTTTTATAGCGGCCGTAAACTTATATCACCTAACCTGAACAAGGCTTGTTTATCTTGAAATTGTTTTACGGTGTACCTAAAGTGTTGAAATAGCTCCAAACTAGGTCGGTTTAGGCGCCTTTTTTGCTCAGATGCAATATTTCGGCGATCACGAAGAAAACACTAATTTTGCTAACCTTCAGGATTAATAATGAATATTTTTTTGTAGAAAACACTTTGGGTTTCTATACACTAGTTTTAGATGAAAAATAAGATTAAGGTTATTATTGTATTCAGATTTTGATTTCCTCATAATTAGTGTAGAGATTATAGATAAAGAAAGTTCAGGTATTAAATTAAGAAAAGCGAAGCCGATGTCGTAATTAAATTTTTAAATTGTCAGTTTAATGTGACGTCAATTGAGTGCCGTTAAAAATATATTTTATTTTCATAAAGATGAAATAAGAAACCAAAAATTTGCGCACGGGCGGGACTTAAACCAGCAACCTTTTGGCAAACCGGGCCAAACGCTCTTACCAATTGAGCTACCGTGCTGTCAGTCCGACCCGGCGAAATTTGTGGTTTCTTATGAAAACGTCAATTGCGTGACGCTTAGCGCCATCTAGCCGTCTGTTTATGAAACAGATGGCCCAAGCAGTTATTCTTTACAGAATAAATTCAACTTGGAAATTGATGTCGCTTCGCTACCTAATGCTTTAGAATGTTTTTAACACTCACAGTGTCATATTTTATATTCATAAAGATGAAATAAGAAACCAAAAAAAAAATTTGCGCACGGGCGGGACTTAAACCAGCAACCTTTTGGCAAACCGGGTCAAACGCTCTTACCAATTGAGCTACCGTGCTGTCAGTCCGACCCGGCGAAATTTGTGGTTTCTTATGAAAACGTCAATTGCGTGACGCTTAGCGCCATCTAGCCGTCTGTTTATGAAACAGATGGCCCAAGCAGTTATTCTTTACAGAATAAATGCGCAATTTTTGGTTTCTTATTTCATCTTTATGAATATAAAATATGACACTGTGAGTGTTAAAAACATTCTAAAGCATATATTTTATTTGTTAGAGAAAAAATATATATTTTACAAACAAAAACCGGCCAAGTGCGAGTCGGACTCGCGCACTGAGGGTTCTGTGCTAACTTTACCTGAATTAGGGAATCCACATAGCTAAAGCACCACAAAATTTTATCTCTTCTATAGTGTTTGTATGAAGAACAAAGTTATGTTTGCGGTTGAAAATGTGCTGTTGAAAATGTGCTAATTCTCAAAAACTTCTAGTTAGATCTCGTTCAAACTAATTTTTGTTGAAAGTATTTGTTAAGATCCACATCATCTATTTTTTCAAAATTTCAATAGAAGTTAGGGGGGGGGGGGGTTAGTTACTGTACATATTAACAGTGTGATGCTTATAGTTACAGCATTAAGTGGCTGTGACATACGGATGGATAGACAGACAGACAGACTGATTTGATGGGTTTTTATACTCTGTCCTATTATCTACTTCATTCACAGATGTGATTCATCATTCATTCAGCATCTTAATGATCTCTTAAAACTGAAAAACGAGAATCAAAAGTTATTGATGAGCCGGAATAGGTGTTATGAGTAAAGTTACCTAATTAAGTACAATCATACCGCAAGAATGTTGCTGGGAAGGGATCCCGCTTGAAAAGAAACTTCCTGCGAAATAATTTAATATCTTTAAACTTTAATATTAATTAAGTTCGGCACGCAAAACTATTGGATTTCTCAAAGTTTGTAAACATACTTGCAAACTTACGTATCGCTGCGTTATTTTAAGATTCCAAGTTTTCATCCAATATTAACTTTGTTGTTGGTACTTAAAGTAACTTACATAAGGAATCAGCTAAAGCTCTTTTTAAAAAATAAACGAAAATAAAAATTATTTCTTCAGGCATTGCCTTACATTGGAATTTAATATAAAAATAAATAAATACATTAAAAATTATAATAAGTTGTCCACACTTGGACAACTTATTAACATTTTTAATGTCAATGTTTGGACACGCTACGTCCACCACGCACGCACCTAGCAAAAGAAGTGTCTTTTGCTAGGTGGTAGCGTGTCTAATGCTGCATGATGGCACTGTCCACGTCCAGCCTCGCCGCGACACTTTGCAGGAGACTGTTGAACTGCCTTGTACCCTGTGGATCAAGGACTGCGTAGCTTATGTTGTCGTTGACGATGGTGCCGTTGGGGAGGTAAATCCACCCTGTCTCATCCCACTTTTAAATCTGTATATGCCCAAAAACTCTCCTACCTATTTCAAAAAATTCTGCTGTCTCGAGTACTAGTGCTTTAGATTTGACCTAAAGACATGAAACAGGTCAGTGTCACCTGCAAGCTTTTTCCATAGGACCTCGTATTGTACCAGATCAAAAGCTTTTGACCAGTCCAAAAACACTGCATAGGCAGGCGTTTCCCTTGCAGTATAATACTGAACAGTCTGCTTCAAGCATAGTAAAGTGGCTTCAGTGTCTCCACTGAAACCGAACTGGGCATCGTGAAGCTTCACGCTCGTGTCCAACTGTTGCTGAAGCAGCCTATCCAGGACTTTAGCCACAACGGTCGTCAAAGAAATTGGTCTGTAATTGGACTTGTCACTAGCACTACAGGTTTTATTCTTTACAACTGGCACAACTATAGTCTTCAATACTGCCCAGACAATTCTGGTAAGTATTGACTTCGTTTTAGTTAGAAAACATTTTTATGGGAAAAAGAAACGGGCTGTTTTTATGTTTTTTCCGGCAATTATTCGTTTTTTTCTCGCCGTAAAAACCATCCTTGAACTTCAACGAACATTTAAAAAAAAAAGAATAGGCCAAATTGGTTAAGGCGTTGTTGAGTTATGCGCTTACAAACACATTAAATAAATATTCTTTATTGCACAAGTAAGGACACAAGAAACAATATCATTACAAACAAATCATTTGTACAATATTGGCGGTCTTATCGCTGGAAACAATATATCTTAATTTTGTGAGTAATTACGTCAATTATTCGCGTGATTTTCGTTAATTTTGAATTGGTTGTCAAAGGAATATCACATGGAATATTTAAGTAAATGATTTAAAATAGAAACTAGTATTTCCAAATCACTCGCGTCAATATTCCGAATGATTTTATTAATTAAAAATCAAAGAAAATCACGTTTGCTGTTTCTACATTATCATTTATTTTCTAAGAATAGTTAACAAAACTGAATTATGGTTTTTAGAATTTCTTCTGTATGGATTTAAAATGATTTATATTCGAAAATCTAATATTTATCAACGAAATTCACACACCATGGCATGTGATTAAAAATAGGGCTACTGTATTACCAATTTTCCATAAACTTTCCGAGGTTATATTTCATTACATTCAATTATTGATCAATTTATCAACCCTGACGTCAATCTATTGTCTCCAACTCTCGAACTCCTAATCTCGTCTTCGAAGTGAAAACTGTAATTAGCGACAAAACAAAGTGTTTCTCGAATAAACAGCGACTTTTGGTTAAGCCTCCCCGATTCGCGGTCGAGTAAGCAACCATTATAAGGCTGGGCTCGATAATCTTCGACAATTTTATTGCAGGCGTTTGACAAAACAGCGAAAATTTAACAACGGATTTTCGTTAAAAGGGTATACAGTAATGCCAAGTTTATTGAAATATTGTTTTTACCTTTATTTAGTAACTAATCATGTAAATTGATTTCAAGTTGTCGACTGCTTATTAAAAATGATACAATTGGTATTGAATATGGTCATAACGATTTTTATCTCTTGATCTATGACAATTTCCCTTTGTCAAAATATTTTTTTGACGAAATTTTCCGTCTTTTAAATTTATGATAACAACGAAAAAGTAAGGTTCTTTCATCTTCTTTCATTCACAAGTTTCTCTACTATCATTTATCTATACTAATATTATAAAGCTGAAGAGTTTGTGAACTACTAGACTGATTTAAAAAAAATATTTGTTGGATAGCTTATTAATCGGGAAAGGCTTTAGGCTATAAAACATTACGCTGTAACAGGAGGGGAGGGAACAAACTTAAAACGCGCGAACGAAGTCGCGGGGGACCGCGAAAACCTAATGTGGCAAAGTATGTGTATCTACAATGGAATATTAATTTCATTATTTTTTTTTTTCATTAAATAAGTATTTTATTAAAAATTCTACTGATTACAGTGATTTTTTAAAGTTATTAACTTTAAACTAAACGTCCCTTAACATCATAAAGATACCAAGGATTCTGTATCCTTTAAACAGCGAACAATTTAGTTTAATGAAGATATAAAATCCGCAGGAGCCTCCATTAAGTGTTATTATGGAGTTATGATGGAGGTGTTCGGTAGTAATGAAAAATCATGTTACTATGGCGGCATAGTTGTAAAATACGATAAATTGTTTCCGTTACACAGGACATGTTTGTGTCATGAGCGATAGCGTTTTGTTCAAGTCATTAACTAATGACTTTAGCCGGCATGTTTTCAACTAAGTCCTGTCAGTGTCATGTCACGTTAATATTACTTCTATTATAATTATTTGAATCTTGTTGTAACAATATTTTAGTGTTTAAGAAATTGTTCTGACTCCGGTCCTTATTTGTTTTTTTTAACGAACTTTCAGTATCAAAAAAAGAAGACTTAGCAAAACACTAGCTCGTTTCGACGGTATAATGCTACCGACTTAACTGAAGAATGGCCAAAAATGAAGCTACTGTCACTTTAGACGTCATTGCTGACATTCAAAAATTCTTGAAGGCAATTTTAAAATACATGTATGCAAAATATGTAAGATTTTAATATGTTAGTTTATTTTTTCTAAATATTCTTTTCATCGCGTCTCTAAAATATTAGTGGTAGAGAATACTTTTTATAAATACGTGATTTAAATTTTTCATCGTGTAATGCAGTGAGTAATGCATAGCCAGAGGTGTTTATTTATGTGAAAAAGGGCAACGCTTTTTTGGCGCCATTTTGTTATTCTTCAGATAAGTTGGTGGCACTATACCAATAAACTGGCGCTTTATGTCTTCAACCAAAGACATAACCCTGACCGGACTTTGTTAGAGCGCTTTCACACTTAGGCGTTTTTAGCAGCGCGACGGTCGTACGGCAGTCGTGCTACTGTCAATTTCATACTTAAAATGACAACAGTAAACCCTTCACATTAGAGAGACGCGCTGCTGTCGCTCTAATGTGAAGGCGCACTTAAAAGTACGCCGACCATTCATATAACAGAAATTAACAATATAGCCAAATAACTAATGAAACCTTTCAACCACTGTTAGAACTTTGGTGTAATTCAAGATTAAATAATTATTGAGTTCTCGAGTTTTTGAGATCGTAGATACGAGCATATAGCCGACAAACAGCGCAATAGTTTGTCAGACTAGAGTTAATTATAAATAACTGGTAAACTAAAACATTAGTATTATATCAAATCAATAAGATTTTCAATAAGATCAATAAGAATCAATTAGATGAAGACAATCAACATTTTTTTATTAACGTGTCAGTGTGGAAGTTTGGTCAATAGACGCCTCCCCTTATGTGTCATTGTAAGCCCGAGCAGTTGACAATATTTGTCCCAATCATTATACGCAGTCTTAATAAGGTATAATAAATAATGATGGTATGAAATGGTACGGATACGGTGATCGGAAATATTATACAAAAGGTATTCGGCTTATCGCTCTCTCCCGTATCTTGCACTCCACCTTTAGTAAGAGCGGAACTCTTGCCTCGCGATATATGAGATCGTAAACTGCCACCGCTAAGCTTCATTGTCGGTGTTATTGCCGGCAAAAACAAGCCGACGGTACGTAGGGTACGTTGCGCTGCGGTACAATGTGTGCGGGCGCATTAGAGTTCATAACAAATTTATTATTGGACAAAAACATGCTGTGATAGCAAAGTATCTGATCTTCATGGTAGTATCTCATAGTAGAAGTTAATTTTAAACTTTTGTGTTGCATTGCAAAGTATTAGATGACGAGTCTAAATCCGGATACAAAACCGGCGAAGTGCGAGTCGGACTCTCGGGGTTCCGTGCCAATTTTAACTGAATAAGGGGAATACACATACTTCCACTTAGCTAAAATACCAAAATATTTTGTTGACAGCAGTTTTGGTTTTAGTTTCATGTATGAGAATCCCCTTTTAATATAATTATTTTTTATTATTTGTTTAAAAATCGTAAAGCGGTTGACAGGATACATTTTCCTACTAAATTTCAATAGGGTGATGCTTATAGGTACACAATAAAGTGTCTGTGACATACCGACGGACAGACAGACAGACCGACTTGACGAAACTATAAGGGTTCCGTCTTTTTCCATTAGGCTACGGAACCCTAAAAACTGATGAGTAATGTCAAAGTCACTGCTCGACGTTTTGCTGTGTTGCAACTGCTGTGGTCACGAGCTAACTGGTGGATCGCGGCATCGCTTGCGCAAGTGGCCGGAAGTTTCTTCTGCTTTGAGAACCCAGATTCGAGACAATATATCTCAAGGGGGCGGATCAAATCTCGGCTATACATTTACATATAGGGTTTCGTTTTGGTCAGTGACCCACAACTCAGAGATGATGGTTTGAGTTATGCTTATTCTAAAAAAACTTTGAATAATATGTAAGTTTCATAAAAGGAAACTTCTTCACAACATTCTAAAAAAACAAATGGGGAAAATTGCATTCTTACGTGTAGCTACGAAATACTACGCCGTAGCTAGTAAGCTACGAAGGGGTGACCTGGAGTTGGTAGTTTTGACTCGCACGCTGGTATCGCAATAATAAATAGATTTTATGGGTTTATTGGTTTTTTTTTTGTTGATTCATCAGTGTCGTTTCTACAACCACCACTGAGTCTGGCGTCGCTGACCAAAGTAACACCCTGTATATACGAATCACTCAACTATAAAAGTCTTTATAAGGTTTTAAGATATTACTCGTCTGTAGATGTTGCTTCATGTTACGGACAAAATTCAGTTGTGGACTGTGAAGTGAATACCCACAATTTTCACTATAAAGACTTGATAACTCTTGTCTTGAGGGTCTTTGCAAGAAATGGAATAAAAAACAAACGTGGTATTATACATACCAAGCGCTTCTTATCTCAAGCTTAGTTGCATCTGTAATACTTTAAACTTAGGTAAGTACTTTTTCTTACTTATTATATAACCGTGACTCATATACCTACTATTTTCACTAAAATAAAAAGTCGCAAGTCCGTGCTTAAGACACGGTAATATTATGTCTACAGTATTGTAACTTCATACAAACGGACGACGCGCGAGCTATACCTACTCGCTCGGATGCCGGCATGCTCTCGGCATGCTACAGTCGCGGACGTGCCGCAGTGACGACCGGACGGTGTGTTGGTTTTTAATCAGTAACCGCGCGAAGTTTTACTAGAAATAACTACAAGTAGCTATTTAATGTGGCAAGTAGAATATATTGTGCTGTTTTTGGTTGCATGAATTCTTCAATAACGCAACCAGAGATAACATTTTTTGATTACCTGGAAACTCCGAAATGTAAGACTATAAAATAATAACACTTACTTTTAGGTAAGTAGGTACCTACCTACTACGTAATTTGTGTCTTAATGGATTGGTATTTCCTTTTTAACCGACTTCAAAAAAAGGACGTTATCAATTCAATGTATGTAGTAATATTGTTGGAATTGTACCATTTTTGCGTATGTTAATCTATACTACTTTCTGAACACGTGTGCCAAATATTATTCATGTTTGTAAGTATGTAATATTTGTATGTATGTTGATATGTATGTTTGTATATATGTATGTTTGTTCACGAGTTTCTTGAAAACTAGAAGGTTGATTGCGATGGTTTTATGTTATCATATTAATATTTCATATTATTTTTATTTATTTATCTATTGGTATCTGTACTAATAGATAAATAAATAAATAAGGGTGATTATCTGAAATTTGGTTAACTTTTGACTTTATTTTGAAAGTTGTGGTTTTAGTTAAAAATCAGGACAGTTTATATTCTATGATGTGTGTATATTATCTACTTTTCAGCATCTAAAAGGGCCAGTCACTTTGTTTGATGTTTTTAGAGATATTAATGATTTTGTAAAATAAGTGTTCTAGGGACTGACGAGACGTGATAGGGACTGACGCACAAACACGGTCATTATGTCAATTCACATTTTTTATAGCAAAATTAACTGAAAAAACAAATTATCGTTTAAGTTTACATATTCAATGAACTAAAATAACAGGATCTATTTATATTTATGCGCATGACAATAATAAATCAACATTTCTTAACAATTCAATTTTTTTCTTTCAGTTTAATACTTACAAACTAATAGTCTTTAAGTTATTAAACATTTTTTTAAACTATTAGCCTTCTTAAGTTCTTAGTAACCAAATGAACACAAAATTCAGACTTCTTCTAATTATTAAGAAACATTAACGGGCTTTTAACTTAGTAAAATACTGTATTTCTCTTGACGATTAGATTAGGGACTGGCAGATTTTCTTGTCTTCGTAAAGCACGTCGGCGATATCATTATCATTTATTTGAGTTTCTGTGCCACCTTCATTGTAAACTTTAAAGAATGAAACTGTCAGCTCTCCATCATCGTCATTCTTTGTTTCAGTCTTCTGTTTCTTTGTTGTGCGCTGGACAGGACAGGTTTTTCTTTAAACTTCCTAAGAGTAAGTCCTTCTTCTTCAGTATAATACTTGTTTTTTACGTTGAACTATACTCCTCCATCTAGCTTCAACTTCTTTTTCATTATTTAACAAAAGAACCTCAGCAATAATTTCGTCTTCTGATGATTTGTATTACACAGTTGAATCTGAGTAGGTAGATGTATTCTGCTAACTGCTTTACGATTCTTATAAAAAAAATAAAAAATCATGATATTTAAGGTTTATATTATTTTTTGTCAAACCTATGCGTGTGGATCGTTTGGATCATCATCATTATCAGCCAAAGGACGTCCACTGCTGAACATAGGCCTCCCCCACGGCTTTCCACAGCGACCAATCAATAGCGGTCTGCATCCAGTTTGATCCTGCGATCTTTTTAAGGTCGTCTGTCCATCTTGTTGGTGGACGTCCCACGCTGCGTCTCTGGTCGAAGGGTCTCCAATCTAGAACTTTCCTGCCCCAACGGCCATCAGTTCTTCGCGCTATGTGCCCTGCCCATTGCCACTTGAGCTTACTGATTCTCAAGGCTATGTCCGTTACCTTAGTTCTTCTACGTATCTCCTCACTTCTGATTCGATCCCGTAGAGAAACACCCAGCATAGCCACTCATCACGTGCAAGTGTCATAAAACATTCTCGATGACGTGTTGACAGCTGATGATTTATTACAAAAATGGCGTCGCACATACCCCCTATTTCTCTAAAATATTTTTTCTTCCGAGCAAAATTATGTTATTTTGATTTCATTACTATAAATAATGCATTAGATCTCATCACAACTATACTGAAATCAGTTTCTTTTTCTTAGATTTATCAATTTACTGTACTTATTATGTTATTATCGATAACAATGACAGGCACTTGCAAAAAAAATTGCAAGTCCGGTTGTAGGTTAGATACTTGCAAAACATTATCATTACGATATATTTCTTACAAAATATTATCTCAACACACTAACTATGAATCAAATTTCACTTTTTATAATAATTTACCAGTAATAAGCTGCAAAATCCATACGAAAATCCATAAAACACTTCAAAGCACGGCACTGAAACCAGACACCATTTTTGTTTTGGTCAGCAGAAAAAATGATTACAGATTAAACAATTTTAGTGAGTTCGGATACACAGATGATGTATTGTAAAGTGCGTATGGCAAAACTTCTTCATACAAAAATAGCCTCTACCATTAAATAATAAAGGTTTAAAGTCGCTTGGGACGAGCGGTCGCATGCGACCGCTTCGTGTTTCACGGAACGGCGCGCTACACAACAGCGCGGTCGCTGGCGACCGCTTCGGGTTTTAGGAGATAGCCCTCTCCATCGCTAGTTGTGTGATTTTGAGCTTCATTATAAGGCCTATAGTAAGAGACCATGTTTCAGATCCGTATGTTATCACTAATAACACACTCTGGTTGAATACTTTCGTCTTTGGATAGGTCTTTTAAAATTACATACAGCTTCCTAAAA
Source organism: Pyrausta purpuralis (assembly GCA_963924145.1). Taxonomy (NCBI): domain Eukaryota; kingdom Metazoa; phylum Arthropoda; class Insecta; order Lepidoptera; family Crambidae; genus Pyrausta; species Pyrausta purpuralis. The sequence continues at coordinate 6,109,349 of OZ001650.1, forward strand.
CTATTTTCTCTAAAAGTCTTACGTTTGAGAGATAGACGTTTCCAAAATAGTATAATGGGCGTCCCCACCCATCTAACTTTTAAACTAAGCGAGTGTAAATTTTGAAAAAAATATATGATGTAGATGTTGACAAAGGCTTTCCAGGAAAATTAGTTTGAAACGAGATCGAAGTAGTAGTTATTGATATAGAGCTCATTTTCAATAACCGAAAATACTCTGCGAGTAAAACAATGTCTTTTTTTTAATTGCATCTTTACCTGTTCAGATTTTTTCTTGCAATTTCCTCGTTAAACAATGTGTTTTTCTTTCTAGGCGCCATATTCCACAACAAATACATTGGTATTATGTTTGAAACTACGCGTTACAAAGTATGTCCATCAGTCCCTAGATATAGCGTCAGGCCCTAGTCACTATTACGACTAGGGCCTGACGGTCTAGGGACTGACGAAACGAAACAAAATTAAATGAAACTTTTTATTTAAAATCAACATCAAAATCAATAGGCGGTCCAAACAACAAGGCAGACCTAACACATATTTACAATCAGTAAAAAGATCAATTAGTAATTTACTGTATTTTAAAATACTGACCTAGGGCCTGAGACTTTGACTGGCACAACACGTGTTCCCGCAGCAAATTCAGCGACAGCACTAATAACACAATCTTGGCCGCGGCTACGGTCGTGTTTGCAACTAACTTCGAACCGATGCTATCGTATTGAGTGATAACTGAAAAAGCCATATGCTTGGATCGCGCGTATTTTTGAATTTCGTAAATGACTAGGGCCTGATAATATTTATCGCTTACACTTTTTAACTTGAAATAATGTTATGTAAAATATTGTTATTTTAAATAAAATCGAAATGACAATGTTTGTCAAGTAATAGAAAATGAATTTAGATAGGGCTTAATCAAAATATTCTTGTGAAAATATTTTTACAGTGAAATGAATACTAAAATCGGGAGACCTTACACGGCTAGGGCCTGATATTTGGAGTAAGAAATGTAAATTTTTAGATATAAATAATTGTATGATAGATATAAAAAATTGTGACCGAACCAAATGAACTTTATAACAACGTTTAGTAGTTTCAAATCTGGGATATTTTTAATAAATATTTTAAAAATTGATGCTAACACGAAGTTAACCAAATTTCTGATAATCACCCATAAATATAAACTTACAATCTTAAAACTAGATAGAAACTCAAAGTAGGCAGATGCAATAAAATAAAACGCTGTAGGTGGGCGACAGCCCTATCGCATGCTAACGTACTGTGCTGCTGTAGGTACTTATTTCAAGGACACGGGCCAGTTACAATACTGATAGACATAATATTACCGTGCTTAAGAGACCACTCGGATAATCTAATTGTGATGTTTTTGTATGAAGATTTTATCTAATTAATTTTATAAGTATTTTAGACGTATTTTTCTGCCTTATCTTTGACACACTGGCTTCCATTCCTTAAAGCCTACTTTCCCAGCCTTCACTGTAAGTCGTAACGTGTCCAATTGTACGTCGCTATGACGTCGGTAACTAGCCGGATATTTTTAGGGCAAAGGTAGCCACGTGTTGTTACAGTCCGTCGTAATGACGTAAAATTTTGCTAGGTGTCCAAGGGAGACTTTTAGGTGCGCCGGTGGTTTCTTTTCACTAAAAGTAGTTATTAGTCAAGTATGTTGACTTGTGAACTGTTAGTATTATATTTACGACCTCCGTGGTGTAGTGAATAAGCACGCTGGTTTCAAGGCGTCGCAGCTCCGAGGTCTCGGGTTCGATTCCCGGCCGGGTCAAAATAGAAATCGATTTTTTCTATATTGTTTCGGGTCTGGGAACACCCAGCTAGCGACAGTGGTACCACCGTTGTGTCTGATTTCCATAACACAAGTGCATTAATTACTTACTTTGGGATCAGAGTAATGTATGTGATTGATGTCTAATATTTATATGTTGGATAAGAAATCATTTAGGATCAGCTTCTACATCTGTTTTCGAATCTACCATAATAAATTAAGTGACAGTGACTGTTAAGTATCTGCATTTTGTTATACCTTAGTTGTATTTCAATAAATTCCAGTTATCCTTGTATCTTGTAAAAAGAAACTTCCCCTCGCTGGGGTAAAAAATTGTGGTCGATTGAACAAACGATACGCAGATGATAACATTCCCTTTTGGTACACTCAGTCTTAAAAATGTTCGTCTGAGTATTTTAAAGTTGTTGCTTGTAATATTTTTAAAATCATTTATATTTAATTGACGCTGTAAATTTACTACAAGTCAAAAGTAAGATGTTGCAACAAAATGTTTATCATATGAATTGCAACTGCACAAAAAGCAACTGTGTCAGACGAGGAATCGAACCCCGAGTCTATTCGGGCGCATGCCTATACTTGCGAATTATGCAAGTGTTTATTTTTTTATATAAGTACAGCCCCTGTTTTAATGTTCTACACAACCATCACCGTTTTTTTCCGAATTTCACAACTTAAGAGTTAGCCTTCTTAACTATGCTTTGGGATTACACATAACAACCACCTTAAGGTTGTTGCTGACTCTACTAAGCCCGGGACCCTAGGTGCGTTATCGGGCCCTTAAAATTTTGTTTAACGAACAATTAAGTGTAACGCTAACCGCCCTCACGGCTTGTTGGGCGGAACGCACACTGAGAGCATGGATTATCGAAGTTACGATACGGAACTGTGGGTAAATGGATCGGCTGAGGCATCGTCCTTGGATCGTCTAACTACTATTATTAGCGTATGGACCTGACAACGCGAACAAATCTCGTGCGCCATGAATTGACGCCACTTGGCATCAAATCGTACAAAATTTCAAGGAATACGTCACAATCTTGCCCACACATGTTTTGCTTGGCAAAGCCTCTCTATACGAAGTAATAATAACATTAGTTAAGCTAACTATTTTAACAGCACATGGTGCTGCTGACCCCATCGATCGGAGCTATGCGTAAACTTTTGTGTATATGTGAACTCTGGCTAGACTCCCGCGATTTTGCAGCGCGTCGACTATTCGCTGAGGCGCACCCTGACGGCTTTGATCCAAAAGCGGTGCGCCTCAGTTCTAGATCGCCTCCGCAACGATACAAATAGCATACTGGGGGCATTGGCTAACCGGTGGGACTTGCCGATGCTGGATAAGTTTGCACGCTACCAAAGCTGCGGCTACTACTAGGCGGCATCTTCTATTGTTTTAAAATGTATTTTACTAACATAGGCTAAGTTCAAATTTGTTACTAACATGAATATGGATCACGGTCTGAAATAAATTCTTTTATCCATTCATTCAATAACAACTCACTGCCTTGTGTGAACTATGTATGATCTTTAGATCTACGGCAAGTTTAGGCAACCTAGATGACAAGATACGGAAGGATAAAACGGTAATGTCAGCGTGTCAGGTACATAAATAAATTAATTAATATTGGACACCAATCACATACATTGCTCTGATTCCAAAGTAAGTAGCTAATGCACTTGTGTTATGGAAATCAGATACAACGGTGGTACCACAACACCCAGACCCGAGACAACATTTATTTTTTAATTTCTATATTGACCCGACCGGGAATCGAACCCGACATGACAGTAATGATTGAAAATTATCTATATCTTCATTTATCACAACGCATTTACAATGATTGTATGCTAATGCAAGCATTCAATATTATACCTATACCATCCCATCACACTTCCCCCTTAGTGTCTTACTAGCTCAGTCGGCATCCAGAAATTTAGGGAGCGAGTAACCCGATACTTTGCATTGATAACATTGTTCCACACTTCCAGATTTTAGGATCATCACTGTTCGTGTATATCCGGGGTGATTATGTTCTTTGCGATGGCAATGCGATTGCAATCCGTCTGTGATATGGCCGAAATGAGCTGAAAGGACGTGCCATCAAAAAGACGAATGTCAGGTGTAGTGGTCGAGAAATCGCCTACTACGCAGCGGGTTGCGGGTTCGATCCCCGCACAATAAATACAAATATTTGTGTGCATGAACATGTCTGTTTGTATTGGTCTGGGTGTTTTCTATGAATATCATGTATGTATTTACAAACAAAAAGTATTTAAGTATTATATCCGTTGTCTGGCACCCATAACACAAGCTTTGAGTAGCTTACTTTGGGACTAGATGGCGATGTGTGGGAATGTCCAAAGGATATTTATTTATTATTTTTATTTTATCAAAGCTGTATACGAGAAGCTCCATTTTTGAATCACTTTATTCAAATCACAAAAACAAAGTCGATTTATCTTTTTTACTTTTGTTTGGATTTTATCCTGTTTCCATTCTAAAATCAAACAACAGCAACTAAAATTTTACACCATATTGAGGCGAGTGATACAAAATAAGGCCCCAGATTTTTTGTCAGTATTGTTATGTTGAATTTTTCTAAGGAATTAATCCTGAGGTTTTAGAGGTAGAATGTTTTCATAACAATTGCAATGTTACAGCGACTTACGTAATCGCCCTGCCGAAGATGTTATGTATTAATTAAAGCTCGGGTGAACAAATTTGTAACTCTTATGTGTGTTGGATGATATACCTTGATTCTGCACCGAGATGATTTTAGGCTCAGGGATTATTAAGTGTTATAAACTGGGTGTAAATAATATTCTCACTGAAATATATGAGGTAGTCTTTCATGGGATTTGTTGTAAATTGATTAGGTTTACAATAAAAATAGTTGTTTATATGCTAAGTTATTGCATATTTTCATCTTTTTATCTAATTTACCATTTCTAAAAGGTTTATAACTTTTTATAGTGACCTGTTGTGTTCCTAATTTTAACATGTTAATTTTATGTTTGATCACAATGCCATATTGCAATCAAAGGCTTTAAAACTGAATAAAATTCCACTACAACTGACCACCAATATTATTCTCTTGCTTTATCGACGAAGCTGAAGTACAATAGAAACTGCATAATCTCTGGCGAAGTATTAATGCCGCTGCAATCGCGATGCAACGCAAATGCACTTCGGAATCCCATTTCCTATCGTCCCACAAAAGGAAAAAAGCAAATCCCTAGGATTGGATGGGAAATGCGTTGATATAGCATATTGTTGGCCCTAATTACCTTTGATAGAGACCGTATAGGAAGCCTTAATTAATTGAGCTTATCTTCAACCTATGGGAGTATCTTTTTTATCTACCCTCAAACATGATTGGCTAGACGAATTTGAATCTTATTTCTTTGCAGTAAGGTGAACTATCGTGGAAGTGTGTCCGTCTTTTAATTTGCAATTTTCCGCCTTACTATTCAGTCGGATTAAGTTCTGGCGGCGGATAGAATGTTTAATTTCCTTAGAGCGATACTGTTGACTCGATGATATTCGATTCGGATTTGCGAAAGCGTGCGGTAAAAGATTCGCTTTTGGAGTCCCTTGGGTGATGAAAATGCATAACCTAAGAGAAATAATGAAGTGGCAATTTATATTCGAATTGTAACTTTCTGCACTGATTTTAGTTTCAAAGGTAAGCCAATGATATATAACAGAGCAAGTCTGTCACCATCATCATCATCATTCTCAGCCAGAGGACGTTCACTGCTGAACACAAACCTCCACCACTATTTGCCACAGCAATCGATCACAAGCGGTCTGCATCCAGTTTGTTCCTGCAATCTTTACGAGGTCGTCTGTCCATCTTGTCGGTGGGAGTTCTACGCCGCGTCTTTGGTCTAAGGGTCTCCAATCTAGAATTTTTCTTCCCCAACGGCCATCAACTCTTCGCGCGATGTGCCCTGCCCGTTTCCACTTGAGCAACTGTATAAAACGGAAATTCTCAATTTGCCCAATCGATAGAGACTAATATGTTGATTTCCAAAAAGATACGCTGGTCAAATATTATGGGACAATTTTTTCGACACTTTCATGTTAATTTTTAATGACCAAATTAATATGCTTTTCTTAATTTTTCAAATCATTGTTTTATTTCTTTACATATTACCGGCAAACATAACAGCCATTAGTGCTTTCGTAATTTTCTTGTTTATTTTTTGAGTACAATATTTGCGTTGTAAAATATTTATCCTTGAAACGTCTTAAAGGGATGCAAGGAACCCTTATCCCGAGTTTAATTCTGCTCACTTTGTGCTGTGTCCCAGTCTCGAACAGTGCCTTTGTCAGTCTCACATAGGAAGAGTGCTCCGACAAATTACCTTCTCAAGGAACTAGAAAGGAGATCTTATGATATTACTTGGTAATTTAGCATTGGGAACACCTACTAGTGTCACTGTGACTGAATTGATTTTAGATAACTGTTTATTGGGTTACATAAATTTGATGTTGACAATATATTCAGCGTTCGTACTTTTATCTTATAATTAGCGGATCCAGCGAACTTTGTTTCGCCCCCAGCCCCGTCCTGCCCAGCCCTGTAATTTTAAAGAACGAAAGAACGGGGTATAAAGTATGCTATGTCGTTCTCCTAGTTCTAAACTACCTCCCTACCGTTTCACCCCGGCTCTGTCCCATCCCAGCCCCGACCCCGTTTCATGGAATAAAAAGTATCCTATGTCCTTCTACTGGTTTAAAGCTTTCAACCGATTTTCAGCAAAATTGGTTCGTAATCATAAATAATGTAACTAACACGACTTTCTTTTACCTTTCACCACTTATAGTTCGAGAACGGTTTAATCGTTTTTTTTTAAAAAATAGTTATACATTTTATTTTAACAAATTGTTTAATAGAGCGTTTAAAGACAAAATTTGTTTGTCGATTCATTGGATTCAAACATAGTTTACTCCGTAGTAGATAGGTTAAAAGAAGTTGCAAATGTAAACTTTTAATTACTGTCTATATTTAAAGTAAAAAGCGAGCGACGAAGAAGTGAGCTCTCAATGAGAATAAACTTCGTATACAACTCACAATATGCCCTTAAGTTTTTGGAATACTTTACTATAGGTTTACGATTGTTAAGCACTTACAAATTGCCATCAACCAATGATTTTTTTTTTCATTCAGGAAAAACGCTTTTTGAAGTGAAAACTTCTTTAGCGGCGTTGAGCACTTTTGTGGGATGGGGGAAAAATGTGAAACTCGCATCAGGACACGTGGGCTGATCGAAAAACCGTAAGACGGTTGGCGAAATTATGGATGTAAGTTGATTTTTCTGAGAGATAAACTTTTTAATGTAATTTAATATAATATAAATTGTAATGTTTGTGTACGATAGCGCAATAAATAAATATTGTATTCTATAAAAAAATTATATTATAATATTATTATTATTATTATTGTATTATTATTATTATTATTGTATTCTATCACAAAAATGATAGTACTTTTATATTGATAATAAGAGCAATTCATTCAAAATTATTCCCTAACTATTCCAAAAAATCAAAAATGCACAACGTTGATATTCAAGTTTTCACTTCTGCCGGCACTCCCGGAGTGCAATTTTTTTTTTATGAAATTAAAAAGTAACTCGGAAAAGCCGTTAAAACGGTTTCCCGTTTTTTCGGCTTTTCCTGGCTGAACTAACAAATCCGAAATCCAAAGTAAGCAAGAAACAGGTGTGTAATGTGTTATATACTAACAAATAATATAATTTCACTTGAAATAACGTTCAAATTACATAATTTTCTTAAACCGTAATAAATATTGACCTAATTTTATATTTCCCTTCATTAGCTCTAATAACATTTAAAAATAATAATATTGCTTCGCGAGTTGTCGATTAACTGTTCTAACCTAAAGATGACACCAACATTTATATATTTATAAATTACAAAAGATTATGTACAATTTTAATTAATAGCTTGAAGGAGCATTAGGGTAGACAAATATTATGTCATATGTGCATTATATAAAGTACTAGCGGACCCAGCGAACTTTGTTTCGCCATTAGCCCCGTCCCGCCCCAGCCCCGTCCCGCCGAGTCTCGTAATTTTAAAAGTTTAGCATTCCCAGCGAATTTTGTTTCACCTTTTAATTACTAAAATGGCTATTAAAAAATAAGGGTTGATCGTAGAAGGGTGAAAATTGAGGGCTGTATGTATTTTTGTATGTTGTATCATAAAAAAAATATAAAAAATTTTGTCCAAAAAATAAATAAATAAAATTTGGGGTGGACTACCCCTAACATTTAGGGGGATGAAAAATAGATGTTGGCCGATTCTCAGACCTACTGAATACGCATATAAAATTTCATCAAAATCGGTCAAGTCGTTTCGGAGGAGTTTGGCAACTAAAACTGTGACACGAGAATTTTATATATTAGATGTATGACAAAAATATAAAGTACGTATGACAAAAATACCTTATATCAATCAATCATTATATTAAACAACTTAGTGAAATAAGTTAAAGTAATCGTAAGTTCTTTTGTTATTATATGAAACTTGACGCACCCCAAAAAAATTCCTTGACAGCTTTGAGGCTAGTTTCAGATATTTTTACTTTTTACAAAACAAAAACAAAACCTTGTGTATTCCCCGTGGATCATTCGCTTAAATAACCAGGAATGTGTCATCAAAATTCCTGAAGTAGGGGCCGTAAACTTTCTGGAAACTCAGGAACGCGTCGCTGTAAATAAGTTTGCGTCATTGTGAACGCTTCCTATTTGCTTACGGTAAGATATTGATGCAAAAATTTAGAAACGTCGACGCTTTGAAAATGGGGTGTCTGTATTAGTGACGTACTCAATACTAGGGTATTGATTTGATAAATGACTAATTATTTATGTAGTTGGACGTTTTATTAGCGAAAGACCGAATAGAATAGGACAATAAACCCTTCCATTTTGTGTCAGTGCGAAAGTTTTGATTAAAAAATCACAATGAAAACTTGAACAAGACCTAAATAGAATCAGAAATGCGGAGATACGTAGAAGAATTAAGGTAATGGACATACCCTTGAGAATCAGTAAGCTCAAGTGGCGGTGGGCAGGGCATATAGCACGAACACCTTCGAACAAAGACGCAGTGTCCACCAACAAGATGGACGGACGACCTTATAAAGATCGCAGGATCAAGCTGATGCAGACCGCTAGTGATCGGTCGCTGTGGGAAGCCGTGGGGGAGGTCTATGTTCAGCGATGGACGTAGTTTGGCTGATAATGATGATGATGATGAATGAAAACTGTAACGCTCGATGTAAAAACCATTTGCAGTTCTTCTGTAGACACAACAATGTGATCACCTGATTTACTTAGTTACAACACGTGCAACACGAAGTGTTTCGACCCTTCTGACAGCTTTCATTTGTAGATATACTACGTACGTGTGCGTACATCACTACAGGATCGTTTCAATTGTGTGGAATGACAAGTTTTGCTTTTCAAATAAAGATGAAACATCTATGCTTTTATTGCTCTTTATGCTGCAAAAATGTTTACACTGATTTGTATCCATGTAGAAGATACCTAACGTCATATACTGTAGATGTGAATTCCGATGAGAACCGTAAGCGCAAAGAGATAGTTTAAGGTCCAAACATTTTTATAATTTTATCCTTGACACTTCAAAAATACATCTAACAAAACATTTAGTCGAGTGGCTAGCACGCTGGTTTCAAGCGTCGCCATCTCGTGAGGTTCTGGGTTCGATTCCCGGTCGGGTCAATGTAGAAAACGATCTTTTCTATATTGTCTCGGGTCTGGGTGTTGTGGTTCCACCGTTGAGTCTGATTTCCATAATACAAGTGCATTCGCTACTTACTTTGGGATCAGAGCAATGTATGTGATTGTTGTCCAATATATTTATACCTTTGAGATTACAGCTTAACTTAAAACCACGATAACTTAAAACCGTCTCGTTTAATTAATCAAACTGCATGATATGGTCAAAACTAATAAGAAAGATTTTTTTATTATAAGTTAGTAAATAGCCCTTAAGGTACATGCAACCGATCGATCAAAACGAAGGCTAGGTATTTCTAATAATGTAAAGTCATTGTAAGCGTAGTTGAAAACCGGTTGAATGTGGTCGAATGCATAAATTTTCATAAATACACCGTGTCTCGTGACGCGATGCTCTCAAGCAAACGTTCACGGTCCATTGCTCGCTAGCCCCTCCAAAATGCAGCCGAAGCATAGGATAGTTAGAACAGTACACAATATAAACTGTCATTTTATTGCTTTTAGAACCAACATCTCACGAGCCCATAATTTGGTCCCGAAGCTGTGGTAGGGACCAATGTTGGGACGTGTATAAGTGCTAGAAATATCCTATGTAAAAAATAAATAAATTTTGATTTTTATTGAACCATAACCGGTCAAGTGCAAGTTGAACTCGCACAAGAAGGGTTCCGTTCTTTTGACTAAGTAAACAATTGATGCGGGGGGGTACGCGTGATAGTCAAGGCTCCGCTGACCACCGGACCGCCCACTCTGGCGACGAGGGAGGCACCTGTGTTTTTTAGTCAGTACACCTGCTTGTCGAGCAGGGGAGCCCTACATAGCCTCCTCTGTCCCCACGAAGGGGGTATGCGTAGTGCATTTTTCACAGGACAAAAAATAAAGGTAAATAATTGATATCAAGCAAAAAAGGGCAATTTATCGCGTTTTTGTATGGGATTTCCCCTTAAATATATATTGTATTTTGTTTGAAGTATTTGTTGTAATAGCGGCAACAGAAATGCATAATTTGTGAGAATTTTGAACTGTCTAGCGTTAGTGGTTATTAAGATATAGCCTAATTGACAAACAGACGGATGGACGAACAGACGGACAGACAGACGGGCAGCAAAATCTCAGTAATATTCCTCCCGTTTTTACCCTTTGAGATTATTTATTTTAAAACTTCATCGCAAAACTTAACGACGGACGTAACCAAAAGCACATTCTGCCATTTATTTATTTATTCAATAGCGGTCGCGGTAAACATTGTATCCCCTCATGTGCCCTTTTTGAGGCAAAGACAAACCATAACAAAGTAAAAATCATGTAAATTAGTCAATTCGTTCTCGAGTTATGAGCGGTGTAACTAACACGATTTTCTCTTTGTAAAGATTTATGGTTAAGCAGATTCGACCACGATTGCACGTGATGTTAGCTAGGTCTTATTACATCTTTGCAACCGGGAATTGTAAATTATAAGAGATAACATTTTAAGAGTAAGTTTAATGGGAAAATAAACAGGTGCGCTCTATATTCCATTACTTGTCTAGGTGGATAAGATGGTCAACTGATACGATAAGAGAGTCGGTCAGAAAGTTCTTAAATGAAATGAAAATGGTTTTAGTAACATCAATGCCATTTTTAAAGACCCATCCATTGACTACTTACACATATAGGTTTGACAAAAAATATTGTAGGTTTTAGTTTCATGTATGGGAGCCTCCCCGTAAATATTTTTATTTTTTATTTTTTTGTATGAGGCTCGAAAAGCGGTTAACAGGATACATCTACCTACTGTGTAAAACTAATAGTTTCAGAATAAAGTGATTGTGACATACGGACGGACGGACAGACAGACAGACAGACTTGACGAAACTGGAAGGGTTCCGTTTATTTGCCATTCCGCTACGGAACCCTAAAAATGAAAGAATAACCAAGCTTTCGTTACACTCGGTGTGCCTATACTAAATTAGGATAAATTCTGTGTTGTGGCATCATCACATTCTTTTCGTTCAGTTAGTTCTGGCTGATTTCGATATCCTTCGCTGTAGTTGACGACACGTCAAACGGGCTTCTTTGAACCTTTTCGACCTTACAGGCTCGTGATAAAGGCGACTTCCGCTGTGTAAGCACGAGTGTCACGGTTGACGACGCGCCGATCGCTCTGAAAGGATATTTTGCAGGCTTTTATGGTACCAGCACATAGAAAATATTAAGGGGTTTAAATACTCGTTTTAAATTAAGTTTTTTTTGCGTTTGGTGCTTTGTTTTAAGAAAGCGGATCTTATATTGAAGTGTTTATACTTTAATTTAAGGCTGTCAGATAAAACCCAATAGACTGACAAAGTATAAAGCGATTAATTTCAAAAGCCAATTACATAAATGATTGCTGACAAATAGGTGACGCTTACAAATTAACCATATTGTATTTTGTTTTAATATTTTTATTTGACTATTGAAAAATCAGTCCTTAGTGTAATAACAATCGAAATTTTGTGAGTATGATTGTGTGACTATGTTTACTTTTTGTTTACGGAGTGGGGGCAATTATCGTGCAATTCGTATACGAAAAAAGTTGACCGATTGAATTATCTTTAAAATAAAATGTAAGAGAGATAAAATAGTTTTTGACAATTCTGGGTCACGATTTCTACGTATTTAGATTTTATTCGTGCGCTAGTTTTGTTACGTGTAGATATTTTACTTGATTTTTTAGGTAAAACGGTTAAACTTCCCATCGAAATACCTAACGAACAAAGTTCCATTGCCGCGAGGATCGGCGTCTTGGTTCGGCAAGCACGTAGCTAAAGTATCAGAGTTTCTTAAAACCGTTACAAGTAATTTATGAAACTAAAGTAAGTAATGGTAAAACATCTCGTCAGGATGATCAATTTTAAAGCATTTTACATGAACAAACATTAAACCTGGAAGATATAACACTGAAAATCTAATAACGCTAACTTACAGGCGTTATGATTTAGCGCTTCATTTGCGAAAATACAATTTAACGACAGTGTGCTCTGAAGCAACGTAATTTTAGCATCCATCACACCAAATGCGAGTTTGGAAACAGAATAACACCGAGGAGTATGGGGGCGAGATGATGATGAATATGACGTCGTGGAGAATGGAAAATGGGGAAGAACGTTAAGTTATTAGTGGTGGTTGAAAATATTTTAAAAAGTTAACATGGTGTTAATAAACAAATCTTTAAGTATTTAAAATAATACTTCAACAGCTCAATACAGCGTGTGAAGCAAAAAAAAATATAATAATAATTCTACGCTGTATACGTAGTTACCAAGACCTGGTTTTAGTGCTTTAAAGTAACTCAAAAATATATATAAAAGTAATCCAAAATAATAATTCCCAATCAATGTATATCAAAATCGCTAACTCGTTGTAGCAAATGACAATGTCAAGCTCTGCTGGACTTATTTGTTTGCAATACATTGCTGGGTCAATTTATTTTGTTATAAAAACAATTAATTCATTTTTCATATTAATAAATTACAACCATTTACAATTGATTACTGGCAACATAAAAGGTGTATATTTTAAGTTTTTGCTCCTATTATTGGCTACATCCTGTATACCTCTATTTAATGTGTTAAGTTCGTTTAAACGTAATCCATAATCATTTAGAATGGAATCATCATCATTATTATCAGCCAAAGGACGTCCACGGCTGAACATAGGCCTCCCCCACAGTTTTCCACAGCGAAATATAATTGAATACTGGTAACTAAGAGGGCGTATTTTTTTAATTAATGATGTAATTTTTCATGTAATTTCTAGATACTTGTTACTACAATTATTAATGCGGTTTTTGTACATTATTTTAAATAAGTTTTAGTCTACTAAAAAGTCTCAAACTGAATAAAATTGCCCAACAAACGACTCAGTCGACAGCCTTGCAAAACCATCGATCAAATCATTTTTTCCGGCATCTTCCAAAAGAAAATTAGAAAAAGAAAAAAATACAAGGTGCTATGGAGATTCTATGGTGATGTATATCTCCCGATAATCAGGGAAGCGCGGCGGAAATTGGATCGTCACAAATTAAGTTTAACCGGGAGAGCTTTAAAAAGTGGCTAAGTGCAAGTTTCAGTTGCGAAGAGAGGGTTCCGTATGCCCATTTATTTTGTGTTGGTTGTTTAAAGTGAAATAAAACCTAATTTAAAGGAATAAGTCTCTGATCTATATAGTGCTTGATTGATTACTGCTTATTTTTGTGTGCAATTCATTAATTATAATTCTTGAACTGTAAGTAAAGAAATAAAGGTTTTTTTAAATATACAATCATACTTTTACAAAATATCATTTTAGTTTTTACAATTGTATGTATTTTTTTTAAACACTTCATGCACAAACAAAAGGTACATATGGCGGACTTAATGCTAAAAGCATTCTCTACCAGTCAACCATAGGTCTATACAGAGAAATTGCTGGCGGCGCGAAGGAAGTGATAGAAGGGCAAAAGTGAGAGATTGATTATTTCAATGCTATTACCTTAGCGAAAGACAGTCAACATTATTTTTTGAAAAGCACTGTAGTGTTTACTTCAGTCAGGCCAAACCAATGATATTGTATTAAGATGCCAAACACAGATAGCAATCGTATCGCGAACTGTTAGAAGTAACATACTCAGCCTAGAGTTTTCCTCTTTACACACTTTGTCATAAATTTATTTATTGCTGAAAATAGGACAATAAATTTTTGGCGTGCAGAATATATTCCACGCGGTTAGTGACAGATGGACAGCTTGTGTAGGGCGAGGCATCACTAGATTGCTGGTGCCGTTCTATGGCGTTGAATCTATGCTCCTCGATTAACTATTCGCTAACAGTACCGTTACCATGAGTTGACGACGGTTTTACTCGCTAGCGACGACGTAAAAAAAAGTCTATGGAAAATTGCAGAGCGAGTGCCTCTAGCGGTCACTGACAGAACTAAAATTTTGCATACAAAAAGTTACGTCGTCGCTAGTGAGAATAACCGTCATCGCTATCGAGTAAACTTATGGTCACGGTACAGTACGTAACCCTAAAACGTCTACTAACGATCGAAACTGACGCGGCTGACAGAGGGATCGCTTTAGATGCGACGGTGATAGGTTTTCGACGTGAAAAGTATCGACAATTCTAGATTGCTATTTGAATCAAACTTGCTGTAACCTTTTTTATAGTAACAAACCCCTACGTACTCTATTTCATTTTTAACTGGAAGTAACCACGTTAACTCAAATCAACTAGATTAAAACTTAGGAATTGAAACCTGTTATTTTTTCACAAAATGAATAAAAAAAAATTGTTTTTGTATCTACATTTTTTGTCACAATCGTAAATTATATGTGTGCATTACCTGGGCCCCTATTCTTGAATCACTCGCGACAGGATGGCGTGTGAAATTTCTTGATTAATGTCCGATTTCCCATTGAAAATTTGTATAATTCCACGCGGAAGTGATTTGAAAAAAACATAACTGAATTTTGTGAGTACCTCTTTATTTTGCGTGATTTTTAATTGGTTTTCGAACGCAATTTACTCGCCGTATTTAACCGAGTGATTCAAAAATAGAGCTCCTGGGCGGCATTACTAAAGGTTTATAATAAGTTTTACGAACTTTTATTAAATATGCCTTACTTTATTTTTTCGAGTCGTCATGTAGTCTAAAAATGAATTTACAAAATAGTACAACATTATTATTTATTAGAAGTATGAATTGGTACTCAAAACCGGCCAAGTGCGAGTCGGAGTCGCGCATTGGGAGTTTCGTACAAATTTTGACTGAATTAGGAGTCCACTTACTTCCACTTAGCCAAAATACCAAATATTTTGGATGACAGCAAAAAAAAGCTTTTTTTTTGTTAAAAAAAGTGATGTCGTAATCATGGAGCCGTTGCGAGCGGTCGCGTCCCGCACGTGTTGCGCAAACGACCGGACCCTAAATAAATCCATTGTCTTCGAACTCAATTGACGCGCGCGCAAGTGAAATCTGCCTCCAAACCGTTCCTTAGTTAAACCTCAATAATTACGGGCGGGCTTTGCATTTTACTACGTTTATAGTGTAACCTGTCAACAATACAAAGTGGTAACATCGCGGCCCACCTCTTAATTCAATTCTATAATTTATTACATAAATACATATTAAAAGTGTGTTGGCATTGTTTAGTGTGAGTGTCATTGTTTTTAATTCGGAGTGTGTGTTGCAAAGAATCACGTTCAATTCAGTGCTAGTGTCGCAGTGTATCGCATAATAATATTAGGTTAGAGATTCGAATGCCGTTTCATATTGCCGTCAATCTAGTGCGAGTGTCATAGTGTAATACAATTGGTCGGGTGTCAAAGAATATTTAAACGTAGAACAGTGTTTTGGTAGTAGATGTGCTGTCATTCACCACAAGCGACAACCCGTCAACGCGTTCACAATAAAGAACGCGTCCAGCTCCGAACCCAGTCCAAGGAAGTAATCAGCAGCAAAGCCAGCACACGTAATCGCCACGCTACGAATCTAGAACAAACCCAGCGCACAGCCAAGCTACATCAAGATACACAAATTTGGTGAGATCCTTCCATAACGCAACACACACAACACCATCGATTTAGATTCATTTAATTTCATTTCATTTGAGGTGTCAACACTTCAAACAACAGACACCTACCTACAAATAGCTCTACCTATTACATACAGGAAACTAAACGTCAACATATAAACCATACATCCTTAGCCACTCAAAAGTACAACAAAATAGCCAAACACAAAAAGACTAGGTTTAAACTAGCTTCTGGTGAAAACATACTGTATTTACAACCAAAACTAACACAAACCCTACTTTCGCCCACAATTGAGTAGTGTCTGCAATTAGTGTGCCGCATCGCCATATAAACACCTAGCACTTTAGGTACACATCACAAAAATCTAAAAGAATAAACTCCTCATAATTATCTCTAATACTACAACTTCACTTTTGTGTGCATGATAGTTTATAATATTCCTTCAATATGAGCTTATACCAGTTACTGCTGTGCTGATAAGGGAATTAAATCTCTAATTAAAAATAAAACGAGTACGTAACGAAATACTCAGACAGCTTTCACAATCCCTTAACAACACACGAGAGCCATAAAAGGTCAAATCTTACAGAGAAACACTGACCACTGACAATAAATCTCATAGTGACGCGAGGAAAAAAAAAACATAACAAAAACCTTGAAATCCTGGAATCTGCGGTCGTAACGCTCCACACATGCGTCCAAATCAAGCATCTGCACACCATAAAACAAGCCCTTCCCACTTCAAACAATAGTAACAGGCCCCGGGTAGGCATATTATTGTCTTTATCCTAAGAATCCTTCCTAACGCCCGGACACTGCTAAAAATAAACTAAATCTTCGAAATAACCATTACAAAGTACCGTTCCCGACAAACTTTCACATAACTCAGTGTACTTTCCCACTCTATTATACTCACCATCGTGTTAAAGAAATAAGCCTAAAACTATACAATTTTAAATGACAGAAATAACACTGCATCAATTGTACAAAGCTCTTAAAAAACAAATGCGTCCCTTGCCATAAAACAAAGCGGTTCTGTCCGTAACCTGGCCAGACCCTAATTCAAAACAAACGTCCAACACGTGGGCAAAGCAATAAACAAACTCCGAGAACTCAAACCCGGAACACGGCCTCTTACCTGACCTTCACAGTGTGGTGCACATCAACTGCGATATTCTTTGAACCATCGAAATAAGTAAAATCGGTAAACAGATGCCATTCGACCCGACCAGGAAGTAGAATATAACACCAGAATCAATCGTACATAACATATTATTTTTAGCTCCCCCGTTAACCACAAACATAATTCATTACTACACTAACCCATTATATTTATCAGACCACTAACAACCTAGATCATAAGCTCTTCCCCACAGGTAAAACAAAATGGAAATCATTAAAATGCCAGGCGACGGAAACTGTCTTTTTCATGCAATAACTCACCAAATTAACCAGCTACTATTCCTGACCTTTGATCATAAGGCAGTAAGACGAGACCTTGCAAAATACGTCGACAAAAACCAACATGATCCCGAAATGAGCATAGCCATACAAAGTAACCTCCCGAACACCGAAAACGAGAATACCCGAATGTTAACTTCTAAATACATCAAAGATCAATATGACGAAGGAAAATGGGGAGGCACAGACATACTAATAGCAGCGGCTAACTATTATTTAATGAACGTCATAGTTCATCAATCAATAAACAACATTAAACTTACCTTCAAGCCTAAATCGCCGGAAGACGCAGTAGGTGACATCAATTTAATTTACGACGGCACGCATTACGATAGTATGATAGAAGCTGAATCTTACTCAAGCTATATGTCATCCCTAACAACTCAAGACACGGACAGTCCCACTACTGTCACCAGTACCAGTAGCACGCCATTGACATCCTCAGAACTAGCAGACAACACGGGTTTCAGAATATTGGCAACAACAGGTCGCACGAAACAAACAATCGAAGCTGAAACCATAACACTTGCCAGTTGGAATGTAAGAGGAGCCTCAAACCCACAAAAAAAACTACTATTGACCACATACTGCACAAGTACGGCGTCGACGTCGCATGCTTACAGGAAACGCACATGAAATCCGGTAAGAATGAATCTAAGCACTACACGTGGATACTTTCGGGTGCAAATAAAAGTCGAGGATTGGCTGTCCTGATAAGAAAAAATTCCAACATAAATATCACGGAAACAACAAATCTAACCAACATATTAGCTGTGACCGTCAAATCCCAAAACAGAAACTTCTTTATTATCAATATCACACATGCCAAACAATTCATCTGCTGCTACCGGTACCTTTTCAAAAATGCTTACTTTAATACAAAATAAACCACAACAAAGCACACTCATCCTATTAGGAGATTTCAACGCCCATATAGGCCAAGAAGATACGAAAGAATTAGAAAAGTCCGGTCTAATAAGATAGTCAGCAAAAGTAGTTCAATGTTTATGGCACCTAGTATACCATCAGATATAATCAAAATTATTAATTCCCTAAACAACACACAGAGTGTTGGTTATGATGATATATCTACAGTGATCGTCAAAGCGGTAGCAAAATACGTGAGTCAACATATTAGTTATCTTATAAATTTGAGTATAAGCTATGGTGTTTACCCCGATTGTTTAAAAATAAGTAAAGTTAAACCTCTGTTCAAAAAGGAGAATAAAGAACTCATGGAGTTTTACACACCGATCGCTCTTACACCTATTATATCAAAAATCTATGAGAAATACCTTCACCAGCATATTTACTCGTATCTGGAAAAACAAAATATATTAACAGACGAACAGAAAGGATTTCGCCAAAAAAGGACCATTAACATGGCCATTTATGACTACTTAAATATTGTTATATCAAATGTTGACAGAAAAGTTCCGATTTGTACTATTTATTGTGATATGACACAAGCATTTGACTACGTTGACCATTCAATACTGCTACAGAAGCTTAATGCTTATGGAATACGCGGAAATATCCTCATACTACTCATAGAATCTTATTTAAAAGGGAGGAAACAGTTTACTGAAATTACAAAAATTAATCGTAAAACTCAATTTGAAGAATCTTACCGGTCAAGGGAAAGATTTATTTTTTATGGCGTGTCACAGGGCAGTGTATTGGGACCATTATTATTTTTAATATACATAAATGACTTGCCGAAAGCGATACCACAACCTATGACATTATTTGCAGATGACAGTACAATAACTATTAGATGTAGAGACCCTGACATGTATGAAGATGACATTAATAATAATTTAAAATTATTAATTGAATGGCTTGATAATAATAATCTACGAATTAATTTAAAAAAAACAAAAATAACTCATTTTAGTCAAAGAATTGATCCCATGCCCATGACAATACACTATAACCAAACAAAAATTTGGGAAGTTGCTTCTACAAAATTCTTAGGATTAATAATAGACGAAAAACTTAATTGGAAGGCACACATTGAAATATTGACCAGAAAACTTAGCTCATCAGCATTTGCTTTGCTCAAACTTTCATCTGTGCTGAATATGGATGCCCTACTTATGGCATACCACGGTATTGTGGCAGCCCATCTCCGATATGGAGTCATATTCTGGGGCAACTCAACAGACAAGACTGTAGCTTTTAGAGCACAAAAAAGGTGCGTAAGGGCTATGTTTGGGGTCGATCCTGTTGATAGTTGCAAGCCATACTTCAAAAGGTACAGAATTCTTACACTACCATCCCTATACATACTGGAGATAGCAATGTTCGCAAAAACAAATCCGACATTATTTAAAAAAATGACAGACGTTAATGATCGTTCCCGACGAGACAATAGACTGGTTGTCCGCAGTTCAAACACAGCACTTATGCACAACAGTGTTTTTTGCATGGTACCCATTATATGCAATAAAATCCCAAAATATATAAGAGAACTGAATACAAATCAATTTAAATGTAAAATGACAGATATTCTAATAGAAAAATGTTACTATAGTATTATTGAATTTATTAATGACAAGTTGTAATAATGTGCGAATTTTGACATTTTAATATAATTGACTAACTATTAACTTATTTTGGAATATGTAATTAATTTGATTATTTAAATAATTATATCTGTAAAATGAATTCATATTAATTGTTCTGTCGCATGATTATGTGAAAATTTGCATACCATATTATTGGTAGAATACACTGGATTTATTTTTTAAATTTTTAATTTAAGATCTTTGTAACTGTATTCTCGCAAATAAAGACTTACTTACTTACTTACTTACTAATCGGAAAAATCCTCTTCCACAAGCATTCCAACAGCAACGGGCAAATTCTCATTGACATCATTAAAAGAGAAAAACTGCGGGTAGACACAACTTTTGGAAGGAAAAGCAATAGAACAACCTGGAAATCTGGCTCAAACATATCCCAAATAGATCATATTCTAACTAAGGTCCACCGTGCACCAATATTCAAATCAGTTAGGAGTATAATAAATAGCAAGATATCAGACCACAAGTTGTTAATAGCTATAACTAAATCAAACGGCATGACCCGCAAAAATAAAGTATCACATGTTGGAGAAACTCCTAGTAAAAAGGACGACCACATTCCAACGAGCCAAAATTTCAATTACAGATTATTAGACTACAAAAGATTACAACATGATGACACGTGCCACAAATTCCAACAAGAAATAAATAAGAACTTAGCAAAACTAAATACAACTCAGTACCCGCCTTCCTGGAAGTGCTTAATGGAAATAATGAAAAAATCGGCTGAAAGCATTCTAAAAAACGAAACTCACAGAACAAAAGAACGAAGACTTGCTTTAGCAGAAGTACAAAAAGCTCAATTCTGGAAGAAACAGCGGCCTAACAACGCCGAATGCCGAAAACAACTATAATAAATAGCCGGAAAAAATTAAAAGAAATAATTAACAAAGAGGATGAAAAGGAATTTGAACTATTTTTTAAGGACCTTGCCCACAAACCGACCTCCCAACGCATGAAAATAACATACGACTTCTACAGACGCTACAAACAAACGGAAAAGTACAACAAAAAGAATAAACACATTCCCATGTCGGCTTGGGAAAAGGAACTGGAAAAAAATGAAGGCTCTTCGATCCCATTACACGCCAACGAAGACCATGAAGATCTTGAACCAGCACCAACTCTGGAAGAAATTAAGGAAATCATCAAGAAAATGCGAAACGGCACAGCCCCTGGACCGGATCAAGTAGTAGCCGAACTATATAAAGCAAGCCCTGATACTATACTGACAATGATATTATACCACATCCACAGAGCCTGGATATACAACGTAATACCCGAGCCCTGGACCCGGACGGTCCAGATACCCATACCCAAGAAGGCACACCCACAAAACATCAACGATTACCGGCGAATATCAATCTGTTGCACTGGATACAGAATATATGCCAGCCTTCTCCTGAAGCGACTAGATGAAACAACAGCATTGCTTGGAAACTATCAAGCAGCGTTCCTTGAAAACCGCTCTACAGACGACCACATATTTGTCTTAAGACGAATACTAGACGAAAACTGGAGAGAAGGAACGAAAACCTACGTTATGGCGGTAGACATTGAAAAAGCCTTCGACACGGTGGATCTTAACGCATTAAAAGACATAATCACAACAAGATCAAATAAAGCCTTGACGAACAGAATCATAAGGGCATGTATCTACGAAGAAACCTGCATCAAGTGGTATGGCCAAACGACTAAATTCATAAAAAAAGGCAAAGGAGTAAAACAAGGATGCCCACTATCACCGCGCCTATTTACTATAGTAATAGATGAAGTATTCAAAACACTTGAAGAAGAGCTACCATTCTTTAAACTAAACCAAGACTTGCGTATACACATTCCTGTATGTCTGTCATTTGCAGACGATCTCATAATAGTCGACACAAATTTGAATAGGCTCAATACGATTTTCACCAATCTGAAAAATCTGCTCTCAACAGTAGGCCTGAAAATAAACGACACCAAAACGAAAATCCTTATCAGAGACCCAGTGGACAAAGGAACGCCAAACCAACTTATCAAAATAGGAGGCCGATATATACAACCAGCAGAAGATATCAAATATCTAGGGACATATCTGTCTGGGAACCACGTCAGGAAAAGCACAGTACGAACACGCTGTAAACAAGGACAGAAAAACGCCAAAATCCTGATTCCCTTCATCAAGAAAACCAAGATGGACTGGAAAATAGCGAGACTCCTATACAAAATGATAATAGAGCCGACAATGACATACGGACTGAAAGCAGCAGCGCTTACTAAAACAAACAGATCATACCTCAGAAGGCACGAACGAATAATACTGAAGGATATGCTTAGGCACTCTAGAAACCCACCAAAATACAAAAGAACGCACCAAATCCTAGAAGGAAAAACAATAACAAAAAGAATAAAGTTCCTAAGGTTATGCTATTATGGCCACATAATTAGAAGAACGCATCCACACATCCTACATGCAGCTCTGAAATACAAAGCCAATAAGCTGAAACACGGGCGACCAATCTTTACTTGGAAAAATTCTTTATCCCACGACCTAGAATACTTCCCCAAACCACAAAAAGCATGGAAAGAAATCGCAAAAGATAAAAGTAAACTTAGAAAGGAAGCACAAGAAATCTTCTCCCTCAACGAAACAGACAGACAACGAGCAAATAACAATAACGGAAGACCACCATGGCAAGATAGCCCAACCCGTCGCAGCATCAACGCTCACTCCCCATGTATGATACCCGTCTTCCCTACTCCTAGACCAATTTAGGCTGAATAGCTACTTTGGTTCTGGTCGGAGGGCCGCGGCTTGCCGACCTTCCTCTCCCATCCCAGAGCGTGTCCCTCCTACCTCCAACTCGTGCACCTCGGTTTGCCGGTTTTACCGGATCTGAGCCCTTGTGGCCTGGCTGAGTAATGCACTATCGAATCGAATCGAATCGAAAAAATGATGTCGTAATCATGCATTATTCCAAAATTTTATATTGCTTCGTTCAAAAGTTAGTTAGTTAGTTTTTTTGGTTTAGTTCAATGAATGGGGCGACAAATATTTTTATTACTATTATTTGCAAGTTTCAAATGTGTATTTTTAATAGTTGCAGTTTAAACTGGCTGTGACATACGGATGGACAGATATACAGACTTGACGAAAATATAAGTGTTCCGTGTGTTCCATTCGGCTACGGAACCCTTTGAAATACACGTTATTCACATAATTTAACACCCCTCTTTATGAGATTTGCTGCAGTCGAGTCACAATTGTTGCTAATAGAGATTGTGATGTAACTAAAACACTACACAATACGTTAAAATATCCTCAACGAATTGCATACCCTTTCTTCTTTCAAGCACTATCTTAAAAGGGCATTATGAATAAGTGCTCCAATGCTAAGAGTATTCTATTGAGTCGTTATTGTGTTCACAGCCTCATCGCATCTGGATAATATTTTATGATTGTTATAAAAAAACAATTGAGAACAAGTAATTCGCTTGGGAGGCCGTTACGATCTTTATTTTCAATCAACAATACAAGTGTGAATAACACCACGTCTTGCTTAACTCTGTGGTATCTTATGCGATTGATATAAGGGTTGTTTTTCAAAGAAAATGTGAAGCCTGTTATGGTCGAAATTGCGAATAGCATGAGACAACTTTTCAGTAAACAAAAATAGTTAAGTAGTATTGGTTTAGTGTAAGTGGTGAATGTTGAAAGAATGAAACACTGTTGTATCTAACGGTGAGTTTACTGGTTTTACCAAGTAAAATAAAATTATTTGTGCAATGTGCGTCTAAGATGATTCGCTGCATTTTCTTTCAAACTAGACATTTTTGTCTGATATCTCACCTGCCTAATGGTTAGTGATTATGCGGCAAAAAATGCATCCTGACTGACAAGTACTATCTTATTCACGCTTTATTTGAAATTTTCATTAAAATAAAATTGCCGTTGAAAAGCTAAAAACAACTCCTCAGCCTGTATAGAAGTGTATTCTAAAGTCATTATACAGGTATGCGATACAGTGGCCATTCAATCGTAATCATTTACACTAACGCAGTGACAATGGTATCTTGTCCCGTTATTCTGCAGTTAATAGAGGTATAACAGAGTAGTGACCTTTCTTATTACACTAGTGTTCAAATCCCAATGTGATTGGAACATACATTTTTATTATCTCTGAGGAGTAACATTTATTATCTATGTCAATTAAAGTAATTCTGTAGTTTATGCTTTTTTTGTCTTTGAATTCTTTCCGATTGAGGCGCCATTGACCCTACACGATATCGTAAGCTATTATTATGTATTTATTTTCCTACGGAAATACAGCAAGTTTTATTTTTTTGAAGGTGTCGTTTTTTCATATAATTAGAACCAACAGACTCCTTTAACTAGTAGAGTAGAGGTATAAATGGTATTTTAAAAGCTATGAGTGTTTGACTAGAGCTATAGTATGCTATTGAATCACATTGAGTGGGGAAGAGCGTCTTTTTAGAGTCCGAAGCTCTATTATAACGTTGTTATTATGTCATCCAGTGTATGAAAATGATATCGTCCAATGCAGGTGCAGACTGCAATCGAATCATCATCACGTTCAAACTGCACGGCAGATTTATTACATAAAAAGTGATAAACGATTATTGAGCGATATGGCGGTAACATATGCGGACCTAAATTATTGATATCTAAGAAAGATAAGCGATGAAGTGTACATCTTGTTTGTCTGTTGTTTGATAGAGTTGACCCAGTAATTGGATTTGTTTTTCCAGCTTTCAAGATTCTGTGCCATTATTTTATTTTTAATTTTAAAGGCACAGTAATAACCAAACAACCAAACAAAATACAATTAAAAAAATCATAGAATAAGAAAATGGCCGGTTGACTGACCTAAAAACTATGTTTAATTGAACAATATTATAATTGAACTATATCTAGATGAAAGACGATAACTGTTATTTTAATTAACAATTTAGCTCAGGTTTTGTTTCGCACATTTTTTGAAAGTCCAGTAGCTAGGTTAAACAGATCGAGGCTGGATGTCAAGTTATTTAATTTCCGACACATTCGAAAAACAGGGTTATTCAAAGAAATATTGTTATTCGCGACTGGAATATCGAAAAGCCTTTGCCAGGCATCATTGCCTTCCTTGTTGCTAGACTGGAAAATAATATTAATACATGATGATTGCTGTTAAGTATTAAAGGAATTTTGATATCGCAAGCTTCGTAACAGTTTCTGTTTCGTTCTGCGGTGCATGCAATGCTCTTTTGTCATTTGTCATATTACATACGATGACAACTCAGTTACAACGTGTTAGAGCTTCCATTTTAGACCATTTTAGCGACTGTGCTGAATTGCAATTTGAGAAATGCCACATTTAGAATTGTTGCTCTCATCCGCATAATATCGGTATTATAAATTATGTGTTAGTAGGTATGCATCAGCATACCAAACTATCAAGATTAGTAGAAAATTATCAAAATTGCATCATTCCTTATTATTTTAAACCAAAATTCAAAGTTTTTGATCAGTTTACTAAAAACACTTAAAAAAAGAGTTATTTAAAGTTAAAATTATTCAACTAACAAGACTTACTAGATTATAATAGAATATAATTATTTCTTTGCGTTTAAATGGGGTACACAGAAGTTTTACATTTAAATTAATGTTCGGCCCATTTAGCCATTAATAAATAGCATGCAAATTTAAAGTTTACAATAATTAGCTATTTATGTTACTAAGAAAACACGACGACCCGTCTGGTGTAGTGGTCGAGAAATCGCCTATACTACGCAGCGGGTGCGGGTTCGATCCCCGCACAATACAAACATTTGTGTGCATGAACATGTCTGTTTGTATTGGTGTGGGTGTTTTCTATGTATATCATGCATGTATTTACAAACAAAAAGTATTTAAGTATTATATCCGTTGTCTGGCACCCATAACACAAGCTTTGAGTAGCTTACTTTGGGGCTAGATGGCGATGTGTGGGAATGTCCAAAGGAAAAAAAAAAGGTATTATTACTTTACTACAATCATCATGTTAGATACATATTAATATATTAGTAACATTCTTTTTATTTTAATGTCAATTTCATTACGTCTTACAAGTCTTAAATACATACAGCTAATAAATTATACTATATATGTCAAGCACATTATTGATAATCGTGACAAAAATATATTTAGAATCTTAAAATTATGTCATATTATTCATAGGAACAGCACAAATATTATTTCACTGTGTAAAACATTCTTTAAAAGAGCCATGTATACAAGGCCGTCTTAAATTTATTAAATGGCAATTGTTTAATGCGTTCTGGTAATTTATTGTAGATTTGGACGCACATCCAATAGCAATTTCGTTGAAACATTACACTTTTGGGGGTGACCACAGGTACAAGTCTTCTACTATTTCGTGTATTACGAAGATATATATCTTTTGCTTGTTTAAAGTGACGCATATTTAGTTTAACAAACTGACTAACTTCAAGTATGTATAAGCATGGTAGTGGCAAGATTTTCAGCTGCTTGAAGAGCGGTTTGCACGGTTCGTCTGGCGCAGTGCCACATATGGCTCTAACGCATTTCTTTTGAGCGATGAAAGCTTTTCCTACCTCAGTACTATTACCTCATATGATGAGTCCGTATCTTAGAACTGACTCAATAAAGACTACCCTAATAAAAAAAAATCAATACAAACTTACTTCCCCATATGTTTACACACTAAAAGGTGATCCTATAGTGAACATTTCCGGAGTCAGATATCCGTGTCTCTCACAATTATAAAGTCGATTTAGACGTTTACAAAATAGAAAAGGTGAGTCATTCACATAAATAGTAAGAACCTGATATGCATGGCAACAGACATTTACCATTTCAAGAAAGTTTCCTTTAACCTATTTTGAATAATCTTTATTTTTGAGAGATTTTCTCAATATTCTAATTTGAAAAATATGAAGCGATCTATCCTCCCTTCCAAACGCACCCTTCGAGGGAGCTCAAACGGAGGGTGTTAGTAGGCTGCGACCGGCAAACACTTAGCTTGATCAACATCCGGTTTTATTGAGCACTTGTTGCGTTTAAATTTTCGCGTTATGATTGATAACAAAGAGAAGGAATATTTAATTTACTTAAGATTATTGTGTGCAGGCAGAAAAATTGGCACGATTGCCTATATTTGCCGTCGAAATATGCTTAGTTTAGGATGTATGAACATCTGGAGCATCGCCTTGTACGGCAGTGAAACGGGGACGATGACGCAGCAGGATCATCATAGAGGGAAAAGTTGAAGGGCGGAGAAAAAGAGGAAGACCTAGAAGGGCAGACATGACGCAAATAAAAGAGAAGTTAGGTGTCAAGTCGTACCAAGTAGTCAAATTGGAAAAAACTCCACCGACAAGAGCATAGCTCTTAAATAAAAAGAAGAAGAACGATGAATGAAAACGAATCAGACCAAATTTGTCTCATTCCATACAGGATTATAGGTTGGAAAAGGTACCGGCCGCAGGCATATTTCGACCGTAAATGTAGGTAATTCCGCCAATTGTTCCGCCTGCACACGATAGTCTAGTAATAGTTTCGTAAAATAAATAAATAATCATCATCCAATTTAAGAGCTAGGCTCTTGTCGGTGGAGTTTTTTCCATTCCTCTCTGCTTTCCGCCTTTCTCTTCACCTCCTGATACGACCCGACATTTATCTTTTCCTTTATTTGCTGCATGTAGCTTATTCTTGGTCTTCCTCGCTTCCTTTTTCCTTCTATTCTTCCTTCAATTATCGTTTTAATAAAATTGTCGTGTCGAATCAGGTGGCCCAACATTCGTCCCCTCCTACACTCGATTGTTTCCATCAATCTCCGTTTTTCCCTAACCATAGACAAAATTTCTTCATTTGTTTTCTTCTCCGTCCAACTGATACGCTTCATTCTCCTCCAGCACCACATCTCGAAGGCTTCCAGTCTCTCTCTGTCCCTCTTTGTCAATGTCCACGCTTCACATCCATAAAGTGCTATACTCCAAATGTACACTTGAACAAGTTTTTTGCGAATTTTGATTGATATTCTGGCCTTGAGCAGGTGTTTTTTTGCATTATAAGCTTGTCTCGCCATCGCTATCCTTGCTTTTATATCTGGTGTACATCTGGAGTCACTAGTTATCAAGCTACCTAGATATTTGAAGGTTTTAACCTGTTCTATTTTTGTGTTATTTATTGAGATAGGGCTATATTTTTCCTTTTTAGAAGCAATTAGTGTTTTTGTTTTATGTATGTTAATTTTGAGACCAAATTCTTTAAAAATAGTGTCCATTTCTGTAACCAGTTCTTCCAACTCCAATCTGTTTTCTGCAATGGCTGCAATATCGTCGGCAAAACGAATGAATTTAAATACGTCCCCATTAATTTTGACGCCCCCCTTTTTTGATTCCTTTATTCTGCGTATCGCACATTCTATGAATAAATTAAAAATTAGCGGTGAAAGTGGACATCCCTGCCTAACTCCCTGTCTTATTTTTGCCTTTCCGTTTTCCTCTCCTACTTCTATTACCGTATCTTGGTTTTTATATAATTCAAAAATAATCCTTCTGTCTCTATAATCCAATCCAGCTTCTTTGAGTACTTCCATCATTATTTTCCAATTGACCTTATCGAACGCCTTTTCTAAGTCGATAAAAGCTATATGTGTGTCCATGTCAAAATCCAGTCTCCTGTCTATTACCAATCTCAAAGCTAGTATCGCTTCTCTGGTTCCCTTCTCTTGCCGAAACCCATATTGATCCGGTCCCAAAAAGCTCTCTGTTAGTGGTCTAATTCTGTTCTGAATTATTTTTATTAAAATTTTACTTGCCTGTGAAATAATACTTAGTGTTCTATGTTCTTCGCATTTGAGTGTGTTTGCTTTTTTCGGTAGTGTAACAGTCTTGCTTAAACTAAAATCTTGAGGTATTTTGCCTGTTTTATACATTTCTTGAATTAAATTAAAAATTTCTTCTTTCAACAGATTGCAAGCCGCATATTTGACCATCTCAATGTAAATATTATCAACTCCTGCTGTTTTCCCGTTTTGAATACAATTCAAAGCTGTTTCGAATTCTTCTTTTAATATCAGAGGTCCCAGTTCCAAGGTATCTACATCTTCTTCTTTTTCTATATAGCTTTCTAACATCCCTTCTCCTGAATAAAGCTCTTCTATATACTCTATCCATCTTTTAACAATTTTTTTAGAGTCCATTAGTATTTTTCCTTCTTTATCTAATATAGCTGTACTTCGTCTCTTATGTTTCTTGTCCATTTGTTTAATTATATTGTAGGCTTTTTCCATTTCCCCCCGTTTCATCATAAACTCTATTTTATTGCATTTCTCTTCCGTATGTTTTTCTTTCGCTTCCCTGCACAGTCGTGTTATTTTGTTTGTTAATATTCTGTACTCCTTTGCCTTGACATCATCCGTCTTGTTTCTTAATTCTCTTCTCTCAAGCATTAATGCTATAATTTCTGGGCTAAGCCAGTTTTTCCTCGGAATTAGCTTCTCTTTCTTTATTGTCTCTTCTGCGCTTTTGACCATTATGTTTTTGATTTCAGTCCACCTTTCTTCAATATTAATATTTGGAATGTTATTCTTACATCTATCAATAATTTGCTCTAACTTATGACCCACTTTATTACTATATTGCACTTTACTATCACTATTTATATCCTTAAGTTTATTGAGATCCAAGTTCTTTGGTTTGTGTTTTCTTTTTAGTTGCTTAGTTTCAAAATTGTGCAAACTTATAAGAAGGTTGTGATCAGAATTTAAATCGGCCCCAGGTAAAGTCTTACACAGACTTATCTGTTTCAGAAATTTACTTTTAATTATTATGTAGTCAATCTGGTATCTAGCAATATCTCCCGGCATTTTCCACGTATAGAGTCTTCTTTTTGGTTGCTTAAACATTGTATTTGTAATAATCAAATCATTTTCTTTACAAAATTGTACTAGTCTGTCCCCTCTCTCATTTCTTTTTCCCAACCCAAAACTTCCTACTGAGATTTCTTCCTTTCCTTCACCGACCACCGCATTGAAGTCACCCATAATAATCAAACTATCTGTATCTTTAACTGTATCTAAAATTGAATCTATGCTGTCATATATCTCTTCTATCTCTTCATCTGGGTGGCCACTCGTGGGCATATAAACTTGCAATAAAGTAATATCAAATGGTTTAGCTTTTATCTTAACTGCTGTTAATCGGTCACTAAGGTGTATGGTATTTTCTATGTTTAAACCCCATTTTTTATTTAATATTATAGCGGTGCCATTAGATCCTTGTTTCTCTCCCGTATATATAACTCTGTATTCATCACTCCAAAAATCTCCACTTCCTCCCCATCTTACTTCAGCTAATCCCAGTATATCAATTTTGAGTCTGTCCATTTCCATCTTTACTTCTTCTAATTTCCCCGGCTCTAGCATCGTCCTCACATTCCATGTGCCAACTTTACAAGGATTTCGCTGGATGACGACCGAATCAGCCTTGCTCCTGACCCTGCCGGACTCGGACCGCCACGGCATATTACATCGTGGAAGCCCGTTGTCAAGAACTACTTTATCATTGTTGTCCATATTCATAAAACTCCAAAATTAGGGAAGATAGTCTGGTGGTTTCCCTCTTGCCTTCCACACCGCAGTTTAAGAACCGGTTTGTCCCGCCTCTTAATATCCAGTCAAAAGCCCTTCTTGATCCTATATCTTCGGCCTTTTGCCAGTACTGATATTGCTGCTGCACAACACCAGGGGAACGCTTATTTGATGGCGGCGTTGACTCGCCATGGCACAGGATCGTCAAGGAATATCGTAGCTTTTTGTAGAGAAGTTCATCCCACTGAACTCCCCACTACATTCTGGTATCCTGCCGATGCAAATAAATAATACAGTCGCTAAAATTAATACTTTTGCTCACACAGTCACAGTACATACCTATTTTCGACTGGAGATAGGATTTCCTCGGTCGGAGATAGACTGTCGTACTGACAGAAGTTTTATAGGGACAAAAAATCTAAAGGTAGCTAACCATTTCTATCTCTAGCAAGGCATAAGAACAGATAAATTAACTACCTCCGTGGTGTTGTGGTTTCCCGGTCGGGTTAATATAGAAATCATTTTTTTCCATATTATGTCAGGTCTGAGTGTTGTGGTACTACCATTGTGTCTGATTTCCATAACACAAATGCATTAGCTACTTACTTTGGGGTCAGAGCAATGTATGTGATAAGTGACCAATTTAAAAAAAAAATGATATAGGAAATGGCTGTTGGTCAACTAACGATCGACCCGTTCCGTCACTAAGGCGAGAAACAAACTGTTGTCTAATGAAACTACGTTTACTGACTTGAGCTTGTAATGCTATCCTGACTCTGATTTAAAGGTTTTCGATAATTTGTATTAATGTTTTTATTAAACTCAACGAGAAAAAAGTCTAAATAGTTTTATTAGCGACCTGACAAAGCAACCTGAGTGTTGGTAGAATTATGAAGAGGTGAAAATAGTTTAAATAAGCTTAAGAGGTGATCAAGTGCTTATAAATACTAAAGCTCCTTATCTACAAAATAAAATTGAGTCAAAATAGATTCCAAAAGGCAAATAATAGTGTAAGCGGTATTCAGACGACTTAAGCTCTAGAAGCTAAATCTAAAATTTATTTTTACAAGCAAATCAGAAGCTAACTGCTTAGCTGCTGCATGTCTTAAACGGTGAGTTATCGTTTGGTTCATGTATTATTTACACATAGTATGCAATAGTTAATTCATTAGAATCGTCCAGTTGTCATGGCCGTTAACGACAATTTCAGGTAAATAATTAATGCAGTGTGTAAAAGTCATCTGAACTTTTAGTTTGATAAACACATTTATAACTTCCTCTTTTTGAAGTCGGTTAAAAAAGTTTGCGATCACTTTGAAAAATCACACAACTTATGTTTCCCTAATGAATTTAAATAATTAAATTACCTGATGATTTAGAATGTTTTAACACTCACAGTGTCATGTTTTATATTCTTTCAGACGGGTAAATAGCGCTGACGTCACGCGTAATGACGTATCCATAAGAGACAAGAAATTTCACATGGTAGAACCAACAACACAGTAGCTCAATTTTATGAGAAGAGCCTGGCCAAACGCCAGGTTAGCCGGAATTTTCAGGTTCGAGTCTCGTCCGTGCGCAATTTTTGGTTCCTTATTTCATCTTTAAAATTAAATTAGCTTATGCTACCGACCACAAACTTGTAATGGTATGTGTAGTTCAAAGAGAAAATGGGAATTCTTCGTAAGACTGACAAATGATTGACGCATAACTAAGCTTTTGAAACTTAGCTCTCTCTTCATACTTTCGTAGAGTCTGTTAACTTAGTTGGTCTGCGAAGCGGTCACACGTAATAGAGTGTTGGCCGCGCGTATAAAACATAACTGAAAGTGGATTTTCGTTATTACACACGAATTTGGTTGGAAACGTGCCAAGTGACTCCAGACTTTATGGGGCATACGCCACCATAGCGATGGCTAAACGTGAGATCCACTATCGGCACTTTTTATGGATAGGATTTTAATCTTTAGACGACCTCCGCCGTGGTCAAGTGGCTAGCACGCTGGTTTCAAGCGTCGCCATCTCGTGAGGTTCTAGGTTCGATTCCCGGTCGGGTCAATGTAGAAAACGATCTTTTCTATATTGTCTCGGTTCTGGGTATTGTGGTACCACCGTTGTTTCTGGTTTCCATAACACAAGTGCTTTAGCTACTAAGCTTGGAATCGGAGCAATGTATGTGATGTTGTCAAATATAAAAAAAAACTAAATAAAATACCGAGTAAAAAAAAGTTTATTTTAATTTATGTGTCTGAAATATTGCTAGTGAATGAGTATAAAAAAGTTGCTCGTAGTGCAGTAAGATGCTCGTAGCGTAGTGAAGCAACCTACAGCGCGGTCGTGTTTGGATGGGTGACCATTCCGACCATATAAGTGACGTACATCACGAGCATCTCCGTGCTTCGGAAAGCACGTTAAGCCGTTGGTCCCGGCTAATATCGGTTGATATTAGTCGTTAAGCCTAGTCAGGGGCTTTATGGGAGGCTTGATAACATCTGACAGCAGGGTCGCTTGTCTTGCAAACACCCCTCCACCAACCCGCACTGAGCCCACGTGGTGGAGTATGGCTCAAACTACGTCATAGTTAAGGTTAGGCCTTTGCCCAGCAGTGAGATATTACAGGCTAACTTTACTAAGTATAAAAAAATATCAGGTAACGACGAAGGGTCGATTTTTTCAACGTCGGATAAGACTTATCAGACTGAATAATTATAAAACTAACGATTTAAAATGACATTTCATAGATCAGTGATTGCTGGAAAATAGGTTACGTTTTCAAATAAGGCGTGTATATATTGCGACAAAGATCTTCTGACCGATAGATTACATTGACAGGGCGGCGCTAGCATTCAATCAGGATAGCCAATGCAAAACTATTCCTTGATTTAAAGAGTTAAGGAAGCTGTTTAACATATATTTTTTAGAGCAACCATAGCAAAATCAAAGAGAAGGGCACTAATTTAAAGTAATATAAGCATTTTTGTTTGTTTTTGCTATATTCCACTGATTCAAAACGCAAAAATATTATAAAAATATCTTTTCTATATTATCTCAGGTCTGGGTGTTGTGGTACCACCGATGTGTCTGATTTTCATAACACAAGTGCATTGGATCTTTGGGATCAGAGCAATGTATGTGATTGGTGTCCAATTATTTTAAATGTAGTATAAGTTTATCCAAACAGTAGGTGACATAAAGTGATTCTGATTTGATAAATTCTCATCTTACATCTTTGGCTGGTGAAGACTGGTGAAGAAGGCTATCGCTCGGGAATGTAAGGGTAACGAAACTGCTGGTTTTTAATAAACAGGACGACTCGTTTTGTGTAGGGGTTAGAACTCCTGAATACTATGCCGGCCCCCCGTTGTCGGTTTGAATCCCGGAAGGAGCAAATGTGGTGTGATGAACATAAACCTTCATTACTTCGAAGGAAGAAAATTAATTACTTCGAAGCCACGATAGTGGGTGTGTTGTCTGTTGCATAATTATTTAAACACAGTATATTATTTTAAAACGGAAAAGTCGAGACCATTTAATTTCTGGTTGAGAATGGACTGTAGTCTATTTAAATCAGCTCCCTGGCCTGTATTGGTTCTGCATAAATTCATATAGGAGGTATTTTCCTTCTTACGCGTGCTTTTGAGCACAGCACGTCTGGAGACGCTGTATTGGATCAAGTTACAGAGGCTTATGAAATCGAGTCTATTATTTATTAAATTATACAGAAACATGACTGCCAGTCTTCCACGAGAAGAACTATAATCGGCCGATGTTCCTATAATTTACAATTGACTATTGATATAACTTCTGTGGCATCACTAGATCCCCCACTTAATGCCCCACGGGAAAAACTTAATGGGTTATTAAAATTTACGGCTAGGTTTTGTCGTGTACCTGCCACCCTACCACAGGCCATCACTATAACACGCGATTGATTGACGTTTTATTACGTTTTTGAGCTTTTATTACCCTTCTATCTTTGTTTTGTGACGATTTAGATTTAAATGCTGGATTTAAGGGTTGTGCGAATTGTCGCGCTGTTTTGTTAGCTTCACGAAAACGGCATAAATCGTGATATGGCTATTAAAACAAAATTTATCTGGAAAATTTTACATGATTCAATTTCCATAATTAGCAGGTTTTTACTTCAAGATTATGACGTGAATATTATTGTTAATAATGTTAAGCTTTTAATCACATACACTTAAATTAAAGACAGCGGTATATTCATACACAAATGGAGCTGCCCTCGATTATGTTGAAGTATTGCACGTATATGAAAATCACATGCACTTAGCATGTGATTTTCATATACTCAATAAACTAACTTATATTAAAAGCTAAACAAATTTGAGCTTTATCTACTTATCACTAGATGCGTTATTCATGAGTTTCTCAACCTTCCCATAAAAGCTCAATAGGTCCCACGAGAGACACAGCGTTTGTATGGGCTTCAGAAGCCATCGGCTGCAAGCAATATCGCTTATT
Source organism: Pyrausta purpuralis (assembly GCA_963924145.1). Lineage (NCBI taxonomy): Eukaryota > Metazoa > Arthropoda > Insecta > Lepidoptera > Crambidae > Pyrausta > Pyrausta purpuralis. Next base: position 6,144,638 of record OZ001650.1, read on the forward strand.
ATAATGGAAGCGACTTTATTGGCTTGAGGAAAATATTACGATCGGTTGACATGCTTATGTAGTTGTAACATAGTTTTTTTCCATGTTCGCTACACACAGGCTAACACGTTGCTAGATTTTTTTTCACAAATCACACTTGCCATCGGAGGATAAACGTCGCCGAAAAATGTGAAAAATCGTGACAAACTATGAATTTTATTTATTATTCATGAAATAAAATTTAATCAAGGTACATACCTGTATGACTTTTTTATCAGTATCGAAATTTTGTGTAAAGACTCCACTGATAAATATGAACAACTTTTACTATGGGGGCAATAGTGAAATCGAGAAAAAAACCAGCTGTCCCATACATTTTGACCGCGCGCCAATTGAACTTTTGTATGGAACAGCTGATTTTTTTTCTCGGTTTCACTATTGCCCCCATAGTAAAAGTTGTTCACATTCATCTGTGGAGTCTGTACACAAAAGTTCGGTGCTGATAAAAAAGTCACCCTGTATAAAATACATGTTTAACATATCAAAAACAATGTGTGTATTTTTAAGGTTGACTTGCGGTGCCTCTTAAATCTATTTAAGATCGGTAGAGCTATGTACCTAACTCAATTTTGGCGGATTGCTTTACTTTTTATGGATGTCATGAAATAATTTTAAACGCTGCAGACCCCTTACACAATGCGACTTTTAGCGTCGATGCAGTCACGCGTTTTGAAAACGCGCTTCTGCATTGCGACTCGTGCAACGAACATATTTAAATTATCATTGGTGCATTTCCGCGTCAGATCGATGCAAACGCGCGTTAGTAATGTTAGTATCGACTCAGTCGCCAAAATACAGTACATTATTTTCAATTTGCAGCTTCTGCATCGTGACTGCATCGATGCTAATAGTCGCAGTGTGTCAGGGGTCTAAAGCGTAAAAAAATATTTCATGACATCCATACAAAGCAATGCAAATCAGCCAAAATTGAGTTAGGTACATAGCCCTACCGATCTTTAATTAATTTTAGAGGCACCGTAAGTCAACCTTAAAAATACGTAGATTGTTTGTGATATGTTAAACATGTATTTTATATGTTCCTTGATTAAATGTTGTTCCAGGATTCGCAGTATGTAAGGGGTCTTAAAGTAAGGATTTTACAACCTCGACAAATAATTTCGATTTGTCGGGGTTCTACATTGGGGGGTCACACTGTCTATCTATATTTCATAATGTTACTAAGTTTCGTGCCCGATATAGACTCACAGAAGGTGCTAGGGTGCTATGTGTCTCAAATAAAAGTCACTTATTATCACTGATGTTTCTATTCATGGTCCACAGATTTCACAATAGTTTATGTTATAAAAATGAGCTACTACTATTTGGAATGTACGACCTAACTTCGGGTGGCGCAGGGAACGACTGGCGATCGCCGCCGAGCGCGCTCCGCACAATCGCTCCGTACAAAAATGTTAATTCAGCAAAATGCATGCAATTACTGTGTCCCTACAGATTCATTAAATTACCAACCATCCATGCATCACAATGATTGCATTGCTGTTTCCTATCGCTTTATAATTACGTAATCACCCTGCGGAAGGCGGATAAGGAACTCCTATAACTCCTATGAGGGTCGGGATGATTTTGAATAAATTATTTGGGTGCAGTAGATTTGAGCTGCGGGGAGGGGCGAGAAAATTATCGGCAACTAACAAATTATCAGGGGCTACAACAATCTAAAAATAGATGACGTGGAAAATTAAACCAATGGAATTTGTAAAGCGCAACGTCAGCTCCATTATTTAAAAAAAAAATGATTGGAATGTATTTGTTTTGCCTGTCATCCTTTTTGCTTGGGTTTAAAACGTGTTAAATAACCTCTGTCTAAACTCTTAATAGTAAAATAACCGGCTAAGTGCAGACTGGCGCACTGAGCACTCCTCTTAGCCAAAATACCACAATAATATGATTTGTATAAAGAACAATATTTGCGGTTGTTGAAAATGTGCTATGTCTCAAAAAGTACTAGTTTGATCTCGTTCAAACCAATTTTCGTTAAAAGTGTTTGTACAAATTTACATCGTGTATTTCAGATTTCCGTACCATACGATTTATTCTGTTAAAAGTGATGATTTTTTCAAGCGTATTTTTATCATATAATAGCGTACTAGTCTATTAAAGTATGTCGCCTTACTACAAGATTTTTATATTTTTTGTTTAATTTTCAATCATTGCTTTCAGTGATCTGTGAGGCTCAATAAATAAGCATTTTTAATATAATTGGTAAAATTATGCAGAGCACTTTATTAATGAAGTTATTAAAATACCTCTACTTCTCAAGTGTTTTAATGTTTAAATTTATTTCATTAGAAGACTAAGTAAAACAATGATTCGCTTATTTTAAATTTAAGATATTAATTGCGTGTCCTAAAATATCTTTAAAGTTTTAAAAAACTTTTTTTTTTTATTTGGGGAAAAAGTTATAATGGATAATTCATTATTGATTCAGTTTGTTACCGACCGACCGACGAGTACATACTCTTAGTTGTCAGAAAAATCATGTCTTCAAACATATTTTTGTAGCCGTTACTTGATGTTTTTTCTTGTTTTATAATTAGATTCACATATTGTAAGTTCCGTGACATTTTTAGTTTATTTTCATTTACCTATATTAAGTGTTGGTTCAAGAACTCCGCGCTAAAAGGGCTGAGTATTTTATAAAAACTAATATTGCAATTCTATTTTTAACTCAACTTATATGCTATTTAAAAGCTACATTTATATATACACATGTCGTTTTGATAACGTACCAACTTGATGTTACTTGATGGTGAACATAACCTCAACATACATCCAGAACTCGTGTACTGCAGGTGTAGTGTAAGCGACGTGTAAGTCAATTTGTCGGCGTCGCAGGTCGGCCGGTGATCCGGCGCAAACCAGATCAAACCGGTTACGCGGTGCTTGTAAAGGTGAACGCACATTTACCCAAGCCGAACGCGCCGAACAAAGATTTTTTATATAAAATCGAATCAAACCACGTATCCTAATCTGCGTCGAATCGTCCGAATCTGCAAGAACCCCAGAAATCCTAGACGAATTCGGATGACGTCATCACATTCGGCGCGGCTAATGCGGTCGACTTGGACGACTCACGGGGTATTTAAATCTTACTCACTCCCACGTTAGATGTCGCTCATAGCGCTTTCTCATTTTTTCTTCGACGTGGTAGATTCGTCCGATTCGGTCGATTAGGCCAAATCAGCTAAGTGTGCGAGGCCTTCTTGACTTCGATTCGTTCGGTGTGTTCGGCTCGGATAATGTACGTTCACCTTTAACCGGCCGCAAGTGCACGACCGCTGTTTGATATTAATTGGGATCCGTGTCTTGGAGACAGGAGACACAGTGAACATGTAACGGGTTTAGTTGTAAGACGATGTAAGTTGGATTCAGTTAATGTGTGTCGACAAGTACATCTACCTGGGACAAATAATCCAATTAGGTAGGTCCAACTTAAAGAAAGGAGTCAATTGACGAATCCATCTCGGCTGGGCAGCATTCGGAACATCACACAAGAGTGTCATCTCGTGTCAATTACCTCAGTGTCTGAAGCCGAAAGTCTTCAACCAGTGTGTGTTATGAATTATATTCTTTTAATATTGGCCTAATAAGGAAGCTCAATCAAAATCACATTCGATGTTTCTCTAAGAGATCTAATCAGAAATGAGGAGAAGGAATCAGTAAGCTCCAGTAGCTATTGGAAGGGCACATAAATAAATAAATAATAAATATCCTTTGGACATTCCAACACATCGCCATCTAGTCCCAAAGTAAGCTACTCAAAGCTTGTGTTATGGGTGCCAGACAACGGATATACTACTTAAATACTTTTTGTTTGTAAATACATACATGATATACATAGAATACACCCAGACCAATACAAACAGACATGTTAATGCACACAATACATTTCGGATAGCGCGTAAAACTGATGACCGTTGGTGCAAAACTTCTAGATTGGAGATCCTTCAACCATGGACGCGGCGTAGGACATCTACCGACAAGATAGACAGACGACCTTGAAAACATCGCAGTATCAAACAGAATAAACACCGCCTTGTGATCAGTCGCTGTGGAAAACTGTAAGGGAGTGGACGTCTTTTAGCTGATAATGATGATGCTGATGAAGTGTAGATAACCTGCGTACCGGTTTTTATATTTTCAAATCGATTAATAAAAAAATAGCGTACCACTCACCTAATGAAACGTTTTAGCCAAATTTTTGCCCGAACAAAAGATTTAAATTAACTGGACTAAATGGGCTCATTCGTACGTCGTGCTGGAAATTTTTATGTGCGTGAATATTATGATAATACCTATATAAGGTTGAGACTTTTATTAATAGAAGCGTTAGAAAAAATATCACTTACGTTAAATTTATTACTCATCTCGACTTAATCCATACCTGTTAATATTAACCCTACTTCACATATCTACAAATAGAGCTCACCACACAGCGGACAGAGACAAACAAAAGACCTTTAACCCCCCGGATGCGACCCCTGAAACCAGCCTTCAACTGCGCGGCATTTCAGCGCTTTCATATCCCTCAAACAGGTTATATTCACGTGAAAAGAACTGAATGGGCTCTTTGTGTGACCTTGGGCATAGGTTTAAAACTCTACACCGCCGCCAGTGATCCCTTAATAGAATTTTTTACAACCCGTTCGTCTGCGCTGTGTCAATTTTCGTTTTTTGTAAAAACACAATAGTAATGCTGGGTGGTAATTGGACATTTCGGCCCGGTTGTGGTGATTCTGCATATTGTGGTGTGCCGTTTGTAAGGTTAATTGAGGTCTGCTGTGGATGGTTTAAGTGCTGTTATTAAATCATTAAATGATGGAACGGATTGCACAAAGGACGTGACGAATTTAACATGGCTGGGGTACTGTAGATAATTCGTATTTTTTTAACCGGACGTTATTATTTATTTTTATTTTCATCCCTTAAATGATTCCGTACAGATATACAATGAATGTGTATTTGTATACAACTATTTGTGTGATTTTTTTGTTTAAACTAGAATTAGTGTATTTTTAGGTAAAGGCTTCTCCAGAACATTCCAGGTATTTGTTTATTTACCCAATCCGAACCTTACAACCCAATGAATAGCAATTAAGATTGCCACTTGAGAATAAGGGAAACACCACACCCTACAAAGCTGAAAATTTAATGAAGAATTTATGATTTGACGACCCGTCTGGTGTAGTGGTCGAGAAATCGCCTACAACGCAGCGGGTTGCGGGTTCGATCCCCGCACAATACAAACATTTGTGTGCATGAACATGCCTGTTTGTATTGATCTGGGTGTTTTCTATGTATATCATGTATGTATTTACAAACAAAAATTATTTAAGTATTATATCCGTTGTCTGGCACCCATAACACAAGCTTTGAGTATCTTACTTTGGGACTAGATGGCGATGTGTGGGAATGTCCAAAGGATATTTATATTTAACCTTATTAGCACGGAAACTCAACCGTTGACGTACCGTTTTTATAGTTTAAAAAATAATGCGTTACCAAGAATTAAGCAGAACACAATTTGTACTTACGTGAAAATCACTTAGACTAGACTTAGAAATACCTACACTAATACATAATTTTATGGAAAAAGTAGAAACATGGTTCATGTTTTGTTACATAGCGTTTCATCGTAACTCATTCGTCAAGCAAACGAAAACATGAAACAGGTTTCTAAGATCTTAGTACATTATTTTACAAACTTCAACATATAGAGAGCTATAGGCCTATTAGCTAACTAGGTTGCTTGAATTTTTAATGACACAATGACGGTATTTTTCCTAAGATTCATTTCCAGGTTTTTACGCCTTTGAACAATAATCTGCTGAAACATGACTGTCGATGTGACTGTCATTTTTACTTTCAAGGCCTGGGGTATTGTGATCCAACTTTAGCCTTTCAATTTCCAGGCAGCTCAATTCCGACTCAGTGTTAACGGATATCAATATAATAATATTACAATAATACTACAATAGTACGAATATTAAAAATATCATGCGAAATCGCAATACAAATTGCTAATTTGACAGTAAAACTGAGCCGCTAACCTTTCAAAACTGCATCGCGATACGCGCCCTGAATTGGGTACAATTGCACGATCTTAGACCCCTTACACCCTGCGACTTTAACATCGATGCAGTCGCGAGGTTTGGAAACGCGCTTCAGCTTCGCTACTCACGCAGTGAACAGATTTAATTTAGCATCAATGTAGTCATGCGTTAGTATCGATAAAGTCGCCAAAATTTAGTACATAATTTGACAATTTTCAGCTGTTGCATCGCGTCTGTATCGATACTAACGCGCGTTAGCATTGTGACTGCATCGCCGCTAAAAGTTGCAGTGAGGTCTTATTATAAGTTTTTTTTATATATTTATAGAGGCAGAAAGAAGTTTAAATACTTTTAACAGTGTTTGTTATCGTATAGCGATTGTGCACAAGTTACATAATAACTCTACCTAACAAAATGGCCCGCGACAGTGTTCCAGATGTCTTTATCGCCGATAATTTCCTCTTGTAAACTGCTATAATTGTTCCACAACATCATTTCAAGTTTATTCTCTATTCTGTAGAAAACAAGGTCTGGATTGCCTCTAGCGATTGGTGTTAAGGAAGTTGCAAAGATATTGTAGCCGTCACAAATAGTTTCTCCTAAACAAGTTATTGTTTGGTGTACACTTAGTCGACTCATTGTTTTAGGTTAAAAAGAGAGTACATAATAATCATAGGGTGATATAATGATACTATGAGACCCACGTGTAAAGTAAAAAAAAAACCGGTCAAGTGCGAGTTGGTCTCGCTAACAGAGTGTTCTGAGACAACTTTAACTGAATTACTTGCTTCCACTTAGCCAAATTTAATTTATGGGAATAAATCAAAATACCACAATATTTTGTTTACAGCAAATATAATTTTGTTTTTCATAGTGTTTGTATGGAGAAAGTTATGTTTGCGGTTGTTGAAAATGTGTAATACCTCATTTGAGATATTATTACATCCAGAGATCGAATCAGTAGATTTCTACAGGTTGGATCTCGTTGAAAGTATTTGTAAAGATCTACATCGTTTATTTTTTCCAAAATTTACGCTAGCCTTCTTCAAAAATTAGAGGAGGAAGGGCGACTACCTTACAAATGTTTGACTTTGAGATAAAATAGTTTTAGTAAGACGGACAGACAGACAAACGGACAGACAGCCAAAAGACGTGGGGTTTGATTTCTTGTCTCTCACAGTTTTTTTACAAGTGAAATTTACTATCTCAATTTCGTTTTCGTCAGTTTTCGCATAAAAAGATATTTTGTAATGAAATATGAAGACTTTTTAAAACCATTTCATTCTCAAGTCGTGTAGTTTCCAAGCAAAAATACGTTTCATTTGACAAATACTTTTATTACGCCACAACCAATCCGTTATTCCCCTAACTCCATATTCTCTGCATGTTTTTCTTTCACCGAGCATTTTGTTTGATGTTTCATATACTTATTCCCCCAGTGGGTCTGTTTGTCCTTAATATTTCAGATATTACATCCCTTAATACTTATTATTAGCTAAGTTTGAAAGTATTTGTAAAGATCTACATCGTTTATTTTTTCCAAAATTTACGCTAGCCTTCTTCAAAAATTAGAGGAGGAAGGGCGACTACCTTACAAATGTTTGACTTTGAGATAAAATAGTTTTAGTAAGACGGACAGACAGACAAACGGACAGACAGCCAAAAGACGTGGGGTTTGATTTCTTGTCTCTCACAGTTTTTTTACAAGTGAAATTTACTATCTCAATTTCGTTTTCGTCAGTTTTCGCATAAAAAGATATTTTGTAATGAAATATGAAGACTTTTTAAAACCATTTCATTCTCAAGTCGTGTAGTTTCCAAGCAAAAATACGTTTCATTTGACAAATACTTTTATTACGCCACAACCAATCCGTTATTCCCCTAACTCCATATTCTCTGCATGTTTTTCTTTCACCGAGCATTTTGTTTGATGTTTCATATACTTATTCCCCCAGTGGGTGTGTTTGTCCTTAATATTTCAGATATTACATCCCTTAATACTTATTATTAGCTAAGTAAGCCTTTGAAAGAGCGAGCCGATATTACACTCTGTTTACCTATATCTAATAATCTTCTGAGCGGAAAGAATCGCATTATTAATGCTTAGTCAATTATTAGGTTGTAAGTAATAAATATATTCCTTTTCTTTGTAATGCGAATGAATATGGATTAAAACAAAAGATAATGTATACAGTTTGTTTGTTTGTTGCATTGTAATTATTGCCAATTAGTTTGTAAAAAAAATCGACGGTTTTTGCGTGATTCTTAGTTAGTACCCATATCTCAAAAAATACTGGATCGATTTTTATAAAACTTGCACTGTTAGAGTGAAGTATTGGAATATACCTGATTGAACTAAAAAGAAACAGCACGCTTCGACTTCTCGTTTTTGAGAAATCCGTAGACAAACATACAACCATACATGTAATCTGACGTTTTTTTTCTTTAAAGACTTTCATAGATCTACATACTCAATATTATAAAATTACACACTGAATTAATTACTTCCTATTATTTGAAGTCGGTAAAGAATAACTATTACATAATGTCACGACAACTCGTGCTCAAATCGTACCCACTATATAATTTAACGTCCAAGGGAGACAATTAGTCTATGAGAATCAGAGTAAAATAACCTATTAATCAAGATTGCCTATTTTCAGTGTCCAATAACAAATCAGCGCATTGTATTAAACTCAAAGAAGGAATTGTCAAGTCATTCGTAGAGTCAGCATATACCTAGGATAAATTTTCATTGAAAAATAATCCTTATAACCACTACATAAGGTACCTCTTATCTAAATGTGCTATTTTCCGTATAATTCTAAACTCAGAAATAAAGTTCTCAGTTTTCCCTCTTCCAACCGCATCACCCTTTGAAACCTGAGCCTTGCATGGCGTAATCTCGGTTCATGTAAGACACCCTATTGTTCAGAAGTTTAAGGGGTTTTTAGGGGTTTGCAAAGGGGTCCGTTGCTTAAACGATCAGAGTTAATTTTGGCATATTGTTGGGATGTGTTTAGTTATTTACATGGCTTTGAATAATGCAAATTTGTGGTGTTAATGCGTTCCCAGTGAATAGCGTGTCCATTTTTGATAAACAAAGTTTCAATTAAGAACATTTCGGATGGTTTATTTTTGCAATGAATGACCATTGAAATGATTTTTACCAGTTATTTTGCAAACGTAACGCACACATAGTGTAAAGCTATAGTCAGTTTTTAGAGTTCCGTAGCCGAATGGCAGAAAATGGAACCCATATAGTTTCGTCAAGTCTGTTTGTCGTCTATCTGTCTGTCTGTCTCTCCGTCCGTATTTCACAGCTACTTTATTCTGAACTATCTGTATTACTCAGTTGAAACGCAGAAGGTATATATGTATCCTTTAACCGCTTTACAATTCTCATACTAAAAATAAAATATAATAATACTTAAGGGGCGCTCCTATATATGAAACTAAAATCTAAGAATTTTTTTGTGGTCAAACCTATGCATGTAGGGTGTCTAAACACTACTTTCTCTAAAAGTCTAACGTTTGAGAGATTGATGCATCCAAAGTGGTAAAATGCCCCCCCACCCCCCTCCATCAAACTTTAAAACAAAGCAAGTGTAAATTTTGAAAAAAATACATGATGTAGATCTTGACAAAGACTTTCAACGAAAATTGGTTTGAACGAGTTCGAACTAGTAGTTTTTAAGATAGAACATATTTTCAATAACAGCAATCAAAACTTTGTTATTCATACAAAGACTATGAAAAACAAAGTTGTATTTGCTATCCACAAAATATTGTGGTATTTTGGCTAAGTGGAATTAAGTGGATCTCTACTTCAGTTAAAGTTGGCACGGAACCCCTAGTGTGCGAGTCCGATTCGTGCTTGGCCGGTTTTCTTTGCTATTTCAATATTGTAAACATTTTTTTTATAACTTTTAAAACAATACTTATCAATTAGAATAGTTTCATACGGGATTGCTACCATGTACCTTATTATTTATGAGTTTCCGATATTTCGGCACTTTTGCAAGCTCCATGATCACGGAATACTTATCAGTAAATAAAATATTTAAATAAAAAAATCGCAGTCTAAAACGATAAGTTGTAGGCAATTAACCGTTGAAGGTTTTGGGTTTATCTTATTTTAAAATGGATCTTTTCGTTTAAAAGTAATGTTAAAATTGTTAACAATGTTAGACTTGTGAAGGAAAACAGATTTTACGTTTTTTGCTCTGCGCACCGAAAGTTGTGAAAAACCTTTTCTTACTTAACTCTTGTAATTTTTTGATCTATGTCGTTGAATGACAAAACAACTGCTTCGAAATTCAGCGTACCTATTTTATAGAATTCAGTGTAACTACTTTATAAACTGCCAATTACCTTTATTCCTAAAGCTACTCAAGCAAAAGTGAGGCAAAGAGAAACCTCAAAATACTACTTAGCAAGAAGGCAAACGTTAAAGAAACCACCAACTCCGGTATCGCGTTACGGGATTCAATTTCTAGCGAAATTAACAAAAAAGGGGAATCTGGCTTCCTCGAACTTGAGAAATATGAAGTGATTGGACTAATTTAACGACTTTGAGTTTTCCAGTTTCTCTGGGGAAAATTGTGGGTATTTTGCCAAATCAAAATAGAAAACCGGCTGAGTGCGAGTCTGACTCGCGCACTGAGGGATCCGTGCCAACTTTAACTGAATTAGGGAATCCACTTACTTCCACTGAGCCAAAATACCACAATATTTTGTTGACAGCAAACTTAGCTTTGTTTTTTCATTGTGCTTGTATGAAGAACAAAGTTATGTTTGCGGTTGTTGAAAATGTGCTATATCTCAAAGACTATTAGTGTGATCCTATCAAAACCAAAATTTACACTCTCTTAATTTAGAAGTTAGAGGGGGGAGGGGCTCATTTTACCACATCGAAAGCGTCTATCTATTAAACGTTAGTCTTTACAAGGGTAGGTTTGACTAAAAAAAAAACAGGTTTTAGTTTCATGTATGAGAGCCCCCCCTAATTTAGATTTTCTTTTGTAAGAGAATCGTTAAGCGGTTAACAGGATACATCTTCCTACCAAATTTCAACAGTGTGATGGTTGTAGTTACAGAATGAAGTGGCTGTGACATACGGACAAACAGACAGACAGAGTTTTTTTACCATTCGGCTACGGAACCCTTAAAATGAATAGCTCTTTGTGGGTCTTGCTGAAGCTCAAAAAAAAATATATAAACAATTATCTGCAAATGAAAAAGCATGTTCAGAAAGTTTTTCAGATCCATCACGAGTAAATGATAATCATTACGATGTTCTGGATAGAACCGTACGTACTCGTAACAAACATTTATTTGAAAGCAAATGATGTAACGACATACAACTTTGTAAAATGATCAGTCAAGCTCGGAAACCTACACCATTTCATGATTGACAACTTCTATCCTAATATTATAAAGCTGAAGAGTTGTTTGTTCCCTATCAATATCAGGAACTACTAGGCTAATTTGAAAAAATGATTTTGCAACGGATAGCTTATTTATCGAGGAAGGCTTTAGGCTATGAAACATCACGCTGCAACGGGAAAGGAGGGAACAAACTCAAAACACGCAGACGAAGTCGCGTGGGGCAGCTTGTTTGAGTATAAAATTACGTTATTAACGTTTTTTTATTAATTAGCAATTGCATAAATACAGCATTGTAATTAGTTCTTTTTTGTTAAAATTTAAGCTACCTAATATTGTTATTCCTTTAATAAGGCATAAGATTACTATTTTGTTTTAGTGTATCTCGGGTTGTGTTCGATTTGTGCGTTCGTCTTCTTTAAGTTATTACTATTTGTGATTACCCATAAGTGTTTTAAATATTGTATAATTTGTAGTTTACTGTTCACATCCTTATAAATATAAAAAAAATATAAATTTTCAGAAATAAGGAGCCATGCGCCTAAGTCAATAAAGTCAAGTCATATCAAAAATTTAATAAACAGACATTATTAAAAGAAGAGAAATTAAAAAGTTATAAGCTAAGTTAAAAAAATTAACTAACTTACTAATAATGATACCGTGTTGGAACTAACTAATTAGTCCATAAAAAGCTTTAACTATTTTAATAAGCCGACCATGTTTCTGTTTTCTAGACTGAAATTAACTTTAATTAAGTCAGGCCAAAAGGCTTTAAGAATATTCCTTTTCGAAACGTGAAGTTTTGATAAATATATTAATTTCATAACTTTACGATTTGATAAAGGAATTAGTCGGGATTATTTAATTAGACAAATATTCAGCTTTGTCTTAAATGTTTTGGCCTGGTTCATAACTAAGTTCGTTGTTAAGCCGTCATTGTTTAAATTAGGTTAGCTTTACTCCTAAAATAATGTTCTGACACAAATCAATTGTTTTGAAATGTTCTTAATCAAGGTACAACTTTATAATAATGACTGGTGGTCCCCCGCGACTTCGTCCACGCGTTTTAAGTTTACTCCCTCCTCTCCCGTCGCAGCGTTATGTTTTATAACCTAAATATCTTGATAAATAAGCTATCCAACTCAAAAAGATCTTTCTAAATCGGTCCAGTAGTTCCTAAGATTAGCGCGTTCAATCAAACAAACAATTCTTCAGCTTATAATATTAGTACAGATATTGAAAGAGCACACAAACAAATTAAAAATAGAAGCTAAAGTAAAGTAAAGCCTATACCAACAAATTAAGAATAGAAGCTGAAGAAAAAATACGGAGTTGGTTTGAGTTGAAACTGGGTTTCATCGAGTCAATAATCACCTGCAAACAAATTTTTGATCAAAATATCTAGACCTTAAACGTGCGAACTCATAAAGTAGAGTTGTTCATGGCAGCCAATTTGAAGATTGAATTGAAATTTTCAATTTGGATTAAACTACTAAACGCCTTAATAATCTGTGTCTGATTAGGAAAACTTAATGAAGTGTTTAACAAACTATCTAAGGCGGTCCGCCCGGCGCCATTGACGCGGATTTCGACTCACGCGCAGGCCCTGTGTGCGATTCGCCGCTAATTCGCGCCAATCGCCCTAATCATCTGGGAAATAAGTGCGTTAATCGCGGATGTAATTTTAACTGTCTCTTGTTGGGATGCCTGGCGTGCCTGGCATCTTCTGGATGAGGGGACAATTATAGCATCGATAGACGCAAACTATTTAATAACGAAAAATAATCTGTATCAATATATTATTATATAAAATAAAACGCTAAAATAAATCAAAAACTCGAGAACGGCTGAAACGATTTGGCTGATTTTAGTCTTGAAATTTTTGTGGAATTTCATGAAAGGTTTAAATGATGATAAAATATACGAAAGTAACTATGAAATAGGGACTGGGCTGCCGAGGGCAACGAAACGATGTTCGCCGGGATTGTCTTCTATGAACTTGTTTAGCTTACAGATACACTAGCTCGATGCAATACTCCCTTATTAAAATACAAACTCTGACGCGTCTCACAATTTTTTTATTCGACTCTAATTCATCACAAACACAAGGCGCTATCGATCAGTGTTATTGCTGTGTCACAATTAACTCAGAAAAGACTAAATACAGAGTGTATTCTATATGAGGATTTTATTGTAAGTATAACATTACTTATTAAGTGCTAACTATCACTATTTAGTACCAAAGCGCATGAAAAGTCCTGAAAAATAAAATAAATAGACAGATAAGTTTATTGAATGCTTTTAAGAAGCACTGTCAAATATTGTTAAAAAACAGGATAATATGAGTTTGATTCTACTATTTGTTGATTACTAATAACATCGATCTGTTATGATCGTATCGCCCTAGTTTTCCTGGCTTCTTGAATCAGACGCTTAAATATGGCGTAGGGTTATTGTTTGAAAACGAATTAAAAATCAATGACAAAATCCAGTGATATATTTTTCATCTCCTCCGTGTAAAATGTAAAATTATACTAATTTTCATTAGAAAATCTGATAGCAGTAAATGAATATCACACGCCATCTTAACGTGAGTGATTCCAAAATACGCCCAGTTTAGCAGGCATTCGTCGGCAATACCTATCTCATCACAAAGACTCCATACTTCTCGTGACTCATTTCCCCTCGTAACACTAAAAGACATCCCAACCTATACATTTCCAGTATAAACTGACCTCCTGATAAAAGCTACATCTAGTCAAGTATATACCAAGTAACAGTGGTAGTGGTTTCATTATGTGGTTAACTGTGGTTTTGTAAGTAAAAGCCGGTGGTCAACGCGGGTTAAGTGAAACGATGTTTTTAATTTGCGAGGAATCTTTCGCAAGTTTCCGACTTTAATGTGGGGTTGTAAATGTTGATTATGTGCCTTTGTAGTTTATTGATTAATTAACGTAATATTAGCCAATCCTGTTATACATAAAATACCTTTTCTAAACATACATCAAAAATAATTTTGCGTAGTTATGGTACTTTTAGTTTTGGTGACTTATGCATTGTAAATGTGTAATCAAAGATTATAATATGACTTTACTTTGTCTTATATATTTTCGACTGTGATCCATTACTTTTCTAACCGCCCTCATTTTTGATTCACTAACGTATAACAAAGTATTTTGAAAAAAATAATACCCTTCAACATATTGACTTAAAAGCTAAAAATAACGCATTTGGCTTCTATTTGAGAGAAACCAATTATTTGGAGTCGGTGCATAACATACATGACTGTTGTTGTACGTAAGCTCCATCATGCACCGACTCTATCACACAGTGACTCCAAAAGAATGAGTTATTCCCAAATATAACACAAATTTGTTATTATTAGACTTTTAGTCTGTTACTTAACAGTGGTATTTGTTTTTATTTTATTTCATAGTATTCAGTCATACCCATATCACAAAAACTACTGGACTAAAACTTACACTATACCCTAACTTCAAGTATATCAAATACCTAAACTAAAAAAAACATCTTGTTATGACTTCTCGTTGTCGAGAAATGTGTGGACAAACATACAAACATCCATAAAGGTATACTTACGAAATTATCACCCGTGTTAGGAAGCCCTAATATATCAACATACTGAAATTTTATCTAATTCTGACGATATCACATACAAAGATGTTGAATTGATTACCTCTTATTTTTGAAGTCGGTATACATATTAATATTAAGCTCAAGCTTACATTACTATTCTCTTTTAAAAATCAAACCGATAACCATTCTATTAAACTTAATGTCATTTAAAATAGCACCTCGCTAGAATACGCAAACTCTTGAGTTTTTCAATAAACTCGCTAGAAATAATACGGCGTGGAATTTATATTGGCTTTGGTCCTCTCTGGCATCTCGCAAGGAAGAAAGGGAACCATAACGTTATTTTATGGGGAAACCAAACATTCCGCTGGAAAATGGGATTTATTGACTTGGGGCATTAAAGTGTTCTGTTTTGTTGAAAGTGGAAGTGGAAGTCTGGAAACTACGCCGGTATGATAAAGTGCTTTTAAGAATCTGGTTTTACATAAACCGTTGATGGATACGTTTTATTTGTTTGAAAGCTTGATATTTCAATAACTATTTTTTTTATTTTATCGAATTAAAGTTTTTGAGTATAACCCTACTGATTATTTTTTGCGTAACCAAGCAGTTTTTTGGCAAATGAGATCTAAATCTGGGACATTTTATTTGTCTTCTGTTCAATAATTAAACGTTTTTTGGTTGAAACTTACAATTACAAAAAATAAATTGGATTTAAAAATTTATAATTATTACTAAGGACAATTAAATGAAACTAATTTATGGTAATGTGAATAAACTACTTATTACCAAACCATAACCTAAAACCATACAAACCTATTAAGGTTTTTCTTATTTTCCTTATAATGTTATAAATACGTTTTTATTACTAAACTTCAACACGTATCTTAACGGAATTCCTTTCTTTATTTATGAAAACTAAAAACTTGTAACTTGCATGTAAAAAGTATTCTTATCTTAACACAGACCAGACTTGCGATACTTCTAGAGTGTGAAAAGTGTATTACACAAACAATAACAAAGCAAAATAATATCCCCTTTTAGCAGCAAATTCAGCAACAGCTTGAAGGGAGCTTCAATGTATCCTTTTTCATAACCATGATCGTATTTTAGAGTTTATGGTAAACAATTTCAATATTTTCTCGGTTCTGCATCAAATGTAGTGGCGAGCATGGAAAATGGACGATATTTCTGGCGGCTAGACACGGTGCTTGTTTTGGTTCTAGAAGTTCGATTTTTTAAGACTCAAAATGAATCTTTGATTTAGACAGGACACATAAAATTACCTTGAAAAATCAAAATGTTTTTGTTTCGGTAATATGATATAATGACATCTTATTGTTAATAAATTTCAAGAGCTTTCATATTTTAGGAAAAACACAACAAATATGTTTTCTTGATACAGTTACATTTCAAAAATAAATCGGCTGATACTAGTGATCGCAAACTTTTTTTTAATGCGTTTTGATGGTTGTGTATTTAATATAGTAGTAAAAGTAAATTTAAAGTAAGAGTAAAGTAAGCCTGTAACGTCCTACTGCTGGGCAAAGGCCTTACCTCAACCATGAGGTAGTTTGAGCCCGCGTAATAAACACGAGGGCTTTAGTCCGGATTGGTGTTTGGAAGGCAATCGACTAACCCTACTCTCAGATTTTATCAAGCCGCTCATAAGGCCTCTGACTAGGTCTAACGACTTATATCAACCAATATTAAACGAGACCAACGGCTTAACGTGCCTTCCGAAGCACGGCGATGCTTGTGATAACGTCACTTATACGTAGTCTTTTACATAGTCTCTTAAACAAACACCTTTTCAAAATAGGTCACAGGTACCCCCATTATGCAGAGGGTGCATGGTGGCAGAAGAAACACCACAAAATGTGCTCATGGAGTGCACAAGTGTGGTAAAACAACGGGCAAATATTCTCAAATCACCAGCGGCATTCCCACACGCCTTTGGTAATCTGAACAGGTTGCTAGCCTTCTGGGAAAGCCTGGGTTGGTTGGAATAGAAAAAAGGGACATACGCACAATGGCCCAATCGTTAGGCTAAGTGCGGGAAACACCACAGCCAAACTAACTAATGTCAAAAGGTTTACTTAGTTAAGCTTGTTAAAGACCGTAGCTTGATTTCTTTGCAAGCAAGTGTATTTATAATATTAGCATCTCGCCAGTGCATCAACGATTTACGAGTGATTCTCAGGTCGGCTAGGGACGGCATTCGTGGCATCTTGCTTAGTCATCGACGTATGTTGTTCGAACAATGCTGGGATTTTAAGGGTCTTCAATTTAATTCTATTTTTTTTTAAATAAGGCGATCATAAAAAAAAAATTGGGCGATTGTAAAAAATAAGTTTGCACTTAACAAATTAAGTACTTATTAACGTTGTTATAGACCCCTTGTACACTGCGACTTTTAGCGTCGATGCAGTCACGGATCGGAAACGCGCTTCAGCATCGCGACTTTAGTATCGATGCGGTCGCCAATATATATATGCTTTTGCTTAATGCTTTAAAGCATTCTCTACCAGTCAACCATACGGTGAGGCAGAAACAGTTGACAGTTGAACAGGCGGCGTAACATAACAAAATAACTAACAAAATGAATGAACCACATATACTTTCATAAATACTTTTTGAACAAAACTACATAGGCATACATAAATACAATAAAATCCATACTTCACGCTGAACAGATATTATGTTTTTTATTTTCATTGAGAAAAAGATTGCGTTTAGACTTATTACTTATTATACAATATACCGTACATAATTTGTCAATGTCCAGCTTCTGCATACCAACTGCATCGATGCAGTCACGATTCTGCATCGATGCTAACGCGCAACTGTATGCCTAAGCGCGTTTTTAAAACGCGCGACTGCATCGATGCTAAAAGTCGCAGTGTGTAAGGGGTCTAAAATGTTTTGTCTTAGCTCAATCATTAACATAAGACTAATGTTTTCTTGTAGATAATATGATAAAATATTACTTGTGGATAATAAAGTTTGACTTCAGTTTTTTTAAAGTTATGTGCGACTTGGAATATTCACCAAAGAATGCACCTATGGATGATTTGTTCGGTGCATTTTTTTTAAATTAGCCGCCTTCGAAAAACTGACTAAAATGCTTTAATAAGTAACGCATGAAACAAATTCCTTTGGAGTCAATGCATGATGTCAAGCTTCACCAACAAAAGCATTATTTTAAACTTTTAAGTCAGTTTTTGAGATGGCTTAATTTTTAAAATATCTTTTTTATAGAAAAAAATATTTATATTATAATTTTTAGTTATTGCCGTATCTCAAACATTAAAAAATCGACTTTGATGAAACTTACACTGTACACACCTTAGTTGGAATATACCTAGTTGATATAAAATGCACTGGAAAAAGCAACTGAGTCAGAAGAGGAAGGAATTGCTTTTTTCAATTGCATTTTATAATATTAAGTTTGTATTGTGGCTTATAATATTAAGTTTGCATAACACTATAAAAACAAAAATATGTTTTATACCTAGTTGAACTAAGAATCGTCTCGCTATAACTTTTCGTTTTCGGAAAATCCGTGGACAAACATACAAAATACATACACTTACGAAATTAAACACACGTGATTGGAAACCTCACTAGATCAACATACTCAAAAATCATAAAATTCCAACGATAACATGCATACACATTGAATTGATTACCTCCTTTTAAGGGTTCCGTAGCCAAACGGCCAAAAACGGAACCCAAACAGTTTCGTCAATTCTGTCTGTCTGGCCGTCCGTATGTCACAACCACTTTATTCTGTAACTATAAGCATCACACTGTTGAAATTTGGTAGAAAGATGTATACCGTTAACCGCTTTACGATTCTTATACACAAAATATAAAATAATTAAATTCGGTTAAATTCCCATACATGAAACTTTAACCGAAAATTTTATTTTTAGTCACACCTATGCGAGTGGGGTGTTTATGACCTATCGTCTTTTAAAATGACATTGAGGTTTCTAAAATCATTTTATTTTAAAGTGTAACGTTTCGTAGCTAGACGCTTCCAAAGTGGTAAAATGGGCGTCCCCCCCATCTAACTTCTAAACTAAGCGAGTTTAAATTTTGAAAAAAATATATAATGTAGATCTTAACAAATACTTTCAACGAAAATTGGTTTGAACAATATCGAACGAGAATTTTTTGAGATATAGCACATTTTTAACAACCGCAAACATAACTTTGTTCTTCATACAAACACTATGAAAAACAAAGTTATATTTGCTGTCAACAAAATATTGTGGTATTTTACTAAGTGAAAGTAGGTGGATTCCCTAGTTCAGTTAAAGTTGGCACTGAACTCTCAGTGCGCGAGTCCGACTCGCACTTGGACGGTTTTTATTTTGAAGTCAGTAAGTCGGTCTCGAAGCTCTTATAAAGTTTTCTCAAGAATTTTATTTTAAAACTTAAGTGAAAAGTACTCATTATAAATGCGCCTCTTTCGTTTATATTCCTCGTAAGATAAAAAACTCTGACTTACGACGGAAGTTGTGCAAGTGTTGTTAAAATTTTAAAGAGTTCCTCCTTTTTGCGACATCTGTCGGTGATGCTTTTATTCTTAAATGAAACATGTGTCCATGAAAAATGTTGCTTCTCGGATTGCGTCTTCGCCGACCTTATTTTCTTTTAAAAATTGAACCGCCTTAAAAATACACTTAGGCCCATTTTTCAATGGTCAGATAAAACCTATCAGACTGATAAATTATAAAGCGACTGATTTAAAAAAAAAATGACAGGTACCTATGATCGCTGACAATTAGGTGACGTTTTTAAATTAGCCATATTGTATTTTGTTCGACGAATATTTCCTCTCTGACTATTGAAAAATCAGCACTTAGAGGACTAAAATAACGCTAATATGAGAAACAAACTCATTTGATGTTGACGTATGATGTGCGTTAACGTTGTTTGCAAATGAGTTTGTTTCTCCTGTAAGCTTTACTTAAGTCCTTTTAGGGTTTTTAAGGCGATTCAATTTTAATGAATAAGATTTTTTCGTTGTTTTTAGTTATTGTTTAAGTTACAATGTATTTGATTAAACTAAAATAGTAACTAAAACCTTATCCTTCGTGTAACAAACACTTTCGTTAAAACCGCATCAAAATCGGTCTAGCCATACAAACATTCAGTTCAAATTGAGAACCTCTATTTTTTGAAGTCGGTTAAAAATAGTTATTACGTTCTTAGCTTTATCATTGTTTCGCTTGCTGCATCAACTAAATTCAATCAAAATTCTTATCCATGATAGCGGTCCCCCGCGACTTTGTTCGCGTGTTTTGAGTTTGAAACCCCCCCTCCCGTTGCAGCGTGATGTTTTATAGCCTAAAACCTTCGTCGATAAATAAGCTATCCAACACAAAAAGTTTTTTTTGAAATTGGCCCAGAAGTTTTTATCCATGATGATATATCTTTTCTCCGGCTTGGTTAATCAAAGGAGCACCTTACGCGTTAGTGCAAGCTATCCTGGAGGCCGATTCTCGCGTTAATCGAACTTTTTTCATGTGGTAAGTTCAACAGGGCGAGTTCAACCGTTTTACCTGAAAAATCCAGTAAAAATATCACGCGAACAAAATCTAAATACATAGAAATCGTGACCCTGAGAAATCGAAAACTATTTTTTCTCGGAAAAATTAAATTCGATCGGTGAACTTTTTTATTATACGAATTGTACGAGAATTGGCCCTGGTTAGACATGCCTGTAAATAAACTTTCCCTCTAAATCTAGATTAAAAGGAAAACTACACCAATCTTGGTGGCGCACGTCCAAAGGGCAACAAAATAAAAGTTCGGATAAAATAGTCAATACGAATAAGAGTTAAAGTTAAATGGTTCCGTATCAAAATGTAAATTTTAAAAACATTATAATTTAGAATATTTGAAGCGGTCTACTTACGAATATGTTTGTACTGACTTACATTTAGGAATGGGAAATGCCTTAACTGATATCTAACTTAGTGACTAACTTAGGAAATGCTATCATGGACCCAACATGTTTAATAAGACAAATCATTATCAGCAAAAAGACGTCCACTGCTGAACATTAGCCTCCGCCACGGTTTTCCACAGCGACTGCATCCATTGTGATCCTACGATTTTTACAAGGTCATATGTCCATCTTGTCAGTGGACTTCCTACGCTGCGCCTTTGGTCAGAAGGTTTACAATCTAGAACTTTTCTGCCCCAGCGGCTAAGTAACATTAATAATACTTCGTTTGGTGTAATGCTTAGTGCTTCTGACTACTATGTCAGCGATCGCTGGTTCAAATCCCGCACAGGGCAAATGTTTATGTGATGAGCACTTACATTTGTTTCTAAGTCTTGGATGTTTAATATATGTATTTAATTATTTATGAGACACGCCCCTGTCATAGTCGTTGTGTAGTATTCGTTACACAAGGAAAAAATCCCTACTTTGAAACCAGATAATTGGTGTCATGTCTGGCGTATATTTATTTAAAAAAAAGTATTGGACACCAATCACAAACATTGCTCTGATCCCAAGGTAAGTAGCTAATGCACTTGTGTTATGGAAATCAGACACAACGGTGGTACCACAACTCCCACAACATTTATTTATTTATTTATAAAGTCTAAGTAAACAAGCTTCTTTGAATGAAATCAATCGTCAACTCTATGCCTTGCTCCGCTTGGCTCCGTCCAGCTAGAGCTAGCGGATAAAATTAAAAACTCCTTTACAGCCCTGATCACAACATTCAAAATTATTTAGTACTTTCAACGGAACCCCAAAAAACTTCGACTTACCTGCCAGTTAGCGGCCGTAAAAGACAAATAGAATGCGGTAAGTTCGGAACTCGTCACCTTGCGCAGCCGAAAGCCGAAGCCGAAACTGACTCGCGCGAGTTGAGCCGAAACGACAATATTAACTAATCCATTGAAAAGTATTAACTATATTCTTAAATAAATTCCTTCTTAACAATTGATCATGATCCGAGCAAAAAAGTAAAGCTTACAAGCCGCGTCAATGTTTCTTAAACCAAACGTTTAATTGCAAGGACAAAGTTAACTGTGTCTTATTTTTATTAATAGAAATATCATTATAAGACAATATCACATATGTTCAGTCGGCTCACAGACGTGCAAGTCACAATTTAAATTTAATTATTGATTACTAATGTATAATAAGCCGAATATATTAAGAGTCAAAAGTCTAAAGACCTCATCAGAATGAACGTCCATCTTCAAATCTAACTCAGCCACCCGTGCAATTTTAACTAAATAAAAATAGCTTAATCCCATCAGTGAGTTTACATTACTACACGTAAAGAGAAACTTTGCCAAGCAAAAGTGTCTCAACTTTATGACAAGATTGTAACGTCCTTTTTAAAATTTGAATGTCGAACATGATAACCGTTTGAATGAGTTGAAGACAAGTGGCCTCTATTCATGGAGCACAAAAACTGTTCGTGGTGTCTGTTGGCTGTCAGTCAGTTCTATGCGCTAGTAAGAGTAGTTCAATGGACCCTATTTACAATATTTACATTACGATTGTGTGTTAATCTATACTAATATTATAAAGCTGAAGAGTTTGTTTGTTTGTTTGTTTCTTTGTTTGTTTGAACGCGCTAATCTCAAAAACTACTGGCCCGATTTGAAAAATTATTTTTACATTAGATAGTCCATTTATCGAGGAAGGCTTTAGGCTATATAACATAAAGATACGACTCATAAGACCACAGCAGAAATGAAAAATGTTGTGAAAACGGGAGAAAGATATTCCTTTTGAGAGCTTCCACTGCATACGCTACGGAAACCGCTTAAGTTACACAAAAATCATGTATGACAAGATTGTTTAGCATTAAGAGTTCTATAATAAAGTCCGCGACAGCATATATCTTTTATGGTTGACTTACTACAACCTTTTTTAGGGTTCCGTAGCCGAATGGCAAAAAACGGAACCCTTATAGTTTCGTCAAGTCTGTCTGTCTGTCTGTCTGTCTGTCTGTCTGTCTATCTGTCTGTCTGTCTGTCTGTCCGTCCGTATGTCACACCTATTTTATTCTGTAACTATAAGCATTACACAATTGAAATTTGGTAGAAAGATGTATCTTGTTAACCGCTTACCGATTCTAATACAAAAAATAAAAAATAATGACAGTTAAGGGGGGGCTCTCATACATGAAACTGAAACCAAAAAAAAAAAATTTTGTCAAACCTATGCGTGTGTAGTGTCTATGGATAGGTCTTTTAAAATAACATAGAGATTTCTTAAACCATTTTCTTTTGAAGTCAAACGTTTCATAGCTAGACGCTTCCAAAGTAGTAAAATGGGCGTCCCCCTCCATCTAATTTCTAAACCAAGCAAGTGTAAATTTTGAAAAAAATATATGATGTACATCTTAATAAATACTTTCAACGAAAATTAGTTTGGACGGGATCGAACGAGTAGTTTTTGAGATATAGCACATTTTCAACAACCGCAGACATAACTTTGTACTTCATACAAACACTATGAAAAACAAAGTTATGTTTGTAGTCAACAAAATATTGTGGTATCTTACTAAGTAGAAGTAAATGGATTCCCTAATTCAGTTTAAGTTGGCACGGAACCCTCAGTGCGCAAGTCCGACTCGCACTTGGCCAGTTTTTATGTTAATAAATTTGTGAAAAAATAATGCGTCATTTTTAGAGGTGTATTACACACAGGTATTTATTCTTATCAAAATAAATAGATTCATTATCATGAGCATTTCATTTAGAACAAAGTTGCCCTTTATATCATTTGATTTCAATAAATATCTTAGGAGCTATCACAGTTTTAACATAACTCCGCACCAAAATAATGTTCGCAGCTTAAGTACAACGTGCGCTTGCGCTAATTATATTATAAAGCTGAAGAGTTTGTTGGTTTGAACGCGCTTATCTCAGGAACTGCTGAACAGATTTGAAAAAATACTATTTTCAAAGTTCCAAATATGACTGACTTCAAGGCAAATCTGACTAATTGATACGTAGACAAACGTGGGGGAGGCTTAAGTTTAGCAGTGGATGACCTTTAATGATGATACGTTTGACGATGCGGGACCCTATTGCTTGCTAGCTACGACTGAGGATAGAGATAGATAGATAGATGGCGATTGTGTGTAAGTTTCTTAATAGCCCTCTTTGTTGCTCGAGAGTCATTCAAACAGACGCCTTTTATGAAAGTACTAAAGTTTGCTCGATGTTTTTTTTCAATGTGAATGTATAAATCCAGATTATGATTTACCTAAAGTATCGCTAAAGTATACCTAAAGTTTGCTGCATAGATTTACATCTGAATTAAATTTTAGTTTGGACTTATAAACATTGTGAGAAGTTAAGTTTACGAAACCATTTTTTTTATTATTAGGAATGAAGTCGGTAGAGAAGTTTTCAACCTTTGGCGTGTTCATTATCGAACATTATTTTATAGATTGGGTAACAATGAAATTTTTATTTTAATCTCTGTGTATATTGTTTTAGTGTAAGCATTGGTTCAAATGTCTGTTTTTTTTTTATTTTTCACATTCTATTACTTTTTTTTGGCTCGCAGGTACAGTTGAGTGTAATTGATTTACAAATGGATGTTTTTACTGAAAAAAGCAATACATGTACTTGTTATTGCATTATGTTTAGTTACAAGTGTTCATATTTAAGAAATATATATTTTTCGCTGTAAACTGGTGGAATGTTACATTGTTAAAGTATCGTAAAAAAAATCCATATCCACCAAACGTTTGTAATTCAGTTTTTGTTTGTTTTTAATCCGTTATAGTTTCAGAAATTAGAGGATATATTGCCAAATTTGTAGGCATGTAGGATTTTGTTATCTCATGTATACTTTTACAAAAAATACTTTTTTATTGACTTTGAAGTAAAAATGATATGGGAAATACATATGTATAATATGAGACCTAAGATGATGATGATGATGTTCAGAGCAAATATATAATGGATTTAAAAGACCGGTTTTGGTCCAATGTCACATGAAAATGGCATATAAATTCAACTTCACTGAGAATACATGAAGATAAACAAGAAACGATTTCCTCACCAAAAGTGTAAACACAACAAATATACCGAAAGAGATAAAGGTAAGGAAATTAATGTCACGTCATTTCAGTCGGCATTGATCCGAGCCCGAAAGAAACGCATTTTGGTGTAGTGTTGTGCTTGTCGATTTTATGTATTCTATTTTATCGATGTATTTGTTAAATAATAATGTAGAATCCTCCTGAAGAAATCGACCACCACGTACCATGAGTTTACAGTGGTTTTACTTGCTAGCGACGACGTAGAAAAGTCTGTGGAAAATTTTAGTTTTGCAAGTGACCGCTAGAGGCGCTGTGCAATTTTCCATCGACTTTTTTGACGTCGCGCTGTAAGCTCATGGTAACGGTACTGGACGGTAGAGGTTAATGATTTTTCTTTATCAATAGTTAATCAATTTTAGCATCTTTGCGTTTGTTTTTGATAATATTTTCAGAGATACAAAAACAAAACTATGAGTTCGATTTCCTTTACCTAAGTAAGTTATAGATGAATGGAAAGTTATGTATATTTTTTGAATGCATGAAGGATACTTGTTACTGGCGAACCAGACTTAAGCAAGTACTATCTATACTTTCATTATATTTTGTAGTTTATTTTCATTTCTTTGAACGCGCTAATCTCGAAACTACTAGGCCGATTAGAAAAAGTTAGTATTTTTTTTTGTTGGATGGCTTTTTTTATTGAAGAAAGCTTTAGGCTACATTAACCCAGATTATACTACTGGCCTTTTAAAAGGATACCTTAGTTATAAAAAAGGACGTATAGTTATATCAAGTATAGCTTACTTTTTATCATTTTACATTTATTTTAAATGCAAATTAGAATAAAATAACACTCTTTTGTGTACCTGAAACATATTTTTACCTATTTTTAATGAAACATACCTTTGAAAAATATAATTATATAACTATTTCAATAACAATTTTAAACAAACAAGTTTTGTACTGATATTGAACATAGGACCTTTTGTTTCTTAGGCAGATTTTTTCCGTCTTAAGTGGGTTAAGCTGCGACGGGAGTTGAGGGAGCAAACTCAAAACGCGCGAACAAAGTCGCGGGGGACCGCTAGTTACTTATAACGAGTCTTCAACTCAATCGTTTGTCAGCACTATTCCGTATCTGTTCGGGCATTTTGATTTTATTTATGGTTATTTATCCCCATGGGGTAGATGTTTTCAGTTGGTCCCGTCAACCCTTCGGTCCTGTCGATCTTCCGGTTACAGTTCATTGACCCCCTTTGAAGGCTGTACTGCACGTCATAAATACACTGCAGGAAATATTTTCAGAGAAAATCTCGGATTTTCGTACCGGTTTTTGGTCCGGTTTTACAAATGAAAAGATTTCCTTTATACCTTCCTCGTTTGGGATTTGGTCAGGTTTTTGTTGTGTTAGGTCTGTGTGTGTACATATTTATGATACGTCCGTATTTTTTTGGTAAGGTCACTTACTTTTTTGCCTTCATGAAAAGGTAAGGATATTATAAATATGAATATAAAAATATATATTTACAAATTTTATTTTATACGCTGATAAAAACTTTTAATTTCTTCTCGAATAGTTTTTTTTCTTCTTTTTATAGTGTCCAAACATAGGGATTCCTACAGAGGGAGGTGCGACATTGAAAGAAAGAAAGAAAGAAAAAGTATTTATTGGAAGGACATCACAAACACACACATACACAATATTTTACATAACTAACAAAAAAGAAAACTAAAGACAAAAAAGCAAAAATGAGAGAAAAAATAATATTTATAGTACTACGATGCATAAAAGTATCCATGCCAGCCAGTGCATGCTGCAGTGTGTGTGTGTGTATGTGTGTGTGTGTGTGTGTGTGTGTGTGTGTGTGTGTGTGTGTGTGTGTGTGTGTGCGTGTGTGTGTCTATGACGCCTATACCCAAGAGGACCTCACTCAGCATAAGCCAGGTCTCCTGGAGAACCTGACGCTGGTTTTCAGTGGGCCCCTACTGAGTGAAGCACACAGAAGTTGGCGCCAACAGTGCGTTTATAAACTACTTAAATGACTAAATAAATTAATTAATTTATAAATATTAATTAATAAACAAATTACTAAATACATTGCTTCCATTTGGATGCATTTCATATTTATATTTTTGTATCATTTCCTAGAAAATCTAGCTTCTTAACTTCCAACAAGAATCCTGACACCCCAAGTCAGTTACTGTTTTGTTTAGTTCAAAAGGTATACTACAGGTTTATAATACTATGTGTGCACCATCATTATTATCCTGTAACAGTTTCAGCCAGAGACGGCGCGTAAATTCCAGATATTCCAGACCATTACACACGGTAGGGAGTTCCTTCATCATAACTTACAAATACACATCACACTAGCTTGCTTTCTTTTCAAATAGCGAGTTTAATTGCACGTACCTAGCTACATGCTCTGAATCATTGATAACGCAACAAATTCTAAAAATAAATAGTTACAATTATTGAATTATGGTTCTAAACTAAGCTTAGCGTGTCATAAATAGTAGGACATGAGGAAGCACTCATAACGAGTTCCACTTCCATTTATTAGTATAGCAGCATAATTATTAGCCGAAGAATGTTCCACTGCCACTGTTAATTACAAGCACGTATTTCTGATGATTAGTTAAAAATATTTTAACGAAGACTTTTGAGGTCCTCAAAGCGCAGTGGTGGCAGTGGGGTAGTGATGCTGAAGTTAACCAACTTACGGCGCGGTCATGTTTGGACCTTCCGTCCCTATAAGAAACTTATATTTACAAGCGGAATTAGGAAGGCATGTAATGGTAATTGGTCCAGCTAATATCGTTTGATGTTAGCTGTTAGCTAGGGTGGCTAGATAAAATCTGTCAGCAAGGTTCGTTGCTTGCATTGCAAACTCCCTTCGCCAAGCTGCACTGAACTCGCGTGATGAAGTATTGTTTAAACCACCTCATACTAGAGGAGAGGCCTTTTTCCAGCCGTCGTATGTTTACAGATTACCTTTAATTATGTTTAAAACTTTTAATTTCAGATTGTTAAATGTTTTAGCATCGGAAATGTCGATAAAATCTCCCTCATGTCAGAAGCTTTGTTAACAAAAAAAAAACTCCGTTCAATGCAAAATATTTAAAAAAAAAAAAAAATTAAATTGGCCAATGCGAAATTTGCGAGAGTTTATTTCGATCGCACCTAGCGTGTTTTTCGATTCGCTGTTCATGTCTGAATATTGATGGCGGCGATATTATCACGAGTTGCAATTTGAGCGATTACATCGATCCGTCTGCCTGAACAATGACCATATTAGTATGAAAACAACAGAATCGAATCGAATTTCGTACATCAAATTAATGTACTCTGTAGTCTGTATTCTCACGTTAATTACAGGCTTAAGGTAGGAAGCGCATTAAAATACCATTCTCATATTTTTTTCTACGGGTAATGAATGTAAAGCGCTACTACCTAAAATCTACGGGACTTATTTTTGAGAACGTGAATTTGATCCCTAGAACATTGAGTGAAATTTCTTATCTGGCGTTTTGGTATCTATTGAAAACGTACTACTGTAATTCTTATACCATATACCATTTCTGATATTACTGCATTTTCAAGTGTAGATAGAGAATACTTTATGGCATATTTCACTGGTATTGCATATTTTTTGGTCTAATAAAGAAGGTAATTGTTTTTTATTTTATCTTTTCACGAGTCACAAAAATCAAATAATAAGACTCAGTTTAGGTACTTTATTTATTCTAATAAAAGTACTAAAAAGAAACCGTGTCCTTTTGTCCGCTCCAATCTTTACCAAGAGGCTAATTTGTTTTAATAAAGTAGAAAATCGTCTGCAAGTTTGCGTTTTCAAAGGCATTCATTGAATTGTAAAATCGTTGGATCCAGTTCATAGAAGTCGTAAATTACTCGGTTTGAGATAGCTTTGTTTTATGTGGGACATTCTTTATGGCGCTTCAAAGCGAAGGAATCCATAAATATTTTATCGGTACCTTGGGCGCGTTTGAGGTGCTTGCACATTAGAAATATTTTAAGATCTTCTATATCAACTGCACAACAACACCGTATCAAATCGAGGCGTTCATTATTCAACATATCGGATACTTTCTTTAAATTGAGAGAGTATATTCACAGGCATAAAAATTATGATTTTATCATTAACGTGACTCGACAGATGGAAAGAAAGAAATATATTGTAACATTATTATATTATTTAGCTAAATAATAAAGTAAACTTTGCAAAAAAAATGCAAATAATTGAAATATTATGGCCAAAATAATATTATTTTTTAAAGTTGAGGAATTTCACTATCGACCGTGTCGGTTTAAAAGTTTTGTGAATGTCTTATTATATTAATATAGTGGTCACGAAAATTATTATATAATTTATAAACTCTGCTACTTTAGATAAATAATGGATTTTGGTCACGGACAACAACGGATAATAAAGATCTTAGTCGTTGATTCCCTAAATAAATGAAAATAAAATAAATAAGCTTTATTACTTCGGGTAATTCTATATTTTATGTTTCCTCTTGTATTTTTATGTCGTATTTGCTATTTTGAATAGCTTGAAAATTGATTTTTCCCTCAAATTTCGCGTTAGCAAAATGCGGCTCAGACACTGCAAATGAATATTGTCGCGAAACTTTTGTATCCTCAAATCCAGGCTTAGACTCATTAATACGTATTCCAAGTGTAAGCCGTGAACTTACTCATTGTTATGGCAATTTCCACTTGATATTACGAGAGCTATCACATTTTTACATCAAAGCATTTTTTAATACAATTACAAATGCGTTTATTTGCGTATTTTGGGTGAACAATATAGATCTTAGTTTATAAATACATTTAAGTTCACCAAAATTTGCTAAATTTTAGTCAGCGTGCAAAACATAGTATTAATTAAAGCATGATAATGTCAAAAGTGGAAATCATCGCCATAGGATTAAACATATATTTCTAGGGAGTAAAACATTCATTAAGATTAACTTGGTTTTAAATAAAGACCCCGTAATTTCTCTTATTTCCTCTGGTAATGCATTAAAAACTTTTGCAGCCATAATAAATACATTCTATTCAGCAAATGTCAGTCTGTATGCTGCAACTTGAAGGAGACATGTAGTACACGTGTACGTAAAGCATTTATTGGGATCAAATCGTAAACCGGTTTTGAAAGTTTGTAACACACCTACATTTATGTAAACTTATACATTAGTTTTGCTACCAGGCAAAAGATAGCGCTTCTCAATATTAGCCCGCGCTGATTAAGGTCTTAATCAATATCATAAGCAATCCCATATATTAGTCCCACTACCTGACAATAGATGGCGCTGATCATATGTAACTCGCGCTGAAAATGTTTTTGTACCGTAGGTTAAGTAGTCCTGAGCTTTATATGTAAAATCAATCCAATCCAATCCATTCCTTATTAGAAAGCACCTTATTGATGTTTACCATCTTGGGCATCTAGTCTCTCCAATACCTTAGTGGATATTTTGGGCTCCTAGAACGCACCTTATTGGTTTTTACCATCTTGGGCATCTAGTTATCACATATTTTGAAACTGTAAGGCACTGAGCTTGTAAATTTTCGCTGCTCGGTCCGCAGCCAATTTTTGTACCTCAAGACTGTGGAATTAATTCCTATCTTCGCACTTTGGACTTTCACTGTCGGTGACGTCACGCCGTGCCCTTCCGCCCGTACTTCGAGCAACAGCGACTACAAGTTTAATTTTCTGAATAAGATTGATTTAAGTTATTACTGTACAAAATTAGTATGATGAAAGAGCGTTGGCCAGGTTAGCCAAAAGTTGCAGGTTCGAACCCCGCCCGTGCGCAGTTTTTTGCATCTTATTTCATTTTAGTACAATACAAAAATAATACGGTGAGTGTTTAAACATTCTAAACCATTATAAGTAATAAAAATAAAACCATATAATAATTATTCGCACATTATTTAAAAAAAAATATAGTTTAATAGTAAGAATGTAGTATCCATCGGCTTAATAAGTTCCTCTATTTTTCAAATGTACCCATCATTTTTGCTCTTATCTTTTTATGTGATCAAAGAATTCTCAAAGAGAGTAGAAGCAGATAGTAGTCAAGTATATTTTTAATGATTTTAGGATTTTTTCATTTTTTATATGGTTGGGTATTTTATTAAAGATCTTAATGGTCATGTACTTTGGGCTACAGTTTAACATTTTATTCTAGAGTAGGGTAGCCATAGTTTGTCTTTATTTCGGGTGTGAAAAGTGTGATTTGTTGAAATAAGTGTATATTTTTGAAAGCAAATATACATACATCCTGAATGTAAATAGATGTTAAAGTAAGTAAATGTTGAGCTTAATAAAGTATGGTCTACAGCTTTCAGTGTTTTCAGTTTGCGTTAAAATCATTATTATTATCAGCCAAAGGACGTCCACTGCTAAACATATGCCTCCCCCACAGTTTTTCGGCGACCGATCACAAGCGATCTGTCCTTCTTGTCGTCGGACGTCCTACGCTGCCTTTTAGTTCGAATAATGCTTATTTCCTGAGTGAAGATATTTCATATGTTTGTCTGCAAATATCTCGTGTTTGGCTGGACCAATTTTGATGCGGTTTTAAATAAAGTATTTGCTACACTGAGAAAAAGGTTTATGTAAATATTTTGGTTCAATCAGTATTGCAACTTAAACTATAACTAAAAACGACAAAAAATAGTTACTGCGTTTTTTCTTTGACCAATTGATAAGTTTTTCGTATCTTTTTTCAACTTTAATCCAAAACACAGCCTACACTAAAGAATCTTTTAATCTAAGTGTCGATGCAAGTGGCAAACACAAAGGCAGGAGGGCGCACGGCAGACAGGGGCCAAGTTATTAGCCGTCCCGGCTGAACGGAGCGACTGTTCGCGTTACGAGTCAATATTTTACGTGGGTGCAGCGGACCGGAATCGGCTTTGTTTCTCTTGGGACAGAGGTTCTGGATTATGCTTCCTTATTTTTACCGTTTTAAAAAAAAAACAGAAAATCAATGTGTAAGTATGTGATATCGTTAGAATTTTATGATATTTGAGTATGTTGATCTATAAAGGCAAAAAATTAGCTTATTATTGCAAAATTTCGCAAGTATATGTATGTTCGTAAGTTTATCCACATATCGGACACAGCCTTCTGAAAATCAGTAAGCTCAGGTTGCAATAGGCAGGGCACTGGCGCAAAGAACTGATGGCCGTTAGGGCAGAAAAGTTATGGATTGGAGACCCTTTTACCAAAGAAGCGGCGTAGGACGTCCACCAACAAGATGGACAGACAACTTTGTAAAGAGCGCAGGATCAAATTGGATGCAGATTGCTTGTGATCGGTCACCGGAAAACCGTGGGGGAGGCCTATGTTCAGCTGTGGACGTCCTTTGGCTGCTAATGATGATGTTTGTCAACGGATTTCTCAAAAACGAGAAGTCATAGCGAGATGATTCTCCTCATTTCGATCAGGTTTTGAAGTATAGTATACGTATACTAAGTAAACGTACATTGTACCCTAAGTATGAAGTAAGTATATAGGTACATAGAGTACAGTGTAAGTTTCCTCGAAATCGACCCAGTAGTGTTGAGATATGAATAATAACAAAACATCATAAAATAAAAAAATATTCAATAAATATAACCGCCTTAAAAAATCTGACTCAATAGCTCAAAATTTCGAAATGATATAGGTAAATTATAGGAATAGCATTAAAAGGTGTGTTAGACGATCAGGGTCCCTTGTGTACCGTTATTTTCGTATCAGTTTAAGAATAAATACAACTAGGCCACAACTAGCCATCTGACATATTTTGACGCTTTCATATTTCGTGAATTGATATTTCCAAGTAATTTGCCGGAAACAAGAAAACATTACACACAGGAATTTTCGATAAAATGAAACAATTGTTACTTATTAAAGCAACTTCTTTGATTGAACCACGTACACTTTTTAAGACCCTTACACACTGCGACTTTTAGCATCGATGCAGTGGCGCGTTTTGAAAACCCGCTTAAGCATCGCGACTCATGCAATGAACAGATTTAGTTTAGCATCGGTGCAATCGCGCGTTATGCAGTCGCCAAAACTCAGTACATAATTTGTCACTTTCCAGCTTCTGCATCGCGATTGTATCGACGGTGACGCGCGTTAGCATCGCGACTGTATCAATGCTAAAAGTAGCGCAGTGTGTAACGATTGTCATTTTGCGACTACATCACTGCTAAATGTTGTAGTGTGAAAAGGTCTTAGATACACTATGTCAGGTTATTACTAAAGTGTCTCTCTACATATGCATTATTATTACAACATTCATGTTAACAGAAACTGCGGCTTCTTTGCGCACGTGTTAAAAAAAAACCTCAAGTTTTCGCCTTGTTAACAACACACTACATATTTTCCCGCTAACATTTCTAAGAAATCGACAAAAAATCCTCATGAGAGTTACAAGGAACTCCTTAATTATTGCTCCGTCAAATCTCACTTTTAACGTCTCAAGGGGCGAACGAGAGTACAAAGTGGCATACACCTTCCCCGAGTAAATGATAGACAAGACAAGTCTAATATCATTTTGTCTTGAGATATAAGGTGTACCATTCTACGGCCCTGCTTCGTGTTGATATTTGATATTGCAATGTACGCGGACTTGAAATGGGGAGGAAAAATCACTTGTATTTTTTGATAAAAGTTGGTTTAGGATTAGTAATAGTTTAAGGCTTTATTTTTCTACGGCTAACGCCTCAGAATCAGTAAGCTCAAGTGGCAATGGGAAGGGCACATAGTGCGAAGATCGAATAGTTCTAGTTAGGAGACCGTTCGACTAAAGACGCGGCGTAGGATGTCCACCAGTAAGATGGACAGATGACCTTGTAGAGATCAAACTGGATGCATGCTTGTGATCGGTCGCTGTGGAAAACTGTGGGGAAGGCCTATGTTCAGCAGTGGACGTCCTTTGGCTGATAATGATGATGATGATGATATAGTCGCCTAATTTGAAAAAGTCTCCTATTTGTCGACAATCATTTATATAAGGTGAACATCATTTTTAAAGTCTAATCTGACGTTGGTTAAATTGACCTTTAGTGATATCAAGTACATGCTTGAGCGTAAGCTATTTTATAAATGTAAATTAACGAAGAAAAATGATTTACCATATAAATTGACTAATAGTTGACACAAATGGGAAGCTTCTTCATGACCCATTATTACTTTAACTAAAAACCGATTACTAAGTTTTCATATAAGAAATATTCATCTAACAAAATACAATATGGTCAATTTCAAATCGTCGCCAATTATTTACGTA
Organism: Pyrausta purpuralis; assembly: GCA_963924145.1. NCBI lineage: Eukaryota > Metazoa > Arthropoda > Insecta > Lepidoptera > Crambidae > Pyrausta > Pyrausta purpuralis. The sequence continues at coordinate 6,179,106 of OZ001650.1, forward strand.
GCTGAAATTTTAAAATCAGTTCCTTTAAACTTTATCAGACTGTTATGTTTTATCTAACGTTAGAAAAATCCGAAGTAACTTTTTGGCTACATTAACCTTTTTTAAGTACCTTTATTATACCTAGTACCTTCCGCAATCAAATGTAGAGATCTGTCAAATGAAAAAAAAAACAGTCGAGAAAGATAATCTACAGTTAGAGAGTACCTTGCGACGGCGTAATTTGTCACTGTGTATTTTATGTGTGCAAGTTACTGTAGAATTCTCCTTAAAGGCTCGAAATAACACGACCTCATCCGAACTCAGGCAGTAAAACCTACAAGGTCAACTCTAACAAGACCCTGTCATAAACTGCAAAACCGTGTCGTACAAGTGTGAAAGTTGTCCTGAAACGTTGACATATTCTCCGATTTTATTCGTACCCGTGAAATGCTTTATTTGGGGGAACGCGTACGCACCTAGAACGGTCGTCACTTTAAAATGGTCCGATGAGATACATAGTAATGAGAGTGTTAGAACCTTCTCGCTCTAAGATCACACTTCGTTTTATGATTTCAGACGGTCGTTAAAATGCTGCAGTGGTTTGAACAATGCTTGAGTGAGAAGGAACGCTCTTGACTGCAGATAAACTGAACTTAAACAAGCACAAAGACCGTTAAATTTTCGTTAAAGTTTTGTTAGGAGTTGTTTCTTGTTTTCAATCTATAATGTTACTATAAATAATACACGCAGTGTCACCGCTACCATATATTTACTTTCTTAGAATTATTTTGCGTTTTGAAATGAAGTAAACTTTCATAAACTTATTTTGTAGTCTATTTAACTGGTCAACAAATAAGGCTTGACTTATGGATATCATTGAAAAAATCCTATAAAATAATGCTATACGCTGTAATATTTACTTTTATTTTATTGTGACTACTAGTGATCTTATATTTGGGTACTTTAGGGCGCTGTCACTGGAAAAATAAAGTTTTGTTTAGTCTGTACTTTACTAACTATTAATAAAACATTGTTATCAAAAGTAGTTTATGAAGCGTCATTTTAGCCGCCAACAATAAAGCTTTAAAGCTATCGCCATCCTCCTCTCAGGCTGTAATTTGAAATTTGCTCAATTCGAGCAATTGATCAGTTTGCGATAGTATCGCTTACCAATCCGACGACTAAGTATCGATGCAAGGTTCGGAAGTCTCGACACGGTTTCATTTGCCGAACACCAGGTGGCGCTCGAAAAACGCCGAGATGAAATTCGTGCTATTAAATGAAATAATAAAACATTTTCAATTTATTAAATAAATTGCTACACAATTGGAAAGAACTTTTGATGCAGCAGGAAATCAGTCGTTTGAACTTATCGATGCAAAATGAAAAGCAATTAGTTAACTGCGTGAAGCAAAAAAAGGAAGCTTTGATAGAATGTATAAGACAGAAAAAATACCGCACGAGATTTTAACTGACCTGAATTAAAGTAAAGTATTGGTGAACTGTGCGAACCTTGACTTTTTTTATATGCACCATTATTGTACCATAATTCAAGAAAATAATCAATCTGAAATAGGGTCAGTCAAAGGTTCTGAAAGAATAGTAATGACGAAAGTTTCATACAGAGTGAGTACATAATTCGTAGATATCTTCACTACAAGTTCTGGCAAAGTGCCTATGTTGTAACGGCTGTTTCCTTTCCTGCATAGGAGAACTTACTCCTTGGATATTATCTATCAAAAAAGTATATATTCGCTTAATATATTAAGCGCGGATTAAGTAAATCAAAACTTATGCATGACACAGTTTTGCTAATAATATGCCACAGGGTTTAAATCATTCTAGTTTTAATAAATAAATAAATAATAATAAATAAATATCCTTTGGACATTCCCACACATCGCCATCTAGCCCCAAAGTAAGCTACTCAAAGCTTGTGTTATGGGTGCCAGATAACGGATATAATACTTAAATACTTTTTGTTTGTAAATACATACATAATATACATAGAAAACACCCAGACCAATACAAACAGACATGTTCATGCACACAAATGTTTGTATTGTGCGGGGATCGAACCCGCACCCGCTGCGTAGTAGGCGATTTCTCGACCACTACACCAGACAGGTCGTCGAAGTTTTGTTTTGCACCGAAGATATTAACAGGTTTTTATGTTATATACAGTGATCAGATAATCGGATGCGTATTCACGTAAAGTTCATTTATGGCTAAAATATTATAGAGGTGGCTTCTTAAAAATATTTTTTTACATATAAATCCCTGGATTCCGGTAAATTCGAGAATGCGAAACTAGTCTGACTAGTCTGGAATATGGTGAGGAAATGATGTCTCTAAATAACATATTTTTGAATGTGAAGTTAATTCTAAGCTCCCCGTCAATTAATGAGTATGTTCAGTTTAAAAAGAGTAGTACACAGTACATACTTACACACTAGTATACCCCAATTCGTTCTATTATAAAAACACTAGATTGGGCAAATCAGAAATCCCGAAATAAAAGTGCATTCCATATAAGCTAACACCTGAACTTTAGGTAAATATGCATCTTATTATCCGATCACTAGTGTGTAGCTTGAATTATCAAAAATGCGAATCGTCCATTGAATTAAATTATCTTAACAAGATCGTTAAAATACTCCTTTACAACCAAATAAAACGAGAGGCGGTGCACTTCCCTTTATTGCACTATAGAAATACCCTTTGATGACATGGATTTTCAGGGGACGCTGTGTTGACACGTGGCGTAAAAAAAATTAATATCCGTGGACAGGGGGCTGTCCAGGTAATCGAGACTCTCCGATCTATATCCGTGTATCACTATCCTATACCGTTTGGTTTAATTCGCCGAGTCGACCAATTTCCGCAGCTCTGCGCGCTTCCGTTGCGCTGCTGTGATGTGTTGTCGCAAGTGAGGAGATATCACCGGCGTCAATTTATTTTTTGGCATTCTTTGAGAAAAAAGATATAGGCACTAGTCTGGATAAAAGTCTAGGCATGAGCTATACTCTAACATACGTGTAACCCTTATTGTTAGATGTTACATGTCCGCCTCAAGGGCCTCTGTTTACAGTTACAACAAGTTATACAGGCTGTAACAAAAAGGCGAAATAAAATTTAAAGGACGTGTAGAGTAGTATATGTGTAGTTCCTATGCAAAACCACAAACTTGTGCGAGTATAAATTACTGAGTAAATTGATGCTAAAGTTTTAACAAAAACTTATCGGTGACAACCTTAAATATCAGCTATTAGGTGTGTGTGCGGCGGGCGAGGGTTGCGGACGGGAGTTCGCTAAAGAATGACCGCAGATTCAGGGTTGTCACTTTCGGTAAAAAAACAATTTATTTACTTAGTATTGAAAACAAAAGTTGTTTATTTTTAACTGAAACTTTTACTACTTAATGTTTACATTACATACATACTTACCCTTAAATATTATTTCGCCTTTTAGTTACACCCTGTATAATCTGCCTTAGCCAGGACCACGAATAACATGTATTACGAAGCACACAGATTTGGACACACTTTTTGAAATCGTAACGTAATAAATGCGTGTGCGTAAAGGAGCTAGCTTGTGTACCCTTGCCATGCCTGAAAACTGGAATTCTTCAAAAGAGTAAGTTTACCACTTTCTAGCGAGCGATACCTACAGTATATCACCAGTAGGCCAAGAAAAAATTGAAACATCTCTCTTCTTTGAAAACAGTTGACGGTGATAGAACTGCTCTGCAGCAGTACCTTTTCAGGGCGGACTATAATTTTATAGGTTCTTTAATTGGACTATCTACAACTAATGTTTGCCACAAGGAAACGATTTCATTTTGTAATCTAAAAGGTAGGTATTACAATTTATATAAAGTTTTAGTTAAAGTTGTCACGGAACTCTCAGTGCGTGAGTCCGACTTGCACTTAGCTGTTTTTTTTTAAAAGTGACTTTTTAATGATTTCATGCACATCTCAGTTTATTTTGTCTAGTACTAGTGTTTTAGTGTTTAAAACATAAAAGAGAAAATAACTATGGAAACAACCAATTGTAAGACCTAGCCAAAAACGCGTTATAAGCATGGACCTATTGAACAGGAAAATTAATTATTTATATAGCAGAATCATTATGTATGTCCATATGAACTCTTTATAAGAGCTGCCATCACAATATATAGCTATTTTTTGCCTTATCAATCTTCGTAAAGTTTTTGACTAATTCGAATAAGTACTGATAAATAAACAAAATGCAAGTACAAAATATACTTAAGTACACAATAAAGTAATCTTACGAGTACACAATATCAGTAGAAATGTAAATGCAACTGATTTAAATGGAGTTTGCAGTTCGCTTTTGCACCTATAATTAGTCATCAGACAGTTTTTACACCACTTTATCGATCAATCATGACAATTTGATGATTATAGTTATCTCACATCTGTCAGCGACGAAGTATGTGACATCTACAACTTTTATAGAAATAAATTTATATCAGCTGTAATTAAATTGCTACCGGATGAGTTGACCTAGGTATCTCTCTTCTGTGAAGCTCACTAAATGAGTGTTACTTGTCTTTATTTAATTTATTTTTTATTTTTAACCCACTTCAAAAAAGGAGGAGGTTATCAATTCGACTGTATGTTTTTTTTTGTTTTTTTTTTTTGTATGTATGTTACCTCATATCTCAGTCGTTTGTAGACCGAATCGAATTTTTTTTGACCTACTTAGAGGTGTACCTTCTAGTTGGTCCCATTTTTTCCATTTTGGGATCTGATGATGGGATCTTGGTGGCACGTATAGTGTTTCTTTACTAGAATCTTAATGTTGACGTGTTGTTACGTCTGATAGTCAACATCTTGTGGGGCTGAGCTGATGGTGGAACTCCTTAACGCTTAGGAGTTCAGTAATTATAATGACGGAACTTATGATAAGTAATTTGTAGCTTCTTACAAAATAGAATCATAAGGTGCAACTCCCCCCCCCCTCTTATGTAATCACTAAAAATGAAGAAATAAAATAAACTTATAAAAAAAGTAAAAACCGACTTCAAAACTAAAATGCACTAAAAAGTCTTAAATAAACTCTTCACCATTGAAAGGAAAGGAATGTGCTGTGATAGTTGATGCTTGATGGTCAAAGTGATGGCACCGACTCCAAAAAGAAATTGTTTGCCTAAAACGGATTCCTTTCCTTTCAATGGTGAAAAGTTTATTTAAGACTTTTTAGTGCATTTTAGTTTTGAAGTCGGTTTTTACTTTTTTTTAAAGTTTTTTTTTTTTTTCATCGGTGTCCTTTTGTTATTTATTAATTCAATTTTCCACTCATTATAATCCAATGATTTTCTTTTTTTGATGTTATTTAATGTAAAATTCAATTTAATTCACCAAATTATACCGTTGGCCTGTTAAGCATGCTGTGAATAAACGCTCTTGGAGCTGCAACAAATTATAATGTATAATTTTGTATTATATTGTAATGAAACGGTTGTAGATCTGTAGTTTGCACCAAATAAAATATATCAATTGTTATCTAAAACGAGAGGGGAAGAATCGTTTAAGCGGGGTACGAATGCATGAACAAATGACGTTGTACACAGCGTTACATACGCGAAATCGTATTGAGCGGTGACGTACTATTAAGGTTTTATGTAGGTATATCGCTATTTGCTTGTCGTTTAAACCGGTCACCTAGTTTATGTGGCTCGCAAGAAATTGAAGCAATACGCCCAGCCGTTTTGAGCAGACAAGCTGCTAACTACGTCTGACTTTTACCTACTTCCCGTCTTGTTACGTTCGGGGAAAGTTTTTCTCGCAGTTTTCAAGAAACGAGGCCAGGTCAACGACCCCAATTAAGATGTTTGCGAGGCTTCAATCTGGATTAATGTAATTGGAGAGGTGTCAAATGTTCTAGGTCTTTGCGAAATTGTTGAAAGTTAGGTTTGGTGAATAAATTGACTTAAGTCTTGGGAGTTGAGGCGAATTAGAACTTTGTGAATTAAAACGAAGTCAATTGTTCATGGAAATGTAAAACAAATACTTTTGAACTGATTTTTACTGACTTCAAAAAAAGACGTTATCAATTCAATGTTTATATATGTGATATTGCTGAAATGAAATAATATTTGAATAATGTTGATCTAAAATCAAAATTTCATAAGTGTGTGTATGTTTCTATATTTGTTTGTTAGTTCAAGGATTTCTCGAAAACAAGTAGTCGTAGCGAGATGATTCTTATTATATTATAATTTAATTCGATAAGGTATATTCAACTTAAGGTACACTGCAAGTTTCATCAAAATCGGCCCAGTAGTTTTTGAGATATGATTAAATAGCAAAAAATCACGAATCCATGATCCCTGTAATACAATTAAACTCATGATTTACAAAGTAAAAACACAACCCCCTTATTCATAATAACTCAAACAGTCTAAAAAACCTAATTTAGCTATTAGACTGTTTTGGCGCTTTCTGTCAAATGATGACAGCGTCTAGAAAGAACGAGATAAAACAGTGTTATAGTTAAAACAGGTTTATAAGACTGTTTGCGTTATTATGAATAAGAATATTTTTTGGTATGGAGATCTGGCACATAAATCTATTATTTTCTTTGGATTAGATCTTCTTTCTTCTACTGTTTCATATCATCAATTGAATAAATTATGTCTGGCTAATGATATTGTTTCAGATCGTCAATATATCTTGTACTAATATTAATGTAGGACGCGAAGATATTTCTCAAACGGTTGTATGGAGCGCTATCAAAACATTTGGGTTTAATAGTTTATTTAGGCCTACGATGCTAGTTTCGAGAATGGTAATAAAAGAGCACGAGAAAATATTACGAAACGACTGAGGTCTAAATTTAAACTTCCTTCCTTTAAAAAAATGTAATTGACGATTTATCAACCGCCGATAAGACTTATCAATTAGTTTAGTTAGACTGGTTGGATTCGACCAAACAAGAAAAAAAAATTAACTTTAGAATAAATCTATAGTTATCTGAGAGTACATCAATTTTCCATTTCACCATCTGCTGTTCTAGAATACCGCGTTTATACGGAAGTAACTCTTATATCCACTTTATTGCGTGAAATAAGATCTGATTCAAGTATAGCGTAATGTCGTCCGCTTGCTATATGATTTATGTCAGAGTGTTTTGTCAAATTCAATATTTTTGTCAACTCGATACTTTCCCCAGTATAATACGACATTTTGCACTTGACAGGATGTTTACTTTCACATCATTACTGCTTTGCTGCAACATAAATTTACCGGATAATAATAATACAGTTCAATCATTCGTTCTGTTATGCGACTTTAGTAATTCCTAATACATTTTAGAGTTTTACGAGAGTAAAATCGAGGCACAAAATTATCTTTCGTAAAGTTACGCGCGTGTAAGCCTATGTTTGGTCGAATCGAACGTTAATTTGTATAAAACGATCGATTTAAAAATGACATTACAAAAAAAAATGCTGACAAATAGGTTAGGTTTTCAAATAAGGCGTTCCATATTATATTCGACGAATATTCCTCATCTGAAGTTGGTAAAATAAGTAAGAATGAAAATAATATATTCCTAAGGAAAATACCAGCGCGTATCAGCGCGTTGCTATAAAAATATATTATCGTAATTTCATAAATCCTCACATATTCGAAGTAGTAAAAGGGTATTTAAGTTCATAATACCAACTATCAGTCATAAAAATATACAAACTTTTAACCATCCTCGAACATTTCAAAAATATTCCATCATATTTAAAACAGGATCTAAGTTACTCAGCGAAAAAGCTCTACCTCGAAATTCATGCGAAATTCCTATACTGAAAGTTTTCGTCAACGGTTTTGAATTGAAAAATGTTTTCGAAGTTTAAACATGTACAAAGGAATGTTCGCTGTTGTGTCCTTTGTCACGGGTCTTGTTTGTTTGTGTGTTTACAGGGACGCACTTAGGGAATTGGGGGTCATATTCATGAAGTATAAAGCTGCCAGTCACAAACTTTGAGGTATAACCTGTCTGTTTTTAGGGTTCCGTAGCCGAATAGCAAAAACCGAACCCTTATAGTTTCGTCAATTCTTTCTGTCTGTCTGTTTGTCCGTCCGTACGCCATTTTACTCTGAAGCTATTAGTATTATACAGATAGAACTTGGTAGGTAGATGTATTCCGTTAACCGCTCTACGACTCCTATACAAAAAAAAATTGTCAAACCTATGCATGTGGGGTGTCCAAAGATAGGTCTTTTTAAATGACATTGAGGTTCCAAAAAACATTTTTTCTGAAAGGCAAACGTTTGGAAGATAGACGCTTCCAAAGTGGTAAAATGGTGGACGACCATTGTAACTTTTAAATTAAGCGAGTATATTTTTTTTTCAATAAAAATTGGTTTGAACGAGATCGAGCTATAGTTATTGAGATTTTTAACAACTGCAAATGTACTTTGTTTCTGTGTACAAACACTGTGAAAACAAAAATAACAACAAAGTATTGTGGTATTTTGCTTAGTGAAAGTAAGTGGTTCCCTAATTCAGTTAAAGTTGGCACGGAACCCTCAACTGGCGAGTCCGACTCGCACTTAGCCGGTTTTTTAAAATGTACCTACGCATTTATTTACAATCAAGAGTTTTTTTTAGATATTTGCAAATAATAGGCTTTATGACAAATAAATATAAATAGACTTAGATTTGGACAACTGTTTAATGTAAAGCGGTCAAAGTGAAATGAATGTCACCTTTATGTTAATGTGACTTATGTTGGGTTGATTTTAAACTAACCCTTTTAAGTTTGAAGTAAATCTTCCAACCTGGGACGGGGTTAGCACCAAACAGGCGTCAACCATACGGAAGCACGGTACGTAAAGTGAACAGCAACGCCTCGGCATGGAATCGGCACCGGATAGCGAACGCCTCGCTTCGGTTTGTATTTGCTACAACTTATGACCGTTCTTCTTCTGAATGACAGCCCGTTTGAGTGGTCGGGCGAATAGTTGACAACCAGGCGAGTCACCGTAAGCGCGATACAACGCATGCGCCGCTGGTCGAGGGTGGGTCCCGAGTTGATCTCGATCCGAGGTGGTGACGTTACTAAATTGAAAGATGTGCGTTGAAGTATGAAGTTTAATACACAGAAGACTGAATGCCTCGAGTTGATACGGTGCTTTTTCCGTAACGAGTGTATTGATGTGCTACAACCTTTATGGTTAACTAGTGATCTAAGCTTTTTCTAATTATTTGTGGTAAGTAAAGTTATCCTGTAACGTCCCACTGCTGGGCAAAGGCCTTACCTCAACTATGAGGTACTTCGAGCCATACTCCACCATGCGGGCTCAGTGCGGATTGGTGGAGGGGTGTTTGCAAGGCAAGCGACTAACCCTGCTGTCTGATGTTATCAAGCCGCCCGCCGATAAGGTCTCTGACTAGGCTTTATGACTAATATCGAACAATATTAGCCGAGACTTATTTGTGGTAAGGTTAATAATTATAGTGGAGAATGCTTTTGGCATATGTAAAATTTAATGCTTTATGCATGAAGTTGAAATTAATAAATAAATAATAATTGCTTGTAGTAAGACGGTAAAAGTATGTGTATTTAGAGGAGAGCGTAGGGCGTAACTTTTTGACGTCAAAAGCTCACCTTTTTATCGTAGTTTTAACGTGATACGTTCCCCATTATACATACAGACTTGTTTGTGAAACTTTACATGTGTAGGCGTTTCGTTAAAACTTGATAAAAGTTCAACACATCGCGTTTCATTTAAAATATCGGCACGTTTACCGAATTATGAACGATTTTTAAAAAAAATGTTTGATATTAAAGTTTTCTTTTGATTTTCAAGATAAAAGGAAAGCAGGTTTATTTCTAAGTGTTTAATTTTTAAAACGAAATTTTACAAATAATATTTATCACGTTTTTTTATGAAATTGGATTTAGATTTTTAACATATACAGCATTCATTCTTACATACACAACAGGTAATTATGGTTATGCTATCTGTAATGTGAAACGAAGTTCCGTTCGCATTAAATGTTTTTACAAAAATATACTACATATCACAAAAAAATTGCGTCTTCATAAAAAAGGACGGAGAAAAAGTTTCTTACAGCGCCAAATAAGGAAGCTGTTCCGCGAAGAAAAATGCGAAAAACTTACCCAATAAAACTATTTTACAAAAGGACCTCTCAAAAACATGTACCTTTTAAAAGTTTCCGTGAAAAATAATCCAAAGCGTGATTACCTAACTTGCAAGCATATCATGGAAGCAATTGCTATGCGATTGCAAATGATACAATTTGTACCGATGACTAGTATAAATAAACATTGTCCATCCATTCACCATCCATTGTGTGGCATAATAAGTGCCAGTAGACAGTTGCAAATAAAATAACGGACGCATTTTTATATTTTTCATCTTTTAAATTCTAGCAAGTGCTTACGGCGAAGCTTTTTCAAAAACTACTGTTACGGAGTGGAAGTCTGTTTGGCTTGTAGCCAATCAACGGCTTAATAAGATTTCAGTACCTACCAGTTTTTTAATGAAACATAGTGACTATTTTAAAGTTTTTTTTTTGAAAATTAATAGTTCAGTTTATAAACATAAGTAATGTTTACCATTTCTTTGTAAGTATTTATATTTATATACCTACGGGTAACTGGAAAACAATAATTTTAGCATTTCCGTCCGCATTTCACCGTAGCATTCATGTCCGTCATATGTACCTTTTGATTGTGCATGAAGTGTTAAAAATAAAATAAAATCTGAACAAGTATAACAAATAGCAAAGCGATAGCTATATAGTTACGTTATATCTACTGTGGCGGGGGCGCGTCGCGGCTAATTTGCGGACATCGATCACACGCCGATAGCCCAGCGCCGGATTAAGGGCTGATGGGGGCGCTTAAAAGAATTCATTAAGGTTTTCACGATTTCGCTTTGGTGAGACGGTTTTTAGGGTCCATGATAATTAATATTTAAGTGAGTTTATGTATTGCTTGTTATAAGTCTTGCTGCAAGGCACCCATTCTTTTCATTAATTCTGTTCAGCAAAATTGACTCGCAGAGAATATTAAGTAGCATGTCGTTTTCTTTAAGATAAAAAGAACACTTATGATTGAGCCATAACGTGTAATTAAATAAATCTGTATCACCTGTAGGGGTAAAGGCAGGTAATTTCTTATTAAAGATGTATGTATCTATGATCATACGTCTGTAATAAGAAATTACTACAACATTAGATCTATCTAATAGTTGACGACTTCCGTAGTTGAGTGAGTAGCACGCTGGTTTTAAGCGTCACCATCTCGTGAGGTTCCGGGTTCTATTCCTGGTCGGGTCAATGTAGAAATCAAAATTTCTATATTGTCTCGGATCTGGGTGTTGTGGTACCACCGTTGTGTCTGATTTCCATAACACAAGTGCATTAGCTACTTACTTTGGGATCAGAGCAATGTATGTGATTGGTGTCCAATAAATAAAAGTAAATATTTTATTCGAAAATTATTTCTTATCGGACTATTGAAAAATCAGGCCTTAATTAAATAAATCTGTATCATCCTGTAGGAATAAGGGCAGGTAATTTGTAATTACAGATGTATGTATCTACTCTTATTGATACGCGAATGTCATTGCCTAAACATAATATGTTGTGTTTGTAAACTATTAATCTGAAATGTGATTAAATCAATCATTTAGAACACAGCTAGAGAGAAATAAACAGGACTGAACATTGATTAATCATACCACATACTAAAACCACAGCCTGCATCGCGTTTTAAATAGTTTAGACCTCGGACCAATGGTTGATAAACTACACACATCGAAAGTCTCTAGGGATCGACATATATTTTTGCAATAACTTTTCTCCTGATTGGTATTAAATAAAATTTTCTTTAAGGATTCATCAAATAAAGTGTTTTCGTTTGTCTACAGTAACGATAAACCAAGTCACCTTTGCATTAATAAAGAAATTTGCCATTTTCCTAATAAAGGAATTTTTGACATTTGAACCACTAACATTAAAGTTCGAAAAAAAGACTGAAATGACAGTTTTCTTTAAAAAAAAATTAGGTAACTTAAACAATTAATAATCCGTGTTTCTACCGCGAACACTAACAACACAATAACATCGGTTTGGCATACTCAAAATGAGTTCATCCAAATCACGCTGTGGAATGGCCGCCCATGTTCGTTGCAACAACAAAAAAAGGTCTCCTTGCGACTGGATACCCTCCATATTCGGCAGAGCTCTTCTCTGTAGCATATCCCATGCATGCTCAATCGGGTTCAAGTCAGGCGACTGAGCAGGCCAGGGCAGGACATTGATGTTAGCTGCGGCGAGAGTCTGTCTTACAACTCTTGCGGTGTGCGGTCGTGCATTATCATGTATTAACTGAAATAAGGGACCGATTTGCATGACCGAATCAAATCAGTCCTTCCGCCGATCCAAATAACCGCCCATACCATGATGATTCCACCACTATAAGGATGGACTTCCTGGCAGGATTTTAATCGCTGTTGGCGTCCAGGGGTTCTCTAGTGTCGTATACGTCTTGTATCCGGTCTCATACCAAAACGAGACTCATCAGAAAAGCACACGAAACGACATTGTTCCTCTGCCCAATTTCTGTGTTCAAGAGCCCATTGATATCGAATCCTACGATTGTACATTGCTATAGGTGGTACCCGTAGTGGTCTTCGGGAATGAAGGTTCACTTCATGCAAGCGGTTTCTGACTGTTTAGTCGCTAATTAAGTTCCCTGAAGAGTGATGAAGCCTCACGGCTAACATCATGGCGGTTATTGTTGGAGCTCTTCGAGCTGTGGTTTGAATGTATCGGTTTTGTCTCCGTGTGGTGCAGCGATACCGTCCTCCATGGCGCTTAGCCACGGTACCAGTGCTTCGGTAACGTGTCCAAAGTCGACTGATAACACTCTGACTTGTATTCAGAGCTAAAGCCACAGTACGTTGCCGGGAACCAGCTTCTATCATTCCCACGGCTCTGAGCATTTCTTCCCTGCTTAAATGACGTCGCCGCTCTATAATAACGTTGGTTTTAATCAGTAGTAGGGAAACAGTAGCACTAATAATGTCTTCAATGCGTTGTATGTTTTTATAGGGAAAATATTGACAGCTGATTGTCATCTTTTACTCGAATTTGATTGACAGTTCCTGTTTCAAATTATGAAATGCACCAAAAAGGATACATATAAATTTATAAAATCATAAATTTATTACAAAGCCCATCTCAATCTCAAGAAATCCGCATAAAAATGCTTGATCCCTAGACACTTTTGATGTGTGTATTATGTTCTCCAACTATTGCGCTCATTGAGCTTTTCGTCTCAATTTATAATTCACAATCGTCGGCAGACTGTGAAAAGCATCGTCAATTTTCGCTAACATAAATAAAGCGGCCAGTGTTTAGGTACAGATTTAAGGGGTTTTAAAAGCTTTTACGTAAACATAAATGTTTATTTAATGAGCATTTTTTTCACTCTGTCGTAGACTTATTCGCAGCCACACTTATTCTCATCAAAATCTCATAATCATAATCATTTTTATTTGCATTAAATATGGTAAATAGATCTTTGTTACATAATTTGAGTCACAAGTCAGGCTACAAGAATAGCATACAAATGTGAAAAAAGAAGAATACAATTCACATGTATTAATATCAGTTGAAATGTCTAAAAAATTATATTATTATTACAGCCTTATGTCAGTTTTTATAATAATTTAAATGTCACAATGAGATATAAAGTCAATAGTATAAGGTTTGATATGTCCAAGTTACACCAAAAATAAGACTGATTCACTTTTTACATTCAAAGTAATTCTTAATACTATAGAAATTATGACCATTGAGCCACCGGAACAAATGCTTCCTGAACATTGCCGCGTTTTGCATTTTAATTTCTTTGGGTAGATAATTATAAATTTTGACACACATAGCCGAGAAACTCCTACCATATTTAGCTGACTTAGGGTTACGGCAATCATATTTAAGCTTATTTGGGTCTCGGCGTGCTCAGCTTAAGTTATTCCAATTAGGACAGAAGACAGACGTAACATAACAGACGTAACATAACAGAAGTAACATAAACTTTTCATTCTCAATGTAAAAAAAGTCTGAAGTTGTAATATTTAGTTAATCGCTAAAAACTTTGAAACATACGAGTATGTTCAAAAATCGTTGACTGAATATCCACATTTAGCGGGATTGGATACCTACTGGAGTGAATGACGTCCATTTTAAACGACTCAGTCGTTTTAAATACAAAATAATTATCGTCAAAGACTACTGTTGCCATCCCAAAAATACGCTAAGCCATTTTGGGCTTTAAGCCGTTGATATGAAAGCAAAAATAACTTGTGCAGTTAGAGGTCCGATGGCAGTTCGGACGGTGACAGTATGTTGCGGCTAATTTGCGGGCATCGATCACGACAGGGACGGAATTGGAACCGATGGAAAAGCCATCGCCTTTTTATTTTCTACAACAACAAAAAAAACATTTAACACTTACTAATTCGGTACATATTCGTTTGTGAATTGCGTTACATCCTATCTTCGAGGGGCACTTAATATTAAGAAATCAAATGAGAGTATGACCATTTTGTCGAATGTCTGAAAAAAAATGTAGTCGGAACTAACTTTGTATTTTTTTGTACAAAGTTATATTTAACCTTAAACAAATCAATTTTTTTTTTCATAATTTTGCTTATTATTTATTGTTATTTGGCGAAATGTTTTAGCTATCAACTTCCATCAGTAATTCAGAAAATCAATAGTCAAAATATATAAAGCTCTGAGTGAAGATTGAGGTTCAAATAAGGTAGCGCCAAACATATTACTTATTTAATATGTATAAACAATAACTTCTCACTCTGTCTCGATTCAGAACTATATAACTTCTGGACATAAGAACTATATTTATTAGTCCAGGCTGCCGTTGAAAGTGTCTTGTGGCTATTCGCGAACATTGATCATGATGAGACCGGAAATTCTAGAATTAGAGCTGGTGAGAATTCCATTTTAGTGCCTGTTCGCGATGTGATTGAAATTATTGGAGCCTCAACATTTACTAACGTAATTAACTTTAAAAAAATTAAAAACCGTCTTCAAAACGAAAATGCACTAAAAAGTCTTAAATAAACTCTTGACCATTGAAAAGGAAAGGAATCCATTTTAGGCAAACAATTTCATTTTGGAGTCGGTGCTTTGACCTTTGACCATCAATCATCAACTATCATAGCACCGACTTCTTACAGAAATTGTTTGCCGATTCGGATTTTTTAGTGCATTTTGGTTTTGAAGACGGTTTCAACTTTTTTTTAAAGTTAATTTTATTTCTTCAATTTTAGAGATTACAGGAGAAGGGGGGAGTTGCACCTTATGACTCTGTTCTTTAGGAAGCTACAAACTACCGTTCATACGTTTTGTCAGTATAATTACTGAACTCCAAAGTGTTAAGGAGTTCCATCATCATCTCAGCCCCAAATAATTTTGACTATCAGATGTAACAACGTAACGACGTAACATTAAGATTCTAGTAAAAAAACACTATACGTGCTTTTAAAATTTCAGGGTTTCCTTTGATTACACAAAGATCCCATAATCAGATCCCAAATTGGCAACAATGGGACCAACTAGAAGGTATACCCTCTAGGTAGGCGAAAAAAATTTTCGAATCGGTCGACAAACGACTGAGATATGAGGTAAAATAGATACAAAAAAAAACATACAGTCGAATTGATAACCTCCTCCTTTTTTGAAGACTCTTAAAAATATTAACTGTTACTCTATACTGTACAAAATATTACTGTACGTATGTCGGTGTTAGAATCGTCTAGGTTCTGAAGCTAAGCCAAAAAAAATAAAAAAATAATGTTAACTAAAACAAACATAACTTATCAAATGATTATTTTGGTGATGTCATTATTATTAACGGGCTATTAAAGTAAGTATTCTTAAACTTCCAGTGATTATTATTAATAAAACTACACTAGGTATAACATTATTATTCATTAATGATATTGAATTTTAGAATGAAACACGAATATTTAAACAGTTTGTTTTAAGCTTGTTAAATTGAACGTTAAATCAAGTAAAACAAAATTCAGCATAAGTTATGGATGAAAAAACTTTTCACTATTTCAACGTTAGTGTGGATAAGTCTTATCACGAGACACAATATTGTAGCTCTGATTAATTTTGTAAGTAATGCTGTAATATATCAGCAGCGCTGCTCGCACTTAGGGTAAAAATACAATTTATTACATCTGTGTGTATTTAATAGAAACGTGTGGTTTCTAACAAAAAGCGGTTATCGCCCTTGGTTCATTAACAAACATTGATAGACAGACATTTGGTGCCAGGGGTGGGCTTAGGACCTTTAATAAATACATAAATATTGTAATGCATTACAAAACATTGTGCGTATCCACAATTAAGTAGCTAAGGCTTATAGGTTATGTAAATTGAAAATAACGACGGTATAATAACACCGAGACTACAGAAACAAGAGAAAATGACAAACACATACATTTTTATACCTGTGTTGCTGTTAGATACAGTGTGCACAGTTTTATTTCTATATTATGTTATTTGTCGGAACACAAAACTAATGTTGCTAAAACCATATCCAGTAACTTCGGAACAAAGTATCCTTGCTTGTCCCTAACATTTGTGGACGCTGACATTTGCCAATTTCAATTTAAATTGTACCCGAATGGAAATTCCATGTCGCAATTTTGTATAGGAATGGTTTGTGTAGATAAGCTTTTAAAAACACTAGGAAAAAAGGGTTAGCTAGGACACATGCTCAGTTCAAGTGAACGAGTTGTGTTTTGTTTTTGGATGACAGTCAAATATAGGTTATGTTTGGATGTAAAGGCTGGTACAGACAGACTACTAAAAGGTTTCAAATGCTAATATTTAGCTTACATGTGTTTTAGGAAACTGAATTTCCTCAGCCACGTAACAGAGCGTAGATCTAGGATTGCATAACAAAAAACATGTCTTCGACGTTAAACATTATAAAACTCTCGAGTTCTCGACTTACCGTTTTCACATTTTAAAACGAATCCTGATATTTTAAAAACTCATGAATTAAACATGAGATCAGTTTATAATGTCAACTGTTAAATTAGTTGTCAAAGCAACCTTCGTAGCCTAATATATAATAGTTAGGGGATTTGTCTTGATTCTATGAAAACAGAAAAACAAAGGCAAAACATATTTTCATTTAAAGTGGATGTTACGCAGAAATTTTAAAAATATCACAATGAATTATAACCTATGTATAAGCGATATTATTGTAAAGTTTCATCAATATCCATTAAGTAGGTTTGCGCGAGAAGGAATTAATAAATGGTTTTTCGTGCTTTCTTTCTGACAAACATACATCCGTCTTCACAAACTTTCGCGTTATAATATAAGAGGATGCTGTAGTTTTACATAAAAAGAATTAATTTATTACTTGTAAATTTATTAGTAGGGATTCGTTAACACGTTAATTGCTACATGTGCTCAATATAGAAAATTGACATTTCTAAGCATGATGCAAAAGAGTATGACAACCACCTAATTGACCAAACTCCACCGCATGTGTGCATCCAAATGTAGCCAGTATCAACATTCAGCTCGTTTGAATGGGATGCGGTCAAAGCGAGAACATTAAAACTAAAACGGACGCTTTCATCTAACCACAGCTTTATGTCTGATGAATTTTGCTTCGACCGAGATCATTTTGATGGTGCATTGAAATTTGTATTTCAATTTTACTCCTATGTGAGGTTTGCAGTCTTGTGAAGTAGGCTTCAGTTTTTTTTTGTTAATGAGAAGATCACCTATGTAGTTCAAACGCTTATTTTATAAGTAGATGCCTAGTTGTATCAAGTTCATAAAATTTATAACTTAGTTTTGCACTAGGTACTTGAAAAGTTGGGATTTTTAATGTCAGTATTGAAATTTGTTAAACGTTCAAATTACTATTACGACGAAAAAAAAAACTCGATTCGTTTTCCTCACAGGAAAACCAACGCCACGATACCAATTGTTCCGGCCGATAAACAAAAGGGCATCTAACACTAAGCTAAAGTGAAATGGGGCTTAAGAGTGTAACAAACGAAGCTGCTCGAAATAAGTCGCCAACACGACGGGATCCGGAACGAAATAACACCCTCAACAGGCGTTCAAAAAAGACAATCCAAGTTTGTGCCACAAAAGTTTTTTAATATTCTCACCGCTTCAGTGTTATCTGGACCCTCAAAATTTCCTATTCGCAAGAAGTCGTCGAATATAATATTGCATGGAAATGACAAAGTTTCGCCAAGTTAGTGGGGTCTATCTTTTAATCTTTGTATTGTGGGTGTGCGTTATGAAATGATATGATATGCTAAAAATATATATATATAGCTATACTAATATGATAAAAAAGAGACGTAGATATTGGAAACCAATCACATACATTGCTCTGATCCGAAAGTAAGTAGCTAATGCACTTGTGTTATGAAAACCAGACACAACGGTGGAACCACAACACCCAGACCCGAGACAATACAGAAAGAAATGATTTCTATATGGATCCGACCGGTAATCGAACCCGGGACCTCAGAGCGGCGACGCCTTGAAACCAGCGTGCTTAGCCACAACACCAATCATTATAAAGCTGAAGATTTTGTTTGTTCGTTTGAACGCGCTTATCTCAAGAACTACCGGTATGATTTGAACTTTTGTTCTTGTGATGGATAGCTTATTTATTGAGGAAGGCTAAAACTATAAAACAACACGCTGAGGCGGGAGGGGAGGGAGCAACCCCAAAACGCGCGGACGAAGTCGCGGGAACCGCTACTCGATTATAAGCGTGGAACACAAAAGATTGAAGACGATCATACTCAGAGGCCGTTTCTCGCGACATTCGATCTTTTTTCGTGTGGTAATTCGATTGCGAGTTTCACTGTTTTACCTTAAAAAATCAAGTACAATCCACACGTAAAAAACTTTCGCACGAATAAAATCTAAATACATGAAAATCGTGATCGTGATATATCAAAAACATTTGTTTTTCTGCGACAAAGAAATTTCGATCGGTGAACATTTTTCGTATACGAATTGCGCGAGAATCGTTAAAAAGCATATGACGACCTCCGTGGTGTAGTGGCTAAGCACGCTAGTTTCAAGGCGTTGCCGCTCCGAGGTCCCGGGTTCGATTCCCGGTCGGCTCAATGTAGAAAACGATATTTTCTATATTGTCTCGGGTCTGGGTGTTGTGGTACCACCATTGTGTCTGATTTCCATAACACAAGTGCATTGGCTACTTACTTTGGGATCGGAGCAATGTTAGTGTTCGGTGTCCAATATTTAATACTAAATAATTTAATTTAAAAGCAAGTATAATTGCAGGTGAGTAATATTCCTACTCAAATGTACCTACTTATTAAGTGAAATATGTAACTATACCTAAAATGTTTAAATAAACTTTTTATTTCTAACCTTTTCTGTTATCAACTCTGTACAAGAATCGTAACAAAAAAAGATACAAATTGTGTCGTTCAATCAAAGAAGACAGAATCAAATTGACCAAGCGATTGTGAAAGTAATGACCTAACTGGTAGTAGTCTAGTGTTGGCTGAAGGTCAACCAAAACAAAAGTTAAGAAAAGTTCGAAAAGTCGTGACTTGGGTATCTCAGGTCAGTTCAAGACAATGGATCGACAGACAGACTAAAAACTAACAACGAGTAATATAACAAAATTACTAATGAGGTCTATACTTAAAGTTCTTATATTAAGGGACTTGTAAGGTTTGCTCTAAAACATTAATCTTTGGGTATTTGAATTTTAACTCCACAGAATATATTTAAAGAAGATAAAGCGATCGATGAATGTAAAATATAACGTGGCGTCACTGTTGATTGATGAATATAATATTTTAACAGAACACCGATTGCTTACCGATAATTCATCATGAAACAAAATCTTAACCAACATTGACGACCTGTCTGGTGTAGTGGTCGAGAAATCGCCTACTACGGGTTCGGGTTCGATCCCCGCACAAAACAAACATTTGTGTGCATGACCATGTCTGTTTGTATTGGTCTGGGTGTTGTCTATGTAGTTAAATCTCGAGGAGGCGACCGAAGGTTTTTAAAAATAACAAAATGAGAGTGTTTTCAGCTCGATGCTTTAATACAGACTGACTTAATTCTATTACATAGGTCCTAAAGCTACGTTCCTTATCGCTACAACGGATGCGCGGCGCCAGCTCTAGACTAAACAATAAAAAGCTGCGTTAGCGTCGCCCGCCCGTGAGTTCTAGTACTTAACACGAAGTCAGCATTATAGAGCCGGGGACTGGCTGCATAACTCTTCCCCCCTCAGATTCGAAATTATCTGAGGAATTTCTATTACTCTGATTATTTCGATATAATATTTTAAAAAGATTATATTTGTACATTACATAAAGGCAAATTATTAAAACTAGGATAAAATATAACACTATGGTAGCGACGCTTACACTTTTCACATTAATGACTTTTTCGTATTTCACTTCACTTTCACTAATTTTCAATAGGTTGTTCAGATGTTGAAGATTTGTCAAATCGCTGGTGTCCAAATTTATAGGTTCTCGTTGTACGTCTTGTTGCCCCGTAGGTGTTATTTCCGGTAAATTAATTATCGGTATCTTCAGAGAGTTCGTAGAGCTTGCAGTAAGGTGATGCGATTTTAGGGTAATTTCGCCTATTTTCACATCACATTGATCGTCGAGAGTAAGGAGGTAAGTGCCTTTTAAATTTTCTTTCGTTATTTCGTCATTACATATTTTTGTTAATATATTTCCAGCTTTGCTGTAAAGAATCCATCGTTGTTTTCCAACTGACTCTATTTTTACTGTGTTAATTTCCACTATTATAGGATTACAGGAACTGGTGTTGCGGGAAAACTTCATTAACGCAGTTATACAGTTGTCCACTAAAGGTATCTGTGACTCGTCTTCATAACATAAGTACGCCGCCTCGTGGAGTTCGTGGCAAGGCTGGGAGAGCGAGACCATGTCGGAACCCTTTACCAGGAGATAAGGATATTTAGGAATCACTATTTTAGTTCGGTTAAGGGAATCTGTTATGGGTATAGGAATTGCTTTATAATATATGTATATGCCATTTTTGATAATGGGTATATCTAAAATGAATGTTATTTGACTTCCTGACGAATAGGCTTTTAATTCTATACAATGTTCTATTTTAACTAAATTATCATAATTTACTGGATACACAAGCTTATTAGATTTTTCTATTTCCTTTAACAGTTTTATTAGCTCATCGGGGTTTACAAGTGAATGGTGTAACGTTTTTAATTGACTAAATGTAATACACGTTTCGATTTCGTCTAGATGAGTATACAATAACTGAAAATTATGTAAAAATAGATTGTAAATGTTAATAAAATTCTGAATTGTTAAATTAGCTTTTGTCTGGTTTATTAGTTTCCTTAATTCCCATAATTCCTTATCAATGTGTACAAAATTATTATGGGTAGTGTTAGTTATTGTAACGAGATTATTTGATATTTCAGATAAAAGTGTCACCTTTTTCATTAATGTGTCTTGGCGTGTTTTTAGAGAGGTAATTAACTTTTCATACCTGATAGCGTCTTCATAGTCCAGGTTTCCGGTAATTATTTTAATTATAGATCCAAGAGGATTTAGAACCCCACGTTTAACTCTTATGGATGGTACTAATTGTTGTAATTTTTCAATTGTAGAGTTCATGACGTAGTCAGTTTGCGCATTTACATTAAGTAATTGAAAGTTCGGGATCTTATTATTTAAATATAATTTTACATGTTGATTTAAATTTGCATATCGATTTATATTAAATTCTAATTCCTCTTGTATAGTGCTTACATTTAAAACCTTAATAATAGTCCATTTATCGTAACTTAAACTAGCTTGGCCTTGTTTCATCAGCAGTACTCCATGATTTTTGTCAATCCTTTGAAGTTGAAGGGCCTGGGTCCTGCTGACCGTCAGCACCGCGAGGGTGAGGTACCTGTGAAGGTCGTTTAATTTCCTTAATAGGCACTTTAGTTTCGCGGTTTTTTAACGTAACAGGACATATGTTTTTATCTATTTCACCTGAAACTTGCGCTTTTTGGAAGCGAGGCTTATCCTTGCTTCTCCTTGTGTTTACGCCTTTTACAAATACCGTATCTCCTTCTTGTAAATCAAATGACGTCTCACCACCACGTTTTTCTACAACCTTTTCCTTATCATTTATTAATTTTTCCGTTAGGAATTTATAAAGGTATTTTGTGCGCTTTACATGGTCACTAATTAACTGTTGGGTATAGTTTTTATTAAACTCCACATTAAAAGTACTGTTCGAATCGGTATGTCCAAAGACAGCTTCAAATGGCGTAAGGCCGGTTGCGGAATGGATCGTTTGATTGTAAGACATTACCGCATACGTCATTACATTAGCAGCGTCTGTTATTTTGCGTTCATATTTAGCGATACGGTAAATTTCTAAAATAGTTGAGTGAAAACGCTCTATTAAACCCATAGAGTTTGGATTGTGCGGGGTACCGATGTGAAGGTCTATTTTATAAAAATTTAAAGTTTCCTTAAGTAAATTGTTATTAAATTCGGTACCGGGGTCGGCACTGATTCTATTTGGCACGCCATAAAATGAAAAGAATTTAATAAGTGCGCGGACTACTTCAGGTGTAGAGCGATTAGATATCTCAATTGCTTGTCCTAACTTGCTGAATGAATCAATGATAGTAAGGAAATATTTTCCTTCTACAGAAAATAAGTCCATGAAAATTTCGGCAAAAGGTCTAGTTTGTGTTTGTGTCAACTGTAATTTCGGTTTAAGGGGTTTCCGGTCATACTTTTGTGTTTTACAGGTTTCACAGGAATTGATAACAGAGGCGACTGTTAAATCCATGTTATTCCAAAAAAAAGTTCGTTTTAGCTTTAAAAGGGTTTCCTTAATACCGCGGTGGGAAGTCGGACCGTTATGATATTTGAGTATAATTTCGCGTTGTTCATTCTCATCTTCAACAAATACAACTCGTTTGGTGCACTCATAGCATTGAACTGTATCCTTTTTAAATAACTTGATTACAGCATCTGTAAACTGATTGCGGTGTGTCTGGTCTTCAAAATAGAAGAAATATTTAGTTTTAGGTTATATATACTCCAGGAGAAAACTTTTTACTAATTCCGGGTTATCTACAGGTAAGTGGACTTCTAAGACCTTTTGTTTATCGCGACTTAAGTTTTTTACAGTTAGTTCATTTCTGAACCAGGTAAATACGAGTATTTGGTTTGGCTTTGTATCTACGGCTTCATCTAGGATTCGTATACCGCTTGTCTCAATATCCTCGGCTGAATGTGCCGTTTCGGGTAATGAAGGGGCAGTGATTGTACTTGATGAGGGAGAACGAACTGGGTAAGTTGATTCAAGATCTAATGGTGCCGGAACATCTGAGGCTTCAGATGAATCTGATATTACTATTGGTCTGTGGGAACTTTCGGTCTCGCCGACATTTCCCTGCATAGAAATATCATCATTTTCGTTGGTAAGTACATTCAATTTTATGCGTGAAAGGGCATCCGCGTTACTGTTTTGTTTACCCTTTTTGTAAATAATGTCAAAATCTAATTCGGATAATCTTAACTTCCATCTAGTGAGTTTACTTCCGGGTTCTTTGAGAGAGTTTAGCCACGCCAAAGGGCGGTGGTCAGTAAAAATCGTAAATTTGCGCCCATACAGATATGGACGAAAATGTTTCACGGCCCACACAATAGCTAACAACTCTTTTTCAGTTGTACTGTACCGTGTTTCCGCATCGTTTAAAGTACGACTTGCATATGCTATGGGCTTATCGTTGCCTACTACTCCTTGAGAAAGCACAGCTCCTAAGGCGTAGTTTGAGGCGTCCGTTGTGAGTACGAATGGCTTGGAAAAGTCGGGAAATTGGAGTATTGGAGCGTTCACAAGAAGCTCCTTGCATTTTTCAAATGCTTCAATATAAGCGGGTGTAATTTCTACTTTGTTTTTCTTTTTTAGACAGTTTGTAAGCGGTTGAGTAATCTTGGAAAAATCCCTAATAAATTTCCTATAGTAATCAATCAATCCGAGAAAACTTTTAATTTCCGTAGGCGTTCGGGGTAGTGGGAAATCTAAAACGGCCTTAACTTTGTCATCATTTGGTTCTTACCCATTTTTCGTAATTTTGTGTCCAAGGTAGAGCACTTCCTTGCGGAGGAACTCACACTTGTCCAAGGTTACCTTAAAGTTGGTTTGTCTAAGTCGTTCGAAAACTTTCCTCAGTTTATCTACGTGTTCCTGTAAGCTATTTGAGTAAATTATTGTGTCATCGAGGTAAACGAGGCAATGGATTCCCTGCAGGCCTCTGAGCACATTATCTATTGCCCGTTGAAAAGTTGCCGGGGCGGTTTTCAGCCCAAACGGCATGCGGGTAAATTCAAAGTGTCCTGATGGGGTAGAGAACGCTGTTTTGGTTCTATCCTGCTCTTCCACCTCTATTTGGTGGTACCCACTTGCAAGGTCTAGTGTACTAAAGTAAGTAGACTTTCCCAATTTATCAAAAAGATCATTGATATTTGGCAAGGGGTACTTATCGTCAGTTGTTATTTCGTTAAGACGTCTGTAATCTATTACCATGCGATATTTGGGCTCGCCTGACGCGTCTAATTTTTTAGGAACGAGATGCACAGGGGCACTCCATGGTGAGAATGACTCTTGTATCACGTTATCTTTTAAAAGTTTTTCAGTTTGTCTGTTTACTTCCTCGTTTTGTGATGGTGGAAGTCGATATGGTCTTATGAAAATTGGATCCTCGTTTTTGGTTCGTATCTGATGTTTTACCTGATTACTGAAAGTCAGGGGCAGTTTATCGCAGTAGAATATATCCCTATATTCAAGGCACAGCTTTTGTATTGCTTCGCGTTCTTCAAAATTTGTATGATCCAAGCGTAGTTTACATAAATTTTCTTTTAATAATTCATCGATTTCGTATTGATTAAGTTGATCGCTATTGGTAAAATTGATTTCGCATTTATTATTTTTAAATATCGTTGTGGTGAATGGTCCGGTGAAAGTTATAGTCATACTGTTTTGTGAGGCGTTCTGAATAACGGTTGTTGCAAAGGAATCTATACATGTAACTATAGCACTGGGCATACGTACGCCGTTTCCGAAATCTTGAAAATCAATAATCGCTTCACCATTACTCAAATCCGTGGGTATTTTAACACGCATTTCAGTGCGAGGTTCTAATGTAACTTCCAACGCGGGGCTGTAAACTATTGGTATTTCCGTATTTCTTGTTCGTAAAATTTGATTTTTCATGTCAATTGTAGCATCTAACATTTTCAGTAAATCGGAGCCAATTAACCCATCATATCGCCCGTCAACGTTATAGACGTAAAATTTGTGTTTGCTCATACTTTTAAATATTTTTTTGGCAGGGGTATGTAAATGACTTCGTCGTGTGTACTGCGCGCGTGCGTACTGATAACCTCAAATGGTTCGTAATGTTTAAAACTGGAAAAGAACTGATTAGCTTTGATAGGACTAATAAAACTTCTAGTACTTCCGGTATCGATCATTAGACGTGCATTCATTTCAGGTAAAAATATGTGAGGCAGTTTATTTACACCGTTATAATTTAGTTGTATCATTTCTGATAGTTTGTGTCCGAGGCTAGTGTGTGAAAATTTACGCTTTCTTGGGAATTTTTAGTTTCACAAACTGCGGGTTCCGCATTTTCTGCATAAAAATTTTCATAGTTATTTTCATCGGAAAAATAGACGTTCGGTTCGTAATAATTTGCATAGTCCGGTAAGTATTCCTGACCTTGGGGTCCTGGGTAATACGGATCATTTTCCTCATATGAGTAAAATAAATCGTTGCTTTCGGCATCGGGTACGTGTGTAATCATGTTTTGCTTTGCAGGGCGAGCAGTGCGCATACAAACGTCACTGTCCTGGAAATTTGGTGGATTATGTTGTGGTCGGCCTTGAGGTGGTAGCCCAAATTTAAATTGCTGATTTTGTGGTGGCATACCAAACTTAAATTGCGGATTTGGTCTAAAATGTGAATTATTAAATTGGGGTTGAGATCTGAACTGACCTTGTTGAGGTATACCAAATTTGAAATTATTCTGATGATGATTCGCATTTGGTGCAAAACCTCTTTGATTAGGTAAACCGAATTTGAAGTTTCCGGGAGGCTGTGAGAATCCCTGATTTGGTATTCCGAATTTAAATCCGGGTCTGAAATTGTTCTGCGTCTGAAACGGGTTTGCTGGTCTAAAATGTTGGTTTCCAGGAATGCCAAAATTATTTGGGGAAAAATTAGGCCTAAATACTGGTTGAGTCCTAAATCCTTCATTATTTCCAAAATGCTGGAATGGTTTTACGGAATTTGATTTATTTTTATTTTTCGCATTATATTGCGTTTGAAAATTAACCTCCTCCATGACGACGCTAAGTGCATTTTCCAAAGTTGTGCAATTTTTCAATCTTACTATTCTTATCAAGTCCTCTGGTAAGTTATATAAAAACACATTAAGACACATATTATTGTAAATGATTGTTTTTGCAGCTTTCATATCCGCATCGGTGAGTAAGTTAACCTTAGAGCAGAGAGCGCTACGCATTTGCTGTATTCTTACACAAAACTGTAAATAAGTTTCGCCCGATTTAATTTTTAGATTTTCTAACTCAATTGCCACGCACTCCTCTGATCTAGGGTCTCCAAAATGCTGTATAAAAAGGGTCTTTAATTGTCCCCATGTAGTTATGTCGTCGCGCGCGCTAAGTAGAGCCGCTGCTTTACCGCTCAGTCTGCTACTAACACAATGAAAAAGATACGTTGTCTGTACTGCATTATTTGCTCCATTAAAATTTCTTATAATATATTCACACTTTTTTAAGAATAAATTCAATATACTTTGATCGCCGTCAAATTTTGGGATAAACTCTATAAAATCTCTAGGTATTATTTGAATGGTTTCATTTGCTTGTGCCATTTTTATTTATTTAATTATATTAAAACTTAAAACTTATATAAAAACAACTTAATTAATTCTTATATCTAAATCTACCAATTTTTGTGCAGGAGTCAAATAACTTTCAACGATTTTAGTTTAAAAGTCACGAAATAAAATAAAGTTCTACGTTAACAACCACGGGAAATAGCCGGGAAAAGTCAGGAAAGGTAAAAAGGTTCACTTACAGTCCGCTCAATCCCATGCCTTCTCGTAGAGCTGCTATCGTAGACAGGAACTTTCGGCGCCCACAGTTAACTTATTTATTTGGTTCGAGGATTGCCTTTACGCGCGTTAGAACTTGCAACTGTACCACTCGCGATTGTCCAGAATAGTCACAATTCGAAATTTGCCGAATTTAGGTGACGTTTTCACAGTTTTTCCGCGATTTTGGCGTTTATTCTGCGAATTTCCAAGACGTTTTCACACGATAGTTATCGATTTAGGTAAACTTTTCGCGAATCGCGTTTGGTAACAGCCGGCAATCCTACCGGCTGCGCCAGTTAAATCTCGAGGAGGCGACCGAAGGTTTTTAAAAATAACAAAATGAGAGTGTTTTCAGCTCGATGCTTTAATACAGACTGACTTAATTCTATTACATAGGTCCTAAAGCTACGTTCCTTATCGCTACAACGGATGCGCGGCGCCAGCTCTAGACTAAACAATAAAAAGCTGCGTTAGCGTCGCCCGCCCGTGAGTTCTAGTACTTAACACGAAGTCAGCATTATAGAGCCGGGGACTGGCTGCATAACTATGTATATCATGAATGTATTTACAAACAAAAAGTATTTAAGTATTATATCCGTTGTCTGGCACCCATAACACAAGCTTTGAGTAGCTTACTTTGGGACTAGATGGCGATGTGTGGGAATGTCCAAAGGATATTTATTATGTATTATTAGCTAGAAAATCTTAATTTCCGAGATAATTAGGTCCGAGTAAAAATATTAAACCAATAAAATGTATCCCAATAAAACGAAATGTAACTTAAAACCAGCGGACAATCAAGAGGCTTCCAACGACACCTGAATCGTCCAATGATAAATAGTTTAGTCGTTATGAGGGAACACATGAACATTTATACTTACATACATACATACAAGTCTAAATCATAACCCTCCGTTTTGCTTCGCCGTAGTCGGGTAAAAATGAATCTATACTCCCCTTGATCACCGCGTGAACTGCTGGACTATTTTCGCTAAATCTGTTTTTTTTTTCAATATATTTTTTTTTATAGCCAGGCGAAGGATATTTATGAGATGAGATTTTTTGAGATTTGTCACCGCCCGGAGTAAGATAATAAGTATCATTATTTTTATTTTTTGTATAAGAATTGTAAAGCGGTTATCAGGATACATCTTTATACCAAATTTTACCAGTGTGATGCCTATAGTTACAGAATAAAGTGGCTGTGCATACGGACGGACAGACAAACAGACAGACCGACAGACAAACAGACACTTGACGAAACTATAAAGGTTCCGTTTGTTGCCATTCGGCTACGGAACCCTAAAAAACTGTGTTTTCACATCCCTATGAAAAGACTTGCGAGTACACCATGATAAATGACTATTATGGCATGGTGACATTGTCCATTACCGTTCTCTTTCTCCTGTTTCGTGTGTGACAGAGACAAATGTATAGTGTAGCAACAACCCTATTCAGTCTTAAATGAATTTTGAATTAATGTGATGTATGAAGGATATACATGAATGGTTTAATATCAAGTATAAGTTTATTTTTAAGTATATTGTCAAAATTTCGTCAGCTTTTTAAAGCGAAAGGAAGTGCGCTTTTACCCTAGCTTTAACACTGGAAGGGAATGGGATTGAAGGGATCGGATATGAAGTGGTAAAGAATTCCACAGTCGAACGGACCTAACAATAAACGACTGTAAGTAGCATTCTGTAAAGTATAAATTTTATGGGCCTGTATTTCATTATCTGTTGCCTGAAATGAACTTTTATTATTTATATTATAGGTCTAGCCCAGCAGTCAAAGCACAAGACGTAGCATAATGTACATTGCTTATTAAAGTTGTGCCATCGGAACAACAAGCTCCCAAGTCCTTCCTGAGTCCCTCTAATTGGTCCCCTTGAAAGGCCACGCGACCGCTATGAGAGTGGGAGGAATTTTTATCGGCTGATTATACTTGAAGGAGAAAAAGCCGTGAAATCTTCGCGGTGGTCAATCCGTGAAAAGGGAACAGAGTTAAATGGGCGGAAAAATGTTTGAAAACAAGTTCCAAATATAAGTAAAGTTAACCTGTAACGTCCCACTGCTGGGCAAAGGCCTTACCTCAACTATGAGGTAGTTCGAGCCATACTCCACAACGTGGGCTCAGTGCAGATTGGTGGAGGGTGTTTGCAAGGCAAGCGACTAATTCTGCTTTTAGATGTTATCAAGCCGCCCATTAGGCCTCTGTCTAGGCTAAATGACTAATATCATCTGATATTAGCCGGGATCAACGGCTTAACGTGCCTTCTGAAACACGAAGATGCTCGTGATATACGTTTCTAATATGGTCGGAATGACCACCCATCCAAACAAGACCGCGCTGTAAGTTGCTTCACTTCAGTAACATACCAAAGCGCTGCTACCACTACGCTAAAAGCACCTTTTGTTCGTTCGTTCGTCAGTTTCCAAACATGATAGGCAGTAATGTAGTCCTTGAACGCACGGTCGGACTGGCAGCTCGGTAGCTCAATTGGAATTGGCATTTGGCCCGGTTAGCCAGAAGTAGCAGGTTCGAATCCTTGTGCGCAACATTTGGTTCCTTATTTCATCTTTAAGAATATAAAATATGACACTGAGTGTTAAAAACATTCTAAACCAATTATTATTCAGTTTCAGGGGTGGTTATTTAGAATAAGATTATCATAAGTTTTATAATAATAACTAATGAAAAGTTCTTGAAAATCTTTTAATAGCTTGTATGAGAAATATGTTACGTATGAAATAAACTAATTTAAGAACGCACATAAAAGTCACTTATATACTCTCATAAAAAATATAAAAGAATTTCATTGGGAAGAACAATAGGGCTATTCATATGAGTAGCTATTTAATACGAACGGCTACAGTTTTACTACAATGCATTATGTGCATTGCACAGTGTCACTCGATGACATTGCTGTACCCTATCTCTATAGCTTTAAGGGCTGAAATGGTCAATCTCTCTGTAAACGGCTGTTTTGTTTATATTCCATGCACGGTTGTCTGAGCAACTGTCATAGTAAAAGTAGATGAAACATTATAGTTGACATGATAATTTTCGTAAGATTATTTCATTTTTTGTTTTTTTTTTCAGCTGACATATTGTCGTAGGATTTAAAAATAAAACCAGTCATGTGCGAGTCGGACTCGCACATGCAGGTTTTTAACCAACTTCAAAAAAAGAGGAGGTTATCAATTCGACTGTATGTTTTTTTTTGTATGTTTGTTACCTCATATCTCAGTTGTTTGTAGACCGAATCGAAAAATTTTTCGCTTACCTAGAGGGTGTACCTTCTAGTTAGTCCCATTTTTTCCATTTTGGGATCTGAGGATGGGATCATGGTGTAATCGAGAGAAACCCTCAAATTTTAAAGGCATGTATAGTGTTTCTTTACTATAATCTTAATGTTGACGTGTTGTTACGTCTGATAGTCAACATCTTGTGGGGCTGAGCTGATGGTGGAATTCCTTAACGCTTAGGAGTTTAGTAATTAAAGTGACTGAACTTATTATCCATCCTGACATCACTTTGACCATCAAGCATCAACTATCACAGCACCGACTCCAAAAAGAAATTGTTTGCCTAAAACGGATTCCTTTTCTTTCAATGGTGAAAACTTTTTAGTGCATTTTGGTTTTTCGTATCTACTATTTATGTCAGCACTTGTTTTGCCCTAATATTGTCCTGTAAAACATGATTAAGATGGCCTGATACGGTTACTTCCTTGTGGATCTACGGAACCCTAAAAAGCCGTTATAAGATCAGGATTAACCGCAAATCTTTACCTTATAAGTAGTTTTAACTTTATTGCCATAGCTTTTTATCTTTTGTATTTACTTTTCCTTACAAACGTAGGAATTTGCGATATAGAAAATAACTAAGTGCTTAGATTAGGTCTGCTAATACATAGCAGTGTTAAAGTTACCATTATATTTTTTTTATATCGTCTTCTTTGCATTTGCGTAACATAAAATGAATGTGTTTAAATTATCAAACAAAGTTGCAAAAGTTAAGAATATTTTTACTTATTTTTACATATTTTTATATTCTTAAAGATAAAATAAGAAACCCAAAATTGCGGACGGGTGGGACTCAAACCTGCAACTTTTGGCTAACCGTGCCAATCGCCGGTCGGTCCTACCGTCCGAAATTTGTGGTCCCTTATAGATACGTCATTACGTCAGCGCTATCTACCTGTATGTTTGCCTAAACAGACGGGTAGATAGCACTGACGTCGGTCGGATCGACAGCATGGCAGCTCAATTGGAAGAGCGTTTAGCCTGGTTAGCCAGAAGTTGTAGGTTCGATTCCTATTTAAGCGCGATTTTTCATTGCTTATTTCAGTTTTAAGAATATAAAGAAACAATAATTATCTTGCTTATTAATTTATGCTATGTGACCGTCGACTTTGCGTATGTTTTGAGCAAATATTTTAGCTTTGACAATCTTCTTACTATGTTTAAGTTTCAGAACGTACCCGACCGTTCGTTGCTCTTCGCAAAGAAAACTTTTATATTGATACAGAGTTTGTTGTATGCATATTTTATTTCTGTACAGAATATAAATTGTGGCAACATCTTTTATTTAGTTTTAATAGAAAATTTACGAAAGGATGGATGCCGAGCGACAATACTTTATCCTTCGAGCGTTTATTACTAAATTTATTTTTATTTTAAGACAACCTCCGTGGTGTAGTGGTTAACCTCCGCCTCCGCTCCGAGGTACCGGGTTCGATTTCCGTTCGGGTCAATGTAGAAATCATATATATTTTTATATGTATTTACTTATTTAAACTTAATTGCACTGTCAATTATACAATTGGCGGCCTTAATGACTTATGGCATTCTCTACCAGTCAAACGCTTGGGAAATGCAAAGAGTAAATCAGGGGTGGTATATTTTAAAGAACTGAGACGGACCAAAAATACATTTTAAAATTCAGTAACATAAACACACATATTAATATTACATAGATAAAATAAATTTATAAACAAGGGATTAATGAACGTGCATATAATCCATATATTTAATAAACTATAAATTACATATATGGAAGTGAAGATATTGTTGACCTATTAAGATATTAACAACAGCAGTCTTATATTATATTGTCTCGGGTCTGGGTTTTGTCGTAGCACCGTTGTGTCTGATTTCCATAACACAAGTGCATCGGCTACTTACTTTAGGATCAGAGCAATGTATAATATGATTTGTGTTAAATATTTATTTATTATTTTAAAACTACCCGGTTATTATAATGAGGACCTGTCAAACATGATATATTCCTCCTGTTTTATGATTACCTAACCGCATTCGTCAGTTTCGTGTTAATAAAGTTCATTAGTCAGGGCCATTCTTACGAAAACCAGTGTTGTTTTTATGTGATGAATTAAAAATATTTATTTTGTGATGTTAATCTGAGTACTTTAAAAAAAAAGTTTATTTGCGATTACCAGTTAACGCGGAACAGCACAGCCAA
Source organism: Pyrausta purpuralis (assembly GCA_963924145.1). NCBI lineage: Eukaryota > Metazoa > Arthropoda > Insecta > Lepidoptera > Crambidae > Pyrausta > Pyrausta purpuralis. The sequence goes on from OZ001650.1 coordinate 6,211,862, forward strand.
AACTTAGGAAGACCTGATTTTAGGTGAAACTTTTCATACATCTTATCTGAACAAAACTAACTTTCGTTCACAGCGACAGGACAATGTATACTGACAGTAGGATATTCTGTAAGCAGTTGTTTGTGTTTTCAAATCTTGCTTCCCAGTCTAAAGCCAGATCCCAACGTGATTGAAAAAGACGGATAGAGTCAAAAACTTGCTCTAACTTTCCAAATACAGGCACGTCAGAAACGTCCAATTTTAAGGGATCCTAAAACGAGATAGTTGACATCTTTATGGTTATAGCAAACTACGTTGCTGTTGTAATGCATATGAAACACAACAAACAGCGGAGATACCAGGCTTTAACAGTCGAAAGAGTTTTATTTCGACACGCGAGAGAAGATTGGCTATCAACGGGAAAGTTTGTTATTTGTTACTCGATGATTCCCGATCCTAGTCTGCCCCACATTCGGTGGTTTGTAGAAAGGGCGAATATTCCATTTTTCGTAAAACCTTTTTTTTTATTTTAGTATGACAGAGTAATTTTTTATGCAGACTTGTATAATCGGCGAACCTGTATGATTACAGGAACAGTGCGAAACTCAATAAGTGTAACGACGAATATCCACTTTATGTTTTTAAAAAAAAGGCTTATATGTCACATTCGCCCTAACGTTATAACACCAACAAATAATACTGTCGAAGAGAAACGGCGAACAATGTACGTTTGCCTTTAATGCACAACAAAATGAAAAGAACGGTCCACGTTCGTCCTGCTCTTGAAAAAAAAAAAAACTTTTGCCGCTCTTTCGTTCTGTCTAAAGTTCCGATGCCGTGCTTTTATTTTACACTTTACTAGTTAAATTGTTTAAACGTGGTTTTGTCTTAAAATTATTACTTAAGTGAAGTTGTAGTAGTGACAAGATACCGGAAGTGATAAAATTATAAGTTTTATAAGATGTTCTCGATTTTAATGCAATTTTAACCTCAAAAAATGGATGACGAACTCGAAAACCGAGAAAAGTAAGTACCAGATTGTATTGTTAGTTGCACTTGGATGGTTTTTAGGGTTCCATAGAAGAATGGCAAAAACGGAAACCTTATAGTTTCATCAAGTCTGTCTGTCTGTCTGTCCGTCCGTATATCACAGCCACTTTATTCTGAAAGTATTAGCATTACACAGTTGAATCTTGGTAATTATATGTATCCTGTTAACCGCTTTACGATTCTTATACAAAAAATAAAAAATAATGATATATAAGGGGGGGCTCCCATACATGAAACTAAACCAAAAAAAAATATTTTTTGTCAAACCTATTCGTGTGGGGTGTCTATGAATAGGTATTTTTGAAATGACATCTAGGTTTCTAAAACCATTTTCTCTAAAAGTCTAACGTTTGAGAGGCAGACGCTTCCAAATTGGTAAAATGCCCCCCCCCCCCCCTCCCCCCATCGAACTTTTAAACTAAGCGAGTACTTAACAAAAATTTTCAACGGAAGTTGGTTTGAGCGAAATCTAACTAGTAGTTTTCGAGATATAGCATATTTTCAACAACCGCAAACATAACTTTCTTCTTCATACAAACACTATGAAAAACAAAGTTAAATTTGCTGTTAACAAAATATTGTGGCAGTTTGGCTAGTAGATCCCTAATTCAGTTAAAGTTGGCACGGAACCCTTAGTGCGCGAGTCCGACTCGCACTTGTTTGTGTTTAATTCCGCATTATTATTTAATTATTTTTTCTTGAAGGAGAGGATCATGGATGAGGCAAATGAAACGAGCAGCCACAGACACTGGATGTATAGAAAAGAAAAAACCAAAAAAGAAAGAAAACTCAAGAAAAAACAACAAGTTTCACAATACGCCTGTAAAACATAATGCTTCAAAATCGTCCAAATCACTGAGTTCCACTTTTGACTCGACGAACATTTTTGAAAATGAGTATGACACGCAAGATGAATCCAATTTGTATCCGTATGCACTGCAAGACCACACCTGACCCTGATCCTTACCTACGTGATTTAAGCCCTACTAATTTGGAAGATATAAACTATCAACACTTGGGAAACTGCGAAAGGGCATCTACTATTAGTCCGCCTACTATTTATTGTAATGATAAATACAGTTTTGAGGAAATAAGCTCACTAACGTATAACAACAACAGTGAACTCCCTACTTTTTTAAACCCTGCGATGAATGAAAAACACATTTCGTGTTCAATAACTGCTACTTCACCAAGAAAAAATACTGCTGCTCCTTGCCTTCTTGCGCTTAGAGCTCCCAAAGTAAATCCCGCTTTGCGTTCTCCAAACTTACCTCCGAATCCTGAAAATTCTGCGTCTGGATCTTGTTCTGTTGTTTCCAAGGAAAGCCTTGTTTTATGTGATCCAAACCTATTGCCAAACCCTGAAAATCATGCTTCTCCATCTTGCTCTGTGGGGCCAAAAGGTAGTTCTGTTTTGAGTGATCCATACTTACCTGATCCTGCTGAAAATGATGCTTCTCCATCCTGCTTTGGTCTACCAGAAAATATTCCTGTTTTGTGTGATCCATACTTACCTGCTTCTCCTGAAAATGAGACCTCCCTAGCTTGTTCTGTTATAACTGAAAAAAATCCTCTTACGTGTGGTCTATATATACTACCAAGTCATGAAAATGATGCTTCTCGATCTTGCTCTCCCGTTTCCGACGAAATTTTATGTGGTACAAACCTACCTCTAAACCCTGAAAATTATGCATCTCTATATTGCTCAGCGACGCTTAAAGAAAATGCTGTTACTAAAAACTTACCTGTGAATCCTGAAAATAATGCTTCTACATCTTGCTCTGCATCGGTGAAGGAAAATGTTGCTTTGTGTGGCGCAAATGTATCTCAAAATCCTGAAAATCTTATTTTATGTGGTTCAATTTCTTCCCCAAATACCGAAAATGATGATTCTTCATCAAGCTCGAAATCCATTGCTGCTCCTGATTTCGAAGTTCCTGCACCTATTTCCAGCAACGATTATATTTTAGATAATTGCACAGGAAAACTCCACCCAGCTTTCCTTTGTGATATATGTTCAAAGAAGTTCAAATATAAAAAAGGAATTAAAAAACACATTACACCTTTTGACGACCTCCATGGTGTAGTGGCTAAACACGCTGGTTTTAAGGCGTCACCACTCCGAGGTCCCGGGTTCGATTCCCGGTCGGGTGAATGTAGAAATCAAAATTTTCTATATTGTCTTGGTTCTAGGTGTTGTGGTACCACCATTGTGTCTGATTTCCATAATACAAGTGCATTAACTACTTACTTTGGGATCAGAGCAATGTATGTGATTGGTGTGCAATATTACAAGAATACATAAAAAGAAGGTTAAAAGACCATCATTAAAACAAATATCTGAAAATAGAAAGAATAAAGAGAAACTTCGCAGCCGGAAAAGAATATAAAACTCTGAAGGGAAAGGTCATATTTTCTCGTATACAAAATACTTTTTTTTGCAGAAAGTGCCCATATAAATACACTACATCAATTCAACAGGAGCAAATGGATCTCATATTTATCAATTTTACTACAAATAAATATTATAGTAAATGTTCATTTATGGAAACGGATGTCGTCCCCACTGTTTTCCTACCGTTGTTCAGGGTTTCAATTTCTATATAAAAGCGAGCTGCATGCCAGAATGTAGCCTCAATTTTGTACTTTCTCTCACTTTGTGCCCTATCTTTGTGCTATATTGTTGGAATAAAACTATTGGAGAAGAACTTGGAGATTTATACTACGTGTTTATTATTCAAGCACCCCACATGCGGTTACATATTCTAGATTTGTATAAAAAAAGCCATGTCGTCTAAATGCTTCCTGCACCTAGCCGTATTTGTAGTACATAATAACGTAACATTTAGGATGTTATTTTGGTCAGTGACATCAAACTCGGGGATGATGATATGGATGGTTATGCTAATTTTAAAAAAATATACGCAAGTCTTCCTTTTCACAACATTCTTTAAAAAAATAACGAATGAGGAAACTCATTGCACACTCATAAAAAACACTACGCCGTAGCTAGTAAGCTACGAAGAGGCAACCTGGCATTGGTAGTTTTGACTCGCTCCCTAGTATTGCTTTTTTTGGCATCAGTATTGTTGGTACAACCACTCCTGAGTCGGGTGTCGCTGATTAAACATCATCCTCTATACTAAATACCAATACAGTTGCCATATGAACAACTTGGCAGATAAAAATAAATGAAACCGTTTCATTTAACGGGTAACCTATGCAATCTAGAGTCGATTTTAAGGAAACCTAAAATGGGTGGTAGTTTGAAATCTTTACAGGGGGTGGTGGCAGCCTCGGTTAATGCACGGGGATGCAACTGAACAACGAAAATAGTGGTATTGCAGTCACTTTTTATGGTCGTTGTATGTTTTGCAAACACCGATTTATAAACTGTGTAAAGTTAAATTCAGAGCCGTTTTTAGGCCTAGCAATTTTGAAAAAGGCATGTTTTTTAGAGGAAAATAACACATAAAATATTTCCAGTGTAACAAGCAGCAATAAATGAAATTGACAGATATTTTACTCTATGTGAAAAGCGGGGGTGGGCTGTGGGTGGTAAATTAGTAAGTTTTGATGTTTTAAATAATATGATTCAATAGTGAATGACAATAGTGATTTAATAAGATTGTTAAATATTTGCTTGCTATTTCTGATAGCTGGAAAAGCTGAACCGTGATATTTATAACACCTACAAAAATGATCTCTTTTACAAAGGCAAAAAAATATTTATTTCGTTTCTTTATTAACACAATGCTTCAAAAGGGCTTATTATAAGGGATAGTAATTTGACGACGATTTTGGTGAACCTTGTAGTTAGCGATCCTGACTATTATGCCGGCGGCCATGGGTTCGAATCTCGCATGGGGCAAATGTCACGATGTTGGTCCGAGTACAGAAGCAGAACACGAGGGCGATTCCACTGCGGAGAGGTGTGAGACAGGGAGATGTTATATCTCCCAAACTGTTTACAGCGGCATTGGAAGACACCTTCAAACGTCTGGAATGGGAAGAAATCGGCATCAATGTTAATGGTGAATACATCTCATACCTCCGATTTGCCGATGATATAGTCGTTGTGGCAAAGACGCTGGACGATCTTGGCACTATGCTCGAAGACCTTGACCGAGTCTCCGAACAAGTGGGTCTTAAAATGAACACGGAGAAGACGAAAATTATGTCGAGTTCCCTTGTTGTACCCACTCCAGTATCCATTGGGAACTCGGGTCGACAAAATGGGTAGGTCTAACTTAAAGAAAGAGGTTAATCGACGAATCCAACTCGGCTGGGCAGCGTTTGGGAAATTACGCAAGAGTGTCTCATCTTATCTACCTCAGTGTCTAAAGACGAAAGTCTTCAACCAGTGTGTGTTACCAGTGATGACATACGGATCTGAAACATGGTCTCTAACTATGGGCCTCATATAGAAGCTCAAAATCACACAACGAGCGATGGAGAGGGCTATTCTGGGTGTTTCTTTACGTGATCGAATCAGAAATGAGGAGATACGTAGAAGAACTAAGGTAACGGATATAGCTTTGAGAATCAGTAAGCTCAAGTGGCAATGGGCAGGGCACATAGCACGAAGAACTGATGGCCGTTGGGGCAGGAAAGTTCTGGATTGGAGACCCTTCGACCAAAGACGCAGCGTAGGACGTCCATCAACAAGATGAACAGACGACCTTAAAAAGATCACAGGATCAAACTGGATGCAGATCGCTAGTGATCGGTCGCTGTGGAAAGCCGTGGGGGAGGCCTATGTTCAGCAGTGGAATTCGACTTCCTTTGGCTGAGAATGATGATGATGATGATGATGGGGCAAATGTTGATGTGATGAGCACGAACATTTTTACCTAAGTCATGGATTACTAATCGCGTTTTAGGGTTTAAATAAATCCACAATTAAACCTTTTATTGTAATTATAATCATTTGAATATAAATTGCACTTGTAAAAAGTAACTTTGGCCATGTGACAGACAAGGAATTGAACCCCGTGTCTTACGCTGTCTGGGCGTATGCCTAAAGTTGCTTTTTACAAGTGCAATTTATATTAATAAGTTTGTAAAGTGACGAAACACTATTAAAACAAAAATGAATTTATATATTCACTTTATTTTTTTCTCGCACCGCTTACAATAATTTTTGCTTAGCCCAAAGGTATGACTGGTACAGAATGCCATGTGGCGTTAAGTCCACCTTTTGTTAAATAAATATTTTGCATCATCGTCCTTTAAGTAATATTAACATACTGAAATGAAATGAAATAAAACGAAATGAAATGAAATGAAATTTATTAATTTGCCTAAAACACTTTTACAAAGGTGACCTTAAAATTCTGTGTTTTCATATCGGTTAGTTATCCAGCCAAAGTGTCAATAGCTTTCCAACTTAATTCTCGCTCTATCTGATATCTATGTAAGATTATGAGTTTTATCTGCTGAATAGACTTGCTGCCGTTAACAAGATGGATTCATCTCGCAACACCAATTGTGTATCTTCTGATAAATAAGTTGTAACAAGACAAGTTACACAGCATTCAACTTCTTTTATTAGAGTGTATGTTTTTCTTTGAGAAAAGTTAAGAATATTATGACAGTGCGCATAAGGTGCTTGTTAGTACTTAGCCATATTTGGTTTTATATTTTAGAAATACATTGCAGTCCTTTTTATAATCTCATTAAATATATCATAAGACTTTCTACAATAAAGTCGCTAAAATACTCATGCAAATTATGTGAGTGAGTAAAAGTCAATTGTAAGGTCGCTTACACACTGCGACTTTTAGCATCGATTCAGTCGCGCGTTTTGCAAAGCGCTTTGCATGGCGAATCACGCAATGAACAGATTTAATTTAGTATCGAGGTAGTCGCGCGTTAGCATTGATGCAGTCGCTAAAATTCAGTACATAATTGACAATTTCCAGCTTCTGCATCGTGACTGTATCGATGTTAACGAGCGTTAGCATCGCGACTGCATCGCTACTAAAAGTTGCAGTGTGTAAAGGGTCTTAATTGAAGTTAAAGTACACTAAAATTGTACGTAATATCCAATCTTTCTGTTTACCTATTGGATTAGTTAGAAGGATAAACAAATCGTAACACATTGCCATTTTATTACACATAGACTCTAAAAATTTGAACACTGACATAGTTCCCTGTAAAACCACCAGATGGCGCTCGAAAAAAAGACAAAAATAGTGTTTTCGTGTATTTATTGATTGAGAAGTATATATTATTTAAGCAAAAATTTTTTTCTTCAAGATTTTTAAGGATATGCTAGCTGCACATCCTTAATACGAAAATTGAAATTGTTTACGTGAAATGTCAAAAATTTTGCTTGACTTCAACCGTATTCCAAGTTTATTGGGATATTCACGACAGTAGTGTCTTTTATGACCGTATCAGCCATAGGCAGGGGATTCAATTATTATTTACTTTTATTTCCCTGAATCTCCTTACTGGTTTATGGCACTCGACTACAGAAGCGGGTGTTTCTGGTTTGATGACCCTTGACGTACTAAAGTAAGACGTGGCAATTTCTCTTTAACCGACTTCAAAAAAGAAAAACAATTCAACCGAAGTGCGCAAAACAGCTGTAACGTTTTGATTAGTATTTATTCCGAAATACTTACTCGTCAGTTAACGTTGTTATTTACGAAAGTTATAACCTAAGCATGTTATAAATTTGAATCTTTTAAAAAAAAACCTGAAACATTTCGAGATCCAAAGCTACCTTATAAATCGGGGCAAACTATTCAAACTCACTCTCAGATGTCTAAACTTGTCGAAATTTAAACTTAAGTGGCACACGTCCATTAATTTAATCCCTGAATCGCACACTTCAACAATTACAACTACGTACAGCTTTTGGTTGGCATTCAATGAAAACTTTGACTCAAATTCTACCAATTAACTAATACGTTATATGGCTGTTTGCTATGAACCAGTGATTTACAAAATGTATGTCTTCAATTAGTAATGGCACATAACACGAAGAAAAGATGGCCGTTAAGGCGGAAAAGAGATCCTGCGATCTGCAGCGCAGCGTAAAACATCCACCTGGAAGTTGGACTGACAGCCTTATAAATGAATTGCCCAGACGCAAGATGCTTGTAACTGGTGGCTTTGGATAACTATGGGGGAGGCCGATGTTCAGCAATTAACGTCCTCCGGCATATTATAATGATAATGATGAACTAGCATCAGTTCATAGAAACTGCGAAAATGCGGTACAAAATGAATGCTTTCAACTCTATTATCCAACTACAAAGTTATACAAAGGAATTCTGAACAGAGTAGACGAAAAGCCTGAAAGACATTCGTAGATTCGCTTCTTCCCGGAGTATGGCATTACGAATGCACCCTCCTTAGCAAGCTTTTATGAAATTAGCTCGCATTTGTAAGGCAAAATGTAGTTCCTGAATTTTACACCAGGGGTCGCAATCAGCTAAGTGCATAGACTTCGTGGAACTAAATTTGGGCACAGTTTCCATATTGGATTGTGTGGTTCATTTGTTAAATAGAATTGGGAAACTTATGTTACGATGCAATAAAAATTGAAGAAAGGCTGATGTTCAAAACATGTACCTTGATATTTTTATGAACAAGCGTATATAGGTGTATTCAAATTATTTATTACGGATTTTTTAGGGTACGGTGGGTTTACGAAATTACAAATTACTTATTTTGATACTTCCTTTTGTTTGTTATGTACGGACGAGTACCTATGTGCTTCTACGATATTATTTCATTTCCCAATAATCATTATGTATAATTATCCTTTATCTATTCTCAGGTTGACGACCTCCGTGGTGTAGTGGCTATGCACGCAGGGTTTCAAGGCGTCGCCGCCTCGAGGTCCTGGGTTCATTTCCCGGTCGGTTCAGTATAAAAATAGAAGTTTCCTATATGCAATGTATGTGATTGGTGAAAAAAAAAACCGGCCTAGTGCGAGTCGGACTCGCGTACTAACAGTTCAGCGCCAACTTTTTATCTGAATTAGAGATCCACTTACTTCCACTTAGCCAAAATACCACAGTATTGTGTTGACAGCAAATTTAACTTTGTTTTTCGTATTATTTGTATGAATAACAAAGTTATGTTCGCGGTTATTGAAAAGTGCTCCATCTCAAAAACTACTAGTTCGATCTCGTTCAAACCAATTTTCGTTGAAAGTGTTTATCATTATCCACATCCCGTATTTTTTTTTTCAAAATTTACACTCGCTTAGATTAAAAGTTCAATTTGGGGACACGCTGCTTTCCTAAATTATTAGTAGGTATTATTTGTGCGAGAATCGTAAAGCGGTTAAAAGGACACACCTACCTCCTTAGTTTCATCTGTGTAATGCTTATAAAGTGGCTGTGACATACGGACGGACAGACAGACAGACAAACTTGGCGAAACTATAAAGGTTCCGTATTTTGCTAAAATCAAATTATTTATATACTTATGTCGTGAATCAAACTCGGTTGAGTTTATAAAGTTCTTTATTCGATCAACACACTTATCTTTGATACAAATCACTATCTCTAGCCACATCAATAATTATAACTATATTTTAACATAGGTTCCTTCCCTTAACCTTTCGCTTCGGCGGTCAGCACTCGACTGCCTCGCCTTTCGAGTGCACTTCGCAAGTCGGAAAATAAGAAGGGGCAGCCAGTGTTGCGATTATTAAATAGCGATAACGTTATTCGATAAAGTAACAATACTCGATTTTATATAAATATAAATAACGTTAACTGTTATTATGAGGAGTTAAGATTACAAGAGGCTACTGATTGAATCTAAGTACAAAAATCATCACATTCGGCCATCCGACCTAATGCACCTCCTGGTGCATTTTTAAAAATATTTACAATGGCGCATTTATATTAATACTACTACAGCATACTACATTTATCATATTACAAGCAATAAAAATTAAGCTGTTGGACTAACTTAGTAATTCTAAGTTTACTTTAGCGTACACATTAGAAAATCATCACATTCGGCATTTAAGTTTAATTAATTACAATTATCATATTTCTAGTTCTTTTAATAATTATAACCTATTTTTGGTTGACTTGAGTTGCTGTAGCTTTTAGATTGATCTATAGAATCTTTAGATTGATTATACTTTGCCTGCTTACCTGCCTTATAAGACTTGTGGCAACGAACATTTTATACATTTTATGTAACCGGGTTCATAATCTATTATGTACCTATAGTTTCATAGTTACTTCGTTCTACAGGCTAATAAGTTAAGAATGGTTATGTTATTATACTTATGATAACAATCGTAACTATTAATTTGACTAATCTTTTTTTTTACTCCTGTCTATGAATGACAAAAAGTCATTTATCGAAGCCATATTTATTTTATTTTATTACAGTATTATCTTCTAATATACTTAACAAGATTTAAAAAAAAAAACATCTGATTTTAAGATAACAATATGGCAAGAATCTAACTAAATTGACTTTTAAATTGATGAATGAATGAAAATGTATAGGTAACCTATTGTAGTTTTAAGTGTGTGACATATAAACGATCCTTACTTAAAAGATACCTTATCTACATAAACAGTTCATTTAAAAAGTAATAAATTAGTCAAGTCAGTAAAAGACAAATTAATTGGACACCAATCACATATCCAGCAATATGATAATAGTTCACAATTTGTATAATGATATGTAAAAGGTAAATAAAATAATCAGGTTAAAACAAAAGTTCCTTTCTGAAACACAGTCTCATGATTTGAATTTTTCATATTGAGTCATGTATAAAACTATGTATTGAGATAGATATTAGAAAGTCACTAAAGCATCCAAAATAAATGTCACTTATTAATCGTGGAGAACATAATCAAGAATTATTGAAGCTACTTAGATAACTTTAAAAAAAGTTAAATTTCGTAATTTGCGTGGCGCATATCAATGAAAGTTATGAATCTTAGCACTTAAAGTCATACGAGAAGAATTAAGCTATTATGTGGTTTTGTTTTTTTTATTGGAATTGAATGGTTACCTTAATGTCTGTTCTCAATCCCTTATAAATACTGTTTAACGGAGATACAGACATTTAAGGGATCATTATTATTATTTATAGAATCTCTTATGATCTTACAATTTATTGTTCACATAAAATATTACTTTGTAGTTTAACTTTCCCTAATATTATGTGTGTTCGGATGAGAAAAAATCAATATTTCAGGGCCCATATTAATAATATTTGTTAATTATTAACGAAGAGTACATGGTGTGGTCTTAATTTAGTAGTAGGAACAAGTACCTACTTCACTTTATTAATCATTATACAATTAATATAAATAGAATTGAGATTAGATTTAATAGTCAAATGACATTAATAATTAAACCCTACCACGAATACAATTTACTCAGCAAAGTAAACTCAACGATATGCTGCTGCTCAACGACATGTAAAAAATAATAAACTGCATGATATTGCCAAGAATACAGAAAAATATCAAAGTGGGGAACTAGAATAAAAACTAGTTTTGAAATAAAGCCTTTGTGCATAATTATCTATTAATTGACCTATGAGATCACGGTCTCCTATTTACGCTGACGTTTTGGCGTGTAGACGTCCCTAGTCCCCATTTAAATGTATTGCGATGCGTCTTTAGTTATTCCAAAGCCAAGCATATTGCAGAGCAAACGTCGTGTTTGGCGTCAATATAATATTCGTAAATGAAAATATATATCTTTTCAAGTCAATGCTCAGTACATTATGTAAGGTCACCTCGTTATAAGTGATAATATTTTAACAGAGCATCAAACAATAAAATAGAAAGAAGACCCTTTTTTTGAAAACTGGCCTGCATACGATTTTATTTTTCCTAACAAAAAAAATATTATTCTTTAAGGGCACCCTGACCCGCGACAATGCCTGTCGTCTCTTACATAAGTACTAAATTGAGCGAAAACTAGACAGACTTATATAATAAAAGTGCTAAGAGACAATAAGTATAAAAATAATATCACAAAACAAATGTTTTTACAAATCGTCGGAGTAATGATTTATAGATAAACAATGTCATTTAAAACAAATTTATATAGACATTGAGGATACATTAATTTAACTGACTGTCTACTAGTCAGGAGTACTTATAGGAAGGTTATTTAATAAGTAAAAGTAAAGTATAGCTACCTAAGCTCATTCTTGATGTATAATTTCAATTATTTATTTTTCTATTGTTTGTGCAGTATTACAGAAATATTGTGTAGTAAGTTATTTGGTTCCTTAATGTTTATAGTAATCATAAATAAATATTAATATGTATAGGTATAGGACCATCTGTTCCAAAATTAATATAATTACTCCACAATTTATTAACAGGTAAAACTCACCTATAAAATTGCTTTACTTTGCTGTACCCTACCGGGTTTGCACATGTAGCGAGCGATGTTAAGTAATTATTTATCTACTGTGTATTTCTTTCATCAAATAAATGATAATTGATAAACTTTTTATATACATTTTATGTCTTACAAGTTTGGCGGTTAACTGCGCTGTCAAAATTGCAACGGAATCTGCTACTCTTTACAGTTCTAGTATGGTTAAAACGACAGAACAATTTAAATAAAGGAAGTAAGGGTATTTTCTATGAATGTTGTATAAACGAACTGCATTGTAACGCGTTACGCGACTTTAATGGCGTTTAAGTAACCCGACATTAAAATTACCGCGTCAATGAATTAATTAAATCTTTGTTTTGAAATAAGTCACGACGTTAATTCAAGTAAGAATTTACTGACATCGTATGCTAATAGGTATATTTTTCTCATGATCGTGGTAAATGTGCGGTATTTTTCGCAAAGTCAACTTAGTATGAGATTAGGTCTGTGGGAGCGATTAAAAAATGAATATTACACTAATTTATTTTTAATTAAAGCATTGACAGTGATCTCATACAAGACGGTGAAAAGGGCTTCTGATGTTTATGCATTTACCAAAATTATCAGTTGCACGGAAAACAGCACGTCAAGGAAAAAACTGCAGTATCTTAGGTTAAGTTTGCAACAAAAGTGGGTAATTTGATGTGATTCTGTACTCAATCGTAACAAAATAACCCATTCTACTAAGAAGAAGTGATGATATTTTTTTTCTTTTGTAAATGATAAATAACATCCTAGCCTACTCGCGACCACGAACGCTGCAATGGTTAAAACGTCGGGAATCAAGATAAACCTCCGCGAAAAATATCAGAATTGTGTGTACAAGGACTTATCCAGTGAATGAATATACTACAGTTAAAACATAGTAGTTGTTATTTTTTCCTCTTTGTGATCGGAGCCAAACAGTTACTTCGGATTGTGTGAAACGGTAATTTCAGGTGACTCGACGGCTTCGAGCGTTGGTGACGCCGAAATAGTACACAAGACAGCACGTCATGCTATCCATTATACATATCTATAACTACGACGGAGTATGGAGTGTTAGAAAGAAAGTCTCCTTGACATTATTGGTGAAGTAATCTATTTTATCAAAATTTGCCAATGTGCGATTCGACTCAAAGCTAACGGCCAATAGAGAAAAATACTGGGGGTTGGCCACGCCTCCCTGCGCGGCCGCCACCGGACCCGACCGACCGACCCGATCCCGACCGAACTCCCTCAGTAATTTTTTCGGCATTACTGCAGTTGTCCGTGTGTTGTGTGTGAATTACCAAATAGCAAGTGACTTTTAATCTTCGCTCTCCCAAGTAGAGAGGAAGCGAATAATAGCATTACGACAAAGTGGGTTACGTGTGAAAGACATTTGTGATCAGACCGGAGTAACGGTAAGTTCCTTTTTTATTTACTTTTTTGTTATGTTTGAAAGTGTAAATAAAAACAGCGGGTTAACTTAGCTATGATTTTAGGTTTTGCAAGCTCTGACCGACAAACAAATAAAAACCTCACATCAGATACTAAAGTGAGGTTTTAATTTGTTTTGAAGATTATTAAAAAGATATTGGATTATTTTTATTCGAATTAATACACAAACAGTTTCCTAAACACTTTACTTTATTGTTTCCATGTTTACTCACTGTTTCGAAGCACTCATAGCTAATAAGAGTCTTTGACTGTTAGCTAACGATTCAATTTAATATCACATTACAAAATTTAATGGATAAATCTTACGGATGTGTTAACTAACAGTCTGTTGTTATTATTTTGTTTGTTGTTTACGCGACCGCCGGCGGCTATTTAATACTTGAGCGATGTGTCAATCATCTTAGCTATAGCTAGGTATCGTTTTTTTTACTTCAATGATGTAGATTTAGACCATCAACAATATTTTAATGAAAATGTTTATTATTAACCTTCTACCAACCAACGTCATCGATGCCATTTTTTTTAGTTTTGTTTTGAGATGATTTTACTAATTACTTTTAAAAGAGCAAATAAACTAATTTTGACGTTTTGTTCTAGCGAAAAACTGTTTATTTCTGGTTGCGGCGGTGGGAAGAGTCAGGGACCATCGAAGCCCACCACCGCCAGCGCTATGAGAAAACCTCGACGGCAGAGCAGGACGCGGCCATAGTCGCGGCACACTCCGCTGATCCCTTCCTCAGAACGAGATCTACATCTTCTACTTACAATGTGAGTTAATTGCATCAATCCTAGATTTATCTATAGAAATAGAATGAAAAAATATATAGCAGATTTTAAATCACTGGCATTTAGTTTGCTTAAATACTTACTTATTTGATTGTTTGAAACTCTCAGGAAGTAGATGGACTATGAAAAAAATTGATGTAAAATTTGCAAAGGCAACTCTTTGCCCAATGCATACTCTATAATAATTTATTGACTACCCCTGCTAGAGTTACTTCAAAAAAAATATTTTGCTTTTAATTTAATTGAGTCACAAGTTATATTTATTAGTTAGGTCCCTCCTTAATAGGAAAAAAGAGTAATAAAGTTATAATTATTTTTTTGTTTTTATAGTGTTTTGTCACTATACAAACTTAATAATAAAATTGCACTTATAAAAAACAACTTTGGCTGTGCAAGTGCAATTTATAGTAATGAAGTTTTAATTTATTTTACATATCCGCCCGATATCTCAGTGGTTGTAAGGAATAAACTTATATTATAATATAATTCATTATCATAACAATAAAGTAAAAATAAGTCTCAAAAATATCAAAAAAATCATATAGTGTTCATTTGGTTTGCTAAGGTGACCAAGGCGTGTGTGATCAAGGCTGCGGCCATACAAGCTTTTACAGTTGCAGCGGTATAGCGTTTGTTCACACTATCATGTTCTATGTAAAAGGAACCAATACCTGTTTTTTTGTTTTAGATTTCCTTGGATACAGTCAGGAGGAGTCTGAAGGAACCGGGGAAGAAGTGCTGCCAGCCAGCCAAGAAAATAGAATTAAATGCTCATCACAAAGAGGCAAGAGTTAGTGTTTGCTTAGAAATTTATAATTGGGAGGAAAAAATAATTCTTGCCTCTTTTTTCATGATGGCATAACCACAATGAACGAGCGTAGAGAAGTTTTATATGTTTTTGATTCTTACCAATTTTATTGTTAACTAGCGACCCGCCCCGGCTTCGCACGTGTGCAATGCTGATACTAAATACACTACAGAAAAACTGTGAACGTTGTATATAAAAACATAGCGGCCCGCTCCGGCTTCGCACGGGTATAAAATATATAGCCTATGTGATTGAAATCGATCCAGTAGTTTTGATTTATTCATTACTGCCCGTGGCCCGCACGCGTTAAATTTGGAGTAAAACCATCCCCCTTTCCCTATACCATGAAGATTTCCTGCTATCTTTGGAATATCTAAATTCATACACTACATTTTTACTTAGGTATTTACTTTTTACATTTTTAACTATCTTACTGTAAATTTTAATCAAGATCTTAATAGAAAATTGCAATCCATAAATTATGGTTTTATTTAATCTAATCTTATCTAACCTTATGTAGGTACTTATAATTACTATAAGTGCGATTTAAAAATTAACCTTAGAATAGTATATAATTTATATTTTAAAACTACTATCATACAATTATTTATCGTAACTTACTTATAATTACTGATACGAACGCATACGGTGTAAAGGGCCATATAGATCTATTTTAAATGAACAATGTATTCAAGGTATTTAATTGGTTAAGGATTAATGCTGTATTGGTTAAAATCGCTTCGAAAATTAGCCATAATTGACTTGTCGTATAAAGTAAATGACAAAAAAAATATTGTGGGTTATCCATAAGAGATAGACATATAACATCACGGACTTTTCTGTAGACCTTTTCATGATGTGTACAATACTTAGTACATTATTTTGATAAAACTCGTAGGGTTCAGCCCTGGTTCAGCCTGCGTTTGCAATGTAAGAGGAAAAAATGTAATTATTTACGACATCACATTAGACACCTCAAAAATAACAGTACTTCTCCACTATTTAATGGATGTTATTATACATATAAACCTTTCTCTTGAATCACTCTATCTATTAAAATAAACCGCATCAAAATCCGTTGCGTAATTTCAGAGGTTTAAGCATACAAAGGGACATAGGGACAGAGAAAGCGACTTTGTTTTATACTATGTAGTGATAATGGTATCAAGAAGAGCTTTTTTTCATAAAATGTTATATTGTTATTAAAATTACTTCAATTTTAAAAATGTTTTTAAGATATTGTTTTTGCAAATTTTAGTGTTAAATAATCATCAATAAATCATGAATATAGATATCATCGAGAGTTTTTATTATAAAATAAATAGTTAGTATTGTTAGTCTTAAGTTAGCTTGTTCTTCTGTTTCTATAGGTTTGTTACAAATTTTTAGCGAAAATTTTGCAAATTTTATGATGGAGGTGTAATTCTCTTTCATTTTTTAACTGCCGTTTTTCTAACTATCTTAGTATAAATAATTTATTATGCTGTTATTAGTTATTAACTTATAAATAAATATTTTCCACTTATGATGATGTAATTATTTTTTTCTTATCAATAGCTAGTTTAAACTATGTTATTTATATCAGAAAATTAAAAGTAACCTTTTGATGAGCCATTATCATGCTACTTCTGCGCAAATGCTTTGCCAAGTTTCTCCACCGATCCCTATCTAGCCTCGGATTCTCCCATTGCTTTTCAAAACTCGTCAAATCGTCACCCCATCGATCGTTCGTTCTGTGACCTTCAATGCTAGTTTTTACAATACAATGTCCCGTGTTCCGAAATATGCAAAATTAGCTCATGCGATCGGACCCACCAAATTGGAGCCCGTGAGCTCAATTGGACTCAATTCTCAGACTAGGATTTTAATACTTATCACTTGTTGGGTTCAACCCCTGGCTCACTAGTTTTCGGCACGATCGTGCGAACGTGAAGCAGTCGCAAACAAGTTAACTTAGCCTTGCGCGCAGTTGGCGAGGGGCGGCGAAAAGATCGAGAAGATAACAATTTAAAGTTAACCTTAAAGTAATGAATTACGGTTGAAGCTAGTAGGAGGAGTCGTGCGAGTCGCGCGGCGACACTTGTGGCATCGGGATGTCCTTGCGAGCGAGCCGTTTGCTATTTCAACTGTATGTAATGAAGTTAGGGTTTAGTTTCAATTGTTATCTTTTCGTTCTCTTTGTCGCGTCTCAAATGTGCGATCTGAGCCTAAGCTAAGACTAACCTCATGGTTGCATGACCGCGAACTGCTAGGCTAAGTGCCTTCTAATCTCGTCAATCTGATCAGTGAAGCTTATCAGTTGTAATTTGCCCTTCAGCTTCACTATTTTGTAATGGTTTGTGGTAAAGCTGCCGCTAATGCAGAACAAAAGGTAATGTTACAGCGTAATAATAAGTCAGTCATTCATTAGTTCATTGCACTTATTGCAAACGTTTGGAATAAAATGCTTCTGTCCCAAGACTGGAACTGAACCCACACTTCGCATACCAAGCAGGTATTATCTACATTATGCTTGAAATGCTTTACCTAAGGCTAAACGGTTCAAACAATATATCAAAAGACAGTTAAAAAGTAATATGCATTTTGAGTGCATAAGCGCTATTATTACTTCTCACAATACTCTTATAAATATTTATTTAAAAGACGGGCGACGTAACTAACTGTAATTAATAAAAGGGTGGCCAAAGCATTCTTTGAAAATGTAACGAGAGAGTAAAGAGTTTAAATTAGATAAAACTCAAAAAGTATTCTACGGCTTGTTTCAAGGGTCCCAGATAGATATATGGAACTTTATAAGGAACTGGCTATACAGGCACTAAAGGTAATAAATATATAATCCGCAAAACTGCTCATATATTATAAAAAAATGAAAAGTAAAGAAATACGCAACCGCTTGTTTGCATTTTAATAAATCACAAATCACACCATCCTTTCCGCCAAAATCACATGAGACACGAGCCCGTGGCTCAATGCAGCACGACTGCACAACTCATTTGAAGTAGGACTGAACTGACTGCCATTTGTCTCTTTCGCACGATTCTCTCCGTTCAACTTTCAAGGCGCTCAAGGTCAAAGTGTAGTAGTCTGACGTGCTGCCGAGTGTACTTTTTGATTTGTGACTTCCTTTAGAAGATGTCGATGTCCTCAACCTCGATCGCGAGCTCTTTTGAGGCCCAACCAGCCTGGTTTGGTCTCGTGCTCTTCAGTCTCATCACCTCGGAAGAAAAAGAATACCAGCATTAGTGTTGTTATCAACAAAATCATACTTTGGATATGGTAATTATTTACTAAGTTATGGTTTAAATAATTATCTTTGTAAATGAACTGTATGTATTTATGACAATAAATGTCTTTAAACCTAATTACTATGGAGCCATATCTTCATTTATTAGAGCATAATTTTAGTAAAGGAACAATGTTGCAAATAATCCTGAACGCAAGTAAGTGCGCCTATATGGCTCACATGACAGAATTCACAGTTAGACTTGACCTTTTGTAAAACATATATAGCTTCTTCATGGCACAAATGGCCCGATCTAATCGAGAAAAATACATAGCTAGTATACATAACTGATGTACATGTATTCCACAATACATGAATTTAATTGATTGATTGATTGACTGACTTGGCCACTACTACTGCTTTTGAATAAAAAAAATGTACAGAACTATGGACACACTTGGTCCACGCGATACACCTGTGTCGGAAGTCTCGACATAGTACCCTGTAAAACCACCAGGTGGCGCTCGAAAAATGCCGTAACAAAATTAGTGTTTTCGTGTATTTATTGATCGAGAAGAATTTTCGAATGATGCTTAAAAATTACAATTTTTTTTTAAGATTTATTAAACACACAAGCTACATAAGTTAAAATGATATTTAATGAATTAGAAAATCATAAAATTAAAATTGTCTACGCAAAATGTCAAAAATGTTGCATCAGACTACCAGCGCTGGCCGCTATTTGAGGACACCTTGGCCCACGCGACACACCTGGCCGCTATTTGAGGACACACTTGATCCATGCGACACACCTGGCTGCTACTTAAGGACACACTTGGTCCACGCGACACACCTGGTCGCTACATAAGGACACACTTGGCCCATGCGACACACCTGGCCGCTACTTAAGGACGCACTTGGCCCACGCGACACACCTGGCCGCTAAAACTTCTTTGTAAAATCTGACACTATGGCCTTTATTTCAAGTTATATATTGAATGAGTACGAATGTATATTAATTTAAAATTAAAATGTATATGAATTCAAATTGGGTTGAATTGGCAATAAGGCATTTACCTTAAAATGCCTTTATATCCAGTCATATCAAATGAAGTGAAAGGAAAATTATTCTAATTTAATTTACTTGAGTTAGCTTAAATTGAACTCAGTTAAATAAATAAAAAAAAACTCAGTATTGTTTAACTCACTTACATAATCAATGGGTGTAAATACCCTAAAGGGCACTCAATTCATGCCATATAACGAAATTGAATTGAAATAAGAAATGATTCGAATATTAATAATTAAATTGGATTGAATTGGTTGAAATTTAACACAATTGATTAAAACACACAATTGTTGAACTCACTAACATAGTTTATAAGTCTGTTAACAAATTATGAATGCAAAGTCTGAAATAAAGATTTTTTACTGTATAATTATTTATGAACACAAAAATATTAGCCCTAGAACAGTTGCAGGTTGAACGGTTATTCTCAATCAACTAAACATAGCTACCTACAATATGCAGTGACATGATAATATTTAATACGTATTTCTTTTCGTATTTCCTATTAGGATGAAGGAACTACTGAGGTCATTTATTATATTTAGCTATTTAGTTGCACGTACTCGTGTCTCGTATCTACTGAACATTATCAAGGAGTAGCCTTGACCAAATGGTCAGTTAGAAACGTAACACAATTTAGTCAGGATAATAGTGCAACAGCTTAACCGCAGCAAAATATTATCCCAACCAATGCAACCTAACACTACCTCGATAATTATGAGAAAAAAATATATAATATTTTGTTAAACATGCCTACGTAGTTGACCCAATTTAATAAATCGCGCATTTAGCTTTCACATACCATTAGCAAAGGGTAGCCTTGCCCAAATGATTTGATGATAGCTTAGCACGACTGCGTCGAGTTAGCATAGGCCCAGTTCATTTTAAGAACAACCTAGGGCTAGCCCGACAATTTGTTACCTACCTACTTTGCTTATGAGCATACTCGTATTAGTCACCACAGATCATTATCAAGGAGTAGCCTTGACCAAACGATCAGTTGGAAACTTAACACGATTAAATCAGGATAATATTGCTACAGTTCAACCGCAGCAGAATATTATCCCAACCAATGCTATCCTATCGTGGTATTTATGGCGTTATCTTCAAGAAAATTTTCTCAAATAATATTACTTGCTCTTATCATTTGAAAATAATAGTACATACCTTTTGTGGGCTGTAGATTTCTTCTCGCTTCTGAACTGTCGTGAATCAAACTCGGTTGAGTTTATAAAGTTCTTTATTCGATCAACACCTTATCTTTGATACAAATCACTATCTCTAGCCACATCAATAATTATAACTATATTTGAACATAGGTTCCTTCCCTTAACCTTTCGCTTCGGCGGTCAGCACTCGACTGCCTCGCCTTTCGAGTGCACTTCGCAAGTCGGAAAATAAGAAGGGGCAGCCAGTGTTGCCATTATTAAATAGCGATAACGTTATTCGATAAAGTAACAATACTCGATTTTATATAAATATAAATAACGTTAACTGTTACTATGAGGAGTTAAGATTACAAGAGGCTACTGATTGAATCTAAGTACAAAAATCATCACACTTATAAGACTATTATCGCTCACACTACATTGAGAGCTAACTTAATCGCATTAACAAGATTTGGGGATTCCAAAATTAATCTAGTGGAAAAAACCCAAAAAGCTTTTACTTCAAAGCTCATTGAGTGCGAGATTTCAACTAAGAAATAAGATGTAAGAATCTAGCAATTGCATAATGTCATATTGAAATAGGATAAATAAATTACTTACTTATTTAATTAATAACTAGTCGTTGTTTGCCAATATTCAGTGTATCGTACCTTATTTAAAATTATTTAAATAATCATGTCGGTATGTATTAGTATTTGTTAACTTTATGGATATCAAACGTTTATCACGGTTACAGTTTTAAAAATGACTAAGGATAATGAGATATCATTTTCACATCCAAAAAAAGACGTGCTATGTTTACAAGGTATATTGGATTCACAAAGGATGTAATGATCGAAATAAGTCATTTACAATTCTTAACGAAACTTATAATCATAAAATATTGATCACTACTCATCCAATTAGAATTGCTGCGTTGTTTTAGCTTTTGGTTAGCGCTTTTCCAAAACTCTATTACTACTTTTATACCAATATGATAAAATAAATTTAAATAATGATCGTAAGTGGGCAATAAAAACCAGCCAAGTGCGAGTCGGACTCGCGCACTAAGGGTTCCGTGACAATTTAAACTAAATTAGGGTATCCACTTACTTCCACTTAGCTAAAATACCACTATATTTTGTTGACAGCAAATATAACTTTGTTTTTTATAGTGTTTGTATGAAGAACAAAGTTATGTTTGTTTTCAACAACCGGAAATGTGCTATATCTCAAAAGTTACTAGTTCGATCCCGTCCAAACTATTTTTTGTTGAAAGTGTTTGGTAAGGTCTACATTACATATTTTTTTCAAAATTTACATTCGCTTAGTTTTCGTTTAGTTTTGAAATTAGAGGACGGAGGGCAAAGCCCACCCTTAAATATCATTATTTTAAATTTTTGTATAAGAATCAGCGGTTAACAGGATACATCTTCCTACCGAATTTCAACAGTGTGATGCTTATAGTTACAGAATAAAGTGGATGTAACATACGGACGGACAGATAGACAGATAGATAAACAGACAGACAAACAGACAGACTTAACAAAAATATAAGGGTTTCGTGTTTTGCAATTCGGCTACGGAACCCTAAAAACCTAATTTAAAAGCTTTCTAAAACACAAAAAAAAATTCTAAAACGCTTGCCTCCGACGCACAAAAACGATTAAAAGTGGTCAAAAATAGACAACAGGCGTTTAAATACAAAAATTTTGCGAAACATCCGTCTATTTGTATGAGGCTTAGCTGCTATTTGTTTGTCGCATTTAAATAAACCGTCTCTGTGTACAGGGAGGTATTCAGGGGGTGCTTTCATGGCAACCAATTACATTTAGAATTCAGTTTGTAGATTGTGCGAGATAAAGCTAATATTTGGCAATGTAACAAACCTTTTGTCGAAACAAAATATTGTAAAGATGGGTTTACGAAGTTTATATTACTTAACGTAACTTGCGGTGTAAACATCATACATTTATTGGTCAATATAAATAGAAAATGCCAATATTTAGAAAATAAGTTAGTCTTTTGACATATCATACGCTATTCAATACCTACTAGTAGATATTGTTTGAAAAGGATTAAGATCTGCAATTCAAATTTCAGGCAGGAAGAGATTTGCAATGATCCGGCACTCCTATTTCAGACGAAGATAGTCTAGATGCCGTTTCACCGGAGGATGGAAGTGTCAGAAGTGTGCAGGACATTATAACCCCGCTGAAGGACTTATCCTGACGAAATGCCTGCGTTCGTGGCAAGGGAGCTGAATGAGCTGCTTTCTGTCACATTTGATCCCGTCGACGTTACCAGTCAGTTGAAGGAAATCACGTCCCTGAAAGCGAGTCTGTTCGAAGTGCATGTCAATCTGGAGGCCTCAAAGATCACTATATAAGTGACGTATATCACGAGCATCTCTGTGCTTCGGAAGGCACGTTAAGTCGTTGGTCCCGGCTAATATCGGTTGTAATTAGTCGTCAAGCCTAGTCAGCCTAGTTGTTCTCGCGGTGTAAACCGATAGCACCGCGGGCTCAACGGCAACCAATTTTGAGCTCATTCAAATAGAAGCCTAGTCAGAGGCCTTATGGGCGGCTTGATAACATCTGACAGCAGGGTTAGTCGCTTGCCTTGTAATTACCCCTCCACCAACCCGCACTGAGCCCGCGTGGTAGAGTATGGCTCGAACTACCTCATAGTTGAGGTAAGGCCTTTGCCCAGCAGTGGACCTCACAGGCTAACTTTACCTGTCGACGTTAACTCCGACGCTTGCATATGCTGATGCTGCCAGCGTTAAAATCAAACCGATGGTTGCTTCAAAGACGCTGGCATCACAGGCCGATAAGTGTGATAAGGAAGGCTTCACTAATGTTGGAAAGACGAAAAGTAAGCCCTCCACTTACTGGACCGAATCGCTTGGTTTGTCCTGGCGTCATTGCTCTACGAAAGTCGAGGAGACCTTAGAGTATATCCGAATCTAGACCAAGTACTCCCTGAGGGTCAAAAGGTTGGAATCACATCATAATACGGATTTATAAGGATAAGGATAAGGATTGATCATGTACGGACGAATTTTGGCCGAAAGACGTTGTGTTTCTTCGTGTTTCGTGGACGGTTCCCTAACACTAAGATGCGCAACACTACGCGGTCAAAATAGTATGTTTTTGTATAAATTTATTTTTGCCGCAAATTGCATGCTAGTCTATAAGGTATTTGCACCATTGGCCTGTATTGATTTAATATAATTTGTAGCTTGACAATAAATAAACAAATGAAGTTAATTGGTATGTTTTGTCTACAGATAATAATTATTTTGAAGTTGGGCCCTATTATATTCTTAGTCCGTGCCTGTCCCAGATAACACGTCACGCTTTTCGGAATAATTTACGAACGAGTGGAGATCGAACTGCTTTATTTCATAAAAATAGTTTTTCCGTCGGGAGTTATAAACTCTAGGATTATGAGCATTCTTTTCAATTAACGACACTAACATTGAAAAATTATGTTTAGATCAGATTTATATGTGTTCAGACGTTTTTGGTTCATGTTTGTATACTCGTATATTAGTACTAAATCTTATAGCTAAAATATTTGTGTCTCATTTTTGAATTTTAGTATTACATACCGATAAATGCATAATACGAGATTTTCGTAAGATTCGTTACTCAATGTTTGATAGTCTATTCCGTTGTTGTTCAAGGAATTGTAAAAAAATGTTACAGACAGCGCAGCGACATATCTGCGCACGTGGCAATTCCAGGTAGATTAAAAGATAAAGAGCAAGACATATTATTCTAAATAAACAGGTAAAAAATAAAAGCGTTATCGGTTGCGACCAGCGGATCAGATAGTCACTTGGAGAGAAAAAAGAAGTATTTATTATTTATTACTTGTCTTGTTTATTATCTTTCTAATTTGTAAAATACTTTCGTAGAATTCACAGAATAACTCGTTAACGTGACGTTTCGTAAAATGCTTTAAGGTTTACACAATGATATTATATTGGTTTAGGTACGCGTCGAGTACCTACTCTAGATTGCACTATTTAGTAGTTAATGTGTCAATAAGGTTTCTTAAATTTCAACTACAATATATAATTTACATTATAATTGAGTTGTAAAAGAGTTGTTTTCATAAAATTTTAAATGTCTGTAGGTTCGTACTTATTTCTAAGATCCACAAATACGCACAATGTACTGCATTGAAAAAAAGTTGTCGTGTAAAACTTTACACAGTCTCGCTCTTACCCTCTGGGATTGCCTACATGCAGGTATGTACTGTGTTTGCGACTAAATGACAGTGTTTATTAGAATAACCATATTTATAGTATAGCATTATTAACTACCTAAAAATACATTAAATGGCACCAAAAATGTATAACTTCAAAAAAGATGTATCACTTATTTTTTTAAACAGGTCTCGAGTGTTAGTGTTTTTTTTTTCTAGCGCTACGATCACTCATTGGCCATATTGGCAGTATCCCACAAGCGATAAGTACGCATATAAAAACAATACCTTTCCACTCCTTCCCGTTATCTTTTGGGATTGCCACGTGCACAGCGCCAGCGCTGTTTGCTATACCTGTTTGTTTTGTATGAAATGTCACTACGCGTAGTCTTTGTAGTAACAATTTTTTTAAAATTCCTCGACCAACGACGTATTTGCGGTAGAATTATAAACAATGAGTAACGAATCTTAGCAAAATCGCGTAGTGTGCATTATTTGTTATGTAATACTAAATAAAAGAATATTTTAGCCACAAGATTTAGGATATATATACTGTTGTATAAGTGCCCAAAATAAAGCTACCAAGTATTCCGTCATCAAGTGAAATATTGCAAAGTCGAGATAACTCATTTTGTCAGTCTTAATAGGTTGCAGTTGCAGCCCCAAACTTAATATGGATCCTAAACGCTCCAAGAGCTTTCCAATCTAACTGTCATTTCCAATCTAACATCTATGGCTGCGGTTTGGTCGACGTCAACGTCAAAACATTAGTAGAATACGAATCGGCTAATCTTCGATCGAACGATAAAGTTGAACTAAACCACAGCTGCAACGCAACCATTTGGATGAGAAAAACTGAAATAAAATAAACTTTAAAAAAAAGTAAAAACCGACTTCAAAACCAAGATGCACTAAAAAGTCTTAAATAAACTCTTCACCATTGAAAGGAAAGGAATCCGTTTTAGGCAAAGAATTTCTTTTTGGAGTCGGTGCTGTGATAGTTGATGCTTGATGGTCAAAGTGATGGCACCGACTCCAAAAAGAAATTGTTTGCCTAAAACGGATTCCTTTCCTTTCAATGGTGAAGAGTTTATTTAAGACTTTTTAGTGCATCTTGGTTTTGAAGTCGGTTTTTACTTTTTTTTAAAGTTTATTTTATTTCTTTATTTTTAGTGATTACATAAAAGGGGGGGGGGGGGGGGAGAGTTGCACCTTATGATTCTATTTTTTACGAAGCTACAAATTACCTATCATAGGTTTCGTCATTATAATTACTGAACTCCTAGGCGTTAAGGAGTTCCACCATCAGCTCAGACCCACAAAATGTTGACTATCAGACGTAACAACACGTCAACATTAAGATTCTAGTAAAAAAACACTATACGTGCCTTTAAAATTTGAGGGTTTCCCTCGAATACACCAAGATCCCATCATCAAATCACATAATGGAAAAAATGGGACCAACTAGAAGGTATACCCTCTAAGTAAGTGAAAAAAAAATCGATTCGGTCTACAAACGACTGAGATATGAGGTAACATACATACAAAAAAAAAATGATAAAAAAAAACATACAGTCGAATTGATTACCTCCTCCTTTTTTGAAGTCGGTTAAAAAGTTGATAATCGTCACCAATGCAGTTGACGTTTAGTTATATTTTGACAAGAGAATTGCCCCCCTGATACATAAATAACTCCGTGCAATCGTTTTTTTTATCTTTGAATAATATTTGTTCACTATAAACTGGCTTAGAATTAATTGTTGTTTAAAAATAGATTGGTGTAGAGACCCATCTCAGAACTAAATATGTCGTGACTTTAGGAAAGTAGTCAAAATTCGACATTAGTTTAGGCTGCGTTGAAATTTTAGTATAAACAAAAGCGTATGATCGCAAACCTTTGACCAACTTCCGAGAACTGAAAACTTGCTTCATCTACAAAATGGGATTCCCGAAAATGTGTCAGCGTAATCAACTTTTCGTCGCACTGTGAATCAGTGAATTTGACTGATTGAATCAACGGTAACTGGGGTGACATCTAAGTCTCATCTTGAGTAATTACATTTAGCTACGCGTTTAAAGGGCTGTTTAGATGGGTGCAGTTACCAAAGTACGGACAACAGCATGTCAAGGGAAACACTGCAGTATCTTATAGAGTTGTAATAAGGGCTAGTTTACAACAAAAGTGGGTAGCCTGATGTGCTGGCGACTGTACAATCTACTGAATGTCATTTTGAGGAATGTAGGTAAATATATGGTGCTTATATACTCGTACTTTGACATGTGGCGGGTTTACGTTAGGTTTTAGTGGAGCTCCATTCGTACATAGGTAACCAAAACGTACGTCAAACGTATCGACGCAGTCGCGCATTTTTAAAACTCGTAAAAGCATCGCAAATTACGCAATAAACAGTTTTAATTTGGCATTGAAGCAGTCGCACGTGAGTATCGATGCAGTCACGCTTCTGCAATGTCCAGCTTTTGCATCGCGACTTAATCGATGCTAACGCACGACAGCGTCGCGACTGTATCGATTCTATGATGCAAAGTAGCGCAAGTGTGTAAGTTGTCAATTTACGACTGCATAGCTGCTAAAAGTCACAGTGTGCAAAGGGTCTAAAACGCTTTGATGCAAACCTGTTTTTGTTTTCTGTCATAGCGCTAGTAAAGACCAAAAATTAAGGAAATATTATTAAACCCAATATTGTCTCCTTATTTGCGTTTTCACTAATTTAAAAAAAACAATAATTTTAACTTCTTAAGGCTGAATATAATATCTTCATCATCATCATCATTATCAGCCTGAGCCTGCTGAACATAGGCCTCCCCCGCGGCTTTCCACAGCGACCGATCACTAGCGGTCTGCGTCCAGTTTGATCCTGCGATCTTTACAAAGTCTCCATCTTGTCGGTGGACATCCTACGCTGCGTAGGGTCTCCAATCTAGAAGTTTTCTGCCCTAACCGCCATCAGTTCTTCGCGCTATGTGCCCTGCCCACTTCCACTTGAGCTTACTCATTCTCAAGGCTATGTCCGTTACTTTAGTTCTTCTACGTGCCTCCTCATTTCTGATTCTATCCCGTAGAGAAACACCCAGCATAGCCCTCTCCATCGCTCCTTGTGTGATTTTGAGTTTTTTAATAAGGCCCATAGTAATTAAAATAATTTTATCAGTTATAATTTAACTTCTTAAGGCTAAATATGATATCGAAAAAAAAATAGTCGATGACAATTAATGTATCAATAAAATATGTAGAACAGATTCATCTGAAAGCGCCCTAACCATACGCTGAAAAACGTGCAAACGTCTCGACTAATTTCCACCGCTCAAAAGGAGGGCTGTTTAAATAAGAATTTAAAATTGGATTCTGAAGTGGCGCCCAAAGGGTGTACGATCGCGATGTAATTATCTCGCCGGTGCATAGTGATCATGGTACGGGGGAGAAGTTCAAAAGTTTTAGAGTAATTCTCTTCCAAAAACCTTATAAGCTTTTGGAAGTTAGAAGTTAGCGTGCTTAATTCGGTTGTGAAGTTAACAAATTAAACGAAAATCAGTGGCATTTAGTTGTTTGTGGGTCGCTACACTTTACATTTCGCAAACAGGTGTAAGTGAGTCATGAGAAAGAGTCACAAGTTAAAATTAAAAACGTGTCTATAGTTTGAACAGAATGGATGTACGTGCTTTGAATGTTTTTTAATAAAATCGCTTTGTTAAGCGCCAATAATGCCCAATCATATTTTTTTTTTTTTTTTACATAGTTTATTCTTAACTCTAGTCTGCCAAACTGCTGAGCAGTTTGTCGGCAGTCGCTCTCGTGAGATATTTGACTTAAAAACTATGTAGCTTGGATTTAATATTAAATGCATGCAACAGTGTTTAGTAGGTAGGTACGGGCAACAGCACGTCAAGCTCGACACGGCCATATCTTAGTAGTTTGTAGTAGGGGTTAGTTTTCAACAAAAATGTATAGCCTGACATGCTGGCGACCGCACCTACAATGCTATCTTATGTTATCTTGTATTTGTTTATTTAACACATTTCTTAATTATTATTTTAACTAGGTACTACTGCAATAATTCAGGGGCACAAAGACAGGTAGTGTTTTTTTAATTTGGACTTCAGATGAGTTTTTGATGTTACATCATTAAATATATTCGGCTCCAGCTCATTATGTATGGTAGGTATAATCCATTGCCTTGTTCTTTTACCATAGTAATTTTGTACTTTAGGTACCATTAACTTATTTTTTTTAGCTAGTCGAGTTGGGTAGTTATGATCTCGCTTCGTTTTGTATTTGTTAGAATTAAATTGTTCAAGTAATAGCATTAGTTTAACTTTCTTTTTTATAGGTAAAATTTTACACTTTTTAAATAATTTTTCATATTCGTTTTTACAATTAATTAAAGTTATCCGATCTACCAATATTTTTAGCATTCTTGTTTGTATAGAATGTATTTTATCCAAGTGAACCGGGAACGCGAGGCCATAACTACTCAACCCGTAACCTATCGTGGCATCTGCAAGGGCATGGTATAGAATGTAAAGTATTTTTCTACTACAAGTAAATTTTAAATGATAAAGTTTACCGAGTATACTTCGTAGTTTCATACACACCTGTTCCACATGAAGACCCCACGAAAAGGTATTATCTATGGTCATTCCTAAGTATTTATATGTTGGAACAAGTTCCAAACTTTTACAACAGCAGTTTATCATATCATCGTGTAGACATTCATATGTGTGACCTTTAATGTCGATATTTATTTGTTTTTGGTGAGTGTACGGTGACTGTATAAGCATACTTTTAGTTTTATTTATATTAATTATTATACCGTTGTCGTGTGCCCATTTTATGACATTATTGAAATCGGCTTGCATTTTTTCTTGTATATCTATGTGGTCCCTACCGCTATACATCAGACACGTGTCGTCGGCGTACATGTATGCTTTACAATAATTTATTACATTACTCATGCTATTTACATGGATTATGTATCCGACAGGTCCGTAAACTGACCCGGTAGGGACTCCATATTTAATATTGCCTAAATCGCTGCTAACTTCATTTACTTTTACTTCTAATGTCCTGTGTTGTAGGTATGAGCGAAACCAGTTATTAATTGGTCCACGAACACCACAGTCTTCCATCGCCTGCAGCAAGCCATCGTGATCAAGGGTGTCGAAGGCTTTTTTAAAATCAATAAATATTACCGTGATTATTATATTATTATAATTATATATGTCATAGAAATACTGATAAATAACACACTGAATAATTTTATTACACCGGCTGAATTTTTACAAAGTACCTACACCAAAGTCGCGTCTAACCAATCGCAACAGAAGGCTTTTTGAATACCAATTCAAAATTTGATCTCGTTCAACGAATTAATCTTTGGAATAATAATTTGTTGACTTTGCCAATGTAACCCCGGTGCGTTTATTCCTCCCTGAATGTCGAGTTTGAAATAACTATCGCAGCCGTTCTATTTGACTTTGTGACCCCAAAATGACTTAGGTTTTACACTGACTTTGTTTTTTCTTCGTATGATTTTTAGCTTCACAAAATGACTTTATTTCTGCCTTTTATTATTTTAAGCTTCACAAAAGATTTCATTGTGCAATTTAATATTAGTACAAAGTTTGATCTTTGATATTTAAATCTTCATCTTTATAATATAAAAATGAATCGCAAAATGTGTTGGTAAGCACATAACAACGCCGAGACCAATTTGGCCAATTCTTTTCTAAAATGTTCGTTGAAGTTTAAGGATAG
The DNA here is from genome assembly GCA_963924145.1 of Pyrausta purpuralis. Taxonomy (NCBI): domain Eukaryota; kingdom Metazoa; phylum Arthropoda; class Insecta; order Lepidoptera; family Crambidae; genus Pyrausta; species Pyrausta purpuralis. The sequence goes on from OZ001650.1 coordinate 6,242,741, forward strand.
TTTTTACGGCGACAAAAATTCAAATAATTGCTGGAAAAACCATAAAAGCAGCCCTTTTGTTTTTCCCATACAATTTTTTTTTAACTAAAATGTAGTCAATTTGAGCTTAATTGCTATTTTTAGGAATTACTAGACCGATTTGAACATTTTTTTGTGTTAGATAGCTTATTATTGAAGAGAGCTTCAGGCTATAAAACATCACGGACAACGGAGGGTAAGCTCAAAAAACGCGGACGCAGTCGCGGGGGACCGCTAGTTTAAAATAGATTCGTCTCATATATATTTTTAAAATTCGACATCTCAACTAAGTTAATATTTATTTCGAAAACGTTTATGCATGATATCACAGCCTAATTAGATAATAAATGATGTTGAGATTCGTAGAATGCTTTCGAAAAGTTGTTTTAAAAAAACACAGTTCAAACAGGTTTGGGCTTTTTTTTTCAAATACAAAACTAATAAACAAATAACAAGCCCACGCAATTATTGGTACGGGGTTCGTCAAAATCAAGTTTGCTCAAATAGAATCTGAATTTGTGCTTATAAAAGGGTCGAAAACTTCGTACACTCGGTATGTACTCGTTCATATTAATTACTCGGAGGCATTCACTTGGCGACATTTTCGTTTAAAATATTCATACCGCAGCAGTAGGTAATTAACAAAAGTTGAATTAATACGTTACAAGTCGTAATGTGTGTTGAAGCTAACTTGAGGAAGTTAAATGGGCAAAAATTTATGAGGCCACAGGAACGTGATGATGTTATTAATATTTTTCGGTAGGCCTACTTAATTATGTAACCTTATGCTAAGTCTTATTATGCTGTTTATACAATTTACTCATCTTAGGCCCGGTTGCGTATATCGTTAGCAGCACTTGTATATTTTCGATAGTGTTTTGAAGAAAGATTATCTTGACCAATGGTCATTTAAATCACCATTCTGACTTTCATTAAATGCCTAAGAACTGTTAAACTTAATAAATATGATAGCTGCATGGTATCAATCAAAGAGATCTTCAAGAATAGATGAACATACTTAAATCAGTATACAAAAGATATCAATAAGGAGTAGGTACATATGGCTGTGTATTTTTATTGCTTTTGATTATAATTTTACGTTTTCATCTTCGAAAATTACAACTTTCATTTTCATTGTTCTTCATCATACTAATTATTTTAATCAACGCAAATTCTTATCGTAAAAAACAAAACAAACAATGGCAGAAATGTACAATAAAGATTTAGGGACTGTTTAAATACCTATTGTCTTTTGTATTGCTGGTCCAATGTCCTCTTATCACAGGCCAAGGTTTAATTTTGGGGTCTAATGGGGTTCGTTAAGAAGCAACACTAGCTATGGGGTTGGGGTTGCTAGATGGAGGAAACAAGATGGTGCCTACTAAACGTAGGGTCAGTAGGTGCGATTTTTGATGGCCACTTTGCTTTTAGTCCAGCGCCGCATTGGCTTGCGGAATGTGGCATTTAAATGCGGCAAGTGACATCGACAAAACATGATAAGTGTCGCTTGAATATATCTAGCTAGCGGTCCCCCGCGACTTCGTTCGCGTGTTTTGGGGTTGCTCCCTCCCCTCTTGTCACAGCGTGATGTTTAAGCCTAAGCCTTCCGCAACAAATAAGCTATCCAACACAAAACTCTTCTCGGGTTTGGGTGTTGTGGTACCATCGTTGTGCCTGATTTCCATAACACAAGTGCATTAGCAACTTACTTTAGGATCAGAGCAATGTATGTGATGGGTGTCCAATATTTATGTATTTATTTATAAACAGAAAACAAAACAAATCACACACATTTTTTAACTGTATAATATTAGAATCATGAGATAGTTGGATTCTTTTCGGAATCGTCCAGCCGATGGCCACAAGACTTGTAAGGTTTGCGCGCAAAACTGCAATTTGCGCTTTTTGAATTTTCTTAAATATAAAAAACAAATATATTTATTTATATTTTGTATATACTAGAATAGTCAACATGTAAGGAAGTCTGATGCTGTAGCAAAAAATACGATGCATTTGTTGATCAAGTTAAAACGGCGAGTTTCCTCGATGTCTGAAGTTGCTGAACATTTTAAATTTTGTACTACTAAATCAAAAAATACCTACATAAGTAATCACACCAAAAATTTTTACAAGTTTACCCTAGTAATTAAGAAATGAAAAAAAACTCAGTTCGCGGGTTTTCTGTATATTTATACACTATGATGTTAGTATGCGTTCATACATTTACCCTTCATATAGTGAGATACTTGATAATTCGTGACCACTATTTCGTACCTGAAAGTAGAAAAATTATTCACAATGGAATTGGTCTCGGAAGACCGCAAGTAGCAGCAACGATACACAAGAAATACTGATAGAACTGCGTAAATTTAATAAATTTAATTAAATCGTGTTTAGGTTTCCGTAGCCGAATGGCAAATGACAGAACCCTTATAGTTTCATCAAGTCTGTCTGTCTGTCCGTCCGTATCACATCCACTTTGTACTGAAACTATTAGTATTACACTGTTAAAGCCTAGTAGATGGATGTATCCTGTTAACCGCTTTACAATTCTCATACAAAAAATAATGATGTTTAAGGGGGGCTCCCATACATGAAACTAAAACCTAAAAAAATTGTCAAACCTATGCGTGTAGGGTGTCTATGGATAGGTCTTTTAAAATGACATCGAGGTTCCTAGAACCATTCTCCCTAAAAGTCTAACGTTTGAGAGATAGACTCTTCCAAAGTGGTAAAATGGGCGTCCCTCCCCCCTCTAACTTCTGAACAAAGCGAGTGTATATTAAAAAAAAAGGGAAGCAGATACTTACTTTGTTCTTTATACAAACACTATAAAAAACTAAGTTATATTTACTGTTTACAAAATATTGTGGTATTTTGGCTAAGTGGAAGTAAGTGTATCTCTAATCCATTTAAATTCGGCACGGAACCCTTAGTGCGCGAGTCCGACTCGCACTTATCTGGTTTTTAATTAAATCACTGATAAGTACCTACTCATTTTGCAGGTCTGTTAGTTCTCATATCACTAATAGTGGTTCATTTTTTCCCAACAAAGTTTTGTTGTTGTCCAACATGGATTGTATACATGTGTAACATAGGTTACTCTAGCCATATTCCACAAGTGCCACAGTATGACTCCCCTAACCAGAAGTTACATGCCACAGTAAGCAAACAATGGAAGCCTTCCCTTTATAGTTAGTCACCCTAGCCACCCGACCAGGGCCCTTATTTTTGAATCACTCGCGTCTAGATGGCGTTTGATGATCATTGATTAATGTCCGATTTTCCAATGAAAATTAGTATAATTCCACTCAGGACTAATGCAAAAAAAGATAATTGATTTTTGTGAGTACCAACAACTGTATTTGACGTTATTTTCATTGATTTTTAATTTGTTTTCAAACTCAATTCACTCGCCATAATCAAGCGAGTAATTCAAAAATAGGGCCCAAGGGCCCTTATTTTTGTATCACTCGCGTCAAGATGACGCGAGTTTGAAGTTCAATTTTGGTATGAAAATCACTGGTACACATACACAGGAGGCATTTGACAAAATAAAGCTCAATTTAGTGAGAACTTACTTCTTTATTTCGCGTGATTTTCGTTGGTTTTTTATCCGTTTTCGAATGTAAATCACACGCCATAACAATGCTAGTGATTCAAAAATAGAGCTATCGAATAAACATTAAGCAAGTTAGTAGTCGCGTTTGAAATGGACCAGACACGTTTAAAGCTTGTCACGCAAATGCTTGAAAGATCTTGATGTTTATTCATATGGAATTCATTCATCTAACACGAATTTCTACCTTATCATATAACTAGCGGTCCTCCGCTACTACATACGCGTGTCTTGAGTTTGTATCCTCTCCTCCTGTCTAAGCGTAATGTTTTATATTATTAAGCCTTTCTCGATAAATAAGTTATCCAACGCAATTTTTTTTTTTCAAATCGGTCCCGTAATTACTGAGATTAGCGCGTTCAAACAAACAAACTCATCAGCTTTATAAAATTAGTATAGATTTCAGCATTCGTAATCTGGTCGTAAAATTTCATTTAAAACATTTTTGTACTAGCTGACCCGCAATTTCACATAAAGGTTCGTGGGTTCATAACAATGTAGAACCTACTTCACTGAAAAAAGGTTACCCAAGTCGCCCTAACCAAGGAGTTCACTAGAGCGGTTAACGAACTAATGTTCCTTTAGTTCACAATCGCATCTGAATTTCGTTGGTCGGTCATTTTTCATCATAAAAATCGTCAGGACAAGCCCTCGGGGAGTTTTTATTGTGGTCCTAACAAACGGATGACAGGCAAAGTTTGACTGCTCTTTATAGATCTAGGCTTTGAGTTGTTCTGGCTTGGAAGCCGGCAAGTGCTTCTGCGTTTGACGTTGAGGAGTTCAGCTCAAAGGTTTTATTAGTATGATTAAATTATGATGGAAAGGGCATCTGGTTTGAGGAGATTAGAGTATTTAAACGAACTGACAGCATGGTTGCTCAATTGGAAAGAGCGTTGGCCCGGTTAGCCAGAATGATGCAGTTTCGAGTCCCGCCCGTGCGCAATTTTTAGTTTCTTGTTTTATCTTATAAAAATGAGAGTATTTACTTGTACTTTGTTAATTATACGCAGGGCCTGTTTGAGTTTGTCCTAACAAGTATTGGTTAGCGTTATCTGTCTAATACTTTTTAAGAAATAACGGACAACAAATATGGAAATATTGGACAAATAGCTCAAAAATGTAACGTTGTTATTCGTAGTGTTTATGTATAGTGTAACTTTCATGAATAAGAATAACACGATGCGCAGTATACTAAAAAATGGTCACTAATCACAAATATTTGATCTAATCGCAAAGTAAATAGCTAATGCACTTGTGTTAACGGTAGTACCACAGCACCAAGACAATATAGAAAATCTCGATTAATTTGAATGGGTCAATTCAAACCGGGAATCGAACCCAAGACCTCGGAGCGTTAAAGTTAAGTGAGCCTGTAAACATCACACAGCTGGGCAAAGGCCTTTTCTCAAATATGATCTGTATGAGTTTTACTTGGTCTTTGCAAAGCAAGCAACAAATTCGCTGTCAAATTTTATCAAGCCGCCTATGGAGTCTCTTATCAGGCTTAACGACTAATACAACTGATATTAGCCGAGACCAACCAAGTTCAACGTGCCTTCCGAAAAAAGCACGGATTATGATAATAGTAAAAATGACGAACAGAAATTGAGAACATTTCAAGTCTAGCCTAGACAGAAAATGAAAAAAAATATGATACATTGTTTTCCTTAGTAAGAGATTTGACTCAATAAAATGTTATTCTAATTATACATTGTAAGATACTAGTATTTACTACTCGTGTGTTTGTAATTTACGATCCGAGGGCATTAAAACTATACTACTACTACAAAGTCCGCTTTACTATCAACACAAACGGATATCGACAATAAATTAGCCATTCTGTAAAACGTGGGAAGTGTTCTGACTTGAGATTACAACTATTGCAAGTGCAAAATAAAATACTTGTAAAATGTCACCAAACACATAATCTTACTAGCTCTGAAAATCCTCTTCTACTCGTAGTTTCTCTTCAATGGTAACTATTGTTTTTTTTTTTTATAATAAGTACATGTTGTCTTTATGATTAGCAAAATACAAAGTAATGGTTCGATCTAGCTTATTGTCGGTGAAAAGTATGTTTAGTTTTGAGTAAATTTAGTTTTGGTAAAAGAAAAACGAGTATTATTAGTCCATAAAAAGTATAACACACACATTGTGGCAATTTATAAAATGCATCTACGCTTTTCTACATCACATCAACCACTCCCCATCGAGGGGCAGCCATTTTATTTAAAGAACTGTTCCAAGTTGGTTGGCCGCCATGCGTAAACATTCGGCCGAAAGGTTTATTGGTGTTGGTCACCGCAGTTTGGTTACGGCCCCGGAAATTTATGAGAGAAGAAAACAGGTGCTTAAATAGATTGAGAATTTACCGCAAGCGACGTCGCGAATCACGATAGAGGGGCATGCAAGAGCATGTCTTGTTACGGAGGTTTAATTTAGAGTTATGTAGTACGAATAATCTTTACTACCGTTAGATTTCAGCCTTATCTCTTTATCATTGTCCTAAACTTTTTTTATGACGGCTGATATGGTTGTGACTTATTGTAACAACTAAGCGAAAGTTGCAAAGTAATTCATTTTGAAAAATTTATAAAAACAAACATGAAGCTTATCGTTATTTTTGCTCTAACAATAAAAGGAACGGACAGGATCTAACTCCTTTTTTGCAATCTTTTTTCATAAAAAATTAACAATAAAATTAGTCCGCCTTAATAACTGACTAAAATTCAGTTTTATTTAAGCTTCAAATACCGCATTCTTTTTATAACTTTAGTCAGTTTTTGAAGTCATTTGTATTTATATTTTATTATGTTTAGTAATTACTCATGTCTCAAAAACCAGTAGACCGATTTTGATGAAACACTTCACCATAAGTACTCATGTATATTATTGCATATTAAACATAAATAATAATCTCGCTAACTTCTCGTTTTCTCGTTATCGTTCGAGAAATTCGTGGACAAACATATGATTAAACAAACATACATACACTTACAAAAATGAGCCTTAACACTTTAGTGGACAGCTAAAGTCCACTAAAGTGACAATATATAGATCAATATCCTAAAATTGTAAAAAAAAATAACGATATCACATACATATAGGTTTGATTGTATTGTAATTGATTACCTCCTTTTTTTTGGTCGGTAAAAAGTAAAATATTCAAGTCTCATAACAAACGAGTAAGTGTGACCGCAACCTTAAAACTTTACGAGAACCCACCAAATTAAACAATACCTGCCTTAGGATAATGTTAGAAAACATATTAAAGGGAAGAGGGAGCTTACAGGTGAATGTAATTTATACTTACAAAGTTATAGGCCTTAATCAGGATATAGGTAGGAGCTCGATGAAACTAATTTAGTAAGTTAGTAAGAGAAGATTATTAAGTTTGATATGAATTTAAAAGCTGACTTAGAAACTAAACACAGTTTAACGTTTTAATATTATTTTTTTACATGATTTTTAATCAATGGACTTTACTAAGTAACAATTTAAAAAAACTCAAATATAGACACTCAGAAAGTGTGCGACATAAAAAAAATGGTTTTATAGGTACATATTTTTTATTAAATCTTTTCAAAGTACTCTTCACCAGCCTCTATACAAAGATTCATGCGTCTGAACCAGTTTTCAAAACACTTTTTCCAGTCCGCCGCAGACACCTCGTGTACATTCTGCTCGAACGCAGCCAGCGCATCTTCCGGCGACGAAAATTGTATCCCTTTGAGTTGTTTTTTTTTTTATTTTTGGAAATAAAAAGAAGTCACACGGTGTTAGATCAGGGCTGTAAGGAGCGTGACCTAGGAGTTTGACTGGCGTGCTGTCTAGGAAGTCCCTCGTTTGAGCGCGGTGTGTGCAGGCGCATCATCGTGGTGGAGCAGTAGTCCGCGGAGCCCACTATTTGGTCGCTTGTTGCTCACAACAGAGAAAAATATCTGGTAAACATTTGGTAGTATGCTATTCGACTTTGATGCTTCTTTGATCTCGTAAGAGAATTGATACTCGACTACTGATCTCGTAAGACAAGTGGACAGTCAAATTAAAAAAAAACATGGCGATCAAAATCTTCCTCCCGTTCCGAGATCACTTCACTTTAGTAGGCGTTGGTTCATTTTGAAACACCCAAACTGCCGACGTGCGCTTGATTTCTGGATTGTATTGATAAATCTAGGACTCATCACCTGTAACTGTCTCGAAAACACACCGAGACGAGCCTGCTTCAAACTTGTTCAGCATATCACGGCACCATTCCACCCGAGCCTGCTTCTGAGCGTCGGTGAGGTAGTGCGTCAACCAGCGTGATACTATCCTCCTCACGAGAAAATGCCCGTGTAGAATATGTGCTGAATCTCTTGATTTGTAATTCGCCTATTATCTTGTATTACAATTTTCACTGCTAGCATGTTTTCTTCCGTAATAGCCGTCAAAGGGCGACCACTTCGTTCTACATCCCCCAAGGTTGGTCGACCGCGCTTGAATTGGTTTTATCAATGATACACGGGGGCTTTGCAGGGAAATGGCAGTAGCTGCACTTTTGTCATGTCTAGTGGGCAAAGTGTCATAATATTCAATACCAATAATATTTTTGCCAGACACGTTGCTGTGGTGTACTGGGCAGAGACCTTACAGATAAACACAGACACTCCACACAGCGTAGTGATATTTATTTATTGTTTCCAGGTATTCTGTTGTGCGTTTTCTTGAAATCATGAAAGCGTAATCGTTTTAGAGGGTAGTCTTTTGAAATAAATACTTATATCCAAAATCTGCCTCACCTACTTCCCTCCCAAATACGGAAAACACACGACAGCGTACACGGGAGAAAAGCCTTCATTTACGGCCCATTGTGCCTGTCGGCTTATCCCCGTGCCCTTCGTAATGAGTGGAATTATGACTTTTTTGTGTCCGAATAATGCTTAAGCCGGGCCCAGTAGGCGGGTGCGTTTGAGGAACAAGTTATTTACTGAGTGGGGATTAGTGAGACGGAGTCCTTATTGAAATACGATCCTTTCTACGTAAATGACTGGTTGATCTGCGTGTTTTTGGTTGAGTTTATTCGTCTTTATTGGAGTCATTTATGCGTGTTTTATTGTTACTTTTGGCTATTAGAGTTGTGTAGACACATACATTTATTGTACATTCAGGATTACCTTTGTAGCTATTCAGCAAAAGTAGTTATCTGATACAGAACTTGAGTAGATTGTGAAAATTTAAGCTGGCTATTGATCCAGCTGTGAAATTTTGTATTAATAAACATGGCTGACAGGTATAGTTAAACTCAAATAGCGCAATATACTCTGTTGAACAGAGCCTTATGTGTCTTTGTTAATCTAACGTAATTTAAAAGTTAATCAAGTGAATCTACTGCTGGCTTTTCGGTTTTTCCGTCCGTGAACTACAAAACTTTAAATGGTTTCTCTATATATATAATATTGTAGATATAATATTCCGGCAAAAGAATGAGTCATGAATGTCTCTGGACACGGACAGTCGCGCATGCAAATACTGCACCCGCGGGACCGCGCGCTATGAATGCAAATGGCGGCTTGTCGGAGCCCGATGAGACATGTAGCCCTACCACTGACTTTCATCTGTCTTTGGACATGCATTGATTGAGATCGTGATGGTACTTTTACCGACTTCTAAAAAGGGGGTGATCAATTCAATGTGTATCGTTGGAATTTTATAATATTTGAGTATGTTTATCTGGTTAGGCTTGCGAGTTTTTTTTGTAAAAATCTGAGATTAAAAAAAAACGCATTTTTTTCCTTTTTTTATTGCAGTATGATGCTTTTTAATTGAACTAACTTTGATTAAATTATGTATTAAAACTAAATAAAATAACTAAAACTCAAACTAATAAAATGTTAAAAAAATAAAAAAAGGCTTGAAAATTACAAAAATTTGGCTGTCACAAAAATGGTTTAAATGTATGTAAAAAAAAATAGGTCCATACCATTTGGGCCATACACACACACATTAAAGTTTGTGATCACTAGCATAAACTTGTTGAATTTATCAAATAAAATTTTATATTTTCTTTAAACGTAAACATCCTGTAATAATATTAAAATCTTTTACAACAATTATTTACCGTAACAAAAAACAGTATGATTTTTCAAAGTCTCACTTTCAAAATCTCAAACTTTTCTTATGTGTAGGTATATAAGCATAATTTACAAACTCGCTCTTTTTTACCTTCAGAGTTGATTGCATTTTTGCAACAATTTAAAACCTGAAATAAATACGAGTGTTATTTACTCTTCTTTTCTAAACAAAGCAACGTTATTGAAGTGAAGCTAGGAAAAAAAACCTCGGTCAGTCATTGATATTTCATTACAAGTAAGATTGAGTGACGTGATATACTAAGGCCAGTTAATATTTACATATTTGAACGAGGCTGACTGTGTTGATGGACATTTTTTAGAGAGACATTTTATATACTCTTCGAACCAGTTTTGAAAAAAAATTGTGATGTTTCTCTAACTATTTTGGTGATGGTGGCTGATCTTAACAGAGAATAGCCATTTCCCCAAAATAATAATATTACTGTGTTTACTCACATATTAACTTAGATATATGCACTTAATTCGCGCTTTTTTGCTAACTTATTTTCAGATACCTAAATAAATGAAAAATGATAAGCTACTATTGCTATTGGTCTGTATTTCCATCTTACATTTTCGTTTACTTAGAACTTACATTATTAAGATAGGACAAATAAGGCTCCATCGAATTGTGCCATTACCCATTTAAAAATTATAAGAAACAATTTGAATAAGAATATTTCAGAACAAATTTCACCATTTGTGGTTACTTCAAGTTTTCCACGAATACCCTCAGAAATAATGAAACAAAGTGGTTCTTCGACATCAAAGCAAATAATATTTAAAGTAGCATTAAGTTATTCCAGGTCAAGAAAAAAATAACCAAAATCATTACAAATACCTGTTGTCTATGAGTAGCATCATCTATTTCTACTGATTTCTCTTTTAAATATCTTAAAAGACATCTTATTCATCTTAAAGACTTCTAAAATACAGAAATCAAAGAATGTACATACAGTTTCCAAGAAAATGCAATTCACGATTTTAGAAATTACCTTAGTTAGGATAGGAGGCGGAACCCACCAAAAATCTTTGAATTTTTAAACGCTTTAATAATAGGCGTTTCGAGTATGAAAAGACCAGAAATCGAATTTCATGATCATTTGAAGAAGTAAAATGTACCATTTCATTCTAATTATACTTTTTTTCAAGGAAAGTTATGTTTGTAAGATCTCAATTTTGATTTTAACTTTTATTATGACCTTAATTTATAATGAATTTTAGGTTGACTGTTTAGCTATAAATCATAAAATTCTTAACCCAAATAACCACTCTTTTATTGTCACACAATACCGAAAATCTCAAGTTTTTTAACATTTTAATAATTGGCGTTTCCAGCATGAAAAGATCGAATTTTTTTTTGTCGAAGAGAAAATAATCATTGATTTCTCAGGGTTACGATTTCTATGTATTTAGAGTTTGTTGTGCGTTAGTATTTTTACGTGCAGATATTTTACTTGATTTTTTTTAATAGAATACCTCACGAAAAAAGTTCGATTACCGCGAGAATCCGCCTTCTGAAATCGAATTTCATGCTCAATTGCAGAGATATCTATCGTAATGACGCATACATCAAAAACATTTCGTTAAAAAATGAATTCAAAATAAAAATAACGAAACCGAAAGAAATTTTGTAGAACATATTGAATTAAAGTGCTTTTTAATTACTGCCCATACAACTTGGGCCAGTAAACAGTTCAAACTTTTTCGTAATATCAAAGGTGGAGTTGAAAGAAAATTGTTAACCCTTAAATGCTTTGCTCCTTAATCTCGCGAAGGGCGATCTTGAGAGAAGTGCTCTCGTAACTCTAACGTGCAAATTATGCACCATGTTTGGTGCTTGAGTGTACTCCAGTCAGAGTTGTGTGAGCAGCGATACTTAATGCATGTCGATATTTTTTTGCTTGCAACTTTCAGAAGGAGACAAAGCAAGTTTTCATTTTGTCTTCTAAGTTTATTATGTTTGTAAGAAGTCAGTTTTTTTATAGTTTGTTTAATAGAAACAATTATTTATACATCAAAAATAAGCCGATAATGTAAGGGGTCTTCGCTATTGAATTACGATCAGTTCCTCCGTTACAGATTGTGTTTATGTTACAGGAAATGTATTAATAATTATAAAATATTTTTACTTTTTGATGATTGAGGAAATTGAGTTTTTATTAAGCCTTCACAATGATGGCTTCATATTGACGGATTTGATACATTTCTGGTAACATTTACAGTACAAACAATTTCATATTTAATTACGTGATTAATTGTAGAGTTTATTTGTAAACAGATTTTGAATATTACAATAAATGCATGCTACCAACGAAGCAGGTCAACAAAGAAGAAACATCGCTTAAATAAAATAAAAGAAATCATGAAGTTTTACGCATCCTGGCAAACGTTACTGTTATCATGTCGGTCATTTTAATTATAAATGGTATGGTGTAATGGTATGGTATGGTATTTGTATTGTTATATATTTTTTTAGTTAATGTTTTTGCAAAACATATTTAACTCTTTCACGGACAGTGACCTCCTATAGGCGTGATAACAATAAAATTTCTATTGTGTCTGGAGTACTGTCTGTAAAAGTGTTAAAAAGATCATAAATATAATAATGAATTAACTAGGAATTGTAGGACGATTTGTAAAATAATAGAATATTTGCAAATTAAATGCGGTTTTTTTTTGAGTAAGGTAATGACAAATTGTCTGATTTGTAATGACTAGTAAAGACAGTTTATAAAAGCTAATTGTTGTTACTCCTGTTTTTTTCGAGTGGTTAATTCGATCATAATTCTAATGGAGTGTTTACTTAAAGGCTCAAGGCATCAACACACATAAACACACAAATGTTTAAAAGAAAAGTTCGTGTAATTAATACTTTTATTAATAAATTTTGTATATAAAATATAATGAATTGCTTGGATGTCTTTTTATTGTTTAATTATACTTTTATGTCTCACATACTATCGACAGCTAACCGAGTCTAGCTCAGAGCACTAGGGTTGCTTTGAGGTCTAAGGAGTCACGGCAATTAGACTAACTCAAAACTTTTGAAGGTTAAAGAGGTGCTGCAGATTAAAGTTGAGACACTCTTTTGCTCCATATCATTATTATTTATAAAGAATAAAATATCTGGGTTAAACTTCTCCATTGTTTCAGAGTTCCGTAGCCGAATCGCGAAAAACGGAAACGTAATAGTTTCATCAAGTCTGTCTGTCTGTCCCTCCGTATGTCTCAGCACTTTATTCTGAAACTTTTAGTATTACACAGTTAAAACTTAGCAGGTAGATGTATCCTATTGACCGCTTGACGATTCTGATACAAAAAATAAAAAGTGATATTTAAAAATAAGAAATTAAAATAATTTAATTATATCCCATACATAAAACTAACACCTAACTTTTTTATCTGGATTCTCATGACAAACAGTTGTTTTTTTTGGTACAGTCGTAAGTTATTTTTTAATAGTACTAAAAAATATTTTTAAAAAATGTACTAACTAAACGTTGTAAGTACCAACATCTGCAGTCACTAAAACGCGTCAGAAATAACGTAATTCACAACCCTTGTTACAATGGAACAAATAATTCTGATCCGTTCAAAAACATAGCCAATTTATACTCAACAAACCTGCTGGGAGCTCGTTGATTAGATCACGAACGATTAATTAAAGAGGACATCTCTACCCGACACAAACAACTTTAAGGAATAGATGCTACGGAAAACATAATAAGTACACACTACAAAAAAAATCTTATATAGAAAGTGTGGCGTGTAAAAGGAGCAAAATTTTTTATCAAAATTAACTAATTAAATTTTTGTTATCATGTGGTTAGCTTGACCTGGTCAGTGTGACCTGTATATCCTAAATGATCAAAGCATGCGAAGAGGTGTAGTACCTACTCCAAAGTTATAATCCCTTATCAATGTATATCAAAATCGCTAACTCGTGGTGACTGAAAATGTCAAGTTCTAGTCAACTGACTTCAAAAAAGGAGAAGGTTATCAATTGGACTGTTTGTTAACCGATATGAAAAAAAATCTCCTGCCTAGAGGTATACCTTCTAGTTGGTCCGATTGTTGCCAAGTTGGGATCTGAAAATGGGATCTTCGTGCAATCGAGGGGAACCCTCAAATTTTAAAGCCACGTATAGAGTGTTTGTACTACAATCTTAATGTTGACGTGTTGTTATGCTCCACACAATGTGGACTATTCCACATTGTGTGGAGCTGAGCTGGTGGAAGGCCTTAACGGTTAGGAGTTCAATGATTATAATGACAGAACTTATGATAGGTAATTTGTAGCTTCTTAAAGAACAGAGTCATAAGGTACGACCCCTTCTGTAATCACTAAAAATAAAGAAATAAAATTAACTTTTATACAAAAAGTAAAAACCGACTTCAAAACAAAAATGCACAAAAAAGTCTTAACACGTTGAGTGCCAACTACAAGTATACTTGTAGTACAACATCTGGAGTGCAGTGACATCTACGAGAGTTCTCGTAGTTACGGTTAGTTGATTTTCTACTGAGTTATAATCGCTGGCAGTGGGAAGAGGATGGAAATGGATTCTTTGGCAATGGAAATAAAATAAATAATTTTCAGAAAAGCACACATATTTTTTTAAGGTACAGTAGGATGAAGATAAAAAGTGGTCTCATTTTTTTTTAACAAATCTACTACCATAAGTAGAGTTGTCGGGGATTTTAAATATTATATTTTAAAGAATATTATGTAAAATGACTGATAACTATTAAAAGAATTTTCCACGCACATGGCAGGTCTTTTCGGGCAAACTGTATTTTTTTATATTTGAAATTTTCATTGTGATAAAATAATGTGGGCACATGTGTGAAATACATATATTTGTGATGATGTTAGAAATATTCTCTGTCTTCAACAAAATATCAACATTCGTTTGAAGCTTCTTGCTAGCTTTTAGCTAAGTAGTCTGTATCCGTCACACAAAGGATGGGTTTAATTAATACTATTGTTATTTTAATTTTGCCTTCGATTGTTTGAAGGTACTTGAAGGCTTGTCAATCAAAGGGGTGACTGGTGAATAGGTCAGTGGCTGTCAATATTTCAATTGAAGTTCTAATTAATTCATATCAAAATTTGTTTAATATAATACATTCAAAAATTTTATGGCGTGGGTATAGATAGGGTCTTGTTGTCTGAATAATAAATGTTTTTATTTTATTTTTATTTTTATTTTATAGAAATCGATGCAAGTTAAGAGTATTAGAGTGATTTTACCGACATTATAAAAATAAAGTAATTAATTCGACGTGAATGTATTTGATTTTGTCAGAAGTATATAAAATTTAAGTACCTAACATAGGTACTATTAAGATTTCCTAACACGTGTGCTAAATTTCGTAAGTGCAATGTATGTTTGTTTGTATTTTTGTATATTTATCTCAGGACTTCCCGAATACGAGTTGTCCAATTGATTATTTTCTAAGTTTTAATAAAATCAATCTAATAGTTTATAAAATTATAAGTAGTAACTAAAAATTATGAAATAAAAAAATATTCTGCCTTCAAAAATTTGACTAGTTAGAATAAATAAGAAACCAAACTTACAGGCATGATTCAAACTTGCAACCTCTTAATCAATCTTACCAATCGAACTACTACTACTACTACTACGTTGCGAGATTCGAACCCGCGACCTCTGGCATAGTAGTCAAGAGCCGTAACCACTGCAAAACGTGCGACACGTTTGACTATCCAATTTTTTTATCTACCATTCCACTTACCGGAAGTGTGCCTACAAAATTCCACGTTCGCATTACTAAGTCCAGCTTACAAAATCCGGTAGGTAGTTCATTAGTTAATTGGCTTAATATCTGACTACTCCATTACTGTAATACGAAAACGAGGCACTGATAATTAAGGGAATGTTGCTATTCTGAACGTGGACTGTGTATGTGTAAGTTTAAATATTGTATTAAGCATGTTTTGGTTACGTAATAAAGCAGTTAGTTGCGAGTACGTCCGCGAAAAATTGTTGGGTTACGTTAACAAACTATATAATTTCAAGTATGTTTTAGATTACTATTTAATAAAAAAACTTTTTTTTATATGGTATGTCAGTATAGCAAAAAAACTGAATTGTAAGATTTGGTATGAGCCAACATAATACAATATTATTTTTATCTAATCCTTAAATATTGTCCTCGTTAAAAATGTTCCAAAAAAGTCTAAAGGATATCATATATAGAGGAAGAAGTACGCTACAAAAAAGTAAAACGCGACTTCAAAAACAAAACTTACTTAAAAGTTAAGTTTTAAATAAATTCTTAACTTTTAAAAAAAAGGAACTCCATTATAGTCAAACAATTTATATTTTGGAGTAGGTGCCCTGTTGGATGATTATAAAGATTTTCAAAGCAATGGCATTAAAAGCAATTTTGAAAATAATTCCTTTTTTTCTATACAAAAAATTGACACAGTTCTATTTCAGTACTTATTTTATGAAACTAAACTGCAGAAACCTGTAAGATAAGAGTTCTAAGCGGCTAAGCTGAACATCGATTTGCAGTTTTCTTTTAATTTGGGCGTACGCCGTCTACTATCAGTCAATAATATTCACATTCAATAACATGTCATAATTAATAACACTAGAAGCGTTTGTACGTCGGTTCGTCTATAGTGATTGTGCAACTTATGCAATTTAGCGATGCATTTAAGCTCTGCCATGACATTCGAGAGCTAGCAGAGATGTCCACGCCATGATGTAACTAGCGTTTAATGAGCGCAGTTGTTACTGAGCGACAAATGTGCAGTGATGTGTGGTTAACGATGTGACGATATCGATATAGATTTTTTTAAACGATAACAAGGTTTGAACATGGACTTGAACTCTCGATAGTTCAGTTGAGAGAGAAATGTCGAGAAAGGATTGCTTATATTTTTACCTTAAAGTTTTGTAAGCCCGTTTCTCTTTGCTTGTTGAATATTGTAAATATTGTCATTTATTTATGCTTAAAAAATATTTTTAAATAAAATGTACACAAAACTCAACAACTTCATGGATAATTCATCGTTTAGCACTGAGACCAGTTTGAATCATTTAAAACTTATAAAAATATTGTTTACATTATTTGATAGCAAAGACAAACGGAATGTACGTATCGATGAAGTTGGTGCTAATGCAGGTTTTCAAAGTAACTCACTACCCACGTCATTCTTTCTTGATTGATTACAATCCAAACATCTTCAAATTCAGAGAGTACACCTTTTTCTGACGCGAAAGTTGTTTTCTGTTTTGAAAATTTTATCTTTGTAATAAATCACGCTTTCTTTTAAGATCACAAGGTCAGTCATGAAGTCTTACAACAAATCCTTCACTGGCATAAGTATCAATAGATTAACTCCTAAACTTGTTTCTTAGTCAACCACGAACGCTGTAAAGTGTTTGAAACGTCGGGATGAAATTTAATAAATTCGTGAAAAGTAAATCCATAAAATAATGTTTTATTTCTTGAGTCGAACTCCTTAAAAAAACAGCTTTCTGCAATAGGTATATTATTTTCTTATAACATGCCGATCATATTTATATATAAGCATATGAGGATGTGAATTTGCAAATGTTTTGGTGTAAATAAACAGTAAATAATATTGTAGACAACGATTTACAAAACCGCAAACATAGTTCCAGCGTTAGTAGTTAACATTTAGGAACCTAAACTTCTATCGATAACTCATGTGCCTAACTGGTTGCAGCACAGAATTGCTTAATAACCGTCGCCGGAAACAGGCTTCGCCGCAATACGGAGGTACCTACTACAATCCCTCGTTCGTTTTATTGATCTGATGAGCGGTGTTGTCTTGTCTTCGTAATCCATTTAATGTTGGACAACAAAGGAATTGTTTGCTTTTTCCTTGGCTTTTGTATAACTTATAACAATCTTTCTCTAATGTACTTAGAACATAAATTTAAAGGCAAAGTTTGGTTTTTCTGTTCAGGTGGGTGGAGTTTTTGATTTCCAATAGATTGAAATCTTTTGTGTTTACTTTCCACTTCAGTGTTTGAGATTATTCGATTCAATTTATTATGGTGCTAATCATTTCGATTTAGAGCTCAGTTTTAATATATAGTATTATGTAGGTACAGAAAATACTGCAAACACATCGTTTTCAGGTGTTTGTAACGTCAGGTTACGTAATAAAAAATGCTTAACGACCAGCGAGGTTTCCTTATTTTCTTGTGAAATCAATTGAGGAAAATTTGATTATAACCTTTTACGTAGAGATGTTCCGTTTAGAATTTTGCGATTACTATACAGACCTATATACTATAACTGTACATTTTAACTGTCTTGTGCTGAACTGCTGAGACTGCTAGATACAAAGGAAATTAAGCAATTCATCTTGGTATTGGAACAGTCTTGGTTTCCAATCGTGTGGTCAGGAGCTGAACTTACAACTGCTTTGAGACGTTCTCACAAATTGTTCTATGCTAACGTAAGTTGCGACTATTTTAAATAGTCGCTTCATTGAGGCAATGGGGCAGAACTATTTCCAACAACGAGGCCTTGATAAATCTCAGAAATACAATACTATATTGTTAATAAGAACT
Organism: Pyrausta purpuralis; assembly: GCA_963924145.1. NCBI lineage: Eukaryota > Metazoa > Arthropoda > Insecta > Lepidoptera > Crambidae > Pyrausta > Pyrausta purpuralis. Next base: position 6,261,079 of record OZ001650.1, read on the forward strand.
AAAATGGAATTGTGTAAAGCAATCGTATGCATTTGATAGTTCCAACCTGTTTGACAGATCATACAAAAAACGCAACAAGGACCGTCCACTGACAAACGGAACAGACGACTTTGTAAAAATTGCAGGATCAGATTGGCTATGGACTGCTCGTGATCGATCGCTCTGGAAAGTCGTAGAAGGCCTATGTTCAGCAGTGGACGTCCTTTGATGATGATGATGATGATTTATGCAAATAAACATATGCCTTACGCTAGTAAAATAGACCATATTAACAATGAGGTTTCTTTAAATACTCGTATACCCTCGATGAAATTCAAAGAGCTTGTTTGGTTAACCGATTCTACTTAATTTCTCCCCCATTTGAATTTATTCTACAATCTGGCCCCTTTAAGTTCGATATAACGTAAGTTTAGTTCAACGCGCAAAGATTTGCTCATAACGTATTCATTACTACACCCCTATCAGGTACAATCACCAACATAATAATTTTAAATACATTTTATAAAAATAAAACTTATACCAAAATCAGATGTTCTTTTTTTGATATCATCAATATCATTCAAAAGACATCAACTGCTGAACATATGCCCCACGGTTTTCACAGTGACCAGCTGCAAGAGGTCTGCATCCAGTGTGATCCTGCGATCATTACGAGGACGGCAGTCCCTTGTATGTAGACGTCCTCGGTACACATGAGTTTTTTTGGGTTCCGTAGCCGAATGGCAAAAACGGAACCCTTATGGTTTTGCCAAGTCTGTCTGTCTTTCTGTCTGTCCGTCCGTCCGTATGTCACAGCTACTTTATTCTGTAACTATAAGTATCACACTGTTGAAATTTGGTAGGCAGATGTATCCTGACTATCGCTTTACAATTCTAATACAAAAAATAATGATATTTAAGGGGGGGCTCCTATACATGAAACTAAACCCCAAAAAAATGTTTAGTCAACTATTTTCAACAAGAACTATTTTTACCTATGCGTGTGGAGTTTGTATGGCTAGGTCTTCTAAAATGACATGGAGGTTCCTAAATCCATTTTCTTTTAAAGTCTAACGTTTTTTATAGCTTCTAAAGTGGTGAAATTGGCGTCCCCCCCATCTAACTTCTAAACCAAGCGAGTGTATGTTTTGAAAAAAAAAACATAATGTAGATCTTAACAAAAACTTTTACCGAAAATTGTTTATGACGGAATTGGACTTGTAGTTTTTGAGATAAAGCACATTTTCAACAACCGCAAACATAACTTTGTTCTTCATACAAACACTATGAAAAACAAAGTTATATTTGCTGTCAACAAAATATTGTGGTATTTTACTAAGTGGAAGTAAGTGGATTCCCTAATTCAGTTAAAGTTGGCACGGAACCCTCAGTGCGCGAGTTCGACTCGCACTTGGCCGTTTTATTTTATTAGTCAGTGTCTAGCAGTCAATCAAAATAAAGAATTTACTTTCGTTGCCGACTGTACCCTTAAATTCATACAAGCCTATTTATCACTTTCGGATAAATGAGGATTGGATGTTTTGCTAGACGATTTCCCTTCCCCTTGTAGTCCGGGGCGTGCGCAGTTGCTCGTGTTAATTTGTTTACGTTATTATTCATTGAGGCTGAAATTGTAGTATTTGCATGAAAATAAATGGGTAGTGCCTACTTTGAGAATAATGACGTACGTCAATGAAAGACGTGACTATAACAATTAACAGTTATAAAAGGCAGAAATATTTTAACGACTTAAAAAAAGGAGGTATCAATTCAGTATGTATGTGATATCGTTGGAATTTTATAATATTTGGGTATTTTGATCCAGTGAGGCTTCTTAATGCGTATGCACAATTTTGTAATTGAAAGTATGTTTGTCGACGAATTTCTCGAAAACGAAATTATTCTTTTTTAGTTCAATTAGGTATGTTTATTTCAACTTAGGGTACAGTGTAAGTTTCATCAAAATCGGCTCTGTCGTTTTTGTGATATGGGTTTATATATATTTAGTAGATTATATGTCTAATTTCTAGTTTAAAAAAATAATCACTTGCCAACTTTTGACACCGTATTTAAGAGCAAATAAAGTATTTGAATTTGACATTCAAGAACTGATGGCCGTTGGGGCAGGAAAGTTCTGGATTGGAGATCCTTCGACCAAAGACGCAGCGTAGGACGTCCACCAACAAGATGGACATACGACCTTAAAAAGATCTCAGCATCAAACTGGATGCAGACCGCTAGTGATCGGTCGCTGTGGAAAGCCGTGGGGGAGGCCTTTGTTCAGCAGTGGACGTCCTTTGGCTGAGAATAATGATGATGATGATGATGATTCATGGTTTGTAATTTGAATCTCGTAAATTGTGTCGATGCATCCTCGTATCTAACTGTGGTATACATTTTTCTAGTTCTAGTGATTAGCTGCAATGAATGGTATGATTTTGTTATGATCACGTGAATTCGTGGTTCGTAAACCTCTTGGTCTATACAGGGAGGTTATATGTAGAAATACATCGGCGCCTCTGACGCCAATAATCAACGTGCGAGCCTGATGTGACTAGACAACAATCGTATCCATAGCGAACACTATATTGAGGAATTGTTACGCTGTCAAATACTTTTGCCTTACCTTTATGACAAGATAAATATAAAACTGGCCAAGAGCGAGTCGGACTCGCGCACTGAGTGTTCCTTGCCAACTTTAACTGAATTATGGAATCTACTTACTTCCACTTAGCTAAAATACCACAATATTTTGTTGACGTATTTGTATGAAGAACAAAGGTTTTCTTTTATTATTTAAACTTTATTGCACTGTAAGTTGTACAATTGGCGGACTTAATGCCTAGTGGCATTCTCTACCAGTCAGCCACCTGGTAATGCAGATAGTTTAATCAGTGGCGGAATATTAATAATATGTGAGAAGAGTGGTAAGAAAAAGAAGTAAAATGCACTAACATAAACATACATAATAATATTACACAAATATATAATAGGATACATAAGCAAAATAATAATAAACATACAAAGAATACATAAACTTAATAAATACAAAATTATGAATGATAAAGCTGATGATAATGACGACATCCAAAGAACACAAATAAAAGAAAATGGCTGTTAATTCTGAAGAGAGCCAAGGTTAAGATAGTGGGTGCGGAGAGACTTTTTATAAGTAAATTTGTTGGGGGACATTCTGATTTCATTGGGGAGAGAATTCCAAAGTCGAATTACAGAGATGGTGAAAGAGTCCGACATAAAGCCGGTCTTGAAAAGTGGTGTGAAAAGAGTGAGATTGTAGGAAGAGCGAAGGTTGCGCGAAGTAGTGGAAGCCAGATAGTTGAAGCGCTGTGCCAAATAGGTCGGAGAGTGAGGGTTACGAAGTATGTTGAAGAGAGTGCACAGGATTCTTATTTCTCTGCGATGTCGGATGGGAAGCCATTTAAGCTTGAACCGGTAAGCAGAAATGTGGTCGTACTTACGGAGACCGAAGATAAAGCGAATACCATTGTTAAGGAGACGGTCAAGTTTATTGAGATAAGCTTCACTGATGTTCGTACAACAAACATCGGCGTAGTCGAGAAGAGGAAGGACGAGAGACTGTACAAGAAGAGTTTTAGTATGAGAAGGGAGAACGTTTTTAAATTTATAGAGAGCCCGTAAAGTGGCGGTTACTTTCCTGCTGACCTCGGAAATGTGTTTAGACCAGCAGAGGGTGCTGTCCATGTATAGCCCCAGGTTCTTGATATTTTCACTGTAAGGTATCACGGCCTTATTAAATAAGATCGGAGCAGTGGAGTCCATGTCGATCTTGGCCAACTGCCTTGAGCTGCCAATAATGATTATGTTTATATTGTTGTTTATAAAGGTTATCTTTGCGGTTATTGAAAATGTGCTACATCTTAAAAACTATTTCAAGTTTTATTGAAAGTATTTTCTAAGGTCTACATTAAAATTTTTTGTTCAAAATTTACACTCTCTTAGTTAAGGAGTAAGAAGGGGGGGGGGGGTAGCATTTTACCATTTTTGAAGCGTCTATCGATCAAACGCCAAGTTCAAACGTTAGATAAAAGAATATGGTTTTAGGAACCTTCATGTCATTTTAAAAGACCTATCCATAGACATACGTTTAGGTACCCCACACGCATAGGTTTGACATTTTTTTTTGGTTTTAGTTTCATATGGGATCTCCCCCTTACATTGTGTCACAAATTTCAACAGTGTGATGCTTACAGAAAAAAGTGGCTGTGATATACGGACGGACAGATAGAAAGACTTGACAAAACTATAAGGGTTTTTTTGCCATTCGGCTACGGAACCCTAAAAAACAAACAAAATATCTGGGAAGTGGGTCCGGCCAAAAATTGAGCCAAACGAAGCGCAAGAGCAGTCTACCTACCTTTATTTTACCTAGACTATTCATTAAATTTACATGTCATCCGTTATCTCTATGGTTTTATTTACAGAACAGATTTTAAAAAATATCATACAGCTTATGATCCCTGATCAATACATTTCAATGAAAAAACAAATTAAGGTTTTAACAACATATTTTATTGAAAATACAAAAAAAAACTTTCATTATAATATTACAAACATGGTACCTACACACACTCCTGCCTGATTTTATTTTTAATGAAAAAATAATGGTTGACTGATTGCTTTCATATCAAAATTTGCTAACACAATGTTTTTATGTAAAATACTTAAGTTCTCACACAATATTCTTCTTTCCGCGAAAGGAAATTGCCTATTTCTGGTTGTGATCCAGCATTCAAAGACACTTGCTTAGTCTGGCATTCATGAAAAATAAATTTGTTAAACTTAGTTTTAAAGTTTAACTTCTTTTGAATAATTTTCTGGTAGTTAGATAGTTTCGTTTTCAGAAACTGATCCAAGGTACGAGAAAAAATGAAACTATTAAAAGCCAAGTAACTGGGTGTCTTTATTTTCAAGTATCTGAAACAACTTGATAGATTAGGCTATATGCAGATTTATTACGTAAATTGATCGCAATATCGTTTGCATTGCAATCGTTAGTGACACCAAGATGAATAATTTACTATAGTTTTTAAAGTGTTTTGTCTCTATAAAAACTTAATTATATAAATTGTAGTTGTAAAAAGCAACTTTGTCAGACAAAGGAACTCTTTTACGCTATCCGGGCACATGCCTTTAGGGTTATAGGGTTCGACCCCTTGTCTGACACAGTTACTTTTTACAATTGCAATTTATACCAAGATTAATATTTTGAAAGCTTTTGTTATAAGTATTATAAGCATTTGATAGTACTTATAAGTATTTGATAGTACCTGAAAGTACTGACAAATAATCTGCTCAGAGGTTTAGATTTTGTTGTCATCCTATCAATCCGCAGGTACTGTCTTGACGTCGCAAATCATCGAACTAGCTAACCGACGAATGTCAGACGGCAATTTTACATGTGCTTGCCCGATGCTCGCTTTCGGGCACAATTTTCGTTCGTTTTTTGTTTTTGACAATGCGATCTGTCACTGTCAGATTACATTTGCACAAAACTTAAAGGAATATTCCTATATCCAGTCATACAAAAACTCTGGTCGGCTTGCCTATAGCGGAAAATGTACGTAATTTGACATTCACTTAACGTACGTAGTATGTCAATTGAACGTTGTGTCGGCCGTTATGTGCGATTACGGTAGTTTCGATAGTTTCTGTGATTTCCAATTTGATTGATTGGAAGTTTTGCGACTTGTTTAATAATAATAATAAAAAAACAGTTTTACTAAAATATGAGTAAAATAATACTTGGAAGTCAATTGAATAAACTTCCTAACTAACTAACAGGCCTTAAGTAAAAATGTTTCTAGACGAATTATTTTTAATTTTTAGTAAAGAGTTTCCCAACAATGTTCAGAAACTCCAGGTTATTTTACCTTCAAAATATTTTAGCTGTTTCACTTTAAAGTTAAAATTAGTTTCATATTAGATGCTTGTGAATGAAGCCTGATAAAGTTTTTTGATGAACCTTTGAATAAAATATGTTTTTAAAGGTAAATAAAATATAGGATAATTATTTTCCATTAACCTAAAGGTTAAACTATTTTACATAAAGGCTAAACCTATTTTACAGGCAGTTGCCAGACGTCCTAATTTTCGTGGGATACCCCATTTTATTATATAAATTAAATATCCTTCGCGGGATAGCCTCAGTCCTGCTTTTCGGGATAACTCGACCGTGAGTGCAGCGTACTGAAACCCGAGGCAAACTTTAAAACCCGGACTTTAAAACAAGGACAGCCACCACGACTTGGGGTACCTGGGTTTGCAACCCTTTACTTTAATACAGGTATGTTTAAAAAAGAACAGATCAGTTTTGAATAAAGACTTTATAAAGTGAGTTAAGAATAGGTTAAAGTGTAGGTCTACAGATAAAGTCAAGATAAACCAAAAAGCCGACCAAGTGCGAATTGGACTCGTGCACTGAGGGTTCCGTACAAACCTTATTATTTTTTTTTTTTCTTAAGACGAATAAGACTTAACTATTTTCATCATCATCATCATCATTATCAGCCAAAGGACGTCCACTGCTGAACATAGGCCTCCCCCACGGCTTTCCACAGCGACCGATCACTAGCGGTCTGCATCCAGTTTGATCCTGCGATCTTTATAAGGTCGTCTGTCCATCTTGTTGGTGGACGTCCCACGCTGCGTCTCTGGTCGAAGGGTCTCCAATCTAGAACTTTCCTGCCCCAACGGCCATCAGTTCTTCGCGCTATGTGCCCTGCCCATTGCCACTTGAGCTTACTGATTCTCAAGGCTATGTCCGTTATCTTAGTTCTTCTACGTATCTCCTCGTTTCTGATTCGATCCCGTAGAGAAATACCCAACTACTAACTATTTTGCAATAGGGTAACTCTGATATGTCCGCTTTCGGCGAACGAATCCCACTGTTTTCACTCAAGAAGTTCCAAAAACACAACTTGGCGCAAAAAGTTCTGACAACGCCATGAGCTGACGATGTGTTATCGATAGTTAGGTACTTATACACAAAATTACTTGTAGGTATAATCATTACGAACTTAGGGTTCAGACACATCCACCGCACGGTGTTTACGTTATGCCAAGATTAAGACATTGACTGCTTAAAAAAAATGCTAAAAATAACCCAGGTAACCTCAATTTATAGAAAAGAATAGAATATATTTATTTGCACTTAAAGAGGGTACATTTTTGTTACAAATGTTGCATGCAAATATAGTAAATGTATTATAACAGGTAATTTTAATAATTTAACTATTGGATTTAATTTAAAAATATTAGTAAACAATGCACACTTGGGCCCTAGTGGTTGGCACGCAGCGTGCTGGTTGGCCCACTCGGTTGGCACTCGGATCCGAGTGCTTTGTATAAAATGACGTCAGAAAAAAACGTTGTCGCAATAACCACTCGGGCCAGAGTGGGCGGCACCGCTGGAGTGGTTCTCGTGCACTCGGTCCCGAGTGCTCGGCACTAAACCAGTTAAAAAACTGACTGTAAAGTAATCGGACAACAGTTAGCTTTCGCCGATAACGCTACGCCAACGCGTTATCGACGTGCAATCCTCGCGTCGTTCCGACTACTTAATATCAGTTTCCGATCACTATAACAAAACTTGCTTCAAACGCTCTTATAACAATTGAATCAAGGTTGAAATTGACTTAAGTAAAGTTCAGTGTTGTGTAATTGTGCCTAAGAAGAAAGTTCCTTAAAACAATAATCCTGATTACAGCAGCGAGCCGTTATCGCCCCGCGCAGGCCTCATCTGAATGCGACGCATGACACTTCATTAGGATATATTTTCGTTTCCCAAAAGACATTAATATAAACACGACGGCTGAGGTTACGCACTCGCCATCAAACAAACCTCTTCTTAAACTTCTGAAACATTTATTCTGTTTTTATTACATTACTATTAAATACAGGTCATCGGTCTCAGAATAAAGCACTCAAAACCACGAGTATTAGCGACAAAAAGCTCCTGCTCATTATTTATTAACCTAAAACATTGTATTTATTTACAACATATGACGCAGTTTTTTTTTTCTAATGTTGTTATGTGGATATTCGAACAATTTCGACTACTTACGAGTATACTTACGAAATTGGGCACACTTCTTTTAAGTCATAATACTCATAATAAAGCAAAAAACTCAAATATTAACCAACGATACTTATCACATACAAACATGACGAACTAATAACCTCCTTTTAAATCGGTAAAAAAACACCGCGTTTCTACCGCTCAGTGCGTAAACTCGAGCAGGATCCTCGGTGTTCATTATCATTTGTATTCACAGTTGAAAGTGGGGTGCACCTGGTGAGCTGTCAGCCGCGAAGATTTATATCCTTCGTAAAACTGAACAAAACTCAATGCTTTTGTATGGAAATGTCCGCAGTTCTGACGCCCTCTTTAATTTTTCGCTTTCGCATTTCGCGCGAGATGGAGTGACGCAAGGATATGTGCGACCCGCGTGACAATTTGTGGGGTGTTTCTGCGAATATGGTTTGCAAGTTCGTTGCATTATTGTTCGTCCTTATATTGTGTGTAAAGTGACTTTGTAGAGTGACACATTATCAACAGGCTGTTTTGGTTAAACTTGCAGTTAAATTAAAGAATTACTTAGTTTTAACCGACTTCAAAAAAAGGAATAGATATGATATCGTTGGAATTTTGTACTTACATTTTTTCCATGAAAACAAAATGTTTTTTTAAATCCTTATTGACAAGGTATTTCTGGCTATCGACTACGTTGAAATAAAATCCACGAACTTGCCTATTTTTTTGAAATATTGTACTAATGAAAGTACTAACTAGCCGAGGCCTTTAGTATTAAACGATTGTTAACTATAGTGTGGGCTTATGTTTAATAAAATAAAATAAAACCATCTTAAAAAAACTGACTGGTTTGAAGGCTGTTTAATTTCTTTCATATTTTTTTATTCTTAATTTTTTGCACACTAGTATAGGTCGAATTGAGTACTTCCTTTTTTGAAGTCGTTTTTTTTTATAATTACAGAGTTACTATTTTTATGCATATTTGATCAGTTCTTTTCTCTCCCACCCTTTGTATTATGACGCGTAAAAATTTTTCTTGTTCCATCACAATGTTTACGTTTCAAACAGAAAATGGTAGAAACGCATCGGGAACTGAAATACAGAGGCCAAACATTGTTAGCGAAGCCGATGGCCGACCAATTAAAATCGGTTCAGCAACAAAAACCCGGAAGTTATTAACGTCTTTTTGATCAGATGGGGTGCGGTATTTTATCACTATTAATGTATATTGAGATAATTGCAAACGATGTTATACTTACATACTTTAAGTAGCTGAAGATTATAATTTACATTTATAAATATTTAAATGATAATTTACCAACTGAAAAGAGACTAGTGAAATATTTTAATTTACATCAGTCAAACTTTTAACATTTTTAGTATCTGAATATTTGTAAAAGATATACAACGTGTAATGTTAAATGCGCAAAACCTCAGCCGCCCCAAATGATTTTTAATTTAATTGGACTTAATCTTAAAAAAAATATTTAAGTTTTTATGTGGTGTTTTAGTTTAACTATCACTTCTCATCATTTCTTGCTCTGCGGACGATGCTCTTGTCGAGAGAAGTGTCGGTAGGTAGGTATATTTCTGGTGTGCTGCGCCGCGCTGACATTGTTATTATTATTATTCTCTACGCTAATAAAGATCTAACCATCGCATTTCGTATTTTGGCGGGTTTGCGCACATGATGACTTGCCTTCTTAATAAATAGACAAGGGAACATTTATGTGTTTTTTTTTGCAAAATGTGACTCATATTAAAAAGTGGTTTAATTGATTCTACTCGTTATTCCAATCTAGGATACACTCATATGGTTATGTAAAAACACAGTACACGTTATAATAATAATAATAATAAAACTACTTTATTGCACACCATTAACATAAGTACACAGGATAGTGTCTTATATATTTGCTATAAGTACAATTTAGGCGGTCTTATTGCTTGTAGCAATTTCTTCCAGACAACCTTCAGGTAAGGAAAAGCATGAGGAATGAAAGAAGAGGCATGGCGATGAAATTATTTTAAACAAATTTGAAATGGACAGGTTTTTATAAAGAAACATAAAAGAAGATGATAAGTGCACGTTATATGTACATTTTTTACATAACCATATGAGTGTATCCTCAGATCCTCTTTTGAATCGTCTCCGGCTTCTCATCAGTGGCGGACAAGCCTGTGCTAATTGCAGCTACTTTATTCGTCCGTATTCATCCTTCAAAGGCTGTACTCCTACTCCAAATAACAATACCACACACCACAATATACCCATCTCCTTCTACTCTATTTGAAAGCTCACTAGTGCGAGAAGGCTAGTCAGAATCAAAGAGCGAACAGACACTGTCGTAGTAGGCCGCGGCTGTCGAAGCGACTTCATTAACATTTCTTTTCAACTCTGTCACACCTGAATCTTACAGGTATGAACACTCTTATCGAAAGGCGATTGGGTCGAGATTGCGATAGCAGGAAAGATAATAGCAGAAGCTGTGACGGCTTTAATCGTGGAGGCTTATGAGCTTGTTTCGTATGAATGGGAGTTATTTTGGGACGTTACGTAGCTTAACGTTTTCTACAAAATCGTTTTTTTGTCGAAAAATTGCAACTTGTTATAATGTTAAACAGTTTTTTAGACGAAATGTTAAGGAAATCCCATCAAAAACATTTTCATGTTAAATATTACACAAAGCCGAGATCGTAATATGGCTTCCAGTGACAAAATGATTTTAGTTCTCATGTAGAGCCTAACTTATTACCTTACCCCCTAACTTCACTTCACAAATCTACACATTATCTCACAAAAAATGATTTATTTCGGTCTGATCCCCCTTGTTGTGATCCACCTCTCATGATTATTATTAATAATTTCTGGACTGATCCCCCTTATATTTCGTTCGTCCTAACTGATCCACCTACATTTTTGCAAAGTGTGTAGGTACAGTCAGGAGAAAAAACTACTATGTTAAAAATCAACACTCATTTATTCCTAATAATTATCACAGATATACAAGAAATCACCATCATCATATATTAGATATGCAAGAAATCATCACATAAATCATTTCACATTAATATTTTCACAAAAAAAAAATTAACGATTAAGTTCAAATCAGCCCTGATTCAAACTATAATAAAAAAACCGGCCATGTGCGAGTCTGACTCGCGCACTGAGGGTTCCGTGCCAACTTTAACTGAATTAGGGAATCCACTAACTTCTACTTAGTAAAATACCACAATATTTTGTTGACTGCAAATATAACTTTGTTTTTCATAGTGTTTGTATGAAGTACAAAGTTATGTTTGCGGTTGTTAAAAATGTGCTATATCTCAAAAACTACTCGTTCGATCTCGTCCAAACCAATTTTCGTTGAAAGTATTTGTTAAGATCAATATTATATATTTTTTTCAAAATTTACACTCTCTTGGTTTAGAAGTTAGATGGGGGGGGGGGGACGCCCATTTTACCACTTTGGAAGCGGATAGCTATTAAACGTTAGACTTTAAAAGAAAATGGTTTTAAGAACCTCAATATCCTATCCATAGACACCCCAAACGCATAGGTTTGACAAAAAAAAAATTTTTTGGTTTTAGTTGTATGTATGGGAGCCCCCCCTTAAATGACATTGTTTTTTTAATTTTTGTATAAGAATCGGTAAGCGGTTAACGGGATACATCTTCCTATCAAATTTCAACAGTGTAATGCTTATAGTTACAGAATAAAATGGCTGTGACATACGGACGGACAGACAGACAGACAGACATACTTGACGAAACTATAAGGGTTCTGTTTTTTACCATGTACCATATGAATACGTATTTAAATTTTTCACATACAATTATAACTCAATAAATGTTACTTTATTTTTAAATAAATATAACGTACCGATGCCATCGCCGTTGCATACTGTACGAAAATTATGCTTTTAACCAGAAGGTGGACAGACCAGAATAAAAAATAATTCAAAATATGTGATCCCCTTTATGCGTCACAAACAAGGGGGATCAGTTAGAAAAAAAAAAATATTTAAAATAATAGTGATTCCCCTGGGGGATCACCACTAGAAGGATCAGACCGGAATAAATCCAAAAAATGGTGGTTTGCCCGTATCGCCCCCGTCACACGGGTTTTACTTTTTTGGTATTCAATTTTTATCATTTTAATAAAACAGGCAAACCACATTATGTTATATCCAAAAATTCGGTATGTCAGGTATAATTATGGCCGAAGTTTTAGATCCTTAAAAAATCGACGAAACACTTCAAAAAAAGGTAGGTAGTGTGCCCTTGCTTTTCGCTTAGGGTTCCGTAGCCGAATGGCTAAAAATGGAACCCTTATAGTTTCGTCCGTCCGGCCGTCCGTCCGTATGTCTGTCTGTCTGTCTGTCTGTCTCTCTGTCTGTCTGTCTATCTGTCTGTCCGTCCGTATGTCAAAGTAACTGTAACTTTAAGCATTACACAATTGAAATTTGGTAAGAAGATGTATCTTGTTAACCGCTTATCGATTCCCATACAAAAAATAAAAAATAATGACAGTTAAGGGGGGGGGGGTCCCATACATGAAACTATAACCAAACAATATTTTTTGGTCATGAAACTATAACCAAAAAAATTTTTTTGGTTATAGTTTCATGTATGGGAAACGTCAATGGATAGGTCTTCTAAAATGACAGAGAGGTTTCTAAAACTATTTTCTTTTAAAGTCTAACGTTTCATAGCTAGACGCTGCCAAAGTGGTACAATGGGCGTCCCCCCCCCCCCCCCCCCCCATCTAACTTCTAAACCAAGCAAATGTAAATTTTGATAATATATATAAAAAGTACATCTTAACAAATAGTTTCAACGAAAATTGGTTTGGACGAGATCAAACTAGTAGTTTTTGAGATATAGCACATTTTTAACAACCGCAAACATAACTTTGTACTTCATACAAACACTATGAAAAACAAAGTTATATTTGCAGTCAACAAAATATTGTGGTATTTTACTAAGTAGAAGTTAGTGGATTCCCTAATTCAGTTAAAGTTGGCACGGAACCCTCAGTGCGCGAGTCCGACTCGCACTTGGCCGGTTTTTGCAAGAACATCCAAGGAACTAGAGCAAATGCTGACGGAATTAAAAGAAGTTAGTGAAAATATTGTCTTGCAACTAAACTCCTCAAAAACAAAACTATCCATAAACGGCAAAATATCCAATATTTATAAACGATACTTAGTGTGTGAGAAATGTTGACAGCTATATTTATCTAGGGAAACAAAATATATCATTTATAAACACAAGACACCTGGATGAACTAGACAGGCGTATAAATATTTCAAGTCTCATACTAAGGTACTAGAACTGTTAAATTTTAACATAAAATACAACCCATGCAGACCCTTTAAAAAGGTTTTTGACATACCCCTATCGCGAATTAATATTTCCCATAATCAACCCCTATCCAGTGTCGGAAGTTTCAACATAGTTTCATGTAAAACCACCAGGTGGTGCTCGAAAAATGCTGAGACAATATTGGTGTTTTCGTGTATTTCTTGATTGAGAAGAATTTTTGAATGATGCTTAAAAAACTACAAATATTTTTTAAGATTTATTAAAGATATAGTTACGTAAGTTAAAATGATATTTGATGAATTAGAAAATCATAAAACTGAAATTGTCGACGCGAAATGTCAAAAATGATGCATCAAACTTCGCCCGCAGGTTGTGTCGACTCTACGAGGAATATAGCACTCGCGTTCCCAAACTAGACATCTTTAACTCCAGCCTTGTTCTCTTCAGAAATACTCTAAAAAACATCCTCAAAGAGATCTCCCTGACTAATGAGTTTATATATAGTTGTAGTATTTGTATTTTTTTCTTTGTTTACGAGTTGTTCTAACCGTTTTTATATTCTAATTTTAAAAAAATGTTCTCTTTCTTGCCATGCCGTGATAACACGTAAAAGGATTATATCTTTTGTACCACTATAATTCTAAGTTACAGCGTAAGTTATGATGTAATCTGTTGTGTTGTCGAATAAATAAATAAATAAAAAATAAAGGGTGACTTTTTTATCAGTACCGAAATTTTGTGTAAAGACTCCACTATGAATATGAATGTTAAGTTGGAACGAACACAAGTGAAACGCTAGACGGCTGTCAACGCACTGGTTTATTTAACTAGGAATCGGCGCGGGCGCAGCCGCGCAATATACCTATGTACATACATATACAACATTTCTCCCCCAACAAGTACGCACTACGATACATTAAAAATAACTCCTATAATCTACAGGAGGTCGGTTGCGTTTTGACCTCTCCTCGACTCTAGGTTCGTCAACATCCGCAACATCATAAAAATCGTCATCATCAGAATCCGGTGGCCGTCGGACGCCTCTGGTCGTGGTCACGAATGAACTGACTTGAGGTTCGGACTCATCAGGTGGTGGCGGCAGTGGTAAAGGCGTAGCCAATTCGTCCCTTTCATTCTCCTCCTCCTCCTCGATATGCGAGGTTCCGTCAGTTTGTGAAGGGGCTACCTCGAGTTGCGGAAGTGATGTTATGACGTTGTCGGAACAGCCATTGTTGTCATCGGTACATGCGGCGCTGTCACTTAGTATCTGGTCGCTTGAATCGAGAAAGGAACGCTTACAGTGTATCATTTGATTTGAATGTTTCTTCACTATATTTGAGGTTGCACAGTCTTTGATTAAAAAAAAGTCTATTCCCTAAAGTTTGTACAATAATTCCCATCACCCAAGTAAATTTATTATTATTTGAAAATTTCATGTACCACACATGTTCCCCTGGTGTAAATGTTCTGTATTTGCCCCCGTGTACTTCAGTCTGCAAGGACTGTTTAGAAACGACTCGTTTAGCGAGTGCGGCAGAGGAGGGAGCCGACGCCAGCGGCAGCGGGCGCGGGCTCGCGAGGTCTAGGCGCGAGCGCAGCCGGCGGCCGAACACTAGTTGAGCCGGGGTCGTTCCCGTCGTAGAATGGACGGAATTACGATAGTCAAAAAGATACTTTAGCAGATTTAATTTACTATCTCTTACATTGTTACTATCTTGTAAGCTACTTTTTATTCCTCGTTTTACTATTTTAACGTATGATTCTGCCTGTCCATTACTAGCAGGGTGATAAGGCGGTGACGTCATATGGGAAATTCCATTTAGTTCACAAAATGCTTTAAACTCGTGAGCGCAAAACGAAGTCCCGTTATCGGTTACCAGCGTATGAGGCAGCCCGAACCGAGACATAAAATCATACAATTTGTCAATAACGTTCAGCGCAGAACAGTTATTCATCTCGTACGTCTCTAACCATTTGGAGTATGCGTCCACCATAACCAGGTACATTCGCCCATGGATTGGACCTAGGAAGTCAAGATGGACACGATGAAAGGGGTGTGCGGGGAATGGCCACGGAGACAAAGGCGCGCGCGGCGGCGACGCTCGCAGCTGCACGCATACGTCACACGCTGCTATCATTTTTTCTATTGCACTATCTATGCCCGGAAACCAAAAACGCGATCGAGCCTCGGCTTTTGTTTTTACAATACCTAAATGTGATCGATGCAGTTCCGCTAAGACTCCGTCGCGCAATGATTTAGGTATAACTATTTTATGACCGCGCATAAGACAACCGTTTTCATAAGCAAGTTCTTGTTGACATAATTTATATGGCTTTAACTCGGCATCAGAAATTGACTTTGGCCAGCCATTTTGTACATAATTAATCACTTTAACCAATAATCTGTCCTTATTCGTTGCATTACGTAGGTCATGTAACGTTATCGGCAGCGCGCCCTGCACGACGAAGCACACGTACGCAGCGCGGTCGCATAAGTCCGCCTCCGCGTTATAAGTCCGGGCGACCGCGTCTCCCTCCCTATCGTTCTCTGACAAGTTTGGCAAACTGGCACGCGATAAAAAGTCCGCGGAATTGTCGGCACTTTTTATATACTCTATATTATAATTGTAACCACTCAAAAATAATGCGTACCGTTGCAATCGATTCGCAGAAACTTCTGGTATCCCTTTATTTTGACCAAAAATGGAAAGCAGCGGTTTGTGATCGGTTCGCAAAACAAATGGTACCGATCGACCATATAAATATTGATGGTATTTCCGGACGCCAAATATTATGGCAGTGGCCTCTTTCTGAATTTGTGAGTAACGGCGTTCAGCACTATTAAGCGTTCGCGACGCGAAAGAAATAGGTTTTTCTAACCCGTCTTCGCAAACCTGTGACAAAATAGCACCTAACCCGTTAGGAGAGGCGTCTACTGTCAAAATAATCTTAGCCTCAGGATTAAAGTGGGTTAACACCTGATCTGACGCTAGTATTTCTTTAATTTTATTAAACGTATCGTTTTCTATACTAGTCCATCGCCATTTATTGCTTTTTTTTAACAGTTCGTATAAGGGACTTAAAATACTGGACGCCCCGGGAACAAAACACCTGTAATAGTTTACTAGTCCCAAAAATGACTGAAGCTGATTAACATTTTTCGGCGTAGGTGCGTTAAGTATAGCTTTTACTTTATCAGCAGTTTTTTTCAATCCGTCTTTATTTATAACATACCCTAAATAACTTATTTCATTTTGAAAAAAATTGCACTTGTCTCGTTGCAACGTTAACCCTGCATTCTGCAACCTTTGCAAAACTTGGTTTAGCCTGTCCAGGTGTTGCAAACGATCAGAACCAGTCACAAGGACATCATCAAGTAGTACCAGCACACCGTCTATACCTGCAAGTAAATTTTCCATAGCCTTTTGAAATATAGATGGCGCACTGGCCAAACCGAAAACAAGTCGCGTATATGCAAAAAGACCTCGGTGCGTGTTTATGCAAGTTAGGCTTTGTGACTCCTCACCCAGACAATTGGTTGTAAGCCATGGACAGGTCTAGTTTTGTAAATTGCTGTCCCCCGTATAGCTTACTAAATAACTCGTTTACCGTCGGCAGCGGGTACTGGTCGATGATCAGCTGTTTGTTAATAGTAACAGAATAATCAGCACAAATGCGCACCGAGCCATCGCGCTTTAACACCGGCACGATAGGTGACGCATACGCGGAGTGATTAATCGCGCGAAGTATGCCTAGGTCGACCAATCGTGCTAGTTCACTCTCAACTTTATCCCTTAGAGCAAAAGCTACTGGACGCGCTTTAAAAAAAATCGGTTTGGAGCCTTCTTTTAGTGTAAGATTGACTTCAAACAAATTGAATTTTCCTAATTTACCTGAAAATAAATCGGGGTACCGTGTGTGAAATGACTTAATGATATTATCATCCTGTTCATAATAATGCACCGGACTTAGCTGTAGTTCGAATTGTGCGATAAAATCGCGACCTAGTAGTGGCGGGCCGCTCCCACGCACCACGTACACATCTATGTCGCGCGTTCGTTCGCGCCACTTGAACGACATGCGAGCGCAGCCTACGCAACCTAACACCTCACCCGTATAACTTATAAGCTTTTTACTCGTTGTTGATAAGGGCTGATTATCAAAATGCAACTTATAGGTTCTTTCCGATACAACCGTCACCGCTGAACCGCTATCAATCTCAAACTGAAGGAGTTTCCCGTTAACATACACCGGCTCAACTAGCGGCTCACCTTTTAACGAGCGAATATTAAATAACTCACCGTCATCGTCGCCCTCGTTTACCTCACTCATAGAAAAAATGAATAAGGTTAGAATGGTCACGGTCAGTGCGGCAGCGTGCTAATATTGTAGGCATATGCCTGCATTGAGCCGTAGCTACTTCAGTCGCGTGACAAGAGCGTTGCATTATTTTTTGTCAAAAATGCCGTCTTGTGCGATAATTACTTGCAGAGCGTGAAGCCAGGTCATACAAAATGAGAGAGGAAGTGTATCTTTTCACCGGAGAGTAATAAAATGTAGTTATTTCGACATTATTTGCAAAAAATCACTTTTAAATTATGATATTTCAAATGACAGCGGATTCTTCGCACCAAGTTTAAAAAAAATATTCATTGATGAGAGTCCACGCATATTTCTAACAAATCTGCTATCTTAGTACGCAATGTATCGCGTCCAATTTGCTTGGTTCGCTTTCATACGCATCACTAGGAATGTAACTCACAGCACAGTACAAATATCGATAAATGGTAATATCCCTACTGATGTATTAAGACTCTAAGAGATTAACAATAATTATTTACAAAAATAAGTAATGCTTACTATTTTTTTAAATATAAGAAAGCTGAAGAGTTTGTATAATGGAACGCGCTTATCTCGGGAACTACTGGAGCTATTTGAAAAAAAAAAACTTTATTATATTCTTATTCGTGCAACCAAAATAACGTTTTCCTGCAATAAAAATATAACTCTGCAAAAACGCACTGCTTAATTCACAACTTTTGTACTTTCGTTGTTATTAATTTCAATTTTAATTTATCGGTTGATCTCATTATTTGTCAAATAGGGTACGACACTTTATCAAACACACAGTTTAATAAATAAATAAATAAAATAAAATGTAAATATTTCGGAAACATGTCCATAAGTGTTAGTAACATTTTCTCTGTAAAACTATGTCAGTAAAAAGTGATTATTATTATTTTTGGTGTCTTTGGTAAGTTGAACCTGAATCCAGTGTCGCATAGTGACACTGACCGTATCCAACCTTGCCGCGACCGCCCTCAGGAGGCTGTTGGAGCTGCCCCTATAATATCGATATGTGTTCAATACTCTTTCACAAGTTGTACATTGGTTTACTGTCAACAATGTACTTCCTTCGGTAGTGATATCAAAGTTAAACAACATACGGTGTGGTCGTGTTTTTGATGGGTGACCATTCCGACCATATAAGTGGTTTACCACGAGCATCTCCGTGCTTCAAAAAGCACATTAAGTTGGTTAGCTAGTATCGGTTGATATTTTCTTACACCGTCAAAAATAAAATTTCCTCAGCAATGGTTGAATTTTTATACTATACTATGGGGTTAAAACTGACTAAATACTTTTGTAAGCCAGTTATTTGAAGTTGTGACTTCTACATATACACTTATTGTTAGTTTTCATATAATTCTGTAATTTTACGAACCTCTACAACGCTCCTTTGGTGACGTGATTAAAACGCGAACAAAAACACTGCAAGGTTAACTGTTGTATCATGCAGTTGTACATTTTTTAAACTTAATCACCACACTAACTTGGG
Organism: Pyrausta purpuralis; assembly: GCA_963924145.1. Classification (NCBI taxonomy): domain Eukaryota; kingdom Metazoa; phylum Arthropoda; class Insecta; order Lepidoptera; family Crambidae; genus Pyrausta; species Pyrausta purpuralis. Next base: position 6,280,299 of record OZ001650.1, read on the forward strand.
TCATGTTTATCATACTTGGCCTACTGTTGCATAAACAAGACAGGTAGATGGCGCTACACGTCACGCGTAATGACGTATCCATGAGAGACCACAAATTTCGTATGGTCAGCAGACACCAAGGTAGCTCAATTGGTAGAGCGTTTGGCCCAGTTAGTCAGAAAGTGGCTGGTTCGAGTCCCGCCCGTGCGCAAATTTTTGGTTCCTTATTTCATCTTTATGAATAAAAAATATGACACTGTGAGTGTTAAAAACACTCACAGTGTCATATTTACACAGAAATTCATATTTACAGAAAACTTCATGCACGAAATATAAATTTGTACATATAGCGGAATTAATGCCAAAAGCATTCTCTACCAGTCAACCATAGGTCTAAGTATTTTGTTATTTTTTAATTGTAATCTTCCAAAAATACAATAAAAAAGTTTAAGTAGTACTATTTAAAGTCTGTTTATGTTACCATAATATACATATTGTTTTGAGTTTGCTCTCCCTCCCCTCCCGTCTCAGCGTGTTCTGGCCTAAAGTCCTTCTCGATAAATAAGACATCCCACCCAAAAATATTTTTTAAATCTGTCCAGTAGTTCCTGAGATTAGCGCGTTAAACATACAACAAATACAAACAATACAATAATACAAACTCTACAGCTTCATAATTTTAGATAAGAATATGAATTAATAAATAGCCTTGTAAGATATAATACCTGAATAATATAGACCATGCAAATACCTTTAAAAATATTCTTACCATTTCTTTACATTGGAATCTATATGTCTTATATAAGAAATATTACTTTTTTTTATAGAATGATTCAATTCTACTAATAAAATTATTTTTAGATACTATTCTAATGTTTATGGGTATTAATTACTATATTTCCAGTAACGTTTAGCAACGCCATTTTTTCTTCTATCGTTTTTACCGAAAAGCGATAGTAAAACCCTTTGCTGCGATCAAATAAGCTGTAATGTAAATTATCCAAATTAACTCCAACTTGAATCCTACATGTTGATTCATATTAAGAAACAACATTACATCATAACGTAATACATAATCGACTTTTACCACATCACTAGTATTTTGACATAAAAGAACGAACGCATCTGAATCAGGATTGGTGGTTTCACCGCTAGCAGCTCTGTGATTGGTAGTTGGTTTCAAGTACTAATGACACCAATCACAGAGCTCCTAGCGGAAATTGTAATTGGTTTGTAATATAGATGCGTTGATTCTTTGATTGGTACTTGAAACACTGCAGCAACAGCGCGGTAACTCCCACCGGCGACAGAGGTTCCCATACAAACGATCGATCAAACCCATTCTAACGTTATTCATTTTTTCTATGACCTCACTCGTGGTAGTCGCGACGAAGTTCACTTTCTTGCACATGCGCGCTAAATGACCCTTGTTGTTGCACTTTCGGCATGAATAGTTAGCGAAACGACACACCTCCGCTTTGTGGTTACTATAACCGCACACCGAACACTTCACTTTTTCACTGTTAGCTCGGCGAGGCGCGGCGCCGGAACCGGCGGTCGCGGCCGGCGGGCGCGCGATCCTGAACAGCTGACCGGCGTCGGGCGCGGGCGGCGCCGCGGCAGCGCTGGCGGCGGCACGCGCGCTGCGGAGTCCTTCGGCCAGCTCCACGGCCTTTGCCAGTGTCAACCCTGCTAACTCTTGCACGAACATTTTCTCCTTTTCGGGCCCGGCCAACATGCCCATGATAAAGCGATCTCTTAGCGCTTCCTCGACGTTAGTGAAGCCGCAATTTGATGTGAGGCCACGTAGCCTGGCGGCCCACTGCGAAGGAGTCTCGGTGGCATGCTGGGTGGCGGCGTAAAAGCGATGGCGCTCGCTGAAACCGACTTGTTTCGGTGTAAAGTGGGTGTCGAGTAGCTGTATGATGTCCTGAAACGGCACATTAGGCAATTCCTTGGGCAATGATCCGCTGCGAGCTTGTATGTGCCTTCTGTGAGTGCGCTGAGAAGTATCGCCCGTCTTTTTTCTCCCGACGGATCTTTGGCGTCGTCTATATCATTTGCAATGAATAATTGCAATAATCTGCACTTGTATGTCTTCCACGTGTGTAATTCGTGGTCGAAACACGTTAAAACCCCGAAATTGGAGAACGACATTTTTTTTTCCGAATGCGCGGGTAGAACTCGTTGCCACTGTTAAGTTGGAACGAACACAAGTGAAACGCTAGACGGCTGTCAACGCACTGGTTTATTTAACTAGGAATCGGCGCGGGCGCAGCCGCGCAATATACCTATGTACATACATATACAACAATGAACAACTTTTACAATGGCGGCAATAGTGCGCCAATTGAACTTTTGTAAAATTTCGGCACTGATAAAAAAAAGTCAGTCAGTCAAAGTGTATATGACTTGAAAAAAGTACCTACTGAAGCTACTAGAAAAACCTGAAATCAAAACTTTCAATCAGAATTAAGAAAAAAGTCATGGATTCGTGTCTATTGCCCTGCCTAACCTAGGGAGCCCAAACCTGGATCTTCAATCAAAAAAAAAAAACGATGACAAAAATACACTCGTGTCAGCGAGCCAAGGAGAGAAGCATCCTCGGTATCAAGCTCATAAGTCCTTTACACACTGCGACTTTACTATACAGTCACGATGCAGAAGCTGGAAATTGTTAAATTATATACTGAATTTTGACGACTGTCGCGCTTTTGCATCGATGCTAACGCGCGACTTCATCGATGCTAAATTAAATCTATCCATTGCGTGAGTTGCGATGCTGAAGCGCATTTTTAAAATATGCAACTGCATCGATGTTAATAGTCGCAGTGTTATGGACAAGTAGAGCAGCAGTAAAATTAGACGAAAAACCAAATTCATATACGCACTAAAACTAACAAAGCGCTTTAAGTAGAAATGGTCAGGCCACATAGCTCGCTCCTCGAAAGAAAGATGGCCTAGACGCGCCACTGAATCAACGGGCCCAGAAGGCTTTAGAGAAGCCGGTAGGCCAAATGCTCGCTGGATTGACGACTTAGTTAAAACATCAGAAATGGACTGTATCGTTACCATGAGTTTACTCGATAGCGACGACGGTTTTACACGCTAACGACGACGTAACTTTTTGTATGGAAAATTTTAGTTCGGTCAGTGACCGCTAGAGGCGCTGTGCAATTTTCCATAGACTTTTTTTACGTCGTCGCTAGCGAGTAAAACCGTCGTAAACTCATGGTAACGGTACGGTAATCCAGAAGTATTAGAACAGGAAGAAATAAAGGCTATTGGAGGAGGCCTATACCCGTACGGGGCAATGACATTTATTATAACAAATTCTGTAAATGTAACTTTTCATGTCATGGAAACAAAAAGGTTATAATAATAATAATATTGGCGAATGCATCGATGCTACCGCGTGACTGCATCTGTGCTATACTAAATCTGTTCACTGCATGAATGTTCATGATGCTAAAAGTCGCAGTGTGTAAGTGGTCTAAGATGTATAACGCTGAATAACTGTTATTATCTGTGACACAGATACCAGCCTAATCCTGAACATAATAAGATGATTGGAGATTTGTTTATGTTAAATATAAGTGCTCAATTGTATTTTTTTTATCCTTACAATAGAGTCATTAAGACCCCTTACACACTGCTTACAATTTTTTATTATTATTATTATTATTTAATGGGACATTTAGCATTGAAACAGATTCAGTACATAATTTGTCAATTTCAAGCTCTTGCAGTTAAAACCCAGGATTACGCTTATCCAGAATTAAATCTTCATTCTTTCTCTGCCAACTTTAAATAAACTGACCAAGACAGAATGATGACTTAATCCAGGATTAGCGTGATCCTGGGTTAAATCATCGTGCGCAAGTGGGCCTAAGCAAATCAGAATTGCAAAGATGAATTGGTAAGATTCCGCGAACGAATTCATCAGGCACATGAGGGCTCTCTCAATCATAATTAATTCGTAATTAATAACGCCCGAAAAGCGGAATAATAAATTATAATTGTGATAAATGACGCCGCCGTTCCCGCGATCCTTCGCGAAGAGTTGTTTATTCAAATAATAATAATAAACAAGTTTACTATGAATGCAATTAATTAATTCTATAAATTTAATTTTAAAAAATGTGACTTTACACATCTAGCAAATAATTTTATACTGAATACATTAGTGCGATGATTCTTAAATTGTTATTAGAATTTAAGTATTTAAGGTAGAAAAGCCTTTAAACATTAAGTCCGCTATTTGTACTTTATAAAAATACTTAAGAAAAATACCAAAAAGTATACCTCTATAAAGATAAAAAGTATTTGCTATTAAAAAATATTATGTTAAGCAACTATAATTATAAGAGGTACTAAATAGTATAAGATATTAAATAACCAAGTTTTTGAGATATTGACGCTATCTTTTGGAAAAAAATATGAATTCATATATTATATATTCTTTGAATATCAAATATTATTTGCAGAGCAACAGGCTAGCAAGTTATTACATTTCATTATGTTTTTTTATAGATTGAATATTTCCCATAATACAGATCGGAATTTATATTGCTCAGTGTCTCGAAATTTGCTACAGCGTGTTTGACGAAACGTTCATCGTAAAACTCTCTTACTTTCTTTTATTTTCGTTACTAATCAAGAAATAACGTCACGAACTAAATAAAACATTGGCTGGCCCAACAAAAGGACTAGATCGTAAACTCTGTAAGAACTTTCATTACTAGAGAAAACCATTTAGTTTTATTATGATTTAGGCTGCGTGTATCATGAGTTTTCTTTGCGCTAATGGTTGGCAATTAAAAGATCGTTACGAAATAAAAGACTACATTTCGTAGCAGATCTAGCCGTGGTTCATTTCAACTCCTTCAGGGTACTGCTGAGGATGTCACGTTTTTGTAGTGCCTCAGCAATGTTTGCGCACGCGGTGGTCGACAGTTTTTTGTGCCATCAGCAAGAAGGCAGCAGCAGTAGTGTCCTAAGGGCGATAGCGGACAGCGGGGACTGTCCGTTTGTTTGTCACTTAAATAATATCACTCGGTTACTTGTATAATATAAGTACTAACACACCGAGATATAAGTTTACTAACAAATTGTGAATCATTTAGTTGTCCGAAAATAAACTTTTTTTTTGTTTTTAATGTTTGTATGAACTATGTGTTTCCCATAATGGGTAATATCAATATTATCCATTGCGTAGTCTGATTTCCTTTTAATATTTGATACAATATGTACGTTAATTGTAAGTTTAAAAGTTCAACTGCACCTTTACTCTGAGTTCAGTTATCATTTATCCGATGCAGCCAATTTCTGAAATGTTGCCAAAAAAGACGCATAGACATTTTAACCTGGTGCTAATATTTTACACATCGCAAGAGTTGGATGGACCTATATTTACTCTGGTAAACCGTTTCCCTGTTCTTTTGAGCTATCCATCAGACCAGCCCTGTGTCATGTTAAATTATTGGTCTTTTGATACTCTATCAAAACGTTTCGGTAAATAGTAGACCAAATATGGAAATGAAAATGTCCATAAAATACAAAGTTCTGCTGTCTATTCTAAAAGTAGTCTACGCTGGAAGCGCAGCCTTAATGGTGATGAGGTAATCGTATTTCAGTTTAATTAGAAAAAAGACAACTGCCACGTTTCATTAGGGTAGGATTAAGTGACAATGTTTATGTCCTATTTAGGGGGCAACTAACGTTACACTTATTTTAGGGAGTGATGTTTTAGTATGCAAATTTTACTGCGAAAACGACTTGCCCAATGGTACTAGGGCCCTATTATTGAAACACACGCGTCAAGATGCCGTGTGATATTAATTGAGTAAAGTTTGGGAATGAAAATTAGTTTAAATCCACACAGAAGGTATTTGAAAAAGATAGTTTAATTTGATGAATAGGTACGTCTTTATTTCTCTTGATTTTCACAGATTTTTATATTAGTTTTCAAACGAAAATCACACGATTGCTTATATTTATTAATAGAAATATATTATACCTATAGAAACTTATTGTTATGAATTTCACTTACTATTTTAACTTCAAAATATGGTTATCAGTCATACTTATAAGTTTTGTTTCAAAGGTTTATATTGTGTACAGGAACATAACCATAATTCAAAGCAACGAGCTTGCTAAGGTGAAAACAATAGCCGATAAACTGCAATATGACGGGAAGATACACAAACATACGAGTATTATAAATATACAGGATGTTTTTAACTTGAAGGTAAATATACCTATAAAAAGCAAAGATTCTTGCTACAGAATCCATTATTAAATTTTTACTATAGTTATTTATTTTGACTATATGCGCTATAGTTAGCGTGCCTTATTTACAATTATTAAGAAATAAATGTTGTTTTCTTTTGACAAAATTAGGTTACATTATCGAGATTATGGTTTATTTACATACATAATTCTGAAAAGTGTAAAGCTGAAAAGTGTACATAACGTCGGGATAAAATTTTATAAATATTCGCAAAAAGTATCCGATAAAAAGTGTTGTTTTTCACAGATATATTTATGATAAAATAAGCTTAAATGATATTTAAAATAAAGATTCAAGAACAAAAAGCCTATTACAGAGCATTCTGTATAAACTGTCGCTAGCAGGTGGACTATACCAACTTCTTAAGCTGGAAACTGGAAAAAGAACCTTAACCACTTCGTAATAACGTTTACAAAACATTTGTTTAACTGAAAATGATAGTGTGTCTGATAAAAGGTGGGCAAACCTTTTGATTTGTAGGCTTGAAGAAGACAACTTTATTTACGGTTTCCTTAGGGCACAAAGGAATAATGTTTGTGCTTTGTGAAGTGTTGTGCAACTTGTATTTAATGTTTCGAAAGTATAAACGAACTTACATACTTGTAACTCCACGTAAAAAGGGGAAACGAAACCCTGCAAATGCTTTGACTGTGCGATATTAGCATTTTTGTGAATATATTTCTGATACAAACGGAGTTTATTTTAAAATGTCATTTACGTAAATTGGGTCAAATGAAGTCTTTTTCTATCTATTTTTAAATGAGTACCTATATATATTTTTAATTAAAAAAAATAGGTACATTAAATTTAAAGTTATAGCATACTATGTGAAAATCAATAAATTCTGTTTTTTAAATCCGACTACATAAGTGTTTTCTATGACTTCTTTGATTTCATTAAATTATTAAAATAAGATGTGTTTATCAAATGTAAAATAAGATGTCTCTTGTTTTCCTTTTTTTTATGCTACCGCCGGTGGCCTTTTGATCCGTGAGCGTTTAATTATCTTCAAAGCAAACTTCATCCCATCGTTTTCTTGCAATATCAGATAAGCCGCTTATCCAAAGGATTTTCACTGAGACCCCAAAATCCGATATGATAATATTATTTTATTTCCCCCCATCCCCATAATTTAATCCAAACTATCAAGTATCTGTTAGTGACTTGCATTGCAAGATAAATTGTGAGAGCTCTTGAATCGCAGACAACTCACTGAATAGACTTTCGCTTTCAATTACCTCATGCAATGCATTTTTTAATTCTACGTAACTTTTGGTTCAAATTGCTGACAGGTGATGGTGGTGATGGGAAATGAAATTGATGATTGTAAATTAATTCGAGCATTTTTAAAGGAACAATGAAATATAAATATTGTGAATGTGCGTATCTGTGTACTTGTATGTACTTTGGGGTGTCTATCTTTTAAAATGACATCGAGGTTTTAAAAACTATTTTATTTTAAAGTCTATCGTTTCATACCAAGACGCTCCCAAAGTAGTGAAATGAGTGTCCCTCCCCCATCTTACTTCTAAACTTAGCGAGTGTAAATTTTAAAAAAAATATAATGTAGACCATCACAAATACTTTTAATAAAATTAGTTTGAATGGGATCGAACGAGAAACTTTTGACATAAAGCACATTTTCAACAACCGCAAACATAACTTTTTTCTTCATACAAACATTATAAAAAACAAAGTTATATTTGCTGTCAACAAAATATTGTTTATTTATTTATTTATTTATTTATATTTATTTATTGCAAATACATAGTAGAGTATCAATTTACATAATCATTGTGGTAGTTTAGTGTAACAATCATAAGTAATAAGTGGAAGTAAGTGGATTCCCTAATTCAGTTAAAGTTGGCACGGAACCCTCAGTGCGGGAGTCCGACTCGCACTTGGCCGGTTTTTAATTCTACGTTACTTCCGGTTCAAATTGCTGAATGCGGTGATGGGTAATCATTTTTAAGGGAACAACGGCAGTATAATTATTGTGAATGTACGTATCTCTGCACTTGTATCAACCTCACTAAGATAAAGTTGTGTGCTCTTAGTTCGAACTCTTTCTTTATTTAATTCAACTTAATCTGTTCATTTAAGAATGCCAGGTTTCATAATGTTGTAAGTGAAATATAAGATAAATCGTATTGATCGTAGAACAAAGGCGTATTTGAATTTCGACAAACTTTACAGGGCGGCCATTTGAAATATTTTAAGGGATTATTTTTAAATTACTTTTTTGTGTATAACCAAGGAACCTAAAAATTTACATAGGACAAATGCAAAATGTCTATTATAGTATGGAATAGGTATCATAAACCTAAATTAGCTGGTTTTTGAGAAAAATAACATGCGTCATTTTACTTTGGATAAAAATGCGACTCATGGTATGATCCGACGTTTTTCTGCGGATGATATTATGTCGGCTGATACAAAACGTCAATTTTCTGTGAACTTTGCATTAAACATTTTGTCGTATGTGAATAATATTTACTGTTATTATATGAGGAAACTATTTAAATTAATTGGTTATGTTTTTAAGTAACGTTTCAGAGGTTTAAGTTATTATTTAACAATGATTTTCGTCTTATTAAGAATTATTTGGTGAAAAAAATATCTTTATAATTTTTATTGCCTTAGAGCATCATCATCTCATCTAACTAGTAGTTTCTGAGATTAGCGCTTACAAACAATCTCTTCGGCTTTAGTATATAAGTAGGTAAAGATTGATTTACTACTTTAAGAAGAATATAACAATTGTCTTAACGGAAAGTCTCCGTTTCAGTAACTTGACAAAAGTATATCATCCTAGAATTAAAAGCTTTGGCATGGCAATGCGTTTATGTTATAAAGTAATCAAATAAGCCATAGATTTGGTTATCCTGGTTATCCTTACCTCGTACTGGATGTCCAAAAAATAGTTCTCGTAACTATCGATAGGCTTGTTAAAAATGTCAATATTTATCTCTCTATGATTCGGTCCGATTACGTAAACCATATAAATAAACCATTGATTCAGATATTCCGGAAAAAATATGTCTTACAGACATAAGGTACTATGTGCCAAATAGGAACAAAACTTGTTTATTTTAAATAAGTTATTACATAGTTTTGGGATATTTTCAAAAGATCATATTTATAATAAATGAGTTGGTTAATGTATACATAACATAGAATAGTTAATTTTTTGAACTTACTTTATATAGAAACACATGTTAAACTGATATATAGTCAGCTCCTTGATAATGCTTCATGTCATTTCTAATAACTAAGTTGTGTCTTTTAAGGAACAGTAGGAACATCTGGGTGATCGCTTACCATTAGAAAATTTGTTATAAATGAAAGAAATCGGTGTTTTACTAAGATAGAAGACACAAAAAAGAGTTGATAACTATTTAAATATCTTGGTGATTGGACGAATAGGTACCAAAGAATCTGTTGCCAAAACTTTTGCAGTTGATTAGAATATAATATGGAGCTCTTTATAACTTTTTATCTTTTTCTTTTTTTAAGCGAAGGCATGTAGCGGAGATGAGAATGTTAAGATGGATGTGTGGGGTTACAAGAATGAACAAGATAAGAAATGAATATATACAAGGAAGTTTGAAAGTGGCACCGATAACCGAGAAGATGGTGGGTCATCGTCTTTCTTGGTACGGTCATGTTATGAGGAGGGAAGAAAGTCATGTAATTAAAAGAGTGATAAGTATGAGTGTTAATGGATGGAAGGGAAGAGGCCGACCAAAAAAGAGGTGGACGAATTGTGTGAAACAAGACCTTTCACACTCATAGTGTGAAAGGTGTGGATGATTCAGTGACGGGTGTTAGAATAGTGTGGAAGAGGAAAACATACTGCGCCAAACCCAGATAAACTAACATAAATAACAGGGCAAGCGAATGATGATGATGGAGTTCTTTATTTACAGGAGATCTATCTCTTGACAGAACACTATTTGGTCTTTATGCAATAGCTGACTTTATAAAGTCAGTATTTATTTCATTTACTTGAGACCCCATATTAATCAGTTTAGGGTCTGAACGAGGAATCCTAGAGAAACTAACTAACTAACTAAACTAACTAACTAACTAACATTTATTATAAGCTTTTGTGTCTTATTTACTAACAAATTTATCTAGGAAAGAAATATATTTGTATCGATGATATGAATTTCTTTTTTTTTCTTTTAAATAATACGATAAGAGCAAAGAAAGAGAGAAACTTTAATCTAGGTTAAATTGATCTAAAGGTTTGACTAGCAGATAATACTTTTAGCATTAAGTTCATCTTTGTACAATATTATTTAAGCAATATAGTCTTTGCTAAATAATAAATAGATTCTAGATACATTAGGTTATATCCCGTTGGCGATGTGTAGACTGACTGTATGTATTACGAAATTGCTATTATCACAAATATGTTGAGTAGAAATCCTTACAAAAACTAAGAAAACATTAAAGTTATTTCCATGAGATATAAAATTAAACTATTCGTTTTATATTTCGGTGTGCCCTTTGCAGAGTTGGTATGTCGCATTACCAAAAAACTTGACGACACGATTTTTGGATTTTTGTCAAATACGTCGTTGTTCTAAGATCATGACGAAATACAGATTATACTTAGTAGAAAAAAAAACTATGAAAATGAAGTCGTATTAATATCGTCATTTTAATATTTTAAAAACATGGCCATAGGTGCGGGACGTCATTGTTTTATTGCTCAAGTTTGTGTGCACACAAGTACACTCTGGCGGCAATCTGGCATGACCGGTGAGGTATTTAGGTTCAGGATCAACGTGGATTCCCGGGAGTGTTATCACCTCACTCCAAGCTTTCAAATGTACGGACAACAGCACGTCATGGTAAACACTGTGGTATCTTATTCAGTTGTAATAAGGGCTAGTTTGCAACAAATGTGGGTAACCTGATGTGCTGTCGACTGTACTGCGGTAGGTATCTGTGACCTCAGTCGTCTATCCTGCGAACACAGCGGGGGGATCACGCACAATTTGCGGGGTAGATGCCTTGTAATGCAATAACGGAAGGGCACAATTTTCAGCAGGGCTCAGCATGATGTATGAGCCGGCAGCCATTGTCGACAGCGCTGTTTGGAGTAGTGTTTGTTCATGCAAACGTTATGTGGGTATTTGTTATTGATCAAAAAAAATGTGTTTGTTACTTCGACTGTGAACGTAATAGATTTTTTTTTGTCATTGCGTAGCGCAAGAGTTTATGGTATTGTAGAATGTTTAGTAAAATAAAAGTGTTAGCTTTTGATCATTGAACATCCGTTTGTTTTACATCTCAAAGATGAAGTGGTATCAGCATACTTCATCACGCATAATTTCTTCGTATTTTTTAATACATTTATAGCAAGTTTTTTTTAATTACTAGTAATAAGAAATATATTTGATAAATAAGTGTGCTATACTATTAGCTTACAAATAATAATCTCCTTTTCAGATTTTGAAGCTAAGTGACGCATTTATAAAAAAAATATATGACATTTGTAAATACCTTCAAATCTTAATTTAACCCTGCAACACCCAAACAGTTAAAGCCAATCCCGCCAATGTTTGCGTCGGATTAGGCTGCTCGCAACCAAAGGGTTGGATTCAATTAGATCACTGTACAAGATTAACCATCCTGACTCATTTCACTGATTAATTCGCTCTCGAAGTGCAAGAAAACTGTTTTTGAGATGCAAAAGAACAGTTTTAGTTGTCCAGAGTAGATGATTATGGACCTTTTGTATTAAGTGCATATTTTTAATGTAAAAAAAATACAGGGAGTTGTTTTAGGTAGCAACGAGCGACTCAGGGGTGGTAGTACTAACTATACTGATGCCAAAAAAATAGCATCCTGTATAAGGTTTTCTTAATTACATTTATTTGAAAAATTATCGCTTTCATAATACATGATCAGTGATCGGATAATCGAATGCATATTTATGTAAAGTTCATATTTCGCTAATATATTATGGAAGAGGCTTCTTTCATAGGCTTTGGGAATGTTATTTTAGTCTATATTATGGTGTGGAATAGACCTCTTTAGCACGTGCTTTTTTTTCAATAAGACTTGGATTACATAATGTTAATAATTAGTAAGTACTTGAAGTAATTTTTTAAAGGAATCCTATTCAATTTATGAGTATGCTGAGTGTATGAAGAGCAGTAGACAGAAAATACACACACACACACACACACACACACACACACACACAACACACACACACACACACACACATAGTACACCGGTTTTGGTACTATAGTAAAAACACTAGATTTTACGAAATAAAAGTACATTCCATATTTACTAAGGCGCTGATCCTCAAATAACTAAACATACCTACACCCGATTTGATTTTATAGTAATAAAACTATGTCAATTCCATAATCCTGGGAATCTTTTGTTTCAAAGGTGGATTCCATAATAGCCAACACCTCAACTTTAGGTAAGTATGCATCTGATTATCCGATCACGATGCATGATGTATCTAAGCATACTACGTATAATTTGAAAGTAATAAGAGACTTCCAAAGTCAGAAATGGATCCCTCAGAATCTATCAGTACTGTATTCAAGAAAGTTAACAAAGCAAGTTTAAAATCCGTCGATCAAAGTCTGCTAGCGAGATACACACGCATACAAACGGCAGCGGAAATCGCGCTCGCCCCGAACAACATTATTCATAGCCGGGCGAAACTTCCGCTCTGGGGGCTACGCCAACTCTGAAGATCGCTCTTCAAAACTTAATTTATTTCAGCTGGGATAGCGAACTGATACGTGGCTTAGCTATGTAATTTTGGTCCATAGATTTGGGATAACTTGTGCAGTGCAATTATTATAAAGACTTACTATATATTTCCTCCTCAACATAGTATTAAACTCGGTTGCACCATCTTCCTCTAATTTACCTTCACCAGACAGTTCCTTATGGTCTCTATAATTGGCCTGAGTGTCATATCTCTGGTCATTGGGAGGCCCTTTTGATCGGAGCAAAGAATTAAACAGAAAAAAATGACATATTCCTGCATTTGATTGGGTTGAATTTGTTCTATAAAACTATTGTCTATTTTATGACATGTGTATTTTAATTATTATTTGAAATTGATATTTTAATGCTACTAACGTAACCGTAAGAAGTACTAACGATTTATATACAATTTTATTCTGAAATAAAATATTTGAATTGAATTTGTCCTGTTATTCGACGACGACGACCTAGACGACCTCCGTGGTTTAGTGGCTAAGCACGCTGGTTTCAAGGCGTCGCCGCTCCGAGGTCCCGGGTTCAATTCCCGGTCGGGTCAATATAGAAATCAAAATTTTCTATATTGTCTCGGGTCTGGGTGTTGTGGTACCACCGTTGTGTCTGATTTCCATAACACAAGTGCATTAGCTACTTACTTTGGGATCAGAGCAATGTATGTGATTGGTGTCCATTATTATTATTATTATTATTACTTATTAATTATTGGCAGCAAGTTTTTTTTATAACTAGTAAAAATCACAGTCACAATCGCCCGTGTCACATACCTCTATCATGTTATATTTTATTATATAAATATTTTATACTTCTTAGCAGCCCCGTTGGTGTAACGTTTAACTCGCTGCTTACTACTTAAAAGGTTCTGGATTTGAATCCCGGGTCGGCCTAATTTTTTTTCTGTGTTTTCTGTCTTGAAAATGCACGGAAATAGCTCGGATCACGAAGTCAGTGGTGATGACACTCTCGTGCCTCGAGAAGCACGTTGAGCCGTTGGTCTTGCATTTGATCTTTCAAAGGTCATGTCTGACTGCCGTCTCATTAAATTAATGAGAGTGAAGGAACAGATAATATCTCCTGCGTACCTGACATATATATATTTATACTTTATAGCACAATCAAAATGCTTACTAAAGGTGGACTTAACGCTTTATGGCGTTCTCTACCAGTCATGCCTTTGGCGTAAGCAGAAATGAATGTGGGCGGCGCAAAATAGAAGTGCCTATCTCTGTTGAGAGGAGCCGCCATTACCGAATATCGGTAGGAGAACTAATTTTTAAGCGCTTAATCATCATCATCATCATCATTATCAGCCAAAGGACGTCCACTGCTGAACATAGGCCTCCCCCACGGATTTCCACAGCCACCGATCACTAGCGGTCTGCATCCAGTTTGATCCTGCGATCTTTATAAGGTCGTCTGTCCATCTTGTTGGTGGACGTCCCACGCTGCGTCTCTGGTCGAAGGGTCTCCAATCTAGAACTTTCCTGCCCCAACGGCCATAAGTTCTTCGCGCTATGTGCCCTGCCTATTGCCACTTGAGCTTACTGATATACTTAGACCCCACCGTTTGAACAGTTTCCACAAATCCGTTGTTAATTTCATCCACTGTAACGCAATTTTCTAGGCAATCAAAGCGGTTTGACAACTCGAGTTGAAAGCTCTCGGGATTTTGGATATGAGCACGAGTCGGTCGGAGCGTGGACTTCATCAGGCGGGATCTTTCCAATTTGACATTTATATTCAATGTGCCTCGAACCATTCGGTGATCGCTTCCGGTTTTCACCCTGTTGATCACGGAGACATCATTGAATAACCGTCTCTTGGAGGTCATGAAGAAGTCAATCTCGTTTCACGTGAAGCCATCGGGACTCAACCAAGTCCACTTCCTTTGAGGCGGCTTTTGGAAGAAAGAGTTCATCGCAAAGAGTCTCTCCTTCTCCAGAAAGTCGGCCAGCCTCTGTCCCATGGCGTTCCTTTGCCCGTATCCAAAAAGTCCCACCTTCAACTCATTCTCGCCTCGCTTGCCTAGTTTCGCGTTGAAGTCCCCCATTGTGCAACATGTACAACAGTATAATAGGCTGTGGTACACATCATGTACAACAGTATAATAGGTTTTGGCAGTATGTATGGCTCTACTTACGTCCTCATACATTTCCTCCACCTCTTCATCCGGGTGTTTCGAGGTCGGTGCATATACCTGTATGACCTTCAGCGAATACCTCTTGGATATTCTGAGTATAAAGTATATTACCCTGCTCGACACACTCTCGATGGTCTCGATATTGTTGACGAGGGACTTGTGAACGAGGAACCCGACACCACCTTGGGACTTTCGTTGGTTGCCTTCCCGGTAGTAGAGCAGGTTTCCGGACTGTAGAGTTATCGTGTCCTCTCCCTCTCTACGGACTTCTGATAGACCCATTATGTCCCAGTGTAACCTGCTCATTTCTTCCTCCAGCTCGAGCAACTTCTCATCTGTCCTCAGTGTACACGTGTTGTACGTTACCAGGGCCAGTTGTCGTCGGGGGTGGCAGCGCGATCGCCTCCGGGGATTCTTAGCACCCCCTGCCCCGCCGTTACCGTGACCGCTACCAAAGTCAGGAATAGCGGGGCTGCCGGAGGCTGGGGGCCTGGTTTTTTTGTGTGCACTCATGAGGGGATTTTGCCAATACTCGCCACGCTTGGCAGGCGGGTTGGCGAGCGCAGAGGCGCAGCCCCTTGCTGCTGTGACGCTGCTGCCCGTCACAGTCTAACATTTAGCTGCGCCTTACATTGGATGGTTATACCGCCATCGGTCGGTCGCCAGAGCCTCGTCTGTATAAACAGGACGCACCACGTGAAGGTGAGGTTGGCTTGGAGCTTATGGTCTTGGTCAAGCTCCCTTACGTCCCCTTAATCATGCAAACTTAATATTATATCATTTCTTATAGAAGATCAACTTTTTTGAGACGAGAAATGGAACTCGAGAACCAAAAATACTATTACTAAAACATATGTTTTTCACGATGTCACAGGAAACAATTATTCTTAACAGACAATCTGAATTTCTGCAGCCACATTGTATGTCAGTCTCTTGAATTGAAATCTCCTGAAACTGTGGTCTGTACGGATTTATTCAGAGAAACTTTAATTCAAGTGTCTTTTCCATTCCACCTTGCGAGCGAATTTCTTTTATCTTTATCCAAGTATTGTTCTACTGAATCTTTGCTCTAGAACTCAGTGACTCCTTTATTATACTAGGTATCATCTTTGCATAATTTTGAATTAGGATCACGGTGATTCCAATTTTCAAATCTGGAACTTAGGTCATTATTGCTCCCACAAATTTTGCAAGAAACATAAAAAAAAACTACCCGAGTAAAATTTTATTTTTGAGCGCCATGGTGGTCACCGGTAACCCCTAAACATTTTTCTTTCTATTGTGTCTAGTTTCGTGGCAGTCAAAGCCTTAAGTAAAACCATTTGCATTTAGTAAACCAATAGTAAGGGATGTCTGATTAAATTTCGTTAGTACGATGACTCGATTAATACATTTATTTATTCATCACTTGCGTCATCTACTATAATAATGGCTCATCCCAAACAGAGATTAATTAAGGTTAAAAAAATCACGGCATTTTCCGTTCGCCAATTTAACTGTCATCCATTGGATTACATTAAATGGATTTCATAAAATTTAATGGGAATTTACGGCGCTTAATGAATTGCCTACTAATGAAACATTCGTGAGATAAATTTTTAACGAGTTGCTTTAGTATGAGTTTTAATTAAAATGTTACGAGGATGGTCAAGCGCGCTCTGAGTGAATGCGGGGTTGCAATATTATTTTAGTATATCTTAGACCCTTTACACACTGAGTCTTTTAGCTGCGATGCTAACGCGTGTCAGCATCGATGCAGTCGCAATATGTCAACGTTTACACACTGCGCTACTTTTGGCATCGATACAGTCGCGATGCAGAAGCTGAAAATTGACAAATTATGTACTGAATTTTGGCGACTACATCAAAACTAACGCAATGAATAGATTTAATTTAGCATCGATGCTAACGCGCGACTGCATCGATGCTAAATTAAATCCGTTCATTGTGTGAGTTGCGATGTTGAAGCGCGTTTTTTAAACGAGCGACTGCATCGATAATAAAAGTCGCAGTGTGTAAGGGGTCTTAAATGTGCTGAGCAAAACTCTCTATCCCATTAATGTTATTAGTGTGGAACAAGACACACTCACAGTAAAGTAATGAAACCCGTAAAAAAAACTGTTTATAATTACGTAGGATATTGAAATAAAAACATTTTACGAATTAATTTCACGTATATTTATTTAAACTATACGTCTGACGTTTCACATGATTTACAGCATCCGTGGTCACAAGTAAGACAGTTATGATTTTAACCTATAAGTGTGAATGTATGTATGATACGACCACGGCTATCTTTAGGACTTTTATACTACTTTCTTGTTTCGTACCTTTTAGAGCGTGTTTTCAGTAGTCGGGTTTTAGTTTTATATACTTTATTTAATTTCAATGTGAAGTATTCGCGTAAACTTCAGAACTAAAGTCGTAAGTTTTTTTTTAGGTTTTAAGAGTAATACCAACGAAATGACGTAACCCAAGTTGTCTTATTTCAAAGCATCGCAAATTAACGTTTTCGCGAAATGGAACTCTATGTAACGGAGACTTCATTATGTTGATAACATCTTTAATTTCCTATGTCTCCGTCAGCCGCCAGAAAAGGTTAATTGATCGTTCTTGTGTGAACACTTTTAATAGGTTAACTGCTATAATTCATCTTTCAGATTCCCTTGCGAAATGGCTTTTAAAATTATTCCCATTTGGCCAACAAAATTCCTTAAGTTTTTAACCGTCATCAAAAAGGAAAAGGTTATCAATTCAAGTCTATTTTTTTATGTATGTTACCTCATATCTCTGTCATTTGTGAACCGATTTGGCAATTTTTTATACCTGCTTAAAGGATTTACCATCTAGTTGGTCCCTTTGTTGCCAAGTCCGGATCTAATGATGGGAACTAAGTGTTATCAAGGAAAAGCCCTGAAACTTTAAAGGCACGTAAAGTGTTTTAGTTATCGTAATGTTGACATGTCTTTACGTCTGATGGTCACTTTTTGTGAAGCTGGGCTGATGGTGGAACTCCTTAATTAGGAAACTTAGCTTAGGAATTCGGTGATTTTGACGCCACAACTTATGTTAGGTACTTTGTAGCTTATTGAAGAATAGAGTCAGAAGGTATAATACCACACTCCCTAGGGGGAGCCCTATAAATCACAAAAAAATGCAAAAATATTTTTTTTTACAAAAAAAGGAAGTCTTAAACTCTTGACTCAATAACAGAAAATTTTAGGCGAACAATTTCTTATTAGAGTCGGAGCAATCGCATTGGCGATCACAATCATCATCCGTGGTGTGTTTTTTATTTTATTTTATTTTTTAAACATATAATCATAAAGTAATGGCTGATAGGTAAGTTTATTTTTCTGTAATAAATAAAAGTTCAAAGACGTTTATGTTAAATTAACTTTTATCTGGTGAAGACACGTCATTTTATTAAGTACAAACACAAACATAACTTAGTTTTGAACTCGCTCGAACAATTTTCTCACGAGAATAAATTGCTTTGTGCCATTTTATAAGTTATATAGTTCGTTTATTCTTAAATAAAGTCTGTCATAGCAATCACTATCTTAAAATGATCAAAATGATGTCCTAAATATTAGGTGTATGTACTTTTCTTTAACACAAAATATTGTAGAGCACCTTTGGTTGTTGACAATAGTAAAAAAACACACATGTTTGTTATTTAAGATGTTTTATTATTGAAATCAGAATAATTTACATTGTAAAAAATACACATAGTTACTCCGATAATTACACTAAGGTTAACTACACTTCAGCATTTTTTGGCTCTTTGTTACAATAACTATAGCATCAAAATCTTCTGAACATTCTACGTGAATTGTCGTTTTTAGAAATACTTAGCTACTTGGAAGTTTGAAGATTTCATTTGTTTCACCAAAAATATAAAAAATATATAATTAATAATCAAAATGCGAAGTGGATTTGCTTGAAATATGCTATTACAAATGTATTCTTTGGCAAACGCGATATTTTTTTTAGTTTATAAAATATTGCGTTTATTGTTTATTTCAAAATGCGAAATTAAAGAGCATTTCATGATTCTTTTTTAGATATATGAGGTTAATGAATTAAGCTTTTTTGCATAGCTTCGATTAAAAGCAGCAAAAATTCAATGTTTATGACATTAAGATTCTTTACCTACTTTTAGGGCAAACACCTTTTAAAGTCTTATTCAAATTTCATGAAAAAGAAAAGAAAAACGTAGCTTAATAGAAGGCTTTTGATAACTTACGGCTAAGTGCTTATCTAAATACATACTTACGCTAATTATTTTTACACTTAACTGTATGAAAAATAAAAGCTGTTTCTTTGGATTATTTATTTCATCTAGGTCAAATGCTACTATTTATTGAGACACTGTCACACTGTAAGACTTAAGTAAACGATATGTATTTTTAAATATTAATTGAACCATACTCCAAGTTGACATCAAGGACGACTTAGAAAAAAAAGTATAAAACCAAGAAAAAATATATTTCAAAACTTTCATTCATGCAGGAAATGCTAAGGATCGCAAATGTATATATGCCCTAATATTATTAATCTTCCATTCCAGTTTAGAAAATATAATGTTTTCATACAATAGCATAAGACACAATTTGTTATTTGTACTAGAGCTGAGTGTAGATATAAGAAAAAAATGATTAATAATTTTAAAGTAGGTACCTGATACATAAGATATATATCAAACATAATTTTACCGATCTTAAATATACTGTGACGTTTTGGTAACGAGATAGTTAATTATTTGTAACTGCTGATAAAGAAAAGAGATGTTTTTCCCTAATCTATTATTCTGAACGATAATTGACGAAACAAAATAAAGAGTATAAAGCTTACATAGTACAGCAATAACCAATCGAAGTCTATCTATTATTCCAAACATTGACAGTCATCTCTTACTAAATTTTAATTTTATACAACATTTTTATAGGCTTTTTATACACCCCGAATTTACATCCAAAATAAATTGAACCAATTATATTAACTGCCTTACACACATTGTCAGAAAAGTTTCGAAGACCCAAAGCGACAGATTCAATTCACTCTTGTAAATGCCGAGGAATTTGAGGAGTCTGTCAATCTTTTCCACAGATTACCTATTTTATATCTCAATTATACTCCTAATTATTCCAATGAATGTGTGCGAGGCAGCCCTAAATGAAAGAGATGGAATCGTAAGCAAAATATGACGTTGGACGGACAGACACAGATTCTAATAGAGAAAATCTAGAATAGAAAGAAACAAGTTATAATAAGTGCGTGATATTTTTTTCAAGAATTATCAAATTCAGAACTAAGAACTATTTCATCGTGTATGATCTATTGCATCAATTGTATAAAAAACTAGTACCTTAATGGTTGTTTTCAAGCAGTATTACTAAAATGAAGCAAACAATATGTGCCCAGCAATCAAATAATCACTAAGAGGCATCTTTATCGATGCAAAAGTCTTTATACCTGGGTACTTTGCAGCAATCACCATTTACAAAGTCTAGTGACAGAAAAAAAAAATATTATTTAGCTTTTTGACGTCAAACTCTCAAGTCTGGATGAGTTATGTTAGCCTGGTTATGTTATGAGTTATGTTTTCTTAGTCAATTTCTGAAAACTCAACGATTTTTGACACAACTCTATCAATAAAACAATGCCAATTTAAGCCTCCTTCATTGTTCAACAGTCGACAAGATGTACGTTAATGATTGTCAAGTACCGTGACTACAATCAACTGTCTTAGCAGACTAAAGAGTGGCATAAAAGCAGATTACGTCAAATTATTCCTCCAATCCTCATGCTGCGTGCAGTTAGTGGCGCACCATCTTGACTGCGCGGTAGGCGGGCAGGGCGCGCCTCCGGGCCGCTGGCGACGGATGACGCGACGCGTGCGCAGCGCGGAACCGACGCAGCCGCCGTCGCTGTGACACGCACTCCACTCGCCCCAGGACGAGACGCGGCAGTCGAGCAGTCCTGGGTAGGAAGTGTGCAGTTACAATTTTGCTCATTTAGATTATTGTAATTAGAAAAAATAAAACTAAGACATGCTACATAAAAATAACCTAAAATCTACCCATTCGAAAACGAAACCATTTCTTTACGGCAAAGAGACGATGATGCTGGCTCCGTTGCCGCGTTGGATAGCTATGCTAATCCTTTGAGCTAGGAACCAGCCAGCTTTATTATTAGCTGTTACAGAATTTAATTTTGGCGCAATTTTACTATCCAGCAATTTAGCAGAGGTCCCCACGGCCCAAATGTAATATTGTAATTGGGTCCTGTCGAGAGCAAAACCGTCGTACCGGTTTAAGAACTAAAATCGCTTGCATCGCGCGTCATCTTATTTGCGTTTGAGAGTGGTTAGGCGACGGTGTCCTCGATCATACATACCCAAGCCCATACCAAAATAAATATGAATTGAAGATGATAGTTCTGTGTACATCAGCTGGTTCAGTTCAGTACGAGTAACTGTGTTCCGACAGACGGACAAAAAGCAGTTTAATGACGGTTTTGCTAAAGACGTCCTTTGATGATAAGGAACTATTAATGGTAGAATAACGTTACAAAAATTAAACTTAAATTTGCCGTAATGCGATCATACGACAACAACAAACAAATTAAATAACATTAAAATAAATTAAAAATTTATAAATCAAACATTGTAAACACATCGTGCAACGTGTTATTTTATATAATGGTAATGATAATTTGAACTGAAATAAATTATTAACATATTAAATAAATAATAAATTATTAAACGTATTAACGTTCAGTAGTATATTTTAACATAGACTACACGAGTAAAAGTAAAATTTTGCAATGTTTTAAATAAAGGTGCCCTAAATTTGGGTCTCTGATTTCCACATAATAGTTTTAACAAAATCTACTAATGCCTCTTCACATTACAACGCTTGTTACGCTCTCATCACATGTCAAGTTGGCTAGTGTTCCACGCAACTGTCGAGAGCAGACTTTACCCATCTCTGAGCGGTGTCTAAAACGTAATTAAATCTTGCATTTACGCTACAAAATACTCTCTCTATTGGAGATAAAATAAATGTTTAAATTTACTGGCCAAACAAAGTGGTAAATTAATTAAAATACCACATAATAATGGTCGGGCTACAGAGTTTCATCGTCCGACTTAACAAGCTTTAGTTAAATGCATTCAACAGTAAAACCACTACACGATTTACCTTCCAGAATAACTGAACACTTCTGTCATTTTTTAACTATTTACTGAAAAACGAGTAGGAGTTTAATTACAGACTGTCTTTTAAAAGATATTCAGTAACTCGGTTTACTACTTTTGGTATGCTCAGATCTGGTGGGTATTATAAACTTTAAGCTTTAGCCACAATACATCACCTTTTTTTCGTCAGTATTATCGAGCGTCAGATAGCGGCTGGCTAGGTTTATCAGCGCTGAGCGGCTAGTTCACTTTCTTCTCAAGAAAGTAACTTTTTTTGTTTTTTTCGCTCAGCTGAGCCTGCAACTTCCGACACCGCTACGCCCGTATACACGCTATAGTCTTCTAAGCGCTGAACACCTGCTTACAGTAAGGTAGCACCTACGAAAACAAAGTAACTCACTCGCTCTTTTTCGCTTTCTCCGCTCAGCTGGGTCGGTGTTATCAGCTCTCAGCTTGCGTCGCCGCCTCGCCCGATACCGACGAGCCAGACTTCTCAGCGCTGAGCGTTCACTGGCCGTCGGCCCTGACGTTGGTAGCTCGTTCGCTGAGCGAGGCTCTTCGGTCGTCGCTGATGTCGAGTTTACCCTACGACAAACAAATTATTAATTTAAAGCTTGCTGCTATTTTTAATGTTGTTAATGTTTATGAATATGAATGACAAAGTTGGTAATTCAAATGAACTGTTCTGTTTCAGTTACTGCAGTAAATTATGGCTTAAGGCAGTTTGGTCAGTTAGTTTTGCATGCCATTAAACACTAGCATTGCCGTATTCAACAGTTTGAGAGGCAAACAAAAACAGAGACGAGTGCTGATGCAAAACTCAAATATCCATAATGTTTATAGTCAGAATACTTTTGCAACATTATTGCACATTATTTTCACCCCCATAATAAAATACGAAATTCAATTTCTCCATAGGGGAACATTCGTTGTGAAATTATAGTCACGTATTTCATATTTCCACCCCTCTTCTTCCCATGTATAATTTTGTTCTTTTACTAACGAAGCGTTACATTGAAAAACGTGTTAGTCAGACAGAAGTGTTAACATTATAACTAACATTTTGTTTGAAGTTTTAATAG
The DNA here is from genome assembly GCA_963924145.1 of Pyrausta purpuralis. NCBI lineage: Eukaryota > Metazoa > Arthropoda > Insecta > Lepidoptera > Crambidae > Pyrausta > Pyrausta purpuralis. The sequence continues at coordinate 6,303,767 of OZ001650.1, forward strand.
TTGCATGTTCATTCTGTTACTGTGATATTATAATGTCTCAAATATGTTTGTTTTGAAAAAAAAAAATAGTTCTATTCTCTTCTTCTGTTTCGAAAAGAAATGTGATGTGCGTCATAACACACCTAACTTTTCTTATTGACTGAAATTTTGCTGTAAACTGATTGTTGCTTATTACATAATGGTAAGTATGGGAAAGCCCTATAAGCCCTTTTTCGTTGCAGACATCGCATGACGGTAATTTAGCACGGTTTTATATAAGAATGAGGCTGGATTTTCCTAAAAGTACATCAACGGCTGTTTGGCGCAACTAGGTTAAGAAGGCAAAGGGAAGCGCTTTTAACAGACCGGGTGTTATCACCGGAGACCAAGGTCCAATTTCCACCGTCATTATTAGTTTATTTATATAAAGTTTAGTTCGTTATAAATCTTACATATCGCGGTTCAGTCTTCATACTTCGACTACAGCGCCATCTTGTTGTATAAAACCGAGTGAGTGTGTTGCGAGGATAATGTAAGGACGCTGGTAGATGTCGCTACAGCTTCTAACTAGGTTGTCGCGGATTTTTTTTTAAATAAACTATTCTACCCACAAATGCACCCGCTGCAAATCAGCGTCGTGGTATGCATTCCGCTGCCATTACTTATGCTGAGCCTTTTCGATGCGAGTAGTCTTTTTTTGCATGTATTTTTCAGTGTCCTTTTTTCAGTCAAATAAAAGTGTCGAAATACTCGTAAAACACTTATTTACGGATTAACTTTTCGCAAGTTAATAATTTTATCCCGACGTTTCGAACACTTTATAGCGTTCGTGGTCACGGGTAGACTTAGATGTTATTTGTCATTTATACAATAATATTAATTAACATTCCTATCCATGCAAAAAGTCCACTCACTGCAAGATCACAAGACACAGTTAGCTCTTACTGCGTGGATAGGAACGTTAATTAATATTATTGAGTGACGGTAGTGTAATTTTTCATGTAAATCTACAAATAATATCTGATTCTACCCGTGACCACGAACGCTGTAAAGTGTTCGAATTGTCGGGATAAAATAAATAAACTAGCGAAAAGTTAATCCGTAAAAAATATATATATGAGTAGGTACTATTCGCGTAAACTACAGAAAAAAGCAAATAAAAGTGTTTTCTTTCTACTCACACGGTGTAGTACTCGTAGTTAGCTTGTGGCGTAGTGAGCGCGGCGTATGACTCCGGCGCCTCGGCTCTCTCCGCCTCCTCTGCGACTGATAGCGCGCGGTTGCCGTCCAGCACGTCGATGCTGTTGTGGTTTAACTTGTCCAGCTGTAGCACGTCGTATCGCCGGTCGTCGCTGCTCCGGTGGAACACTTCGGATAGTTCGTATTCGCGGAGCTGTTGCAGAAAAAGTTTTAGGTAAACAGAATATTGAGGAGTTTCACATTGTTTTGGAAAGTGTATTTTTTAAATGAAATAGCGCTTGAATGTGGAAGAATTCAAGGACGAAACCTGGTTTACTTTGACTTTGAAGATTTTGGGACTGTAAATTGAGAAAACCTAACAATTGGTATCACTTATGTTCAGTTGATCCGCTGGCAACGTAATGGCATCTTTTCATCAGCAGTTTGTTGACGACTAGCGTCTAACCAACAAAAAGACGTCAACATTTTGGCAACTTTCGCCTAACGTGACATCAGTTTCAACTCGTGCGTGAAAACATCTAGTTATTATTGTCATTAGATTTTCCTAATCAACATTACCTGTCATATATTTATTTTACTCACTTTAATAAATTGGAAAGTGGCGATCGGCGGTAGTCGTCTGAGATGCGGGTAAAAGAAGGATCCAGCGGGATGGGAGGGGTATTTCGAGGTGATCCGGTACGCCACCCCCTGAGGCGCTGTCGGCCAGTTTGGTGCCGTGAATGTGAAGCCGTTGTCTGTGCCCGCGTCTAAGGGGTCCACCTAGTTAGAAAATACATATATTACATTATATAATAGTCTTTTTTCTCACGGGGGCGTGAGTCAATTAGTCATGTTTATTGGATATTCTGTCAATTCATTTATTCGTAAAATTATTTCCAGCATTCTGGACAGGGAGTCACCTTTTGTGACGTCATCGCGTCAAAATCATCAGTTTTTATTCTAACTTATTATATTATTACTCTTCACGTTTTTAAAGAGACTATCACGCTTGATCAAGAGTTATGGAATTTTGCACTAATTGTATACAAAAGCCCGAAAACGCCTTATTTATATACATATTAAGTATTATATAATAAAGATATTCTATTTTAACCCTTTTCAGTCACATAAACATATTCTAAAGAAATAACGTATTGCTTTAAATTACCTCAATAGTGATACTGTCCAGCCAGTTCCCGTCGACACATAGGTCGAAGCTATCGACGCCTATGAACCAGTCTGGTGAAGGAACCATTCGAGCCATCACTGATACCTGAAACAAAAATACAAGTTTAACTGGGGTATGCAAGTACGCTGTGAAGGAAAGTACGGAAAAGATGCCTCATAGCAGGCAAATGATCGAATCCCTTAAGAAAGTATTTGGGCATGATCTGATGGACAACCCACTCGTTAGTGAAATACGAAATTGTGTGTTAGTCCAATTTCACTATTTATTTAACGAACCAATAAAAAAATAGGCTACAAAACGGACATAGTTACGATAATCACAAACCAAAAATAATTTACAAAACTACAATTGATCTTTAATTTGCAGATATAAAGAAGACAGAAGATTGTACTAATTATTAAGAATATTGTTATTGTAAAGGGATTGAAATATGAATGAAGGTCAAGGAAATATGAAGTCATTCAAAATAAGTTAGCACTGCTATCTTAGCGGTACCCACCAGTTCCAAGTAATTATCTTTTATATCAGCCCGCCAATTTCATGATTTTGCGTTTCAGATTTCAACAGGTTAATTAAAATGTCAGGAGCAGACCAATCAACGGATGTTGCCATCTTCTAGAGAATATTAAGAAATTTTATTTAAAAATATCTATGCCAATCCAGTGTGTAATTCTAATTTAAATAGAATGATGATCTTATAATATTGCTATAATGAGCATAAATTTAAGTTTTATCAGTATGTATATATAATAGTACTGTGGCATTCGCTATGAAGTGATGGTTTTTATCTCCCAAGAAAGGAAATTTTGTGTAAAAAGTAAACTGTATTATCTATGTTTTGTAGGCAGAAGAAATAAAAAATACACTTACAGCTTAAGTAAGTAGCAAAATTTCATTCACACAGTAACAGTTCATCAGAAGTCTGTAATTAAATGTACCACTCAAATCCAATGTTTAATTAGACGCAATTATACCAAGATATCTTTAAATTCAATAATTACACCGATGGAACATTCCGAAAGATTTATCAAAAGGAATTAGCGAAGAGATTAATTATGCTGATCAAAGCCCAAGTCTTTAAATGAGATGATACGAGTAATTATTTCATAGTAGCGACTATGAGTGTACTAACAGCCATACCAGAATTGTGGTATGTCAATTCTTGTTATTGTTGTTTTTATGTGTTATAATAACTAATATTATGATTATTATTATTTTTGACTATTTATCACTCATCAATTTATATATATACACTGATCAGAAGAATTCCCGCAGTAAACCAGTACCATGACATTCCTCGCGCTGTCCCGAATTATGCTGAGCCGAATTCAATTACATTTTTTTTCTTTCTTTTATTGTACTTTGTGTCCAAAAAAGTCATTTTATTTAATTTCATATAAATATGTATTCAAGAAAAATTGTCTTTCACAAATTGGAAATTTATAGAAGGATTTCATTATTTGAAACGAACCGTTCTCTAGCAACAATAAAGTGATTGTATTCTTGTAATACTTTAAAAATAGATAATTCATGTTGTTCTTAAAATAAAGCATCGAAATCCTTTCTAAGAAAGACCTAGTTTTGCTGTCCTCTTTTTGCTATGCGTCAAACCAAAAGCGACCTAATTAATGTAGAACAAGCCGGTAAAATCTGATCTAACTAACTATGTAGAAACATTTTTTTTCCCAGGACTATTTTCCAGAAATAAATGTGTAAAATCAATATCAGTGCCAGACGTGTTCAGTTAACAACAGAATCTTGATTATAATTCAACAAACTCATAACTTGTTTTTCTTTTAAAAATATTTCTTACTATGTCCATACTCTATACCATACCGATTATACGAGTATGTGTAAATAATGATGTGATTAATGGCGCAGGCTCAATTCACAAGTTCAATCTTAGACTTGAACATTTAAGAAGCGTTATTCAAACATGAGCAAAGTGTGATGCTTATCTGTGTTAACGCAAGGCAGAAAACCCAGGACAAAAACTATTAAAATGATTTTTTGACTAAGGCAGTTTTTATTCTGTGAAATAATCCACTGTCGACACAACCCTATTGATTCTTCACTTTAAAGGTTAATGCACATTTATCCGAGCCGAACATATCGAACGAATAGTCGGGGAGGTCTCACGCACATTTCCACTCTAGCCGAATCGACAGCGCCGTAAGAATCGACCCCGTCGCAGAAATCATGAGATAGCGCCATAAGTGACAGCTAAAGGTGGGAGTGAGTATGAAGATTTTATATTTAACACCCGGCGAGCCGTCTGAGTCGTCCGAGTCGATCGCATTAGACGCTCTGAATCTGATGACGTCATCCAAATTTATCTAGGCTCTCTGGGTTCTGCCTGGCTCGGACGACGACAACGAAATGTGCAGGGTTTCGTGAGATTTCATACATAAAAGTCTAAAATATTTTTTGTTCTACGCGTTTGTATCGGATAAGTGTGCGTTCCGACACGTTCGGCTCGGTTGATTGTGCGTTAACCTTTACTCACCACCTCTTGGCTGACGTGTCGTAATTGTTGTTTGCTCTCCGGGTATTCATTAGCGATGAAATACGATATTTTTGGCCACACGCATTGTTTACTGGGCTCTTACCTCGAGAATATTAAAGGTATATTGTCTGAAAGGAATATGAAACTAAGTGGCACCTAAAACCTCATACCTACAGCTTCCGTATTTTTAAAATACACGGCTTTACTATTTATTTTATTTTATTTCATACTAGCGGACCCAGTGAACTTCATTACGCTTCAGTTCCCCAATTTTAATGAATACAACAAAGTAAAATTCATGAAAATCAATCCACCCACTTTTTTTTTTCCTTTAATAAAAACCTATCACTGGCAATAAATATACACAACCAAAATGAATAAGCAAAATCGGCCCAGCTGTTCACGCGTGATGTCGTGACCAAGGGAGGAAATATGATTTTTTTTTATTAATAAAGATGGATTTGCTCTTGACTCCAGACCAAGCCAAGTGAGATGTTTGTGTATAGAGCACAATCAAAATCTTTTTTCTTTGAAACTGTTATATTTACCAGTCAGCTATCTGAAAAGTCTGTTATAATCACAGTTAAATAACCAAAACCTCAACAACTCTAAAAGGTTTTGCTTTAACGCTTGTTAAATTGCAAAATCGTTCACATTTAAACAGCCGTTGCTCTTAATTATTTTGCGTTATTGTATTGGCAATAATGAGTCTGAATAGTTTGTTCGCTGTCGAAACAATTTAATCCGGTATCTGTGCCAGAATTGGCCACCTATTATTTTAATTGTCATTATTTCTATAGCCTTTGTCGTAAAATTAATGAGTGCCATTATAAGAGTTATTGGCATTGGCGTGTATTTTTGATGTCGACATTTGGGTTTTTGATTATGTAAGCAATAACACAACGACACGTTCTGGTGAAGTGGTTAGAGATCCTAACTACTAAACCAGCAGGCGCGGGTTCGAATCCTGCAAGGGTAATTTTTAGTGTGATGAGCACATTTGTACCTAAGTCATGGATGTAATTGAGTATTTATGGGAGACGCCCCCGTTATAATCGTTGTCAAGTACTTCGTAACAACAAGGAAGAAAATTCCTTACCAGGAAACCAGACACTGGTGTGTTGTCTGATGCATATTTACTTATTTTATTATTCCTTTTGCCAGACACTAAATTGCTATCGAGACCAGATTCAAAAGATAGTGTGAAATAAAACCTAACAGATACAGAGAATGACACAAACCGGGAGCGAATGTAATTGATATTTTGTTTGATGCAGCAATCTGCTATAAATAAACAAATAGCATACCAATGGAATCGAGCTTTATTTAACTAACTAATGACTTTGCAAACCTTTATCGCTAATTGGCTTTAATTTTAGCAAGAATTGGGAAATCAAGTGGATTAATTGGCGAATCTGACGCCGGCGTCGATTAAACTAGTTACAATTTTCACTCCTTGTTGTTTCGTCTTGCAGATCATTAGTCAACTATCTGATTTTTGTGATTGCTATGTTTCGCTGAAATCTAAACATAAAAGGATTTCACGAAACACATATAAAAAATCATGTTTTAATGGCATTCATTATTTATTTATTATTACTTAAATATTTAATTTAGCATTTTGCAGAATTTTTAGCCTTTATTGCAACCGAAAGCTGAAGAGAAACAAAGGTGAACCTTGTCAACACGCTAGTCTTCTACATTTTTAGCTACGGCGCGCAGAGACATGGACACTGAAGGATGCTGACCGAAGTCGAATTTATGCTATTGAGATGTGGTGCTGGCGTAAGATGCTGGGGATACTATGGACTGCATTTTGCACAAACGATTCCATCCTTCAAGAGCTCGGTATAAAGATCAGGCTCTCTACCACCTGCCTTTGAAATATTCTAAAGGTTTTTGGCCACATTGCGAGGAAAGATGGACACAACCTCGAACAGTTAATGGTTACCGGCAAGATAGATGACAAAAGACCGAGAGGACGCAGCCCAATTAGATGATCCGATCAGATTTGCACGCCGCACCGCTCTCCACGACGCCAAGGATAGAAATAGATGGAAGACCATTATCAAAAGCAAACTCACTCAGAAAGGGGTGTCACGACCCTCAGCAATGAGGAGTACGATGCGAGGAGGAGAATCGCAACCGAAACTACTAAAAAGTTACTATGTTAAGATTACAAGTTTAAATTAACGGTACCAGTTTTGTTGTTCAACCCCTGGATATAATTGAAACATTTAGGGAGGTAACTCAGTTTTTTTTATATACATATTTAAAAGCGCTCCCAGCGAACATCGGTTCCATCCCGGCCCCGTCTCATCCCAGCCCCGGCCCCGTCTAATGGGACAAAAAGTATCTTAAGCCCTTTTTCTGGTTCTAAACTACCTTCCCACCAATATTTTGCTAAATCAGTTCAGCCGTTCTTGAGTTATAATTAGTGTAACTTACACGACTTCCTTTTATATACGAGTATATACATATTGTGTAGTAGTTTTATTAGACGGCGTGCTTTTTCGTAGATATCATTTTACAATCTTTTACGGTTATGTTTTATTCGAAACATCAATGTATTAATCTCCTCCAAACATCCCCGTGATTACTGTTGCATCCGACGTCTTTGAACTCACATTCGATCGCATCCATTGAAATGGAACTCGATCGATAGGTAAAGACCGTCATCCGAATGACTGTCATCTAATCACATACCAGTGACTGGTCTCGTCCACAATGAACTCTGCCTCAATACACCCAGCCATGGGCCACGAAGGGCCTATCCTAACACGTCACGCGTACTCTGTGGAGCCGAGTGCGTCCGAGTGATCAGTTCGCTGGTTGCTTTCTACCAGGTCCCGAGCGCAAACCCAGAGTTGGGCTGAAAGTTTCTGGGTTTTTTCTACCTTCAAATACTCAGAAATAGCTCAGAGACAGAAAGTTGATGGCAATGACTCACCATGCCTGGGAAAGCACGATATATTGTAGGTCCTACACCTGATCTTAGACAAGCCATGCCGGATTTACCGTCTTACTTAATCACGATAGTATAGAGACAGAGAATGATTTTGTACACACTTGGATACCGCAATATGTTCCGCGCCTGTTGATGATCGCTTGTCGTATAGCATCAAAGTGTGTGTTGTTATACGACTAGAATGCACCTTCTTATAGTGCATGAACAAAATACGGAGAGGTCCTAGTTCAGAAGTCAAACTATATACAAAGCGCACTTGAGCAACGGACACATAGACACCGCTCACGTACAAGAGATCTCGGAACTTGTCAGGACAGTGCGAGCGCGAGTGCCGCCCGCTTGACTTGAGACACGCGTCTCGAAAGGGTTGTAAGGTGAAAATATTATATTGTTAGAAGTCCAAAGCAATTGCGTCAAAACGCGAAATGTAACGTTATGTACCTTCAGAGGGTATAGATTAATTTAATTGAAAAAAATATTACATTTTATATGTTATTATTGTGTTGGCCCAGTTGCTTCTTTTATTTTTTCGTTTCTTCTCTTCTATTCTCAATAAAACACCTAACAAGTAGATGTTACTGCGAGGACTACGGTAGTGTCATTTTGTGTATAAGCCAAATTTGACACCCCTAGGGCGACCGGTGATAATGGTTCTCAAAAGTTAAGAAGAAATTTGACTTCTGTTACTGTCTATATTTTGTGGTGCGAAGCTGTAATCGTTGAAAAAAACAATTGACGGTCGCCAGTTGTGTCAGAACACCACTTACCCTCGAATGGTTCCCGTCCACGAAGAACTCCGCTTCAGTTCGCCCGGCGCCCTGGGTGATGGAGGGTGCTCCGAACACGTCCAGCGTGCCTGGCGCAGAGCCGAGCGCGTCCGAGCGACCCGACTCCGCGAACGAACGCACTGGTGGTGACACCCGACGCCCGAGCCGGAAGAGTACGTAGGCACGGTCGTGGGAGACGCCTGGAACAATAGATAACACTGTTATACGCAGATCGTTTAACTCAGTGTGCTCTGTCCTGCAATCCTTGTTGAATTGGACACCAATCACATACGTTCTGACCCCAAAGTAAGTAGCCAATGCACTTGTGTTATGGAAATCAGACACAACGCTGGTACTACAACACCCAGACCCGAGACAATATAGAAAAGATCGTTACATTGACCCGACCGGTAATCGAACCCGGAACCTCACGAGATGGCAACGCTTGAAACCAGCGTGCTAGCCACTCGACCACGTAGGTCGTTGTAGTCTCTCTACAAGTGACAGGGACACCGGCAAATTCATTAAAGCTACGCAGAGTAGGAAGATAGGTTTGATTAATACGCCAAATATTATTTTACTGATAATTAAGTCATGGTCACAGGGTGACATCGGTTGCCATTGCGAGTATGGAAATCTACATGAGTGGGCCAACAATGGGCTTTAACCGAGAGATGATGAAAGTTAATTATATTTAGGAAGCGGATTCGCCAAACCCATTTAAATACATTGATCGTTGAATCTTTACAGCTTCGTGCCTATCCATCTAGGGAGATATTCAGCTAATAGTTGAGATTTTTTAAGTTACAAAAAGTTAAGAAAAGCCATCTATTTGTGTAATTAGACCCAGTGGGGCACTTATTTGGCATTCAGGGTATTTATTTAACAAGTCCCAGGGTTTATCCTGCCAAGGCTTCGGGACAATTGTGGACTAGCGCTGAGAAAAAACTGCGCAACACATTTAGTCACTATTGTCAATGCCTCTTTTTAAAATATTTCAATTTTTGTGTTCGTACATGCTTGAACATACATTGTTATCATCTAATTTATAATATTCGAGGTAGTTTAGTATGAGCGTAGGTATTTAAATAACTAAAGTTTTGCTGATGCTGGCTGTTTTTAGCTAGAGCTTTTATTTATTTCCAAGAAACTTTAAGATTAAATAAGAAATTAACTGTTAAATGAAGAATATTTGGTTTGTTATTTCATTTTATTAGGAAACAAAAATAACACTGTAAGTGTTAAAATTATTCTAAACCAAACCATAAACTACCTTCAAGTGATCCAAAATTCAAAAGCAGCCTGGATAAAAGGTTATTAATGACATTAATTATGCAAGACCCATTAAACTAAAACACAACAAGCAGTCTCACTTCAAAAATAAATGCACAACTAAGCCCGAGTACCTATCTCGACTACAACCTCGGTTCCCAAACTCCAATTGGAACTTTCCAGATGTTGAGAACAACTTTGGGATCGTAAAGCGGTGCTTGGTTCGCGGCAAAACATCCGAGCATCGGGGAATTATCTTAGCCCGGGCAACTTCGGCTAATAGCACGCTCCGCTGTTAGTTTTCGCATCGACACTGTTTAGTGCATGAACTTTTATGAACTTGGGGATGAAGAAAAAATTTAAACAAATGCTTTTAAATATAAATATACACATGGGGCTTTCTTTATTCTCTTTGTGCTTTTGTTATTAGCCACAAATAAATGTCCTAGTTAAAACTATTATAATTATTACTTAGTACCCTATGTTATTAGTTTGATCGATAATACACTGCAAAATCTAATAATACAAAATGCATTTCCTTTATCTTATCCGATTGTTAAATATTTGTAAAAACATTTCCTTCGGATATTGTGAAAGCAATCTCGCAACATTGATGACGTCACGCAGCCTACGCGGTAAAGTAAGCGCTTGCAAAGTTCAACAGGCTTGCTAATGTGATGGTGGCCGAGTGGTATAGGCATACGCGCGGATAGCGTAAGACACGGGGTTTGATTCCTTGTCTGTCACACACCCGAAGTTGCTTTTTACAAGTGCAATTTATATTATTAAGTTTGTATTGTGACAAAACACTATAAAACAAAAATATAATTATAACAGCAATAGTTTCCGCGCCGCCCGCACTCCTCACGCAACCCGCTCTCGCCTCCCCGCGCGCCCCGTCACCCATTGATTAACAATGACGTGAGGGATACGCATTTCAAAAGGTTTCATGAAGAATCGTCTTCCTTTAACTATATATTTTTTATGAGAAAATGTATCTTCAGATTTGGACTTTCATTACGTTTTCTCGTGCTAGCTAAATTAAGAAATCAGTAGGTATTTTTTTACAAACTTAATCCTTGCTTACTTAATACTAATTCAACCGGAATGATTAATAAAAAGCAAGTCATAACAACAACTCAAGGAAAAAAAAATAACCTTCTCATTAGGCAGGATCGCGCTAATGAAGTTTTATGAAATCTTAGATGGACAGAGGCGAAAAGGCTGTTAAAACTTTATAAACAGCCTGGCTTCTGCACACACGGCAGCCAACCAAAATAATTTAAGCACTTAAACAAACTAAAAAGTTTAAAAAAACTAAACAACTTTTAACTTTATACGATCTGCGCTTTTTATTAAATTAATCAATTAATGTGTGTCAATTTTTTTTTTCTTCATCTTCTATGTACGAGAATGTAGGTACAAGTATGTATGTAAGGTATATATTTTATAGGACTATATTTAATATTAAATTGGTAAAAATATTTTCAATTGCTGTTTATTTCGTACTAAAAAAATTACACTCGGCTCCGAGTGGTCGGCCCACAGCGTGCTTGTGTCTTAACACTCGTATTCGAATGCTATATTTAAATGACGTCAGCTTTTGACATCCACAACTCGGGCCATTTAGTAGGCGGATCTAAATGTGTTAATTTAATTTTATCCGTTAAATATACAACAAAATGTCAACGTATAAGCTTACAACACCATTTGGCATATTAATAAATTAATATCCTTCAAAATGGTATCCAGCATTACGACTATAACAAATTCCCTAAAAAAGCATTGTAGACTGCAATGCTGATAAATCATTTTTTAAGTGCAAACCAACAAAAGATACTGGACACTAATTGTCCAAGCTTCTAGCACAACGCTGGTCCACAGAAAAATAATATTCAGAAAGCCCATTTGTGTATTTTTATGCCTAACTAACGATGCCTTTTCCCAGCATTACCACAAATTAATTAGTATTAAGGTACTTAACTACTGTAAGATTTAAATACTCATAATGTATTTTTTTGATGCACATATCACTTAAAATCAGGTGCGATCGCGCTCAAATATCAAGCTTATTTAAAAAAGGTTATTTAATTACGAACAAAAGATGAAGAATAACAAAAACTAATACGTTGGCATTTGCATATTCTACAATGTCTAGTTCAATAGTTGACTAGTAAGATTAAAGCTTCATTAAAGAAAAACTTATTTCAGGCGTTACCCATAAGGTGTTAGTAATAAATTTATCTCAGATATGTAAAAAATAGTGTACTTAAATTTCAAGCAATTACTTATTGAAAATTTGCGGTCCTCCACGACTGTAGATTTAAGGTTTGTTTTTATTTAATTATAATTTGTCACCTTCAATCATATAAGATCTTAGTCACAAAACATTTCGAGCCTCAAAGAAGTTGGCATGCTGTATTTTCATGCACTTTGACGCTTTTTCAAACTGTGCCGCGCGGCGTGGGTGGCAATTAAATACATTAATATTGTCTTATTTTCGCTCGTTCGTTACAATAGTGGGCAACTGGGCAATGAAAAAGGTCTGCAATAAGTTTCCCGACTCTTTGTGAATTAAAAACTTTCGACCAATGTGGGACGTTCCGTGGGCGGATAATTAATTTGCGGCTTTAAGTGTTTTACGAGTATTTTTCTTGCTCCAATATTTTGTTTGTTACTCAGTATGTAGCTATTCAGTCTGATTGAGGTCAGCGCTTGCAATGAAATTGTTTAAAACCACACTGCAATGGTATTATTTATTATTATTGTGGTTTGATATTGTAATAAAGTACGCTGTGATGATTATGAAGGAATTAAGCAAATTTAAAGTAAGTGGGAGTATTTTTTCACTTAACCACGAAAACTATTTATTGACATCATCATCATCATCATTATCAGCCAAAGGACATCCACTGATAAATACAGGCATCTCCCATGGTTATCTAGAGTGAACGGTTGTGAGCGCTCAACCAGTTGTAAGCGGTTATCAGTCCAACTTTTCGGTGGATGTCCTACACGGCGCCTTTTGTCGAAGGGTCTCTAATCAGAGCTTTTCTGTCCATCAGTTGTTCGTCGTATTTACCATAATTTACAAACATATATTCCCAATGCCTTCAAAGTGTTTCAAACAAGTTCAGACGTAGTCGTAGGCGAAACTTAGCTCAGTTAATAGTTCAACCTAACATACTTTCCAGGATCTAGGTCAAAAACGTACAGCACATTTCGGCCCAATTGTCGCTTGTGAGTAAAAATATGGCAGGTTAAAAATAATCTGGCAAAAGTCCAGTTTATGATTAAAAGTTTTCGCAGAGCAAACGGAAAGAGGTTGGGACGTTATTCCATTGACTAGGAAACTCCATTCACAGACACGGGAACTGAATTAGTGGAACTACTCAACGTTGTGTGCGAATTCTGTGTTGAGATCTTATTTTTGTATTTTCTCGGTTAGTACCTACGTAACTTGAACCTATGTACATTGATACTAGTTTAGCTAGTCTGGAGATGTTGAGATTATACTCGTACACTCATATTTATTGACAATAAATGTATTGTTTTCTATTCATTGGATCATAAATACTCTTTTTAATTCCGAATACAGCCTATTATTATGAACTAATAATGTAAACAATTTGTTTCTAAATTTTAAAATGATATCAGTGTAAAGAAATTTTACTACTTATTTTAAAAAAGTGACGAAGAGAAGACCTATGTAGTTGATGAGTTTTGTTTTGATTTAGAGTATTTTTAACACTCACAGTGTCATATTTTATATTCATAAAGATGAAATAGGAAACCAAAAATTTGCGCACGGGCGGGACTCAAACCAGCAACTTTCTGGCTAACCGCCTGTGTGCAGATTTTATCTTTATAATGAGTTTTATTTTTATCTAATTCCAAAACGAATTATTTCAGGACAAACGAATGTCAAGATTGGTTACAATATTCGGCAAAAAAGAAATGGACTTTACTTGTAAAGTAAAATTCTAATAGGGTTTTCGCGACTTGATAAAGGATCATATATTCAAATTAATAAGGCTGAAAGTTTTGTTTATACATATTTGAATCTTTCATGTTCTATAGCAGTGACTTCGCTCTATTTGTCTATAATTCTATTTTTTTCAAAAGTTAGAGTACCTATTACTAGAAAATTGCAATGAAATCCAACTATGAAATCTGACCGTGAAAACCGGTCGCACGCACTAAAACTGAAGCTGGAAGTTTGTTTACGTGACATAACATTTATGACTCACCAATATCAGAGAGTACTGAACCCTGGACTCGCGTGCCAGCTGGCATAGCTACAGCTGTAAACAACCTACTTGTTGTATTGCTTTATTTTTGCGAAACGACAGGTGTAAAGTCCGCTCTGCGAAATGAGATTGTATTAATTACTGTTTAATTTTGGAGAGTTTGTGTGTGTGCGTGAAGGAGTCACCTTATTGCATTTTCCCTCGGCATTTATTTGGTGGTTTATTTCAGTTATACTTCTCTGAAGTGTACGCGAATACTACTCATTGGATAAAACACTACTTACGGATATTTTTCGTGGATATTTATAAAATTTTATATCCCGACGTCAAACACTTTACAGCGCTAGTGGTCAAAGGTACCTAGACTAAGATATTATTTTTCATTTTTATTTTATACTAGCGGTCCCCCGCGACTTCGTCCGCGCGTTTTGAGTTTGCTCCCTCCCCTCCCGTCGCAGCGTCATGTTTTATATCCTAAAGCCTTTCTCGATAAATAAGCTATCCAACACAGAAATATTTTTTCAAGTCGGTCCAGCAGTTCCTGAGATAAGCGCGTTCAAACAAACAAACTCTTCAGCTTTATAATATATTAGCGCAAGCGCACGTTGTACTTAAGCTGCGAACATTATTTTGGTGCGGAGTTATGTTAAAACTGTGATAGCTCCTAAGATATTTATTGAAATCAAATGATATAAAGGGCAACTTGGTTCTAAATGAAATGCTCGTGATGATGAATGTATTTATTTTGATAAGAATAAATACACCTCTAAAAATGATGCATTATTTTTTTACCAATTTATTAACATAAAAAAGGTTGTAGTAAGTCAACCATAAAAGTTAGACATGTGCTGTTGCGGACTTTATTATAGAACTCTTAATGCTGAACAATCCTGTCATACATATTTTTTGTGTAACTTAAGCGGTTTCCGCAGCGTATGCAGCGGAAGCTCTCAAAAGGAATATCTTTTTCCCATTTTCGCAACATTTTTCATTGCTGCTGTGGTCTTATGAGTCTTATCTTTATGTTATATAGCCTAAAGCCTTCCTCAATAAATGGACTATCCAACGTAAAAATTTTTTTTCAAATCGGGCTAGTAGTTTTTGAGATAAGCGCGTTCAAACAAACAAACAAACAAACTCTTCAGCTTTATAATATTAGTATAGACTATATGGCGGTCCCCGAATTTGTCCGCGCGTTTTGAGTTTGCTTCCTGTATTAAAATATTTTAAATTTATTGAAACTTGTTGTTAATTGTATTAAAATTTATAAAATATATTAAATTTTATAAAATGTATCAATATTCAAAAATGCATCAATATATTATATAATATAATTTCATAATTTATTTTTTTGTAGAAGAGCGAGCCCTCCTGGCACAAGTATTTAAATATACTTAAAAGGAGGACTCAAGAATGTATCATAGCTTATACTAAAGGAAAATAAATAAATTTCATTTCATTTCCTCCCTTCCTGTCTCAGCGTGATGTATAGCATAAAGCCTTCTTCGATAAATAAACTATCCGGTACAAAATTATTTTAAATTATTCAAACAAATCAAACTTTGCGTTCGAGCTTTTCAAAGGTACATATTATGTGATTAGTTTTGATGCTAGATTTGATTATTTCTTTACTCTAACGTTGCCTAGATGATCCTTTCTGAAAATCGATTCCGATGAGCAATTAGAGCGCCTGAATTGTATGTACCGTTACCATGAGTTTACGACGTTTACATGAGTAAACTCATGGTAACAATACTGTGCACTTTTGCTATGAATAGGTGTATGAAGCTATGAATAATTGAATTAACTTCTTGCAAGTGGCTTAATAATAACATTTTTGGGTATGCTCGAGGGCGTACGCTGTCAATTCAGGTACTTCCTAAAAATAGATACTACCACCCACGCCACGAGACCGTAGGGAAAGATCTAATTAAAAAGAGATCTTTGCGGTAACACACTTAGCTAGCACATGCATTTATTATCAAATCAGATAATCCTAACTTAAAACACCGTCATTGTGTGTCAATGTTCCTAAAAGGTAATTTTAATATCTAAAATTTAATAATAATAATATAACGTTTATTTCAGACCAAATCAAGGATCCATAGCTGCAGATAGTTGTTAGTAACATATAACTTAAAATTATTGTTAGTACTACTTAAAAATAAAACAAAATAAAACTACGAAGTGCTCAGTCAAAAAACCGGTTGCTGGATCCCTGCACATGTATTTTTATCCAGTGCCTAAAGATGGAACATGATAGCCTATCTCTGTTAACCATCAGAATGCTGTTGAGGCTCCGCCGTATCCTAGCAAGCATCGACGACGTCCGCTTCCGAATGATAGCGTAGAAATCATCCACATGAGCCTCAGCGAACATCGACGACGCACTGCAGAACCTAGGTAGCCCCATCAGCATCCTGAAGGCTTTATTGTACTGGACACGGAGAGCGCCATAGGTCCTCTGCTTGTAAGTACACCACAGGCTGCAGGTGTCAAATGTCTGGCAAAATGCCTTAAAGAGAGTAATCTTAATGTGCTTTAAATTTTATTAAAGCAGATTTGGGTATCGCTTAAACTACTATATATCTTTGCTTTTGAGTCGCGTAGAGTAAAAAAACAGAGTTCAGGTATCAATCAAAACGACACAGAAACACTAATCATTGAATCGAACTTAAACCCATAGACCCACACATATAAAGTACACAAGTCTCGTTCGCCTAACGATCGTCAATTAGGGCCACCTTAAACTAATGGTTTTGTTTTTCCTTGGGAAGGAAGCTCTCCCCTTAATTTCTTTTTTCTTCGGAGGTATTGTTAGTAACAACAGCATTAATTTAGACCTTGTTATTTTAGGTAAAAAGGTTCGATATCGATTTGTTGTTTTTTTATTTACCTACTTACGAAGTTCGTGTTTATAGAAATGTTTTTGTAAAAGTTTGAAAATGTATGTTTTAACGGGTAAGATAACACATTTGACTAAGTGGTAGAGAATACTTAAAGAACTAAGCCCGCCATTTATAAATCCTTTTACATGCGCATTAATAAATAAAATAAATAAGTATAAATCTAATTAGAGAGGTGGTTTTGAAAGATCGTACGATCAGACCACTAAAAACAGTTGCTGTTGAAAATCGTGGGGAAGGCTTATGTTCAGCAGTGGACGTCTTTTGGCTGATATTAATTTGGAAGGGAATATGCAGTGAGAGTCCACATAAAAAATAATGTAAATAGAGGGTTGCAATTGAGAGAACACACCACGGGGGCTTAGTAATGGGAAAATTCATGAGACCACAAGTATTTAATCTCAGTAGGTAAAAAAAAAGTAAAATAAGCCTGTAACATCCCAATTCTGGGCAAAGGCCTTACCTCAACTATGAGGTAGTTTGAGCCATACTCCACCACGCAGGCTCAGTGCGGGTTGGTGGAGGGAGCCGTCCATAAGGCCTCTGACTAGGCTTAACGACTAATATCCACCGGTATTAGGCGGAACCAACGGCTTAACTTACCTTCCGAAGCACAGAAATGCTCGTGATGTACGTCACTTAAATAAGGTCGGAATGGACACCCATCCAAACACGACCGCGCCGTAGGTTGCTTCACTTCGGTATCACTACCAAAGCGCTGCTACCACTGCGCTACAAGCACCTTAAGTACTAGTGTGATGCTCTGTAGGTATACCACTTAAAAAAAAACTTTAATATCTTCTTCTGTTGTACCGTTTTGTCAGCCTCCAGTATATGAGATTTATGATTTTTTGTATTGCGAGCAAATATTTTTCTGCCAAACAAAAAACACTTTACGAGATATTCCTTTAGATCGTTTAGTAAATAGAATTATGATCCAGATCAAATACGTCGCGTACAGAAATGTTTCGCGATATATCTTTTCTAAGCTTTTCTACAAAAAAAATACCGTTTCTTCTGAAAAAGCGACATCATTTCAGATAGAACGGCCTGCTATTATTCACGTCTCATTAATATAGAAAGAAATTTCACGATGATTTGTATGTTTAGTTCTTAGTCGAAACGTTGTAGAGTCAGCTGCTAAATGATGTCGCTGTATCATCCATAAAAACATAATGTTCTCTCTCTCTATTTTACGTTAATACTAGTGTGTATGAGCATAATATACGATATTAATATTTCACATTATTGTACATTATTTTGCAAAAGTGTGTATGTGTGTGTATTTCCAAACTACATAAAACGGCCGATGCAATTCAAATGGTTTTATTCAACCAGATAAAGTCGTATTTGTCATAAAGACGGGCATACAGTTTATATTATATCCGTTAAAATAGTCCCTGGTCGTTGGGAATAGAAGGATATAAGTTTATTTGAGTTAATTAAAGACGTAATTGCAGGGGTCCGTTATAAACATATAAATATATTGGACACCAATCACATACATTGCTCTGATCCCAAAGTAAGTAGCAAATGCACTTGTGTTATGGAAATCAGACACAGCGGTGGAACCACAACACCCAGACCCGAGACAATATAGATTTTTTTTATTGACATATTGACCCGACCGGGAATCGAACCCGGGACCTCAGAGCGGCGATGCCTTAAAACCCAGCGTGGTTAGCCACTACACCACGGAGGTCGTCAAATTAATAAGCTATTAATAATGTGATCTCGTACATTTTCAATCGGATTACCATCTCACAATGTGTCTAATTATTTTTATAAGAAACATCTCTCTTCTCTCCCTTCTTCTCTTCTTATCTTCGTTTGAAAATCAACAAATACCTACCTTAAGTATCTTAGTAGGTATATGTAGTTAAATTCTTATTTTGTTAGTGTTTTTTTGTTCCTTTACGCTACCACAACTGTTTCTGCCTCAACCAATGATTGACTGATAGATAAAGCATTAAGTCCGTTATTTGTACTTATTTTTGTTTCCGCAATAAACAATAAACTTATAAATAAGTATAATCTTTCGTATAACATCATGCATATCGAGGTCCAACAAATTTTGAGTGAATATAATTTAACTCATGTGATAATACGGGTGTTATTTTGGTCAGCGACGAGCGACTCAGGTGGCTGTACAAACGATACTGATGCAAAAAAAAAATAAAAAAAAATTGAAATGGAAAAAAAAACACAATATCAATTTTCTTATGCGGTACAGTGATCGAGTCAAAACTACCAACACCAGGTAGCTTCTGCGTAGCTTACTAGCTACGGCGTAGTATTTCGTAGATAAACTCTAGCTACGCGCTAGGGTGCGAGTTATCCCATTTATTTTGTATTTTTTTGCATGTTGTGAAGTGGTTTTCTTGAATATAACTTGCTCAGAATTCAAAGAAAACATTTTTAGAATAAGCATAACTCATATTATCGTTCCTGAGTTGGATGTCACTAACCAAAACAACACCTTGTATAAGTATAAACTTTCTTATAACATCATGCATATCGAGGTCTAACAAATTGAGAGTGAATATAATTTAACTCATGTGATAATATACGTGAATTATCTCACAGAGTCATCGTGCCTTGGGTTCCGTCCAAGCCGTGAGTAATTGTAGCGCCGTTTGACGTGACGTCACAAACCCTCTTTTGCTACGAGATATTTTAATGGAACGATCCGATGAGAGATGGTCGAATCTTTGACTCATTTTTAGAATATTGTCCGCCACTGCCGATTACGTAAAGCTTTTTGAAAACAGACTCTTATACTCAGGCTTGATTTTACCAACGCCAGATAAGGAATATTCGTAGAATAAAATACAATACGCCTAATTCAAAAACCACACCTATTTTTCAGCAATCATTTATGTTGATGCATTTTAAAATCGGTTGTTTTTTACTTATTCAGTCGGTTAAGTCTTATCTGGTTAAATTGTCCCTGAGTTATTTAGTTTCTTATGTTACTTTTTCTCAGTACTAGTCTATAATTATCCTTAGGCACTGATACACGTTTCGACATAGAGTTCAATTCTGCAAATACACTTCTAGTGTGAGAAATCACAAGACGGATATTGTTTGATTTTATTCCATGAAACTCTATCCATTAACAATTTCATGTGTGTAGAGAAGTAGTTCCTAAGCTGAGGGGTACGTAGCAAATGGCAAAAATAAGTTATTTCTTACTATATTTTTTTTTTGAGCTGTGGCAAATTTATGACTTGTAATCATATTTTTAAGAAGATGGATCAATCAATCAGGATAAAACAAAACATATTCAAGGAAGAATACTTGTGTTATCAAAGTATCAAGGTTTTATAATACCTACTTGTACATTTTCAAACACCTCCACTTAAAAACGTGTGAGTGTCACCACGTAACTGGGAGAGGAGGTCAATCGTAAGAATTAGCACCAACTGTTGACATCTGAATCGTTTTTCGTGATAAAATGGACATGACGAGAGGTGAACCAATTTCGGTTCCTGAAAGTGAAGCTGACACACACATACGGGCGTTCCGGACAGCTTATATACTAAGTATAAATATAAGCCAGATAACACCAATTGTCTGGTTTAGGTAAGGTTTTCTTTCCTTGTGTTACGAAGTACCAAAGTTTGAATCAAAGAGCTGTAAAACAATCTTTGCTGCAATATTTTTTAAGGGCACATGTAAAATAGTATTCTAAAAGAACTAGTATTAGTTACTTTAGCTAACAATGTCCTATTGAATTTATAGTATAATAATAGTTAAAAATGACAAAAATCAAACATTATGAGGAAATAATCGGTTGTGGATTATTTCCGCTTGACCTCAGTGGCGTAGTGGCTAAGCACGCTGCGTTTCTAGGCGTCGCCGATCGGAGGTCCGGGGTTTAATTCCCGATCGGGTCAATGTAGAAATCATAATTTTCTGTATTGTCTCGGGTCTAGGTGTTATATCACCGTTGTGTCTGATTTCCATAACACAAGTGCTACTTACTTTGGGATCAGAGCTATGTATGTGATTAGTTTCATATATTTATTTCTCGCCATTTTCATATCAAGGTGTGTTTTGTGACGTTAAAATTATCCTCGATTTAAGGCCACATATTCAATTCGCAAAGCGTCTCAGGATTAGGGTAGCCATATCGAATGACAACAGAAGGACAGTTTCAGTACCACTTAATTCCTTTGACATCTGATACAGGGAAGCTTTGTCACTGGATATTTTGTTTTTGGAGAAGTAAATTGGACTAAATATCATGTTTTATTGGTGCTAGAAAAGATGCTTTTAGTGAAATGTTTTTTTGAATTAGCTTTGCTTTTGAAAGTAAAGGATAATAATAAGACTGGAATATAAAATAAAAACATTGTTTTAGTTTATGTTAGTAAAGCTTTAATTGGTTCGTTTGAAAACAAAATATTTAATGACGATAATATTCTTATGATAGTCCAATTTCCGTCCTCAATCTGTTGAGCGATGACATCTCGATCGTTGTTACAATGTATTTTTATTGGAGTTTTGACAGTATTATAAAATTAAAGTAAGCCTGTAACGTCCTGCTGCTGGGCAAAGACCTTAACTCAGCTATGAGGTAGTTCGAGCCATGTGGAGTATGGCTCGCGCGGGCTCAGTGCGGGTTGGTGTAGAGGTGTTTTCAAGAAATGCGACTGACCCTGCTGTCAGATGTTATCAAGCCGCCCATAAGGCCTCTGACTAAGCTTAATGACTAATATAAACAAACATTTGCCGGAACCAAAAGCTTGACGTGTCTTCCGAAGCTCGGAAATATTATAAAAGCTCTAAGTTATTTTTTGTTATTTTTTTATTGCAATCACTTGCACGATACATAATTACCCCATGCCCGGCATTATTTTGGTAATCCCTATCAAAGTTATATCTAATAAGTACGTACCTACTTTTTTTACGAATTATGGATAATAAGTCCTTTAAAAAATAATTTTATGGAGACCCTTCCAAAGTATCAGCTGACGAAACGCGGGCAATTTTCTGGCACGCGTGGGTGCGGAACAATGAGCACCTTATGATGTCAATTTGTACGTAAATAAAATTGTCTGACACATCTTCTTATGGATACTGTTTCGTAATGATTACTTTGTATCGCTAAAGTTGTGATGGGGGAAGTTTAGTATTTCTTGTCGGTTGAATGTGTGACTTTTGAATTACGTGATCAAATTTATCACATACTAAAAAGTTTGTAAAAAGGCTCGAAATCACACAATGAGCGATGGAGAGTGCTATGCTGGGTGTTTCTCTACGGGATCGAATCAGAAATGACGAGATACGTAGAAGAAGGTAACGGACATAGCCTTGAGAATCAGTAAGCTCAAGTGGCAGTGGGCAAGGCACATAGCGCGAAGAACTGATGGCCGTTGGAGCAGAAAAGTTCTAGATTTGAGACCCTTCGACCAAGAGGCAGCGTAGGAAGTCCACCGGCAAGATGGACAGACGAACTTATAAATATCGCAGTATCAAACTGGATGCAGACCGCTAGTGATCGGTCGCTGTAAAAAGCCGTGGAGGAGGCCTATGTTCAGCAGTGGACGTCCTTTGGCTGATAATGATGATTATGAAAAAGTTTATCTTTTCGTCTTGGTTGGTTGAAGTCTTTGTCAAGATCTACATCATGTATTTTTCTTTTAAATTTACACTTGCTAAGTTAAAAAGTTAGATGGAGGGACGCCCATTTTACCACTTTGGAAGCGGTTATCTCTCAAAATTTAAACATTTAGTTAATATTGTTTTAGGAACCTCTATGTCATTTTTAAGGACCTATCTATACATACATATACACATTTTTTTATTAGATTTTAGTTTTATGTATGGGAGCCTCCCCTTAAACAACTGTGTAATACAAATAGTTTCAAAATAAATAAAGTGGCTGTGACATACGGACGGACAGACAGACAGATAAACTATAAGGGTTCCAATTGTGCCATTCGGCTACGGAATCCTAAAAACATAGGATAATTTGTATATTTATTCCTGCTTCATAACTTTGCACGTATCTGTCTATCCGTATACATCAAACTATCGCAACTCGAAGTCTCAAACTAAGTTATCGGCTACATCTGAATGGTTGTTTACTGCAAAAGTACGCGGCTTGTATGTCATCGGCAATAAATAACCTTGGAACACACTGATAGTTTGCTTGTTTACTACCCTTTCGCAATACGTATACTAAATGTTTTGTTTACTACCAGGAGAAAAGGTAAGGTGGACTAAGCTATTCAGTTATAGACTGTCGATGTATCCATGCACCGACTCAAAAATAATTCGTTTCTCGTAAAAAGAAGACGAATGCTAATGCGTTCGTCTTTTAAGTCAGATTTTTGAAGGCGGCTTTGTTTCTTAAATTATTTTTTATTTCATGATTTTTAGTTATTACTTATATCAAATCATATAAAATCAAATACTACTGGACCGATTTAAATGAAACTTACTTAGAATTGTATCCATTTTTTTTAAATCGATGAAAATAAGGAGTGACTACAAAATAAGTACTACCTAGAGTAACTAACGCGTAAACCAGCAGAAACGTTAGTGATATGTATTACAATAATAAGTATTGAACATCAATCACATGATCTTATAGTAAGTAGCCAATGCACTTGTGTCATAAAAATCAGACACAACGGTGGCACCACAACACTCCGACCCAATACAATTTAGAAAGTGATGATTTCTTTGCCTTGAAACCTAGTGTGGTTAGGCAATATACCACAGAGTTCGTCCTTAATATCCAAAGCACCCATTAAGTTTTATCTCAAGATCAATTAAAAGAAGACTAATTACATCAATTTTCAGGTGCTCAATGTAACGCGAAGATACGGGAGTAATCAACAAAACGTTATTAATTTTGCCATTGTGACGTTACAAACACGTTATTTTAGCCCTCAAGTCAGTTACCCTAAAATGGTATTTTACTACGAAATATCTGGGCGTTGTTTGTTCGTAATAAATAGCCTCTGAACATAGGTATGTCGTGTTCCTTCACCGCGATGGGCGGTCTGTCTTGAGTCTTGACACACATTTCTCATTTCTGTATAACATTGTCGGATAACATATTTTTAACCCGGAAAAAGTACCTACTGTTTTGCTTTAGGAATAAAAAAGGTTATGAGTTTACCATTTATTGAGTTATTGTATCTGTACCTTTATTTTTTAATAAATTAACCAGAGTTAAATAAGCTCTTCCCACGATTAAAAATTCACTTCAAAATGTAAAAATTTACCTTCCAAAAATCAGATTACCGTATGTTGATGAGTTTTCCCGGTAAGTAGTCAGGGACACTTGAGTGGGAAAAAATCGCTTCTTCTCTCGTGGTTGAAACATACATATCTCTACTAAAGAGCTGGGTTTGATCACCCAGCCCAGAGGTAAATAGAAATGTCAGTTAGCGCGCAGGCGTATCAATGTTTGTTGAGCCAAAATAGCGACACAACACACTGTGTACTTGTTAGTACTCCCTTTCAACACACAAAATACGGACTATTTTTAGAACACAAGCGATATTGACTCTTAATAAACGCTGTGTTGACATTCATAGTGAATGTCAATACAGCTGTCAAAACTATCAGTATATTTTACCAGTATGTTATAGTTAGCATACTGATAAAATATACTGTTAGTTTTGTAAAATGTGTAATGACACGAGCAAATATTGCAAACTGTAATTTACCCTACGTTTTTCTAATTTACAGGAAATTATTTCAGCAAATTCGAAACACGTAAACTTATCAGTTAAAGACGTTTTCCTAACGACTTCAAAGCTTTACGTTTGAGAGATTTTACCCAATATCTTGGCAATTTATCTTGCGTATAATTATATTAGTAACTGCTTAACATTCTAAATAGGCATTTTCAATTACAATTTATAACGAGACAGACATTTTGATGAATTGATTCAAACTCTACCCTTTGATGAGCATTAAAATAATTAATACAGAGAATTTTGATCGTAATAATGACTACAGTTATTTTGCTAATAAAATGATGTTATCTTAAGGGTAAATTGACAGAAGAAAACAAGCTTGTTTTTTAACAGCTCAACCTTACCGAAATATTACTGATGGTTTTTCAAACTTAAATAAGAATGTAACACCGTTTCTAATTATGTCGATATTTTGACGCCCACGAAACGCTTCCCGAAACGTAATAGTGTTGTAAGCCGAGCCGGCTTTCTGTGTCTATCGATAAGTGCCATTTTAACGCATAACTTGGCACTCACCCAATGCGTGTAGGGCATACGTAGAATAGCAGTTAGGCTTGTTTTCCACCGGTCCAACATTGTGTGCACTATTATATGTTATGGGGCCGTCATTTTAGTTTAAAGTCAAATAAGATAGAATTAACACATTCGTGATACATTAGACGACCTCCGAGGTCGATTCGATTTTCGGTCAGGTCAATATAAAAACCATAATTTTCTATATTGTCTTGGGTCTGGGTGTTGTGGTACCCCCCTTGTATCTGATTCCCATAATATAAGTGCATTGGCTGCTTATTTTCGGATCAGAGCAATTTATGTGATTGGTGTCCAATGTTTTTTTTTTTAATATTTATATATTCTACTTGTATGAAATGAAAAGTTGTCAGCATTTATGTCACACATACATCTATCATTGTTAGTTTATTATTGATTTCACGAGAAACTTTGTTTGCTATTAAGTTTAATACTTTTAATTAAATCAATGTATATATTTACTCAAATTGAATTTCAATGTTTTGTTGATTGCTTGCAATTTCAAAAACTTACAATAATATTATCATGTATGTCAAATATAAAAACATGTAGTGGAATTAAAGACTTACAACAAAAGCTTTGAAATTAAAATTTCTTCATGTGTTTGATGTTGCTTTTGTTATTTATGACAAAATCTATTTTTGAGCTAGATGGTTTTTGATTAACAAAAAATATTAAATAAACAGCATTTCTAAATTTTATGCAGAAAAACACTTGAAGGACTTGTCATTATTATTTATTGGCACTAATAAGCAATGCTTCAAGGGCCCTTAACATTTAAAAAATGCCAATAAAACTAATTTAAATGGTATGTGCTTTGATGGTTTTAAATTGGCATTGGGGGAGTTAACTCTAATGGCTGCAATTTTTCAATTGCTGCTCTTCTCATAGCTGCCTTATTAGGTGCACATACTTCAATCAACTTGATTCAGGTCATTGACATCAGTTATTTAATTCGTAAAACATCTAAGACACCGTGACTTATTCTGCAATAGGTTTGAAAAGTTTAACTTCAGCTTTCAGCCACCAAGAGCTATGACCGGCGTAAAGTAAACGAATAAATGAATAAAAGCTACTCAAATCATTTAACATTCATTACAGATCTGATTATGATTATCAATGTCATTGACTGCACAAACCTGCAATAGAATTATGTTCAGTAGAATCTGGTAAAAAATAGGTAATATACGGTTAGAAAAGGATTGTAAGTAATCGATTTCAGATTAAAAAAGAAATGAGAGAAGTGATTACATATTTTTGCGTATAAGTAATCTATTAAAACCTGTGTAAACCGTTATTTTTGTATCATTCTGAAGTTTGTGTGTAATCATAAGTTCTAAATTAAAACGTCTAAGTCTAAGTCCTAAAATGACTGATTTTATATTTAGAAAAAAACTTTTTTTTTTCATAATAACAATGCATTGCTTATTCACTAGTGTTTATTTTAATCCTAGTTATAAAAATCTTATTATCAATGTCGATTATAAGATCGTTGTAGAATAAAAAATAATATTGTTTATTTGCATAAAAGGTTGTCAATTTAATGTGATTGCATAATTTTATTTCATACCGTATATTTTGCCACATACGGCATGCAAAGGCATGATCTGTTATAGCTATTAGTTGTAAAATCTACAGGTAACGTAGGATATGAGTTACAAACTTACTAATCAGTTTTTAGACTAATGATATTTCCGATTTCACTTCTGTTATGTCAACACTGGGTATTTTATCACGCCGGCTGCGGAACGAATCATGCGTCATACAAACTGCGGTCTGTTAACACTGACATTCAATTTCTGCGAACAAGTCTGCATTTGCATTGCAATATTCGTATTATTGTTCTTTTGCGGTTGTATTACGTCAACATGATTGACTTATATTTGGTGCGACATTTATCTGTATTTTTTATTGGATTATAATTAAATAGATCCATACAATAATCGTTACTTTGAAACACAAAATGGATTTATATTGCAACTAGCGGTCCCCCGCGACTTCGTCCGCGCGTTTTAAGTTTGCTCCCTCCCCTCCCGTCGCAGCGTGATGTTTTATATCCTAAAGTCTTTCTCGATAAATAAGCTATCCAACACAGATTTTTTTTTTTAAATTGGTCCAGCAGTTCTTGAGATAAGTGCGTTCAAACAAACAAACTCTTCAGCTTTATAATATATTAGCGCAAGCGCACGTTCAAGCGCACGTTGTACTTAAGCTGCGAACATTATTTGGTGCGGAGTTATGTTAAAACTGTGATAGCGCCTAAGATATTTATTGAAATCATATGATATAAAGGGCAACTTTGTTCTAAATGAAATTTTCGTGATGATGAATGTATTTATTTTGATAAGAATGAATACCTGTGTGTATAATACACCTCTAAAAATAATGCATTATTTTTTTACAAATTTATTAACATAAAAAAGGTTGTAGTAAGTCAACCATAAAAGATAGACATATGCTGTCGCGGACTTTATTATAGAACTATTAATGCTGAACAATCCTGTCATACATAATTTTTGTGTAACTTAAGCGGTTTCCGCAGCGTACGCAGCAGAAGCTCTCAAAAGGAATATCTTTCTCCCGTTTTCGCAACATTTTTCATTGCTGCTTTGGTCTTATGAGTCGTATCTTTATGTTATATAGCTTAAAGCCTTCTTCGATAAATGGACTATCCAACGTAAAAATATTTTTTCAAATCGGGCTAGTAGTTTCTGAGATTTGCGCGTTCAAACAAACAAACAAACAAACAAACTCTTCAGCTTTATAATATTAGTATAGATTTATGTGTATTAAACAGGGCAGTTCTTTTTAAAGTACAATGGATTCACTGCATTAAAGGCTAGAAAATTTGTTACAACGACAAAGTTCTTGAAAAATAGCCGTTTAAGTTTTAAATACCCAGCTCAATGAATGGGCGATCAATTAAACAAAAGACGGAGAAACTTTCATTATTTGTACAGTGATGAACTATTAAACATTTTCCTTATTGCAATTTTATCGACAAAATGGCGGAGTTTGGTGAAACTTTTCTCGTAACTAGTTAAGGGCTGAAATGTAAATTTATGCGAAAAACAATTTATTCATTGCTGTTATTGTGGGCAAATCCACACAATGGCAAAATTTATTCCCTGGCCCGAACTTTGGGAGTGCCCATACTGCGGAGTTAGCGAACACTTTTGCAATTTTAATTTAGTTTCTTTTTTACTTTTGCATTGCCAAGTAGGAAATATTAATGTTTTGTACCTACCTACAATGAATTATTAATTTATTTGTACCTATTTTTTAATTGCACCTACTAGTTGCTTTATAATTTGCTATTATATTGCATAATTGCTATTATCTTTGG
Source organism: Pyrausta purpuralis (assembly GCA_963924145.1). Lineage (NCBI taxonomy): Eukaryota > Metazoa > Arthropoda > Insecta > Lepidoptera > Crambidae > Pyrausta > Pyrausta purpuralis. Next base: position 6,332,387 of record OZ001650.1, read on the forward strand.
TTATATAAGTAAATTTGGGTAAATAAGTTGATAAACAAGATATTTTAAGCACAATACCTTCTCAGGATAATACAGCTGAACCTTGTTCTGAGATAAGACATACTTTGCAAAACGACCCTATGTTTTATTTTATTGCTAACATTTTGGAATTCATTTTGATGTACGCTGATTGTGGACAAAAAACACTGTTTAAGCTTAGGAAACTCACCATAAACTTTCGACCACTGCGCCGGCGGCCTCCAATCGGGATAATGTTTCGGGAACTTCTCCCTCGTCCAATACGTGTGCAGGACCATTCGGTAAACTGTCATCTTGTCCGGGTTGCAAGCGTCCGAGTCGGTTGGCGCTGCGACCACGATCGCGGGCAGCAACAGCGCGAGCCACAGCCCCGCCATTCTATCGATAGATTTCATCGATGCGCGCACAACACTAAACTGTCATTGTGTCACAACATTTCGCACGTCCTTGTACCTGGAACAATTTGAAAAATAAAGTTGGTCAAGTAATGTATGTGCTTTTGTAGAGGTGAGCTCTTGTAGATCCAAATTACAAGATAATTTTGGTACATTTTTAAACATATTTTGAAAAAAGACTTTGTTTTACTTTACTTATGTATTTAGCTGAAATGTATGTATACAAATACCGAACTAAAAAGTTATTTTCATTTAATTAGACGATATAAGTTAAAACCTCTTTCGTTTTGTCTCTAAAATCACTAAAGTGCCTATTTAAGGTGCTCGTAGCGCAGGTAGCATCGCTTTGATACCGAAGTGAAGCAACCTACGGCGCGGTCGTGTTTACATGGGTGACCATTCCGACCATATAATTGACGTATATCACGGACATCTCCTTGCTTCTGAAGACACGTTAAGCTGTAGGTCCCGGCTAATATCGGTTGATATTCGTCGTTAAGCGTAGTCAGCGGCCTTATCGGCGGCTTGATAACATCCGACAGCAAGGTTAGTCGCTTGCCTTGCAGACACCCCTCGCCCTCCACCAACCCGCACTGGACCCGCGTGGTGAAGTATGACTCAAACTACCTCATAGTAATGCCTGCCCAGCAGTGGGACATTAAAGGCTAATTTTACTTAATAAAACCATTGGATAACGAAGCGTTATCATTTTTCAAGTTGAATTTATTCTGTAATGAATAACTACTTGGCCAACTGCTGTTGTAAAACAGTTGGGGTAGATAGCGCAGACGTTACGAATGACATAGGTATTCATAAGAGACCAGAAAGATCGGACCGACGGCACGGTAGCTCAATTGGAAGAGCGTTTGGTCGGGTTAACCAGAAAGTTACTGGTTCGAGTCCCGCCCGTGCGCAATTTTTGGTTTCTTATTTCATCATTATGAAAACTAATTTCACTTTACTTGACCTATTTATTGTACGGTAAACTATATGGTTATCAATTCTTGATCGACAGAGCTTTCATTACATTGCTTACCGTACAGTATAATTTAAAAAGCTTTAAGCTAGAGATCCTTTACTATTGTCTCCGACTAATTCTATTTTCGGAATACCTTCGATACACGCTTTATTTTAAGTCTATCACTAGATAATGCATGACTGCCTACAAATTAAATTCAATTTGCGACCCTATTACACCTGCCCAAATGCCTATGAATGAAATTATCTAAAAGAGGACACCTCACACTCAGAGGGGCATCGAACCCAACTATTTTAGAACTAAAGCTTTGGAATCGCATATCATTCAAGCACAACAAAAAAAAACTGCAGTAGTATCTCTTACAAATGTTATTCGCGAAACAGTATAAATGCTATTTTACTAATGATCATTTATACCAACTTAACAGACTAAGCACAAAACCTAAAATATGAGATAAAAATTAAATAAATAGTTGATTGTCAAGTGAGTGGAACGTACAGACAACAGCACGTTAAGATAAACACTGCGGTATCTTACTCAGTTGGGATAAGGGCTAGTTTGCAACAAATGTAAGCAACCTTATGTGCTGGTCACTGTACCACGAACGTAACCTTCTTATTCTTGTTATGTTGTGGTTGAAATATGTCCAAGCCAACAGGATGATAGATGTATGTGAATATGAAAACAGCTTTGTGCCGCGATAGGTTTGCTTTGAAATGCTTAAACTATTTTGGATAACGTTATTATCACTGCAACTGCACAAAATGGGATAAAGAGCTATTGCAGTTCTTTCACTTGTACTAAAAAAAAAATATTGATCCATGGATGTTGACGCTTTTGCTTTCACTTGCGCTAAAAATATGAATTAATTCAGAATTGGTCGCACTGGTTGCACGGTAAATCTAACTTTTTTTTTATATAAATATTGGACACCAATCACATACATTGCTCTGATCCCAAATTAAGTAGCCAATGCACTTGTGTTATGGAAATCAGACACAACGGTGGTACCTACCACAACACCCAGACCCGAGAAAATATAGAAAAGATCGGTTTCTACGTTGACCCGACCGGGAATCGAACCCGGGACCTCACGAGATGGCGACGCTTGAAACCAGCGTGCTAGCCCCTCGACCACGGAGGTCGTCAAATGTTATAGTTAAAATTAGCCAGTAACCGTCACGGTGTTTCTTCGTAAGACAGCTTTAAGAAGTTTCTTTAAGTTTGAGTAAGATAGTCCAAACTAAGTCTCAGCGTTTAACTAGGTAATAAATGGCTTTGTGAAAATACGCTATCGAGAATCTGACTTGCAAACAAAACCTCATCTAAAGTTATTTTGAAAAAGTATGTCAGTAAAAATACTGAAATAATAATAAAAATGAAAGAACGGAAAAACAGGTCATTCATAATAATGAGTCATGTATATCGGCGTTTAAATTTATAACTATCGAGCCAAGCTATCGAGTAAGTGCTCCCACGCCCATATTTTAACCGTGTACAAGCGCTGGCTGCAATTAAAAAGGCTTAAAATTGATAACCCGACAGGCATTGTCCTGGGCCCGGATCGATAAACAATAATAAGGGAAAATTACAACACTGGCATCGAAAAGGACCGGGAAATATGCCTTTTTGATGTTAAACGTTTTGGGTTTTTTTGTGAGGGTTTCTTTCATCATGTAAGCTTCAATGGAAGGTTAACTTTTACAAAAAGTTAATACTTACTTTTCTTTAATTTTTGTACCAAAACTAAGAATAAAATTAATCTGAAGCACTATTTTTGAAACACTCGCTTAAAATGGCGTTTGATTTTAATACAAAAAAATCTAATCATAAATCAATGAAAATAACGCAAAATATAGACGTTAGTACCCACTAAATTCAGTGATCTTGTTTTTAATCAATCCCGTGTGGGATTATGCAAATTTTTATTGGAAAATTGGACATTAATCAATGAAAATCACACGCCATCTTAACACGAGTGATTCAAGAATAGGGGCCCTGGAAAAAGTACAAATATATCGTATAATTAATACATATTACATCTTATAGTAATATTATAAATAAAATATAAATAATACATATTACATCCTTGCGTTTTTGTAAATCGATATAAAATTATACAGTAAATGAACACCTTTTTTAGCCACGACGTCAAGTTGCATGTCATGTCGCACAGTAGATTATTTGACTTGAAAAACGGTCATCGTTATATTTGACCCAAAACCGCAAGTTTAGTTCTAAACTAAGCCAGGACGAGCACCCTCGAATGATAAAAATATCTAGATTTATTGTAAAAAATGTTTTCATTTTACAATAAAGTCTCCGGAAAATAAACGGAAATCCTCATAGAATTTTTTGTTTGAGATTAAACGATGTGTTTGGTTGATTTATGTATTCATTCACTTAGAAATATTATTTTACTAGCAGTTCAATTATTTTAATCATTATACCTACGAAAACTTCGTTGAAATGTGATTTTTCTTTAAAAAAATATTTCTTCTATGTTATGGAATTGGAGGATTCATTTTATATCTAGAAATGATCTTCACAAGTGTACCATATTTACTTATTTTATTGCAAACTTCTACGGTGTAGGATTGTTGAATTATTTGATTTTTAATTTTTTTCTTAGGGCTACCAAAAAAAAATTCTGCGGACGTTATGTTTTCGTGCCTACAATAATCCGAACTAATTTTCTTTGCGCATAAACCTCTCAAATGAAATGTTACACATACAAACGTGTATTAAGTCTTACTTATTCATAATTCAATTGAATCTTTTTAGTTTAATAAATAAAGTTATCGCTGCCAGAAGCCGTAATAAAACAAAACACCGGCAATTAGTACAACAGATGAATCTGCACATTTCAATAATAATATTATTGAAGATTATAACGACGATGATGAAGACCCCGTAGAATTCTTAATCACGACGATTCTGTTTATTACATTTAATAAGTTATTATCTTGTAATTTCTATAGTATATACTCTATACCAATCTATACTTATATTGTATAGCTGAAGAGTTTTTTTTTGTGTGTTTGAACGCGCTTCTCCAAGAAATTACATCAAGACAGATTCGATTTGAAGCAAACTCAAAACGCGCGGGCGCAGTTGCGGGGGACCGCTAGTTACTTTCTAAAACTAAAAGTGTTTGTTTGTTTATTCGCGCTAATCTCAAATCATGTGTTAGACAGTTTATAATATACTAAGAAAGTTTTATGGTACAAAATATAACGACGACTTCTTTTTAAAAGATAATTGATTGTACTTTACTAACTACAGGAGTCTGCTAGTCTTTAATCATTTTGTAAATACTATGTGTTACTCTAATTATATTGAATTGGTCACCCCAAATTTGGAACTTTTTTTTTTAATATTTCGCAAAACATAACTCGATAATGTTGACAACCCTTGTAGCGCAAATTCTTGTACAAAACGGAAAATCAAATAACTCAGCAATCCCGCTGTTTTGGTTACCACAAAAAATCTTACATATAGATGATATTCAGCACTATAAGTCTCTATTTAAATCTAATCCTCGAAACAACAAATACGATTGAAAAAAATATTATAAGATAAATCACAAAAAAATAAGAATCTCTATAATGGTATCAATTATAAAACAAAATTTGTATGTTAAATATGAGCACTTGCTAAATCTACAATATTCTGTTATAAGATTTATATAATTCATTTTCGTTAAAGAGTTTTAACCGATTTCCCAATATTTTTATTTAAAAAATCAACTTTTTGGATGTTGTTTATAAAATAAAATAAAACATTTTTGTTACATGAGGGTGATTGTCTTGGCTTAGTCTTGATGTAGACTTACGGTTTCTTGTAAAATATGGCGATGGCCGATTTTTGGGTCTAAGAATCTACTGTGTGTCGGTATGTGTGATGGTTAGCGCTCCTGACCTATACGGTGGCGGGTTCCAATCCGTCAAGAGGCAAATTTTCGTGTGATGAACACGAACCTAAGTCGTGGATGTTTATATTGTGTTTAAGTATTCATGAGAGTCATAATTGTCTGGTATTCGTAACATAAGGTGGCAATATTCTTAGTACGAAACCAATTTGGTGTTGACAGGCGCATATTTAAAAAAAATATTCTTCGAGGTTATCTTCTTTTTTTAACCGACTTCAAAAAAGGAGGAGGTTGTCAATTCGACTGTATGTTTTTTTTTATTATTATTTTGTTTTTGTATGTATGTTACCTCATATCTCAGTCGTTTGTCGACCGAATCAAAAAATTTTTTCGCCTACTTAGAGGGTGTATCTTCTAGTTGGTCCCATTTTTTCCACTTTGGGATCTGATAATGGGATCTTGGTGTAATTGAGGGAAACCCTTAAATTTTAAAGGCGAAATAGTGTTTCTTAACTAGAATCTTAATGTTGACGTGTTGTTACGTCTGATAGTCAACATCTTGTGGGGCTGAGCTGATGGTGGATCTCCTTAACGCTCAGGAGTTCAGTAATTATTATGACGGAACTTATGATAGGTAATTTGTAGCTTCTTAAAAAATAGAATCATAAGATGCAACTCCCCCCCCCCACACCCTCTTATGTAATCACTAAAAATGAAGAAATAAAATAAACTTTAAAAAAAGTAAAAACCGACTTCAAAACCAAAATGCACTAAAAAGTCTTAAATAAACTCTTCACCATTGAAAGGAAAGGAATTCGTTTTAGGCAAACAATTTCTTTTTGGAGTCGGTGCCATCACTTTGACCATCAAGCATCAACTATCACAGCACCGACTCCAAAAACAAATTGTTTGCCTAAAACGAATTCCTTTCCTTTCAATGGTGAAGAGTTTATTTAAGACTTTTTAGTGCATTTTGGTTTTGAAGTCGGTTTTTACTTTTTTTTAAAGTTTATTTTTACATGACCCGAATAAAGGAAAAGTTGGATGTAAAGTCGTCCTATTCGAATTCAAAAGTTGGTATGGTCTATACAAGAATGGATATAACTCCACCAACAAGATGAATAAAGTCCGTTTCTCTTTTCTTGACAAGTTTAGCACGGAGATCTTTTTGAATCAAATTATAAATTATTTTTATTCACCGATATTATTTTAAAAGTTATATAAGGATTGTTTACATTATTCGACTAGCATTAAAGAACGGACTTTAGAATACTTTTTTATTTTTCTTCTTCTTCATTTGAGGGCTTTGGACAAAAACAAAGCTCGTAAATGGAGAAGAAGAATACAAAAGTATTTCAACGATTAGTGGTGTCATAGTTTCACATAAAAGTATTTAAGTGCTCAGAATTAATTTCTACACAGAAAAAGGATAATATCATAGTGTTCACGTCAATGTACATTCAGTACGCCGTATAGCTCGAACGCGGCCGAATAATAATTAAAATCGACTACAAACGACTTACCGGGACGACGAAATCACACGCTTCATGTCGGCTTTTTAATAATTTCCATCACATTGTTTTTTATTACATCTGATTTTTATTAGATCTGTGTGTGTGTGTGTGTGTGTGTGTGTGTGTGTGTGTGTGTGTGTGTGTGTGTGTGTGTGTGTGTGTGTAATATTCTTATGTCTGTAACGCGTTCTTCCTTTGTCTTAATCTAGTTTGTTTTTTCTTGACGTTTTACGTACAGCAAAACTTCGTTTGTCAAATGAAATCGATAAAAGGAAAAAATAACTTTTTTTAGGTTAGAAAACCTCTCCGGTAAACTGCTATCTAAAACAACCATTATGAAGCCTTCCAGGCGCGTTGCACAGGGTTTAAAATTACCCCACTAGCGCCAAAGGTTAGTTTTCGCGGCATACATCAAAGTAACGGTTATTGTTGAAAGCGCACACCAGTCTCCACGGCTGGTAATTAACCTAACATGCAGTCAGTGTGATGACACAGCGAAAAAAGATACGACAGCCCATTGTGAATTATCTTACATGACTGCAAGATATCGCTTTTTATAATCGATATGTATATTTAATGAACGACACATTACAAGTCCACGAGGACATAACAAAAGCAAAAATCATTTTTCAATAATACTTAAAACTATAATAATTGTCATGACCGATGAGAGATCAGGCGCAGGACCAACGTGCATTCCGAGGCACGAGGGCGTCATCATCACCAACCTGTCTTTGAGAACTTTCAATATAAAGAACCCAAGAAATTAATTCCGGCCCGGGATTCAAAACCAGAACATCTTTGTACTGAGCAGCAAACTAACTGCTACTCCAATGTTAAAAATAAGGCATTTAAAAATAAAATTGGCAACAAAAGTCAACATAGACGTTCATACTTTACTGCATTTAATTAATATAATTATTTATGTAATGCAGTGTGTCAAAATCATTCATATTAAGTATTTTATTTAAAGTAATGAAGAGATAATTTCTATTAATACTAGGTTCTATAATGAACAATCATGTATTACAAAAAAAAAACAATAACAAACTCAATATAGATAAACAAAGTTTCTTTGAAGCAAAAAATATAGCGGTTTTAATTAAAAAGTGCTGGCGTTTTTATTTACCCTTCTGTTACTTAATGCAGCCTAACTGCCCGCAGTGAGCAATAAGTATAGAACAACAGAATTAAACCTCTATTCCAGTGGTGCAGGCCATTCAAATAGAGCACAAAACCGACTAATTCCATTCAAATACCAAATAGAATAGGTTAACTAAACAAGCAAATTACGTTTCTGTCTCTGCAGTCCGAAATTTTATTAATATAGCGTTGAACTGCGCAAACATAAATTGAACTTGCAAAATATAACTTGCTTAACACTTTACAGGTCAGTATCCTAGACACAATAGAACTTTTAGTGTTAACTGTCACGAAAAGTGTGTGTAAGTCGCTTTCGCCTAAACAAGCCGCCATCTTGTAAAAGCTTGTGCCATAGTGACTGTGCCTGTCCGAGAAGTTACGAGTACTTTTAAATGTGCGATCGGAGGCGGACGTGTCCGTTGCACATCAGAATTATTTTAATTCGCGACTAGCGCTGCGCTACCAGTAAACAATGGGTTCGCCTCAACTCATTGCTAACGAATTGTTGGCATTTATACAACATGCCATCGACACCATGGATGAGGTCAGCATCATGCAGATCTGCAAATCCAATTTTAAGGAGGAAGAGATTTGCGGTGGCAAGGCGCTGCTGTTCCAGACGCTCGGGAAGAGTGCCCAGATGCCGTCTCGCCGGAGAGATGGAGGCGAAAAAAGTGTGCAGGACATTATAACCCTGCTGAAGGAGACCGATCCTGATGAAGTGCCTGCGTTCGTGGCGAAAGATCTGCACAAGCTGCCCCCTGTCACGTTCGACCACGTCGACGTCACCAGGCTGTTAAAGGACATCACGTTCCTGAAAGCGAGCCTGGTCGAAGTGCATGCCAAGCTGGAGGCCTCAGAGAAAACCATCAGTGACTTGCGTGCCAAAGTGTCGCTATTAAGCAACACTGCTCCGGTAAGTAGGTCACCTGAGGCCTGCAATATCAACACACGTCGCGGAGCGCAAAATGCATCGGTCAGCAGTTTGGGATCGGTGCAAAATGATACGTCACCCGGCGCGGTCACTGACATCGTCGGCGCTACTGCGCGCCCCGTCGCCCCGCCCGCAGCGCCGAGGGAAACATCATGCGTGTTGACGTCTACTCCAACGCGTGCATATGCTTCAGCTGTGGCTGGAAAAAGCAGTTTAACAGTTGCTCCGAAGATGCTGGCATCACAGGCTGATAAGTGTGATGAAGAGGGTTTCACTAAGGTTGAGAGGAAGAAAAAGAAGCCCTCCACTCGCAACCAGTGCGGCTCCGCACCGACCGGTCCGAATCACCTACTGCGGCCTGCGATACCTGTGACGCTGTTATACGTGTCCCGGCTTCATTACTCTACAAAGGTCGAGGAGATTGTAGAGTACATCCGTATCAAGACCAAATACTCACTGAGGGTCGAACGGTTGGAATCTCGCCATAATACGAATTTCAATTCGTTTGTGGTGAGGGTTCCGACCGAACAGCTGTCGACCTTCATGCAAGCAGAATTTTGGCCGAAGGGTGTTTTGTATCGTCGGTTTCGCGGACGGTTACCGGACACCAAGATGCGCATCACTACGCCGGCAAAATAGTGTTTCATTTGTTTGTATTTTTATTTTTTAATATTATTATATGTATGTTAGTCTTTAAGGTATCTATTGTATGGGCTTTTTGTTGCCTGAAATAAATGATTAAATTAAATAAAAAAATTAAATCGTTTCATTATTCTTTATTAGAAGAAAAATGTCTTATAGCCAAAATATAATCCTTATTCTCCGTTAAGACAGCTGTCATTTTTTTTTTTAATTTTAGACTTTTTTTTTGTAAAAAAGATATTTTCCGATGCTGACCGAACGGATCCGTTTTACACCCACTGAAAGTTAAGGAATGTTAAACATTCCACACAGAACCATTTTTTTAAAAATATGTTTAAGATTAATTTATAGGAGTGTTTTGGGCACTTGATCAGTAAATATTTTACCTCATCTTCCTGCGTGTAAAGCATTCACATACATGTTGAGGTAATATTTGATTTTACTATATTTATAATACACCAAACGAAAATCAGAAGCACTGCGTTATTTCTTACAAATGTAACATTTATCAAGAGAATTTCTCAAGTTGGGGTATCATAAATATTCGAGGCGCGCCCCGCGGACGTCCGAAGGGTGGCAGTCACTTTTTACCAATATTTTGCCAATATTTCAAAGGGTATAAAGTGCTGACATCATAGGGAAACGTGGACGAAATTTAATCTGCCAACTAAAATTCTGCAGGCGTCACGAACGCAATCGGGGTATTCGCGGGATGGTAGCAGCTTACAAATTAATCTGAGTGTTTCCATTGTGCCTGTTAAATAGTATGGTAATTTTAATCAATTTATTTATTTAAAATCGGAAGCTTGTAGAGGTAAAGGCATGTGTGTGTCCTACAATTTGCAGACAGATCAGATTGGATTCAACCAAAGGCTTATGCGCGCGTAATTATACGAAGGAAAATTTTATTACTCGATTTTATACGCCAATAACTCAAAGTCGTCAGGAGACGTTAAAAAATTGAACAAGAATTACTAAACTCACATAACAGAACGAAAAATTTAACTATATTATTATCCGGCAAATTAACGGGATATACCGTAGGAAAGTTTTTGGATTTGACAAAGTAATATCTATCATGACATAAATCATATGGCAAGCGGACGTCATTAGGTTATACTTTGATTAGCTCTTATTTTACGCAACACGGTAGGTATAAGACCCCTTACACACTGCAACTTTTGTCATCGATGCAGTCGCGCGTTTTAAAAACGTGGTACAGCATCCCGACTCACGCAATGAACAGATTTAATTTAGCATCGATACAATCGTGAGACAGCGTCAATGCAGAAGCGCGACTGCACCGATGCAGTCGCCAAAATTCAGTACATATTTTGACAATTTCCAGCTTCAGCATCGCGACTGCATCGATGCTAACGCGCGTTAGCAACGTGACTGCATCGTTACTTAAAGTCGCAGTGTGTAAACTAAGAGTTACTTCTGTATGAACGTGATATTCTAGAACAGTAGATGGAAATATTCAAAATTGATATAGAGCTCTCGGATAACTAGCAGTTCATTCTAAGTCTAACCGTTATTCTCGTTTGGTTGAATCCACCTTTTAAAAAGATAATTGTTTATTTACTAAATTACGTTTAAAATATATATATACATATATCTAAATACACCATTACCTACCTTTTTGGAATCCCTGAAATGAATCTAAAATTTACATAGTTATTGTTAAAATGAAATAAAACAAAAACAAATCATTATACAATACAGTAGGTACCTATATTTTCGTTCACAAAACCATTGAAAACTTCCAAACTCAACCAAAAGTAGGGGAATCCAAACGGAATTTTCATAAACCAATACCGAGTAATGGCGAACAAAACTGCCTTAGCGGAGTGAACTTTCAATGAAATCACGCAATCGGGGCCGTTCTCAGGGCAATAAGCGTAATCAGACTTCAATACGTTTTACTGTGAACGTTCAATTCCACGTTAGCTTTACGTTAACGCGATGGAATCGTGATTCGAATTTCAAATGTAGAAAAGAGTTGAAAGATTTGTGATATGATTAAAGTTAAACAATCAGGTGCATACGAGCCGGTGAAATTGAATTATGTACTAATAACGTTGACGTGCATTTGACGCCATCTTGTCTTGTTTTCAGTACATCATGACATAAGCAACATGTTATCATCTTCCTTATCACTGAAACATCCCTTTTGACTACCATTTATCTTTTTCATAAAAATACATTCATCTTTAAAACTGATTTCAATTTATTTAATTTTTAATTTTATTCATTAGGTGTACTAAAGAGAGTTACAACAGTTACTTGACAAATCAAAAATAGTGAGGACACAGCAACATAAGCTCAACATTGATATTTTTATCAAAGCACAGTCAACCGTAGTAGCACCGAAATAAAAATCGGTTATTTTGTTTGGGAAATAAAAACTATCTTAACATACCTATCGAGTGTAATGTTATTTGAAAGCGCTTTTAAGGCTGTTCACAAAATACTAACACTAAACTATATATGGATTTGAGGACATAAGCCGTTTACTATTAATACAGATATTTACATCTTCCTTCTCCCTCAACCAACACGAGATATTTTTCCTAACTGTTCAAGCGGCTGCCCCATACAAACTTCTGATCCGTTATCTCCACCACCCTGAGTGCTGGCCTTATTATGTTGACAAGAACATAACTTGGCCTGTTATGGTCTTAGCGCGCAACTTTCTGCTTTTGTGAAACTTTACCTGAAGTATTAACTGTGTTGTGTTTGAGAAAGAAATTTCCTCACGCGGAAATTTGGTCTTAAAAATTTGTATGCGTTTTGGTAGTTTTGAACATTCATTTACGATTGTAGAATTAAAGATTTGCTCAAATCGAAACAATTCCAAGACGAATCATTAAGATTTAATGTCGTACAAAAAGTATTAATTGGAGAACAAACTCCATAAATTAAGTATCTTGAAAATAAACAATGGAAGAGTTTATAGCCATATTTCAACCAAAAAATATAGAATGTATTGCAATAATAAATTTTTATTTACTTATAAGGAATATATGGCCTCATAAATTAGCTCAAAATCACACAGAGAGCGATGGAGAGCGTTATGTTTGGTGTTTTTACGAAATTGATTCAGAAATGAGAAGATACGTAGGAGAACTAAGGTAATGGGCATAGTCCTAGAATAAGTAGGCTCAAGTGGCAATGGGCAAGGCACATAGCGCAAAGTACTGATGGCCGTTGAGCAGAAAATTTCTAGATTGGAGACACTTCGACCAACGAAGCAGCGTAGAACGTCCACCAACAAGATGGACAGGCGATTTTGTGAAGATCGCATAATCAAACTGGAAACAGACCGCTTGTGATCGGTCGCTGTGGAAAACCGTGGGGGAGGCCTATGTTCAGCAGTGGACGTGCTTTGGTGGATAATAATGATGATGAATATTATTATTTACTTGCGCATAACATACGGGGAACATGAATGGCGGACGTGCCACAAAAATATTTGTCAACCGTTGGTAACCATTAACATTGATTGAGAAATGTAGGTACATTTGTTTAGTATAGCAAAAATAAAATATTAAAACAAAAGAAAATATATATCTTTGCTTCTTGCCTAAAGCACAATGCAGCCCAATCTCCCCAAGTAAACAGCAAACTTGCGGCTTGTTTTTGAACGCCCCAGGGTGCGTTGGGGAGATGATTCGATTATATTATTGTTTTATGGCGCCTGTAATATGCAGGTTACCGTTTTATTTATGGCAATGTATTCGATAGTCGAACATTATAGATAAAGAAGGTTTATTTGATTGATAGTAGTAGAGAGCTGCTAGTAGCGCAGTGGTAGCAGCGCTTTGATAGTGAAACCAAAGTTAAGTAACCTACGGCGTGGTCGTGTTTAGATAGGTGACCATTCCGATCAAAGTGAAGTACATCTCGAGCGTCTCCGTGCTTCGGATGGCACGCTAAAGCGTTGGTCTCGGCAAATATCGGTTGATATCCGTCGTTAAGCCTAGTCAGAGGCCTTATAGACGGCTGTATAACATCTGACAGCCAGGTTTAATCGCTGGCCGTGCAAACAACCCGCACTGAGGCCGCGTGGTGAGGTTTGGCCCAAACTGCCTTTTAGCTGATGTAAGGTCTTTGCCCAGCAGCAGGAAGTTACGGGCTTAACTTAACAAAGTAAAAGATAAGTAATTATATCAAAAAATACTCTGGTTGTAGTATTCCCCCTAGCCGAATTTCGACTACTGTGGTCAGTCACAACGAGCAACTGAATGGCCGGGATATATTATAGTGCACAAGTGTGTGCGCAACCACAGGTGATTTCACTATTCCTTTGACTCTCCTAGCCGGATGGGACAGCAATCTGGCATGCCTGGAGAGAGATCAGGCGCAGGACCAACGGCTTTACGTGCTTTCCGAGGCACGGGGGTGAAACAACGCCAACTGTTAAACTCCGGGCTAATCTGTGAATTAACAGCAAAACAGGTATATATTTTTGGCACGACCCGGGGATTAAACCCGGGACTTCTAGCGTATCCGTCGCTTGAAAGTGCCACCCTCTTACCGCTGCGCCACCGAGGCAGTAACTTTGGTTTTACGATACTTGTAAAGAGCAGTTTATTTTTATAAAAACCGGCTAAGTGCGAGTCGGACTCGCCCAATGAGGGTTCCGTGCTAACTTTAACTGAATAAGGGATCCATTTACTTCCACTAAGCTAAAATACCACAATATTTTGTTGACAGCAAATGTAACTTTGTTTTTTATAGAGTTTGTATGAAAAACAAAGTTATGTTTGCGGTTGTTGAAAATGTGCTTTATCTCATAAACTTCTAATTTGATCCCGTCTCAACCATTTCCGTAGAGTCTATATTACATATTTTTTTCAAAATTTACACTCGCTTAGTTTAGAAGTTAGATGGAGGGGGACGCCCATTTTACCACTTTGGAATCGTCTAGCTATGGAAAGTTAGACGTTAGGTTTGACAAATATATATATATATATATATATTAGTTGGAAGAACATAAGGTACACAAGGGTACAAAACCAGGAGCTTCATTACACTATTCCACCAATCTGTCGCCAGAACCGCTATCCATTGATGGTGAATACAAATAATTAAATACTAAAATGTCATTGGACAGTGATTTTGGGTCTGTTAATTTTCCTATATCTATCTACTGTACCAAGTTAAATTCAATCAATCAATTACTTCAGTATCTGAAGATAAAATTCTTCAACTGTCGATTTCAATTTTCACTGTTTTTCTTTTTGCTGCACCCATTGCCATCTCTTTGCATGACCTAAAGGTTTGACTGGCAATAATGTTTTTTGCGTGAACCCCACCTTTGTACACTATGATTGGTGCAATAAAGTATTTAAATAAAACAAAATATATATACCAAGTTTATCTTAACAAGGTATCGAAGAAACAATAATAGTAAACATAAGAATTAACTTAACATAAATGTACCTAGGTGGAGCATATTCTACCTAATCAAGTCGATTTGTATTAAGCACGTGCCTAATTAACTATGCCTCGGTGCATTTATAAACGAACTTGAGCTAAGTCTCTCAATATTTATTAACAAACTTTATCATCCATTAAGTTATTGCTTGAGCCCGGCAAGTAAGTAAGAACGATGAATTTCGGTTTGCCCTCTACAGGACAGTGTTGTAAGAGCATTGAAGAGTGCACTGAAAACATCGATGTATTTAGCACTCTCAGTACTGTTAACATGATTTTACAACGGTATTTTTCGCTAGCGACGACGTAAAAAGAGTCTATGGAAAGTTGCACAGCGCCTCTAGCGGTCACTGACGGAACTATTTTTTTCCATACAAAAAGTGACTTCGTCGCTAGCGAGTAAAACCGTCGTCGCTATCGAGTAAACTCATGGTAACGGTACTTATTCTCTTATGTGAGTCGATAATATTTTGTGTAAGAGTAGTTAGTTATAAATGAATAGGTATTGGACACCAATCGCATACATTGCTCTGATCCCAAAGTAAGTAGCTAATGCACTTGTTATGGAAATCAGAAAAACGGTGGTTGGTACCGTTTATCACAAAGCTTTTTGTGATAAACGGTATTCCTAATATGGAAAAAGTTCTACCGTTTGTCAATTTGGTAATCTCAATTTTGACTAAGGCTTGGTTTTTCAACGAACAAAATACAACATGGCTTATTTCGAACGTCGCTTATTTGTCAGCAATCATTTATGAAACTGACTAATAAGCTTTAAACTTTATCCACCAGTTATGTTTTATCAGTTTTTTTAAAAAAAACGGCCCTAACTTGACTTCTTTATCACCTACAAACAAAGCACAAATTGTATATACGAGAGGTATGTAAATTGTATGAAAGTACTAAATTTATATATAACTGAATTTCCACTAAAACCTGAAAAGAGGTTGCGCTTAATTGGGGGCACTTTAAGTGTTATTGTTTATGGTTTTGGCATAAATAACAATGAACAATCTTTTGATAAGAATTTTAGTGACGTTTTTACATCACTATCCCGTTGTAATGAAGTTTTAATAATTCACAATGTTCACAAACTGTTCTTGGCCCTGCGCGGTCTCAACATTCTGTTTAAAATGTTAATTGCAGGACTTGATAAGCAGTTTAGACATTTCAAGTTTGTTTATGTTATTCGAGTCATAAATTTTGGGACGGAATCGTTATAAATCGTACTTTGAAGTGACAAAATTTGATGTACAGAGTTAAAGAAAAAACAATTAAAAAAAATCTTTTATTTCAGACTAACAGTGTCCGCGGGATAGTGACAAAAAATACTTAAAATAAAATTGATCTAAATTAAGGCCAGGCAGCTAGATAAGTTTAGCGATTTGCAATTTGAGTTAGGTGATAGGGTTGCGGATCAAATCTGTATTGACGAAGGTAGGTATACGCGTCGGAATAGTGGTTATGTCAATCATAGCTAGCCCTTGCCTTTCAAACTCCTCTTGTTACCGAGTCAAGTCATTAGCAGATCAAACAGTCGGTACCTTAATAATACATACTACTAGTTTGGTACACAGCAGTCTCATATTTGTTTCTATTCATATCATATCTTTTCTCTTTATATTCAAATTAATCCATGGTCACGGCATCACGCGTGAACGGTTGGACCGATTAAGCAAGATCTTTTCTTGTTGTGTTTGTTATTGTCAGGATAAGGTTCTTAGGAAAGAAAAAAATGAGCGGGTGGACCGTTTTTCACGATTTTACAGACTCATCACCGTGCCGAGTAAAATAATAATAATTAAAATTACGGCCGGGGCAGGACGGTAGTGTAGAATGTTTATGTGTCTCTGTGTGTCTGTTCATATTTTTTCAAGTTCATGGTTAATTAAATCATGATTTTGTTGACTGCGATGCACTCGAGGCAGTAACATGTCTGTCTTCTGTAATTTTTTAGAAACATGTTAACGAGATTGAATCGAAATTAAGAGATACTTGGAAGAACTAACGTAATAGACATAGCGCTGAAAAACAGTAAGCTAGAGTGGCCATGGGCAGAGAGCACAGCGCGACCCTTCGACCAAAGGCACAGGAAGTCCCCAACAAAATGGATAAAAGATCTCACAAAATCGCAGGATCACACTGGTCGTTATAAGGCCTATCTTCAGCACTGGCTGTTTATGATGATGATGATGTTACCTAATCTATAGGTATAATAATATTATTAAGCTGAAGAGTTTGTTTGTTTGAACACGCTTTTCTCAGGAACTACTGGACCGATTTTAAAAAATCTTTTTGTGTCGACGAGAGGGGAAGGAGTAAACTCAAAACTCGCGGATGAAGTCGCAGGGGAAAAATGTTATAAACTTTTCAGTCCAATTATGATCTCTGTTCCAATAATGAGATTTGAGCCTGCCTCATATAATTTGTCTGTGTTAATGGCGTCAAGATCATTTAGCCGTCGATCCTACATCACTCCGTCAATAGTAAAAGCCTTGCCGTGTAGTGGGAGGGAAATAATTTAATTTCCACGCTGAGGTTCCGAGCTAATAGGGTTGCCACTATCAAAGTTACTAACTTGAGACACGTCGGGCTATTTTTTTTAAATTTAGTAAATTGTTAAAATCTACAATACTCAGTGCATACAAGCTTACCTTACAAATTCAAATTTCATTACAGCTGGACCGTGACAGATTTTCATACAATATTTTAGCCCGTAAGCCAAGTTGAGTCATATTGAGTCAACATTACATAACGTTTAATTCAATGTTGCCGAAAAGGTGTTTTAAAAAAAAAATACACAACCTGATATTCTACATCAAACTAGCTTTTGTTTCATATTTTTATAACTAAAGTTCTCATAAAACAATAAAAATATCGTATAGAAACACAATGATCACTGAAAATCAAATGCAACAAAAAGACTGAAACTGACAGCCCTATCAATATTTTATCCTATTGGTACAGCAAGCATGTTGTGAAGGTAGCTACTTTAATCTTGTAATAAAGGGTCGGTCGACCATACGTTCAATTATTTTTGGATTGGTTCTTATAGATATATGTACCACGTACCTATAATTTTCAAATAAAAGGTTTATATGCAATTTGGTATTTAACTCGTTCAGTACCGAGCACTCGGGCCCGAGTACGAGAACCGTTCCAGCGGTGCTGGCCACGAGTGTTTTTGGCGACGGCTTTTTCTGACGTCAATTTATATATATATATAAGGTCACCTCGTTTTAAGTGATAATACTAAAAGGGCTGATTCAGCACAATAAATAGAACATTTTCTGTAAAAAGCATTTTGGGTTTTTATACGCTACTTTTTGAGAAATTAGAGATGAAGATATTTTTTTTCAGTAATTTATTTTTAATTAATTAAGTATCAGATTGAAGAAAAAGAAAGATTGGGCATTGAATTTAGAGAGGTGAAGCCGATGACGTAAATAACTTTTAAAATCGTCAGGGTGCTGTTTTAAAAAATGATATTTTCTTTGTTAGAGAAAATAAAAAATATAAAATCTCAAATTTCCAAAAAATAATGATATTTTCCTGTTAATACTATGATGTGTACAAATACACAGTTGAAATATTATCACTAAAAACGATTTGACCTATATAGCACCCGGACGCGAGCTTGGCCACGAGCATTCTGTGTGCCGATTACTCGGGCCCGAGTGTGCATGTTTTTTTTTTATTATAATTATTGCGCATATATTTTTTAACGATTATTTATTTGTATTTTTATTTCGTATTTTTTTAAGGCAGTCAAAGTGTTAACAATAAGGTATTTTATCGGCAAACTTGTATAAAGTACAATGTACAAATTTATGCTAAATGATGTAATTTCTAAAATTTTGATTATCTTCTGAAATCGCAAGTACCTACAACAGTCACAGATTGTCACTATTACTTTAAGTACCTTAGTATTATTTTACCGCCTTCAAAGGACTTTAGGGCTGACTTTATTGACTTCATTATATTTTATATATTTATTTCTTAGCGTTTCGAGAAAATTATGTTGACAAGCAAACGCTAACAAAGCTAAACTTTTTAGGCCCGCTCTTCAAACGTCAGGTAAGGAATATTCGTCGATTAAAATACAAAACGCCTAATTTGAAATTGACACAGTCTTTTTATACTTATTCAGTCGGATAAGTCTTATCTGACGATGGTGAAATCAGCCCTCAATAGGTTTTATATCTCTTTTCCTTTTATTACTCTCGCATTTGATTAGAGTTGGTAAAAAAGTATTCTTAACCATAAATAACGATGCACAGGTTAAGAAGGTACATCATTTAATAAAAATACATATTACAAGCTTAATTACAAACAGCCCCTGGGAGCATATTACCTCCACTTCACCGATCAGCTAGCCAATAAACCTCTTATGAGATTTCAGGACTCTTACGCCCTATATTATTTACTAAATTATCACTAAATAAATCTCTCTCACTGATCTTAGCAGGTTATGCTATATATCTTATGGTTATATAACCTGATTGCGGCAGAGTCCGAAATAGGGTTTTACATTTTTACCGTCGGTAAAACTCAACTCTAAACCGCAATCGCTGGCAATGTACGAGTATGTAAGATTTTTTCCGAAAGATATGTTAAAATTAATAATAATAGTCCCCCTAGCCGATTTTGACTACGGTGGCCAGTCACAACGACTAACCGACTGCGCGGGACATATTATAGTGCACAAGTGTGAGCGCAAACACAGGTGCACTCTCTATTCCTTTCACTTTTATAGCCCAATGGGACAGCAATCTGACACGATCGGAGAGAGTTCAGGCACAGGACCAACGGCTTTACGTGCTTTTCCGAGGCACGGGGGTAAAACACCGCCAACTTCCATACTCCGGGCTACCTTAAGAATTTCTGAACAGAATAACTGAGGTATATATTTTCAGCTCGACCCGGGGATCGAACCCAAGACCTCTGGCGCAGCCGTCGCTTTAAAGTGCGACCCTCCTACCGCTGCGCCACCAAGGCAAATTAATAATTATATTAGGCATGGTATTTTTTTTTTCTCTCACAAACTTTTCTTTACAAACCAACGATTATCAAACATGGGTATAAAATTACTTTAGTTACTATTGACCATTAAGACCTGAAAATTAAAGTATTTTGGGAAGCTATCGACAAAGCCTCAGCCATTTCTATGTTCATTTAACAGCGACAAGAGCACAGTAATCTTGAGTGAAAATACCAAAAAAATAAGTCAACTAATAGTAGTAGTAGAAGTAGTAGTAGGCAAATGTAGACTACATTAAAACACAAACCACGGCCATTCATTCACTGAAGTGGTCTTATGAATTCATTATATTCAACTGGTGTTGGCTTATGAAACTTGCACATTTTGCACCCAATAAAATCTTTGATAGCACTTTGTCCGAGATTTATGCAAAGAACATAATTCTCGAAGCGAACGCAACGGAATAGCAGAGTTATGATTTGAGTTTTCGTACATCTTTCAGTATGCTTCTCTACATATTTACAGCAAATTATCTACGAACGACGAGATATAAATGTTCACTAAATGTATTTTGTAATAAACAAAAGCATAGTCCTATTTTCTTTGATCACGCATTCATGCTAGCACCTTTTTTCTTAAGTGTTCTATTTTAGTTTAATTGCACTTATGTGTCAGTTTTCCGACAAAATCGCATGACGACCTTAAAAATACCATCACATTCTATTGGTATCGTATTGTATAATATTTAAAACTAGAAATATAAGTTACATAAGCCCTTGCAAAATCGTTCAATACAAATGTGACTGAATTTATTGCTTTACTCGTATCATATAGTCATTGTAATATGTCATTGTAATATAAACTCTCTTTTCACCACTTATCGCGTTTAAATACCTATATTTTCAGACAAACAACATGAGTAAAAGTTATAAATATTTACTCCAGCCTTGTAACTTTGACACACTGACACAAAAAATACCCGGCGTGAAAAAGATAATGTACGAGTATGTTACTCACACAGTCATATTTGTAAACTTTTACAGCAAGGCATGATTTCGAAACATTTCTTCTTAAGTAAAAAATATTTTTTCTAGAGTATCTAGTAAATTCAAATGACTCCTCCTTTTATTTCTCCCAGACTTCAAACCAAATCTTGATCTAACGAGATGTCCTGAAAAGTGTGCATGCATATTGCATACCCATTTTACGTACGTTAAAGGTACGTATCCATTACATTACATTCGTGTTCAGTGATCGAGAAACAAACATAAAAAAGATATGAGCGCATTGAGAACCTCTCATTTTGAACTAGGTAGGTAATAAAAGATATGATCTAAAGTTTTTTATGAGCCCTTCAAATAGAAGCTTTTACTCTCCTACCTTGACATAAACATATTTAATCCATTATTCTGTGCATTTTTATTATTATTCAGTATGGGTTTTCTTCTTGACTGCGATGATAAAGATAGAACCAGCTCGCCCAGAAGAAGCATGTTCACTCTATCTTTGAATATATTCGGATTGTGCATCTCTTAAAAACAGTTTTAGTGAAACCTAAATATATTCGAATAGCTTATGCCTCATTAAAATTGATTCGACTGATCACCGAGACGCGGCACCGGTGACAGCGTACTATGACCTATTTGAAATCTATTTGTGGACGGGATATATCCGACGGGCAATGGTCGTATGTGGGGTGGTTCCGTCGCGTAAAAAAAAGCAGGTGACGGTGAATTTCGCGGGAATGCACCGCCATTAGTGGGTAATTAGAGTTGAAATCGAGGGAAGTTGAAAACGTTTACGTAGTGGTAAAGCACTATACAGGGTGTTTTGGTCAGTAACGAGCGACTGGAACCCGCTGTTCAAACGATACTGATGCCAATTTTTTTTTTTTTTTTGAAATGGAAAAAATCCCAAAAAAATATTTTAATTTTGCGTTATAGTGAGCGAGTCAAAGCTACCAACACCAGGTCGCCTCTTCGTAGCTTACTAGCTACGCGTAGATAGGCACAAACTACGCGCGAGAGTGCGAGTTTACCCTTCGTTTTGAGTTATTTTAGAATGTTGTACAGAGGTTTTCTTATAAAAAACTTGCATTTTTTTAAATAAGTGTAACCCATATTATCATCCCTGAGTTGGATGTCACTGACTCAAACAACGTCCTGTATAAACAAATAAACTCTAGAATACACAAATAAAATATTTTAATAAATTCAACCGCATTTAAAAAACTGACTAAAATTTCAAAATAATGCGTTTGCTCTCTGTTTAGGAGAAACAAATTCATTTGGAGTCAGTGCATGGATGAAGGTAATCTTAAGATCATGCACCGACTCCAACAAAAGCATAAAATAACGCATTCGTCTTCTATTTAGGAGGTTTCTCCTAAATCTGACGGTGCATGATATGCGTAGACTATTAATGAACGTAAGCTGGAGATCATGCAACTCCAAATGAATTTGTTTATCCTTAACAAAGGCCAACCGTGTTAGGTATTTTGAGCTTTTTACGTTTTTTGAAGGCATTTTTTTTTCATAATTTTTAGTTATTACACATAATCTCTAAAACTACTGAAACGGTTTTGATTCAACTTAACCTTAAGTACTAAAAAAACATGTTGACTTCTCGTGTTTAAGAAATCCTTGGACGAACATACAAATATACAACCATACATACACTTATGAAATTTTGCACACGTGTTTGGAAGCTTTAATAGATCAACATACTCAAATATTATTGAATTCTAACAATATCTAATACAAACACATTGAATTGATTATATCCTTTTTTTAAGTCGAAAAAAATAAACTTTAAAAAAAGTAAAAACCGACTTCAAAACCAAAATGCACTAAAAAGTCTTAAATAAACTCTTTACCATTGAAAGGAAAGGAATCCGTTTTAGGCAAACAATTTCTTTTTGGAGTCGGTGCTGTGATAGTTGATGCTTGATGGTCAAAGTGATGGCACCGACTCCAAAAAGAAATTGTTTGCCTAAAACGGATTCCTTTCCTTTCAATGGTAAAGAGTTTATTTAAGACTTTTTAGTGCATTTTGGTTTTGAAGTCGGTTTTTACTTTTTTTAAAGTTTATTTTATTTCTTTATTTTAAGTGATTACATAAGAGGGGGGGGGGGGAGTTGCAACTTATGATTCTATTTTTTACGTAGCTACAAATCACCTATCATAAGTTTCGTCATTATAATTACTGAACTCCTAGGCGTTAAGGAGTTCCACCATCAGCTCAGCCCCATAAAATGTTGACTATCAGACGTAACAACACGTCAACATTAAGATTCTAGTAAAGAAACACTATACGTGCCTTTACAATTTGAGGGTTTCTCTCGAATACACCAAGATCCCATCATCAGATCCCAAAATGGAAAAAATGGGACCAACTAGAAGGTATACCCTCTAAGTAAGTGAAATTTTTTTTCGATTCGGTCGACAAACGACTGAGATATGAGGTAACATACATACAAAAAAAATAATGATAAAAAAAAAACATACAGTCGAATTGATAACCTCCTCCTTTTTTGAAGTCGGTTAAAAAGTCAATTGTTTTTCTATATTCATATGTTATCGAAAAAAAACTTTTACACAAAAATATTTGAGTTTCCAACAAAACGATTGCTTCCAACATTGAATTCTTATAGCGCATTCAAGCATCAATCTTCTCAAGACACTCCAGCGTCGCGTAAATAAGCATAAAGCAGCTGGAAGCCGAAATTGATATATCCTCAAGCGCTTTCACCCATTCGCTGTGTACGCTTTACAGCTACAGTCACTTTCAATTTCCAGAGAGAACCGCTTTATAGCTCGCTCCGAGCGTGACAGGCATAAACCCTGGAGATATGCTCCACTTGTCTCCATCCATACTGAATCCACAGTAGAATCACGGATTTTGCAAAGGTAAAACAAACCATATTATCTTTGACATAGAGCAGATATTCGGATAAAGACTGGATTTCTTAATCTTGGCCAGTTATTTTAATTTTTCATCTCAGCTGTTACCTTGTAAGATGTTAAAACTGCGCGCTTTTTTATCACTCGAGCAAATTGACACTTAAAATTTCTGGGTTATGTTTCATAAGGATTGGAGTATTTTGCAAGATTGTGAAGCTTGAATCACAGTAGGTTTATAGGAGGCTTAGCATATCTATTATTTACTTCAATCTACCTTATATACAGGGTGTTGTTTTGGTCAGTGACGAGCGACTCAGGGGTGGCTGTACAAACGGTACTGATGCCACTTTTTTTTGATATGGAAAAAACCCACAAAAACATTTTTTGCGGTACAGTGATCGAGTCAAAACTACCAACACCAGGTAGCCACTTCGTAGCTTACTAACTACGGCGTAGTATTTTGTAGATAAACGCTTGCTACGCGCTAGGGTGCAATTTTCCCATATGTTTTTTTAATGTAGTGAAAAAGATTTGCTTAGATTTATTTTTAATAAGAATAACTCAAATTATCATCCCTGAGTTGGGTGTCACTGACCAAAACAACAGCCTGTAAAAAAAAGGGAGTCGAGTTAGTGACACCGCTTATAACTTAAAAACAGATGGACATATTTTAATGATTTTTACTTTGCCGGATTTGTCACCGCTCCGAATAGGACATAGGGGGGAAAACTGAATTTGTCACTGCGAATACCTATTTATTTTTGAATTGGGTACTGAGGTTCACAATTAGTGCAAATAAAGTACTAATGACAATAAAAAACTTCATTTTGCGTAATTAACTGCCGTAAACATGTCAATGAATCAAAGAATCATAAACTTTTGCACTTAAACCAACTCGGAAGGGCACAAAAATTACGCCTCCTCCCCCCTATAAAGTATGCCAACTGTAAATCACTGCACATGGCAAGATAATGGAAAGTGGGTGAGGTTCAACCATTTTCTCGCAATTTAAAACATAGGCACGGAATAAGTGATGGGTCCGACAAGGGATCCTTTGCACAATTATATTTCAAAGGTGTATTATATTAGGTATAATGAAATGTAAACGGTTCAAAAAATATCTTAGTAAATAACAAGAAAACAATACTTTGTTTTTAAATAACATAATAACAAAAACCCAATGCACTACAACTACTTTCATGGGTATCTTCCTCTTACGTAAAACTTCAAAATAAAAAGCTTTCATTGGAAAAAATATTAATGAACTTTTTATTTCAATCGGGATCTCGCAAATCTCGGGTCATTGTTTTAGTTATTTAAAAAGTACACATTTGGTATTAATTATGCGGGTACAAAGACGGCGGTATTACAAACAACAGTAAAACATGTATTTTGTGGCCAACAGAAAAAATCGGAACTACCGCTGTCATTTTCAAAAATGCTGTAAACAAATCTTCCCATTTTTCCTAATGTCTACCTGATGTTTCATTTTCGTTACACTTTTTATTTCAAGTAAAATTATCCTTTTTAAACACCATAAAGCTAAACTCTTTAAATTAATGGAAATTAATAAAATTTCAATGGTTTTTAATGTTTAAAAAACCAGTGAAATTTTATTAATTTATACATACAAGTATTTTGCGTTTTCAATCGGTGGAACATACGTGATATACTCTACTATCATACTTATTACTATTTATATTAGCACTCTTATCCTTGAACTTGTCATGGTTGGGTAAAAAAATATTAGTTATCTTAACAGCTTTCTAAGTTCCCTGAATCAAGGGAGATTTTTTGCATCGGCCACCCTGAATGAATGCTAGCGCCTCCTTGTCAATGTCTAGATCAGCAGATTGTACATTAATGTGACAATACAATTGTTGGTGACGTCATGTCAGTATTTTGTAAGCTTCTTAGTAGGCACTGTGAGCGCCCATTACACAGCCATGCAAGCGTTAGTCAAAACCTTAAAATATAAAACTGATGGGACAACCTATAAGTCATAAATCATCATTGCAGTCATTCCATAACACTATAGGTCATTCGTATAACAGTAATAGCTTTGACTGCCAGCAAACTGACATTTAGTATAATCCTGCAATCTTTACAAGGTGGTCTGTCCATCTTGTTGGTGGACGTCCTACTCTGCATACGCATTTGGTCGAATGGTCTTCAATCTAGAACTTTTCTGCTTTAAAACCGACAAAGCAGATATTAAAATATTTTTTATTGGTCATTTAGAGAGTTTCATGACAGCAACTACCGTGATTTATGGCTTCATCGACGTGACAGCGCTGTCAGAAATCAAATAGCTTCAGTGTGATGGACGCGTTTACTCTGGTCATGTCACACAAGGATTGATATTGCATTGCTATCATAAGTGTATCAAGTTAAGTAATCATCCTTCTGCTTGTGGCGGTAAAATGGCATTGCCGTCATTATTGTATTTACTGATTGGGGTAGTAATGACGGGTGTAGGGTTACATGTAAGCAGATATAATAGACTGCAGACTGAAAAAAACTGAATGGTCAGATAAAAACTCGATTATCTTTGATGAACTCGATTGATTAACTATTGTCAGAATCATGCAAATAAAAATTTCCTCCAAAAAATTTTCTTCTAAGAAGTCGGCCCTAACCCACTATCTAAACTTTGGCTCACTTCAGAATTAACTACCATGCCGTTGTTAATATCTTTATAGATGTGAACAATATCTTCACTTTCCTTATTTGTAATTATTTTTTATTAAATATATGAATTCTATAAATGTTTTATTTTATTTTATTTGCCTATTTTTTAATCTATGTTATATTTGTTGACGTTCTTCGTGGTGTAGTGGCAAAGCATGCTGAGTTTCAAGGCATCGCCGCTGTGAGGTCCCGGGTTCGATTCTGGGTCTGGGCGTTGTGATAACACCGTTGTGTCTGATTTCCACAACACAAGTGCATTAGCTACTTACTATGAGATCAGAGCAATGTATGAGATTGATGTCTAATATATTATTTTTAATTTATGTATGTTTGTGTTACTGCATTTTAAAATACATTTTGGTCCCTTTTAGTACTTTCAAATACTACGCCACTGATTAAACTATCGACATTCCCCAAGCGGCAGACTGATAGAGAATGCTATTCGCTATATATATAACGCTGAGTCATTAAGTCCGCCAATTTTAAAACTTACAGTACAATAAATATTTTAATTCATTCTTTCAATCATGAACTCTAGTTCGGCAAACAGCGAGCGTCCGCGTCAAATATTTTCCGAAAAAGTAAGAAGAAACAAAAAAGACTGCACCTCGTCTCACTCCCTTAGGTCGCATTATGCAGTGCAATAAACTATCGACACAATGGACATTGAATTTTTTGATTAAATGGCTAAAGTTTTGGTATGTGAACGGAACAAGAAAAGAAATAGATTGGTGTGATTTCAATTTGTCAATCTTGTGATTTTCTTTGCCATTTTTCATATGTAAGCAAACCACAATAATAGTACGAGTATGTTCTAAGAGACTGTATGTACTGCTACCACTACTCTAGCTTCCGTGAAATAATAGAATGCGTTGTAATTTCGTAGATCCGTAGCAGCTACGTCGTAGTATTTCGTAGGCATTACGAGACTTGAAATTAAGCCTGCAGCGCTACGATTCGTATAGTTTTCTTATTTTTCTGAAGTATAGTGCATTAAAATGTGCATGCATATCATTACAACTGAAGACGTCTTAAAGAGAATATTTCTCAATTTTCACTACAGCTTTCATACAAATTATACGCTGTTATTGGTGCAGAAATGGCGCTTCATACATTTTAATGTAACGTGTAAAATTATTCAGATTAATAGTATTAGTTAATTGTATTTAATAAAGAATGAAACACATACTAATGTCTACAATCTACGGATGCTTTGCATTCATGAGCTAAACATAATCACAACCACTAAATTCTTGTTGATCTTTATCGACAAAATACATTTTGAAATATAAAGTCAATTTATAAAGAGCTTAATACTAAATCTAAGTTTCGTTCGGAAAAAAAATGCTTTAAAAGCTCTATACGACGAAAACTTTTTATGACAATTCAAAGAAAAACAATAAAGTTAAAAAAATATATCTAAAAGCAGACAAGAAGTAATAATAAACGGACGTATCGCATTCAGAGCGCAACCGATGACCAATTTTCAGTCACCTCACACACCTGAAATTGGCACTGTTGAACTCACCTTGTGTTAGCTACATTATACCAATATCCATGCACACAATGTTCAATTAAATCACTGTCCGAATGCGTCCCTGTACCGTCGGAGGGATCGTTAAAAGCGAGTTTTCATCAATTTTTCATTAAGGTCCCGGTAAAAACACGCCTGTAGCGTGTATTGAGAGGCACAGACACACAGAACACGTCCGAGCGCGGCGAGCTCGCCTGCGAAACTAGGAGCTAAAATGCTCCAAGCCCAAAACGCAGTGGGAACGAAAAGGGAATACGGGAGCGAAAGAGACGGCCGTAAGTGCAGAGGTGCGCAGGAAAGAATTAGATGTTTATTTGGGCAACGTGTAATGGGATAACAGAAGCTATGCGTGCGAGCTTTGAAGCTTTCTTCTAGTTTCGAGGATCAACTTGGGTGCGGGATTGCCGGGTTATTACGCCTGGAATTTATGTGCTCCTGGTACTACAAGGCTTGGTATTTGCATTATAATTAGTAATATTTGTGTAAGTCTTATTAGTTTCACTTAGGGCAAATAGTAATATAAATTCTCTTTAAAAAGTCATTAAGAAAACTACTTAAGAATATTGATAAAAAACAGATTAAAAAAAATGAAACCAGTTCGATACCTCATGGTTATGAAATCTCTCTACTATTATATAAAACTTCGCTATTTTTGGTATAATTGTGACAATTATGGTTGAGTCTGTTAAAAATAAACAAGTAGTAGGTAGCAAATATTTCCACTTCAATGACCCTCGATTAATTTTCCAAATTTTCATTCCATCAACTCCAATAATGCTCTTTGGTTAAATCGTCAATTTGTGACGAGATGCGTAAACGCTTTGATCAAAATTATTAGAATGATTGTACCAACTGTGGACTCAATAATTGAAATTGTGTTTTATTGCTAAGAAATAGCGGAGAGCGAATTGGGCTCACGCACCAAGGGTTTCGTACAAACTAATAAACTAAATAGGCTTCAGATTTTAATGTTTTTCTTATTTACTTTGTGTATATTTTTTTTGATGGGTGGTAAAGATCTAAGATCTAAAATTTAATCCCCTAATGATTTTGCAAAATATTTCACTCATAGCTTGAATAGCGTCGTTTTTTTTCTCTTGCAGATATGGAACTCTGCGTTCGTAGTCAGAATCGAGGTGTCATTGAAACACAAATGATTTATTATGACTCTAAAATGGATTTAAGATAAAACCTTCAATGCATGAAAAGACATGAAGTTCAGATCCATAGTTATAGTACAATGTAAAATTTTTCAGGGCTTTAATAATTTCCTACCATGAGCTTTAATAATTATGCTTAACAGGTCTTTCTTGTTTATTCAGTTTAATGATAGAGTCTATTTTTTAATGATGATTGCTGAATCATTTTTGACATGACACATTCCTCCATTTCGCGGATACTACATTCCACGAACGAAAATATCATTATTCAATGTAAACAATAAAAAATATATATTATGGTTGCCAAAATATATCAAAACAAGGCCTTATAAAATATAAATCCCAAATTATGCATGGAACGGAACTCGCACTATAGTGATACAAAACCATATTTGGTTTCAAATCGTGTACGTCCGAATAATCGGTATGGCCATTATTATAAATCACTATATTTATGATGAAAGCCGCATGAAAAATATATCTATCAAATTAATAGTAATTATTTTAAAAGAATGGCATCCTACATCTTCTTGTTTTTCTACTTGTTTTCGACAGATTTATCATTCAAAAAGATAATAAATAATAGACCATAATGGACCATCCATTATGGTCCATTATGCCCTAAGCTAGAAAAGGATTTAAATACACGCAAAAAACTGAAATTAAATTTAAAAAAACGTAAGACTCTAATTGATTACTTTGTAATAAAAACATCGATTCAATTTAATTGGGTTACATCACTGAAATTTACAAAATGACAACGTATCAGTGATTATCATAGGCAAATTATTGCCAAAGAGGCATTCAGTAAAAGTCTCTAGAAATAGAACTCTAAAAATGTAACGGTCCGAATTCATCTGCCAAACCAGCAATAATATAATGGCGAGTAGATTAACTGGGGCCGAAAATCGCCGGGGCGGAATGCATAAAATAAATAGTCCAAGGGACGGGTACATTTGCTTTTGCGCCATTGAACAACATAAGGATGTGAGGAAATGTAGAGCATTTTATCGATACGAGTAAAGATTATACTTGGCGATTACTAATTAGACCCTTTGCACACTGCGACTTTTAGCAGCAGCCACGACGCAGCATTGATGCAGTCGCAAAATGTTAACCTCTACACACTGCGCTACTTTTATCGCCGATGCTAACGCGCGTTAGCATCGAGGCAGTCGCGATGCAGAAGCTCGACATTAACTAATTATGTATATTGGCGACTGTATCGATATAACTATAACGCGTGTTAGCATCGCGACTGCATCGATGCTAAATGAAATCTGTTTATGCGTGAGTTGCGATGCTGTTGCGCATTTCCAGAACGCGCGACTGCATCGATGTTAAAAGCCGCAGTGTGTAAGGGGTCTTAGACCTACTAATTGCTTCAGCTTTAGCCAATAGCTTGCCAAAGTTTTACTTCTATACAATGCACCTTTTTTGCTCTCCAATCTCATCCCATTGCTGGGCTGAGGCCATTTTTTTTAAATAATAATAATTGGATAAAACATTTGTTTTTTAGTTGGAAAATCCTGACTAAAGTGTAATTGTGCTTAAAAAAGATTTCTTAAAATATTATTATCAACCAAAACCTTATTATTATATCATACATAGGGCTATAAAGTTTTAAACTAAACAAAGAATGCATCTATTTTTCGGAATTTTCTTCACGCTACCGTGTATTATTTGAGAGCGGCGTATCTTCTTCTTTGCCTGGCCCTTTGCCATTTTGTTTGGAGTCAGTCCTCCGTCACACGAGTCTTTAGGCAGCAGGCATGCTTTTTGTTCGTCTGCTGGCTAATTTGACCTATTTTGACTATAGATATCCATGTGATTCGTAGCCTTCTTGTCCCTGGGGATTATATTGAACATCTAGTACTTTCCTGGTCATGTGATTGGATGGTCGCCTCATAAGATGTCCGTACCACCGCAGACGGCTCTCTTGTTATTTATCCAGGATAGTTCTCATTTTGAAGGTGCCTCTTATGTGCGTATTTCAGACATAGTCCAGCATTGTTACACTACCTGCTCGACTGTGCATCTTCATCTCTGTGCAGTGTAATTAATTTTTCTGCTGTTTTTTTTCTGTTGTTCTGTTTGTTGTTCTGCTGTTTTTGTTTTCTGTGTTTGAGTGGCCAGCATTCGAGGTGAGAGCGGTGCACCTACGATGAGATTATTATTTTATACAAGGTGTTGTTTTGGTCAGATACATCCAACTCGGGGATGATAATATGAGTTATGCTTATTCCGAAAAAGATATTTTCTTTTAAGTATATGTAAGTTTTATAAAAGAAAACTCCTTTACAACATTTAAAAAAAAACAAAATGAATGGGGAAACTCGCACCCTCGCGCGTAGTTATCTACAAAATACTACGCCGAATATAGTAAGCTACAAAGAGGCGACCTGGTGTTGATAGTTTTGACTTGCTAACTATAACGCAATAAATTTTTTTTTTTTTTTTCATTTCAAAAAAATATTTTTTTTGCCTCAGTATCGTTTGTCCAGCCACTCCTGATTCGCTCTTCGCTGACCAAAACAACATCCTGTATATGGAAATATCTGAATAGAATCTTGACTATCGATACGTTGTCGTTACTACCCTACAACAATATTGGGCGCGATCGCCGCGTTAAGTTTTACGAGTTCACGCTAAACGCGTAGTTTACATGTGCCGTTGGACGTGTCATGCGTTCAATGTACGCGTTGTGGAGGTGCAAAACATATGCAAAAGCAATTTCAATTAACGATATTACAATATTCACAGGATTAATAAGATTTCACGATAACGAGTTCAGTATTGGTTGTGTCGTTTGTATTGGATAACAATTACATTAATGCAAATGTAAAGTAATAATATTAAATATTGCAAAACCTGAATAATTTTGGTCTGTAGTTGTTAAAGTTTAGACACGTGTGTACTGAGGCCTAAAATATATACGTCAAAAATGAGATTCGAAATCATTGGCAGATAAGGTAGACGCTAATTTTGTACATCCCCAAGACTATTAACAAACTGCCCATTCTATAAATATTGATAGATCTGGGAATATCCAGCAATGTTTACTCACCGCTTATACTTATAGTTTATATCACCGTCTACTTTCATAATTTCATCTTTGTTTTTATAGTGTTTTGTCACTTTACAAACTTAATAATATAAATTGCACATGTAAAAAGCAACTTTGGCTGTTTGACAGACGAGGAATCGAACCTCGTGTCTTATGCTATCCGGGCGTATGCCTATACCACTCGGCCACCGTTACATTAGCAAGCCCGTTAAATTTTGCGTCTGTCACACAACCAAAGTTGCTTGTTACAAGTGCAATTTATATTACCGTCTACTTTCGTTAACAACATAGTCAACCGACATTAACCTTCGTTTAACTGTTAATCAACCCTTTAGCAAGATTAGCAAGAAAGACGCAAACCCAGTCAATTAGTACGTGTAAAGTCAAGTATGAATATTTATATTTAGGTCATTAACTTAGCGCAAATGCGATTATTTTCTCAGCAAATTGACCACACGTAATCAACTAACAGTCAGTCAATCACACACGCCAATCTACCGTGTTATGTTTATGTCGCAGGCTACTTAGAACTATAAACATAGAATTAGCATTTCTTAAGAAAACGGCTGGTATAAAATGCACTTGTAAAAAGCAACTTTTTCAGACGAGGAATCGAACCCGTGCCTTACGCTATCCGGGCACATACCTATGCCATTTGCAAAATTCAACAGGATTGCCAATATGTCGGTGGATTTTCACGTGAAAATTATATTATTAAATTTGTATTTGGACAAAACAATATTTATATATTTAAAGACTTTATTGCACAAATTTAGTGGATATACAAAGGTGGACTTAATGCTAAAAACATTCTCTGCCAGTCAAACCATAAGGTCATGCAGAAAGATGTCAACGGGTACAGTGAAAAGCTTCTAAAGAAAGAAGGAACAAAGTAACAATATATCCTATAATAATAAATATAAATATTATAATATATAACATAAATAGACTACAAACATTAAAAAGTAATTAAAAATTGGTTTTCTTCATCTTAACCGATTCTTAAATATTTTAATAATATTTCTTCTTCTCTATCTATCGTTTTTCTTTGGATATTGTGAGAGCAATCTTGCAGAATGTATGAGGTCACGCAGACTACGCGTTAAAAAACGCACGTGAAAAATTCAACAGGCTGCCCAATGTGACAGTGGCCGAGTGGTATAGGCATGCGTCCGCATAGCGTGGGACATTTCAGAGACGGGTTCGGAGGGGTTCAATCCCTTGCCTAACGCTGTTGCTTTTTAACCGACTTCAAAAAAGGAGGAGGTTATCATTTCGACTGTATGCTCTTTTTTGTTTTTTTACAAGAATATTAATGTAGACGTATTTTTGCGTCTGATAGTCGACATTGCGTGGAGCTGATATGATGGTGAACCCCTAAATCACTAAAATAATCACTAAAAATAAATAAATAAAAATAACTGGAAAATAAAAGTAAAAACTGACTCTAAAACCATAATGCACTTAAAAGTCTCTAATAAACTCTTGACCTTTTAAAGGAAAGGAATCCATTTTAAACGAAAGATTTATTTTTGGAGTCAGTGCCATCACTTTGACCATCTAAAGCATCAACTGTCAGAGTACCGACTCCAAAAATAAATGGTTCGAAAAATTAATTCCTTTCCTATAAAAGATCAAGAGTTTTTTGAGACTTTTTGTTTTTGAAGTTGGTGTTTACTTTGTCTTAAGTTATTACAAGTGCATTTCATATTATTGAGTAACAAAACACTATAAAGACAAAAAAAGTAATTATGAAACGGCTGGAATTCATGTTATGGTTTAAGGCTAATCGAAGCAATCATTGCTTCGATTAGCCTTAAACCATAACAATTTTCGTCTTTTTTGATATAAGTAATTTAATTATGATTTGTGAACAATTGCGTCATAACTATTTGGGAAAGTCTTCGACAGATAAGAGTAATATTATATTCAGGCAGGAAGAGCTTGTTATTCCGATCTTCCGAAACAAATCTAGTATGAAAGATAATTATTGATTGTATCAAAGAGAATGCTAATAATACCGTTGTTTAGTTGTAGTGTTTAGTAACTACACCTACCTGACGACCCGTCTGGTATAGTGGTCAAGAAATCGCCTACTACGTAGCGTGTTGCGGGTTCGATCCCCGCACAGTACAAACATTTGTGTGCATGAACATGTCTGTTTGTATTTGTCTGGGTGTTTTCTATGTATATCATGTATGTATTTACAAACAAAAAGTATTAAGTATTATATCCGTTGTCTGGCACCCTTAACACAAGATTTGAGTAGCTTACTTTGGGACTAGATGGCGATGTGTGAGAATGTCCAAAGGATATTTATTTATTTATTTGTTACACTAAGTCTTGTACCCATCGACAAGTTTTTAAGCCATCTAGAGTTCGTGAAGTTTATCTTAGTGGACTATTTCGTGGGCTTCTACATGTTGACTTTATCTGCGGTCTGCGTTTATGGCCTAAATAAAGTAATTAACGGTTCGTACGCCTCATGCATAAGTATTAGACAATCACACAAGGCGATTGCCTTAGTAATTGGGAAGTATTTACCTTGGGACAAAGAAGATGGGCTTTACAAGTTAATTTCATTGTAATGGTACTGTCTAGTAATTCATGTTTTATTATGGAATAATAAAAAGTATACTTGTGGCATAGGTAGAGACAAAAATGCTAAAATAAATTGTTGTTAAATCTCATCATCGAGATTTTACCCTATTAGTGATGTATATATTCAACTTCACAAGCAACAGAAGTTGGTTACTTTCTATTTTAGTCAATTTCGCTTTTTATATTTTTTATTTTATTAACTTTAAAAAAAGAAGTTTTAATTCGACCTGTAAGTATTTATATATCATCTGAATTGGAGAAAATTTTAGTATATTGACCTATTAAGGCTTTTTAACACATGTGCAAAAAAAAGGTTTTATTTTTAAAAATTTCGTAAGTGTTTGTATATTTGTTTAAGAATTTCTCGAAAATGAGAAGTCATCGTGAGATGATTCTTTTGATTGATTTAATTACATGTAATTTAACGGGTACAAGGTTATTTTCATCAAAATCAGTTCAGTAGTTTTTGAGACATGAAAAAAACGCCTTAAAAACTGACTAAAAGCCCTAAAGTCTTCGTAAGTTATTTAGGAGAAACAAATTATTTTTGTGCATGATGTGTGTAAGATTGTTAGTAAGTTTGACACCATGCACCGATTCCAAAGGAATTTATTGCTCCTAAATACAAGACGAATATGTTATTTTTGGCTTTTAAGTAAGTTTTTTGAAGGCGGTTTAATTTTTCAAATTATTATTTTTATACCTTTCTTAAAGCACCAGCTATGTTTTCAATTAAATAACCTCTATATAATATAATTATCAAATATCATTTGACTGTCAGTCAACTAACTCTCGCATAAAAAGGCGGTAGTAGAAGGTACCTTGCCTACATACTTTACAGCTTATATATTACTTTATTAAAGCTATTTTATCTGTCCTGAAGGTTCACATTCATACATATTAATAAGAGAGCGTGGTCCGGGTTTTTATTGTGCTCATAAAACAGTGTTAGGCCCAATGGGATGTGCGATGGGGTCATTTAGAACCCGCCAATTATAATTCGTAATTAGTACGGTCCCTTGTATTTTCACTTCGATGTTGCAATTTTCGGCACATTTGAATAGGCTCTTATAAATTTTAATTGGTTAACAAATGGGTCTTTATTCTACGGTCTTTAAACCCCTTTTTTCAGATCCGAATACGTTATAATAATACGGAATATTATGATAATGTTGCAATTAGCTGAGTCTTAATTAAGTTGAGTTGAACTGATACATAAGGTTGAATCGTTCTTTTTCTCTCATTCTTATCTAATTATTAAAAAAAATACATTAATCTTCAATTTTCTCAAAAACTAGCGTATAAGAACACAAAGTGAGTTCTACAATAAATATATTATTTATTGTGCTTTGTATATCGGTTTGCATTGTGTGTAGTGCAGTGGCATTTAACAAGGTGACTTTTCTATATTCTTAATTATTTTTCTTTTGCTGATGCAAAGTATCAATACAATGGGAGGATATTATGAGTGATGTCCCTTGTTTGGCAGATGACAGATGACAGTCCATTGTTTGGCGTGCGTAAGCTCATTTCTATGAATTCTGCAACCATTTATGTGTAAAGCTGAGATCACACGGTGGTACGTGCAAGAGTACCAACGTGATTTCGAAGAAATTGCAAAATGACAATTAGTAAACCTGTGAAATTGATTTATAATTATCATTGCTTATTTTCAACTTAGTAAGTTGTTTTAACCGACCATAAAAAAGGTTCTCAATTTGACCTGTTGCATGTATCGTCATAATTTGATAAAATTTAAGTATTTTGATATATTATGCTTCCTAATACCTGTTTTTTAAGATTTTATGTTTGTTTGTTTGTCTCAGGAGTTCTCGAAAACGAGAAGTCATAGCGAGTTTATTTTTTTTAGTACAACCAGGTATACGAATAGTTCAACTTAGAGTAAATTATAAGTTTCATTAAAATAAGCCCAGTAGTATTTGAGGTATGAGTACTAACTAAGAATAAATAAATAAAAATTATGCAAGCTTACGTAGGTATACCAACAGTCTACACACATCATGCACTGACTCCAAAATAATTTGTTTCTTCTTAATTCAAGACAAATGCTGCCGATCCGCCTGTAAAAAACTGACTAAAAAGCCTGCTTTTTTATCAGTTTTTAAAGACGGATTATTATATTTGGAGACTCTTAGGCAAATTTATACGTATTAGGCAAATTTATTATTAGTTGAGTCTGAATTTGCCTCTAGGATTTTCTGTGAAATAGCTCGAATACATATACAAATCAATAAACATTGGGATGTAACAAATCCATGTCTCAAAACAAATGTTAAGACCGATTTGTTCGTTGGCCTGTCTCACAAATTACCTAAATTGAAAGAACTTGAGAGTGGACAGGCCGCCATTACCAAAATTGCCAGATGAGTTTATCGCTATTCAGTATTAAGAAAAGAGGATAACTATAGTTGGACGCATTTTTTACGTAATAACCCAGTGGTCATTTTATTGGACAATCGAAATCTGCAGGTATAATCCAAGCCTAAACTTATTTATATTTTACTATAGCAGAATCCGCACATGTAGTCCCAGCCTAAAGTAGCAGATCGTGTGTGCATACCGGGATAGTTCCGACGCTATTTCCGGCTCTTTGACAAAATCGGCGACTCCCGGGAAAACGTTATCGAATCATCTCCAAGAATATGCAAATAAAGCTGGATGTATGTTAATGGACTTGCAGACACAATGCTTTTACTTCTTTTTATAGGATCTTTGAGGTGTATGAATGAGTCAGATAATAGCACCAATTTTGATTGGTAGATAATGCCACGAGGCATTAAGTTTGTGAAATGTACAACTTACAGTGCAATTAAATTTCAATGAATTAATTTTAATACAATCTTACCGTGACCAAAAAATATTTCATCATTATATTATCAGCCAAACGATGTCCACTGCTGAACATGGGCCTCACCCACGGCTTTCCACAGCGACCGAACACTAGTGGTCTGCATCCAGTTTGATCTTGCAATCTTTACAAGGTCGTCTGTCCATCTTGTCGGTGGACGTCCAATAGAAATATTGATTCATTTTAATAAATAGAGATTTCGCAGTAACAATTTTCACTTACGTTACCGACTTACGTTCCTATTGGTACAAACATTAAAACGGTAAGCTTTCATTGATCAAAAATTGTTTTTATAATGACTCGCCAAAGTTTATTACTGTATTAATCAGTGAAGCTTATATAATATAAGTCACAAAATACTCACATTTTCGTGAGATTTTAGACGTACAACTTTAACTCTACATGAGTATAAAGTGTTTAAAGTCATAACCTTAAGTAATTGTGTGATACCAT
Organism: Pyrausta purpuralis; assembly: GCA_963924145.1. Classification (NCBI taxonomy): domain Eukaryota; kingdom Metazoa; phylum Arthropoda; class Insecta; order Lepidoptera; family Crambidae; genus Pyrausta; species Pyrausta purpuralis. The sequence goes on from OZ001650.1 coordinate 6,370,583, forward strand.
TAGTATTCAAAGCTCATACTCTCTAGACTAGACAATATAACATCTCAAATCCGACCGAATGAAAGTTGACGGCCGTAAATCCATCGAGTCTGGAAACTTCGGGGTCCTGGGTTCAAAAGTGCACCCCTGTGATGTACGGGACCCATTTGTTATTAACACATGGTCGCACTTAGCGGTGTCTGTGGTGAGCGATACATACGCATTTACAAAATTAGGGCTTTGCTTTGACTCTCGTTTCTATTTTTAACCGACTTCAAATAAGGAGGTTATCAATTCGACTGTATGTTTTTCTTGTATCTATGTTACCTAAATAACAGTAATTTATCGACCGATTTGAAAAAACTTCGCCTTCTTAGAGGTTATACCTTCTAATTGACCCCATTGTTGCCAATTGCCAAGTCGGGATCTGATGATGGGATCTTGGTGTAATCGAGGGTTAACCTCGAATTTAAAAGGCACGTTTAGTGTTTTCGTACTAGAATTTTAATGGAGACTTGTTTTTGCGTCTGATAGTCGACATTTCGTGGAGCTGAGCTGATGGTGGAACTCCTAAACTCTTAGAAGTTCAGCGAATTTTATGACAGAACCTATGAAAGGTAATTTGTATCTTATTATAGAACAGAGACAAAATGTGCAATCCCTCCTGTAATCACAAAAAGATTGCAAATAAAATTAACTTTAAAAAAAGTAGAAACCGGCTTCGAAACCAAAATGCACTAAACGTCTTAAATAAACTCTTTACTCTTTAACTTGAAACGACAACCTTTTAGGTGAACATTTTTTTTTTTATAGTTGTTTTAGTGCACTTTGGTTTTGAAGTCTGTTTGTACCTACTTTTGTTTTAAGTCTACCAGTGTCAAGCTAGCCAGCGAGTTATTTGAAACCTTTAGAAAAAAATCTTAAGCTATCCATTATATCGTCATAGAGACCATCGTTCTCGTAAATTATTTATAATATCTAGTTAATATGTATTGGTAGATAAAGGGTAGGTCAATTAGAGTTCAATATTACATTGGTGTAACCTCAAATAAACAAATGGCAGACGCTGTATAGATAGAGGGTTCACGATTGGTACATATTTGCACTCGTTAATTTTAATTTAAAATTTCTTTATAAAATACACCTGTCGGCTTATTTAAATTTTCAATTTATTAAAGTAAAGTAATTGATAAAAATACAGCTACAGTCGAATTCTGAAGCAAAATTTTCGACGTTTCGCATAGACAATTTAAATTTTCAGATTGTCTGCTGGATCAAATACCCTTTTAACTTACGTAGATCTTACGTAGATCTCTGAATTCAAAAATAATTGTATTTTTTAAGCTTCAGCCAATATTGTTAATCAATAATTACATGAAAACACAAATTTTGCCTTAGCGTTTTTCGGGCGCCATCTGGCGATTTTACAGGGAACTATGTCGAGACTTCCATGCCTGCATTACACTAGTCATTTTCATCCTTAGTCAGAATCAGTTAAAACGCAGCTGAAACTAGATCAAGGTCCTTCACAGGTAATGTCGACTAAGGAAATGGGACCGAAATAATGTTCAACCTAAAATCAATTTGAGGCTGGCTCATAGGAAAGGTACATTGAAAGTGAATCGAAAAGCTATTACGTAAGGATGACTGGCAGACTCAGGTATGATAGCGGGTGAATAGCAAACTATCTTTAAGTGGAGCTGTAAGTGTAAAGATAGAATGATATGATAATCAGAAAACACTTTAGTCCAACTAAATTGGCGGATCAATTGGCAGAACTTCCTATATTTTCCGTCAAAATATGCGGGCATAACGTTTGCCAACTTATGAGGAATAAGACAAATTTGGTCTCATTTGTTTTCATATGCTTGGTCTCATTATAAAATATACTTGAGACGTCTTTGATTTTTTTAAATTAAAACTTGATTCGTTAAAAATGGACGAAAATCTGAAGCCATGCTTAGGTTCTTACATTTACTGGAACATATAATATTTTATTTGAAAGAAAAAGTACGAACAAAGTTTTTCAAAATGTCTTAACGTGTAAAAAAACGAATAACGTTTAAGGAAAAATCCTTATCATTAACCAAATTAAATGGCAAATTAAGTACTCCAAGTAATCGTCCATGCTTACAAGCAACGCTCTTATTGAGCATTTACTTAAGAAAATTATATTTAACGTCTACCAATGCTTAACTAAATCGAATCAGAAATGAGGAGATACGTAGAAGAACTAAGGTAACGGACATAGCCTTGAGAATCAGTAAGCTCAAGTGGCAATGGGCAGGGCACATAGCGCGAAGAACTGATGGCCGTTGGGGCAGGAAAGTTCTAGATTGGAGACCCTTCGACCAGAGACGCAGCGTGGGACGTCCACCAACAAGATGGACAGACAACCTTATAAAGATCGCAGGATCAAACTGGATGCAGACCGCTAGTGATCGGTCGCTGTGGAAATCCGTGGGGGAGGCCTATGTTCAGCAGTGGACGTCCTTTGGCTGATAATGATGATGATGATGATGAATGCTTAACTGGGAGAATCTTAGAAAGACAGAAACAAATATTCTCCTTGATATGGCGAGCAAATCTTCTTGAATTGTCCCCATTTCTTCTGAGCCGGGAAAAAATAAAGCTTTAACAAGATTTGAGCTGCATCGCATGCATGCATAGATATGCAAATGTATGCAATCTCATAATCCGGCGACAAAGAGACAGCCGCGGATGTGGAAAGTGCAGAGTGCATTACAGAAGGCCAGATAAGGGAACTGAATTGGAGTTTTATGTAATTTGTTACTTCGTTGGCTTGATACTAAATTTAGTGGATGGAGACCTTTTCTAACTAAGTTTTTGAAGCTTAATTAAAACAGGATTATTTGCAGCTAAATGTCTTAAGCAAGGTAAAAAATAAAGTTTATCGAAATACTTCCAAGGTTTACTCTAATAAATTGAACATTTCATTATTGACTTCGTTGTGCATTAACTTTAAGCTTATAAATTGTCATTTACTGTGTGTTGTGCAATAAAGAGTTAAATTATTATCATGTATGTCGTTTTCATTCTCGGGACCATGGGGTCCCAAACCTTTGGAAGGCATACAAACGAAGCCAACACGCAAAGGCCCTTTTGACAACATAAATCTAAAAGTTGTGTAATACAAACCGACGATTATCTCTGTATATACTATAGAAGTGCACTCAAGGACAACCCCCGGTTCGTATGAGGCTATTGCAAGATAAAGATACAAAGATACTGGGTTATGGGTGTAGGTGTTGCCCGGCTATCTGGGACTTGGAAGAACTATGGCCCCTGTCTGACGTATGTTCTCACACGGATTAAATGGCAGAGGTTGACTTGCACACACAGTCGATGGACCCCCCAAATTAGATGTTAGCACTAACTTTGACAACAAGGAGGCAACACTAGCTGAGGTGCTGGGGTAGTGGAGAGGTGTACCAGGGCTCTCATGACAATTCCAGTAATCGTTCAAGATCCCTACAAGTATCTTACTGGCACACTTCCTTCCCCCGAGCATCTCTGCTCTAGCGAGTCTCCACTCAAGCCAGCCAATGAAGGAAAGCAAGAGGTAGGAGATTCTGTCCCTCGTTAGTGTTCACTCTACCCGGCCAGTGAAAGCAAGAGAGATGAGGAACAGGGGTTCTCTCAGAAGTAATCAAGTACGTGGGGTCGCTACTGCCCAACAGTTCGCCACAAGCTTATTATCTTCAACTTTTTCGTCTCTTAGCCGTTAGAATAAGCCTCAAAATTATCTTTTCTATACTAGACATCAGAAAAGCTCTTTGCTTAAAATATCTAAACTGTCGATTATATTTTTGAGAGCTTGATACTAGTTATCAATAAAAAAATATCAGCCAACTATTAATTAACCTATTTGGGGAAACGAATTATTTCTTAACCGTCTGTTTCTATATCGACAAATAAGCAGTAATAAATGAATAATTCAAATATAGACCCGTTCTCTCTCTCGTTGTCATTTCGTATGAAGTATTAGACAGATAACGCTAACCAGTACTTATTAGGATAATGTGGAACATGTCGTACGAATAAATTGACTATGATATTTACCAGATATATTATACTTTCTGATTCAGAATGCCAAACAATAGGGTGGTCTATAGAGATGATTCTGCGAAGTATATGCAAATTTTACGGCACGTGAGGGCGCGCGACGATTGTTTGGCCACAATGACCCTTTTCATTAAGGTACACGTGACAGGAATAATCGTGGCGCTTTGGTATGTAACATAGTCTGGCTACAAAATGATGTACGGACTTGAAATAAATATCGGTACTAAATAATTATAATAAAACCTATTGTAAGGCATTTTAAAAAAGCGGCAAAGTGCGAGTCGGACTCGCGCACTGTTAAAGTTGGCACGGAACCCTCCGTGCCAACTTTAACTGAATTAGGGAATCCACTTACTTCTACTTAGTAGAATACGACAATATTTTGTTGACAGAAAATATAACTTTGTTTTTCATAGTGCTTGTATAAAGTTATGTTTGCGGTTGTTGAAAATGTGCTAAACCTCAAAAACTTCTAGTTCGATCCCGTCTAAACCAATTTTCGTTGAAAGTGTTTGTTAAGATCTACATTATATATTTTCTTCAAAATTTACACTCGCTTAGTTTGAAGTTAGAGGGAGGGGGGGGGCACATTTGGCCACTTTGGAAGGGTCTAGCTATGAAACGTTATACCTTAAAAGAAAATGGTTTTAGAAACCTCTATGTCATTTTAAAAGACCTATACATGCATAGGTTTGACTAAAAAAAAAATGATTTTAGTTTTCATGTACGGGAGCCCCCCCCTCCCCCCTTAAGTATCATTATTTTTAATTTTCTGTATAAGAATCGTAAAGCGGTTAACAGAATACATGTTGACTATGGACCTATATTTATACTTATGGAATCATTGTTACTATGTTTCTACTTACCTTAGAAGTTTTTCACAGCACCCGTTGCCATCTTTCTGCATAACCCAAAGGTTTGATTGACAGAGATTATTTTTAGCATTAAGTTCACCTTTGTGCATTAAATTTGTCCTGTAAAGTCTTTAAATAATAAAAAAATAGGTAATTAGGGTTGGTAAGTATCGAGAAGGAAGTTATATTCTTGACTCCGCAGAAAATCGGCTCATCAGTATGTGTATAAATGACACAAACTTTTTCTGTTATAATGTTAAGACAACACACTGTTGTGATAACTAGCAGTTTAAATTAAAAACACGTTATTGTAAGTGTGAACATTTGTACGTTAGTGATGGATGTTTTAAGTATTTATGGCAGACCCCGTCATAATCGTCGTCTGGTACTTAGTAGCCAAGTAAAAAAATTCCTTACTTTGAAACCAAAAAATTGATGTGTTGCCTCGCGCGTATTTATTTAAGACAAGGGGTCCTAGAGAACTTTGTTTCGTCTCCGGCTCCGTTAAGCCCCAGCCGCGGTAAGAAAGTAAGGTAAGTCTAAAAAATAATAGATTCGCATAATTTTCCGTGCATTTTTTTTCATTCTTATGATCCTTTTCCTGGTAATAAAAAACACAACGAAAAGAGAAAAAACGAAATTAGTCCCGGCGTTCACGCGTGATGCCGTGATCAAAGGAAATGTGTATTCATTTTTATTCTTACATCATTTAAATATGGGAAATGAGTGTTGTTGCTTAATATATTTTAGCAGTAAAATAAGTTTTTTATTCTCCGTATAATTAGCAGGTGATATAAAGCCAAGATATAAATACCAAAGATTTCTTTCTCATAAAAAATGTTCAACCTAAAATCAATTTGAGGCTGGCTCATAGGAAAGGTACATTGAAAGTGAATCGAAAAGCTATTACGTAAGGATGACTGGCAGACTCAGGTATGATAGCGGGTGAATACCAAACTATATTTAAGTAGAGCTGTAAGTGTAAAGGAAGAATGATATAATCAGAAAACATTTTAGTTCAACTAAATTGGCGGATCAATTGGCAGAACTACCTATATTTTCCGTCAAAATATACATGCATAACGTTTGCCAACTTATGAGGAATAAGACAAATTTGGTCTCATTTGTTTTCATATGCTTGGTCTCATTATAAAATATACTTGAGACGTCTTTGATTTTTTTAAATTAAAACTTAATACGTTAAAAATGGACGAAAATCTGAAGCCATGCTTAGGTTCTTACTTACTGGAACATATAATATTTTATTTGAAATAAACACGTACGAACAAAGTTTTTCAAAATGTCTCAAACGTGTAAAAAACAAATAACGTTTAAGGAAAAATCCTTATCACTTTTTGTATTGAAGTTTACGTGCAAAATATCCTCTTAACCAAATTAAATGGCAAATTAAGTATTCTTTGTAATCATCCTTGTTTACAAACAACGCTCTTATTGAGCATTTACTTAAAAGAATTGTATTTAACGTCTACCAATGCTAAACTGGGAGAATCTTAGAAAGACAGAAACAAATATTCTCCTTGATATGGCGAGCAAATCTTCTTGAATTGTCCCCATTTCTTCTGAGCCGGGAAAAAATAAAGCTTTAACAAGATTTGAGCTGCATCGCATGCATGCATAGATATGCAAATGTATGCAATCTCATAATCCGGCGACAAAGAGAAAGCCGCGGATGTGGAAAGTGCATAGTGCATTACAGAAGGCCAGATAAGGGAAATGAATTGGAGTTTTATGTAATTTGTTACTTCGTTGGCTTGATACTAAATTTAGTGGATGAAGACATTTTCTAACTAAGTTTTTGAAGCTTAATTAAAACAGTATTATTTGCAGCTTAATGTATTAAGCGGGGTAAAAAATAGCAGGAAAAAAATAACGGGGTAATAAATAGAGCTAGGCTGGGACCTTTGGATGGCATACATGGGGCCGAAAGCAACACGCAAACGCCCTTTTGACAACATTAATCTAAAAGCTGTGTAACACAAACCGACGATTATCTCTGTATGCACTATAAAAGTGCACTTAAGGACAACCCCCGGTTCGTATTGCAAGATACAAAGATACTGAGTTATGGGTGTGGATGTTGGCCGGCTATATGGGAGCAGGAAGAACTATGGCCCCTGCCAAACGTATGTTTCTCACACGGATAAAATGGCAGAGGTTGACTTGCACACACAGTCGATGGACCCCCCAAATTAGATGTTAGCACTAACGTTGACAACAAGGAGGCAACACTGGCTGAGGTGCTGGGATAGTGGAGAGGTGTACCAGTGCTCTCATGACAATTCCAGTAATCGTTCAAGATCCCTACAAGTATATTACTGGCACACATCCTTCCCCCGAGCATCTCTGCTCTAGTGAGTCTCCACTCAAGCCAGCCAATGAAGGAAAGCAAGAGGTAGGAGATTCTGTCCCTCGTTAGTGTCACTCTACCCGGCCAGTGAAAGCAAGAGAGATGAAGAACAGGGGTTCTCTCAGAAGTAATCAGGTACGTGGGGTCTCTACTGCCCAACAGTTCGCCACAAGCTTATTATCTTCAACTTTTTCGTCTCTTAGCCGTTAGAATAAGCCTCAAAATTATCTTTTCTATACTAGACATCAGAAAAGCTCTTTGCTTAAAATATCTAAACTGTCGATTATATTTTTGAGAGTTTGATACTAGTTATCAATAAAAAAATATCAGCCAACTATTAATTAACCTATTTGGGGAAACGAATTCTTTCTTAACCGTCTGTTTCTATATCGACAAATAAGCAGTAATAAATGAATAATTCAAATATAGACTCGTTCTCTCTCTCGTTGTCATTTCGTATGAAGTATTAGACAGGTAACGCTAACCAGTACTTATTAGGATAATGTGGAACATGTCGTTCGAATAAATTGACTATGATATTTACCAGATATACCTATTATACTTTCTGATTCAGAATGCCAAACAATAGGGTGGTCTATAGAGATGATTCTGCGAAGTAGATGCAAATTTTACGGCACGTGAGGGCGCGCGACGATTGTTTGGCCACAATGACCCTTTTCATTAAGGTACACGTGACAGGAATAATCGTGGCGCTTTGGTATGTAACATAGTCTGGCTACGAAATGATGTACGGACTCGAAATAAATATCGATACTAAATTATTATAATAAAACCTATTGTAAGGCATTTTAAAAAAGCGGCAAAGTGCGAGTCGGACTCGCGCACTGTTAACCGAATTAGGGAATCCACTTACTTCTACTTAGTAGAATACGACAATATTTTGTTGACAGCAAATATAACTTTGTTTTTCATAGTGCTTGTATAAAGTTATGTTTGCGGTTGTTGAAAATGTGCTATACCTCAAAAACTTCTAGTTCGATCCCGTCCAAACCAATTTTCGTTGAAAGTGTTTGTTATGATGTACATTATATATTTTCTTCAAAATTTACACTCGCTTAGTTTAGAAGTTCGATGGGGGGGGGACGCTCATTTGGCCACTTTGGAAGCGTCTAGCTATGAAACGTTAGCTTAAGAAAATGGTTTTAGACACCTCTATGTCATTTTAAAAGACCTATACATAGATCTACATGCATAGGTTTGACTAAAAAAAATTATTTTAGTTCCATGTATGGGACCCCCCCCCCCTCTCTAATTATCATTATTTTTAATTTTCTGTAAAAGAATTGTAAAGCGGTTAACAGAATACACCTTTCTACTAAATTTCAGCTGTGTGATGCTTAAAGTTACAGAATTAAGTGGCAGTGCCATACGGACGGACAGACAGACAGACAGTCAGACTTGACGAAACTTTACCTAAGGGTTCTGTTTTTTGCCATTCGGCTACGGAACCTTAAAAAAGGTCCTTTCCTGCGCGCGCATTCGCGACAAAAGTATGACGTGTATCTTCTGTCTCTCTTGCGCTGAAAAATGGCGTCCCGTGTTGTCTTGTAAGAAATAAATAATTTTCAAAGTAACCCGTGCTTTCCTAAACCCCGTTTACTATGTACCTATAATTATACTTACGAATCATTGATACTATGTTCCTACTTTCCTCAGAAGTTTTTCACAGCACCCGTTGCCATCTTTCTGCATAACCCAAAGGTTTGAATGACAGAGAATATTTTTAGCATTAAGTCCACCGTTGTGCACTAAATTTGTCCTGTAAAGTCTTTAAATAATAAAAATATAGGTAATTAGGGTTGGTAGGATCGGGAAAGAAGTTATATTCTTGACTCCGCAGAAAATCGGCTCATCAGTATGTGTATAAATGAAACTAACACAAACTTTTTCTGAAAACACGCAACACACAAAATTTAAAAACACATTATTGTAAGTGTGAACATTTGAACGTTAGTGATGGATGTTTTATGTATTTATGGCAGACCCCGTCATAATCGTCGTCTGGTACTTAGTAGCCAAGTAAGAAAATTACTTACTTTGAAATCAAAAAATTGATATTTTGTCTGGCGCGTATTTATTTAAGACAAGGGGTCCTAGAGAACTTTGTTTCGTCTCCGGCTCCGTTAAGCCCCAGCCGCGGTAAGAAAGTAAGGTAAGTCTAAAAAATAATAGATTCGCATAATTTTCCGTGCATTTTTTTTCTTTCTTATGATCCTTTTCCTGGCAATAAAAAACACAACGAAAAGAGAATAAGTGAAATTAGTTCCGGCGTTCACGTGTAATGCCGTGATCAAAGGAAATGTGTATTCATTTTTATTCTTACATCATTTAAATATGGGAAATGAGTGTTGTTGCTTAATATATTTTAGCAGTAAAATAAGTTTTTAATTCTCCGTATAATTAGCAGGTGATATAAAGCCAAGATATAAATACCAAAGATTTCTTTCTCATAAAAATCAGAAATGTAAACGCAATACCAAACCCTCGGATGAAAGAAAACAAAACTCCATTGAAACTGTTGCGTATTTCCAAACTATGCCTTCCGGCTATCATTAGCTCGAATGTATTATGAATTAACCGTGCTCCAAACAGCCTTACAAAGTAAACTAAAGGTGCTCGATTCATTCAATTAGCGTTGCTAAGCAACCATTGTAGAACTCTTACCCCAAGGTATTAATTTATTTCAGTTGTGGGAACTACGGCTTCGTATATCAAAAGTTTGTCGGGAGAAATCACGTTTAGTTGTCGAGAGGCAAAAATATACGGATTGCTTTTTTGGCTCTGGTTGCAGATCATTTTCGTCGTGTAAGAAATCGTAGATATGGATTTTGGGGTATCTTTTTAACTCCTTCATTTATTTGTTATGTGCCTTCTTATTTTCTTACTTAAAACTTTTGTATTTCGTCACCTCTTTAGTAAACTAATATTTCATTTTTTTTTGTTTTTATAGTGTTTTGTCACTATACAAACTTGATAATATATATTTCTTTTATTAAGTATTGCAATTTATATTATTAAGTTTGTATAGTGACAAAACACTATAAAAACAAACAAAAAAATATAAATTGGCTTCGTTCATCTTAACCGATTGTTAAATATTTGTAAAAATATTTCCTTCGGATATTGTGAGAGCAATCTCGCAACATTGATGACGTCACGCAGCCTACGCGTTAAAGAAGGCGCTTGCTAATATTTCAAGGCAAACTGGGCAGCAATTCGAAAAATTTAATATTGTAAAAAAAAACTCTTGATTATTATTTTTGTTGGAGATCCATTCTTGACACCGACAAAAACTATTGAAATAAAGCTGTACTAGCTTTTTACACACATTAAAACAGCTTGAACATTAGCAGTAACATGAAATGCTGAAAAGTTATTTTCTCGAGATAAAATCCTAAATCATATCTGTTTCGTAAAAGTGCTGTGTTGCAAATATTGGATTGAATTTGCGCCGGAGTTAGGGCTGGCACATAGAGCAGAGGCACTTTTTTTTTACATTTGCATCGAATCGGCGTGTAATTTTCTGTGAATGATGTTTCGAGTGAAAATTAGTTGATGTTCCCATAAGCAGTGATTTTATAAATATAACTCAACCTTTGTAACCTACTCGCGTCTATACAAAGCGTGATTTTCATTTACGTTGAATTGATTTTCGAACGAAAATCACTAGCAATGTTGACGCGAGTGATTCGAAAATAGAGCTCCACTCCAAGCTCCAACCAAAATCCATTAATGACATGTTTCACAATGTCCTAATAAGTTTTGATTAACGTTATATGCCCGATACTCGATACGAAATAATGTTCTGTATTTGAATTATTTGTTGGATAGTGATTATTTCTTGGTACTGAATCAGGCCCTTGGTATTTGCAAGGAGTCTTCGAAAGAGTTACTATATGGAAAAAAAAAACACAAATCACAAGATTATTTTTTCTATATCCTGGTAGCCACAACGCTTTTATTCTTGAAGAACATTGTGATAGTACGATAAGATACAGCGTACGAAACTATTTTAAGACAAGAGACAACCCTAGTAGCAGCTGAAATGGAAGTGTTGAGTGATGCGCGTGTTAGATTCGATTTTAGCAAAGGAATCGAGTGGTATCCAAGAACCAGTATTACACCTTGCCTTAGCCCTTTTATCTTTAAGTCCAGAAAATGGAATTAGTAATAAACGAATCATTTATTTGTTTACTAGGTTTTCTACTAAAAAGAGATATGATATCACCGTCTAAAGGAAGCAAATCTACCCACCCGGCATGGGAACTGCACCAACCAGGCGTCAACCATACGAAAGTACGTTACGTAAAGGAAACAGCAACGCTTCGGATGTGATCGGCACCGGATAGCGAACGCCTCTCCTCGTGTTTGCTACAACTTATGACAGTTCTTCTTGTGAATGACAGCCCGTTTGACAGGGTGGACGGATAGTCGTCAACCAGCAAACGACGCGCCGTAAGCGCGTCACAACGCATGCGCTGCTAGTCGAGACCACTCTCAAGTTGGCCTCGATCCGAGGTGGTGACGTTACGAAGTTAATTGATGTGCGTTGAAGTATAGCGTTTCATATCGCCTCTAGTTGAAACGGTGCTGTAACCGTGACGGGTTGATTAGTGGGTTTCGACCTTAAATTGTCTATTTCCTTTATAACTTTCTTGGTGCCACCAGTATTTTGTCTGTTAAGACCTATGGTTGACTTAGTAGAGAATGCTTATAGCAATAAGTACGTCGTATGTACCCTTTGTTTGTGCATGAAATTTAAATAAATGAATTTCTTTTACACGTTTTCGTAACTGACATATCTGATGTGCACTAATGAGCTATATATCTATCTGCATACATATATATAAAGAATTCAAGAGACTAGATAAGGGTGAATAAATAAAGAACTAACCAAAAAAGTATTCTCGTCCTTACGAATCGTTTCTTGAATTACCGTCTGTGTATAAGTCTCTTCCCTTATGGGAGTCATAACTTGCAGGTTTTCGCATTTCGCAACCATGACATTTAAGTCAAGAGACCATCGAGCTAGTCTAAACTTATATTATTTCCATCTTTTCCTGTCTTATCTAAACACTTGTTTTTACCTGTGAGCGTATTGCGATACTTTGCCGTTCAATTTCCATGAAGCTCAATTCCGACTAAGTGTAAATGAATATTATCAATATAATAACATTATAATAATACTACAATGGTACGAATATAAATATTTATGGTGTTTTATAATAATAATATTATGAATGCTGGATCTGAGTTCTAGATAAAAGGGAACGAAAGTATAAGGTATGAATGAGTGAGAGAGAAAGGATGATTAGCAATGTTCACAAGTGTGAAAGAGTTATATAAAAATTTTAAGGATTGAGAAGACCGGAAGCAGGAGTGGATAGAAAAAGAAGACGTAACTCGTGTTTAAAGATATTGTAAAATAAAAGCTTGCCTGTTGCAAATCACCGAGTTTCACTTAAGAAAACGCCCCACATAAATATCATGCAAAATCCCAATACGAACTGCAAATTTGACATTTAAGCTGAGCTGCTTACCTATCAAAACTGCATCGCAATACGCGCTCTGGATACACCTAACACGACTTTATTCTGTAAAATACTTTCTGTAAAACCTAATTTATAATCATAATACGGAACATTATAAGCCCAGCATACAGTCATTCCGGTCGGCCCAGATTTCCCAGGGGCGGAGTATGGATGCCTGTACAACAAATTGCAACTTGTTGATACAATACTCACGTGCGCAATGAGAGTGACCCACTTTAATAATATTATAACTTTACTTTATTTTTTGCTCGTTTTTGAGGTGCTCGTAGCGCAGCGGTAGCAGGGCAAAGGCAAAGGTAGTGATATCAAAGTGAAGCAACCTACGGCGCGGTCGTGTTTGGATGGGTGACCATTCCGACCATATAAGTGACGTTTATCACGAGCATCTCCGTGCTTCGGAAGGCACGTTAAGCCGTTGGTCCCGGCTAATATCGGTTGATATTAGTCGTTAAGCCTTGTCAGAGGCCTTATGGGCGGCTTGATAACATCTGACAGCAGGGTTAGTCGCTTGCCTTGCGAACACCCCTCCACCAACCCGCACTAAGCCCGCGTGGTGGAGTATGGCTCAAACTACCTCACAGTTGAGGTAAGGCCTTTGCCCAGCAGTGGGACGTTACAGGCTAACTTTACTTACTTTACTTTTACTTTATTTTTTACATATTTTTTTTTAATTAGTGCCAATAGTATGTCACATTGACATAGTGGCGACGACCTTTGTTGTGTAGTGACCAAACACGCTGAGTTTTAAGGCGTCGCCGCTTCGAGGTCCCGTTCGGTTCCTGGTCGGGCCAATGTAGAAATCATAGTTTTCTATATAGTCTCAGGTTTAGGTTTTGTGGTACCACAACGTGGTTTTGTCTGATTTCCATAACACAAGTGCATTAGCTACTGACTTTGGGATCAGAGCAATGTATGTGATCGGTGTCCAAAAATTTGTAAATTAATTATAAAAGAAAAATAGTACATAAGTAAGCATCATCATGAATAGCCAAAGGACGTCCACTCAACATAAGCCTCCCCTCAGTTATCCACCGCAAATAGTCACAAAAGCTCAGTATCCAGTATGATCCAGCGATATTTACAACGTTCACGCTTTATCTTAATTACTGCGAGGTGAAATTAGCCTTCCACTACCACTAGTATACTTAGATAAAGTAGTGGTGCTTGTAAGAAAAGTTAGAATAGAATATAATTATTATTTATTCGACACACACACAAAAAAAAACAAAGCCCTCAAGTGTGGCAAGGTTAAATTGTCATTCAATCATTTAAATTGACATTTCCTTAAATGATTGTTGTCAAATAGGTGACGTTTCAAATTAGGTGTTTTGTATCATATTCGACGAATATATTTACTTGTGTGGGTAAAACTGAGCCTAAGATATTTAGTATCAACACTTACAACCAACTGAATTATAAATAAGCATCAACAAATAAAGAGCTAATCAGATAACCCATGTTTTGAACGCGCTCAGATTGTTTTCTTTAGCATGTATTTTTAAAATTAACCTCTAAAAGGGACCTCTTTAAAGGATGTTTCAAACAAGAGATTATGCAAGGAAGGAATAAGTTTATACACAACGCAATTAGGCTTTTGTTTAAAATTTCACCGTGTAATCCTCTGGTTATCTCATTAGCGAGGCAGCATCAAGCCAACTAGATACGAATACACAAAATAGTAGGATACAGAAAGACTACTATTCATTGGCATTGCATTTAGTGTTGTTTTTGAGTCAATAGTCCATAAAAGTAACTCTTTGATCCATCATCTAAGCCTCGTCTAATCAAAAAACCTGCACAAAATCAACTAATGAGGTAATATTTAAATATTTTAGAAACCTAATCAGTTTTTTCATTGTTTTTGTTGCAAAGGCTCTCAAGACATGACAAGTTGTTATAATTACCACCAATGAACCTGCTTTTGAAGAGTTTCTTTGTATACGGTCATGTGGTTATTTATTATATTGAACAGTTAAAAATGTAGTTGTCTTTTTACTTTTATCTTTATGAGTCGATTTCACCAATCTCAGATAGGAAATATTCGTCGAATACAATACGAAACACCGGATTCGAATGATGATTATGATGGCATGATGGCCGTTGGGGCAGAAAAGTTCTAGATAGGAGACCCTTCGACCAAAGACGCAGCGTAGGACGTCCACCAACAAGATGGACAGACGACCTTATAAAGATCGCAGGATCAAATCAACAAAGATCTGACGTTGGTGAAATCGACTCTTAGCCGAATATTAGAACAGAAAACGGGTATTTTTAAAAGTATTTGTTCCGTTCTGCAGTTGCAGTTCTTACTTAGACCTACTTTTCGTATTTTAGCTGTTTGTATCATCGGGCTCCGACGACTACACGTCTTAACGCGCACATACTAAATGCTAATTTGAGCGCAAGATACTCCCTAAGTGAGCGTTCATACTGTGTTTCGCGAATTGCTATGTACTACATATTTAAACCCCTTAGAGACTTTGGAAGGCTTCGCTTTGCCGTGACCTACATGAATGCCTAATTCGAAACTTCTACGATTCGTATTTGTTTATGTTTTCAATGTTGCGTAATTACTTAGGTATTTATTGTTCCATTCTTTGACGACGTTTGGTGTAGTGGTTAGCGCTCCTGACTATTACGCCGGCCGTCCCGGGTTTGAATCCCGCAAGAAGCAAATGTTCGTGTGATGAGCACGAACATTTGTACCTAAGTCATGGATGTTTATATGTATTTAAGTATTTATATTCATACATTTATTTCATATCCTTCTATTTTTTATACAAGTTTAAAGTTTTTGAATCTAAGCCGTACAGACAATTCTACAGTTATAGGTCAATATTAACACTTATTCTGAAACTAACACTAAACCAGCCTAATCCAGCCACATTTAAATGAGGTAGGTTACTCACTTATTGAAATGTTAGGCTTGAATTCGCCTTTTAATGCTCAACAAGAAAGTTTCGCACGATTACAGAGTGCGCTTTTCTTTTATTTCTCACTTTGTCTTCCTTATAACCGCAAAAATCAGTCACTAAAGATGAAGAAACATAATTCATCACCTTCTTCTTGTTTCTTGCGCAAAAACGACATATCCTTTCAATGAACACGGGGTCACAAGAAAAGAAAATCTAAAATAACCAGATAAAAGCCTATGCAATCAGGCCAAAAATAATCCACAAACGATTTTTAGGGTTACGTAACCAAATGGTAAAAACCGGAACCCTTATAGTTTCGTCAAGTCTGTCTGTCTGTCTGTCTGTCCGTCCGTATGTCGCAGCCACTTTATTTCTTTTCTCTCTTATAGAATACCTAATAATTACAATGATATTAAAGGGGCTCCCATACATCAAACTAAAACCGTATTTTGTTTTAGTCTAACCTTTGCGTGTGGGGTATCTATAGATAGGTCTCTTAAAATGACATGGCGGTTCCTAAAACCATTTTCTTTTAAAGTGTAACATTTCATAACTAGATGCTCAAAGTGGTTAAATGGGCGTCCCCCCTCTCCTCCCCCATCAAACTTCTGAACTAAAAGAGTGTAAAATATATATAATTTCGATCTTAACATATACTCTGATCGAACGATAAGTTTTTGAGATATAGCATATTATTAACAACCGCAACCAAAACTTTGTGATTCATAAAACTCTATCAAAAACAAAGTTATGATTGCTGTCAAAAAAATATTGTATTTTACTAAGTGGAAGTAAGTGAATTCCGTCATTAAGGTGGCACGGAACCGAGAACACAGTGCGCGAGTCCGAATTGCAATTGGCCGGTTTTTCAACATACGCAATGTTATTTTAGGATAACATTTTCAACTTTGACTTTCGAAATTCAACTTAAATAAATCTACGGATTGTATGTCTAAAAACATAAATAACACTTTAAAAAAGCGCTTATTCAAAATGCAAATTACAATAAAAAAGTACAACATCTGTCAGCGAAGTGAAATTTAAAAGCGCAGAATTTTCTATTATTGCTCGCAAATATTTGTATGCGGGATAAAGCGTAGTCGCAGAATACTAATGTTGTTGCTTCCTATGGATAACATGGAACTATCGATAGTATTATAAACATTTACGTACACATACTCCTACTGCATGTTTCCTTACATTTTGATGATTATGTCGTGAGGCAAACCTTCTCACTACTGGAGAACTAAAGAGGCAGAAGTTGTCTTCTTACTGTATGTTATTTTTCAATATCGAAACATTTAAAAGACCCATTCAAACGAAAAACGAATGATCCTGGTGCATAAAGGGGGGTTTACACGGGTGACTAAAGCCGCACGATTTTTGCCGCGCGGCGTAAATCAACCATCTAAATGGCAGTTCGGCTATGTTGCAAGTGAATAAAGCCACAAGTCCCAAAGTTGGGTAGCATCCGACTTTAGCCGCGCGGCAACCGGCCGCATGCGACTGGTGACTAAAATCGACGGTGTAAACGATCAATTGCAAACGATGAATTGTGTAAAGCAATCGTATTCACTTGACAGTTCAAACGTACGGTATGATCTGTCAATCGGCAAAGAACAAAACGTTTGACAGACCATACCGTGCGTTTTGAACTGTCAGATGAATATGATTGCTTTTCACAATTCCACCTCAGGCCTGCAAAACAATGTATCATACGAATATTAGTTTAGGTACACAAGATATACTTTCTAAATGACTAATGACTTGACCTACAATTTAATATTAAACTTTATTTAAAACTAAAGCTGATTATTATTATTTTTTTGTAAAAAACAAGTTTGGTGCTTATTTTTGCAAGCCAATATACTAGGATACTTCAATCTGGTATAATACAATGTATTAAACGGACGTATGTGGACTATAAACAAACTATCGATGCCTTAGTTCCCAACACTAGTGTGCAAGATTTACGGCGAGCACCGGACAGTCCCGGACCGGACATGTCCGGGCACTCGTAAGATTAATCGCCACACTCGCCCACTATTCGGACACTGCTGATTTTTAATCCGGCCCGCAACGAAATTCGAATCTAAATTCAAATTTAAAGTCCAAGGGATGAGGTGCAATGTTGTGTGGCGCGAGAAAATTATCGTTGTTTTCGAAGATGCAAGGTTGAAGTAATGGAAATGGGTGAAATGTTTCCTTAAAATAATAGTGTCAAAGCTTTGTTCAATATAATTACTTACGGCCTATTTCGTAATGTCCTGATAAGTTCGGTTTGCTATCCTATCCAATTCTTATACATAATGACGTTCTAAAGTTTCGTTGGTTAGTCCATATTTGTCGATGGTTAAACTGGCCCTAAATGTATGTTTCTACTAGTAAAAAGACCTTCTAGTTTGAGATAAGAAGTCAAACAAAAGATTCGGCCTATTTCTGAACCGGTTCAAAACCTAAGTATAATGTAGACAGGTTTCACAAAACCCAGCCAGATGTGATGAGCTTTTGTATAACAAAAAAAAATATATCTTAGCCTATTTATTCCTATTATAGCCTATTATTTAAATATAATTAGCCTTTTGACTTTACAATATTTAAATAATACCATGTTAGTCCTCAATCTTAATTTTACTGAAACTCCTGGACAATCTCAAGCAAAATCAATACCTAAACAAATTAGAATCTTAGCTCTTAAGCTAGCACAATCTGTGATTTTCGATTCCGAATGTTTTTCAATTGATTGCGGTTCCCTTCCGATTCCGATAGAATTGCTGTGCTACTTTTATAAAAGCAACGTTATTCACTAGGACTAATGTTACTCGTTAGGATTCACTTTGAGTTTAATGAAATCCTAAAAATATCTTCAAGAAATATAAACAGGTGCATTAGTATAGTTAGATACGGGATTGCTACCATGTACCTTACTATTTATGAGTTTCCGATATTTTGGCACTGTTGCAAGCGCCATGATCACGGAGTTACTCCGATTCTTATCCGAACTATTCTAATGTTAGTGACCATGAAAGTTTAAAACATTATATAGATGCATTAGTTTCAATGAATAGGTACAGCTTATTGTATTAAAACCATAATTAGGGTTTTCTTTTTAAATCTATTCTTACTAACACTATGGGTCGTTATTGAAGTGAGTATATTAATCATTACATTAAAATACGAGCTTTGATATGTTATACTAAGTAGGTACCTTTCAGTCTTCAATGGTTAACAATTTTCTTAAAATGAAATCTAAGCTTCTTATTAAATAAATAACAAAAGACAACACACGTCAAACCGCTCAACTGTTCATTGTTCTCTGAATTCGTAAAATATTTTTCTCTTTGTAATTTGATATAATTAAGCAAACGTCAGGCAACAACGTCGCATTACATCGTGTTTATTTTGCCCTTTTTTTAATACTAGCATTCGAAACCTGTGATTTGCAACAAAACACAGAAACGGCGACACGACACGGCAAAAATCAGTTAGCTACATAATTTATCGACGTCTGTCTGTCCAGATATCGATCAGTATAGATTCGTGACGTGCGTCGTTTGTGTCTCGTATTGTCATTTATTATCTGATTTGTTTGTTCGTTTGGTTTGTTTTTACATGACAAAAGCACAACAGTCTATAAATCATTAAATTATACACGTCCATATTAGAGTACTTTTCGTGTGTATTACAACTCGTATTTGGTAGTGACTACACGATCTAACTGTAACTATAAAAACGTCGAATAGGTACCTTTTAAACTCTGCACGAAAAAACACAAAAGACAATGGTTATAAGATAGTGCAATCGAATTGTATGAAAATATGTTGTGGAATGAAAATATGGCTGTAAAAGTTAGAGGTATTGATAGCCAATACTTATGATTATTATCATGATGAAGGGGCTTCTCAAAAATCTATGTTTAACGAAGGAGGCAATAATTAACTACTGCATTAACCCTTTCAAATTTGGGTTTCAAAGCGTCGCCGCGCCGAGGTCCCGGGTTCGATTCCCAGTCGGGTCAATGTAGAAATCATGACTTTCTAAGTATCACAGGTCTGGGGGTTATGGTACCGCAGTACTGTTTCAGCTCCTTACTTTGGGATCAAAAGTATCCTAATTTAACTAATACAAAATATTAAAGGTTAAAACAAAAGAAAGTACTCAGACCAGACAAGAAGAATCGTAATTCTGATCTCTTCGCTGAGCCCTCTTGAGCGTTGCCCTTTAGCACGAGATCGCTCTCAGGGAGTCGTTAGAGGGCGATGCTCTTGATTCGCTGCTTCGCATATAAGTCATTGTTTTGTACGCCTTTTAGAGAGGATAAGCGGTTATATCTTCTTCATAGTTGATCTCCTCATGAGAGTCTTGGTCTACAAGTGGGCTTTCTTGTGGCTTTGTCTCTCTCTCTCCCTTGGCAAGTTTTTATATTTGTTTTTAGGCTCCGTTCCATAAAGTTACATTACAAACGGTCATAGGACATGAAGAAAGTGTTTGTTTGTTAAGTTTAGTAATAATATTTGTCGATCTATATTAATAATTTCGTCAAGAGGTACGGTAAACTCGATCGAAACTTTATATGAATAACAAAACATAAAAATATATTGACTTCGAGTCGACAACATATATCCACAAAATTCGGATTATGGAGAATTTCGTTAAATTCTAATAGCACTGACAAACAAACCGCAGTCGCCATTGACAACACTGATCATGTAATGATTGAGAAGGCGTATAGTGCATAGATATGACAGACAGATATCATATAAGATTGGAAAGCTCTTGGAGCGTTTAGGACCCTTATAAAGTTTGGGGAAGCAACCTGTGGTGCCGCTAGCGTCGTTTTATTTTTCTTTTATGCGGATGATATACAGGCAAAGGTATAAAACCATCACACATTAATTAAGTTATAATGTTTTAATTTTCATTAACAACCGGCTAAAATTTTAAATGACACCTATTTTTTATATAAATTATTTCGTCAAGGGGTACGGTAGACTCGATCGAATCCTTATATGAATATATTTTTATTCTCATTTACAACCGGCTTAGATATTAATAAGGCAATGATATATTTAGGTATTTATAACTGGTACTGTCATTCGGCATTAATTCCACCTTATGTTATGTAATTAAGTTAAATAAATACGTTTTTTAATTGTTCATCACGTAGTTACAGAGAATAATTAAAAACCAGAAGTGTTTGTTTTTGTAAAAAGCGGAGCCGATTTAGCGCTTTAATGGTTCGTGAATATATTCGAATCAAGCGCTTAAAGCACAGATGATGTTTTTATTTTTAAAATTAGATAGTATAGATGAGTACTTACTAATTTTAAAAGTAAGAAAAAGTAGAGAAAGAGCAGTGCTTAAAACAAAGCGGTGCGGTTTACAGAGAATACGAGGGTCAAACTGAAAGTTCTTAGAAAGTCAAAAACTGATTACATTAGCCAGTTATTAGTTTTATTATATCTTTTCAAAATATTGTCCATTGACGTCAATACACCGCTGCATGCGATGGAACCACTGGGAAAAGCACTTTGCCCACTCGTCCTTAGGGGTCTCTTCAATGGCATCGCGATACGCAGCCACCGCTTCTTCAGCATTCATAAACCGCTTTCCTTTAAGTTTTTATTTAATTTTTGGAAATAAATAAAAATCACAAGGCGCGAGGTCGGGGCTATACGGCGGGTGACCCAGTAATTCAACGTTTGATGTCGCCAAATAGTCGATCGTTCGCTTGGCGGTGTGCGACGAGGCGTTGTCGTGGTGAAGGAGGATCCTACTGCGAGGTCGTTTCTCTCGAACTTTTTCCAAGACAAGTGGCAAACAATTGGTAGTGTACCATTCTGCAGAAACTGTTTTTTGATCCTCTAACACAATTGTTGCGAAATGACCTATCCTTCCAAAGAACGAGGCCACCATTTTTTTTCCCGCACTTCGATCTCTCTTCACTTTAGTTGGCAACTCCTCGAAAGGAAACACCCACTGAGCAGATTGTCTTTTGGTTTCAGGATCATAACAGTAAATCCAGCTTTCGTCACCTGTTAGTATGTCGAACACAGCATTTGAGTCACCTCCGTTAAATCTTTCAATCATTTTACGGCACCAATCCACACGATGGAGTTTTTGAGCCTTAGTCAAATTATGAGGTATCCACCGGGCGCAAAGCTTCCTGACCGCTAAATGTTCGTGGAGGATTTTGTGCACTTGACTCATACCGATGCCTAAGCTTGTCCGAATCTGCTGATAGGTCACTCTTTTGTCAGTCTCTATCATACGCCGCACAACACAGATGTTATTTTCAGTCGTCGCCGTAGAAGGCCGTCCCTCACGTACATCATCAGTGAGATTAGTGCGACCACGTTTAAACTCATTAAACCAGTTGTAAACAGTCGCACGAGATGGGGCTTCATCGTGAAAGGCCAATCGTAGTCTATCATAACTTTCTTGTTGACTTAAATGACATCGAAAGTCATAAAAAATCATTGCACGAAAATTTTCTCGTGTTAAATTCATGTTGACGTGACACAGACAATTTTCAATTTGCCGCCAAATCGTAAAACAAATGACAAATGAATGAAATATATACTCAGTAATATTGGCAAAGAGTTCTATTTTCAAATTTTAGAATATTTTTTTTATTATATTGTTTATAAGTGGCCAGTTCTAAGAACTTTCAGTTTGACCCTCGTAAACTTTAAAAGTTATATGTTTAGTTAATTTATGTTAGTTTAGTTAGAATGTTGATTTAAAATAAAAAAATATTTGTGTAAAAACTATTGCAGTTTTTATTTAATATATTATGGCTTGCCTTTAATATTCCTTGAGAAGGGATGACTACAGAAATATATGTTTACCTACATTGTGTACCTAGATGTGTATTATGAGTCACATTTTACGTGTCACGTGACGGGACAAAAACCCGTTTTTGTCTAGTAACAATATAAATTCAACTAACTTTTTCACAATGCAACATCTTTTACTACAATCTACAACTAATTGCTACGGATCACGGAGCAATGCTACGAAACGACTATGGCTGCCAATTCCACCTTACTTAATTATTTTTGGGCCTGTTTAAAATATAATTAACAAATGATTCAAATATGAAACGTTATTTCGGAGAAGTATATGACAATCTGGCAAAAAGCGTTAACAAGAACTTATTAAAACATTGTGAGACAGGCCGTAACTCCTACCTAATTTATTAAAATTTTCGGTACTCAAAACATTTTTAAGTTACAAAATTATTTGAGTTTCGCAATTTAAAAACTGAAATAAAAACTATAAAACTAAACATGCCTACACAGTACAAAACAGATAGATTAGAAATAGAAATAAATTTTATTTTTAAATATCATGGGGAAAATACACAAAAAATAATAACAACGAGGACTTACCAGTCTTTTTCTTTTTGCAGACAAATTTACATTGAAACCTTAGAAGAGAAAAGACAACAGTATTAATATGAAATAAATTAAAACATACAACAAAACATTATGTGTCAGACTGACCTACCCAATCTAAAACCGCTTTTCTGAATCGACTTAATATCGAGTGGTATACACAGGGTGTTGTTTTGGTCAGTGACATCCATCTCGGGGGTAATATGTAGGGGGAGTAGGAGTTATACTTATAAAAAAATATTTTTTCTTTATATTATATGCAAGTTTTGTAAAAATACTTTACAACATTCTAAAAAATTACAAAAGGAATGCGGAAACTCGCTACCTCGCGCGTAGCGCGTATCTACGAATAACTACGCAGTAGCTACGAAGAGCCTACCTATATATGGTAGCGGTAACTATAGCTATGGTGTTGATAGTTTTGACTCGATCGCTGTATCGCATTAATAAATAGATTTTGTGGGTTTTTTCCATTATATAATATTTCATAATATATTTTTTTCGGCATCAATATCGTTTGTACAGCAAACCCTGAGTCACTCGTCGCTGACCAAAACAACAGCCTGTATTAATGTCCCTATCTTTATAACCTGTAGCCATTTCACTGTGCGCCCGACACATCCTACTAATAATAATAATACGCAGGGCAGCTTGTGGCGAGCTGTTGGGTAATAGTGACCCCACGTACCTGATTGTGCCTGGGAGAACCCCTGTTCTACATCTCTGTCTTGCCTTCACTGTCCGGGCAGAGTGAACGCTGACGAGGGACAGGATCTCCCACCTCTTGCTTGCCTTCATTGGCTGGCTTGAGTAGAAACTCGCCAGAGCAAAGATGCTAGAGGGAAGGAAATTTGCCAGTAAGATGCTTGAAGGGATCTCGAACGATTACTGGATTTGTCCTGAGAGCCGTGGTACACCTCCCGTCAACTGGCGTTGCCCCCTTGTTGTCTACGTCACTTAGTGCTAGCAACTAATTTGGAGGGTCCATCCACTGAATGTGCAAGTCACCCCCTGCCATTTTATCCATGTGAGAAACATACGTCAGGCAGGGGCCTTAGTTCTTCCATACTCCCAGTTACCAGGTCCACAAAACACCGCCAACTTTCTAACTCCGGGCTTCCCTGAGAATTTCTAAACAGAAAAACCCAAGTATTCATAAAGATGAAATAAGAAACCAAAAATTTGCGCACGGGCGGGACTTGAACCAGCAACCTTTTGGCAAACCGGGCCAAAAGCTCTTACCAATTGAGCTACCGTGCTGTTAGTCCGACCTTGCGAAATTTGTGGTTTCTTATGAAAACGTCAATTGCGTGACGCTTAGCGCCATCTAGCCGTCTGTCTATGAAACAGATGGCCCAAGCAGTTATTCTTTACAGAATAAATTCAACTTGGAAATTGATGTCGCTTCGCTATCTAATGCTTTAGAATGTTTTTAACACTCACAGTGTCATATTTTATATTCATAAAGATGAAATAAGAAACCAAAAATTTGCGCACGGGCGGGACTTGAACCAGCAACCTTTTGGCCCGGTTTGCCAAAAGGTTGCTGGTTCAAGTCCCGCCCGTGCGCAAATTTTTGGTTTCTTATTTCATCTTTATGAATATAAAATATGACACTGTGAGTGTTAAAAACATTCTAAAGCAAAACCCAAGTACTTATTTTTGGCTCGAACCTGGGACTTCTAGCACTGCTATTGCTGTAAAGTGCGATCCTTTAACCCCTGCGCCATCGAGACAGTTGTAAAATGAAGTACTGTTCGCGTAAAGATTAAGCACAAAAGGTACAAATACCAAAAATGTGGTGTTTTTGAATTACCTTCAGTTAACAAGGCCTTTATAGCTATGTAGTTAACCCCTGTTGTCTGAAGCGACAGTTTTGATATTATCGATTAATTGACCTGGTCCGAAAATATCTTGACCCACTTCCGATTACACCTCCTCCTATAGAATGACAGGTGTTGATGAGGTGAACAAATAGAAGCATGGTTATTTTATCCTAAAGTTAAACTATCACACTATCGCAATACTATCACATGCAACCAATTTGTCATCTGAATATTCATTGCGATATGATTTCAATTACCTATTACGATTAACGATTTTGATGTTTGAAGTATTTTAAGATTGCATAAGACTATCGCGCTATCTCTTTGGCTCGCTTAGGTACAAATAACAGAGCGTCAAGCTAAACATTGTGGTATCTTTTGTCTTTATTATAAGCGCTATTTTCCAGCAAAAAATCATATAGTCTGACATGCTGGTGGTTGCTGCACTTGTAGTGAGATTTCGGTCTTGTACTTTAGATTGGTTTAGAAATAAAAGTAAGATGGAAAAACTTGGTCCCATCGGGTTTGATTGGAGTTTTCAACTTTGCGTTTCACACAGTCTGGAATGTGTTTATTTTTGTTTGACATTTTTAACCTCTTAAAAACTTGTTAGAAGTTTGAAATGCGTTACTCCGATAAATACTCCTATACCTACATTTTAAACTTCTAAAATCATTCATAAATTGAGTTTGAACTGAGTAAAAAAAATACTGAAAAGCAGTAAAATTTTAGTACGTTTCAAGCCAGCCTGAAATAAACCTAACTTTAAATACGTTTCTCTAATAAAAGGCAGCAAATTTTATTGATTGATTGTCCCCGATTAAATCTTATAAACCCACACTTGACCTATTTCCAAACGATTACAGCACTGATGAAAGTATAATTTTAATAAGAATATTTTTTACAATAGATTTTCTATCTAAAGCTACATAAAACATACGAAGCTTGAGAAATCCTTAGAAATGTACTTTTAAATTTTAACGAAAATTTGTAAGCCACCTCAATGCAATATCGCTTAGAAGCGACGTCGTCTCACTGAAAATACTTTTCCCACGAAAATCCAATATTTTTGTCAGGTCAAGGAAACCATCTATTATTTTAGAAAATGAAAATGTCTGTCAACATCAGCTAGATAATGTTTCTTCCCTATTAAGTAACAGAAAACATAATTTGGAAGAAACATTATATATTGGATGCGCTAATATCAGGAACTATTGGACCGTTTTGAAAAAAATCGTTAATTTAAATTGTATTTTTTATATTTTGTAATTTTTGTGTTAGTAATTGTCATTGATTTAATTATGTTTGTTTGCTTAATGGTTTGTGTTCTTATTTTTTGGTTTGTTCGCATTTTTGCATTTTATTATTATAATAATTATTTAACAGACTATTCTACCCACAAAGGCACCTGCTGAAAATCAGCGTCGTGGTATGCGTTCCGCTGCCACGACTGATGCTGAGGGTGCCTTTTCGACTCGAATAGTCTTGTTGTTTGCATGTATTTTGTTTCTCATTTTCCTTTGTTTTCGGTCATAAAAGCGTTTTTTTTTCTTTCAAAAAGTATTTTTGTGCTAGATAGCTTATTTATCGAGAAAGGCTTTAGACTCACGCTCACGCTGCGAGGGGAGAAGAGGGAGAAAGTTACGCGCGGACGTAGTTGCAGGGGACCAACTAGTATTAACGCTCAGTGAATAATAGTACCCAATTTCATAAAATTTAATTTCCAGGTTCATAAAATAGGATAACTTTTCTATCCTAGTATGATAAAGACAATTGTTTTTTTTTTTCATCAATTTTGTGTTTTGGACACGAAGGGAGGCCTATATTCTGCATTCTGCAGACGTCCTTTGGCTGAAAATGCTGATGATGATGGTGCTTTGGAACTAAGGTATAATGATATATTCAACTAAGTCCATTATAACGTGGACAAATAACGCTTCCATTCTCTTGAGTTGGCTAACTAAAACCTAAGACCCCTTACACACTGCGACTTTTAGCTTCGATGCAGTCGCGCGTTTTGATAACGCACTTCAGCATTACGAATCACGCAATGAACAGATTTATCGAAACTATTGTCGTATTGATGACCACAACGTAGTTAATGCTATTAAAAACATTTTTTTTTCTTTTTCATCCACAAAACCCACTGAAAGAAGTTTAGAGCCCTGAAATTACAGCAAACCCTCTCAACCCGAATTTCATCGGGATAAAAGCAGGAATGTTGAACTAGCACGTTTATATGCGCAGGGCAATGACTCGTGTCCCTTAAGGGACTATATAAGGGCCTTCACTCCTGGCTACCTGATCCCAGTGGAGTCGAGTTTTCAAACGAGGGTAGCACCAGTTGGTGAGATTGGCGAGCATCGGGAACACTTGAAACCAACGCAGGGAGCAAATTTATTGGGGTGAGTAATGGTTTAAAGAAAAGCATTAGATCGCTTGTTATAAAAGTAGAATAAAACTATACACGAAAATAAAATAAAAAAGCCTTTTATTTTTTGCAGATTACAAACGTCAAGAAGTACATTTGTTAATTTTAAGACAATTTGTAATAATCCTTATATGATAGGTTCAGTTTTTTTGTCAAAAGTTTAAACTTAAAATAATGTTTGTTCTATATACTTACTTTGTTCTATATATTATAAGTCAGCAAGAACCCCTCTGTGGGTGCGGCCTCCTTCAAAGGCAATCAATCCGTATTTTTGTTATATCGTTTGTTCCCATTTTTTAAAAACATCATATGTTGGAATGTAGAGCTTTCCTATTGTAGTAGTGAAAGTCGTCGGTCGTAACACCTATATATAATGAGTGATATTAATTGTTGTAGATATGTTTTTTTTATGTTTTTGTAATCCTTCGGAGGGTTTTGGTCGTAATCTTCCTCAGAGACCAGCCGGCTTGGAAGATTCTTACGTATTATGCATACGAACACAATCTTAAAATGCGAAAGTTTGAATTTTTACGTTGAGATTTGAACCATAGAGATCGACAAAGGATAGCTTAAATAGAGAAACTTTAATTAAAATTAGGATAAAAAGCCGAGCTTACGGCAAAATAAGAACACGAGTATTAATCTTTATATAAAAAATATCCATTTTTAAGTTACCTTCTACAGTAATATATTGCGAAGTTCCATCGTCTGCATGGCTACTGCTGAAAACCTGATACATGGTTGAAAATAACCTTGTATAGTAAAATAAACTCTGTGTTACGAATCGAGGCCAGAAAATATGTTGGTGCGTAACAATGACGCACAAGGGGCTTAGAACGCATTCTCGCTATCAGGCAAACGTGACCGTTAAAAAGTACCCCCATTTGACAGGATTTGTTGACAAACTTTACAAATGGATTACGCTACGAAAGCTACTGCGATACTAGAAAAAAAATATACTTAATCATGAATGACGTGTTATCGTGTTATAACCTTTATAAAGCGTAAAAAAAATTCTTGTCTGAGGCTATAAATTGGCAAAAAAATTATACAGAATGTTGTTTTGGTCAGTGAAATTAAACTCAGGGATGATAATATGAGTTATGCTTATTAAAAAAATTTATCTTCAAAATAACTTCTTTCTCAACATTCAAAACGAATGGGAGACTCACACCCTCGCGCCTATCTACGAAATACTACGCCGTAGCTGGTAAGCTACGAAGAGGCGATCTAGTCTTGGTAGTTTCGACACGCTCGCGCTCGCTAGTATTGCAATCATAAATTGATTTTGTGGGATTTTTTCACATATTTTTTGGCAACAGTATCGTTTGTACAACCAACGCTGAGTCGCTCGTCGCTGACCATAACAACATCCTGTATGATATGATAAGAATAAATAACTCGATCAATCATCATACAATTTTTTGACATCTTTCATATTATCGATACTTTTTGATAAGCGTAAAAATTCGTTTTTTTTACAAGCACTCAACTTTGCAATCTCGGGACAAATATAAGGTCAAATCATTTAATGTGATAATATTTTAACTGCGTCTTTGTAAACATCGTAGAAACACGAAACTATTTTTTTTTTAGGAAAATTGAGATATTATTTATTAGAATTATCTCTATCAAAGGAAATATATATGTATTTTTTTAAAAGCCCTCTGTAGATTTATCTTTGTCATCGGCATCTCCTCTCTCAATTCAATGCCAAATCATTATTTTTCTCAAATCTAAACCTTAATTAATAAAAAAAATGAATAAATCATTACCTTAATCTCAAATTTTCTCAAAACCTAGCGTAGAAAAAAACAAAGTGTTTTCTATAAAAAAATATTCATTTATCGTGATGTATCGGCCCTTTAAATATTATTACTCAAAACGAGGTGACCTTATACTCTTACGTAATAAAATACGTTATCGTCATCATCCAAATTTCGACTACAAAGTCTATATCCCCCCTCTCTTGCCAAAGTAAAGAAACAACAAGACACAGCTGTAAACATTATTTCGATTGGGTCACGAGAAGTGGCGTCAAGGGAATTGTGTAAAAATTGCTTGCACTCTCATAAAGTGAATGGGTTTTAAATTGATGTACCGAATTGATTACTTACGTTAATGGATTATAAGACGAGAATAAATAAGTGCTCCCTACACCTTGTTTGCTAGTTTAAATTGAAACTGTATTTCAATGGGTTGTAGGTACTTGCGCATCTTTACTTATATTTTAAAGCTGAAGAGTTTATTTGTTTGTTTGTTTGAACGCGCTAATCTCAAAAACTACTGGACCGATTTAAAAAAAAATGTGTTCGATAGCTTATTTATTGAGGAAGGCTTAGGCTATTGTACAGTCGCCAACAAATCAGGTTATCCACTTTTGTTGCAAACTAGCCCTTTGACCCCTTACACACTGCGACATTCAGCATCGATGCAGTCGCGCGTTTTGAAAACGCACTTCAGCATCGCGACTCACGCAATAAACAGATTTAATTTAGCATCAATGCTAACGCGCGATAGTATCGATACAGTCTCCAAAATTCAGTACATAATTTGACAATGTCCAGCTTCTACATCGCGACTGTATCGATGCTAAAAGTAGCGCAATGTGTAAAGGTTGATATTTTTTGACTGCATCGATGCTAAGGCGCGTTAGCATCGCGACTGCATCGCTGCTAAGAGTCGCAGTGTGTAAAGGGTCTTATTAAGACTGCATAGGTACCACAGTGTTTACCTGGACGTGCTGTTGTCCGTACATGACGCTGCGACAGGAGTGGAGGGAGCAAACTCAAAATGTGCAGACGAAGTCGCGGGGGACCACTAGTAGATAATAAATGGTCGTCATTCTTTTTGTTTAATAAAACATAACCAAAATGGTAAAAAGGTAAAGACTTCCGATTGTTACCGCATTCACCACGATCAGTTGCTTTCATAATGTAACGTTGTATATTTTTGTCTAAGTTCGCGTGAAACGAAAAGCTAAATGGATGTAGGACTCCAGTCCATATTTTGGCATAGATATAATGGATGCTGACACTGACATTTGTCAAGTGTGACAGCTGCTGTTTTTTCCGGTTCCGCACTGTTGGTCGTGCGTCGGAGTGGAACTCTTGTTAAAATGTAAAATAGTAATAATTTTGATAACGGGGCACGCCCCAAATTATTTTGTACTTTGATAGTTATTCCTGACGCCGCCAACATGTCAATTTGGATGAATTCAATTCGAAATTGATTTGATATAAATGACTGGAAAATGTCTCAAATAGAATAATTAGCATAAATATTTAGTAAACAATTCAGAAATTATATGGCGAGCCAGCTGTTGCAGGTTTTGCTTTTGATATGTGTCTGTAAGTTGTACAGTCACAATTTGGTGATAATGTTGTAACCTCAGTGACCTTACTAAGACCTTGCTTAGACCTCATTTGGATTATTTTTGAAGTCAGATTTTCCTGATGGATTGATTTGCTTCTTGTCTGCTGTATTGAGGATGGACCGGTATCAGTGAAAGTTTGGGGTAACGTTTTTTTTTTATTTTTTTTTATTTAGTATGGCGAACCCATACTAAATAAAAAATAAAAAAATAAAAAAAAAAACTCTTGACTCCAGTCCAAGCCTAATGCGACTAGGACGAAGTCGAAGATGAAACGAGCTCGCCCAGAAGAAGCTTGTTCACTCGAATTTTGAAAAGATTCGGATTGTAATCCCTTGGAAACACCGACGCGGGCAGCGAGTTCCACTCCTTTACCGTGCGCATTATAAATGTTGACGAGAAGCGCTTAGTTCGAAACAGCGGCACATCGACAAGGTAAGGATGGTATCCCGCGGTACGCCTAGACGAACGATGGAAAAAGGGGGCTGGAGGGATTAGCTCATGGAGCTCCTTCGCACACTCGCCAAAGTAAAGTCTGTAAAATACAGCTAAGCTGGCAATCTTGCGGCGATGGGCTAAGCTATGGAGCTTATCATTCACCAGTTTGTCGTCACCTATTAATCTTATGCCTCTGCGTTGCACTGAGTCGAGTGCTTCAAGCTGGTACTTGGCGGATCCATCCCAGAGGTGACTGCAATACTCCATGCAGGACCGGACTTGCGCTTTGTAAAGGGTCAAAAGCTGTTCAGGCGTGAAGTATCGCCTCACTCTGTTCAGGATGCCAAGTTTTTTAGCAGCAGTTTGTGCTTTGAGCTCAATGTTGGGGCCAAAATTGAGATCAGCCGACAACTCCATACCCAGCAGCTCTAGATGGTCGGTGACAGCAACGTTGCAGAGTTATCTGTAGTTTGATGCAACAAAAATTTGAAATAGTAACCTCCGTTGAAATCCAAGGTGGGTTTGCCTTGTATTACTTTAACTTTAGTGAAAAGTGGGATAATTTAGCTATTAATTTAAGCATAACTTAGGAATTCCTTTGAGGATAAATTTTGGAATCAATTAGGAAATTAAAAACTTAAATTGGTGGTTTATCATTATTTAATTAGAAATTTGTGAACATAAAAATTTGTAATAGAATAGATATAGATAACTAAATTAGAACCTAACCTAGTCTCTACTGAATTCTGAGCTATTAAGTTTTGGATTTAAAGGTGTTAAAAGGTAATTGTGAAATAGCAAATTTGAATAAACTTTTGTTGCCAAATGCTATACCCGGATTTCTTTATTTCAATCGAATATTAGTACCTTTTAAACACCCTTTGTCCACACTAGCCGGGAGTGACTGCGACAATAACCACAGACTATCAGAAGTTTTTGTATGTTATTTTATACTAGCGGTTCCCCGTTATGAATTAGAGCCTATGTGATATCCTGAGCTATATTGCTGTGGTGACTGAGTTTGTTCCGGCGTTTCTTCTCAGCACTTGCCTAATTGTCTGTGTTCTGTCTCGAAGCGCTGGTAGGGCCCAAAAGATAAGGAGACATGATTCGGCCCCTTCAGGGCACAATTATTTTTATTTTATTTTTCACTGTACATTTGACGTTCATAAGTGGCATATTGTGTCCTAAATTGAATAAATATTTTTTTGATTTGATTTGATTTTTTGTAAAGTTTCATCAAAATCCATCCCATAGTTTTTACGTGAAGGAGTAGCAAATATACATTCATGCTCACAAACTTTCGGAATTATAACATTAGTCTGACTAGTGTTCCTCCGCGATTTCGTCTCTTGTGATTATCGATTGCCTAGTAGCGTTCATAATGGAGTTACTACCTACTCATTTTTATTTTTTCGGCTGACACGTAGTTAGCGATATTTAGCTTTGAACGAATATTTGTAAAAAAAAAACTGCAAGATACTTACGTCATTCTGCGAGTAATTTTCGCTGACGTATTTGATCTAACGTATTTGACGACGTGAATTTTCAGTGCCAAGCTTAGTTAGAAATGCAAAATACGGCATGCGTTTTTATAAAAATCCGACGCCATAAGTTTTTACAAAAAACTCTTATAATGAAATTTCGTTATAATGGTCTAGTAAAAGTTTATATCATGGACTGGTGATAGAGAATCAATTGCCAATCCAGCGGGTGTAATCTAAAGCAAAATTTTTGACATTTCGTGTGTCTACGCCAACGCTGAGACAAAACTGGTATTTTCACGTTTTTATTGCTTGAGAAGAATTTTTCAATGAAATTTAAAAAAATACATTTCTTTTTTCAAGATTTATTAAAGCTACTTGGGTTAAAATGATATTTTATAAAATAGAAAATCAAAAAATCGAAATGATCGACGCGAAAAGTCAAAAATTGTGCTTCAGACTTTAATCGCAGGGGGCAAAATCAAGTGTTATTCGTATACGACAAAAGTTCACCAATCGTATTTCATTGCCGAAGAAAAAATAGTTTTTGTTCTCAGGGTCACTCACAATATTAATTTGGTCCGTGCAGTAGTTTTTACATAATATGGATATATTACTTTTTTTTTAGGTAATACGATAAAACTCGTAATCAAATTACAATGTATACAACGTAATAAGTTGGGTTGATGTGAGAAGACCCAGACCAAAAGTTTAATTAAATTTTATCTAATCTTTAAAGCTAATCCATTATCCAGGACGGTTGTCTAATGAAACAGCAAACAGGGTCGAACTCCTCGGATATAAAGCAGTCCTGAGGGACAAGTGCAGAACAAATATCCTCCACTCGGTATACACTTGCAATGCGTTTTGTCTCCGACTGTACCGGGAGGGGACAAAGATGACTAGTGCGTGACGAATTTTTGCATAAGGTTCCGTACATGTGTAAGAATTCGAACGAACTGATCTGGAAGGGAACTACAGCTAGACTTTATCTCAAGTACCAGATAGCGTCGACGATTTAGCGACCTCGCCCAGTTAAGTGTTCAGTGTCCACGCTGTTTAGTTATTTATTGGAATAGTTGTAGTGAATCCATAGAAAACAAATTACGTTATAAACGTTGAGTGATCAAGCTCAGTGTTGATTTTAAGCTGCGTAAGATTACGGTAAACTGTTCTTATAGCGACTCCGACAAAAGAAAAAAGGGTTTCAGTTTGTTTCTAGAGATATGTTTGAATGCAATTATCTCCTGTTTTGCTAAACCGATTTTGATACAGTTTTCAGTGACATGTTTGTTACATTTAGGACAAAGTGTGCGTAATTTAGTTTAGTCCTATATGTAGTTGCTTAGACAATAACTAAAAAAATAACTACCTTCGAAAAAATAACAAAAAGGTCTTAAATAACCTCCTTTGAGGCAATTTTGTGATTTTATAAAGCTGTAAAACTTTTGAAAAATGAAATTCATATTTGACCGTAAAATTAAATGCGGAACTCTAAAACTACCTTTGATATTCCCGAGCCATTGCACTGCAGACTGATTCGTTAGATGTTCGGTCGCAGATGTGCTCAGAAATGCACTTTTTCAAAGGAATTGACTCTTTTTAGAATCACATTCAAAGTTTATTCAGTTCATTGTGCTCGCCTAGACAGTTTTATACTGGATCTTTGCACGGAATGGAAATGTATTTTTTGTTGAATGACTTAATTTTGAAAGAAACTAAAGTACGATCAAGGTTGTTTTTGACTGAACTCCTTATCTGCCGAAGACGTTACCGTGATTATTTAATCGATTTTGGGTTGCATATTATGAATGATAATAATAATAAAAATATCCTTTGGACGTTCCCACACATCGCCATCTAGTCCCAAAGTAAGCTACTCAAAGCTTGTGTTATGGGTGCCAGACGACGGATAAATACTGAAATACTTTTTGTTTGTAAATACATACATGATATACATAGAAAACACCTTTGTATTGTTCGGGAATCGAACCCGCAACCCGCTGCGTAGTAGGCGATTTCTCGACCACTACACCAGACGGGTCGTCAAAGAGATGTTTGT
This sequence comes from Pyrausta purpuralis, assembly GCA_963924145.1. Lineage (NCBI taxonomy): Eukaryota > Metazoa > Arthropoda > Insecta > Lepidoptera > Crambidae > Pyrausta > Pyrausta purpuralis. Next base: position 6,405,372 of record OZ001650.1, read on the forward strand.
TGCACCAGATGTTTATTGTAAGCACCTACAATAAATTCACAACTACTGTTGTATATCGCAATATTGTATATATGCAGCGAAATTATTAATCAAACCTCACCATATTAATCACAAGATGTTGCAGATTTTATACTACTAGTTTTCTCATACTTTTACTACCAGTTCCAAGTGCCTACCTCTCTTAAAGACAACAGAGTGTGCAAGTAAAACCACTCCCCGCAAGCCTCGACAAATGTTACTCTGTTCCATTAACTAATTGTCAATTATCTCCCCTCCGAGATGACATCTTGTTGGATGTGCCAAATTAATTTTTCTGACTCCTCTGACGGTAATGTAGCCAATTATGAATCGGCTCTCAAGTTGCGTTTCAATTAGATTAAAAGTTGAACGCTCCCGTGTTTGGTCATTCAATAAATTTTTAAGTTGTAACTAGAGTTTAATGATTGGGGGTCCTAATTAAATTAAACTGTAGAGGTAGAAATAGATCGATCTATGTACACATACTCGGGAGTTTCGCTATAGATTGCAACTCTCTTTTTATCGACTTAAAAAAAATGATGTTATCAATTCGACCTCTATGATAAAATTTTATTATGTTGATCTATTGTGGCTTCCTTACACGCGTCCAAAATTTTCGTAAGAGTAAATTTCAAGAAAACAAAACTCTGTAAATGATTTAGAAAAAAAAAGAATACAATAGTTACTTCTGCAGCTCTAATTCGGCGTTCTTTATTTAAACCTTTGTTCGCAGCAACAGTTTGCGCCGTTCCGCGAATATATTGCAAAAGTTAAGATCGCGCATCGGTGCATTTTGTATTGTGAGAAAGTTGGTGCAAAGTTAAATTGGAGATCGGTATCGGGATTTGGATTCGAGATAGATTCTATCGTCCTAGAACTGTTGTCAGACGGATAAAGTGAAGGGATAAAAAGAAACGAGCCTGTCAGGTGTTCGAAAGTTGTGCACTAGCTTTTGTGTCAACGGTTTGAGGTCTATTTCTATGTATTACTGGTTTTAACGAAAAAAAGTTATGTTAAGCCACTGCGTATCTGATCGAAAATTCATAAAGTGGTTCTAAGACCCCTAGTCTTTAATCATCAATGTAGTCATGCGTTTTGAAAACGCGCTTCGGCATCACGACTCACGTAATAAACAGATTTAATTTAGCATCGATGCAGTCGTGCGTTAGCATTGATGCAGTCGTGCGTTAGCATCGATGAAGAAGCGCGACTGATCTCCCGGTTTTTACAATATGACGGCGACAGATATAAGTCTAAGACCCATTACACACTGCGCCTATTAGCAGCGATGCCGTCGCGATGCAGCATCGATGCTGTCGCGAAATGTCAACCTTTAAATACTGCGCTACTTTTAGCATTAATACAGTTGCGATGCTTCCGCGCGTTAGATTACAGCTTCTGCATCGCGACTGAATGTCTAAATTTAGAAAAAAAACAATGACAAAGATTTTCAACGAAAATTGGTTAAAACAAGATTAAACTAGTAGTTTTTAAGATAAATCACATATTCAAAACCCCAAACATAACTTTTTTATTCATATAGATACTATGAAAAATATTATAACATAAATATTGTGGTATTTTGGTTAAGTGGACGTAAGTGGATCTCTAATTCAGTTAAAGTTGGCACGGAACCCTTAGTGAGCGAGTCCGACTCGCACTAGGCCGGTTTTTTAATCGTATCATTTATTGTGTTATTTTTAAACCTTATCTCATATACCTACCTTAGAAGTTTACAATGGACCTTCCTAGCGAAGTAAATTAAACTCAACAGCATAATATTTACCGCATCAAAATATACTAACACGAGCCAGAAACCACCAAATAAAACCAATAAAAATAGCATATCACAAAGCTTGTCTCCCTATTATTTGATAATGCACCGGCGCCACAATTGAATACCCTCAAGCAAAAGTTTTCCCAAAGTCAGTACAACTTCCTTGCATGTTATTCTTTCAATACAATCAGTATTCTTTGAGGCACACATGCTTCCGAACTAAGCTTTTAAATTTCATTCCCAAAGGAACACGCCCATGCGTCACAGTGCAAAAGAATTCAGTTACCTCTATGATGACGCGTGAATAAATTCGTCTACGAGAATGAAATGAGGAGAACATTTTATCTCATTTATGACAGATTTTTACTAGCGTCATTTTTGTAATTTTTAAAAAAAATGATCATTTCATATTATTCTTATTCAGTAAAATCGGCCCGAACTATACTTTTTTAAAAACACACTAAAAATGCTCAAAATATTTTACTAAACTGAAATGAGTGATATACTCGTAGTTCAGTGGAAGCCAAAGATATGTGTCACTCGTCTAGTTCATTAAGTTCAGAGTTCTGTTATCACAAAATCACTCCACACTTCACATTCATTCGGCTCAATTGTAAAATTGAATTTGAGAAATTATGTCTGTATTAAGTTTTCTCCGTATCCGTTAAGATAACGCTTCAGCTCAAAACTTTCCATGACTAAACTTGAATATTACACGTAGCTAGTTTAACACTTAAGTTTCAGTTTAACACAGGCGATGCTTGCAAAATCATGGCAAAATGTATAAAATATCACGGCCCTGTAATTCAGGTCAAACAAAACAAGCCTTTAGCCTTTTATCAATAGTGTAACTCAACCATCGGTTATAAATCGTTGCCAGCGGCTAAATAATTGCGATTGTTAATGTTCTGAAGAAAATATACAATGATTAAACGTCGGAATAGCTATATTAATGACCTATGCACAGGTCAACGTTTTTTGTGATCACGGAACCAGAGAAAGTCAACCGTGCCTCGACCCTTGCTGATTATTTTTAAAGCTTGTTTGTTACAAGTTTATATTTTTACCAAAGACTTTCGGTGTGACTTTCTGCATGTGTTCACACTGTTTTCATGTGCAAATTTTGTAACAATCAGAGCTCGTAAGCGAGTGTTTGACGAGCTCTCGCCGGGACGAACCTAAAGCTTTTAGCGCCGACGCACACCTTTTGTTACAATAATTCGATTGTGGTTTTGAAGTTCCACGTGTTAGGTTCTATTTAAGAACGATTTCTATTTATAATGTTGAAATCCAGTCATTTAATGATCAGTATAAAAGTGATAAATTAGAGTTCAACTTAGCTTATATACTTACTTACTACTTACCTATTAAAAAACAATTAAAAATCTGCCGTAACACTGTGGAGTGTGTGTGTTATTTTTTATAACCCTTAGTAATGTATTCAATAATTAAATCTTAACGTAAATATATAAGTAGCTATTTTTATAAATAGCAGAATTCTCTTAGAAATAACATTATCAACATCATCATCATCATTTTCAGCCAGAGGACGTCCACTGCTGAACATAGGCCACCCCCATGGTTTTCCACTGCGATCGATCACAAGCGGTCTGCATCCAGTTTGTTGCTGCGATCTTTACAAGGTCGTTGTTTATCTTGTCGATAGACGTCCTATACTGCGCCTTTGGTCGAAGGGTCTCCAATCTGGGTCTTTCCTGCCCCTAACGGCCATCAGTTCTTCGCGCTATGTGCCCTGCCCATTGTCACTTGAGCTTACTGATTTATTCTCAGGGCTATTGCCGTTACCTTAGTTCTTCTAGAGTAAATTTTCTTAGATTGTCAAATAAATTAAATAATCTTAACATTTCTTCAACACTGAGATCCATTTAAATCAAATAGTTAATAAATTCAATTCCCTGATATTATTTACAAATATTTAGAGTCGATTTCACCAGTGACAGTAAAGAATATTCGTCGAATATTAGAATAAACGCCTTATTTAAATGACGTCACCTATTTGCCAGGAATCAATCATTTTAAAATCTGGTCTGATGTTCGTAGAATCGACACTAAAAATTTTTTTATACAATTTTCGAATAGCAAAAAAAGGACTTCACGTATCTCCTCATTTCTGATTATGAATAACACTTTAAGAAATAAAAATGTCTTTATTAAGTAAGCTTACGCTTGTAATACCTACTCGTATTATCCGAACCCATTAAAAGATAACTCTTCAGCTCAATACTTTCCATGACTTCTCTTGAATATTAAACGCGGCTAGTAGGCTAGGCTAACACTTAAGTACAGTATAACACAGGAGAAGCTTACAAGAGCATGGCAAAAATATTTCAGATATCACATAACACGATCCTGTAATTCAGGTCAAACACAACAAGCCTTGTCTAAGTACAGTCGCCAGCACATCAGGTTACCCACTTTTGTTGGAAACTAGCCCTTATTTCAACTGGATAAGATATCGCAGTGTTTACCTTGACGTGCTGTTGTCCGTACATGCAAGAACAAAGGTTTTAGTATTCCTGTGCAGATGCGCATCGTGTCACCGGAGAACACGTGTGGAATAATCCTAACTTATTTGCGTAAATTAGGAGCGGCTGATTCTGGAAATTTATGTTTTTTTAATTTGTGTTAACGATTTTTTAACCTGCCAGTTTATTGCAGTCGCGCGCAGACATAAAAAATCATGTAAATTTACTAAGGTCCTATGGCTGTTAGTGGTAAAACAGTCGTAGGACCTCCCGCGTCTGAACAAAAGCCTATTCATAAATTGTACTTGAAACTCCAATGTCAAGCGGAGAAATGCATATACTTCTAGGCGTAGTCTACGTTCTTTTTTCTCCTGAGATTTGGTTAAAGTCTACTTTATTTTGATTAAGGACAAATTTTATGAACTTCAGATAAGACTTAAATAACTGATTCAGAAACCGAATAAGTATGAAACAACCGATATTAAATTAAATTTTAAATTAGATTTTAAAATTAAATCTATTCGATGGCCTAGTGTACGAGTATTTTATACGACGAATATCCCTTATCTGACGTTGGAAAAATCAAGCCAAAATACATTGAATTATTGAAATGCCATTATTTTTCTTATGATTAAAAATTTATAAATGTCGAATAAGACATGTATTTTGTAAGGTATTATGAGTCAAAAATCTGAAATTAAAATTCCGTGTACGGTCTCGCTTTTCTGACTACAACAAACTCTACGCCTGCTTTTGGAACTATAGGTTGAATTTGAAGATCATCGCTGTAATAAACAATTCTACAAAAAAATAGTAGACTTAAATCCAGAATCTTCCGCGCAGTGTAGGTAACCTGAAGACGTGAAATATCTGAGTCGACGCAAGCTGCCCGCACCGCGCCGCGTTGTTCACACAAATTCATTTATTTCCTAGTTGAAACACTACTGCAGGGTTGGCAATATTTAAAAAAAATCATTTTACTGCTTCTTATAGGGCTAATTTAACCAAACAACGAGTATCATACCGTAACCTCTATATTGGTCAATGAAAATATTAAGAGTTTTAAATTCAATGAGTGCAGCAAAGGAAACTTTCAGATTTTCGATATATCTGTCTATACTCTACTACTGTCTACACTATAAGATGTTTTTAAATTATAGATACGTCGTATGCGCTCAAAAATGACCACGTGAAAGGCACAGGCGTGCCCGGAGTGCATGCAGACGGGCTCGCTATCTCTTTATGGCTTTACGTCCCCATAGAATTATTACATTAATTCTTGTTTTCTGGAAAAATGTCTTCCTGTACGTTTAGGAGATGTACCAATTACACTGCAACTTTTAGAGACAGGAAAAACGTTTTATATTATTAAAATTAAGCATAGTTTTTTATTTATAATTAGTTTTAATACTTATAAATAAAAAACTAAAACACGTAATTAATCTTTACCCTACTTCGACAATGGCTGACACTAGGCTAAAGAGCGAGATGTCACGCGCTCGCTCCAAGGAGCGCTCAGTAGCGTAGTACGTCACGAATGTTATATATTTATCTCTTACTATCAACAGGCATGCGCCATCATTTGTCTCAATTAGGGCTTACTTTCGTAATACACAACTATACGATCGTATAGAGTAATCCTTGCGCCATTTTAAAATGCTTTAATATTGGTGAACTTAACGTAGCTTGTCTATCATTTTGAACGTCATTGTCTATACTAATATTATACAGCTGAAGTTTTTTGTTTGTTTGTTTGAACGCGATAATCTCAGGAACTACTACATCGATTTCGAAAATATTTTTAAGTTGTATAACTTATTAATCGAGGAAAACATTTAGGCTATCACGCTGTGACGGTAGGGAGGAGGGGTGGAGCAAACTCAAGCGAGGGAGCGCTAGTTATAATAAAGTAGAAATCATGGCGATTTTTTTTCACTCCTATGTCTTTTTTGGGGTAAAGACAAATCCAGTAAAGTGAAAATGAAAATCATTCCAACCGTTTTCTAGTTATAAGTGATTTTACTATCAAGACTTCTTTTTATTTATGTGCAAGTGAATTTAAAAGCCCTATGACAAGCCATACTTAAACCCACAAGTTGAGGATAATAACATTATAAGGGAACTTAAAGTAATTAATTTCGGAAAGAAAATAAGAAGTTGGTTCTGGTAACTTACTCTTTGGCAACCTTATTACTTCAGCTTGAAACTTTAAATCTACGCGCCTGAATCCAAACAAAAGCTGTACTATGTAAACTTAGTTCTTTATGAAACTAATAAAGATCTGCATCTTACAAAACAACAAATACGGATGTCCTTCGTAGAATAAGATTATCTGTAAGCAACTAATACTTTTAAAATTAACTTGTACAATTGAACCCTTCGAATTTTGATACCTATTTCAAATACAAGTTGTGTTGGTTTAATGACCCCAAAAATGCTCCAAAAACGCTCAAAAATAAGAATTGGCACGTTATTAGACATTAATTTTATAATAACTTAATTTTTTCAATTAAAAAGTATTACAAATAAAACTTTTTTTATTCACATTTGTTTCCGTTTCCAGAATCATTAATACAAGCATTCTTGTTTTAATGTACCTAATCCAGCGAGTAGCCTGTGACTTATTTGTTTGCAGTACATTGCTGCTTTGATTTATTTTGTTAGAAAATTCATTTAAATTATTTTTTCATTATAAGTAAATTAAAATCATTTTTAATTAATTACTTGTTACTTATGGAACCTTTAATTTACAATTTTGCTCCTATTAAAGGCCATAAGATTACCAGATCTCCAGTAAGTAGCTGGCATTCCCAATAAGTCAAAGCCATTGCAACAGTTCTGCTGAGCTGGACGCAGCTGCGCCGCGAGAGGTAAGGAGCTCATTCAATATTTACGATTGCTGGGTGATTGGACCTCATAGGGTTAAGAAATAGCGGGTTGCAGCTGCATGTGGTCACAAAAAGCTATCGTTGTAAACAAGGAATCGTCATTTTGCAGTATGAATAATCGTTCTGGATCTAAATTAGAAATAACCACTATGTAGGTTGATAAAGCACGCCTGATTAACCGTCTAATTATTTAATTAATACATAACTCAACTTATTTTTCGAAGCATAATATTCTTATTAAAAAAAAAAAAACATTAGTTATTTTTTCATCAAAATAAAACATGGTAACAAGTTACTCCTTTTACAATTTTACGTCAAAACTGCAAAGTTTTTGATAACAATAACTAATTTATAGTATAAGAAAGCTCGTCATTTATTTATTTATTATTATTTTTGATAGCTCAAATGAGACTTCCAAAACTTTTTAAAGGTGTATCCGAATCTTCAACCTTGTACCAAGCACCATGTTTTCCAGCGCTTGTGACCAGCTGACCTATCCTGCTAAGACTTGGCTTAAATACGAACATAGATTGGCTTCCGGAGAAACACATAAGGCCATGTTACACTACGTTTTCGTCGTCTGGCAGCTGAGTTACTTGGCTCTGATTTAGAAGCGTCGTTCCCTCAAAAAGTATATTATTGTAATAGGTATTGAAGTGAAGTCCGTTTCTTTTTGCTTGTCGAATATTGTAAACAATGTTGTCATTTTTTCTTACTGAAATTATTTATTTGAAAATAGGATAAACACAAAACTTACCAAATACATAACACATTCATCGTTTAAATTTATTTACTGATATTATTTAAAAAAGTTATAAAAATATTGTTTAAACTTTTTTATAAAAGTTTTAACCAAAATCAACTAATACAAAATATGGTAAAGGTAAACTATAGTTGGTGAAGCTGAAAGGAAATGATCCGTTGTTATTAAGTATATGATTTTTTTAAAATAACAACACGGTATTTTATTTTTATATTTTCATCTCGGTTTCTTGATTAACGTAGCCCGTTGTGACTTACACTTAATTGCACTTTGCAAGGTGTCCGTTTATTTATGCGCTGGCTGTCTGTTAGTAATTAAAACGTTGGTAGAAGATTAGCGGAACGAACATCATGTAAGGTTTGTCATGTGTAACAAGTGTCATCAACCCAAAAATCTGTAAAGAAAATTTATATGTTTAAAAAACATTTGCATTTATTAATAAAATTTATCCGATTTTGCAGCAAATAATGTATTCAAATTTTATTAAGAATTTAAAAAAATCATCTTATTCAGGCAATTAACTGTACAAATCCGTATCATATTGTAATACAGGTGGCTAATAGAAAATAATAATACCAAAGCGTAAACAATGCAACTTCGTTCCCATACAATACATAACTTTATTTTCTCTTATTATTGTGAAGTAATATTTTGCTTTATAACTTTGCTAATGAATGGGACCTTCAACACATAACATCAAGCCCTTACATGAGTTGTTCAAATGGTATGGTTGAAAGAACTGTAGGAATAATAAAGAATATGTTAAAAAAATGTCAAGTAGACAAGACCGATCCATATCTTGCTTTATTGTCTTATAGAAATACCCCAAAATGCAATAACTATTCTCCATCAGAATTATGTATGTCAAGAAGCTTAAGAACCTTAATCCCAACAACAGAAAAAAAAATACAATTTAAAGTTGTGGATAACAAAAAGGTTGAGGAGAACATTAATAAACAAAAGTCGAATTCAGCATTTTATTATAATAAAAATACATCCTTGTTAAAGCCTGTGTCACTTGGTGATAATGTCTTGTTCAAACACAAACCCAATGGTACTTGGGTTCCATGTGTTGTTTCACAAGTAGGCCCTGAGCCTGGAAGTTTTTTGATAAATAGTCCTGAGGGCACATTTCGTAGAAATAGAGTTCACATATTAAAACAATCACATCCTGTTGATTGGTCTAAAGACTTGGAATCTCAAAGTAATACTTGTCCAGACACGACAGACTCATCAGTTGTTAGTGAAGTTGATACACCACCACCTGTTATCGATAATTCTAGATCCAGATATGGTCGTTTGTATAAGAAGCCTTCTAGGTATATTGAAAATGTATGATTGTTGTTTCATTGGTTACTTTACTTTGGAACCTTTGGGTCAAATTAATTGTTAACTTAAAACAGAGAACCTGTGTGTATGTACGTAAGAATTATTTATCATGGTATTCTTTGAAACTTCATGTACTTATCTATCCTTTGTAATTTTGCTTGCTTACTTTTATCTGAATAACTTAAATAAAATATCAGTATATGTCAAGTAGTCAATCAATGTCAACGTCAGTGCCAAATAAGCTGTCAGTTGTTTTTTTTATTTTCTCATTTTTTAAATTGGCGATGGCGAGATGTTGAAGGACTACGATTGGGAAAAAGGAAGATGTGAAGTAATATTAATTAGAGATTAGAACGGCAACACCGGAGCCGGAAGCGCGATGGAATGATGGCGTCGTAGCATATGACATGTCTTGTAATGTGAGTCACTGAAATTTAAAATAAACTTGATAAGTAATTATTGCGTCTTTAAATCATACCTGACAATTATAATCTTTATGTAGTACATGCTTAAATTTATTTTACTTTTATTATAATTTAATTAGTTTATAAACGCACTGTTGGCGCCAACTTCTGTGTGCTTACTCAGTAGGGGCCCACTGAAAACCAGCGTCAGGTTCTCCAGGAGACCTGGCTTATGCTGAGTGAGGTCCTCTTGGTTGTAGGCGTCATAGACACACACACACACACACACACACACACACACACACACACACACACACACACACACACACACACACACACACACACACACACACACACACACACACACACACACACACACACACACACACACACACACTGCGGCATGCACTTATTGGCTGGCATGGATACTTTTATTCATCGTAGTGTAATTATTATTTTTCCTCTCATTTTTACTTTTTTGTGTTTAGTTTTCTTTCTTGGTTAGTAATTTATGTATAATCTTGTGTATGTGTGTGTTTTTGATGTCCTTCCAATAAATACTTTTTCTTTATTTCTTTTCTTTCAATGCTTCAGTACTTTCAGATTTAAGTAGGTAAACATTAAATTTGAATGTAAGTTCTCACTCATTGATTCGTTTATAGTCGAGAGGTTATAAATTGTTTAAAACTATCAAGCCATTTTGATTACTTGTTCTTTACATAAACATAGGCTACATAAGGTTTTCAGCAGTATTTTTGTGAATATCGTGGCAGGCTTTAAGTTTTTTAAGCTTTAATATTAATTTTACGTACGTAAATGTGTGATGTATACTTTGTTGGTTGTCCATCCCTTAAACTCGCATTTTTTTAAAAATATGAGTACTGTAAGCAGTGAGGTGCTCGTAGTGCAATGATAGCAGCGCTTTGGTAGTGATACCGAAATAAAGCAGCGGTCTTGTTTGGATGGGTCATTATTCCGACCATATAATAAATAAATAAATTATTATTTATTTCGACCATCAGGGATCATACAAATTACAAATTACAGTTTTTTTTGTTTTAGTAACAATTTAAATATTCTTAACCTAGTGTTAGTAAAATCATTAATCAGCATATAAACATAATTAATTCAATTAATATCAACATTAAAATTAATTAATTGCAATATTATTGGATGATCAAACGAACTTACCTTAAGTGAAGTTCGATCCAAATTGTCCTGACTTCGACGAAGAGATTTAATTGACCATGTAGTATGCCCTGCTACGCGTCTATTTACTCGCACACAGGTTTAGCGCAAGAAAGAGAAAGTAGAAAACCTCACTCCCTTCCACGCCTCACAGCACTGCCAGCCGCCTGTCGCTCATTCATTTCAGAGCAAGGAGACCGATGTATGAGATGTACAACATTGATTATACTTATGGTATGGGTGACTATTATTTTTGCATAAAAAACGTACACGGGAATTGGGAAGGGTGGGACCTTAAATCTCTTCGTCGAAGTCAGGACAATTTGGATCGAACTTCACTTAAGGTAAGTTCGTTTGATCATCCAATTGTCCTGCCTTCGACTCTGAGATTTAATTGACCATGTAGATGTTCGGAGTAAAATCAATGTTGTTACAACAGAATAAGTTGACATCTCTGTTAGTGTTTGATCATTAGAACGATCATATTAAATAACAATTTATTGTTCACGTCACCATCTTTGACATTTAGATGTATAACTATTACTAAAAAAGAATGGATGTATGATAACTATGATAAGTTATAACTTTCTACTATAAACAAATATTTTTACTAGGAAGAAAGAAGATATTTGTGAGTTTTTTTTATGGATAACTAAAAATACATAATTTATTAATTTTAGGAATCTGAAACTGAAATAGTTTTATTTCTTATTTTTATTGTGGCGTGTTATATAAATAACAAACAATACGGAATATGTATTGTTGAACTGAGACGGTTTGCGAATCTTATAGTTTTACACACTGAATTTGGCACGTAAAATTTTATTACGAGGAAAGCTACATACAGAAAACACTTTTTAGTAAGCGCATTATCTTTGATAAGGTAACGGGCTGGAAGGTAAGTCTGACAAATCGTTATCTTGTCTTGCAATTTTTTAACATATTTTATAATTATAGATTTGAAATACATACATGATATTGTATTGCTTTTTAGTATGGGATATTTAGGTATTAATGTGACTGTTTTAAAGATATACGTCCGAATACCAAACATATAAATAATATTTTTTACATTTAAATTTCGAATACCTGAGAAAACATTTGGTTATAAAAAGTGTTAGATGATTGATATAAAAGCAATTGATTAATTTGTTTATTTTAAGGAATAAAATTCTCTTAAGATCATGAAATATTCACAGGTGTCTATCAATGCTATATGATTATTTGCTGAGTTACCAAAAGAATACGAAAATTCAATGGCTTTGAAATATTATCGTTATCAGAAATTTTAAGGCATGGGTAAGTAGGTAAGTAATGATTTTTTATTTATTTATATATAATTAAAAATTCAATAAGTATTTTAGTTACTGAAAAGTAACTATATCTATCAATATACGATATACAATCTTCTTCAGAAATGAAGAAGATTAAAAATCGGCTTCTGAGAGCTTTGTGACTTTATAAGGGCGAACGACCGCAAATAATTTCTCCGACAGAAGTTTTGGTACTACCCGGCCCCGGGCAAACACGTTTATCTCATATTCGACTAATCGACCAGGAATGTTCGCCGAGTATTCGATAGTCGGCACATGGTGAGATTTCTCGTTGTAAATTTACTCTTAATTTTATTGTCTAGATAACTTTTAAGGATTAAAGTAAATATCAATACTATCTTTCGAGTTAGTTACTATTTATTTAATTATAATTTAATTTATATTATATATACATATATATTTAAGTTTGACAAATATTGACTTGTTTCAATATTATGAGCAGTGTCAAAAAAATCTGATTATGATTCAGAATTAGGATACCTATTTGGACAAAAAGTCTAAAAATAAACCGATATCGTATACAAGTACCTTTGTTATATCGAGATCCCAATGTAGACTGGTTTCATACATATTTAAAAACATTGTTATATATGGTTCATAAAAAAAACAAGATTTTTTTGGTTTACAATAATTAATTGACTCAAATTTTAATGAATTGTCGTATCACATGACGTCCTCTGGCGTAAGAGTGAAGGGAAAGTCCTTTAAAAAAAAACATTTTGAAAATGAAATATATATATATTTTCAACTAGGAGGCGGGCCGGACTATCGTGCCACTAGACCTGTTTTGTTATTAATTTTAAATCTACAATTGTTCCACCATACCTTAGTAACTGGTGAATATTAAGACGAAATGTCTTTTGAAAATTTATTAAACACAGTTTATCGAATTCTTTAAACATCAAACGATAAAGTTCATATTATAAGAATCTATTTTATACCTTAGTAACTTAGTGGCTTTCTGGGGAAGATTGTTGAGGAGTGGATGAATGTAATTGGGTGGAAAAAACTGATGATTAGAGAATATATTTACTTGATGTAGTTTATTCTTAAATCACAGAATAAATAGTAGGAAAATTAACATGGTTCATATTTCCAATAACTCGAATTAGATAATTGTAGTGCAATTTGGGTCTAATGCAGCATTGCATTTAGGATACGCCAGTTTTTTTATTTTAATATATAATAATTGCCTTTTGTTAAAAAAAAATATCGATAGTAGCATTTGCGTAATAATGAACATGTCTTGTATTTATCACACCTTAAACGTCCCTACGTTTTACGTGTGGCATGTGGCACATGGCAAATAAAAATAACCGAAGAATATTAAATAAAATAATATTATACTTGATAAAATTAAATTGTACCAATTCATATGCTTTGTTAGTGCATATCCATAAAAAACAAAAAGGCATTATTTTCGTAAAATGGACTTGTTTCAATTTTGTAGCTACCTATTCTTACAGTATATTTAACAATGTGTTGATTAGTTCTGGTTAGTGCTATCTGCGGATACTTCATACAATATGACATTTTATTTTAATTATTCTTTGGTGGTGATCGTGGTAGCATATGTTAAAAAACAAGCTCATAGAAACAAATGTCAATAAATTTAAGGTGACCAAAGGTTGTCACAATCTTTACTGGTCGGTGGCTGACTTTTCCAAAGATAAAGGACACAGTTCTCTCGACTCGAGATTAAGTACCGATCTTTGCGACGGTTATATGAATGCATTCATAAAAAAGCGTATCACTGTCACAGCATATTTTTCTAAAAATGAAATAAACTCCAAAACAATGAAATACCGCGGACACCTTAATAAATCTAATATGACGGTAGTACTATATTGATTACGGAATTTGATAAGATACATTTCAAAACAATCACGGTTTCGAGCTAGTTGTTATTGCGTCGGTAAATAAAATCTAAGCTTTACCGATTTATTTACTGAGAAATTGATTAAATCTAAGTTGGATTTCAAAACTAAATACGTCAAATTTTCTACCATTCAGAATTATACATATGCCAGGTATTGAGCAAAGCTCATTCTCATTTTTATCATAGCTGTTAAAATTGAAAGCAAATAATGGGGTTTTTAAACGGACCGGTTTTTATATGGACCCAACCATATTTTGGTACGTACTGGGCAAACTTACAGCTTGCTTGCTTGCTATTTATAATCAAAGAGCCAACCACAAGCTAAATAGTTATAGGTATAAGCAGAAAGCAGAAATTTATGTAGAAACTTGCTTTCTAAAAAAGTAAATTGTTATCTTTTTACAAAATCTATTAAATTCGATATTTTAAGTAGTGTTATTAAGCAATGTTGTGTTTACCATAGCATTGTCTAATTAGACAATTTTATAGCCATTGGCAAGAAATAAGTACAAAAGAGTTGTAATCAATGGCGGATATAGCTATAACATACATAACTACATGAGCTATGGAGGGATGCCATTCTACCGATTTTAGAGCTTTGGGAAAAAAATTGAAACGTGTACTGCAGGTTGCAGATAACGTGTATTTATGATTAAGGTCTAGGCAGTAAAAGTGTTTTTAAATCTCAATTTTACTTTTCCGAGCAAAAATGTACAAAATAAATGAAAATTTATTCGATTTGAAATATTTCTGCCACCACTATTTTTCGGTACTTACGAAAAGGTACTTTATATTATTTTATTGCTATTTTTGTTTGTTAGTGTGATGGCTTACATTATGCTCCATTTTAATATTTATCAAAAGATTGGCTGAGACAAGTGTTCGGTCGTGGTTTCGCCACGAGTGGAATACGGTAGCCCGTAATAAGTACATATGTACGTACGGCTTTAAGGTGATATAATAAAGATTTCATAAAAACACATACCTTTTTTGGTCGGATTCTGATTCCAAGTGCGAAACGTTGAAAAACGCTGGAATTGTGACGGTAGATCACCGTTACGAAGTAATTCGCGGCGCATCGTGGGCCGTCGCGTTCGCATGGGCCGCTGCTTCATACTTAGAGGCCATGATGGCGCATCGTCAGCGCTGCTTAGTATGTAGAATTATGTATGAATGCCTTTGGCTGTAATCTTTTATTAGCATTAAAGCCCGATTGACTGTAAATTCACCCAACTTGTTCCTCTTTTTTCGCAATGAAAATGAGGGTAGGATATTGGAAGCAACGCATACCAAAAGTCTCAGCTGAGATCAAAAATGATCTAAATAATTAGGACTGGCTGACATCGCGTGTCAGCTCGGCCGGTATTTGCTACAGATCAATATCGCGTATTGATTCGGAGCGGAAAATGCAGACTGGCTAGCATCGCGTGCTAGCTCGGCCGCGAAGCGTAAAGCATGCATGGTGCAGCCACGCTGGGTAGTGCGTTTTACTTCACATTCACTTTATGTGTATATAATACGTATCACTATAAGGTAAGTTACGTTTAGCACGAAATAAAAACTTAACGATATATACTGTGGTTACTGCGTGCGTTGTAACGGCGCGCGCGCACGGACACGAATGAGCGACAGGCGGCTGGCAGTGCTGTGAGGCGTGGAAGGGAGTGAGGTTTTCTACTTTCTCTTTCTTGCGCTAAACCTGTGTGCGAGTAAATAGACGCGTAGCAGGGCATACTACATGGTCAATTAAATCTCAGAGTCGAAGGCAGGACAATATTAAATCGATCCACTAACTTTAATATTTTTTATTCAATTATTAGCCAGTACATGTATCATTGAGCAGTGATTCAAGTACTGACAGTCAAGCCTCGCTGCAAACATGGCCAGGACTAGGGCTTGCATTCGAATATTCGAATATTCGAATTATTCGAATAGTAAGTCGTTTCGAATATTCGAATTTAGAAAACCGATTATTCGAATATTCGACGGCACTAATTTATACTTAAATTGTACAACGGTTTGTTTATATTTCGCGCGAATTCAACAAGCCGACGCCGCCGGATGAACTCCGTTGCAACTCGGAAGTGATCGGTAACGTTGGGTAGGTAGTATCTGTCACTCGAACCATCATCATCATTCGTCATTGTCAGCCAAAGGACGTCCCTACCGATCGGTCGACTGCTGAACTCGACCGACCGGCCTCCCCCACGGCTTTCCACAGCGACCGATCACTAGCGGTCTGCATCCAGTTTGATCCTGCGATCTTTATAAGGTCGTCTGTCCATCTTGTTGGTGGATGTCCTACGCAGCGTCTTTGGTCGAAAGGTCTCCAATCTAGAACTTTCCTGCCCCAACGGCCATCAGTTCTTCGCGCTATGTGCCCTGCCCAATGCCTGCATGTCAAAGTTGGACCTACCTAATTGTATCACTTGTCCCAGGTAGATGTACTGTCGACAACTTCAAGAGTTGAGTTCCCAATGGATACTGGAGAGGGTACAACATAATTTTCGTCTTTTCCATGTTCATTTTAAGACCCACTTGTTGGGATACTCGGTCAAGGTCTTCGAGCATAGTGCCAAGATCGTCCAGCATCTTTCCCACAACGACTATATCATCGGCAAATCGGAGTTGTGTGATGTATTCGCCATTAACATTGATGCCGATTCCTTCCCATTCCAGAAGATTGAAGGCGTCTTCCAATGCCGCTGTGAACAGTTTCGGAGATATAACATCTCCCTGTCTCACACCTCTCTGCAGTGGAATCGCCCTCGTGTTCTGCTCTTGTACTCGGGCCGACATGGTGGCGTTATTGTAAATCATACTCATTCTCTTTCTTTTTTTTGTCTTTCTTCTTTAACTAATATGGAAGAGATTGAAACAGCAACTCGAATGCAAATGGCACTTTTTCATAGAGGAAGATCCAGACAAATATATTTATGCCAAGCATACAAATGTCTATCATGCATTCCGCCGACTAGTGTTGAATGTGAAAGAGTGTTTTCCTCCTCGAAATTTATTTGCAATCATCTCCGACGTGCTTTTGTAAATGATGACTCTTTATACGCCTGTTTTCTGAGGTCATATTATCAAGGCAGGCACTAAGTAGTGATTGCCACATTTTGATTATGACAAATTGACGAAAAAAAGACTGTTTTATACAATTAGGTTCCTATTTTAGCAAAACGTTTAATGTGATTTGATCTGAATAGCGTGAAAGTATTAGAATTTCGATTTTGTTAAACTAATACAGACGATTTTTGATAAAACTCAACTTTTGTTGATACATTTATTTTTAATTTGTGTTGATTATATACATTATACATTAAGTACATTATGTTGACTATGAAGAAGGCATATGAGGCCCTAATTATATGATTAAAACATTGTTTTAAGTATTTTAAGTTTTTTTATCACTATTCGAATATTATTCGAATTATTCGAATAATGTCACCAAAATATTCGAATATTCGAATATTAAACATTTTCGAATATTTGCAAGCCCTAGCCAGGACGCTGCTGGCGCTGGCCCCCACCCTGCGCACCAGGGACGTGCACCGCTTGCGCATGGTGGTATAAAAGCAGTCCACTCGCGCCTCAGCGAACATTCCTGACGCGCTACAGAATCGAGGCATCAGCGCCCTGAATGCATTGTTATACTGTATGGGCAGTGCGCTGTACTGTTTCCGTGTGAAGCCAATCCAGAGGCTGCTCGTGTAGAAGGATGAACAATAAGCTCTAAAAAGAGTAACCTTTACGTCAGTAGAGCAACGTGCAAACCTCCGGGCTATCATATTAGCTCTCACAGACAGGGTCCTGCGCTCTCTCTCAATATCTGCGTGTATGGGTGACGCACATAACGAGGATCTCCGTGCTTTGGAAGGCACGTTAATATACGTTGATATTAGTCGTTAAGCCTAATCAGAGGCCTTATGGGCGGCTTATTAACATTTGACAGCAGGGTTGGTCACTTGCCTTGCAAACACCCCTCCACCAATCCTCACTGAGTCCACGTGGTGGAGTATGGCTTGAACTACCTCATAGTTGAGGTAAAGCCTTTGCCCAGCAGTGGGATGTTACAGGCTAACTGTACTTACTATAAGCAGGCAAATTTAGCTCGAAATAGATGTTATAATTCAGTTTCACGGGATTTCTATTCATCGGTTAATATTAATTTTTAAGTGATTCACGGCTCATGCTTTCATCTCCCTTGCAGCGACTGCAAAATTCTATTCACAGTAGACAAAGGAATATTAATAAAAACGATAGCTACCGGTGCAATTTAGCATCAGTGTTATTACAATACAGAAAAAAAGAGAAGTATTGCTGCAACATATAATCTGATTCTTTTACAGTGTGTGGTTACAGATCATTGGCATAGGGATAAAAAGACAATGACAAAACGAATTTATTCAATTAAGGACACAAAATGCTACTTATGAACGTCAATAATAAGTTTATATCAATGAATTATGGCACATATGGGGCTAAAACATGTCTCCTTATCTTTAGGGCCCTACTAGCGCTTCGAGACAAGACACAGACAATCTGGCAAGTGCTGAGAAGAAATGCCGGAAAAACTCAGCCACCAATAGCTGCCACGAAATTGATACAAATCAAAATAAACAGGTAGGTACATGAGTGTGGTGTAGGCTGGACTGTCCATACATTCTCGTCATTAAAATAGTCTTGAATGTTATAATACCCCTCTGACATTAGGGTAGTTTTTTTTAAAGTACAGTAGCAGCCGTAATAAACCTCCAAATATTTGAGCTTGTCTAAACTGTAATGACGCGCCCCACTATCGCATTAACGCACACTAGCGAATTCAAATATGGACGCATTACATATGCCCGGTGTAAACGATCTTTCAGTTGCCGGTGAAACTCAAACGATTTGTTGTCCAACTTGTCATAATTGATTTGAACGCGCGAAAGGATGAACGTTTTGTTTCATACAATGTGCCAACGCTGCTCCTAGGGAGAGTGTTGTCGGATTTATCACGTGGCTAGTCAACTGTGACGTAGGCATAAGATCCTAATTCGCATACCATTTCAATTTCATACTTTTAGAAAATCGACATAAGTTGGACCTCATAGGGATGATTTTTAAGTATTTTTTTAATTATTTACAGGAATAAAAGTTTTAAGCCCACTGATTCCACCTAACTTAGAACACCGGCACAACTCAGCATCACTCATCTTTTCATCTGACCCAGAATCGGCGCTTTTGTCGAAACAATAGTAAGCCACTATGCTCGGTGTTCCGCAGCGAATCGAACGAACCACTACCACAAATGGAATGCTTTTAACTGTTATTAGTATTTTATATTTGTTTTGCACTCACACGGATTCTCTTCTTTGTATTAAAGGTAAAACAAAAGATTACTGACATAGAAATAATGCAGTATTTCGAGTTTAACTAACAAACACACCACAAGTAGTTTATTAAAAGTGTTTAAATTACATTTAAGATAAGATAATATAACTCTTTATTGCAAATATAATAAATTATTTATAAGCGATCTCTTCCAGACAACCTTTGGGTTTTGATAAATATTTAAAGCTGGAGCAGCAGAGGAGTTGGCTGAAAACGCTAAGCGTCGCTAGTACGTCTCACTTGCAAGTGATTATGTGTTTGCGCCGTTTGGCGTTGAAATATTTGGGCCATGAGAACGCTCTGCTAAATTGCTGTTTTGAAAAATTTCGCAAAAATTAAATTCTGTAGCCAATAATAAAGCTGGCTGGTTCCTAACTCAAAGGATTAGCATAGCTATCCAACGCGGCAACGCAGAAGCATCATAGCCTCCTTGCCTAAAGGAAATGGTTACGTTTTTGAATAGGTAGACTTTAAGTTATTTTCTTTATGTTGCATATCTTAGTTTTATTTATTCTTGTTTGTTATCAATAAAGTACATGGAGCCTCTGGGTACAAAAATATGAATTAAAATATGAAAAAAATATTTAGTATATCAAACTCTTAAAATTCTTACTTAGGTAATACATACATTTACTCGTAGTTGCTTCTTAGTAATGGTACCGTCACCGGCACATTGGCTTATTAATGGGTACAACATTCAACGACATCTTATTCATATCTAAAACATTTTGGCCTATGCTGTGTGATGACTAAGCCAATCTTCATAACTCATAACAAACCATATTCATAGCACGGAACTCTACTACATATTTGTATCATCGTCGGGTGCTGTTTCCATTTGACCCAGAAAATAGACGCTTCAGAGTGGTGGCTCTATCGCGTCGCATGTTTTCAGCCTGAATGGGCTCGCTTCCCGCTGAAAACGCACACTTGGGTATGCATAACACCTTAAACTTGCAACCATAGTGCTGACGTAAAACACTAAACAACATTTTTCCGTAAAAAAAGATAGCAAACGGTGCAAAACCTACTTGCCATTCAAGATTTCAATTCCGTACTTTGAATTTCGAATTCGCTTCGTTTCTGGGGTTTCATTAGTAGTAGAGTAGGTAGATATTAATTGTGATCGCACGCTTTTTTACTTTAGAATATGGGTATCAAGCAGTCTAGTAACATACGTTTAACTACGACACGTACGTGTCCTTGCCTGACAAAGTCGCTATTAATAACAAGTGTAATTAAATTATAAAATAAAATAAATCAAAATGACCACAAACGTAATGACGTGAAGTTTAATTTCAAAATGCAACTAAACTTTAAATCATTGTAACAATGTTAGTTTTGATAATCATAGACCTCTAGACTCTTTCTTATCACTTACAATGTAATCTATACTAACATTATAAAGCTGCGTAAACCGTTTAAGATACATACAAATCATGTATGACGGGATTGTTTCACCTAGTGCGCCTTCACATTAGAGCGACAGCAACGCGTCTCTCTAATGTTAAGGCACAGATTAGAGAACAGTTACTTCGTAACAGATACATCACTCCCATACAAAAGCTAAAATACCTACGCTATATTTACCTACAAAATGCACCGCAACTCGGCTGCAGTAAGAAATGTACTCTACGAATGCGCACCGAGAAGCGAGTTTCCCGCGCACGCCGCGTGATTGCGTCATCGAGCGAAAAATTTAGGGTTGTACCGAGCGCGTAAATTAAACACAGAGTTTCTGAAACACTTAATTTTTTATTGTTAATTATATTTGTTACATTATACAATAAAAAAAATGAAATCTTATTGATAGTAGTTGTTTCCTTCGGTATCACACGCGTGGACCCGCTATATGTGTCCCCTGAATAAAAAGTAGCCTGGTAGGTTTGTGAGTTTCTTTGTTACTGCGTGGCTCGGGGGCTGCTGACTATATGGCTGAGATTTACGGGTTCACGGGTAGAGGGTTCATTCGGGTGAATCTGCGGCCACAAGACCAATACAGATAAAAATAATATGTGCTTTAATTTTATGAAATGTTCAATGTTTTTTTTACCATTGCTGAACTACGGTTATTCAATTTAACTGTTGTAAAAATTCTGAATCTTATGAATAATTTTAATAAATTATATTTTGGAAAGCAAGGGCAAGGCGGAATGAAATTATTTTTTTGTATTGTAACTCATTCAGCGAAGTACTTCCCGGCCGGTTCATCAAAACTTTGTCAAAATTAAGTAACGCGCAGTCTCGCGTGTGCCAACCAACTGCCGCTTGGGTCGGTATCGACCTACTGTGCGGTAGGCACTTATAGCGCGACCTTGAGCGAGTGACGGAGGCCTGGTTAAGGGCTTACTGCTGTCATTTTTGTATGTAATTGACAGCAGCGCAACTGCCGATCGGCCGTCGCGCTGTCAAAGTCGCCCAAGTTTGAAAGTGCTCTTAAAGTTATACAAAAACAAATGCAAAAGCTTGTGTCTATCTGATATGGTGTACTCACCAAAAACTTTTTATGTTCGTAAATTCGATTGAAAATATTGAACTATTTTCAAGGCTGTTTTGATGCAAGGTATTTATTATAATCTAAATAAATATATCCATAATCACGAGCATTCTATTTTAAACACAATTGCAGTTTTAAAATAACTCCGCGCCAAAATAAGACTCGCAGCTTAAGTACAAGACGCGTTTGTGCTAACCGCTATGGTTGTTTTGTTGCCCTCTTCTTCCAATGAAAATATGTGTTTTGCGTTAGAATATTATACAAAAAAAAGCGCGGGCGCCGCCGCGGGTGACCGCCAGTTTGTTTATAAAGGACAAACATTATAAAGTAGTGCAAAAAATCGCGTTACTCTCTCGCTTCTGCTATCACTTTAGTCTACCCACATTACAGTATCTGCAGCATAGCATAAGCGCCAACACTCCGACACGGCACAGATTTAAGAGTCTGAGAGCCTTCTAGCGCCGACAAAGAGCCACGGCTAGAAATCGTTTCCTCTGTTAAGTTTTTAGCCTCTTTCAGAGAAACAGCTAAGCGTCACTAGTCGCTTACTGTTTTTCTTAAAAGCTCAACGTCACTGGTCTAGCGCTTAGTTGGTGTGAATTAAAGCCTTGTTAGAGTAATAGCCCGTTTGATGTTGAAATGCGGTTTGTTCGTTTACCGCATGTTGTTCCGAGAATTTTGCAGGATTTGGCTAGTAAGGCGATTGTATAAGAGGAGATGTTACATTGTAAACACATATCGCTACAATAAAATAAGGTTTCTCAGACAGTTTTTAATTCATTTTTTTTATTTGGTCCACAAAACATTTTACAGACATGAAAGGTTAAAAATAATGTTATCGAATAATGTTTTCTAGACCGTAAAACTTAACATGTATACACAGAGTTACAAAAATAATATTTGAGCAGAAAATATAAATTAACTAACTAAAACATTAGGGTTCCAAAACGATGTTGGTGTCAGAAATAAAAAAAGAAAGAGAATATATTTTTGAGGTAAACTAAACAAAGCCAAATAAATAAAATGGGTGAAGGTATAATAAAATTAAATTAAAACGAAATTATTAATCAATCAATCTCCTTAATAGTTGATACAAGTTCATTGTAGATTCGACAATGTTGTTTATATAGACATCAATCACAAATAATTTTGGGTTTCGGCATCTAAATATGGTACTAAAGTTGATAAGTGAGAGCAATGTTGAAGAGTCAATATTAAAATTGATAATTTTGTATAAATTTGAAAGATTGAAATAATGGCGCCTCGATTCCAGAGATTGCAAATTGAATCTATCCAGTCTGTCAGCGTGACTGTCGCATCACCTCCGGTAGCCATGCCTGTACGAAGCAATCGAATATACCTGTTCTGGATTCTGTCCAATTTCTTGACATGTATCTTGTAATAAGGCAACTCCACAACACAGTTGAATTCGAGAACGCTACGTATGAGTGTTTTATATAGGTATAGAAAACTTTTATATTCTTTTATTATATTTCTTTTATAGTCCTTGGTACTACGAAGTATAAAACTGGCAGTTCTAATGCATTTTTCGACTAGATAATCGTCATGAGGGATGAAAGTTCGTTTCTCGTCAAAATGTACACCCAAATCCTTCACGACATTTTTACGTTGCAAGATGTGGCTATGTAGAGAGTTAATAAAAGTGTTTTTATTATTCCGATTAGTAAATGAAATAACGAAACACTTATTAGTATTCAATTGCATACAATCATCAATGCACCATTGGTCGATTCTGGTGAGGTTCTCTTGCACGATGATGGCGTCTCTCTCATTATTAATTGACATATATATTTAAAGATCGTCTGCCTACAGGGGGCTACGACATGATAATTGATCGACAAGATCATTAACAATGATTACTAAGAGAAAAGGGCCTAGATGAGAGCCCTGGGATACTTAGGGCTAGTTTGAGTTAGTTATCTGTTTGGGAAAGAGGTAATTAAAGACTTCAAAGTTTGAAAAAAGCTTTAACCCCTGTTTTGATTTTCATGATATGTATTATTTATTTTAAATAAGGAACACAATTAATCATTTTCTGTGCATAAAATGAAATTCTACGTTGACGCGGCGTCCAGCCTCCGTGGGTCGTGAAGAGACGGAGCAGCGATTCGGACTGACAAACTGACAGACAGATAACTGGGGACTTTGTTTTAGAATTTGACTCGTAAAACATGGTGTATATGTTAATAAATGGATTAAAGTACATTTCTTTATGATTGCTGAGACATTTCTTGGCATGACACATTCTTCTGCTTTACGCATACTACACTCTAAGGACGAAAATATTGTTTTACAAAGTAACCAAAATCATACTGCATAAAATATAATAAAACAATGCCTTATAAAATATAAATGCATGGGATGAAACCTAAACTATAGTGATCGACACAACCTAAACGGTCTACAATCGTGTTCGAATAGTTAGTATGGCTGTATTAATCAATCGTTACTTTTGCGATTCATTCGTGACATTAAATTAACGGACGACGAAAACCCTCGATTTAGTATTTCTTTGTCCATATAAAAATATGTATGTGTATACAGGTAGGGAAGTGTGAGAAGGCAGGAATGAAACGACTGTTCTCTATTGAGTCGGAAGCACAACTGTTAATTGCAGTATAAACTTTTTTTTTACGTCAGGAAAATGCTATTATGCATACTCACCGACCACGGGGGTAGTTGGGGGTTATGTGGGACTCCGGGATTAGAGCCCGCCTACCCACTAAAAACCTGACGGCGTTATGCCGTGTCAACCTGTGACGAGAGCCCTACATCCACAATACACTAAGTAGAGTCCCTACAGTTTTTTTTGGGAATCTAGAGTAAATTTACATTTTATTTTGACGACCTCCGTGGTCGAGTGGCTAGCACGCTGTTTTTAAGCGTCGCCATCTCGTGAGGTTCCGGGTTCGATTCCCGGTCGGGTCAATGTAGAAAACGATATTTTCTATATTGTCTCGGACCTGGGTGTTGTGGTACCACTGTTGTGTCTGATTTTCATAAACCAAGTGCATTGGCTACTTACTTTGGGATCAGAGCAATGTATGTGATTGGTGTCCAATATTTATTTAAAAATAAATAAATAACAGAGACCTCCACTTCCTTTTATTTATAATTGGAACACAAACTGAATTACAATCGATGCATAAATAATTAAATTATTAAGTTAAGTAAAGTCTGGACTGTAACCTAATTACAGTGTTCACATCTTGATTATTAACAAATGATAAACAGATTGAATACTGGTATCAAATATATTGCATCAGAACTAAATAAAAAAGAAATCACAACAATAGAAATTTAAAATAATAGTACAAAATTAAAGTGAATCATTCATATAAAAATAATTCAAAATTACAAGAGTTAAATCATCTTCACAACTCTAGGTGTAACTTTGCCTGCCAATATTGTTAGCAGTATATGATAAACGGCTAGAACATGTCAGAGGGTTATGGTAATCTGTTTAAAAACTAATTTACCGCTTGCCAATTTTCGCCGCAGGTAAAATGTAACGTGGTTCAGTTATTGCATTAGGGTGGCTCTTCCATATACAACATAATTCCATCCTAAAATTATAGAGAATTATTCTTAAACATATCAGATAGATACAGGATACAGCTTCAAGTGATTACAAAAAGATTTAAAATGTACATTTTTCATGTGAATAAAATTGATGTTTTTTTCTTTTTGGAAAACGCTTAGCTACCCATAATTTCATTCTAATTTTAACTTTAACAATACCTTTTTTTGTTTGCTTACAATTTACATTTATTTATCTTTTTTTTTATTGCCACTCCAAAATTAAGTACAAATGGCGGTGTTAATAATCTACTAGTCAACAATTATGTGAGGCAAAAACAGTTAAGCCGGCGTGAAAAAAATAATAATAATATAATTAAGAATGAATTAATTACACATTTAAAGACGTCAAGATAAGTGATTCTGTTAAAACAAACTGTCAGAACAAATTGTTCCTACTTTTAGCTAATATTTCTTTATTTGCTCTTGATTGACTATCCAGACATATAGAAAGACGGCCTGTTTCACAACATTGTCAAAATAAGATTTTGCGTAATAAGCCCACCATTTTATACGAAATGACGTTCCATATTTGAATTATTCGATGCTTTCTGCTTATTAGTCGGTGGTGAAACAGGCCCTTAAATTGTTTATCTGTGATTCACAGATGTCTTAATACATGCACGAAGGTAACACTGGCCGGGTGAATGTGGATCACACCCTGAGGTATTCAGAGATTTATAACTTCACCGAACCTTAGGGGTAGCCTTGGAAGACTCAAGCCACGCACTTTCAAATAGTGTGACAATTTTAACCCGGTTATTAAAAAGCGTTGAATATTATAAGAATTGAGAAATATGAAGTGCACGCAGCGCAGTGGTAGCAGCGCTTTGGTAGTGATACCAAAGTGAAGTTGGTCCCGGCTAGTATCGGTTGATATCAGTCGTTAAGCCTAGTCAGAGGCCTTATGGGCGGGTTGATAACATCTGACAGCAGTGTTAGTCGCTTGCCTTGCAAACACCCCTCCACCAACCCGAATTGAGCCCGCGTGGTGGAGCATGGCTCAAACTACCTCATAGTTGAGGTGGGATGTTATTGCAGGCTCACTTTACTTTACTTTATTATATGAATTGACCATGTTTATTCTCAATCAGGGTTCGATTCCCGGTCAGATCAATGTATAAATCATAATTTTCTGTTGTCTCGGGTCTGAGTGTTGTGGTACCATCGGAATGTCTGATTTTTATAACAGAAGAGCATTAGCTACTTACTATGGGGTCAGATCAATGTATGTGATTGGTGTCCAAAAAAAAAAGGGAAAAATAAATTTTCTTATGTTATTCAACTTTTATTGGTAACTAGATAAAACTATTCTTACCTTGCATAGGAAGAGTACAGTTTCATATGACATTTAAACCATAATATGATATTCATTACTTCAGAGCATACACATTAAACAAATGAGTCCTCGTAAAATTGAAGACTTTGGCTCATTCGATTGTATCATTTACTACACTTAAAGATTTACACTTGCAAATTATTTGGACTTTCGTACCTACATTGTTGATTAAAAAACATTTGTTTTATCACGCAATAAATAATAATATAGTTTAGTAAATGGGATATCGTGTACAGCCTTAATATCTAACCAAGGTGTTACATCAAAGTAGAGATCGCTTACTCCCATGACTCGTATTACCAAAGTGATCCAAAATTTACAGTTTCCATAGCAAGAGTCAACCGCTTAATTAAACTTAGAACTGTAAAGTATATCGCAGGAAGTCCAAAGTTGCGGTTATTTTGACAGCTTAATTTAAGACCACAATCAGCTTTTGGGCTTGTTGGAGTTCCACGAAATTTTAGAAGTCATCTTAATAATAGACGTCGCAATGGTATTAAGTTATTTTCCATAGCAATCGTCATCTATTTGGGTTTTAAAACAAAGAACATTTATTTAAATTTCACGTGAGAAAGACTCGAAACCTCCGTGTACCTAAATCCAGTCGACCAATTTACAAAAATAAGTACGGAATTCATTAAGGTTCTCAGAGTATATCCGAACAATTCCTCAAACGATCATTATCATTTGTTTTTGGTGACAAATGGCAGTCCCTTAACGCAGGAGCTTTAGCCGCACTCACATTTATAATCCAATCCGCATTAGAAATTCCACATTTTAAAAATTTGCAGGTATCTTTACAAAGGTAAAATAACAACAATTGACAGTGGATGTATTCTTAAGGGGGTAAGCTTAATAACATAAAATAAAGTATTATGCTTATAACATAATAACAATTTAATCAACTTATTTATGCCATCATAAAATCATGAATGAATTCATTCAATAATGAATGAATATTCTTCGGATTGGTAACTCTTACTCAATGCCTGGGCAGATTTTTATACAAGATTTTATACAAGATAAGCAGTAGATTTTTATACAAGAGGAGAAAGTGACCCGTTTCACTCGAGATGTTTCTGGCGCTCGAACGGAGTGTGAGTACCAATAATTCAAGAGTGAAATGGGTGCTTTCACCCGAGTTAATCATATTAATTTTCATTTCGACTGTGAGGAAAAATAAATAAATTTTGCTGTGTGATTTTAATGCGATGATGAGATATTCTGTTGTTTGCGAGATAAAAACCTCAAGTTCTTACATAATATATTGTCACATATCGTTATACATAACACACACGATTAGAAGGACAGTAACGGCACGTAAGACAACAGAGTACATAAAACGCGGACGATATCAAATATTTCAAATAACTGTTAAAAATATCGATCGATTTTTTCTTACAGACAAAAATAACAGCAGAAGAACGCAAACTTAACGTTGTCACCAAAACAAATACAGGTTATGTCCAAATTTAGGTTCAATTTTGCCTCATGAGATAGCGCTATGAGTGACAGCTAAAGGTGGGAGTGAGTAAGAAGATTATGAACAGCAAAAGCGCCTCCGCCTGCTTTATAATCTATGGAATAATCAACGAAACTAAAAATTATACGATGTGACAATTTAAAATGAAAAAAAAAGTGTCACTCTGTATGGCGGGAATCCGAATATTATAATTGTAGATTTTAAATTGTTAATATTTATATATATTTTTTTTAAAATCCGTGATCACTATAAACACGCTTTTAATGTTTAGTTTTTAATTTTAATAATATGATGTAATTCCATCAATTCTCCTCCAATCAATTATTTTTAACTCCATGGAGTTCATCAGACATGTCTGATCGTAGCAATTAAAACTAAATTACTTTCCATCCTAGGGATGGAAAAGCTATTTTCCACCCGTCTATTTTCACATGAAAGTTAAATTTTCCGAACAGAAGAAATGAAAAATATATTGTGATTTAAATGATGACACTCAATTTGCAAATCCGTTTGTATCTTTCATGGCATCAAAATGTAATATACATGGAAATGGAGCTAATACCAAATAAAATATAATTTCAAAGATTATGCGCATTGAAATACCAAGACTGGCACACACATACGGCTCTTTCTACCCTTCGTATAATCCATGGCATCAGAGGCTACTAATGGTGGATTTTGGACAAATAGGCAAACAAACTGTTAGCCGCTACTACAATCAGCTGCAAAGGCAGAAAAAGAAAACTGTGATTTAGAATGTTTTAAATTTAGCACTCACAGTGTCATATTTTATATTCATAAAGATAAAATAAGAAACCGAAAATTGCGCACGGGCGGGACTCGGACCAGCAACTTTCTGGCTAACCGGGCCAAACGCTCTTTCAATTGAGCTACCGTGCTGTCGGTAAAAATACTGTGTTGAGTGTATCGCAGGTTATGGAAACAAAATAAATATTCATGAATCACATCCAAATCACTAATACTGAACTAAGTTGCTAAAGCAGTTATGTTATGGAAATCAGAAAGAACGTTGGTATAACAACAAAAACCAATAAATATTGGACACCAAAAACATACATTGATCTAATCCTAAAGTAAGTAGCCAATGCACTTGTGTTATGGAAATCCGACACAACGGTGGTACCACAGCACCCAGACCCGAGGCAATATAGAACATTATGATTTCCACATTAACCCGACCAGGAATCGAACCTGGGACCTCGGAGCGACGACGCCTTGAAACCCAGCCTGCTTAACCACTACACCACAGAGGTCGTCAAATGTTCAATAAATGTATATATTTTATTATTCTCCGTGGAGAGATCTATGTTCAGCAGTGGACGTCCTTTTTCTGATAATGATTACGGTGATAACTATCACAATTTTTGAACTTATAATGTAAGAGCTGCAATTTCTTTCAAATTGTATTTTAATGTCGACGAATAATCTTTCTGTAACTATTTTTGCGGACCCACTTGCTCATGTAAGATTTACCTAGCTCAGCTTTTAATCATCATTATATTACTATCTGTTTCTTCAATAATCAACAAATACACTATACTAAATGTTAAGATTTTGTAGTAACGACAAATCTAGGTAGGAAGAAAACCGCTGAAACTCTTCCCGATTTTCCGCAAGTTGAGGAAACCATCGAGAACCGCCGGTCATGATTAGCAAGGTCTAGCAAACTGCGCGTCATCGGGCTTCGGTTTGCGCAAATAAAAGGCTGTATCTTTTGGGGTTCCTTCGATCTTTACTTTACGACAGATTTATCTATACAGCCAAGAGGTATGACAAAGAAGTTCAAAAAATATCAAATGTACGGCATTGACTCAAGCTTCGATTATTTAAACGACTTAAACGACCTCCGTGGTCGAGTGGCTAGCACGCTGGTTTCAAGCGTCGCCATCTCGTGAGGTTCTGGTTTCGATTCCCGGTCGGGTCAATGTAGAAAACGATATTTTCTATATTGTCTCGGGTCTGGGTGTTGTGGTACTACCGTTGCGTCTGATTTCCATAACACAAGTGCATTGGCTACTTACTTTGGGATCAGAGCAATGTGTGACTGGTGACCAATATATTTTTTATATATATTTATTGAGTCAAGAGGTAATTTTTTTTACAAAGCAGAAATTAAAGTAGGAAAAAACGATGAATTTAACATGACGTTTTGCTACGCACCGAGATGACTTTGTCTACGTCAATAAGCCTTACAAGCACGTCTCAAAAGTATGTAAAATATTTAAAGCATTTCAAACAAATCTATTATTTTAAACTGAAACAAATATGTTAGATATTAAACAGAACGTATATTACCCAGGGGGCGAAGTTTGAAGTAACATTTTCGACATTTCGGGTAGAATATTTAAATTTTATAATTTTGTCTTGCGTAAAACGTACTTTTAACTTACGTCGCCTATATTTAAAATTATTTTTTAAAAAGGTAAACAATAACATCAATTTTGTGTCAGCGTTTTTCGAACGCCAACTGTTTTTTTTTACAGGGAACTATGCCGAGACTTCCATGCCAGTTCTAATGTAAGTAATATGTTGAGGTTAAGGAACCGACGTTCAATCGCTATTCCAGCAGGTCTTTTACCTGTTTTCAGAATCAACTTTTCTTATTATCTCTTGCATCTAATATAATCGCTTTTAACTTAGATAGCCTATATCTTTAATAAATCTTAAATAAATATTATATTTTTTCGATTCTCATGCAGTTTGTACACGAAAAAAGTTCACCGATCGAATTTTCTTCATAGAAGAAAAAGATTTTATTTGTTTCTCAGGGTCACGATTTCAATGCATTTAATACGTGTGATATATTGCGATAGTTCTTTTACGTGTATTTTACTTGAATTTTTAGGTAAAACGGTAAAAATCGCACTCGAATTACCACACGAAAAAAGTTCGATTGCCGCGAGAATCGCCACCCAGTTCAAAGAAAGTAATATCACAAAATATGGATGTTAGATAATATTTTGAGGTTAAGAAACCCACTTGCCAGCGCTATTCCAGCTTGTCTTTTATCTGTTTTCAGAAATTACTTTTCCTTTTGTAACAAAAAGAAAATACAAATAACTAGCTTTTTGTTGGATTCTTTTGCTTTGTGCAATTTTATTTGAGCTTCTTTATTTTCTATTATCTGCTTACTTTATTTATAGATCAGAAAATAATATTCGTACACAATACAAATGCCATATTATAAACGTTTGACTTAACTATGAAAAGGGATTAGTTTTTCTATACCACAGACACCACAGTATCCTTTTGGGACGTAAGGGAGCTTAACCAAGACCCAAAGCTCCAAGCCAACCTCACCTTCACGCGGTGCGTCCTGTTTCAACAGACGAGGCTACCGATGGCGGGATAACCATCCAACAAAAGGCGCAGTAAAATGTTGAGCTGTGATGGGCAGCAGCGTCACACTTAAAAGATACTGCGCCTCTGCGCTCGCCAACCCGCTTGCCAAGCGTGGCGAGTACTGGCAAATACCCCCCTTAAATGGTAGGACACAAAAAACCAGGCCCCCAGTCTCCGGCAGCCCCGCTATTCCTGACATTGATGGCGGTCACGGTAACGGCGGGGCAGGGGGTGCTAAGAATCCCTGGAGGCGATCGCGCTACCACCCCCAACGACAACTGGCCCTGGTAACTTATAACGCGTGCACACTGAGGACAGACGAGAAGTTGCTCGAGCTGGAGGAAGAATTGAGCAGGTTACACTGGGAAATAGTGGGTTTATCAGAAGTCCGCAGAGAGGGCGAGGACACGATAACTCTGAAGTCTGGCAACCTGCTCTTCTACCGGGAGGGTGACCAAAAGTCCCAAGGTGGTGTTTGATTTCTTGTCCACAGGTCCCTCGTTAACAACATCGTAACCATCGAGAGTGTGTCGAACAGGGTGATATACCTTATACTCAAAATAACCGAAAGGTATTCGCTGAAGGTCATACAGGTATATGCACCGACCTCGAACCACCCGGATGAAGAGGTGGAGGAAATGTATGAGGACGTAAAAAGAGCCATATACACTTCCAAAACCTATTTCACTGTTGTTATGGGGGACTTCAACGCAAAACTCGGCAAGCGAGGCGAGGATGAGTTGAAAGTGGGACCTTTTGGATATGGTCAAAGAAACGCCAGGGGAAATAGGCTGGCCGAATTTCTGGAGAAGGAGGGAATCTTTGCGATGAACTCTTTCTTCCAGAAGCCGCCTCAAAGGAAATGGACCTGGCTGAGTCCGGATGGCAAGACGAGAAATGAGATAGACTTCATCATGACCACCAAGAGACGGTTATTCAATGATGTCTCCGTGATCAACAGGGTAAAAACCGGTAGTGATCACCGTATGGTCCGAGGCATATTGAATATAAATGTCAAATTGGAAAAGTCCCGCTTGATTAAGTCCACGCTCCGACCTACTGGTGCCCATATCCAAATCCCGAGAGCTTTCAACTCGAGTTGTCAAACCGCTTTGATTGCCTAGAGAATTGCGTATCAGTGGACGAAATAAACAACGGGTTTGTTGAAACTGTCCAAACGGTCGGATCTAAGTTTTTTAGACCTGGCCGTAAAAATAGACATGACATTCGTTCCTTTAACACGAATAGTGTTAAAGAAACAATAGAGCGGAACCAAGGCTCCAAAGTGTTTGCAAGGGACATTTCTATTGGGCAAAGCCTGTTGACGAAGCTTAAGACGGAGGACGGCAGTGTAGCGTCGACGAAAGCAGAGGTTTTGAGGGAGATCGAAAGGTTCTATGGGCAGTTTTACACCTCAGTAGCCAAACCCGTTGATAGCTCGACCGGAGACCCACGAGCTATCCTGACCCGACACTACACTGAAGACATCCCGGACATCAGCCTCTACGAGATTAGGATGGCCCTGAAACAGCTTAAAAACAATAAGGCACCAGGCGAGGACGGAATCACAGCAGAGCTCCTGAAAGCGGGTGGAACATCGGTACTTAAAGTCTTTCAGAGACTCTTTAATTCCGTTCTGCTAGAGGGCATAACGCCTGAGGCATGGAACAGGAGTGTGGTGGTGTTGTTTTTCAAAAAAGGAGACAAAACCTTATTGAAGAACAATAGACCCATCTCACTCCTGAGCCATGTCTACAAGCTGTTCTCAAGGGTCATCACGAATCGTCTCGCACGTAGGTTTAATGACTTCCAGCCTCCCGAACAAGCCGGATTCCGAAAAGGCTACAGTACCATAGACCACATTCATACGCTAAGGCAAATTATACAGAAGTCCGAGGAGTATAATATGTCTCTATGTTTAGCTTTTGTGGACTATGAGAAGGCCTTTGATTCGATCGAAACTTGGGCGGTGCTTCGGTCTCTTTAGCGGTGCCACATAGACTATAGGTATATAGAGGTGTTAAAGTGTCTATATAACAACGCCACCATGTCGGTCCGAGTACAGGAACAGAATACGAGGGCGATTCCATTGCGAAGAGGTGTAAGACAGGGCGATGTTATATCTCCGAAACTGTTTACAGCGGCATTGGAAGACGCCTTCAAGCTCCTGGAATGGGAAGAATTCGGCATCTCCGTCAATGGCGAATACATAACACACCTTCGGTTTGCCGATGACATAGTCGTTGTGGCAAAGACGCTGGATGATCTAGGCACTATGCTCGAAGACCTCGACCGAGTATCCCAACAAGTGGGTCTTAAAATGAACATGGAGAAGACGAAAATTATGTCGAGTTCCCTTGTTGTACCCACTCCAGTATCCATTGGGAACTCAACTCTCGAATTTGTCGACGAGTACGTCTACCTGGGACAAGTGATCCAATTGGGTAGGTCCAACTTTGAGAAAGAGGTCAATCGACGAATCCAACTCGGCTGGGCAGCTGTTAAGGAAACTGCGCAAGAGCGTCTTCTCGTCTCAATTACCTTAGTGTCTGAAGACGAAAGTCTTCAATCAGTGTGTGTTACCAGTGATGACATACGGATCCGAAACGTGGTCTCTTACTATGGGCCTTATAATGAAGCTCAAAATTACACAACGAGCGATGGAGCGGGCTATGCTCGGTGTTTCTCTACGAGATCGAATCAGAAACGAAGAGATACCTAGAAGAACCAAGGTAACGGACATAGCCTTGAGAATCAGTAAGCTTAAGTGGCAGTGGGCAGGGCACATAGCGCGAAGAACTGATGGCCGTTGGGGCAGGAAAGTTCTAGATTGGAGACCCTTCGACCAAAGACGCAGCGTAGGACGTCCACCAACAAGATGGAGAGACGACCTTAAAAAGATCGCAGGATCAAACTGGATGTAGACCGCTGGTGATCGCTCGCTGTGTAAAGCCGTGGGGGAGGCCTATGTTCAGCAGTGGACGTCCTTTGGCTGATTATGATGATGACAGTATCCTTTTTGAGTTCCGCACCCCAAGGGTAAAAACGGAAGCCTATTACTAAGACATCTGTCCGTCCGTCCGTCTGTCTGACACAAGGCTGGGTCTTAAGAACCATAAAAGCTGGACAGTTGATTTTCAAAAAATATGTATTTATGTTGCATGTATGATACATGCATGAATTGTACGGGAGAAAATATTTAAATTTATTAAAATAAGAAATTTTAATATTAATTTAATATATTTTAATAATTTCTCCCATACAATATTTTAACCCCTTTTTGCTCGATATCAGTAATGGCAACAGATAGGCCACTTGCAATATTTGACTATGTTGTTTACCTAGCCAATGGTCCGGAACCTTTGGTGCGCGAGTCCAACTCGCACTTTGCCAATTTTTTATCTTATTACAATATTTGAAATACACTTAGACCACTTTCTTCGATCTACTTATCTCACTCATCAGCGTAGTCCCACCATCTTAATTTAACCTAACCATAACCATGACGGGTTTTTGGCCACATTTTTGTGGTAAGTTTGACAGCTTGTTACAGCTCAAGTTACTTGTATGGTGCAACTAAGCTTTGAGCTTTTAATTATATTAACCTAATACCACCTCAATCCGACAGGTTTTGCATCTAATTACCAATTTCCAATTAGTACATCCAGACAAACCTGCGGCATCTCGATAAAGGGGCCATAAAACGGTGATATACGACTGGGGGACTAATTAGTTACACTACACAATGTCGCAGGTATAATGCCGAATTAGGCAAGTGAACAAATAGTTTAAAGTTCAGCTAAGTGCACGTGGTTCTGTCTATAGATTGGATTTTAAAACATACTAACTTTATCTTAAGGCCATGAATTAAATATTCCTACTTTATTTAAATGTACC
Organism: Pyrausta purpuralis; assembly: GCA_963924145.1. Classification (NCBI taxonomy): domain Eukaryota; kingdom Metazoa; phylum Arthropoda; class Insecta; order Lepidoptera; family Crambidae; genus Pyrausta; species Pyrausta purpuralis. Next base: position 6,440,993 of record OZ001650.1, read on the forward strand.
TACAAATAGTATTTGCTGTGGAACATTATCGTCCACCATTGAAGTCAACGATAAATGGAAAATAGTATATTAAGAGCAAAAATATATGACTGAGTCATGCTATATTTTATGCTAGGTTCTTGAAAAACAAGAAACGGTAAACACTTTGAAAAGAAAGTCCCTGTGGAACTTTTTTTGTCACTAAGATATTTATTAATTTTAATAAATTCTCAGTATCTATAAGAATGGTTATTTTGTCCAATGTGTTTGACATGTTAGCAAATATGATAAAATAGCATAGATCGACTAATAGTGTAAATATTTATTTCGATCGTCACGAAATAAATATTGAGTCATGTATGTTTTAGGCTTACAGGAAACTTAGGCTTTAATTATTGTGTCTATCTTATTATGTGAGTATCGAAGTAGGCACATCATCACCATCATTATAAGCACGGTCACTGCTGAACGTAGACCGATCACAAGCATAATAATATGCATGCATATATCAAAAACTTATTCGGTTATGTTCAACCGATATGAAACGTTCATAAATATTCTTAATGCACACAGCAACAATACAAATGCTATATTGTGGTCCTTGCTAACTAACTGACACCAATGTTTTCCTATTATTAAAACGACAAAACAATATAATTCTCTTTTTGAGCTAGCTCGCTGCATCGTCAATGCCACGCTTGACTTTATCTAAGATCGTGTCAAGGTAAAGTAAATTAAAAAAAGCAAAGTTAGCCTGTAACGTCTCACTTCTGGGCAAAGGCCTTACCTCAACTATGAGATAGTTCGAGCCATACTCCACCACGTGGACTCAGTGCGGGTTGGTGGAAGGGTGGTTTCAAGGCAAGCGACTAACCCTGCTGTCAGATGTTATCACGCCGCCCATAAGGCCTATGACTAGGCCTAACTGTCAGGGTCAGTGTAAATAAAAAAAAAACAGATAAATCTAACACCTTACAAATAGACCACATTCAAAGTTTAACCGCCACATTACATATCACAGCTCGTGCATAATTCAAATGCCCGCACAGATCGTCGCGCGCATACCTCGCGAAATAACATTACTGACTAATGGCGTGGTTAATTATTAATATACTATTTGTTTCTTGATTAATTCGTTTAAACAAAGCCTAGTAATTTCAGCTTGATATTCATGTAAATAAATACGACGTTTTTCATTTATGAAATACGTAATAAGCTCTCGCGTACAAACCTTTATTACTCTTTTCATCCCGTTTTTTTTTTACTTCATAAATATGTAATGGTTATTGTGTTTAAACAAATACGCTGTAATACAATCATTACTTAATAGCTCTTTAGATCCATATAAAATTGAAACTCATACAGATATAAAAAACGCAGTTACAAAAAACTAACTATAAAGATTAAGATAACTTATTCGTCTTCTATTCAGGAGAAACTCATGAAGTCTATGCATGATGTGTGTAGACTGTTGGTGTCCGTAAGCTAGACATCATGCACCGACTTTTCAGTCATCTTTTTAGACGGTTTAATTGTTTTTCAATATTTCATTTTTGAAGTGAAAACTTCTTTAGCGGCGTTGAGCACTTCTGTGGGATGGGGGGAAAATGTGAAACTCGGGTCAGGACACGTGGGCTGATCGAAAAACCGTAAGACGGTTGGCGAAATTATGGATGTAAGTTGATTTTTCTGAGAGATATACTTTTTAATGTAATTTAATATAATATAAATTGTAATGTTTGTGTACGATAGCGCAATAAATAAATATTGTATTCTATAAAAATATTATATTATTATTATTATTATTATTATTATTGTATTCTATCACAAAAATGATAGTAGTTTTATATTGATAATAAGAGCAATTCATTTAAAATTATTCCCTAACTATTCCAAAAAATCAAAAATGCACAACGTTGATATTCAAGTTTTTACTTCTGCCGGCACTCCCGGAGTGCAATTTTTGTTTTTTTTTTCTTTATTTTTAGTTATTACTCATAATTCAAAAACAACTGGACGGATTTTGATGAAACGAACACTGTACCCTACATTAAACTGTACTAAAAAATAATAATCTTACTATGACTTGTGTTTCGAGAAATCTTGAGACAAACATACAAATATATAAACATACACTAACGAAACTTTGCACACGTGTTAGGCAGCCTCAATGACGGCAGCCTTAATAGATAAACATAATTAATTCAATTTAGGTTGAGGTGATCGTAGCGACAGAGGTAGCGGCGCTTTGGTAGTGATACCGAAGTGAAGCAGCCTACGGCACGGTCGTGTTTGGATGGGTGACCATTCCGACCATATTAGTGACGTACATCACGAGCATCTCCGTGCTTCGGAAGATACGTCAAGCCGTTGTTCCCGGCTAATATCGGTTGATTATATTGAGTTAAGCCTAGTCAGAGGTTTTATGGGCGGCTTGATAACATCTGACAGCAGGGTTAGCCGCTTGCCTTGGAAACACCCCTCCACCAATCCGCACTGAGCTCGCGTGGTGGAGTATGGCTCAAACTACCTCCTCATAGTTGAAGTAAAACCTTTGTTCAGCATTGGGATGTTACAGGCTAACTTAACTTTATAAAAATTTACAGGTTGATTAATTGCTTACCTCTTATTTATGAAGTGTAATAAAAATACCGGACTCAATTACTCATTTAACAGAGAGAATTTAAAATGTCTCGAGAGACCTTCATTAGTATCACTCAATTTCGTAACTCCAGCCGTCATTTGTCCCGTCTCCTAAGAGCGTCTTTTACGGGCAATATACATAGATTAACATCTCCAATGAGCAGCTCAGTGATAAATTAAACGTAGGCATTTCCTAATTTGAATACCTCGAGGAGCTTAGGCCGAATGTTTTTGCGAGGCGCGCCAGACAAAAGTAACGAATCTATTATTATTGTCTTATCTCGCGAAGGGACTCAACTTGGCTCTCCCTTTATCTAGTTATCCCATAAATCATTTTATCCTGTCGCTTTTTATTAGGACCCTTAGAGCACTGAAAATATGGTGCAAGTTACACACTGCGACTTTTAGCATCGATGCAGTCGCGCGTTAGCATCGATGCAGAACCGCAACTGCATGAATGCTAACGCGCGTTAGTATCTATTTGCATATGTTTAAGAGTACATCAATAAACTTACATACAGGGTGTTGTTTTGGTCAGCGACGAGCGACTCAGGGGTGGCTGTTCAAACGATACTGTTGCCAAATATATATATATATATATTTTGAAATGGAAAAAACCCACAAAATATTTTTTTTATATACGGTACAGCGATCGAGTCAAAACCACTAACATCAGGTAGCCTCTTCGTAGCTTACTAGCTACGGCGCAGTATTTCGTAGAAAAGCGCTAGCTACGTGCTAAGGTGCGAGTTTTCCCATTCGTTTTGTAATTTTTTTGAATGTTGTGAAGATCTTTTCTTTTATAAAACTGGCTTAGAATTAAAGTTTTTTTTTTTTCAGAATAAGCATAACTCATATTATCATCCCTGAATTGGATGTCACTGACCAAAACAACACCCTGTATGTATATTTATTGCCTATGATATTATTATACAAAATGTTAGGTACTGTTCTTTTTTATTTAATTTTTAAAACTGTCCAAGCAAATAAAACAAGCTACGAGTAAGCATGCGTATGTTTTAAGGACTAATCCGTGGAATAATTGAATCGACTTTGATTATTCCATCCATTAAAAACCTGGCAAGTCCAGTGGCGGCTGGTGGGTTATCGAACTGGTAGTGCACTTTAAGAAAATCGAAACAAAAACTAAAAACAATTACGGTAATATAAATAAACAATAATTAATGCGTCACACATACAGTGAAACTATACTGGAAGTCTGATAACGAGATGTCAATCATGGCTGCCGTCGTCGATTCGCGCCTATGCCGGCCGGCCAATTCGTTAAACATCGGGTGCTCTCGGCAATCTTCGGTTCGCACGTGCGGCGCTCGAGAACCCACTCATTACTCGGTACATTTCTATGAACTATCTTTTGTTTCACGCGTCAGGCGTATTACCTCGTATCTCCTACAAGTTATATTAGCAGTCCTCGTGCACTCGCCGAAGCGCACGAGAATTTGTCTTTACAGGAAAATAAGTCGTAATAGTTTAGTAAAGCGCTCAAACTGATTCACCATAATTGGAGATTTAATCTTTTATACGTTTTTGCATCTTTAAAAATAACTATTAAAATGGTTATTTAAAAATAAAGATGAAGTACTTAATATTTTGTAACTTTTTAAATCTTTTGAATTGGTGGTTCAGCGCACGAGCGCACTTAAGGTACAGCCGCCACCGCTGGCAACATTAATCTTGAGGTGCTGAGGGACTGAGTTACGCTACCTAAGTACAGCACACACTTGCATAATCTGGGCCCCGATTCTCACGTCAATGGAACTTTTTCAGTGAGATAATTAAATTAGATACGAGTTTCACCGTTTTATTGATAAAATCAAATTATATATCCACACTTAAAAAGACTCCACACGAAAGAAACAAAAATGAATAGAAATCATGCGTGACCCTGATAATAAAGCACAAATTGTTTTTCTAGTAACATAAAAATGCGATCTGTAAACTTTTTTTCGAATGCAAACTATATGGTTTAAAACTAAATATTCTTTCAATAAATATGAATTAGTTTCTGATTAACTAAGAGTGTCAGCAATAAACACAAGTTTCAATTGAAAACCCGTTTTCAGCTTATGTTTTAAACCATCGCTCGAAGGGTCTTTTGTTTCTCTTATCTTAATGCGGTTTGATTAAGCCATTGTATATCGTGAAGTCATTTGTTAGTTAATTAAGGAAACTTCAAAGTTTTCGGTGTGTCATAGCCTTTTGGCTTTCGGAAGCGTCTTGGGCAATAGTGAATACTCTTTTAGACAAGTACGAGTAAGCACAAGATTCTAAGCGAAAAATATAAGGGAGATTTGTTTTAGGTGGAAAACAATTGAATGTTGTGACCTTAAGAATTGATATAAGATGAATGCGTTGTCCCGGTTAGCTAAAAGTTGCGAGTTTGAGTATCGCACGCGCGCAATTATGGTTTCTTATTTTATCCTTACTTCAAAATATCATTGTCAATTTTATTGTAAATACATTATAAACTATTTACAAACTCCGAGGTCCTGGGTTCGATTCCCGGTCGGGTCAGTATAGAAATCAGAACTTTCTACATTGTCTCGGGACTAGGTGTTGTGATTTCACCGTAGTTTCTGATTGTTATAACACAAGTGCATTAGCTTCCTACTTTGGGATCAGAGCAATGTATGTGATCGGCTTCCAATTAAAAAAAAAGCTTTGATAATTCTTATGTGTGGCTCACCTTTGCCTATGCAACTCCTGTGCATTTTGACTCATTAAAAATCTTTCAAATAACATTTTAAGTTTTACGACGTTCTCTTAATACGATCTTTTCATTTTCTCTTATTTCGTAGCAGAAATACAAGGTACCAAATTGTAATTTTCACTTGCAATTTGTATGGACCGAAGTCAGACCAATAAATTCCAGGAACGTATTATTGAATCTGGCCCGCCTCGGTCGCAGATTAAAACGGGCAATTGTATAATTTATGCATTGCCAACCCCGAGAGAACCATCGTGAATCAACACCCTAGAACCGCTGCTAAATTCAACCTTATTCTTAGAAGTTCAAAGTTCAAAAACAAAGCATATTTCTGTGGCTGACTGTACGAGCGCCTCGCAATTTTCAAGGTATCATTAAACGCTATGCAAACCTTTGGAATTGTTAACAAATACGTTTTGCAAAGATTTCTTTATTGGTTTGCATTGGACAAGAGTTTCATTGTTTGGAGTAGTTGTAAACATTGCTTTAAGTCGTTTTATATAGAAGAATATTCATATCGATAAAACCGTGACATTCTTAAATTGTTAATTTACTCTTATTGCTTTGAATACATAATAAATTTTAATGTTCTCACACTTTTATAGGTATCGAAATTAGTATTATCTTATATTTTTTCATTTATCTTTCTAAATGCCGCCATTTGTAACCTCTTTGGCATGCCCCTACAATGCTCTTACAACCTTAATTGTTAATTTGCATGTAAAACACGCAATATTTGCTCGGAGCTCACGCGTCTCGTAGCGAAGCAAATTGCGCAAGAACTTGTGCATTTTACTTATACAACAGCCAGTTTGAGTTACTTAACAAAATGATATGTAAATATCCATTAATTCGATTAAACAAGCTCTTTTTTGGGTTATAGACGTAATATTCTTCATTTCAAAGACAAAGCTCTAGTTTCTACGTATTGAGTATACTTTATGTGTGAAATCACTTCATGGCCCAAATTGTTATCAAACATATTTTATGCACGTAAAACTCGTAGCAATCAATGATATCTACTCGGGAAATAAGTCGTCTTCTAAAAGACTATTTCATCACTGACAAATAAGCACTAACCAAGGAAAGTGAACTTATGAAATAAGCCGTAATTGCGAAAAAAAACCGGCCAATTGCGAGTCGGACCCGCGCACTGAGGGTTCCGTTACAACTTTATCTAAATTACGGGTCCACTTTGATTACTTATATTACTTTGATTTAGCCAAAATACCCCAATATCTAGTTGACAGCGTAACGTTACGCGATAACGTTGTTTTTTATAGTATTTGAATAAAGGACAAAGTTATATTTGCAGCTGTTGAAAATATGCTATATCTCAAACACTACTTGTTCAATCTCTTTTAAACCAACTTTCGTTGAAGGTATTTCTAAGATCTAAAAACGTACTGAAACCACATCATAGCAAAAATGGTACGGTAATGGTATGGTGGCAAATCTTCAAATATTTGATTTACACTCGTAAATACTCTTTAAATACCTCACATATAACAATCAGCAGAAATAGACCAAATCCCTAATTGAAGCATGTCCGATGATTTGTACCCAAAACTAAAGTTTCCCTCTTGTTAGGGCCAACATTCGGAAATCGCGTCCGAGTGCTAACGAAAACCAATTTGCGGGTCGAATCGACCCCCGGGCTCGGAACAACATCGTATTTTATTAGAGGGTTGATTAGCCGCTTGCTTTTTATGCATTGTCCGTCGGTATTGTTCAGTCTTGGGATCGGAATTACTTTTATGCGATCGAAAATTTCGTGAATAAAAAATAAGTACCTGACTTTTCGTTTTGGTAATAACGGCTTATTGTAAAATGCATTCTAAACAGGAAAACAGCGTTGAAATACGACGGCGCATAATGAAATCCGAATGACTTAATATGATGACTTTATATACCACTTTTATTCTTAAGATACTGAAAGCATTGAAGAAGTTGGATCTATTTTTCGCAAGTTGAGTGATTGTACAATGGAAATTATAATAAATTCTAATTAAGACCTTTCCCATATATATGTAATACTTTTATTATTTATTAAAAGTAAAAAAATAAAATGGTAGGTAACCTAAGTTTCCCTTTATTTCATTTATTTCATTTATTTCAATTCACTATTCACTTGTAGCTTACAGTATATACACCAAGTCGCATACAAGCTTAAACACAATTAATTAACAATATACTTAAATGATCACAAAAAAAATAATGTATGTCAAAACCAAAATAATATTACATTAGATTAAAATTACAATAATAATAACATTCAACATACAATAGTCAGTAACCTCAATATCAATTCAATTAAGTAACATACTTTACAATTCAACAATCTTGTCGACAATCTTATAAAAGAATGATAATAAACTCGTCAGACTATCAGCGAAAATATCTAAATCCTCGTGCTGAGCAAGTATGTCTCCTATCAGAGCCAATGCTCGGTTTGTCGGCGCATTTGCTGCCCGTTCGGATCGTGCTGCGGGTCGCATCAACAGGCGCGGCCTACGGCGCGGTGCAATCATTCCTTGCTCCCCTCGCGGAAGTCTCCAAGGTACTAACAGGTTAACTTTCTCTAATACTGATTGACAGTCTAGTTTATGGTGAAGTATAAACAGGAACTGCCTTATTGACGCCATTACTCTCCTAACCTTCAAGGTATCTAAGTTGACCATTCCCAAGACAAAAGCAGAAGGATACAGATAAGGGTAGTAGCCATAATACTTTTTGTAAATCCAACGAGCAAACTTTCGCTGTATTCTCTCTATTTGGAGTATATATTTTTTCTGGTAAGGATCCCATACTATAGCCGCGTATTCCAATTTACTTCGTACATACGCGTTATATAAAGTTATGGCTACCCTGACATCATTAAAGTCTGCAGAAGTCCTCATTACAAATCCTAAGGTCTTCCTAGCTTGTTTATAAATTGCTGTCATGTGATTGTGGAAGTCAAGCTTAGAATCTAATATTAATCCTAGGTCCCGTATCTCATTTACTCTAACCAAAGGCGCGTCATATAACTTATAGTCAACAACTATAGGATTTGTTTTTGATGAAAAAGTAACAACTTTACACTTATTCTCATTGAATGGGAGATGGTTGTCTCTACTCCATTCTACTACTGATGAAATATCTTGTTGAAGAGCTAGAGCAGCGGCAACCTCACCGATCCCTAAACTTAGTTTTAAGTCGTCTGCAAATAGAAGAATTTTAGAAAAACTGACCACTGCCGGTAAGTCGTTAATAAAAAGCAAAAAAAGTGTTGGGCCAAGAGTACTTCCCTGACTAACTCCCGATCGCGTGAAGTAATCATTCGATTCAAAACCACTCACTCTGACAAATTGACGGCGATTATTTAAATAACTGGCAAAAAAATTAAGAAGTATCGGGGTGAACCCCAGCTTTGCCAATTTTTGCAAGAGTATATCATTATTGACTAAATCAAAAGCCTTTTTAAAATCAAAATAAGCTGTGTCTACCTGCCTACCCGCATCTATTTCAGCACAGATATAGTCTACATGCTCTGAGAGGTTTGAACTAGTAGAACGCTTTTTTCGAAACCCGTGCTGACAGTCAGATAAAAGTTGATCAACTTGTTTACTAATACTGTTGTTCAAAATAATTTCGAATAGCTTCGCAGGAGCTGAAAGTACCGCCACCGGTCTAAATGATGAAACATCGTTACCGCCTTCACCCTTTGGAACTGGTGAGACTCTTGTGAGTTTCCATTGTTCTGGATATTTAGCTTGGCTTAACGATAGGTTAAAAATGAATAAAAGCGGTATTTCCAAAGCTGTCGCACAGTCCTTCAACAAAAAAACTGGAATCAGGTCGGGGCCACTCGCTGATCGCGTCTTTAGCCGCTTTACAGCAGCTTTATAATCATTATCATTCACTTGGCACACAGATACTGACAATGAATCTATTCGTGTGTTAGCCGCCTCCTCTGCTTTCAAGTAATCCAATGAAGGTTGCTTATCTTGGAACACCGAGCTAAAGTATTCCGCGAAGGCGTCGGCAGCGGCTTGTAATTCTGTCCAAATGTACTGTCGAGATCTCTGCTGCCTAACCAGTTTCAAACGGAAAACGCTTGCACAATAAAGATGACAACGCAATGTGTAAGCGATTTATTTTTTAGTATGGGCCTTAAAAGGAAGCTCAAATCACACAGCGTGCGATGGAATAGGCTATGCTCGGTGTTTCTCTACGAGATCGAATCAGAAATGAGGAGATACGCAAAATAACTAAGGTAATGGACATAGCCCTGAGAATCAGTAAGCTGAAGTGGCAATAGGCAGGGAACATAACGCGAAAAACAAATGGCCGTTAGGGCAGAAAAGTTCTATATTGGAGAACCTTTGACCAAAGACGCAGCATAGGAAGTCCACCTAAAAGATGGACAGACGACCTTGTAAAGATCACAGAATCAAACTAGCTACAGACCGCTTTTGATCGGTCGCTGTGGAAAACCGTCTATGTTAAGCAGTGGACGTTCATTGGCCGATAATGATGATGATGAAATAGGCGGCAAATTTCGTTAATACAGTCACAAACGCTGCTACATTTCAAAGGATTGAATTGAAAACAAGCGCGCACTTACCACTACTTAACCGACTTAACTTAATCATAAGTAGACAAATCTGTAAAATGCTCTGATCATGAGTGCTTAGGAAAATCTTATTCCTGTACTGCTGCACTCTCATGTCATCTAGACATAAACAACAACGCTCTAGATCCCTGTCTGCAACGTATCAACCATATACGACATACGTTTCTACATAGTGTCCCATACATAGGCTTCTGTATCTATATGGTGCCCATGATTGGTGGCACGTGCTAATTTCCCGGTAATTTGGTACAGTTGATGCAATTTTGAGGTCATGCCTCTTCGCCTTCGGCTATGTCGCGTAGCACAAATAGAAAAGTTAAGTAATGTAAAGTTTTAAGGACACAAGTAAAAAAAATACTAAACCGAAATAAAATAATAACAAAACAAAAAGATTACTTTATGTAAACCACTTAATTTCACAAAGTAAAAAAGCAGTTTTATTTTACGTACCTACATAATTTTTGACATACAAGGTACAAGAATATAAACTGTAACTGCCTTTTAGAAACTGATTAAAAGCTATAAATAACACATTTGGTCACATTTGGTTGGTTGACCTCTGTTTAGGCGAAACCAAATCGTTCGCGTTATTTTGAGCTTTTCAGGCGGTTTAATATTTTTTTTTATTTATGATTTTTGATTATTACCCATAAATTATCAAATTACTGGACCGACTTACAATGTAACCTAAGTTAAAATATACCTGATTGAACTAATGAACCGCCTTCTAAAAACCGACAAAAAACTTTAAACAGACGCACATAATATGCTCGACATCATGCATCGACTCCAAAAGAATTAGTTTCTTCTCATAAGAAGACGAATGCGTTATTTAAAGCTTTTCAGTTTTTGACATACATTTAGCACACGTGTTTGGAAGCCTTAAGACATACTCAAATATGATTAAATTCTAACACTAACACATTTATACTCATTGAATTGGTTACCTCCTTTTTTAAGTTGGTGAAATAAATAAGTATTAACTGGATGCACTTACACAACTTCCGCTGTCCTGTCAGATGAAAATAAATTAAGTAAAAATTGAACTTGAAAAAGCAACATTTGCTGAGTGACAGACGTGGAATCGAACCATACGCCCGGATAGCGTAAGACACGGGGTTCGAATTCTCGTCTGTCAAACGGTCAAAGTTCTTTTTACAAGTGCAATTTATATTATTAAGTTTGTATAGTGACAAAACACTACAAAAACAAAAGTGTAATAATAAATGAAGTACTGAATCTGTTAAACATTTATTCGTACTATGGGTAGACCATATCGGATTATGTGACGTCATCTAACCGCCGCTGAAATATGGTTAGGTGCTGCCGCGTGCTAAATGGATTATGGACCGAAATTACTTTCGCAATGAAATCCTGCGATGTGATGATATAGGTAGCAGCTAAAATCTGTATCTATTTTTAGGTTTGGTACTTACACAACCACAACAAAATACCTATCAGCGGACTAAGATCATGACAGGTATAATCAAACAAGGCAGGGACAGATAATGTTTTTATGCCCGCCAATTGTAGAAATCACAGTGCTTTAAAGTGTTAATAGCTAATGTAGCATTCTAGAGTCGATTTTACCAACGTCAGATCAGAAATACTTGTCGAATATGACACAAAACCATTATTAGAACATGACATTTTTTTGACAGGAATCATTTATGTAAAATAAATTTATAAATCAGACATTTTACACTTATTTGGTCGGATAAGTCCAGATAGGGTTGGTGAAATCGGCTCTAATGTATAAATACTACCAATTTTAAAATTGCATTTATACAAATGATTGCTGACAAATAGGTGAAGTTTTCAAATTAGGCGTTTTCTATATTTGACGAATGTTCCTTAACTGGCGTTGCTTAAATCGGACCTAATAAGAAGCCATAGAACGAATTAAGAAAATGAGTTTTGTGACAGCGTATCTACTCATGATAAATAAGCATTTATTTTGTATCAATAGGTTTTAAATTCCAACCAAAACATCCAAAAATCACTTGGGACTTATAAAATATGACAGAGTACTTTCAATCTAGATATCGGTAAAGAGTGACCAGACCGCATTTATTTAGTAACGTAACAAACCACATTAATCTGTAACGGCACCCCGGCGTGAACTGACGGAGTCCGTAAATCAATATGCCAGAGCTCTAGAGGCACATAAACAGGATGTGTCATCCGTCACTGGATTACAGGCCATGCTTTATGCAGTTCATGGCTATGTTGCATTAAATACTATTTACTTGTGCTACGAAGATAATCTAAAAAATTAAAGCGACTTAAAAAACAATCTTATCACCAATCACATACATTCCTCCGATCCCAAAGTAAGTAGCCAATGCACTTGTGTTATGGGATTCAAACATAACGGTGGTACCACAACACCCAGACCCGAGACAATGTAGAAATTTTTTATATTGACCCGACCGGTAATCGAAGTCGGGACCACGGAGTGGAGACGCGTTGAAACCCAGCATGCATAGCCACTACATACTTTTTTTTTATTTAGTACAATTATGATCCAGAGTGTTAGTATGATGAATGACTTAAAAAAAGGGTTAACGAAAAAAATAAATACACATAAAAAGTGTTTGACCTTATCAGTAACTACTTTTCAAAAAACTAGTTGCCTTGATCGTGTGACCGATCAGTGGCCAATCCCCACTGTCGGCCATCTCCTTCAGGACGCTGTGGCAACTGCCGCGTATTCTGCGTAGCAATGACGCGGTCTTTTAGCACATGATAGCTTTAAAGCTGTACTCCAGCTTGTGCTAAAATCGCAAAAGCGCTGCAGAAGCGGCAGCCGCAACAACGCTCTGAAGGCGTTATTACATTGGACACGCAGGGCGCTGTAGGCCTTTTTGGTAGAAAGTGTTCATCGCGTCACCTTCGTGGCGAAATTTGTACTGATATTTTACAAACGAAAAAACTGCTTCAATAAAGCTATCAAATTATAACAAAATCTGTTAGAACCATGAAAATCGGTTCATTATTCATGTAGATATTTAATCTTGAAATTTGAGTCTGTGCATGATGTCCATAGACTTTTTTGGTTACTCGTACAAGGGCATTTCTACAGAAGCGACTAATTGATCGACTGGAGCAAAAACCTACCTTTTAAATTGAATAACGTGTCTGAAAAAAATCACACGTATTTATACAACTCTTGGCCTGATGGAGAGCATATCAAGAAGACCACCAGGTTATACATACGGTCTAAAAAAAATCGGAAAGTTCAAAAAAGGGCAGAATGTGGCCAAAAATGGAGTGTCCGGTTTCCAGAATTTACTCGTTTTCGTTTCATAACTTTTAAAATAATAAGTTGCTGATCATTATTCCTACATTCCTATAACAAGGAATAAAAAATGAAGCCATATACGTGCTTACATATATCGTGAATCCTTTAATTTGAATACAGTGACACATTTAAATTTTGTCCGAGGCTTGTGCCTCAATTCGGTGAAATTTACTTTTATGTACCTGTAGCACTAACTATGCATAATAGGATCGCGCACTTCTTGTTCCCGTCATCAGACAGTTGCGCCCCAGCAAACGAACAGTTTAAATGGGAGATCTGTAGCACTCAGGAGCAATTTTCAAAGGTACGAAATCGTTCGGTGTTTTTGGTACAGGGTAATTTCTCAAATCGGTGTGCCACCTCGATTATGTATCTAAAGAATTTTATGAGATTTGTGCTAAAACTATTGAGTGTTTAACAGCTTTCTATCGTTAGGTTTAGTAGAAATTACTGTAACTCATAACATTTTTGGGTAATTTGATGTATTGTGTTATTTTCTCAATTCCATGGATCTCAATTCCGTGGAAAATGGTGCACCGAATTGAGAAAACTTACACCGAATTGAGGTTTTACTTTTATATTATTAATTTTGCTAATTGTTGTTGTTGATTATCGAAGAAGTAAGAACCCAGAGGGTAATACCAACAATTGGACCTTGTATAGTCGAAGACCAACAACGATAACTAGTCTGTGTGAGAACCACGACCAGAACAGTAAGCAGCCTATTTTTGGGACTTACCTCGTTACAATTGATGAACCCTGCAACCTAGAAGTCCTTGGACTCAAAATCAATCACCATATCTTCGAGTCTCTAGATACCGCGAAACCGATCCCGATCATAAACTAACCTGTGATGCACGGTCATACGAATCTATCAAGCACACACGCACTTAATATGGTTGGAGTTAACCTGGATGAAATAAAATATATGTCATATGCTCTAAAGCACAGTGCAGAAGTGGAAAGTGTTTTGAGTGATAAAAAAGACATTAACTTCATTGTTAATTTAGATTATTTTGTCATATTATGTTTAGTTATAATATGTTTAATTGTATTCCCTTTATATGTGTTGCGTAAAAGGTTATTAAAAATTTTGCGAAATGATCGGAATGATATTGAAAATGATCGTTCTGATAATTTCACTATTAGGGAGGGAGGAGTTATGGAACCCCCTCTCCCGTCTGTCTTAGATTAGGGTTGCCTCAGCATATTTAAGGGCAAGCTCATGTATTTTATTATCGACTTAGCCGTTTCAGCCTCAACGGCCCGTGCCTGTATTTAGAATAAGTTAGCCAGTAATAAATCATCTTCGAATCGGTGCAGACATTACTCGATTTTAATTTTAATTAATTTAGTTAGTTTTTAAAAACTCCCCACCCGTCTCCCAATACGTAACTAGCTACTATCATGTGGTTAATTTAAACTTTCGTTCAGTTAGCAGAATGATTCCTTTAGCGCTTCAATTAAGTAAAGCAATAAAGAAGAAGGATAAGAATAAGATATAAATATATACAATAAAGATAAAAAGACAATATAAATATTTACTTATATATATAAAACAATAAAGATATAAATATATCGATAATAAATAGTATTGTGTTATTAAAAATTGTAATGTTTAAATTGTTTGAGTTTTAAAAACAAGACTGATTATTAGTTATATCTAAAAATAAACATGTTGATCAGTTTTTTTTATTATTTACATTACAAAGAATTATTGATATAGATGGGCACATAAACTATTAAACCGATAGACCAGCAGTCAGTTAACATAACGCTTTAGGTATTTTTGTATTTTGATCATTCAAATACATTATATATACAAAATAGAATGCAATACAATACAATACATTAGATAATGTTGCATCTATTCTCAATTCGGTGCATCGTTTTCTCAATTCGGTGCTTTCTCAATTCGGAGCCTAACTTTTCTCATAGATCAATCAACAAAATTTAGGCAAATCGTTATTTTATGTTTCAGGATGGAGTAAACTTTATTTTTTATTATTTAAACTACTACAAAATCAAAATTAAAAATCAACCACCGAATTGAGAAAAAAAGTGCCCTTCTGTAGAAATGTCCACAAGTGTTACAAAATTTAAAATTAGAGCTTCAGAAATTCTAAAGAAGTAAGTTTAGGTCATTGTTATATCCTTCTTTTGTACTAGTTACGAGAACTACGCGCAGATTTAAAATAGTTTCACGGCTGAAAATCAAACGCTCTGCTACAACACGTGTGTATACGTCACTGAATTTTATTTTCACGAATAAAAGAACTGCTGGTTAAATGGTTTAGCGGGTGGCGTAGGTTTCAAAAATGCAAAACTTGTACAAAATATTCTATATTACAGACAAAAAGTGAACAGACCACTTATATAGAATTTTAAATATCGGCACCGGATAGCGAACGCCTCGTCTCGGATCATGTTTGCTACAACTTATGACAGTTCTTTTTTTTTCGTACAAGTTTTACGTCTTCGGCTCTATACCATACAGACTATTCTTCAGTAAATAATGTTCATTTTTTACACTTATTGACTAAAACTAACACTAAACTAGCCTATCTTAACCTAACTCATTGAAATGCGAGGTGGTTCGCATTTCAATGCTCAATAAGGAAGCTTAGCGCAGGAACAGCGATCCAGGTGAGACGGCGCGATCAGATCGCTTCACTAAATTCCCTACTTTAATTGCATTGTTTTCTTCAAAAGCACAAATTACCATGATAATTCCATCACACAATCACAATAATTGACCCGAAAAAAATCAATTACTAAAACGAAGAAATAAGGTCCGTCCTTCCCTTTTCGTTTCCCGCGCAAAACTCCCCTTATGACAGTTCTTCTTGTAAATGACAGCCCGTTTGACAAGGTGGACGGATAGTCGTCAACCAGCGGGCGACGCGCGGTAAGCTCGTTACAACGCATGCGCCGCTGGTCGAGAGTGAGTCCCGAGTTGGTCTCGATCCGAGGTGGTGACGTTACGAAATTGATAGATGTGCGTTGAAGTATGGAGTTTCATACAAATAATACTGAACGTCTCGAATTGATACGATGCTGTCACCGTATCAACTCGAGGCGTTGGTACTGGTTGGTAGACGGGTTGCTACTCTGGTATCTGTATGGTGTCTCTTTATAAATTTTATTTACAAAAAAGATCAGGCTTAGTGAAACTATTCACAAAAGAGTGTGTTTGCACACTCTTTTGTTGTTTCTGCATGTTCTACGTTACGTTACGTAAAACATTCTGTGTGCGTAAATTAGCCATGATTACTCCTCTCAATATCTATAGGTACCTGTTTCATTTGCATTCGGTTCTAACTACCAATGAACCGGTTAAATTAGCGGATAGCCGTGTCGTCTGCTTTATGCTACCGATTTGAATACTCGACAATTTGCTGAATTAATACTTTGAACGGATTGAAACGTCAATTCCACAAAGAATAATAAATAAAATAATAAATATAATACATATTGGCCACCAAGCACATACATTGCTCTGATCACGAAGTAAGTAGCTAATGCACTTGAGTTATAAAGATCAGACACAACGGTGGAACCATAACACCCAGACCCGAGACATTATAGAAAATTTTGATTTCTATATTGACCCGACCGGGAATCGAACCCGGGACGGCGACCTCGGAGCGGCGACGCCTTGGAACCCAGCATGTTTAGCCACTACACCACGGAGGTCGTCTCTCGTCGAATGAGAATAATTATCAGTGTATTTTAAATGAAAGCCTGATTTCTAAGTGATGTAAAAACGCTTGCAGGTTTAATTAAATAGCAAACACATTGTCAGGAATTAGTAACAGTATAATTTTTATGGACTTAAAAAAAGGAAGTAATCAATTCGACCAGTATGTGTGTGATATCGTCAGATTTTAATAAAATTTTAATATGTTAATCAAACCTAGTTAAGGAAGCCTTACTTCCTAACACGTGTCCAAAATTTTGTAAGTGTAAGTATGTCTGGTTATATTTGTTTTAGGATTTTTAAAAAACGCGAAGTCATAGCGAGATGATTCTTTTCAGTTCAACTTAGGGTGCAGTGTAAGTTTCATCAAAGTTTTTGAGATATAAGTACTAACAAAAAATCATGAAAAAAACCGCCTTCAAAAGACTCACTAAAAAGCTTAAAGGAAATTCTTTTGGAGTCAGTGCATGTTGTGAAGCTTGCGTTCACCAACAGTCTACCTACACACATCATGCACCGACTCCAAAATAATTTGTTTCTCGTAAATAGAAAACAAATGCGTTATTTAAAGCCACTTAGTCAGTTTTTTTGAAGGCGGTTAAATTTTTTCAAGTGCTCGATAATCTCTTCTTAAGAGTTTTCAAAATACTGTCTGGATGACACTACCAATAGCGATGCGCAGACTAACGATTGAGTAAGTAAAACCAATCCTTCCGAAAAAAGTCTATCTTTTTATTGTATCGAATAAAAATACGGCCCAAAGTGTATGTCTCAAAATTCGTGGAATGCCGACAAGCATACGTGGTGAGAGAGCTAAACAAGCCAATACGTACGTAAAAATATGTCGCTATGTCGGCGTGTCGTTCCCGTGACGGACCCGCTACGTCGCCGCCACGTCAGCAGATTTCGCCAACGGTAATCCAATATGGTCCGCAGTTGGACGGCTCTCGACCCGGAGTGGTACAATTGATGAGCTGAAGCGGTTTTGTGTCACTAGATGCGGGAGTGCTGTAACAAGATCATGACAGCAGTATCTGACATTTTTGGAAGTAAGCTGTACGAATAAAGCAATGCAAATATAAGATTCTAGAAATTAAATATTTACCACCCATACATGATGGGCCAAATCGCTGAACAGGTTATCTATTGCTATAACGGAGTCTATCTTCAGTTTGGCTTAATTGATAATCTTCATCAAACCGATCTGTGTAGATCCCTGTATCCGATACTCCCTGTATTGGAATAAAGTGAAACAATCTAGAATGCAAACATTAGCCTTTTTTAAACACAAAATAAGAATTGAAAGATACATTACATTCGAATTGATAACCTCCTCTTTTTTTGAAGTCGGTTAAAAATAAGTAAAATTAAATAGCGTTTTAATTTCTCATTACAAGGAGATTACTTTAAGCAAGTCCTTTTTAAATGTCATTGTTAATAGGTAATCTGTAATTGGAATTTTTTAAAACAAATACCCGCCCTATTACAGCTATTTATTGCAACAATTCCCAAACAGTCCCCCGCTAGCTCACAAGAAGTAGACCAAAAACAAAAATAAAACCGTAAAATATGTTCCGTTCTGCCAAGTTTCATTTTGGTATTTTCGCTGAATTTTATTAAATTGTGACGTTTAGTAAAAGTCGGGTCAACTTAATATTTCCGACCTTAAGATTTATATTTTATCCACTTGCAATCGGAAAAAATATTTTCATAATAAGATTTGCTCGAGGAAAACATTTTTTGTAGCTTCAGTGACTTTGAAATCGGCCGCGTTATAAATAAAAAATATTCATTTTTTCTGCAGGACCGAAACAAAACAGGATATTAATTCAAAGCCTATTTTTAAAAAGAGTGAAATTACGTTACATTACTATAGGAATGTGAGAATAACCAACTCCAAATACTCTGTGATGAAATTCTATGGTTTATAGTCGTAAAAACATCATTTTTACAAGGTTTTGTATCAAAACTTAAGTCATTAAAAGTAAGTTAATATTTTTTAATTATTATTATGACACATTTTTTTACGTAAGATTGCGTCATGATATTAATAATAACTTCATTCTACAGATTCTTTCAGAAAGACTGTTCATATATTAATCATTGCTATATGGTTCATTTATGAATACCCAAATGCAATCGGGTGGCCGGTTTAGTTAACTGAATTTAATTTAATTTAATTTAAATTATTTTTATGTAATTTATTTTTATTCGTGTACAATTTCATTCGATTATTTTTTTAAATGTTATAATTAAAAATATATGAAGTACTTAATTATGTCGATATTTGAAAACACTACATAAGTAGCTTAGCCTACAGTAATGTACATAAACCCTTCATGGATATCGTACCAGAGCAAACAATGATACCTTATAATTCCTTATTTGCTTAAACTAATCTCTATTATCAAATAGTTTAAATACTGGCGTCACTTATAAAAACTAACATCGCCTGATCAACAAAATGTAGTTCAGAAAGTGGTGGTGAAAATTTCCGATAAATTTCCCGGTAGAAACTTCTGACACACACGAGAGCTTGCATAACAAGCAGAGTGCTGGAGACTTTAAAATATCTAACCACCGATGGCCTGGTAACCTCTTTATAATATCATCGAGAGCCATGATGAGTGATAGAGATGGCATTAAAAAGACAACTTTATATTTTCTTAGATACGCACAGGTACAAATACAATGATAAAAGACTAATACTTAACGCGGTGACGGTTCGTGTTGTTAGTTGCCTGAACCGGCGTCGCTTAGCGGAAATTTCAAGCAAAATAATTTGTTTAATGGATTTACGCAAAGTAACGCCTGATTCCATTATTTAGATAAAAGACCCAATTCAACAACATTAAATTACATTGGTTTGAATATTTTAACACTGACAATGTTTATTTTTAATCATGAAGGAAGAAATAAAAAAACCTCAAATTTCTAACGAGTGGGATTAACCCCATGGGCTCGACCTCTGGCGAACCGCCTCAAAGCTCTTACCAACCGAGCCACGTCAATTTGACGTCACGCGTAATGACGTATTCATACGAGACCAGAAATTTCGCAAGTTTTAATATCGATGCAGCAGTTTCTAAGACTAGCGCATTCAAACGAACAAAAAACCTTTTCAGCTTCATAATATTAGTATCTATTAATTCTTAAACATCACAAACAATCAAGTTTTAGTAATGATTGAAAGAAATATCACCTCCTTAGTTTCGTCGTTGTATGTTCTAGTAAGCTGCATTCTAAGGCAAAGTGTTGCCTCAAGAGCGCCGTACGTTTAATCTAATGTTTCTCTCCAAAATATTACCGGTAAACCCAACATGTGGTATTTACAAATATGAAAGGCAAGAATGTTGAAAACAAAGTACACAAATTGGTTGATAGTGTCAGTGACAGAATGACAAAGTTATTTTAGTATGATGTATTTTATAAATAAATAAATATTGGACAACCAACTTCTGATCCCAAAGTAATAGCTTACGCACTTGTGTTATGGAAATGAGTCACAACGGTGCTACCACATTTGGTATTTTGTTAGGTTGAAAAATTTTATTATGTCAATACGCTAATTTTCAAAATTAAAGTGTTTGAACAATCGTTTTGTTTTCCTAATTTAATCAATGTTATATTATTAACTAGCGGACCCAGCGAACTTTGCTTAGCCCCTAGCACCGTCCGCCCCGGCCCCGTCTCGACAAGCCTCGTAATTTTAAAAGTTAAGAAAAACACTATAGTTGATCAGTTATCGAGCGGGATGAAAAATGATCAAATTACTTAAATGCCAAAAAAATAAGGGTTGTATGTATTTTTCAATGCCACATTATAAAAAAATATAAACAAAAAAATTCATTCAAAAATTTAAAAAAATAAGGGTGAATAACCCTTATCACTTAGGGGTATGTAAAATAGATAGTACCAGATTCTCAGACCTACTGAATACGCATAGAAAATTTGGTAAGAATCGGTAAAGCCGTTACGAAGGAGTACGGGAACGAACATTGTGACACGAGAATTTAATATACACAGTCTGGCCATAAATACTGTAACAATTAAAAATAAGAAAGATATTACATTTGAATTTGGATTTTGTCATTTTTATACGATTGCTCATTGTGTTTTTTAATTTTGGCGCCAATACATTTTATAATATTTTGCAATATTAAAATGGAGTGGGGTGATAAAGAGAACCGAATCGCTGTGATTGCATTACACAAAGCTGGTATGGAGCCAAATGCAAATTTTAAAACTCTCCATACGCTTGGTATTAGTCAAATGTTTGTGCACCGGGCTATCAATAGGTACAATTCGAAAAAACTACTGAAGCGGTACGCAAAATCCGTTAACAAAATTTTGTTTACGGATGAGAAAATCTTTACAATTAAGCAACATTTTAACTTACAAAATGATTGTATTTGGGGGAATGAAGCGGCTTGTAAATAGCCGACTCCATGCGGGAACTTAAATACGTAAAGAAAAAAGAGATAAAATAAGATGAACAAGATAAAAGAGAAGAAGACGTCAGGAAAACATAGGAATAATTCCTTATATTACAGGAAACTGAATGGCCCACTTACCTTAAAAATCAGCTCCAGTCCCGTCGTCCCCTGGCCGCACCTTTGCAATGCTATAATAGCACCACGAAGCTGTAAAGTTCCCTTTTACAGACACGATAGCAATTATCGAACTGCAATGTATTCTTTTAGTAAAAACACAGAACCGAAAAATATTAATTATATATGTCTCTTTGTTATCTGACACAAGTCAAATGTTTATTTTTTAAGCTTGTCTATGCCGACTCAAGAGGTGACATTATGCTAGACTTGCAGGATCAGACCAAACCTTCACCGATCGTCAAGGAGCATGAACCAAGCAATTTCCAGTAATATTTATAAGGAACTATTTTAAAGGATATAAATAAATGTGCTATATTAGCAAGAGATTATTAAAGAAAGAAATTCATGAAAGATATAGGGTAAAGTAAGGGGTTGGAACATACCACGCCCAACCATACTCCCCGCCTTGGAAGTTCGCAGGACTTACAAAAAGTCGTAGATAGGTTCAATTTATAAACTGATTAGTAAAATAGAGATAAAAAGTTATGAATTTACAATTTTTATTAAACTGTAGAGGGTATCAAAATTATGTTGTAATTTAATTTTCGAACCTGCAAAACGTTAATAACAAAAGTACATAATATTTTAATTTACGACGCTTACAGCATTATCAGACTCCAGATGCCTTTAAATAATCACACCTAACAACCATTTGAATAGAAGACAATTATCCTGTACAATAAATACGACAGTTCCGAACCCTATTGGACGACCAAACGCAGTCTATTTCTGTCTGACTTGCAGCGTATGCAGGATTTTCAGCAGCCATTTCTGCCAATACAACTGGAACATCTTATCAAGCAATCTTCGATATTGAACAAGATTGACAGTTTCAAACAAGTCCGCGGCAGATATGTACTGCAACGGGAGCGACATCAGAAAATGTACAGCACGAACCAAACAACGTTCGGCAATGGTTAAGCACCCAATGGTTTTTAGCTTTACGTTAACTTTACGATGATTCGAACGAAGAAGAAGCACTACAATTATGCCCGAAATATTTACCCAAGAAGGGACACGAAGAGTTAAATTATGTAAGAAGGATGATTCTTTATATGAAGTTACTTTTAAAATATGTGCCTTAAGTTCTGGAATGTTAACGCGATAAACGAAAGATACCATTAACGGTAACTCAAATAAAAGTATAAACAAATGGGCCTGTAAATTCTGGCTAGTATGTAAAACGTCATTTAATGACAACCCTGTATGAGCATGTACGTCCAGCTTGAATCGCGGCATTGGCTTGTATAAATGAGCGACGTCGTGATTAGGAATGTAGTATTCGTCATCATTAGTATCATCGGTTATTTCGGATACACACCCTGTATCGACTTTCTCACCCATCACGGGAACAGTTTCCTCCTGATGATTATTTCCTGAGATGGTTTGTCGAATACGCTCTAGAGCCAAGGAACGCCGTTGAGCAGAAGTGCGAGAGTCCCTTAGCTCGCAGGATTCATCCGAAAAGACAAAAGCTACGAAATGCATATCATCATATTTACGAGACACATTTGACACGGATAAGTTATTGCGTTCAATCTTTTCTAGACTTAAGCATTGATTAACAAGTATTTCACCAGCGAAATCATTTAAAGCCAGTGCCGAAAACGACAAAGTGGACATATTCGGAACTATATTATTAGGGTAACCACCCATTAGAACAAACCCAAACGCAGTCGAAACAGCGGGAGGTGCATTACCACCCGATTCGACCTTGTTACCAAAATAAATATAGGGGAAAAGATCTGCACCTAGTACAACATCTACATTTCCGGGTATATTCCAAGTTAAATCAGCCAATAGCAATTCATTCAAATAGCCTACGTCACCCTTGGTTATATAGTGCGTAGGTGACTGATCCGTAATACAATCAACGACCAGTGCATGTATAGAGTATTTATTATGAGTATAAACACGAGATTCAATGTCCAAATTCACGTAGCCTAATATCGGCCGAGACACGGAACCAATTCCCTTGACAAAAGAATTACTCAATGGAATGATTGTAAGGTTAAGAGCCTTGCAACAATCTGCAGTTATTAAATTATTTTGGGAGCCGTTATCAAGAAGGCATCTTATTATTTTCTTATTACCATTTTGACAATTTGCATAAACTTGTGCAGTTGATAACAAGATGGAAGAAATAGGTTTTACTTCAGCACTCAATGTATACGAAGCATCAACCGACTTAGTGATATCATGTTGTGATGTACCTACGCACGGACAGCTATCAGCCATGCAACCTTTAACAACGAAGGCATTCGTATTTACGTGCGACTGTACGGCATGCGAAGTCTCTGACGCCTCACTGGTCAGTACATGTGTCACATTATTTGTGCAATTGTCAGATCCAATAACTTTACGATCTTCATTAAAGTGTAAGAATGTGTGGTGTTTTCTCTGACATACATTGCAGAGATGCGTCGATTTGCAAGACGTAACTGTGTGCGATGAACTCAAACAGTTGAGACACAACCGTGTTTGGACTTAATGAAATCAAAACGTTCGCGTGGAGATGACATATTTTTGAATTCAGAGCAAGACGTAATGGCATGATCAGATTTATTACAAAAGTCACACGACTTCGTCGACAAAGCGATCGAAGCATTACTCTGGGCATTACAAGGATTTGTATGTCTGAGAACGAGACAACTGTAGTGCAGCGGACGGCTTACTTGCAGTCACGCTCGCGCCACTGCTCGATGTCCGAGTCAAGTTGCTGTCTGAACAACGGTGTAAGATTTTTACACGTTCCTGCACAAATGACACTAAATCTTGATAGGATGGAATTTCTTTGTCACGAACAGTTAATTCAAAATCTTGAATTGTCCGGCAATCAATTTTCCGAAATGCGCAATGAAACAATATAAAATCAGTTAAATCATCAATGCCTAACTGCTTCAATGCAGCAACAGACGACGTATACATAAATATGAACGTATCTAGGCTGTTAGCAGAGTTCGAAGAAGTTTTGGACTCTAAAATATTATTCAAATAATGCGTGCCTAGTGCCCGCTTATCTTGGTATCTTTTCACCAAGCTACCCCAGATGACATTATATGTGTCGCCGGTGGGTACAATACCTTTTTTTTTTTTTTTTTTTTTTAACGTCAGGAAATGTCAATTACGCACCTCTCCGTCGGGGAACGGAGGGGCGTGTGTGGGACTCCCCCGGATTCGGTATACCCACTAAAACCTGACGACGCCCGCCGCGTTTGGTGGCTTTGACAGCAGGGGCCGCGGTGTCTCAACAGTCCCGCGACCCTTGCCAGCGCAACCTCCACCCTCCATCAGGAGGGCGGATCTCCACGGAGTGGGGCGATCCCACTCCAGTCGGCACACTGGCGCCTCAGGAGGATCCCTGGTGATTGGACAGAGGTGTCCCCACACCGTCTGTCCGAGACCCTCCCGACGAGGCGATCCACGCCCGGCGGCAAACGCACGCCGAGCTCGCCCAGAGGATCGAAGTCCTGGGACATCCCCTGCCTCCTCTGCTTAACCAGAGGGGTGCCGGGAGTCCAACGACTGTTAGTGAGCCGCCGCTCGATGCGAGACAGACGCGACTCACTATGGCCACTGCCGCCCGATACGGGAACAGACGCAGGGCACTCTCCACGGAGCATCTTGGCTTCACCTGCCGCTGGATTGCGACAGGCTACTGAGCCCCCTCGCCATGACAAGGCGTGCTCCATTCGAGGGGGGTGGGTACAATACCTGCCGTGACTTTGAGAGCGTCATGTGTTAGTTTACCTACTAGATACTGAACGCGCTGCGAGTCAGTCAGATCATTGTTATTATGAATGTTCGATTTGAAACTTTCATAAAACTTAGGCCAATTCTCTGTTTTTAACCGACTTCAAAAAAGGAGGAGGTTATCAATTCGACTGTATGTTTTTTTTATTATTTTTTTGTATGTTTGTTACCTCATATCTCAGTCGTTTGTCGACCGAATCGAAAATTTTTTTCACCTACTTACAGGGTGTACCTTCTAGTTGGTCCCATTTTTTCCATTTTGGGATCTGATGATGAGATCTTGGTGTAATCGAGAGAAACCCTCAAATTTTAAAGGCACGTATAGTGTTTCTTTACTAGAATCTTAATGTTGACGTGATGAATGTTGTCAGATAGTTAAATTCTTGTCGGGCTGAGCTGATGGTGAAATTCCTTAACGCTTAGGAGTTCAGTAATTATAATGACGGAACTTGTTATAGGAAATTTGTTGCTTTTAAAAAAAAAAAAAAGGTGCAACTCCCTCCCCCCCCCCCCTCTTATGTAATCACTAAAAATGAAGAAATAAAATAAACTATTAAAAAAAGTAAAAACCGACTTCAAAACCAAAATGCACTAAAAAGTCTTAAATAAACCTTTCACCATTGAAAGGAAAGGAATTCGTTTTAGGCAAACAATTTCTTTTTGGAGTCGGTGCCATCACTTTGACCATCAAGCATCAACTATCACAGCACCGACTCCAAAAAGAAATTGTTTGCCTAAAACGAATTCCTTTCCTTTCAATGGTGAAAGGTTTATTTAAGACTTTTTAGTGCATTTTGGTTTTGAAGTCGGTTTTTACTTTTTTTAATAGTTTATTTTTCCCGTCAAAACTTGTCAATTCAATCAGGGGCAAATGAATTCTAGTCGAAGCATTAAGATTTGAAGATTCTTTTCGTGGTGAATTATCAAGACACGAAGCCTGAAGAATATTATTTCGGGTGCGTTTCACTATAAGATACAGATCATCAAAGGCATCCAAAGGTTGGTAATCAGGTTTAAAAGACGAATCTTGGGATAATTGGTGATCATTTAACTCGTCTATAATAGATTCGAACTGACAACGCATTTGATCAATCAGTTCGGATCTTGCCATGAAAAATTCATTACTTCTAGAATCAAAACTAGAGATATTTGCAGAAAGATTGAATAATTCATTCATACGCGAAAATATGCGTTCCTTTTTTGCCGACAGAAGGATAAATTTTGAGTCAATTGTATCCTCTGCGTCTTTATGTGAATCAATTTCACTAGCTTTAGACATTTTAAAGTAATATTTACAAAAAAATTAAGAAAGTACGAAAACATATTATTTTCGTGAGAAAATATTTAATTCAATAAAAATTATTGACAACTGCCAAAATGGCGTAATGACGTTACTTCGTTATTACTTTGTTCTGCGAAAATCCAATATTATTATTTGAAATACAAATTTGGGAATTAATTAAATTCAAATTAGGATATGATGCTGATAGCATCCGAATATCGAAGGACCAATGGGGGAATGAAGCGGCGTGTAAATAGCCGACTCCATGCGGGAACTTAAATAGGTAAAGAAAATAAACTTTAAAAAAAAGTAAAAACCGACTTCAAAACCAAAATGCACTAAAAAGTCTTAAATAAACTCTTCACCATTGAAAGGAAAGGAATCCGTTTTAGGCAAACAATTTCTTTTTGGAGTCGGTGCCATCACTTTGACCATCAAGCATCAACTATCACAGCACCGACTCCAAAAAGAAATTGTTTGCCTAAAACGGATTCCTTTCCTTTCAATGGTGAAGAGTTTATTTAAGACTTTTTAGTGCATTTTGGTTTTGAAGTCGGTTTTTACTTTTTTTTAAAGTTTATTTTATTTCTTTATTTTTAGTGATTACATAAAGGGGGGGGGGGAGTTGCACCTTGTGATTTTATTTTTTACGAAGCTACAAATTAACTATCATAAGTTTCGTCACTATTATTACTGAACTCCTAGGCGTTAAGGAGTTCCACCATCAGCTCAGCCCCACAAAATGTTGACTATCAGACGTAACAACACGTCAACATTAAGATTCTAGTAAAGAAACACTATACATGCCTTTAAAATTTGAGGGTTTCCCTCGAATACACCAAGATCCCATCATCATATCCCAAAATGAAAAAAATGGGACCAACTAGAAGGTATACCCTCTAAGTAGGTGAAAAAATTTTTCGATTCGGTCGACAAACGACTGAGATATGAGGTAACATACATACAAAAAAAAAAAAATGATAAAAAAAAAACATACAGTCGAATTGATAACCTCCTCCTTTTTTGAAGTCGGTTAAAAAGAGATAAAATAAGATGAACAAGATAAAAGAGAAGAAGACGTCAGGAAAACATAGGAATAATTCCTTATATTACAGGAAACTGAATGGCCCACTTACCTTAAAAATCAGCTCCAGTCCCGTCGTCCCCTGGCCGCACCTTTGCAATGCTATAATAGCACCACGAAGCTGTAAAGTTCCCTTTTACAGACACGATAGCAATTATCGAACTGCAATGTATTCTTTTAGTAAAAACACAGAACCGAAAAATATTAATTATATATGTCTCTTTGTTATCTGACACAAGTCAAATGTTTATTTTTTAAGCTTGTCTATGCCGACTCAAGAGGTGACATTATGCTAGACTTGCAGGATCAGACCAAATCTTCACCGATCGTCAAGGAGCATGAACCAAGCAATTTCCAGTAATATTTAGAAGGAATTATTTTGAAGGATATAAATAAATGTGCTATAATAGCAAGATATTATTAAAGAAAGAAATTCATCTATACTAATATTATAAAGCTGAAGAGTTTGTTTGTTTGTTTGTTTGTTTGTTTGTTTGTTTGTTTGTTTGTTTGTTTGTTTGAACGCGCTAATCTCAAAAACTACTGGCCCGATTTGAAATTTTTTTTTTACGTTGGATAGTCCATTTATCGAGGAAGGTTTTAGGCTATATAACATAAAGATACGACTCATAAGACCACAGCAGCAATGAAAAATGTTGCGAAAACGGTAGAAAAATATTCCTTTTGAGAGCTTCCGCTGCATACGCTGCGGAAACCGCTTAAGTTACACAAAAATCATGTATGACAGGATTGTTCAACATTAAGAGTTCTATAATAAAGTCCGCGACAGCATATGTCTATCTTTTATGGTTGACTTACTACAACCTTTTTTATGTTAATAAATTTGTAAAAAAAAAATGCATTATTTTTAGAGGTGTATTACACACACAGGTATTTATTCTTATCAAAATAAATACATTCATCATCACGAGCATTTCATTAAGAACCAAGTTGCCCTTTTATATCATTTGATTTCAATAAATATCTTAGGAGCTATCACAGTTTTAACATAACTCCGCACCAAAATAATGTTCGCAGCTTAAGTACAACGTGCGCTTGCGCTAATCTATACTAATATTATAAAGCTGAAGAGTTTGTTTGTTTGAACGCGCTTATCTCAGGAACTGCTGGACCGATTTGAAAAAATATTTCTGTGTTGGATAGCTTATTTATCGAGAAAGGCTTTAGGATATAAAACATGACGCTGCGACGGGAGAGGAGGGAGCAAACTCAAAACGCGCGGACGAAGTCGCGGGGGACCGCTAGTGAAAGATATAGGGTAAAGTAAGGGTGTTGGAACATACCACACCCAACCAGTATTTATGCTCTAACCTCTAAGGAAGCTTCCTTATTAGTCGGCAGAGTGCAACGTGGGCATTCCGACTTCAGTGATGGTTTGGTGGGGTGTTAGCTATGAAGGCGTGACTGAGCCATATTTTTGTGAAAAAGGTATCAAAACATCGGCACAAGTGTATCATGATACCATTCTAGAGAAGGTAGTTAAGACCCTTAACAACACCATGTTCAATAACCAAGCATGGTCTTTCCAACAAGACTCGGCGCCGGGTCATAATCATAAAGCTCGGTCCACGTAGTCTTGGTTATAGTAGCGAACGTTTCGGACTTCATCAGAGTTGAAGACTGGCCGTCGTCTAGTCCTGATCTTAATCCGCTGGATTATGATTTATGGTCAGTTTTAGAGAGTACGGCTTACTTTAAACGCCATGATAATTTGGAGTCCCTAAAACAATCCATACGATTGGCAGTAAAGAATTTTCCCATGGAAAGAGTGCATGCTTCTATTGATAACTGGGCTCTACGTTTAAAGGACTGTATTGCAGCCAATGGAGACCACTTCGAATAAGCTTTTTACATTTTAAATTGTTTTATATTTATGTATAAATCTAACACACTGTAAAATTAATAAATATTATTTGCATTATATATTTTTTTTCTTTGTGACAATATTTATGGCAAGACTAGATATAAGATTAATGGTAAGAGTAAGCTTTTTTACTATGCAATTTCAATGGCTTTTGTAACACAAAACAGGTCTTCTACGCGAGACAATTTAGAAAGGTAAATATTGATACATTTTTAGGTGTCGACCCTCAGTATTGGTTTCAGTAAGTACCTTGATCGCTATAATGTATGCGGCGCCACGGACCGTCTTTACCTATGTAAGTGCTTTGACCACTGTTTCCTTGGTGAGATAAAACAAACAGACACGATCCCAAAGTTTTCAAATTGTACGAGGACCTTATATTGTCTGTCATATCAATTTATACCATGTTTTGAGCAAATAAACGATTTATGATTATGATACGTATATTACACTATATTCGTAAAGACAATATTTTATGTTTGCAAAATTTTATCAAGACTCAGGACACCTTAACTGTATCGCTAACCGTGTTATCTTATTAATGAATTATGATAAAAAAATATTTGGCTTTCTAACAGTGTCATTACGTATCGGCTAAACCTAAGGTTTTTTTTGTGACCGTACTCCTTTCTGCGGCATAAATCTGGCTGGAAAAAAAAGACAAGTGTCAAACTCCATTGTTTTTCTATTGCTCTGGGCAGTACCTTACAATGCACAGGGTGGCTTTGCAAGGTGGTGCCGTATTCTTAGAGGTGAAGAGACCATCAATATGAACAACTTTTACTTTGGGATCATGGTCGAAATCTTAAATAAAATTTCAGATGCCCCATATAAAATTAGTCAGCTACATGGACGATAATGTAGAAAAAAAATAAGGTTTGCCCGATGGCCCCTTTGTAAAAGTTGTTCATATTGATAATCATATACACTTTCTCAAATTTGGCACCACCTTAATATGCGCCATACAACACACTATTTTTCTAGTTTCGAAGTAGGTTTTTTTTTACATCTCAATCTTCAAAAGGAGTTTTTATTATAACTTTAACTACTTTAATTTATATAGGCAGGTACCTTTCACTACTAGATATTTATGGTATAGGTGGCAACTCCTTGGTTTAAAGAAATAAAAGTAATTTTAAATCACTTCGTTTTTTTATCACTGGCCAATATCTCTCGATTCAGCAGGTATCACTATGTAATAACGACTTCTACATTACTATACATATATCTGCTATACGCACATACACATACTAAAAAACCACTTTGTATATTTACGTCAATCCCCAAACATATTTCTATTCCGGCAACCCTCATTTCCCTCTCCTATTCAAACGCCCCATAAAGTATTTGTAAGTAATAGTCGAGAATATATCGTAAGGTCAAAAGTAGCTCCCTGGAGGAGTCCTCCTTAGATTTATGGGCTTCGAAGTTTCCAGAACATATGCCCCTAACATGTGTTAAGTGTAAGTTTTTTGTTTGGCAACCTCTTTTGTTGCAGCTCGGAAGATATTAAAGAAGCACAATGTACCTAAGAAGTTGTAGCATGGAGTTAGAGCTGTATTTTATATTGTTGCTAAATCTTTTATTTGGCGAGGCTTCAGACGGCGAGTTAAGTGTGCACTCGTATACTTGTGTTACGATCAATCTTTTAAAAGAAAATATTTTCGTTCCTTTTAAGAAAGCTCAACAATTTTCAAATGTACATTTAAACTCGAGCACTCGAAAATTTTATGAAATTTTAGCTATGTGATTAATGAAAGAATGGGTGATAAGCATGCAATTACTGGGATAAAACATACCCCTTTTCATATAAATATTCTCATAGAAGAACTCTATAGATTCTAAGTTTGTTTTCACAACATAAAATCCTTATTCGTATCTAGTGATTAATTAAAGATTGGAGGTCTTGATCGTTAAATCAATTTCCGATATTTGCCTTCTTGATACCCGCTAAAAGTTCACTTTAACTTTTCGTCCATTAAACTAATTTTCCAAAGAAAGTCCATCAGATATTCAATATATCATTTCCTCACTTTATGCAAGCAAAGTTAGTTAAGTTGAAAACTTAACTCGTTGCACGAGGACCGTAATTCAAAGTAACTTAAGATTTAGGTTCGGTTAAGTAAGGCGGGCGGCTAAGTTGGAGTTAAGTGCTAAGTTGAGAGTCCAGTGCTGTAAATTGGTTATGTTTAAAGCAAATTTTAATTTAGCCATACGTTTTAAGATACAACTAAGTTAATGGACCTGAGGAGGCACTTATTTCTTACGAGATATATTACTTTAAAACTTCAAGGTACCAAAATCATACATGTTTTATAAATAAAAACGTATTTTTTTATTATAAATTTAACTTAATGTATTTCCTTGTAAGAACTACATTAGTTCGTTTATTGGCAAACTTTATGCCTTAGCTTACGTCCACCAACAAAGTGGACAGACGACCTTATAAAGATCGCAGGATCAAACTGGATGCAGACCGCTAGTGATCGGTCGCTGTGGAAAGCCGTGGGGGAGGCCTATGTTCAGCAGTAGACGTCCTTTGGTTGTTAATGATGATGATGATGCCTTAGCTTAAGTTATTTTTATAGGTAAATCAGAAGTGATACGTTAGATTTATGACTGGACTTCACTCGATATCTTTACTATTTTTAATTTTTCATAATATCGGTGTTACATTTATCAATCCGATCTTTTCCTAAACTACGCTGACTGAACAACGTGAAAAGGCCACAGAAAAGGAATTGAAAGCGCTTCTGAATAATGAAAGCGTATTTTTGGGCGAGCTGATAAACCGCCTAGTTATTAATTCACAGCAGACCGCTCATTTTGGGCGGGCGGGATAAATAAATTAGATGCCGCAATACAGGTGTTGCGAGCAGTCGCCTGATTTACGCTGTTTTTGTGCCATTCAGACTTGGTTGAGTGTTCGACGGTACGCAATTAATGGAAGTCTGAACACTTGATGGAGGTATTTTTTTACATTTGCTTTTTCGGTGGTCCGATAGATAATTTGTGGGATCAAACCGTGGCATTAAGGTCAATAAAGCTTCCTTATTCAAGATAGATTATTGTGTGAAAGTTGTTTTAAGAATCATTTCGGGTGGGCGGAAAAATAAATAAGATACCACAACATACAGGATGTTGCAAGTGGTTGGACTTGTTATTTGACTTCTCATGCGGAGGGAGAACTGGGTTCCATGGTTACTGCCTTCGCGAGTGAATGGATTTGCCACGAACTGAGTGGTTCAGGTTCTGGGTGCTGAAGGCATGCAACCGCTATAGCGCGGAGTGAAAACTCTCTAAATTCGAAAGTCAAATTGCCACTTTCCTTTTTTTCTGACTTATGTCATACCTTCTTTTCCATCCGTATATAATTGTCACCGCCTACGTCACCGCATATAAAAATAATTATTCCGCATCAATTTTACTATAACTATATATTGTGCAAGAATATTGTTAATTACGCGCCGCAAGTCTGTGTTTCTGAGGTGCCTGGAGGTCCTGCTCTACGAGGTAAGTGGCTTTTCCATATTATCTTGCGGAGTCATAACCATCGGGCTAGGAACCCCGCTACCGTTTGAGTAGACTATTCATACGTCCATTCACGGGCACTGATTTTGCAGGTCCCATCAATTTTATTCCCTCCAGACGTAGAGGACAACATTCTCAAAAGGCGTACATA
Organism: Pyrausta purpuralis; assembly: GCA_963924145.1. Taxonomy (NCBI): domain Eukaryota; kingdom Metazoa; phylum Arthropoda; class Insecta; order Lepidoptera; family Crambidae; genus Pyrausta; species Pyrausta purpuralis. The sequence continues at coordinate 6,474,264 of OZ001650.1, forward strand.
TGTCTTTTCATTTGTCTTGTTACCAAAGCAATTCATATTGAGTTGGTTTCAAGTCTTACTACTGAAGCATTTCTTTCTGCGTTCAAAAGATTTATATCTCGCCGCGGTCCAGTATCTGTAATATATTCGGACAATGGTACCAATTTCATAGGTGCCAAAGCACAGTTAGATGAAATATATTCTTGGCTTTTGAACTCGTGACTTCCAAAGCAGTGTGAAGCAAGAATTATTGAAATGCCGCATAGAGTGGAAAACGACCCCTCCCAGGAGCCCTCATTTCGGAGGGATTTGGGAGTCAAATATAAAGAGCATCAAAACGCATATGCACAGGGTTGTAGGTAAACAACTTCTCACGTATGAAGAGCTTCTTACGGTATTGGTGCAAATTGAATGCATATTAAACTCGAGACCGCTTGTTGCAACAACAGCTGATCCGCACCCAGAAGTGTTGACACCTGCACATTTTCTGATGTCCACTCCATTGCGACACTTGCCTTCTTCTGAATTAAACGAACATCTAACATTATCTAATCGCAAAAAACTCCTAGATCAGCTTGTTTTGTCCTACTGGAATAAATGGTGCCTCGAATATTTACATACGCTGCAAGTGCGCCAAAAATGGTGCACCCCAGAACGCTCAATTCAGATTGGAACTGTTGTTCTAGTAGGCAATGATAATTTACCACCTTTGTGTTGGCCACTAGGAGTAATAATTGAAATTTCTCCGGGTTCAGATGGTGTAGTCCGCGTTGTTTCTGTTAAAACCAATTCGGGTACTTATAAGCGATCGGTTACTAAATTGTATCCATTACCTACACAATGAAAATAACTTATTTTCTTTTTTTTTCGCTTTTTTCTTGTAAGTTTTTTTTTGTTGTTGTATTAACTCGTTAACGCTTTAATAAATGTAATTCCCGCTTAATATACAAAACGCTCCTATAAAGAACACTAACTTTATTTTCTCTATTCTATGAACATTGTGTTCTTCCAGTTTCTTCCTTCACACTCCATTTCTTATTGAAGTTCTGCCGAACTTCAAGGCGGGAAGCTATGGTTGGACTTGTTATTTGACTCCTCATGCGGAGGGAGAACTGGGTTCCATGGTAACTGCCTTCGCGAGTGAATGGATTTGCCACGAACTGAGTGGTTCAGGTTCTGGGTGCTGAAGGCATGCAACCGCTATAGCGCGGAGTGAAAACTCTCTAAATTCGAAAGTCAAATTGCCACTTTCCTTTTTTTCTGACTTATGTCATACCTTCTTTTCCATCCGTATATAATTGTCACCGCCTACGTCACCGCATATAAAAATAATTATTCCGCATCAATTTTACTATAACTATATATTGTGCAAGAATATTGTTAATTACGCGCCGCAAGTCTGTGTTTCTGAGGTGCCTGGAGGTCCTGCTCTACGAGGTAAGTGGCTTTTCCATATTATCTTGCGGAGTCATAACCATCGGGCTAGGAACCCCGCTACCGTTTGAGTAGACTATTCACACGTCCATTCAGCAAGCATGAACGCTAATTTACGCTGTGTTTGTTTTAATCAATTCTTCAAAATCTGCATAATGTATTAATCGTTTAATTATTTTTACATTGTATTTAGAGTTCCTGTCAAAAGGAGACGTCTAGAAATCCATAGAAAAGTTATCCAATAGATCCATATATGGTATTTATTTCCTTGAAATAACAAAATATCTGAAATTATGAGACTAAACTGGTAAAATCTTTTGATGGCGCTGTCTCACAATTCCGTCTCTTTTTTTCAGCTAAAATAAACCACCAAAATACTATAAATAAGGTGCGGTTTCATAAATTAACACGTTTTGAAGGTTTTTTATTTATGCGAATATAAAAATGTAAATATATTTGTATTAAGTTTATGGACTACAACTTTTATGTTTGTTTACTTAAAATAGCCGTAATAATTTTCCTTGATACCATCATATGTTAAATGTTTTGAAATCAGGCCACTATTTTATTCATAAAAGTCATTTATTTATGCAAATACGCCCGGCCCATTAAGAATACTTTTACACGTCCCATGATCAACCCTTCCACAGCTTCGGGACATGTGGGTTAGTGCTAAGAAGAAGCTGCGAAAAAAGAAGCGAAAAACTATGTTAGCAGAGTCATAATCACTTAAAGAGAGCTTTACAAAAACATGTTGGATACGGTAAAAGAAAAAAAATCATCCCCAAGTTACTTGTATAAGAGGTAGGTACGCAAAATTTCGAAATTCATTATGCCACTGTGGCAGGGAGGTTAAAATACATACCCATGCCGGATTACAATATTCAAGTACATAAGATCTCTGAGCTGAACTGTGGACAGACGGATATGATAAAACTAATAGAGTTCCTTGTTGGACTACGGAACCCTAAAAAGTGGGGTATGATAATACTTTTCATTTTCAACCTTAATAAAAAAACAGCCAGCGCCAGTGTTGTTCCCCGGCATAAATACAGAGTAACATACGTGTTGTCTAATATTAAAACCGTCATTAGTATTCAGGGGCTGAGTAGGCTGAACATTTTTCAGCCAAAAAACGGAAAAGTAAAAACCGCTTGTTTATTCAGGGTCAATCCCAGGATACATTACTGGACCGGGCATAATATTACAGACTTACCTATAAAATATTTTGTTACTTTTGACAGACATTTTTTTTTTTTGACTTATGCTTCTATGTCGCCTTATACCCTTTATATTAAGAACTACTAAACTGATTTTGATAAAACTTGTATTGTTCCCTTTGTTAAAGTATACTTGGCTGAACTAAAATTAATCATATTGATATCACTATTCGTTTTCTAGAAATCCGTGGATAAACATACGTACATTTACGAAACTTAGTATACGTGTTTCGAAGCTTAACTAAATCATCATACTCGTGTATTATCCAATCCTAATAGTATTACAAACATACGGGATCGATTTTTGAATCACTCGCATCAATATGTTGAGTAATTTGCTTTGATTCATGTATGATTTTCGAGCAGAAAACAGTTGAAATCCACACGGCAGTGATTTGGAAATATGTATCTCTACTTTAACTGCTCTCTGTTCATATTTTCGAGCGATAACTCGTTATATTGACGTGATTCAAAAATGGAGCTCAAAGTCAAATTAAATAATTCCTTTTTTTGAGTCGGTAAAAATCGACGGGATTCGGCTTACCTATACTTTTTTAATGTGGATGAAGCTGAGTGAGCATAATAAACCCTAAATAATTAAGCACCGAATTACCCGCGTGCTCGCATCAAGCAATTTATTTCTGGTAAAAGCCGCGAAACTGTTATAGCGAAGTGCAAAAACCCAGTTGGAGCCGCGCAGGAAATATTCTGGTAATGTAACGACTTTTTATGTAAAAAGTATCACAATTTTTCGGACCACTTTCGTGGTAACACTTTTAAGTTCGTTTAACGTGTGGTAATGCGTTATGTGTTTTAACAATGATATTTTAAAAATACATTTTTATTTAAATCAAACTAGCTATTGTAACACAAAGTTTTGGTTAACCCTTCTCTGGGTGTGCTGTTTGGAGATAATTTGCCGTCACCCCTACTCATAGTGTGTAGATGTGGCATTGTCAATTGCACACTAAAGGGGTTCCTATTACAATGCCGAATTTGAAAATATCGAATTTCATAAACCCTACGAGCAGAAGGCTAATATTAAAATGCCGAATGATTATATGATCGAAAGTTCTAAATACCGAAAGTTTAAAATCCCGTAAAATAAAAATACCGAATCTTAAAAGACATATCGGAATGCCGAATACTAAAAAGTCGAATATTAAAGTACCGAATTTTCATATGACCGCAAGTTCAAAATACCGAAAGATTTAAAACCCGATAGTTAAAAATAACGAATTTTACAAGACTTATGGACGAAACGCCAAACAAATTGTATACTATTGAGGTCCATTATGAAAAAAACAAATTTTAGTTGACCCCGACTCGCTGTGATCCTTCGCCGTGGTACTAGTTTCCCCGATACTAGAGTGTAATTCAAAAGCCGGAGGCGCGGAGGGAGAGCAGCCCGCTCTAGCAAATCTCAGGCTCCCATACAAGCTGGTGTGGCTGAAGCTGGTCGCCCAAGGCGACTAGCAAGCTGAAGCTGCGAAGGCAAGCGTGGGTGACTGAGATTCGCTACTCTAGGGCGAAAAGGCTGTACTTTCCGCAGCGCCGAAGAAGAGCAAAACTTATGCATGCTACTAGATGCATGCCTGCTTGATTGCTTGCATGCTGCATGCACTGATAATTAAGAAAAACAAATGTTTGATTCTACTACAAAATTTATGAAAGAACATAACTAACACACAAACAAACCCTCGCACAACTTTACGAGAAATATATAGGGATAAACACATGCAATGAATTACGGGCAAAAAGTAATGTCCAATAATACTAATTTTTGAAGTAAGTTAACCATCCTTTGGTTAAGTTATAGTTTTTTTTAAAATGTAAAATGTAAAATAATATGTTCAAGGTCACCTCAAATGTACGTTGCATTCCCAGATTAAATGGGAACTTCTAAACATATTTTTGAATTCACAAATAAAGCGATGAAAAAAGTTTGATTAGATGACATATATTTATTTGGCAAAGTTAATCAACAAAAAATGCACCTAGTAACTTATTCTCATATGTACGAGTAGCAAAAAAATATGTCATTTATGACCAAACTAAATTCTTACTTTCGGGATTTTGAACTTCGGTATATCGAGTTTAGGTATTTTATACGTTTGGTATTTTGATTATTGACGCTTTAAGCTTAGTAAGGCTAGGTATTTCAGTTGTAGGTATTAAGAACTTTCGGTATTACAAAACGTACCCCAGTAAAGTGAGTAATAATAACTTTACTAAATCTGTGTGACCATCGTGATTAATTACGGCAAACTAACCAAGTAATAATGACTTTAGAAGATAACTCATTCAACCCAATAACATAGTGATCGAATCTAGTGAAAAGTATCAAACATTTTCAAAAATGTGCTTTCCATGTTAACTTGTTCATCAATAATTATCTTAAACTCGTACTAGTTTCAAAAATTAGTAAATAATTAAAACTTTGATTTAGTTTTTTTTTTTACTTCTTAGTTTTGAGAACGCAATCAAATTACCTGTCGTCAATTTTCTCAAAAGGGAGGTTGAAGTAAAACCAACCAATCCTATAAACAATATACTGTTACCATACTACACTGACATGTACAATCAAAACCCTAACTATGCGAACGCTTATCATAGCAGACCCTCGTCTGCCAGCATACCGGTCCCAAATACCGCCACATCGGATATCTAACAAGTTTGTCACATAGCTCCGTGTGACGGACACTTTAAGGGTTAACGACACAACTTATAGGATGAAAGTGCTGGCAACTTTGCTAACTATCTCGTAATGCGTCGAGGACACTCGACTAATCCCGAAGATTCAAAACTTCATGATGGGAGCAACTTTAAATTTTGCGGGCTTATTGCTATTCGAAAGGGATTTCTCGAAACATGTTTTGGTAAATGTTTTCAGTGGTTAATAATAACTTAATATCTCTAACGCAAACATAACTCCAAAAAACTTTTCTTATGTGTCTAACCAATGTGGAAGGTCAGGAAAGTCCTACTCATCCGAATCGGTCATATAATGTTTTGCTTTTTATCAGTAATTATCACCAAAATGTTTCAAATCTTATTGTTTCAAATATGAAAACGCCTGATTGTTTAATTTGACTTAGGGCCGATTTTTTTAATGGTCCAATTAAACTTATCAGACTGATAAATTATAAAGCGACAGATTTTAAAAATGACAGGTAACTATGATAGCTGACAATTAGGTGACGTTTTGAAATTAGCCATATTGTATTTTGTTCGACGAACCTTTCTTATCTGACTATTGAAAAATCAGCTGGTAGTAACTTATTACAAAATGAGAAATAAATAAGTCAGCCATCATTTAATTAAAAATGAATCCTAGTCAATACATTTTTCATACAACTTACTAAACAATCTCCCTCCTAAAATTTGGTGCTATATCACAAAGTTCAGTTTCACTCAACATCAAGGCACCCTTAAACAATGATCGCCTCGAGCCGCTAACTACTGTTTCGTATCTTTGCACAGATCTCAAGACCGTTTAAGTGAAAAAGGTTTGATCCTCCCTCGGACGGTATGAGCACGCTCCTACTTTAGTTCCCTATTCTGGCAGACATCGGGCTGCTTTCTCCACAGCATTGTTCACAACCAACAAAAATAGTTTAAAAATTTCAAGTTGGTAGAGCAAATATCTGAATTTATAAAAAATACTTGAAGTTTCGTGACAATTTCTCTTGATTTTAACAACTTTAGTATGGTATTTCAGAATTATCATTCATACCTTAGGTCGTTTTTCGTTTCTCCAAGAAAATACTTACAATAAGCCAAAATACTACAAAAGTTGACAGCAAACATAACTTTGTTATTCATAGTGTTTGTATGACTAACAAAATTATGTTTGCGGTTGTTGAAAATGTACTTTACCTCAAAAATTACTAAGCTCGTTCTCGTTCAAACCAAATTTTGTTGAAACTTTAGTAGTTTCATCAAAATTTACCTTAGTAGACTTTTAAAAATGTATCCATAAATACCTCACATGCATAGGTTTGACCAAAATATTTTTTATTTATTTAATTCCATGTATGGGAGCCCCCCTCAAATAATGCAAATAGTTTCAACATAAAATGACTGTGACGTACGGACGGACAGATAGACAGACAGTCCGACTTGATGAAACTATAAGGGTTCCGTATTTGCCATTTGGCTACGGAACCCTAAAAACTTATAACGTTAAACTTGTTTTTGAAGTCCTGATTTTATTTGTCCGTATTTTCAACATGATGGATAAGCAAGAATAGTCAATCCAGAAGTGCAACTATGTTTTTTAGAGTAGGTCCCTGTTCAAAGTCCATTACTATATAATCCTCGCGACGTGTTTGATGGATAATCTGCCTTTGGGTTTTATTTTCCTGTTTTCACTTTACGTTGGACTGCATGAGCCCACACCAAAAAAATTTTGTTATATTTCCAACAAATGATTGGGACAATAGGCTTTGCATCATATACATTAAGATGCAAAATATCTTTAGTTTGGCATTAATTACGTGTGCATTTAGACCTTACAAAAGAATGCACAACGTTGTAACTAGAAAGAAAGAAGAAGAAAGAAAATGAATTTATTCGACCAAAAAGTTAGAATAATTACATATATATTTAAAAAAAAAACATATGCTTAGGCCGAAAAAGGCACCCGCTCAGCATTGGTCGTGGCAGCAGCAGAACGCAAACCACGACGCTGATTTTCAGCGAGTGCCTTTGTGGGTAGGTACAAAAAAAATGAAATAAAAATAACACAAGCTATTAAAAACAACATAAAATAATATTAACAATATTTTAACTTAAAATTGCGATAAGAATAACAGACATGTAGGTATTATTTAAAATTTAAAATTATCATTTCATTCAATTCATTGGCATATAAATTAAAATAAGATCAATTAAATTACATAATAATAAATTATTGGCTTAGGGTCACCTTGGTGAGCCCATTGTTCATTGTGCATTGTGCGATTACTCGCGGAACGGAATGTGGCCAAACCCAAGATTCGGAGAAGAAAAAAAAGTAACAAAAAAAAAACTCTGATCTTGGGCTCGGCTCGGCGGCAGCCATTTTATCTATGTATCCGACAAAGTCCCGAGAGTCACCGAAAATAATGCCACGTAAAAGACAGTGCCACGTACATAATTAATTAAGACAAGTTAAAGACACACGTTGACATTGCTGGCTTCAGTCTACAAGGAAGGGGAGCCTTGGATAACCCCAAACAATCACGTCCGGACTGTACGAATGACGGCGACGTGCACATGGGGGCCAGGAGGAGCCTACGCGGGCAAATCATGTAATGCAATGTGCTTTTCGGCGTGATCGGTGACAGGTTGCACGGGTTCAGCTATGTTTAGATTTGCGACCCCCTTGTTTGACGCGCATACCCCGTTGGTAAGTGAACGCGTGCTTTTCGTTTTCACGTTGAATTTGTAATAAGTGTTGCTTTAAATTAATTTTAAACGTTGATTTCACTTTCAGGGCGCGCAAAGGCGGGGGCAGCGAGTTCCAGCACCGTGTCGCAGCAAATTTGAAAGAGCCGCGGAATATTATTGTGCGGTGTCTTGGGGTCAGAAAAACGCCTACACATTCCCTCCTCCCACGCCCATTCCCGCCCCGAGCCCACACCAAGTTCTCATGTAAGTAGCTTGGTTTATGTGTTTTAATGATTTCAAACATCAGGCTGGCTAAGTGGAGTTTTCTGCGAGCCTCCATCCGTAGCATGCTTGCATCACTAATGTATGGGGTAACATGAGTCCGAGGTGGGATGGGATAGCAAAAACGCACGCAGGCATTTTGCACTCGCTGAATCATCTTCGCTGACTTTGCTAGCAGACACGGACCATACACTGTGTCGCAATAATTGAGCTTGGATAGCACGAGTGACTCGCAAAGGCTTTTCCTGATTGCCTCACTCAGATATGGTCTTATTTTGTACAGAAGCTTAAGTCGATAAAAACAGTTTCTCGTACATTCTGCTATGTGGCTCTCAAATCTCAGGTTGCTATCAAATAGTAGGCCCAAGTTTCTTGCCCTGTCTACCCTTTCTACTGGTTCTCCATTTATTGTTATATTTATTGTATTGATGTCTAGTTTTAAAATGTTTTTGGGTGTTCCTATGATCAAAAGTTTAGATTTTTTGGGATTGAGTGTGAGACAGTTTTTCTGGCACCACTTGTTTATCTTTTTCAGCTCATTGTTCAATGTAGTCACTGCACTGCTGCAATGTTTAGGATCAAAAGAGAGGTACAATTGCAGATCATCTGCATAAAGGTGGTGGCTGCAGTGAGTTACACATCTGGTGATATCGGCACTGTACAGGATGTAGAGAATTGGTCCCAAGATTGAGCCCTGGGGCACGCCTCTTCTCACCGTTTGTGGTGCAGATTGCTCTTTAACACCGTCTGATCTACTTACCTCCACATACTGCTGTCTCTGGTAAAGGTAACTATGAAACCACTTAACGGCTCTGGAATCTAGTCCGTAATAACTTAGCTTCGAGAGCAGCAGGGGAATGCTGATGGAATCAAATGCCCGCGAGAAATCTAGTAGAAGCAAGAATGTGACATTTCCCTGATCCTGTGCAGACAGCAGGTCATCCACCACTTTTGAAAGTGCAGTTCCTGTTCCATGGCCCTTACGGAATCCAGATTGATGACGAGGTAACATGTCATTGTCTTCCAGATATTTTGTCAGCTGATCGCAGACTATTCTCTCCAGTACCTTTGACAAACAGGGCAGTATGCTAATAGGGCGAAGGTCCTGCAATGTTTCCGGTGGACTGATCTTCGGTAGTGGCCTCACCACTGCTACCTTCCAACTGTCAGGGAATGTGTGTTCCATTAAAGATTGGTTTATTATTGAGGTTATAGCATCCAGTGAGTATGGCAGAGTCAGCAGGAGCATGTCTAATGAGATTTCATCATGCCCCTGAGCATTCGAGCGCAGTCGGCTTATGGTCTTCATTACTAGGTCACTGCTTACAGTCTCAAAAAAAAACAGAGCCCTATCACTGAACCTATGTGTTTCAAAATAAGTTAGCTGTGACATAGAAACTCTTCCACGTCCTGGTGCATCCAAAAAGTAAGCATTAATGAGGTTAGGATCATTGAAATGGGGAGGCAGGTCCACAGGTGTCTTTTTATCAGGCAGTAATGTACCCTTTAAATTTTTCCATAGTTTTTTTGGCTCCCTTAGGTTACTATTAATATGTTTGGAAAAGAAACAGGCTTTCTCTCTCTCTATTGCTCCTTGTACTATTTGTTTCATCATCTTATAACTGCCTTTAAGAGATGAGGTGCCCCGTTGTTTAAATTGTTTAAAGTATCTATCCCTGATGCGCATCATTTCCCTGACAGTATTTTTGAGCCAAGGGTGTGGAGGATTTGTAAATTTTCTCGTTTTAATGGGAGCATGCAGATCCATTAGTCCCCGAATGCAAAGTGTAAAGGCATCAACAAGCTTATTGACATCAGCGCCGAGTGGTGGTCTCTCAAAAAAGTTCCAATCCACTAAAGACAGGTCTTTATTTAGCTGATCCAATAGTATGTCCTTTAGGGGTCTGTATGTTACCCATCTGGGGTTAGGTTTGACCTTTTTGATTTTAAACTCTGCCAGGATCATACCATGCGCTCCCATGTCTGGGGAGTACCTCACTACTGCCCGAGAAGCTGGGACATCAGTACACACCACATCGATCAGTGTGCTGCTGTGGTCAGTAAAGTGAGTAGGCTCTTTTACCAGCTGCAGTAAATTTAGGGCTTGTGTGAACTGAGTGAATGCTCTATATTTGGGGCAATCCTCCTTCAGCTGGCCCGACCAATATAATACCATCAGCCCCACCAAAAGATATCACAGATTCAGTAACTGCATCGAGAAACACTCCCACATTCTGCCATGGGGGCTTGTATGCCGTGCCAACAGCCAACACCCTGTTATGCAGCCGTAAAGACAGCCACATTTGTTGCACTGTAGTGTCAGTGTTGGGGTGCTGGCATATTCTTGCATTAATGCCTCTGCGAATGTAGAAGCCCACACCCCCCCCCACGATCCCTAGGTATACAACTGGGTCTCGGTATGTGCTTCAGTTGATACCCTGCTAGTCTAGGAGCACGGCAGTCATCCTGGTCCTCCATCCAGGTTTCATTGATAGCTAACAAATCTGGTTCCTCTTCCTCCACTGCCACCATAACCTCCTCCTGCCTTGTCCCCAGAGAACCCGCATTGAACAGACCAACTACTAGATTATTTAACCTGCCGCCTGTGTTGTCATGGGTAAGTTAGATAAAAACCAATAAGGCAGTATATTATTGGGCAAGATTATAACAATACAATAGAAAAATGATATTAATTTATTAATTTTGATTAGATGTGAATGAATCATAAAATTAAATTGAGAATAATTAAAATACAATATAGGAATAATTACTTGATTTCTATCAGTTACATCATCATCATATTTAATATGTCTTCTTTCTATTTTTAGGTTGACTGTACTAACAAAGTGAATATGATGTGTCAATGTTACAATATCAGTTATGTGCTTGGGCAATTCCCTTCCTAAATTACAAGTAATGCATGAAGGCTGCAGTAAATTAAAAGGTAAGAGCCATGATATTCTAAAGCATTCAATTGTATGTTTATGTTTTACCTTAGCTGTATGTGCTTTAATAATGGAATGTCCTCTTTCAGTGCCTGCTTTCGCCGTGTCCCGACTGGGGCACAGGAGGGAAGACCCTCTCGATGTCATCCATCGTCCGGATCTGATAGACCTGCGCCCCGTCTCCCTTGCGGGCAAAGATGCGGCCTCGTCGCGTCCAGGCATACCTCCACTGCAGCCGTCGGCCCTCCTCACGCACCCGGTGAAAAAGCTGGCGGTTGGAGCGCGTCAGGCGCTCGTTGACGAACACCCGGCCGCCGCCCTCGGCCACCAGGCCCCGGCGCACGCGCGCGGCGCGCAGCAGCTCGTCGCGCAGCTGGCGGCGCGCCAGGCGCACCACGACGCGGCGCGCGCGGGCCCCGCCAGCCTCCGCCGGGGGCGCGCCCACGCGCTCCGCGAACACCACGTCGCGCTCCTCCAGCGGCACGCCCAGGCGCCCGGCCAGCACCAGCACGGCGTGCATGACGCTCTCCCCCTTCTGCTCCGGGAGCTGGCCGATCTCGAGGTCGGACAGCAGCGCCTCCTGCTCCCGGTCGTTGAGCTCGAGCTTGAGCTCCGCGACGGCCCGCTCCAGCCCCGCGACGACGCCCGCCTCGGCGTCCGGGTCGGCCTCCGCTCGGCGCCGGTCCGCGGCGTCCAGCCTGTACTCTACGGCGTCGATGCGCGCCCCGACGACGACGCCGGCGGTGCTGGCGGCCATTTCGATTGCACGGACACGCTCCTCGACGTCACTTAAGCGTGCCTCGCAGCGGACGACCCTGCCGGAGAGCGCTAGCACATCATCGCGAAGAGCATCGATTCTGGACTGGGTCGCTTTTGCCTCCGCTCGCATCTCTTCCCTGAATTGGCGCATTTCCACCACGAACAGCTGAAAATCGGTTAGCTCAACGGACATATTGAGTGCAGTGTCATCGAGCATAGACGCGTCCATCTCTACCGGCCTGGATGCCCCGCGTCGCAGGGTAACTCCGTCTTCACGTCCGACGTCCGCAGCACGCACGGGAGTGTTAGTGTTGTCACCCTTAGGCCGCTTACTCTTGCATGTAACGCAACTCCAGGCGGCCCTGTGCTCTCCCGTTAAGGTGTTGTAGAAGCGCTGTTCCGACACACCTGCGCACTCCAGATCGTAGTGCATCTGACATAGACTGCAAGTGAGGAACCGACGGTGGTCTATTTCCTGCCTGCAGCCACTGCAGCATCTACGGTCGCAGATGTCATCCAAGCGCGGCATTTCAATAGCGGAAAAACGCTATCGCGGCGATATATTTTGGAAGTGATATTGTGTGTTATGTTTGCACTTCACTTGCACTTGTGTTTGTTGTGATTTAATTGTGATTTAATTTACTTATTAATCTGTTTTGAATATTAAATATGAGGAGCAAAAATAAGGTATGTGTTTACTCTACCCACTTTTTTTTTTTTTTTACTTTTTACTTTTTTTCACTAGTGTACCTCTATATTATAAAATCATTACAGCCTCATATTTAAACCACCCGTTTCAATTACCTACCTAGAACTCTTCAAGCCTCGATCAGTTATCACAAGAGGTATTAATTAATATAAATCGAACATCCCCGCGTCATATTCAGACCCAAATCAATTAATCCATTCGTTTACGTCAATCGTAGAATGAACAATTTTGTACATCGAAATCCCTTTGTAATCTTACACACACTTAGGACCATGTGTTAAACGGATCTCTGCTAAACGAAAAGCGGTTGACCTCTATGCCGTGGTGTTAAAGACCATTGTAGAATGAAGAATGTGACATCAACACCTCTCCTGCACACGTTTCTGATATTATATCAAAAATCGGTCAAAGCGCCGAAGAAATCAGCCAAAACACTATCCATCATAAGTACATATTATGTTCGGACTCATTTTATTTGATTTAAATTATTACATACATCGACTTGACTGCATTAGAAATTATTAGCCCTAATGACTTTTTTGGCTGGAGAAACTGGAGGTGAAGTAAATAATTTTAGCCTAAAAATAACAATAGTATGAGATACTTTTTTCCTTTAATTTTGATATTTTATAATGATGCGTGATTCTGCTGTTACTTATAAATAAATATAAACAAAATTGATTGAAACTTAATTTTCAGATATTTATCGCGGAGATTTTATTTAATTTTTAGCCGACTTCAAAAGGAGAAGGTTGTCATAATACCCGTTTACAACCTTTAGTTTTATTTATAAGTTTCTCAAATATAAATGAATATTACTCAGCGGGCCAAAGATACGCGCTTATTTTTAACAATTATCGCGCCAATCGATAAATTTCAAACGACGTTTTATTTTTTAAAAAAATACTGACTTGAATGTATTAATCGTTTTTTTGTAGCAATACAGATTGCCTTATGAGTAAAAATAATGTGGCTAAAACATGTTGTTTAATAAATAAATAAAAAATATCGGCGTGATAAACGGTATCGAGGCGTGCATGTTAGGCGTCCTACAGACAGACTGTCTATGACCACAGATGCTGTAAATCATTCGAAAATTAGGCGTTTAATTTCATACAAATATGCACGAAATATAAAAGTGTTTTAATTAGATAATAACATGATCTTCAGAAGGAACTAGATTTCGGTACATCGCAAACCCAATCCATCCATCCAATGTATGGGTAGTTCTATCAATTTGAGCTCGACCCATGCTAGGGCCGACAAAAGACCCGGCTAATTGGCAATTTGCACATGTTTGCAGTACTATTGTGTGCTCTTCGGTCAATTAATCCGACAATTAAAACACGACAGCTGCGAGCATCAAACAAATTAGGGCTCAATACCAGTGATGATGACGTGGGGTTGATAGAGATATAAATACTATGTAAACCTTATGTTTGTGGTATTATTTTAAAATATTTTAATAATATGAATATTTACAAACATATTTTTCCCACGAAATAATATTTCTATTGACGCAGTTATACGTGTTTATTACATAGAGTTAGGCGCGGTTACGTGATCGATAGTTAACTGAACTAATGGTTAAGTGTTCCAATTGAATATTTATAGTAAATATTCCACTGGTAAAGATATTTAACCAACAGTTAAGTTTCATATCGATCACGCAACCGGGGCTTAGTGCGCGCTAAGTACACAACATGAAGTATTTCACTGTGGTGGTTTTTATGAAGTATAGTGTTTCCCCAAGGTTTCACCCGCGTAAATGACGGACGACCTCCGTGATCAAGTGGCTAGCTCGCCCGTTTCAATCGCCATCTCGTGAGGTTCCGGGTTCGTTTCTCGGTCGGTTCAATGTAGGAAACGATCTTTTCTATATTGTCTCGGGTCTGGGTGTTGTGGTACCACCGTTGTTTAAGATTTTCCATAGCACAAGTGCTTTAGCTACTTAGCTTGGGATCAGAGCAATGTATGTGATGTTGCCAAATATTTATTTATTTATATTTATTTTATTTATCTCAAAAGTATCACAATGAATTATAGCAGTGCTACTTATTTGTATGAGCTGTATTATTGCAAACTTTTATCAAATCCATCCAGTAGTTTTTACGTGATGAAGTTACAAACATACATATTTTTAGGGTTCCGTAGCCGGATGGCAATAAAACGGAACCCTTATAGTTTCGTCAAGTCTGTCTGTCTGTCTGTCCGTCCGTATGTCACAGCCATTTTATTCTGTAACTATAAGCATCATACTACTGAAATTTGGTAGGAGTATGTATCATGTTAACCGCTTTACGATTCTTATACAAAAAATAAAAAATGATGACATTTAAGGGAAGCATACGTGAAAATAAAACCGAAAAAAAAAATTTTGTCAAGCCTTTACGTGTCCCCATTGTCTATAGATAGGTGTTTTAAAATAACATTGAAGTTCCGAAAACCATTTTCTTTAAAAGTCTAACGTTTCATAGCTAGACGCTTCCAAAGTGGTAAAATGCCCCCCCCCCCCCCTCATCTAACTCCTAAACTAAGCGAGTGTAAATTTTGACAAAAACATAAAATGTAGATCTTAACAAATACTTTCAACGAAAATTGGTTTGGACGAGATCGAACGAGAAGTTTTTGAGATATAGCACATTTTCAACAACCGCAAACATAACTTTGTACTTCATACAAACACTATGAAAAACAAACTTATATTTGCTGTCAACAAATATTATGGTATTTTACTAAGTGGAAGTAAGTGGATTCCCTAATTCAGTTAAACGTTGGCACGGAACCCTCAGAGCAAGATTCCGACTCGCACTTGGCCGGTTTTTTTACCCTTTTTGTACGGTAATCACTTTCTTCATTACTCAATTCAGGAGACTACAAAATATGATCAGAGATAAATATTACCAGCATTATAATTTTCCAAAAATACATTTCGAATCCAAACAGGACCGGTTAGAGTAAATAACATTAAGGGAAATGCTTATTTCCTAATACGAGATAATAATACAATTTCAGTGAAGTTTGTAAAGGGATTACTGAATATCTCCGACCTGACATTCAGTCATGTGTGTAGATATTCCCAAACTACGGGAGAGTGTTCCCTGAATAATGTTGAGGATTATTATCTACTAACATTGTTACCCGATATTAAATCTTTAGTTTATTTATATGTTTTTTTGATAAAATCAATAAGACTTTATTTCTATTTTTGCCATTTTCAATGTTTTGTTTTCTTTATCGGAATTATGACAAGTAGTTTTAGAGATGATAGAAAGAGATAGATTTGATCAATAATCTAACTTTTTTTCAGACTTTACACACAGCCGTTATCGATGCTAATTAAGGCAGGTACTAGGGACACTAGATGAGACGCAGGACAGTTTCGTGACGTAAATCCTCACATCCAAGTCAAAGTCAAAAATAATTTATTCAATTTAGGACACAAAATGCCACTTATGAACGTCAATAATTAGTGTAATATCAATCAATTATGCCCCGTATGGGGCTAGAACATGTCTCCTTATCTTTCATCAAACGAAAACTCGATAAAAAGTGCTCTCCGATGAGGCGTCGTCGCAAACCGCCACGAATCTGCTCAGCCAAAATCTTGTTTGACGGGAACCACCGCTAGAGGGCGCGATTGCGTTCCATTTCGTGTTGTTAGCTGCGACATATACATTCATTTTGCATACATTTTAAAATCACACAACCCTATTTTTGCTTCATTGCAGTAGAGTTAAAATTGACGTGCTATCATCATTTAAGCAATTTTTTTACATTCGCTATGTATAAGTTTCGTATCCATACTTTGTTGTTACGACTATTTATATGTTGTTTCTCAATTTTATTCGTAGATATGTCTTTTTTTTAACCTGACTAATCTTTTTTATTGAAATATTCCTTTCTGCGATATAAGGCTAAGGCAAAGTCAAATCAAATAGTAATAAAACGCTCAGCCACCAAACATTCCGCAAAGGAGTCGAAAGTTTTTTAATATTCAACGGAACTTTCCGCCTGTTTATTTGATTTAAAAGAGATAACTTTAGATCTTCATTGAAAGATCAAACGATTAATAATTCTGAAAATAAATTGCAAAAATCTTTAGTTACTAAAGGAAAGTTTTTCAATTTATGTTATTCGTTTTTATCATTACAAAAAAAATACTTAAAAAAAATAATGTCGAACCGATTTCAAACTCAAAATGCACTAAAAAGTCTATTATAACTCTTGACCCTTTGAGGGAAAGGAATCCATTTTGGGCAAAAAAATATTTTTGAAGTCCTATTAGTTGATGCTCGATATGTTTAAAGTAATGGCACCGACTCCAAAGATAAATTGTTCACCTAAAATGCATTCCTTAATTAATTATATGTCCGTAAAAGGGTCAATAATTTATTTAAGACATTTTAGTGCATTTTAGTTTTTGCCTAAGTCGGTTTTTCCTTTTCCTTTTTTTTAATTGCAGGGGGGAGAGGGAGTTGCACCTTGTGACTCCGTTCTTTAAGAAACTACAAACTACATATAGTTAGTTCTGTCATTAAAATCACTGAACTCCTATGCGTAAAGGAGTTCCATCATCAGCTCAGCTCCACACAATGTTGACTATCGGACGTCTACATTAAGATTCCTGTAACAAACACTATGCCTCCTTTAAAGTTTAAAGGTTTCTCTCGATTGTACCAAGATCTCATCATCAGATCTCAACTTGGCAACAATGGGAGTATGGGACCAACTAAATGGTATGACCTCTAGGTAGGCGAATAAATTTTTCGATTCGGTCGACAAATGGTGAAAAAATAATAGTCTAACGAATCGATAACCTTCTCCTTTTTAGGGTTCCGTAGCCGAATGGCAAAAAACGGAACCCTTATAGTTTCGTCATGTCTGTCTGTCTGTCTGTTTGTCTGTCTGTCTGTCTGTCTGTCTGTCCGTCCGTCCGTATGTCACAGCCATTTTATTCTGTAACTATAAGCATCACACTGTTGAAATTTGGTAGGAGTATGTATCCTGTTAACCGCTTTACGATTCTCATACAAAAATAATGACATTTAAGGGAGGGCTCCCATACATGAAACTAAAACCAAAAAAAAAATTTCAGTCAAACCTATACGTGTCTATGGATAGGTCTTTTAAAATGACATAGAGGTTCCTAAAACTATTTTCTTTTAAAGTCTAACGTTTCATAGCTAGACGCTTCCAAAGTGGTAAAATGGGCGCCCCCCCCCCCCCCCCCATCTAACTTCTAAACTAAGCGAGTGTAAATTTTGAAAATATATGTAATGTAAATCTTAACAAATACTTTCAACGAAAATTGGTTTAGACGAGATCGAACGAGAAGTTTTTGAGATATAGAACATTTTCAACAACCGCAAACATAACTTTGTACTTCATACAAACACTATGAAAAACAAAGTTATATTTGCGGTCAACGAAATATTGTGGTATTTCACAAAGTGGAAGTATGTGGTTTCCCTAATTCAGTTAAAATTGGCACGGAACCCTCAGTGCGCGAGTCCGACTCGCACTTGGCTGGTTTTTTTTTTTTAATTCAGTCAATGTAAGCGTGGTGTATTTGTCTAATATCAAACATGAAACGACCTCAGGGGCGACGTACGACTGTCTCCTTGTTCCTTCTGCACACGATAGTTTTAGCATATATATTGCACTTCTAAAACGCAACTTTGTCTGTGTGACAGACGAGGAATCGAACCCCGCGTCTAACGCTATCCGAGCGTATGCCTATACCCCTCTGCCACCGTCACATTAGCAAGCCTGTTGAATTTTCCAAGCGCACACTTTCACGCGTAGGCTGCGTGACGTCATCAATGTTGCGGAATTGCTCTCAAAATATCCGAAGGAAATATTTTTACAAATATTTTACAATCAGTTAAGATGAAGGAAGCCAATATATAATTACATTTTTGTTTTTATACAAAGTTTATTATATAAATTGCACTTGTAAAAAGCAACTTTGGCTACGTATATTGCTGCCTCTTCTTTTATGAGGTATCAATGGTGGTATTTGCAGGCCTCTGGATTAAACGTGTTATTTATGAATTTAAAAATAAATACCGTAACTGTTCACGGGACTTATTCAATACTTTTTATGGGCTAGACTATAAAGATTTATCAACGAGCTGTTTCTTGCAGCCGGTGTGGCAATATAAACTTTATGTCCACAGATATAAAAAGCAAACTGCAGTGGATGCATTTGAACTCGGTCTGAACTCGGGTCTCAATACTAAGGAGTTTTATTTGAGTTAAACCTAAGGGAGATCGCTCGATGGAAAAAGTTTTAAGCGAATAATTTTCAAGCTTTTCATTATACTTAAGAGTATCTTGGTCCTGCATTTTGTTTGTTTAGAAATATTTTATTGTGTGAAATATTTTCTTTTGGAGATGTTTTACTGCTTGGTTATAAGTAGTCGTCGGAACCCCTAGTTATAACAAAATGAGCTTGACAATTTTATGTAGCTAATTCAAATTGGATCGTTAACTTAACGTCAAGAGTCAAGAACAGACATAGTGATACCAAGGTATGAGAAATGCCAAAAATAAGAAGTTTTATCAAAAGCTTTTTTTTTAAACTACTACAAATTATTTAAATTTTATTTAGACCCCTTAAACACTGCACTTTTTGCATCGATGCAGTTGCGCGTTAGCATCGATGCAGTCGCGCTTCTGCATCGATGTTAGCGCGCGTAAGTATCGATGCAGTCGCCAAAATACAGTACATAACTTTCAATTTCCAGCTTTTCATCGCGACTGCTTCGATGCTCCATCGCGACTGTATCGCTGCAAAAAGTTGCAGTGTGTAAGATGTCTAAGGTTCATTCATGCCAGCTGAAAGTAGATATTAAAAGTTTTAATAGGGTTTACTTAGTTATGTGAGAAGACAAATCACGTCCGAGATAATAAAACTATGAAGTTAAAAATTAAATGACTTATCCTTACGAAAGTTTTCGTCTCTAGATCGTTTAAAGCTTTAATTAACGAAACTCAAACCACATTTCTTCTCAAGTAAGCGATTAGTTCTGGCTCGCATTACTTTTAAGACTCCACTATTTGTACATCCAGGTCACAGTTTGCACAACTAAAAACTCTTCCATTGACTCATTTTAAGAAAAACCTTTTTTCGTTAAATTGAACCCTTACTTCTTACAATAGTAATCGTTGGCAAAAATAGATCCCGTCTTCACTAGTAAATATTCTGACATTGATGTTTGCTAGTTCGATGCCATAAAACAAGCGCATATGAATACCTTCTAATTACGTTAAAACGCAAACTCGTCGACACTTGCATTCTGCCTGTTCTTACTTACGGAGCGCAGACGTGGTCAATGACCAAAAGTCAGAAATCTAAACTCAAGGTTTGCGAACGAGCCATGGAAAGGAGCGTGCTGGGTATTAAAAGGATCGACAAGATCCGAAATACGACAAAACGCTCCATGACTGGAATAGCGGACGTTGGTGAGAAGACAGAAAAGCTTAAGTGGGAGTGGGCAGGGCACGTGTGCGGAATGCATCCAGATCCAGGGTCCAAAATGTTACGCGATGGATACCACGAGACGGCTACCGACGCAGAGGTAGACCTAATAAGAGGTGGTGTGACGACTTGACCAGCTTTGCGGGAGATTAGGTGTCATTGGCTGCTGACAGAGACCAATGGAAGGAGTTGGGGGAGACCTTTGCCCAGCAGTGAGATGAAATAGGTTATTTAAAAAAATATATGATTGCTAGTAATAGTTTCTTGGCTGACTACTTTGTTCTTGGTTTGGTCGTAGATTACGTATGAGAAATAATAGGCAAAACCGGAGCAAATTCACAGTGAAGATGAAAAAATAAAACTTGACGAATGACGCGTCATCGAGACTAGTGTCCCACGTTGAAGAAGGGAGGATAGAGTTTCAAATGTTTTCCTAGAGCGAAACACATAAACAGACACAAAATAAATACGGTCAGAAGACACAGTCTTATCGACATGCGTAACATAAGAATCATTCAGTATTGAATTACTATGTACTGCTTCCAGTGAGTTATTATAAAGTATACAGAAGCTATCCCTAGCAAAAACTGTGTTGCAATTACCTACCAACCTATATGACAAAGAAAGAAAGAAAGATGTTATGTAAAACTATTAAGATTATAAAGAAATATATTTTACGCGAACTTACTAAATGTTTAAACAAATGTTTGGAAATTGTTATTTCCCTGATTCACTAAAAAGGGCGAAAGTCAGTCCAATTTTTAAATCGGGGTGTAGAACTGAAGCTAATAATTACAGGCCTATATCTGTATTATCAATCATGTCTAAAATATTTGAGAAAGCAATCTACAATCAATTGGAACAGTATCTCAACTCCATAGATTTTCTCTTTGTCAAACAGTACGGGTTTCGCCCAAAGTCAAATACTCTTTCTGCATGCATGGATTTAACAACAAATATAAAGCTAAAGATTGATCAGAAACAAATTGTTTTAGGGGTCGTTATTGACCTCAAAAAAGCATTCGACACGATAAGCCATGAACTGCTTTTGCACAATCTACATCTGACAGGTTTTAGAGATGTCGTGCTTAAAATGCTCAAATCATACCTTAGTAACAGACAACAGATTGTTAAAATCGGCAATATTGAAACTCCTCTCGAAATTATTACTTACGGCGTTCCACAAGGATATATATTAGGACCCTATTACCCTTGCTTTTCCTTATATATATAAACAGCATTAGTAAACTAGGCTTAAAGGGTGATATTTCATTGTATGCTGATGACACGTGCATGTTTTATTTTGGAAAGGATATTGCTCTTATAGCTAAAGACGCACAGGATGATTTAAACACTTTGTCAGAATGGTTTAAGTCTAATATAAATTAACGTTAAACATATCAAAAACAAATTATATGATATTTAGTGCCAAAAATAAAGTGATACCAGAATTCAAACCATTAACAATAGATAATGAACCTCTGACTTAAGTGAAATCTGAAAAGTATCTAGGACTAACTCTTGATTGTCGCCTTTCATGGAAACCGCACATCGAGAGAACCTGTGCCAAATTGGCTACTCTCATGTCTGTTCTTCGGGGTAACGTCCGATGCTTCCCAAAAACAGTGCGATACATGATATACAACGCTCTAGTGAAACCTCACCTTGACTACCTGATCAAGATATACGGTAGCGCGGCTTAAACTAACATTAAGAAGCTGCAAATAGCGCAAAATAAAATTTTGAAACTATTATTTCATTTTGACTACCTAACGCCAACATCAGAAGTTTATAAAAAAACACAACTAATGTCGCTTTCGCAATTATTCAAATATAACTCGTATCAATATACGTAAAATTTTCACGAAAACCATTCTCACAAAAAAATCTTTTAAAACCAAATCGCAGATCTATAAACGGTCGCTGAGAAGACCTAACGACATTCAACTTATATAACCTCGGACAAATTATGGCAAAAAAAACATAATGTTCGAAGGCGCTCAATTATTTAATAAATTGCCCGAGGATATAAAAAATACAAAATCATTCCATTCATACAAAGCTAAATTGAAACGTTACTTTTTGGACCACTATTCGGAGTTAACATGATTTTATACAATGTCTATCTAATGATGGCAACAGGTAATAAGTATGCTCGATTGCATTTTTTTAAATAGACACTTAACTGGACCCGACTAGCTGACATAGGAGCTATTTTGTTTGTGTTCTTGCGGGTAATCAAAAAAAAATTGTCTGTTTGTGACCTTCATTATTTATCTATACTAATCTATACTAATATTATAAAGCTGAAGAGTTTGTTTGTTTGTTTGTTTGTTTGTTTGTTTGAACGCGCTAATCTCAAAAACTACTGGCCCGATTTGAAAAATTATTTTTACGTTGGATAGTCCATTTATCGAGGAAGGCTTTAGGCTATATAACATAAAGATACGACTCATAAGACCACAGCAGAAATGATAAATGTTGCGAAAACGGGAGAAAGATATTCCTTTTGAGAGCTTCCGCTGCATACGCTGCGGAAACCGCTTAAGTTACACAAAAATCATGTATGACAGGATTGTTCAGCATTAAGATTTCTATAATAAAGTCCGCGACAGCATATATCTATCTTTTATGGTTGACTTACTACAACCTTTTTTATGTTAATAAATTTGTAAAAAAATAATGCATTATTTTTAGAGGTGTATTACACACACAGGTATTTATTCTTATCAAAATTAATACATTCATCATCACGAGCATTTCATTTAGAACCAAGTTGCCCTTTATATCATTTGATTTCAATAAATGTCTTAGGAGCTATCACAGTTTTAACATAACTCCGCACCAAAATAATGTTCGCGGCTTAAGTACAACGTGCGCTTGCGCTAATATATTATAAAGCTGAAGAGTTTGTTTGTTTGAACGCGCTTATCTCAGGATATTGGATAGGTTGACGCTGCGACGGGAGGGGAGGGAGCAAACTCAAAACGTGCGGACGAAGTCGCGGGGGACCGCTAGTTATTCATACGTTAAAAACTGTTACATTGTTTCGTTTTGTTTTTAAGTTCATAATGTATTTCTCTTGCAAGTGAATGTAATTCTTTTAGAGAAATAAATATCTAAAACCAGAAAGATGTATTTATTTACGTAAACACGTGTACAGTTGCTTACTATTAACAAAACATAGTAGCAATAGATATCAATTCAATTAATTACTAAATCATAATTATTATTTTTCGCCGTTTGGAGTTGAAACATTTGAGCCGTAGGGACCTGCTTCTTAATGTTAGTTTACCCTTAATAACGCCATCAGAAGAGCTCTTTGCGACCATTAATGCTCCTTCCACGTTGGAACTACGTGGTTTGGTCCGTGATGTTGGCAAGAGACCCGATGGCCTAACGCTTATTCCCTGGGAACGGGGTCGGGTCTTAGTTTGGCATGCAACTTGTGTCGATACTTTGGCCCCCTCCCATCTCAGAGAATCAGCCCTTAAAGCTGGAGCAGCAGCGGAGTTGGCTGAAAACGCCAAGCGTCGCAACTACGTTTCACTTGCAAGTGATTTTGTGTTTGCGCCGTTTGGCGTTGAAACATTTGGGCCATAAGGACCTTCTGCTAAATTGCTGTTTAGAAAAATTGCGCCAAACTTAAATTCTTTAACAGCCAATAATAAAGCTGGCTGGTTCCTAGCTCAAAGGATCAGCATAGCTATCCAACGCGGCAACGCAGCCAGCATCATATCCTCCTTGCCGCAAGGAAATGGTTTCGTTTTTGAATAGGTAGATATTAAGTTATTTTTTATGTTGCATGTCTTACTTTTTTTTTTTCTTGTTTGTTTTTAATAAAGTCGATTTGAATTAATTACTTCAGTTAGATCAACGTGCTTTACCGAAAACTCGGCATGTAAATATGTAATGTCAATATATTAGTCCCCTAACTTAAGCAAATAATAATTACAATAACTAAGTCAGTAATAAAAAGTAATACAAAAATTAATTCTAAGTGTCAAAATTTATCATCAAGAAAGTCACTTATGTATAGTAACACTTATCAACTAGGAAACTTTTAAATTTCGATTTGAATTGCTCAATAGATAATATTTTATATTCATTAGAGATTTTATTAAAGATTTTAGGTGCCATACTTACGACGCTGTTTTTTAATAACAATCACTAACTATGACGCTGTTTTTTAATAACAATGTTTTTGATGTGCATAGGCACAGTAAAAAGTTATAGTAGATTAAGATACCGTTTGTTTGCGTTAATGACAAGTGGCGTCAATTCATGGAGCACAAAATATGTATCTCGTTAGTAAGAGGGCATACCCTTAATACTAATTTGGTTAAACAAAATAATCTATTCATTGACAGCGTTTGATATTAGTCTTGTATTGACTAAAAGTAACCTCACAGCACATAAACAAACAATAGATACTGGTAAGTCTGAAATAGCACACCATACGCCAGACAACATACCAATTGTCTGGTTTCGAAGAAAGACGTTTGCTTCATTGTTGTCTTACGAAGTACTAGACAACAATTATGACGGGGACGTCTCCCATAAATACTAGAATACATCATTATAACATCTATGACTTCAATTTTCGGGCTCATCATACAAACATTGGCTCCTTGTGGGATTCGAACCCGTGACCGCTGGTTCAGTAGTCAGCGGCGCTAGCCACTGCACCGCACGTGTCCGCATGCTCACAGTTCACTTTAAATTTATAAAATGCACTTGTAAAAAGCTGTGTGACAGACGAAGAATCAAACCCCGTGTCTTACGCTATCCGGCATATAGGCATACGCCTGAATAGCGTAAGACACGGGGTTCGATTCCTCGTTTGTCACACAGCCAAAGTTGCTTTTTACAAGTGCAATATATATTATTAAGTTTGTAAAGTGACAGGACACTATAAAAACAAAAATGTAATTGCACTTTAAATTTCTTACATTTCTCCGCTGTCAAATAGTATTTTTCCGATTCTCTGGCTATGGCTGATAGTGTGAGCCTACTGATCCTTACCAAGGGTCCCACTAACACAGTGATCAATCAGGAACGCCGCACCCACGTCAAGTGGACAGCTCCCATCGCGATCGCGACGGTAAACATAGGTCAAGGAAAACGTGGCGGTGTCCTATCATATATACTACATACGCTATAACGCCAAACGTATTGTAGAACGTCAAATAACAGTCTATTTAAAGTCCAAAAACAAAGGAATAGGAGTGGAGTATCTTAAGAAAAATACGCTAAAACGATAAATTACAACTGTTGATACTACTGTTTATTATAAGTTCACACCCTAATCCATAAGGCTTGCCGTTCAAAAATTATTCGTTAAATCTCCTTATAGGATTAATATTCCTCTTAAGTATTTTTAAACAATTTAAATGACTCAATTAATGTTGTATCAACGGGTATACCATGTTTTCAAACTGAGCTGATTTAAATTTTGAAATTAGGCTACTAAGAGTCGATTTTCCTAAGTCAGATAGGATTTATCCGACTGAATAAGTATAAAACGACCAATTATAAAATGTCATTTACGTAAATGATTGCTGAAGCAAAAGGTGAAGTTATCAAATTAGGCGTTTTGTATCAAAGTTTGACGAATATACCTAATCTGACGTAAAATTGACTCTCAATATTATGAAATATATGCACTTTCACGACGCTACAGAACAAACTTCATGTTAATAACATACAAACAAGAAAACTCCCAACCTAACATCCCCGTAAATTCTAGTTGAAAACTGCAAACACAAAGTAAATAAACATCAACGTGCAATTACACAAACAAACGCGAAACTCTCCGCTGGTTCGTATTCGCCGTCACCAACGTTTATTTCCGTCCAGAGAGCAGCGGGAATCCAAAATAGAAAAGTCCGTCACATCTCTTCGAACCAACTGCACGCACGGAAACTCGGCCAAATTAAATCAAACTCCACATTCCTGTGTAATTGAGTTTCCACAATTAGTTTAAATAGACGTCCGCTTGTCATGGCGGCGCGGCATCGAGTGGCGGCCATTTTGTTTTTATGGTGGTGTGTGTATTGTGTGCGGGGTTGTGATAACGATGAGGTGGCGATCTATGAGGTGCGCTTGAAGATGTTGTGGAGCGAAGAACGGTTCCCGAAAGACTACCCTTCAAATAGGCCGAAAGCGCAGTGGTCTATTGCTTTTGGTGAGTTTCCAAAAACACAACTGAATTGTTACTCTCCTCTTCGCGCAAATTAACCCTATCCAATACCAACCTGCAACTGACAGCTGTTTGAGAGTGCAATGACCTACTAACTATACTTATGCATTGACTAATTTAAATGCGTGAGCGCATTCATCATCATTTTAAAAGATAAAATTGCTCAGAATTATGGCTGAATTTCATAAATATTAGTCAGTCGCAAAGAAAGTACGTTATCAAGCGGACAAGCTGAAGTTTTCCAACTTTTATTTACGCAATTACAGCAAAGGTTTCCGCGACAATGGATGGAAGGAAAAAGGGGCAGCTGAAAGTAAAGACTTTCTTTATCTCAACAGTTAGCGCCCCGTGGCTTCGCTTGAGATAAGAGGTATTTATTTGTCTCGGAGACAAGCGATGCTATCGCTACTTGTGATCTGAAAAGGCATAGAAGTTGTCGTACTAATTCACAGAAGAGTTTAATGCCATTTATTTTGTAACATTAATTTAGTAATGATGCTAACAAGACACAATGAGGTAGATTACAGACATAACTAGTTCTAACGACACGATTAAACTAGTTGTATTCTGTAAATAACTTTGAAGCATACCCCTTTCATGTAAACACCATTAATATTAATTATTAACGGACTGTGACAATACCACAATATCCTAATAAGTAGCCAGTGACGTAATCTGTCCATATCTTCATGCGAAATGACGTTCCATATTTGAATTATTTATCGGTTTTTGCCAATGATATTGTATTAAGAACTAGATCACCGGTGAGAGGCTAAAAGATGGCTCAGCTAAACAACACCTTGACGTAGTCTGTTTTTGATGGCGTCAGTGTCTTAATGCCTCAGTGCGCCTTTAAAACTGCAGAAACACTTAACTAAATAAATAAAACAGTCCGAATATCATATTTTCGTTAAGTAAATTGTATTTAATGATGCCTATCATTCATGATTGAAGTATTTCAATAAAATTAGAGAGTTTTGTTTCTTAGCCAACCCACGAACTAACATGGTCGATGTTCTAAGACAGTGCTATACATGGAGTAGTTTGGTACTATATTTTTTAATAATAATGTAACGACCGTCACAGTGTGGTGGTTTACGTTCCGGACTACAAAGATAAGCAGTCGCGGATTTGAATCCCGCCCGCACGACCCTAACAAATATGTCTATGGAAATGTATGTTAATATGTCTGATAACTATAAATTACACCTTCATTTTTTTTAAAGTAACAGCGTAGAAGCTCACGGATCAAAAGGTCACCAGCACTCGCGTTAACAAAAGTATAACAAAAGACTGTTGATAAACACATCTGTGAGGGATGATCCTCACGATTGTAGAAAAAATATGTACACTCACTATCACCGTGTTATTTGAAGAAATCATCCTGTTTACATGATGCCAGATAGCTATGGTGTATTAATAAATATTTCTTTATTTATTGAAATAAGTTCTGTAAATATTTGCATTTATTACTTCCGAATCTGATGTCTGATGTGATAGATGTCAATCCATTGACATCCATTAATCAGACGGTGCCATATTTGTGTACTCTTTTAGTTCGCGAGCCTTCATCTACTTTTAAATACAATATCATTGGTTTTTGCTTATAATGTCGATAGTAAAACAGGCTATTAGACCCCTTACACACTACGGCTTAAAGCATTGACAGCATCGCGGCTCACTCAATGAACAGCTTTAATTTGGCATCGATAAAGTTGCGCGTTAGTATCGATGCAGTCGCCAATATACATGATTTGTCAATGTCCAGCATCTGCAACGTAACTGCATAGATACTAACGCGTGTTAGCATCGCGACTGTATCGATGCTAAAAGTAGCGCAAGTGTGTAAAGGTTGGCATTTTGCGACTGCATCAATGCTGCATCGCAGCTTAAGGTCGCAGTGTACAAAGGATCCCAGTAAACCAACACCGCCAAACACAGACTTAATTCTAGCAGCGCTTCATTAATAAATACAAGTATTACCTATTTAAAGTTTTCATAGAATCCGTCCAAACGTGACTATGTACATTATATTAGATATCATTACTTTCTTCGCTTATTTCTTTCACTTACTCGCTCCTTTTCACATCTCTTCCTGACTGATTTTATTGTTCTTACGTTTCTTGGACACGCTTTTGTCACTGAAACAAAAGACTGCGTGGGAATATCGACGGATATTCGTATTGATGCCTTTGTGTGATTTTGATTGGAAAATTGTATGTGAAAAGATGGAAAAAGAATTTATCTAAATATAAAGGTGCTGCTACTCGTACTTGCCTACTGTCAAAAATGAAGTAAGTTTTTTAAGTCGATTATACCAAAGATAAGAAATATTCGTTGAATAGAATACATAACTCCTAATTTGAAAATATCACCTATTCAGCAATCATGTATGTAAATGCCACAATAAAATCGGTCGTTGTATGCGCAGGCAGTCTTATTTGGGCGCGTATTGCGATGCAGTTTTGATAGATAAGCGGCTCAGCTTTACTGTCAAATTAGCAATTTGTATTGCGATTTCGCATAACATTTATAATATTATTATAAAAGACATATAAATTTTAATATTTGTACCGTTGTAGTATTACTATATTGATAGTATTCGTTTACAATGAGTCGGAATCGAGCTGCCTGGAAGTTGAACGGCTAAATTTGGCAATAGGCAATACGCCCCCTGATGTTGGTGAAATCGACTTTGAATAACTGTAAAAGGGCCGATTTTAAGAGAATATTTATGTAAATGATTGCTGAAAAAGAAGTATTATTTTCAAATTAGCCATTTTATATTTCGTTAGACAAATATTTCTTATCTGGCTATTGAAAAATCAGGCCTTAAGGGCTTAATTCTAATTAAAGTCTTTTATCAATCATCAAAAAAGTCAATACGAACATTGAAATATTTTGATGCAAAAAAATACCTTTAATGTTAGGTGGAATTGTATTAATCAATCGTATTCATTTGACAGTTCAAAACTTATGGTACGATCTGTCAAACGTTTTGTTCTTTGCCGTTTGACAGATCATACCGTGCGTTTTGAACAGTCAACTGAATACGATTACTTTACACAATTCCACCTCAGAACAACAAATTCCAGGGATGTACGCAATTTTCACAAAACCAGAGGGCTATACGAGTCTCAATTGAACAAAAACACGAATTTTATTATGTTCGGACAACAGCACGTCAAGGTAAACACTGCAGCATCTTATATCGTTGTTGTATGGGCTAGTTTGCAACAAAAATGTATAACCTGATATGCTGGCGACTGTACAACGCAACATTCCATCGGATTCGGATCTATTTGATCCTGAACTGCTGCCTCTAATACCATTTTGATGTAGGGCTACCAATGCACTATTGACCAATGATCCACACTATTGGGCCTTTGCCACTAGCTCAGATATTTTTTGTAATACTCTTCACCCATCTTGGTGTTGATTGGTAATTTTTCACATCAGCATTGTGACACTACACATAACAAATTAGCTCGGCTCCGACACCACTAGATGGCGCTGATAGAATCCTGAATCCTGAACCGCAATATGTTAGTTTCAGATCGGATTAACTAAGTATATATGAAACATCGAGACGGTATTCCACCGGACTATAGTCCTCGACCTTGGTCGGCAGGAAGCGCCTTCCTTTACCTTCCTGATCCTTTTTCGCCAAAGTCATTGTTAACTTTGGCTGTTGGACGAACATAGGCCTTCCCCACGGTTCTCCGCAGCGACCGGTCGCAAGCGTGATTCTTCAGTGTGATCCTGAGATCTTTACAAGGTTGTGTTTATCTCGTCGGTGGACATCCAAAGTTACGCCTTTGCTCGAAGGTTCTCCAATATAGAACTTTTCTACCCCAACGGCATATTTTAGATAACTTATTTTACTGATTATCCCAACTGACTACAAAAAAAAGTAATATTAAATTTGTTATCTGATTGCGAATTCACCAACCCTGTCACGGCCCCTCTTTTTGATTGAAAACAGACAAAAGGATTTTTTGCGTTCGGAAAAGGACAAAATGCCTTTCAAATAGCATTGAGCCCAAGATTTATATCCTGTTCGAGATAATTCAATATCGGCGGCTTTCATAATATAATGGAGACAGCTTCGTTTTCTGGTCACGGTCGGCGTCGCCCGCGCCCCGTGCAATACGGTATTTTTTCTCGTTGCGAATCGCCCTAGCTAAGCATTATGTAACTCTATGGCTATGGCATTGCTATTCTAATTAATTGCAAGTGATGTCATGCATCAAATAAATTTTAAACACCCAAAGTTAGAACTTGGTATTTTGATACCCAGAAACTGTCCATATTATTCAGTTTACTCAGCATTCAAACTTGCTTACATACTTTGGAAGAATTACGATCGGTTTGAAACGTATTGTAGCGATATCTATGATCAACCACTGTCACTACATTTCACCGCAACATGCTGACTCGGCTCGACGCGACTAGATGGCGCTATTGTCGAAGTATGGAGACTGAACCGCGATATTTAAGGTTTAGAGCAGACTAACTATATATGAATAAACCAAGACGGTGATCATTGGACCTTGTTCCCCGGCCATAACACCCGATAGGTAGGAAGCGCTTCCCTTTGCCTTCCTAACACTGTTGTGCCAAAGTATCTTTACGTTTGTGCACCGAAATCCGGTATAGACTGTGGTATGTTATAGTACTAATTTAAGTATAAATCTAGGAAAATGTTAACGTAGATGTAACAGATTTTGAAATGGTATGACGCTGTAATTTTATTGCTATACATCAAAGTGGGTATTAACGACTGCTTGGACCTTTTTTGTTCAGGTCTCGTGCCCATTACTTATTGCAATCGCATCGCTATCGTTTGCAGTTACGTAATCGCCATACCGATTTAATTCGTTTTGGTTCATGAGTGTTGGCTCGATGGAATTAGCCCCAGATATTGTCGGTGCTCCTCTTTTTGTGGTTTGAAAATGTGCAGTCGGTCTGGGGTCAGATTCTCGAGCAGTTCTTAGTAGATTTTGTAACGTAATATATAATACTAAATTTTATGTAAAACGGTTAAACTCGGAATTAAATTACCACACGCAAAAAGTTTAACTGATGTGAGAAACGCAGAATTAAATAAGTGGAAACCGTTTATTTTCACCATCTTCTTATTGGCCGCAGGCAGGTCACTGCTGGACATGGCCCATGACTTCAGAGCGAGCTGTTGAAAGCGGGACATCCAAATTTCAGTGTTATTCTGTCTTATATTCGAAAAAAATACTATATATGAAATCATGGTACATAGTTAGGTATTTGAGCCGAAATCAAACGTCAGTAAAATTCGATACTACGTTATTGACGGTGGTACAGCTAACATTATGCCGCACGACGCTGCCAGCTTAAAGGTTCAACTTTTAAGGGTTCCGTAGCCGAATGGCAAAAAAACGGAACCCTTATAGTTTCGTCATGTCTGTCTGTCTGTCTGTTTGTCTGTCTGTCTGTCTGTCTGTCTGTCCGTCCGTCCGTATGTCACAGCCATTTTATTCTGTAACTATAAGCATCACACTGTTGAAATTTAGTAAGATTACGTATCGTGTTAACCGCTTTACGATTCTCATACAAAAAATAAAAAATAATGACATTTAAGGGAGGGCTCCCATACATGAAACTAAAACCAAAAAAAAAATTGACAGGCATAGGGTTGACAAAAAAGTCATTTTTTTTAGTCAACCCTATGCCTGTCTATGGATAGATCTTTTAAAATGACATAGAGGTTCTAAAAACCATTTTCTTTCAAAATCTAACGTTTCCTAGCTAGATGCTTCCAAAGTGGTAAAATAATGTAGATCTCAACAAATTCTTAAACGAAGATTGATTTGGACGGAATCGAACGAGAAGTTTTTGAGATATAGCACATTTTCAACAACCGCAAACATTTGGTAGGTTTGTGGTATTTTACTAAGTGGAAGTAAGTGGATTCCCTAATTCAGTGAAAGTTGGCACGGAACCCTCAGTGCGCGAGTCCGACTCGCACTTGGCCGGTTTTTCTTTTTACCTACATGATTAGTTTAAAAGAACAATTTTACAGTTATTTAAACAAATATGACGCAACAACAAGAGCATAAGCTTCTTTAAGTTTAAAAAAATAAAGGCAAAGCTTTCCGTCAATATTATATCCGGTAAAAACGACGCCGACTAAGATATTACGCCGATTAACTTTAGATAGCTGAAGTATTTCAGATGCCAGAAGGCGCTTCGTTAAAGGATCCACTTCAAAATAAACGATGCTCTCATTTTATCAAATTGAAAGAAACTACGTTAATATTTAATATAACATCACAATCACACACAGAAACTACATAATGTACATCTTAACAAAAACTTTTAAAGAAAATTGGTTTGAACGAAATCGAACTGGTAGTTTATGTGATATGGCACATTTTCAACCACTGTAAATAAAACTTTGTCATTTATTGACAAACAAAGTTATTTATTTGAAGTATGTGGACCCCTAATTCAGTTAAAGTTGGCACGAGACGGATACCTCAATGCACGAGTCCAGCTCATACTCGGTCGGTTTTTTATATAGAGCCTGTAAAGGAGCAAAAAAAAAACAAATATAGGCCCATTAAGTAACCAGTAATAAATTCTAAGTGGTTTTAATTTAAATTTAATAAAAAAATATTTTACTGTTATTTTCTAACAAAATAAATCGAACAAGTAATAAATTCCATACAAACGTGTCCAGTCATAGAACTTGACATTGTCATTTACTACGACTAAGCGATTTTGATATACATTGATTAGGAATTAAAACTTTGGATTACCATATCTCTGAGTTAAAAGTATTTTAAAGCATTAAGACTATGTACTAACTACGTATATTCTGTAGAATTATTGTTTTTTTTCTCCTATTACAGGCTACACGCTGATTGCTGAAACCTATAAAAGTATAGTATAAAACATATCCTAAGGGATTTCGTTAAAGAAAGAGAGAACGACGAGAAAGAAATAACAAACTTTTCTGACGAAGTCCTCTAAAATCGTTCTAATAATGTCGCCTTAACCTATTAATAGTGGGGTCGTTGAACTTAAAACAGCGTGTCTATCTTATGCGGGTAAATATTTTTCATCTAGTTTGAAATATATCATATTTTAAATATGTATCGTAATAAAAGAGTTTTATTTTAGAATACGGGTAATTTCTTAAACGAGTTTTCTTCATTCAGCAATTTCTTTGTAATTCAATGAGAACGTTGTGTTTTAATGATGCACCAAATAATGAAATCATACAAGAATTAATATAAGACCATGTTCGCACTCATTTGAATTTCATTCACGATCGAAAATCTCAAAACGTATCAGTGCGCCAACAATCATACATATCATTCTGTAATAATTCTTGGAATTTACTTTAGGCCTGAATCAAATTTGTTCGTAGAAACTTGAAAAGTCGATTAAATGCCATATTTTTTTGATTTAATCATTTATTACAGGCAACAAAGGCCCATACAATAGATACCTTAAAGACTAACATACATATGATAATATAAAAAATTCAAAACAAATGAAACACTATTTTGCTATACAATCTTTTACCAACCAAAACAAATCGGTTACTTAAATGCGAACTTCATTGAAGTTGATTAGTCAATGAAACTAAATTAAATGCGAAGACGTCTTAAATTTCCTCGCTCTGCAAAAGCAGATATACGGTTTTCCGTCTTCATCAACACGACCGAATTCCCTTGGTAGTTAGAATAAAGCGCACACAAGGGCTGAACTGTTTTATTTGCATATCTCACTCGGTGTACAAGCAAATGGCCTATAAAGAGCCTCGATAAAGGCTAAGGTGGGCGTAGTGTGCGATTTGAAGAGATTAATACTATTACTGTTTGCTGTCTTGTCTGCTAACGATAACAGTTGTGGGAAGTGGCGTTTTCGCAATTTGAATAAATAAACATTTCCATCTTATAACTTTCTAATCCCATACTGAGTTGGTAGGATCGTGTTATACGCATTTAAGAACCGAGGCTGCACAATTGTGGTTTTTAAGGTCGGCGCCGACTAATCAACCCGGCACGGAAACGCTTCGCCTCGGATCGTGTTTGATACAGTTGTTCTTGTGAATGACAGCCCGTTTGACAGGGTGGACTGATAGTCGTCGACCAGCGGCCGACGCGCCGTAAGCGCGTAACAATGCATGTGCTGCTGGTCAAGAATGGGTCCCGAGTTGGTCTCGATCCGAGGTGGTGACGTTAGGAAATTGATAGATGTACTTTGAAGTATGAACTTTGATATAAAGAATACTTAACGCCTCAAGTTGATACGGTATACGGATATGGTGCTGTCACCTTGACGGGTGTATAGATGTGCTACAACCTTAACTTTAATTTTTAGTTTTCCAATGAAAACAAAACTTTGTACATAGCCGTGTGTAATAATTATTTGGTTAAATGCGTTCACAATAGGTGATTTGGCTCCAATTAATATTGAAATCTTTTTTGTGACTTTAAATACTAAAAATATTTTTATCAAGAATAAATAACTGTTCCAGGTCAATCACACAACCGTTCGTACAACTTGTACCGAGTGGGTGAAGTGGCGACACCAGCTGTCCGTGGCTTCACGGAGTTTGGCAAGATAGATGAGCTGGTGCAGCAAGGAGAAGAGGACCCGAGGGTCTACGACCAGTTCACAATGCCTGCAGTAGGCAGAGGCGTGGGAGACACGCAAGGACTCATGCTGGTAGACGGGAGACACAGCGTAGTAAGTGGTGCCAAAGACAGCTACTGTTAAAGTTACCTCTCAGTCTTATAGTACTTAAGCTTGGTAAGATTATTTGATTGATTAAAGAAGGTACCCTGAGGGTCCAAAAAAAAATAGGACAAAAATCACATATATTGCTCTGATCCCAAAGTAAGTAACTAATGCACTTGTTTTATGAAAATCAGATACAACGTTGGTACCACAACTCCTGAACCCGAGACAATATAGATATTTTTTATTTCTAAAGTGACTCGATCGGAAATCGAAACCGGAACCTCGGAGCGGCGACGCCTTGAAACCTAGCGTGCTTAGCCACTACTCCACGGAACTCGTCGATCAGTTCACGATGCTTGCAGTGGACGCTGGTGGATAGGAGACACAAGCTAATAAGTATATACATACGATTTTAAGCTTTGTTGCATTTTTTATCGAAACTACACAAAGTACGGGATTTAACGCTACTTTAACTGAACTTTATAGGTAAATTAAATATGGTATTTACCTTCCCGACGTTTCGACACGGATACACGCGTCATGGTTTCGGGACAACTGCTGAAGCTCGGCGTCGTCTGCCTGTGCGAGTTGAAATAGTTTCTTCTACCCGCACAGTTTGAATAGTTATTGCACTTGTACAGTCAGCTCGCCAAACAACACTTACAGTATCCGGTTATAACTGGGTTTCAGTAAGTAAGTATATACATATAAAGACCTACCTAACCTTATAAGTATCTATATGTTAGACAAGCTGGAAACGGAGGAGTACTTGCCAGTGGCGCAAGAGTTCGGCAAGAAAGACGAGCTGATGCAGCGAGGAGAAGACGATCCGAGGGTCTACGATTAATTTACGATGCCAGCAGCTGATAGCTGCGAGGCAGACATGTGGGGTCTAAAGCTAAGGAAGACACAGCCTTGTAGTGTTTTTGTAGTCAAGTAATGTTGAAACTCAACTAGGAGTTCGACAAGACAGATGAGCTGATGCAACGAGGAGAAGTAGGCCCGAAGGTCTTCAATCAGTTCACGATGCCAGCCCTGATGAAGGGACTCCTCTAGGGAGATACACAGACTTATGATGGTCGATGAAAGACACAGCTTGGTAAGTAATTTAGTTAATGCCGTGATTTTTACTTCAAGGTAAGAGGAGACAACATTCTAATCTTATTGTATGACAAGCGGTTTTCCGCGACTACGTTCATGTGCTTCCTGGTTCCGTCGTAGCGTGATGTTTTATTACTCAAAAAATTAGCTACACAACAAAAAAACATTTTTTCAAATCGGAACAGTAGGTTTTGTGATTAGCGCGTTCAAACAAACTCTTCAGCTTTAAACAGCTTTGAAAGTGTCACTGCTTCTAAATTGTTAAAACCTACTTGACAATATAAGCTTCGTTGTTATTTTTCCAGGTATCACTCATTTGCCACATAATCCCTTCGCCAGACTGGTTTATTGGAGTAGACAGCCTAGATCTTTGCGTGGATTCGTCCTGGGTTGATGAAATCACACTGGACGTAAGTAATGTTTTATGTTTTTCTATTATACTCACTCTTATTTATCTATATCGATACTAAACATTTACCACCCTGAGGATGTCTAAATGCTATTATTTTTGTGCCAACCACGTAAATAAAGCATTTTTCCTGTCTCATCATTCGATCAATCGGTGTGTCTTTTCGCTATATACGCACATATTTTTAATTAGTGACGTACATAATGTTATCAAACTAATAAATCAATAGAAAGTGATGTTCTGTTCTTTAATGAGTAAAGTCTTACCCCCTTATTCATAATAACGCCAACAGTCTAATAACCTGATGTTACTATTACACTGTTTTGTCTCGTTCTTTCTTGGCGCTGTCATCATTGGACAGAAAGTGACAAAACAGTGGAATAGCTAAAATGGGTTTATTTGGCTGTTTGTTTTATTATGAATACGGATGTTAATCTTACGATACGAACCATTGTGTCTGCCGACACGTTGACGGTGTGATGATGGTGCAATAACGGTTAGCCGCTGACATGTCAACCACAGTCGTTCATCATAAGTCAACACCGTGTCACTGTCTTGTATACCTTGTAACAAACTGCCGTACTTTTGTTAAATATCTAACCTTATCATACCCCACGGAAGTTCTGTACCGGAAAAGATCATTGTTTTATTTATTTACAGCTGGAGCCTCTAGACGGGGGTGCAGCCAGTGGTCTGACCTTCACAGCCCCGCGCTGGGAGACGACCCCGCCTGAGCCAGTCACCAGACACGGTCCTAGAGTCCCCAACCACCCCGCTGCAGGATTCTACTACCCGCACTTGAGAGAACTGCCTGCGATTGCTAAAGCTGAGTTTGTTAAAGTAAGTCATTTGCCTTTACGCAGTTATTTATTATGACTTTGCTATGTTAACGAAGAATGATGGATATATATTAATGATAGGCTGTTTGTTCTTCGTCACTTAAAACCAAGTTTATTGTGCACTTTTTTAACCATTATATCAGTTTCATCAATGAACTCAAGTAGTGACGAATATCAGTAAACTGTTCCTGTACCTAGTCGTCGTAGTCATAACAGTAAACTGTAATACTTTTTTATCGCCATTAGGTGTTCTTTTAATAACCGAAATATTTTTTTTCAGAAAGAAGTATACCCTACCGAGAAAGTCAACGAGCTAGTTAGGAAAGATATAATGACGAAGCTGAAACTGAAAGATCAATATAAAGGCTTTACTGAAAGCCCAAAAGCCGAACAAATGAGAGAACAAGTAGACACAAATACAAAGAGCTATGTAGAACATCTGATGGAGCTAGAAGAGGAACCGTTTGGCACACCAGCACCTGATTTGCCTGAAAACCATGTTGAAGTAGTCACTAAGCGACACACTACTACGTAAGTATGCTCGTGTTTTAGCTATATAGTGGTAACGACTTTGATAATAGGTAATTAAGTTAGTTACTGACATCTTAAATCGGTTTCGTTTGACAGTTTTCAATTGTCCTTCTATTTCGATAGGAATATTAATTTTTTGGCCCTGTCAGCTAGAAGATGCAGGTTCGAGTCCCGCCCGTGCGCAATTTTCGGTTTCTTATTTCATTTTCTAAGATCACAAAAATAACACTTGAGTGTTTAAAACATTTTAAATCTTTCAAACAGGTAACCGACATAATATAATAGGTACAGCGGGCGAAGTCTGATGCATCATTTTTGACATTTCGCGACGACAACTTAAATTTTATGATTTTCTAATTCATCAAATATCATTTTAACTTACGTAGCTATATCTTTAATAAAACTTAAAAAAATATTTGTAGTTTTTTAAGCATCATTTAAAAATTCTTCTCAATCAATAAATACACGAAAACACCAATTTTGTCTCAGCATTTTTCGAGCGCCACCTGGTGGTTTTACACGGAACTATGTCGAGACTTCCGACGCAGGTCACTTGTTCCAAAATTGTTGACGAATGAATGGACTTATTTATTACAATTAACAATGAGTCATTGTTGTTAGTAGAACTTGTAAACTATGTTAGTGAAATAAACTTAAAATTATATAATAAAATAAGTTACATTTAAAAAATCTAAATAAATCAATTGACAAATCTAAAGCGGACAAATCTGCACTACTCTCCCTGAAATGTACGTGAACGATCGATATATAGGCGGTCCAGTCTGCTTGCGATCATTTTCAGGACGCTATTATTTATTATCACTTGCCTGCCCCCTTCGCACCAAAGAATGTTTATGTGAAAGTGTGTATTTTTTATTAATTTTAACTTGGAAGTGCCAAACAATATCTCTTCACTCCAAGAGTATTAATGATACTTACGGCCCGTACAGGTAATGTTCTTATAAGTTCGTACATTTCATATTGGTTAGTGCCAATTGTCGATGATAAAACATGCCCTTACTCTAAAGATGGATTTCTCTGTCGTGTCGTGTCGTGACGCATCAGAACGCAATCGGTTTAATACATTTAGTATGGTAACGTTTATATTAGTGTGATGTGACGTGTCGTGGTAGGATCTGAACGTTTACATACTAAATGTATGAAACCGATTGGGTTCCATACATTTAGTATGTAAACTAGCTGAGCTGAGTTTTTCAAGCACCTCTACAGGTAAACTGTGTCGAGACTTCCGCACCTGTGTTTCTAAAACATTTCGTTTGAAAATAAACGACAAATGAACATTTACGCCTTCGAGCAACACCAAGAAAGTAGCCAACATAAAAGTTCTTCCTCTAAAAATAGCGACAAAACAGACGCCGCGAAGTTACTAATAAATTGCTTAGATGCAGACTCTATGCAGCACTCGGCTACATTAAGATTTATAGACACTTTCGCACAGTCGCTATTACTTTTCCATCAGCATTAGCCTAAGCAGCGAATAAAATACTTTTATATGCATTTTTATGAGCACTTTTAACTTTTTGACAGTATTAAATAGTAATAAGCTTTTGCGTAAATAAATAAAATATTCCACTGTTTGAAATAAATCTATGTTGACTTAAATACTTGACGAAATAAAACACTTTTTTACGAATTAACTTTTCGCGAGTTTATTAATTTTATCCCGGCGTTCCGAACACTTTACAGCGTTCGTGTTCACGGGTAGACTGATTTCGATGAGTAATATTCACGTGAACTTCAAAAACAAGTATTAAATACTTGAATTATACAACGATTTGATGCAAATAAAGTTCCTCGGCGGCTGTTTTTTAGTGTTATAGTTTTTTTTTTCAACAATTGTTTTTCTCAAGATTGGTTAATAGTGCTAGTCTAATGTCGAACTACATACATTTTCTTTGTCTGGCAACGAATAGGATTATAAGGGGTTTTTAATTCCAATCAATCCAGTGCTGTTTTGTTACTGTTTTAGACTCCGAGATTACATGCTATTAATGTGTTTTAAGTTATTGAAAAGCATCAATTAATGAGTATGTTGAGTGTAAAAATAGCACAAGCCAGTACATACACACAAAAGTAGTACACCCGATATGGTTCTACGAGTACAATAAAAACACTAGATTTTTCGATTAAGAAATCCCAGGATTTTTCCGATTCAAAAGAGCGCTCCATAATAGACATCACCCTAACTTTAGGTTAATATGCATCCGATAACAATAATCTACATAATTGTTTATCCTTATTTCTAGAACAACAACCGAGAAAGAATTCGACGATGATCTGAAGAACATGGACGATGTGGTGTTAGCAGTAGCTAAAGGCCGCAAACTGGGCCTGAAAAAGCATTTGCCCAGGCACTTCAGATCACGGCTGCACCATGCTGTCAACAGGATACAACGTAAGATAACTTTGTTTAGATTTGAAATTGTGATAAACTCTGTCGTATAGTTCAGGACCATGTCAAATCAAAATAAACATTACACTTTGCCATTCTCTTAGGATGATCAAACGAACTTACCTGGAAGTGAAGTTGGATCCAAATTGTCCCGCCTTCGTCTCCAAGATTTAATTGCCCATGTAGTAGGCCCTGCTCGCGCGAGTGATCATGCCATATGTCTAACTTTAACAGTTCAGTCACAAATTTTTAAATAAAATATGGAATATTAGCGCCGGTAAAAAGTAAATAACTGATTTGATAACTCGGTTTTAATATTTATACACTCGTGCGAGTGAATAGCAGGGCCTACTACATAGTCAATAAAATCTCGGAGACGAAGGCAGGACAATGGATAGAATAGAATTTTACCCACTAGAGGCACTATGGGTGGGCTTGATAAAATCTGACAGCAAGGGTGGTCACTTGCCTTGCAAATAACCCGGACTGAGCCCGCGTGGGGGAGCGGTGGATGACTTTTGTCTAGTAATGGATTTTTCTATGGTTTACAGGTTAACTCTTTTTTTACTGTGTTTTATACGTATACCTACAAGTTTCAACAAACACGTAGCATCTGCCTAAACTAATATTAATTGGGAAAAAGGTCAGTACAAGGGATTTCCAATTGATGGCATTTTAAAATTACATCACACCAACTCCTGCCCGATTTGAGGACACATTTCGAAATAAACGACGTGTGATGGTCTTCCTAACCTTTTTCTCATATCCATGAACGATGATTTTTACTTTTTCTCATCAGCTGATGACTGCCTGGTCTCCGAATGGAGTGACTGGTCACCTTGCTCGGCGACGTGCGGGTTTGGTAGCAAGCAGCGTTCGCGGACCGTAGTGAGACGAGGTCGCCGCTGTCCGAAGCTGCAGCAACAGACACACTGCGGGGATGTCAACTCTTGCGCACATATTGACTACTTCCAGTGGTGATATCTAACTCGGAGGAGACGGACTAGTTTTATTTGAAACGCAAACAATAAAACAACTACTCTGTTAATATTGTTTTTTAAAATTTTCCATCTGCGAATGAGACAGTCGATGGCAATAGCTCGTCCGTTCCAAACTTGCAACCCTTAAACACGGCTTCAGATATCAGATTCTTCACATTAGCATTGTGGGCCCGACCAGACATTCTTCTAAGAAAAGGTGATCCTATTTATTTAAGAGATAAAGATGACAAATAAAACGAACTGTTCTTACTTATACAGCTTCACCCATTGCATCCCTCTGCATGACCTAAAGGTTTTAATGGCAGAATATGCTTTTAGCATTAAGTCCATCTTTGTACAATAATTATTTGTGCAATAGAGTTTATGAATTAAATCCAAAAAATACAGTGTGGCCTGTTACAGGAGCATAAATTTAAAATATAGGCCCTATAACCAGTACTCAATACTAAAACAAAACTCAATTTTGTAACGGCCAATAAGCTGGCTGGTTCTTAACTCAAAAGTTTAGCATAGCTATTCAACGCGACAACGCAGCCAAAATCAGAGCCTCTTTGCCAGAAGGAAATGGTTTCGTTTTTGAATACATAGGTTTTAAGATTAATCTTTAATGTTGCATATCCAATTTTAATTTTTTTCTTGTTACTTAATGGTTTAAATTACTTATAATGAAAAACACATTTATTATTTTCTAACAAAATAAATCGAACCAGCAATGTATTGCAAATTGTGTCCTATTATAGAACTTGTACTACAACGAGTTATCGATTTTGAAGACCTTGCGTGGTGTAGTGGTTAAGCACGCGGGGTTTCAAGGCGTCGCTGCTCCGTGGTCCCGGGTTCGATTCCCGGTCGGATCAATGTATAAATCATAATTTTCTATATTTACTCGGGTTGGTATTGTAGAAATCGAATAGCTGCAGTGTAATGGCCGCGTTTACTCCGTTGATGTCACACATGGATTGCAATTGCATTGCTTTCATAAGTGCATCAAGTTAAGTAATCACCCTGTGGCTTGTTGCGGTGAAATGGCATCACT
Organism: Pyrausta purpuralis; assembly: GCA_963924145.1. Taxonomy (NCBI): domain Eukaryota; kingdom Metazoa; phylum Arthropoda; class Insecta; order Lepidoptera; family Crambidae; genus Pyrausta; species Pyrausta purpuralis. Next base: position 6,516,716 of record OZ001650.1, read on the forward strand.
GTCATTATTTTATTTATTGATAGGTGTAGGGTTACATGTACGCAAAGAGGAGATAATAGAGTGCAGACTAAAAACAAAACTGAATGGTCAGATGAAAATTCGATTGTCTTTGATGAACCCGATTGTTTAACTGCCAATAAATTTTCTTTTAAAAGAAGTCACTCCGGACTCACTATATAAACCTTGCCTCCCTTCAGAATTCACTACCATTACGTCGTTAATATCTTTATAGATGTCAACAATATCTTCACTTTCCTTATTTGTAATTATTTTTTATTAAATATATATATTCTATGTACTTATGTTCATTTGTTTTATTTTATTTGCTTATGTGTATATTTATTTTTTTAAAACACATCATGCACAAACAAAAGGTACATATGGCGGACTTAATGCTAAAATCATTCTCTACCAGTCAACCATAGGTCTATACAGAGATAATGCTGGCGGCGCGAAGGGAGTGATAGAAGGGCAATAGTGAGAGCTTCATTAAAACTACAATAGGCATTTAAAACAAAAAATAATCGTATATAACATACATAGGTATATGTATTTTTAAATCTATGTTATATTAGTTGACGACCTCCGTAGTGTAGAGGCTAAGCATGCTGAGTTTCAAGGCATCGCCGCTGCGCGGTCCCGGGTTTGATTCTGGCTCTGGGTGTTGTGATACCACTGTTGTGTCTGATTTCCATAATCCAAGTGCATTGGCTACTTACTTTGGGATCAGAGCAATGTATGTCATTGGTGTCCAATATTTTTGATTTTTTATTTGATATACCTCATTGATTAGGGATTATAACTTAGTATGTATCTTGGCTAAATCATTTTAGAACGCAATGACCAGGTTACGACAATACGCTCTCTGACTGTTTCTAGCTTAGCAAAAACATGTGCTATTTGTGTTTGGTTTGCATAGTGAACACAATCTTATGATTAAATATTGAAACTAAAGTTCTCTTAAGGTTTCATAGAAAAACTGAAAAATAGTTTTCTCTGGACACCTGAAAAGCAGCTTCAGGCTCTGTTGCCAGCCTGCGTATAAATAATTAATTCAATCACACTTAACTTGTGAGAAAGCAGTTTTAGTAAGGCTCGTAAAGGAACGAACTTTATTGGGGTCCCGTGTCGATAAAATGCCCACCTCGGTAAAGTAACTATTTAATATTGAAACCGAGCTTGACCGAAAGTCCGGGTTTTATTATCCACATAGCAAAAACCACCTGCCTGCCTCGTGGAAATAGATAGAGGCTAAATTCACCATCTTATATATTCTCCTATCGATTTTCAGCAATGGCGGCCCCTCTCAGCAGAGACAGGACAAGTACGTAGGAGATATTTTATGCTTCGGTGGCACAGCGGTAAAAAGCTACGCCAAAGGTCCCGGATTCAATCCCCGGGTCGGGCCAAAAATAGTATACCTGGGTTGTCCTGTTCAGAAATTCTTAGAGTAGCCCGGAGTTTGGAAGTTAGCAGCGTTTCACCCCCGGGCCTCGGAAAGCACGTAAAGCCGTGGGTCCTGCCCCTGATCTCTCACCGGTCATGTCAGATTGCTGTCCCATCAGGCTATGAGAGTGAGAGGAATAGAGAGTGCACCTGTGTTTGCGCACACACGTTGCGTTTGTACTATGTAAATATATCCTGCGCAGTCGGTTAGTCGTCGTGACTGGCCACCGCAGTCGAAATCGGCTAGGGGGACTATTATTATATTCCCTTATGCGTTCCTAATACACAAGTGTACTTTTCATTCCTTCACTCTCAAAAATTCGGTGAGACAGCAGCCCAACATGACTGATGAGAGATCAGACGCAGGACCAGCGGCTTAACGTGCTATCCGAGTCACGGGGGTGTCATTAACACCAACTTCCTGACTCAAGGCTATTTCCAAGAATTTTCAAGATAGCAAAAATCTAGAAACAAATTTTGCACGACAAAGCACCTCTAAGCTAGTGACCAGCGAACTAACCGCTACACCAACGAGACAGTCACACTGCACCATCTTACTCATCTATTATTGTTAACTATAACTGTCACTTACGTTTTTACCTTTGGGGTCGATCGAGATGCCACTCTTGAAAACTTCATATGATGATGATGACGGTTAAGCGAAGAAAGTTTACATACATTTTGGATAAGTAGGTGCTAACGCTCTGATCTTCAAAACGAGCAATGACAAAAGACACAACGTAGACGATTTGCACAACTAAACGTTCTTTTATCTTATTAGAAACACCTTAACTTATCTATGTATAAGTTACTAAACAGATAACTTATTTAGGTTGGCATAATACCCAGAAATTGACCTCCAACGCATTTGAAAATGACTTCTTCGTGCGGCAAGAAAAAAACTAAATAGCTTAAAAAGACGTCTTGTATTTATGAAAAACTAATCGACGCATGATGTGTGTAGATTGTTGCTATTGTTTAGCTTGACATCGTGCACCGACTCCAAAATAATTTGTTATTCCTAAATAGAAGCCGAACGATGCTAAAACTTTTTATTCAGTTTTTTAGGGCGGTTTTCTTTCATGATTTTTAGTATTACTCATATTAAAAAAAAATACTTGACTGATTTTAATAAAACTTTCACTGTATCCTCAGATGAACTATACCTGATTGAACTAGAAAGAATCATCTTGCTATAACCTCTCGTTTTCGAGAAATCCAGATACAAAAAGACAAACTACATACACTTACGAAGTTTTGTACATGTGTAAGGAAGCCAGAGTAGATCAACATAAAAAAAAAATTGTCGATTTCTGACGATATCAAATACATACAGGTCGAATTGACTAACTTCTTTTTTGAAATCGGTAAAAAGACAATTATTGTCTTGGCAAGAGGCCACAAACCGGAACCTTTCCACAGATGCGAGTAATTTCGACATAAAAATGTGTAGACGGCACTTTCTCCGTAACGGTTACCGCTGGCACCCCATCGATCCACCACGGCACATTTGTATTCTTGCCGTGATCCCCTCAAAATCAAGGAGTATGTGATTCGATTTCTATACAGTCCAGTATCATCATAGAGTTGATATTAAGAAAATACGAACAATGTTTTTGTTATCAGTCTCTTATTTAACTGAAAGGAACGGTCAGGTACCTTTCCTTTCAGTTAAAGAAGTGTGTGGAGAAATACTCGTGAAGTTGAAGGGAAAAAAACACCATCGCACCATTTATTTTCAGAAATAATGTCTTTCGGGCATTAGTATTTTCTTTAACTGCACTATGTTAATAGAAAAGGTCTTGATCATATGATCCTTTACATAATAACCGCTTATGTTAAATTACAAATACCTTCCTACTATGATTAGCCTAAGATGAGAACACGAATTTTGAAAAATTTAAACTTCATATTTTTTAAATATCTTTTTTATACTCCTGAAGCCTTTGACAGTGGTGGTTGTATCAGCTCCAACAACATATCTTGTTCACTCAATCGGAAACATCAATTGAGTGTCTCATCGCGAGCTACATACTAAGGGCATCTTACACTGCTGCTGAGCCCCAGGTCAAACCGAGCAAGAACAAATCACAAAGAATCCTATGGAATTATTTAAATAATAAGGAAAAAGGGAATTTTAATCGTACGATTTGTTTTGGTTCAAAAGTTAACTGAGAACAGGGAGACACGAGAACTGCACGTTACAATAACCGTTTGCAATCATTTGCAAGCTCTGTGTGTTTGATAATTTGTTTGTTATTAAGCAAGCAAAGCAAGCACACGAAGTCGCTCTGTTCTGCAGGGCAATTTTCGGGTCGCACGCAAGTAGGCAGATATAATTCCACTCTTCTGCAGTGTAAAAGTAGATAAGATAAATCTGCGATGTCACAAGGGTTTGATCATAACCGAAGTGTTGGACTACTTACTTAAAAGAAAAACTTATTCTCATTCTGATTCCTTTCCACGTTATGCAGCTCCAGCAGGTCATTAATTAAAAACATGCTTCGCGATGTTTTTAGCGTGGTCAACATATATTCACCTACGAGGGGACTTCCTTAGGACCCCACGGCCCTTCACATAAACAAACGCGTGGGCCTGTCATAACTCCAGAGTGCCATCTGAACCTTTGCTCAGCGCTCGGTCAGCAATTTTCCTGTTATATGTGGTAAACGAAACTGGTGATATTAAATTGACTTGTATGTCTGTCTTAAGTAATAAAGATCTATAGAAAAATAAAATAAAAAATACAAAACATTAAGATACGTTTACCAATGTACGAGTCCAATTAGAGTTGCGTCACAGTAAAGATTATATTATGACGACCCGTCTGGTGTAGTGGTCGAGAAATCGCCTACTTCGCAGCGGGCCGCGGGTTCGATCCCCGCACAATACAAACATTTGTGTGCATGAACATGTCTGTTTGTATTGGTCTGGGTGTTTTCTTTGTATATCATGTATGTATTTAGAAACAAAAAGTAGGTATTTAAGTATTATATCCGTTGTCTGGCACTCATCATGACACAAGCTTTGAGTAGCTTACTTTGGGACTAGATGGCGATGTGTGGGAATGTTCAAAAGATATTTATTTATCTATACTTAATATTATAAAGCTGAAGAGTTTGTTTGTTTGTTTGTTTGAACGCGCTAATCTCAAAAACTACTGGCCCGATTTGAAAAGTTATTTTTACGTTGGATAGTCCATTTATCGAGGAAGGCTTTAGGCTATATAACATAAAGATACGACTCATAAGACCACAGCAGAAATGAAAAATGTTGCGAAAACGGGAGAAAGATATTCCTTTTGACAGCTTCCGCTGCATACGCTGCGGAAACCGCTTAAGTTACACAAAAATCATGTATGACAGGATTGTTCAACATTAAGATTTCTATAATAAAGTCCGCGACAGCATATGTCTATCTTTTATGGTTGACTTACTACAACCTTTTTTATGTTAATAAATTTGTAAAAAAATAATGCATTATTTTTAGAGGTGTATTATACACACAGGTATTTATTCTTATCAAAATAAATACATTCATCATCACGAGCATTTCATTTAGAACCAAGTTGCCCTTTATATCATTTGATTTTAATAAATATCTTAGGAGCTATCACAGTTTTAACATAACTCCGCACCAAAATAATGTTCCCAGCTTAAGTACAATGTGCGCTTGCGCTAATATATTATAAAGCTGAAGAGTTTGTTTGTTTGAACGCGCTTATCTCAGGAACTGCTGGACCGATTGAAAAAAAATATTTCTGTGTTGGATAGCTTATTTATCGAGAAAGGCTTTAGGACATAAAACATGACGCTGCGACGGGAGGGGAGGGAGCAAACTCAAAACGCGCGGACGAAGTCGCGGGGACCGCTATTTATTTATAAGTTGAACTTGAAATATTTGGAGTCCGAGCCTAAGTGTGCCTTCACATTAGAGCGTCAGTGCGACAGCAGCGGATGCCTTTACATTAGCAGCGCGACGGTCGCGCGACTCGGTCGGTCCCACACTCATTACCCATTTCAGTTCTAATACGAGGATAGTATTACCACTGCAATGGGTAATGCGTATAGTGGGACGGACCCGCGCGACTTACGCGCCGCTGCGGCGCTGCTGTGTATAGTATGAAATCATGGGCAGCGCGACTGCCGCGCGCAAGTCGCGCTGCTAAAGTCGCCTAAGGGCTAACTTTTCAATAGTCAGATAAGAATTATTCGTCGAACATAATACAATATGGCTAATTTGAAAACGTCACCTAATTGTCAGCAATCATAACTGTCAGCTTTAAAATCTGTCGCTTTATAATTTATCAGTCTGATTAGTTTTATCTGACCATTGAACAATCGGCCCTAAATGTGAAAGCGCTCTAAGGTTTTTACTGAAAAATAAACTTCACATGACAAAAATGACAACGCATAGAGTTCTAAAACAATAGTACTTATTCGTATTTCTAATACACATTCACACCTTTCTTTTTCGCACTAGATTATAACAGTAACTCAAACACGGCAGCAGTAACAAACCGACAAACGCCTGGAACACGAGTTTTTCAATTTTCCAATACATTAGCCAAGGCTACAGAGATTGATACCCTATCCTCGGCGGTGTCCGTGATTGATACTTTCCGAGAACGCAGCAAATACACTTTACACTATACAACTGGATTTCGTGTTCAGGAGTTTCATTTTTGCAAATTTGAATGCTTTTTTTCCTTAGTTTCATGGTAACATCAAAATTAGGAAAAATGCTAAGGAATAACAAAAAATGATTAAAACATAGATTTTTGCCAAAGACTACTAAATGGACTACATGGATTGTTCAGACACTGAGTATTTAGTCCTTCTCCAAGACAAAGGCCTCTTTCAAGGATGCGTGGCTTCGCGCGTCGCGTTGCGTGAAGCGGGCATTACATGATCAGCGAAGAAGGGCCACCAGAAACACAAATAAACGGTGAAGTTTGCAGCGTTCAGGCAGATACGTTTTTGGAAGCGTTTGTTTGAGTTTTAGTTAGTAGTTGTAGCGGACCCAGTCAACTGACAAAGTAAAAATCATAAAAATCGGGCCACCCGCAAATACCCTAAACAACCAAAAAAGAATTTGCGAAATCCGTCCAGCCGTTCACGCCTGACGCCATGACCAAGGGAAATTGTGAAAAGCCCTGACCAATGGAATTTATAAATTGTGAAATAAGCAATTGATAAGCAATCTTTGGTTCACGAAAATTTCAGTTATTCTACATATTTACTGCTCTACAAACATTGACCAGCAATTCTGACGTCAGAATGGACGGTCAACCTTAAATGCTTATTTTTTTTAAATTTTGTAATAAGCAATTCTCTCATCATGATAAGCAAATATAAGCAATTCATAAGTAAATTTTAGACACAATTTCAAAGTTAAATACGACTATTGACCGGCGATTCTGACGTTCACTTCTTTTAGAACAGAGTCATAAGGCTATCTTTAATCATATTCGATATTTTTACCTATCATTAGAATTGATCACGCTGTGTATACCATTTATGGATTACCGTCTAGTTTTAAGAGTAAAAGTTTGTATTATATTAAGTGCATGTTTTGATTGTAATTTGTTGGTGTACGTAATAATAAATAAATAAATACTTTTCACGCTTTTCGTGTTTTTTTTTGAATCGATATCAAATATGAAGACAATTACTTACTTCAGCTCCAGTGCCTGTCAAGTCCAAAAAACTATTCATTTCTTTCGGTTAGTTTTCGATTTACTTCAATTACATCAACGAAGGGTACCTATAGGGAAACACATTAGTTCACACCCTTTGTATTTAAATAATTGATTTAGAATAAAGATATGACGCTTGTTGTAACCTACAGAAAAAACAAGTCACTGCACTTATATTTTCTGCTAAAATAACCACCTATTATTACATATATTGTCAAGTAGACTGTAAACATGCTCGTTCGTGATAAATCTCATAATAACATCCCATAATGATGCATCGCGAGGATTGATAGCTTACGGATTTGTAATTCACTAATTCCTTTCAACAAAAGGCTCCACACACCTGACTCCATTGTCGACTGAATGAAAGCGATAGGCTGACACGAAGTAATAAATTGGTGCACAAATATCGCAATTTGTCGCTAGCCATCAGCGTTTCTATACGAAATCACATTACTATAGAAATAAGATAAGTGTCTATAATAGACTCCATTATATATTAATAGTAATAGACTCCATTATATTTCTGTCAGGCCTTTTAATTCTCTAAGTATGAGTAAGCAATATGATCAAAAACTTCTTTGACTGCAATAAAATATTTTAATCCTTACTATAGATAATATTATAAATGTGAAAGTAACTCTGGCTGTCCCAATTGAGCTATACCGTGCTGTCAGTCCGACCTTCTTCGAAAATTCTTATTTCATCTTTATGAATATAAAATATGACACTGTGAGTGTTAAAAACATTCTAAACCATTTGATGTAATATAAATTCACGAAGTCATTACAAAATGTGAAACTGTAGTTAACACGAGTAAGAAGCTTGCCAAGCGTCGCCGTACACACAGGAAGCGCCGCACCGCCGCTCGGGGGGCGGGGCTCCTAAGTATATTATTTTAAAAAAAAAATTGCTTAAATAATTATAAATTGTACCCAAAGTCTATATTCCACAAGGACGAAGTCGCGGGCACGTTAGTAGTTACACATATTAGTAAGTATAACGTATCTTATGTATCGCTGTACCTACCTTAATCAATAAAATAAAATCAAAAAATACTATGAGAGCTATTTGGAGGTCCAAAAAATATATAGGGTGTATACCTACCACAACAGTTGCAGTGTATAAACCAATACAAAGCGCTGTATAGTTGGAGGGGGTATATGAAATAAAATTCAATATACTCCAATACAAAGTTTAATTTGGACCTTATGCACTAGAAGGTCAATAACCAAAAAAACACAGTCCTCTCGCGGTTTAAACTATACCTAACGCCATCTATGAACAAATCATAAAACTAAATAATGCTCATCACAGTTTCATGAACATTCCGCCCACCATGGACGATATTAGCAATATAGTCCTTAATTAATATAAGTATTTTACCGCCCACCATGTAAAAAATCAACAAATAGGTCAAGCGGTAAACACAAATTAAAAACATAAACAAGGTGGTGCAAACACAAAATACAACCATAAAATAAAATAAGTATCTTACTACAGAGTAAAAATGTAATTTAAATTAACCTTACAGATAGCTTAAAATAATGATTTAGGAAGTTTCCAGAAAATTATACAAATTTACTACTTCAATAAAATGTATGTAAGTTCTTTCTTTTCATGTTTCTTTTTTTTTTCTTCCCTTTCTAACCTTCCCAGTTGGTTTGCCATTGACTATACTATGCATTACTACAAAGTTATTATTTTGAATATCGTCAGACAAAGTCAATACAGTACCCGATATTATCCAACCCAGTGTGGTATTTTGCGCCACTAATGATCCTTCTAAATTCTTTTTGATACCTTCCTGTATGACCTTGCTATACACCTCAGCTCCCAATAAAACATCTATTTTATTCGGAGTGTGGTACTGCGGATCAGCCAAACATATTTTGTTTTTATCCAACCAATCCACTCTTAATGTATGTTCATTTGGAATGAAAGATGTTATGGACTGCAGAACATAAGCTTGGATATTCAACACATGGACATAATCAAATCTAGGATAGATTTTCAACTGTACCATATATTCAGCAGTAATATTTTCGTTACCTTTCAACACTGACAAGTTCCTATTAACGTGAATCTTCTTTAGGCCTAAGTGCTCAACAACCGCTTCCGAAACAAATGAAACTTGAGAGCCCTGATCCAGTAGTGCTCTAACAAGACAACGCTTTCCTTTGGGTGACTCTGCTGTAACTAGAGCTGTGGCCAACAATACTTGACCCTGTAAACTACTCTCGATTTCCTCATCAGATGTAGAGACGCAAGGTTGGTTGGATTCCTGAGCCCTAGGAGAGCCATAATAATAACCACCTGAACCTTCATCATGAGACATTTGTGGATGAAGCATAGTATGATGCTTACGTTTACAAATCCTACAGTTTATAGTACTTTGACATGCTTTAGCAGCATGATGCCCAAAACAATTAAAACATAAACGATTCTTTTCAATAAAACGTCTACGATTATTTGAATCCTGTGCAGCAAATTCCTTGCAATTACCAATTTTGTGATTCTTATAACAATAATTACAAGTAAGTTCAATTGCGTGGAAAACTCTTGAAATGAAATGAAATGAAATGAAATGAAATGAAATGAAATGAAATGAAATGAAATGAAATGAAATGAAATGAAATGAAATGAAATGAAATGAAATGAAATGAAATTTATTTGCTTAAAACATGGTTAAGATAGAGGTGGTACAAATTTAAAAGCTCCGCATGTTTTGTCTGGTCTGACATGCAAATATTAAATGTATTAGAATTAAAATCTATGATATAATTTTGAGGTGGGTTAATATTCAAATTAATAACAATAATAAAGTCAATGAAATATATAATGTCAGCTACTTATACAATTACTAATTAATAAATTACAAATTTAAAAATTCCTTAACAGAATAAAAACATTTATCTAATAACCATTGGTACAGTTTTTTCTTAAATGTATTTAGGGGAAAATCAGTTATGGATTTTGGTATTTTATTGTAAATTCGAATGGCCATAACGTAACAGTTATTGCTAAACAATTTTGTCTTCATATCTGGAAATTTAATTCTATCGGGGTGTCTCCTACTATATAACTGATTTTCTTTAAATTTTGTAAAGAAATCTGGATATTTTTTAACGAACACTCCAGTTACGTAAATGTACAGGCTTGGCAATGTCAACAGCTCCAAATTCACAAACAGAGGCTTGCATGAATCTAAAGGGTGTGCGTTGCATATCGCTCGGATACATTTTTTTTGGAGTTTAAATAACGTTTCAACATCACTTGAATTCCCCCAGATTACTATTCCATATCTTAGAATAGATGCAACATAACCGTGATATGCAAGGAGGGAAAGTTTTAAATTGTTCGTTTTTTGTATTCTATACAGAACGAAAACAAAACGGTTTTATTTATTACGCAACTTCTCAATATGCAATTTCCAGGAGCAATTCGAATCAAGCGTTAATCCTAGGAATATGGCATTCGAAGATAATTCTACTTTCTCGCCATTACAAATAACGTCAATTTTAGGTGGGTTCATTTTAATGTTGTGAAATTGTGTTAATTTTGTCTTGGAAACATTTATGTACAAATTATTACACTTAAGCCATTTTGCCACTTTGTCAACTGTAGTATTAATGTCCTTTTCATAAGTTGTTTTATTCTTACAAGTCACAATAATTGAAATGTCATCAGCAAATAATATAGAATTAGATTGAACGTCTGGAAAGTCATTTATATATATTAAAAACAATAATGGTCCTAAAAAACTACCTTGAGGTACACCGAACAAATTTTCTTTTATGTCGGACCTAAAATAAGTTAAAGCTTTAGAATCGCCACCAGTTTTGGCAATTTCTACATATTGTCTCCGGTTTTCTAAATAGCTGCTGAGCCATTGTAATGCACAACCTCTTAGTCCATAGGATTCACATTTCCGTAGCAGCCTGTTATGATTTACGTAATCAAAGGCTTTGGTCATATCAAAAAACACAACTGCTACGTGATCCCCTTTGTCTATAGTCTCAGTAAGAGTTTTCACCAAAGTGAATGCAGCTAAGGTTGTAGACTTATTTTTCTGAAATCCGTTTTGGTTTCTTTTTATAACGCTATGCTGTTCTAGAAATGACGTGAGCCGCTTGTGCATGGCTTTTTCAAATATTTTTCCAAAGACAGGTATTAAAGCAATGGGGCGATAATTACTGACGTCTAACTTGTCACCCTTTTTGTATAAAGGTTTAACAACTGAGAGCTTTAAGGCATCAGGAAACGTACCTTCTTTAAAAGACAAATTGATTAAGAAAGTTAGTATAGGAGTAAACTCATAGATACAATATTTAACTATCTCCGTACTGATTTCATCGGCCCCAACAGATTTTGTATTATTTAGGGATTTAATAAAGTTAAATACCTCATTTTCGCAGCAAGGAGTCAGAAATATGCAATTATTAATAGAATCATATATTTTACAAGTATCACAATAAATGTCAGAATTTAAAAAAGATTTGTTTTCAATGTCAATAAAGGCGTCATTAAATAAATTAGCAATTTTTTTAGGGTTACCAATAATTTCATTCATATGTCTAATTTCATCAATAGTACTTGGAGATACATTTTGATCTCGCTTCATTTTGATAATATCCCATGCTGCTTTGCATTTATTCTTAGAACCTTCAAGAATTTTTTTTTATTACAGGATTGGTGTGAAGTAGTAATGCATTTTTTCAGTATTCTATTATACTTTAAGAATGCAGATCTACTACTTATACTCTTCGTGCGATAATAGTTATATCGAAGAATTCTACTCGTTCTGCAAGACTTTTTTAATCCTTTTGTGATCCATATAGCATGTGTTTTTCTTGATTTTATTTTTATCCTTACGCTTGGAAAACATAGCTCATAAAACATAAATATTAGTTGAATAAAATCATTATAGGCTGCATTAACACCATTTGCGCTATACACTGAGGACCAAGATAATGACGCTAGACATTGTTGGAATTTGTTTTTGTTTTCAAGGCAAAAATCTCGTTTTGTTATGTAGCATGTTTTTGGTTCAAATGGCTTTCTATCAACGGTAAATTTTAGCGATTGAGATTTATGGTCTGAAATACCTATGTAATGAATTTCTCCCTTCGCGTCAGTTATATTACTTGCTATATTGTCAATACAATTATTTATCCTAGTAGGTTGGTCAATATGGAGTTTAAGGTTATAATTTTCTAATGTATGTTGAAAATCTTTAGAATGCTTTGTGTCTTTTAAGATGTTAATATTGAAATCTCCTAAAATAACATTTTTTTTATTTGAAAAGTTCTTCTTATTATGTAATAAATGCAAAATAGATTTTAATTTATTCATAAAAATGGAAACATCGCTATTGGGAGTACGATACAAGCACATAATAATGCAGTTGATTTTAAGCAATTCGATGCCACAGCATTCGAACTCTGATTCCGCTGTAAGATCATGAGGTAGTTGTATCAACTTAAAACGTATGCCCTCCTTTAGGAATATGCAAACACCTCCTCGCCTTTGTTTTAATCTACAAAAACTACTTACAAAATTATATCCCCTTAAAAATGCATTTTTTTCTTCGCCTTTCTTTATAAAAGTCTCACTCAAACAAATAACATCATAACTTGTATTTATATTTGGGAAATTTTCAAGCCATATTTCCAACAGATCACGCTTATTTAGAAATCCTGCTATGTTAAAATGTAAGAGATTAAATGTATAGTCATTGCAATTATTACTAAAACGATGATTGTTAACGAAATAAATCAAGATTGTCATTAATGTCTAAATTTGCGTCATCTATTGGTTTGTCAGATTCAATATAATAATTATCAATGTTATTAATCAGCTTAGTCAAGTCTCTAAAAATTAAATTTAATCCTTTTCGGTTCACAAAACCATCAAATCTAAAAGTCTTATATGAATACTCTAAATTTGCGTTAGAATCCAATACATAGCCGTATTTGAAAGTTTCGTTATCAAGATAAAGCATATTATTGAACACTTCTACTCTTGTATTATACAGGTTGAAGTTATATCCATACTTATAGTTTGGCAAGCAAATGATAATATTTGTATGTTGTACTTTCAATAACTGAGTTCTTAATAATGTTATTAATTTTGAATAGTCTTCCGTACGCATAAAACTATTATCTCCTATGAAAATAACGCAGTAGTCATTGTTTGTAAAATTTTCCAATTTTGATTCTATACCAGCTAATTGATTCGAAATATCCGCATTTGTGTTTAAATAGTGGCAAACTTGGGTATTGCAAAGGTAGCGTTCCGATAATTTTAGTCCTTCCATCCTTTTATTAGCATTGATGATGCAAATTTTCGTCAGGTTTGGGTTGCTTTGATTTCTTTCTGGTATCGTGGTATCTTTATTAGTTTGATCTTCATTACTAGCATGCTTTGTTATAGGTTTGTCTTTTGATTCATCGATTAATTTCTTGTTATTCTTCTTCTTATTTAATTTATTTTTTGGTGCTTTAGTCTTGTCCTTAGGTGTATTATCGCTATCTTTGTCTTCACTACCATGGTAACTATTCGATTTATCTGTTAAGTTGTTAATCGTAGTTTTTAACACAGTATTTTCTGAGCTTAAGTCCTGAATTCTCATTTTAGCTGTCTCCAATTCCTTTTGAAGTTTACTTATTTGAGTTTTAAGCGTTTCTAATTCAGAAGATTGACAAAGACTAGCAGAACTTTCTTCTATTGTTTCGTCCAGTAATTCAATCGGATTCATCAGGTTGTTCTGTCTTTTGCGTATAGTCACGTTATTATTACTTTGTGTGTCATCGTTATAAGAATAATCACAAGAATCACTATGTTCTAGGTCCAGTCTAAGTGTTAGTGGTCGAATTGGTGTATTGGTATTGTCTGCTCTAGGTTGTTTCATTACACATTCTAAACATTTCCACCTAGATTTAGATTCGACTGTCATCAAGGTGAACAATTTGTATGTTACGTTGGCGCAGTCAAGGTCATATTTGTTTTGACAGATCGAACAAATTAAATATTCTCTGTTAGTAATAACGTTGGGGCAGCCAGAACACTTAAGCTGTGTAGACAACATTTTATGTGAAAAAAAAAAAATGAATAATTAATAAATTCTGTCCTCAGGATTCGAACCACTGTTCCTTGGGTTTTAAGTCTTCCGCTATACCGATTGCGCCAAGCGGTGACTCAAGAAAGCGGGCGAAATTTTACTACGGTTGTCTTCATAGAATTAACATAGCAAACGTATTCTTGTAGGTTTTCAAAAATGACTGCACAAACAAATAAAAAGTCCAAATTGGGTTTGAACTACCTCTTTCACTTCACAGTTTTCTTCATATTTTCGATGTAAATAATGAGTTTTTCATACATATTTTTTTATGAAGCACTGTGCACTTTTGTTAAATGTTTTCTTATACTGTTTTTACTACTAAAACATGACTTTTAAACACTGTTTCGATTTTTTTAACATGGAGCTTGCGCGAATACGTCTTTTCGTTGTGACTTTCGTTGCGGTTCTTTTTGGCTTGGCTTATTTGTATCCTGTGATTGAAGTTTTGCATACTTAGGCTCCAGAAACTCTAAAGCTCGGTATCGCTTAGTTAAAAAATCTTTAAATTGCGGCCACTTAGGAAGTTCATCTAAGTCACTATTGTTATTTAAATAAATCTCCCACTCTTTTCTAGAATCTACGTCCAGTTTAAGGGTTAACAAATGTATTATAAGAATATCACACGAGCTTATATTAACGCCAATATTTGTTAACGCACTTAAACAATCCGATGTCGTGTCAATTAAACCCTTTAACATTTTTGCGGAATCGCCAACAATATTTTTTTGACTCAACAATTCCTTTAGAATTGATTGACACAAATATTTTTTATTATTATATCTAGAGTCCAACAGTGTCCAACATCTCATGTAATTATAATCGGCAATTGGAATCTGCCTAAGAAGTAGTTCAGGTTCACCAGAGAGGTATCCCTTTAGATAGTGCATTTTCTGAACGTTGTCTAACTGCGGATTACTGTGCACTAAAGAAAGAAACAACTCTCTGAACGTCGTCCATTCCGAATACTGACCAGTAAATATAGGAATTACAATCTGAGGCAGTTTAACGTTTGCACACTGTGAACTTCTACAATCTGACACATTCGGATCAATCTTTAATGGTTTTTCAAAGGTGTCAAGTGCTTCTTTTAATATCAGTTTATATTTTATGTACAATTCTTCCACTAAAACATACATATCGTTTCTAAAATACTCAATTTCCCTATCCCGAGTCGCTTTAACAATGTCGACATGAGTGAGTTTAAATTTACTCCAAAGTTCCTCCAAAGAATCTAGTCTTATTTGTACATAATGTTTTGTAATCCTGTCCTTAGGGGATTTATTATAGTTAGCTAATGCTTTTGACATACATTCAAAGGTATCTACTTGCAAATAAACAAAGGTATCCATTATGACAACACGTATTTGAAATTAATTCACTTTGAGTGTACACTGTAATATACAACAATCCTATACAGAAAAAAATTACAAGTGTTTTTGACAGTTATATGAAATACATAAATTTTACAAGTCTTTGACAAGCCTATACAAATTTGGGCATAGGTTTCCCGTCCTTGCAAAATTTACCTAAATTCTAACTATCTTAATGTAAACAAACCACTAATTATTTTAAGTCCAAATTTTGTTATAAATACACAAGTTAATTTTTCCTAGGAAATTAAGTTCAAATTCGCTCACGAAATATCCTGATACCACCTTCAATGGACTGTATGGAGAATGACGCTATCAGCGCCCCCGCTCTCAACCCTCGCAACTTGTCCCGGTATGGTCCTGAACTCCTGACAGGCACCGCCTCCTCGGCACCGTCTGCAGCAGTGAAGAATCGCACCACCTTGCGACCAGCACAGCTGCTGAATGTTGGCTAGTTTGCGCAAGCAATCCACTTGCCCAGCCAACTCTACTCCTCAAAAAACGTCGTGGACAACTTGCCTCCAAATCCAAACGAGCTACTAACCCAGAGTCAGCTCGATGGACCAACACTATGTATAAACCAATACAAAGCGCTGTATAGTTGGAGGGGGTATATGAAATAAAATTCAATATCCTCCAATACAAAGTTTAATTTGGACCTTATGCACTAGAAGGTCAATAACCAAAAAAACACAGTCCTCTCGCGGTTTAAACTATACCTAACGCCATCTATGAACAAATCATAAAACTAAATAATGCTCATCACAGTTTCATGAACATGCAGTATACAACTTGGTTTAACTCATTTAAATCAAATATCCCTAAAATAGATAATCACATCTTTTGCAAGTGGTAAGGGTTTGATATTTTCACGTTACATTTATCAGCTCAGAGGTATCCGTCAAAAAGAATTTGTTATTGTGACCTGGGGATCGGATTGCGATTTATTCGGTCCACGAATCATAATCCTCTCGTAAATATCGAGGGATCGATAATCGAATGATACGCCCTCAAAAATAACGCAATCCGTGGCGCTCAAATGATTAACTTTGGATGTTACGAGTATTATACATAGATCAGAGTAATCAAATGAATTAACTGTATCGCAAGCGAGTTCTTAGTAAAGTTATTAAATTTTCAACTAAATTCCTTTCTTCTTTTCTCCTCGCTCTGAGAAATTCTATCTCGTTCCCTAACACAGCTCTCCAAATCCCATTCTTGAAGAATATGATATACAATATTCTGCTTTATATCATTGACAATCCCATAAGTATATAATATGCCATATTCTACTTTTTATTATTGACAGTCCGTTAAGTAAAACATCACATGTATTTTAAGCATACAGCCCAAAAAAATACACAATTGTCTATGCTAAAATAAATGTCAAGACATAATAATGTGCAATCGTAAAACGCATGTTGTCTCACAGTACGTACCTACGGAGCCCTGAAAATTGGAGACGAATAAATCCATGACAAAGGACCACGTTTAGGCAATTTGAATCCAACTTTAGTGCTAGAATGCACTAAAATGATGCAGGCAAACGCCATTTTTACGAGTGCTTTGCTCTTGAGGTACCCGGTTTTTGAAGTCGATCCACAGTAACCCATACTATTACGAGTAGTGTCACAGTAAAATGAAGTAGTTACGTAATACTGCCTACTGCTTTACGAGATTGCGCGGTCACAAATCTCTGGTGTAAGCCGTATTTATTTATTCAAATCTAAAGCACATATCTGAAGGCGTTTCATTCCTTTTGCCCATCGAAGCACTAGTTTTACGACTGTGCCCCATCAAGTTGTGACCTTTCGTTTTATGTTCCGACCCTCAAATGGGGAAATGTCGTAAGTTGACGCTAACATTTTACGGTGGTCGGAGTTTCCTTTCAATTTGCTGCAAACGAGTAAGAAGGATGTAGTTTAGTTTAAAACTATTCCGGTACCTGTTTTATTCATATTTCTTTTATAAGCTTCCACTTTATTTGTATTCTGTAAAGAGATATATTCACATCTATGCTAACATAACTCAATTGTGAGACTTATAGTAATGAAAGTTTTACTAAGCGCGATGACAGTGCACCAAACTATTTGGGGACTATGAAATGACAAATGGCTGGCTGTCATTACGAAAGTTATTAAACTAAACCAAAGTTATTTCAATGAAATATGTTTTATCCGTATATTCTATTTAATTACGTTAATCTATAGTGTTGATACTTATTAATAAAAAATGCACGGATATGTACATTAAACTAAAATTTCTAGAGAAATGGTGAAAACGTCCTCCAACGTTGTATATTTTTTTCACGAGAGCGCTGTCATCGATTAAGGTTCCCCCACGACCTACTTAGCACACAGCAGTAGTAAATTACTTTAATACATACAATTTTGTATATTTTATTATGTTGTTATATTAAATAATTTAAAATTTAACTAGCTTTGGGACCATTACATGCTTATTTACTTTCTTTGCTTAATTATGCAGTAGGTAATACCGTTTCATACAAGCGTACGGTGATTCGATTACATTCGGCCACATCGTCTAAATCACCGGAGCCTCAATCTCATGTTATCTGAAATATCTAAAACTAGATCACGAACACGGTCATAAATCAATCACAAGCCCGCTAGAGGGCTACAAAACAGCTCAAGAGTTGCTCCATCATCTTCCGGAGCTAGTACAAAAAACAGTGTCATAGAAGATTTTTTTTTTAATTATTATTTTTAGGTACACATAACATTTTACAGACAAAAAATTAGTAAAGTAGAGGTAAAAATGATTAAATCTAGACTATAAAACTAATCATGCGTACACAATATGAAATAGATAGTGAAAAAAAGACACAGCAAAAAATAAAATGAAAAACGATACAAATAGGACTAACTAATTCGTATCTAAGACCTAATAAATTAACAAAACAGCATTAATAATAATAATCAACATAAAGATAAAGCAAACAACAGCTAGAAAAACCCACAACTATTAAGATTTCAATAACTTATTAGGGCTAACAAGCCCTAATAAATTATTATACAGCATCATCTTATTTTAACTGTCAGATGCCACAAACTCCATACGAAAGAAGACAAGTAACGGTTTAAGAAAGGTTTAAGTGACTTTACCGAGCGACGGATTTTTATTTGGAAATGAAGATTAATTTCACCGTCGGCTTATCCAATGGATAATTCAAATGTCGTGAATCAAGCTCGGTTAAGTTTATAAAGTTCTTTATTCGATCAACACACTTATTTTGATACAAATCACTATCTCTAGCCACATCAATAATTATAACTACATTTTAACATAGGTTCCTTCCCTTAACCTTTCGCTTCGGCGGTCAGCACTAGACTGCCTCGTCTTTCGAGTGCACTTCGCAAGTCAGAAAATAAGAAGGGGCAGCCATTGTTGCCATTTTTAAATAGCGATAACGTTATTCGATAAAGTAACAATGCTCGATTTTATATAAATATAAATCACGTTAACTGTTATTATGAGGAGTTAAGATTACAAGAGGCTACTGATTGAATCTAAGTACAAAAATCATCACACAAATATGGAACGTCATTTAAAACGACGCCAATAGAAATTTACCTATTTAGACATTGGTATTTATTACCTAGGTTAGATAGATCAGATAGTCATTTGTCACGTTGGAAATCACTCGCATATCTAAATGACCAACATTCCAAGAGCAGTTACTCGGAAGAGTGACTCCGAACTTGTGCAGGCCTACAGCAAAAAATAAGCCCCTAGTGCGAAGGCGAAAAATTGCGGTCGAAAGGCTCCCGCGATGCGAGCAGGAGGTCACTCGGACCGAAGGGCCTACTCTGGTTTCAAACTATGTATTTTGCACTTTTGCAGTCACTAGAGTTTGTACCACTGTATGCTTCGAAAATGCGGCGATCCTACGGCGCGAAGTGAATGTTTGGCTAATGAGGTCAGATTTATTAAATTAAGGGCCGATTTCACCAACTCCATATAAGACATCCGACTATGAGCTTACAACGAACAATTTTAAAATAACATTTACATAATATAGACAGATGGAGACGCATTGACCAAAAATTAAACTGTTTCTCATTTTATGTAGGAACCTAACCGTATTTGCGGCATGCGCTATAACTCTAAGACCCCTTACACACTGCGACTTTTAGCATCGATGCATACTGTATCGATCGATAATGTATCGATGCTAACGCACGTTGGTGTCGATGCAGTTGTCAATTAAATAAACATATACAGTTGTCAAGGGCCAGCTTCTGCATCGTTATCTGAGCGTTAGTACGCGCGACAGCATCGCGACGATGCTAAAAGTAGCGCAGAGTGTAAAGGTGGACCATTTGCCACTACATCGATGATGCATCGCGACAACATCGCTGCTCAAAGTCGCGCGACAGCATCGAGACTACATCGATGCTAAAAGTAGCGCAGAGGGAAATGGATGGACCATTTGCCACTACATCGATGATGCATCGCGACAGCATCGCTGCTAAAAGTCGCGCAAAAGCATCGAGACTGCATCGATGCTAAAAGCAGCGCAGAGTGTAAAGGGTGGACCATTTGCCACTACATCGATGCTGCATCGCGACATCATCTCTGCTCAAAGTCGCACGACAGCATCGCGACTGCATCGATGCTAAAAGTAGCGCAGAGTATAAAGGGTGGACCATTTGCCACTACATCGATACTGCATCGCGACAACATCGCTGCTAAAAGTCGCGCGACAGCATCGAGACTGCATCGGTGCTAAAAGTAGCTCAGAGTGTGAAGGGTGGACCTTTTTCCACTACATCGATGCTGCATCGCAACAGCGTCGCTGCCAAAAGTCGTAGTGTGCATCAAAAGGTCTAACATCTTTATATTTTTCAATACCTAATAACATTGGTATAGTAAACTACAAAAACGATTGCGGTCTTTATAAATAACGAGCGAGTTATTATTTGTAGTAGGACCTCTAACTGATGAAAGCTTTTTGCAGATAGGATGGACGGAAGCAGGTGCTGTCGATACTTTTTCATAGAGTCGATTTTAGCTAGCCAGTTATTGAAGTATTCTGTGACCTTCCGTAACTTGAAGCTTAGTGTTTCAGAAAATCATGTCACCAAATCGATAATAGTCTTGAATTCCAGTATTCTTTCTGATTAGTTTTATTGCTCATTCAGTCAGTGCGCCTTCAAATTAGAGCGACAGCAGCGGATGCCCATACATAAGAAAAACGGCCAAGTGCGAGTCGGACTCGCGCACTGAGGGTTCCCTGCCAACTTTGACAATTAGAGATCTACTTACTTCCACTTAGCCTAAGACCTATCCATAGACAACCTACACGCATAGGATAGTCAAAATTTTTTTTTAGGTTTTGGTTTCGTGTGTAGAAGTTCCACTTATCCTTTACATAAATAAATAAATAAATATCCCTTGGACATTCCCACACATCGCCATCTAGTCCCAAAGTAAGCTACTCAAAGCTTGTGTTATGAGTGCCAGACAACGGATATAATACTTAAATAGCTTTTGTTTGTAAATGCATACATGATCATCATCATCATCATCATCATCCCGGCGTTAATCCCAGTTGCGTGCGGTGACGCCCGGGGTCCGCCTTCCTACTTTTCCGTCTCCACTTTGCACGGTCTTGGGCATCCTCTGTGGACAGTTGATTGGCACGCATATCGTCTTTTACGACATCAAGCCAGCACTTTTTGGGTCTGCCCCTTCTTCCAGGGCCTGGCGGAGGCGGCATGGCTAGACATTTTTTACCCACGTAGCTCGCTGATTTCCGCAAAACGTGACCGTATCAGCGAAGGCGACTCTCCTGCAACTTATTCGCTATGTCACGAACATGCAGGCTGCCGCGGATGCGGGAGTTTCTAATGCGATCTTTTCGCGTGACTCCGCACATCTATCGCAGCATGTTCATCTCCGTGACACGCAGTTCCTGCTTGTGTCGCTCAAACACCGGCCACGCTTCACTACCGTACAAAAGGTCGGGTCTAATGATGGTCTTATAGACCAGTCCCTTCAACTTAACCGGCATTTTGGGGTCACAAATAACACCAGTCACCTCACGCCACTTTGCCCACGCAGCAGCAATGCTTGCCTTGACGTCGTAATCGATGTCACCAGATGCGTGAAGTACAGATCCCAAGTATTTAAACTGGTCCGTGCGCTCGACCATGTCTCCGCCTATGCGAACGGACGTGGGGTCTGTGCAGTTGCATGCCAGGTACTCAGTCTTCGCCAAGTTTAGTTTCAGGCCGCCGTTTTCTAGCGACTCTTTCCACGCATTTACACGTTTAACCAATCGTCCCCTGTCCGCGTCCGCCAGTACGATATCATCAGCATACATCAACAACCATGGAGGCTGCTCATGCGAGTCTCTGATGCTGTCTGACAATACATCCAATATCACACTAAACAGAAACGGACTAAGGACGGAACCCTGGTGTACACCAACAGTGATTGGGAAGGGTCTGGAGTCACCAACTGCAGTCCGAACCACAGAATCGGAATTGCAGTACATGTCCCGAATGATGTCAACATAGGCCTCTGGAACCCCTCTGGACCTCAGTGCCCACCAGATCACCACACGAGGAACACAGTCAAAGGCCTTCTGCATGTCAAGAAATAATAGATGCAGAGGCGTGTTCTTCGATCAGTATTTCTCCATGACGGTTCTTAAGGCAAAAATAGGGTCCATGGTACCGTCGTCCCAGGGCAAAACCCATATTGACACTCCGAGACAGTGCACTCCTGCCGGATCCGAGAGTCTACAATCCACTCAAAGAGCTTCATGGTGTGGGACATGACCTTTATACCGCGGTAGTTGCCGCACTCCTGTACCGACCCCTTGCCCTTGTAAACTGGAGTAATAATACTCAGCCTCCATTGGTTTGGAATTTTACCGGTGAGGAGTATGCGGTTGAAAAGGTAGGTTAAGATGTTCACACCACGAGAACCCATCGCCTTCCAGGCCTCGATGGGGACTCCATCGGCGCCGACAGCTTTCCGATTCTTCATGCGACGAAGACTATTAAAGACTTCTTCGGGCGTTATCGGTGGCACTAGTCCTTGGTTAGGAGTAAATACATACATGATATACATAGAAAACACCCAGACCAATACAAACAGACATGTTCATGCACACAAATGTTTGTATTGTGCGGGGATCGAACCCGCACCCGCTGCGTAGTAGGCGATTTCTCGACCACTACACCAGACGGGTCGTGAAATATCATTATTTAAATATCATTATTTTTGATATGAAAATCGTTTGGTATGAAATGAGACAGGCAGACAGACTTGACGAATCTATAAGGGTTCCGTTTTTTGCCATTAGGCTACGGAACCCTAAAAAACGACCTCCCGTAATCCAGTTTCAATCTAGCGTCGAAATTGTCGCAGGCCGCTACAAAAGTCGGCCGACTTTGTTCGCGTCGCAAAACTTGCCTGATAAAGAAACAATTTGTATTCAATAAGCCTCGTGGGCCCATGGGAGTAAGTGCCGAGCCAAAATATCGCTTCGCTACGAATTTTACGAACAAACACAGATATAAATGTATAGTTTTACTAGAAACGGTTCATTTAATGTCAACTAAAATATTACTTAAGTCATCAGCGCCGAACGTGGAAAACATTAGTATATGTAGTGCTAAAGGGTGGTTTTCCCTTGTTTTGTCGAACAACTTTTCACATAATTTTACTTCACAAATTATAAATGTCGATTTCATATGACATAATTGTGCGTGCGGGACACATGCGCCACCGTCACGGGCCCCTTTCAACGGGCGGTTGACACCTCCGTTTCAGCCGCCTGGGGCATCCCATCGATGTGGGGCATGTGGAGAGCATTAAGCCTTCTTCGGAGACCAGGACGCCGGCGACGAATCATCGGTGCGTCGGCTGCAGCCTCCCGCTCTCTCTCTGCCTCCTCTGTCTGCGAGATAACAGCCGCACAGAAGGTGCGCATCGCCTGCCATGCCTGCTCACTCTCCAGCATTCGGGCTATGACCGCCCCTACAGCGAGGTCATCTCCGACTTCATCCTCTAGGACGTCGCGCTCGACTGCCCAAGCCGGACACACCTCTAGTGTGTGTTGAGCGTTCTTACCTAACCTAACTTAAATGACACTAACAAAAGGGGTTATGGCGCTCGGCGACCCTGCAGCGTCACGCTCGCTTCGCTCGCTCGCCTTTACGCGTTGTCGGGTCACTATTCTAATTAGGTGAACTGATCATTATACTAAATAAAAGTATGTAAAATCATAATTATGCAAATTAATATTAGATAAAACAAAAAAAAGATGAAATTATTATTAGTTCTAATGACGATTATGCCACATGAATGTTAGCACAAACGTTGTTATATCAAACAAATATTATTTGTTCCAAAATTATGTCAAACAAAATTATATGAAACAATCATTATATTAAGAGTGATTTGTAAAGCGAAATTATATCAAACGATTTTCGACAAAATGAGGTAGAACCCTAGAGGGTGCACAATACATAAAGGTGCTCTCATACAGTTTGGTAAGATGGCAATGCGACATGACGTGTGTACGGGAAGCACGTATAACACTCTTCATCGGCAAAAACTCGCCCTACTTTTGTAATTAATGTTGTAACAAAAATTTGTTATTACGTACAAAAACTTTAGTTTTCGGCGATTTTACTCGCTAGCAACGACGTAAAAAAGTGTATGGAATTCAATGCTTTTCTTACGTCGTCGCTAGCGAGTAATATCGCAGTTAACTCATGGTAACGGTACAGTTTGTTCGCATCCATCAAGCCATTAAGTCACGCGTTCTCACTTACTGTCATTTTTTTTTAAATATAAAGCTACCCCATCAAATTGTTACGGCATCCCCGTACCTCACGTTGAATTCACGCGTGGGCTGGATTAACGCCTTAGTTTCTTATTCCTCAGGGATAACACACCCAGGCTGACAGGCAGGCAATTTTTAAACAGATCAAATGATATAGAAATATGAAATATTATGTATTATCCACACATAAAAAGACTACCTACCGAACAGCAGAAATCGAAATGCATAGAAGTCGTGACCCTGATAAATCAAAATACTTCGACAAAAATAACGTTCGGTGAACTTTTTTCGAATGCGAACACGAGAGGTGGAATTGTGTAAAGCATGGACGTACTACTAAAGCATGGACGTACTACGTGTAAAACAATCGTATTCATTTGACAGTTCATAACGTTCGGTATGATCTGTCAAACCCTTTGTTCTTTACCGTTTGACAGATCATAACGTACGTTTTGAACTGTCAAATGAATACGATTGCTTTACGCAATCGCACCCCTGATCTCTCATCCGTCGTATTGTATTGGCTTTCGTCGCTGACGTATGCGAGTTAAAGAAAAGTGTGCCCTTTGTAACTGCGCACACGAGTGAGAACTATAATCTCAATGACCCGCGCCGATACCTAATCTCATTTAAGATTGGCCGCCTTGGTTGGCTACTACAGGGAGCGCATTATCCAATGGGCATTATTTATTACTATCTCATCTAGGACAAGATCTACATGCCGATATGAAATTCCATGTTACAGTGAGCCAGCTTTGCAGACTGCCAAATGGGAACGACACGTTCATGAAAAGAGTGCGTGTGGGAACACCAATTTTGAACGTGTTTGCAAAGATAATACGAGTATGAGGCCTAAAGCTCAGAGACAAAATAGAATATTTACGAGTAAAATGGTTATGCTACAACTTCAGGACAAATCAACTTTATTATGCCAGGTATATGCAGGTAATAGTTCGGATCGTTATATCCAATTAATAAATAATAATTACTTGTACCTTTTGTTCAAATAAAACTACAATATACGTAGCAACTACAACAAAAATAAAATTTGGAACTAAAAACTAAAACAATTTTATTTAAAAAAAAAACTAAAAAGCCTATAAAATTTTCAAAAGTATTTTTATTGCCCGTGATCACACACCATGTCAAGAACATTAAATAGGTTTCCAAAGACTGACTATGTGCATTAAAAATCTTTCAAAAAGTGGGGCAATTGAAGGGGAAAATTCTCAAAATTATAACCCATGTTAGGTGGCTGAAATTCACAGCTCAAAGTTGGGTTTTTACATTTGTTTATTTCTTCGTTTTCTTCACACACGTATATACGATCACTGTAATGACTGCAGCACAGCCCGGATATCTCCAGTAATTCATTAGATACGGACTCATATCTACCTTTGTGAAACGGACAAATCTCTTCTGTGACATAGTACAAAGATTCACTATTTGACTCTTCTTTCTCATTAGGATCGGGCTGAGTACCAAATGGCACTATGTGCGCTGACGATTCTCTTGTAAGGCACATTCTACAATCATAACTTTTAAAATTACACTCCGATTCCGTATCTTTTTGTTCACTAAACGTATTTGAATGTATTCTATCAACATTGAGTTGTATCAATTCTGCACAGACACATGTCGAAGGATCACACGAGCTGGTGTCAGGAAACGCGTTGCATGTTGTAGTTATATTTTTATGAACCGGATTCTGAACAGGATTAATTTCGTTCAGCGTTATTGAACTACCTGTACTGGTATTTAACTTTTCGGTTTTCACATTATTTAACATAGTTTGGATCACTTTTTCTTCTACGGACATAAACATATTACCGGATGGAGTAATCTTCAAAGACCCGTATAGACTTTTTGAATCGTTGTCCTTTCTCAAATTAATAGTTATTTCTCCAGATTCCGTTCTTTTAATTGGAATTAAATCCCGAGAATTACTTGCCAAGTGACTTTTCAAACTATTTATGAAGGATTTTTTTGAATCCTTATTCAATACAACAGCATAATGACCAGACGATGTCTTTTGCAGCACAGCAGACTGTTCCGATAGCAAATTTTGGTGATATTGCAGTCTCATATTAACTTTTTCATATAAATCAGAATCACTGATAGATTTAGTTTTAGTAAATCGTAGACTTTGTTCAGTCGTCAGTTTGCTTTCAGTTGCTGGCAAAGATTTTATCAAATCACCAATTTTTGACGGGGATGAGTCATTGACACGTAACAAATTAATATTGGATTTCGCTTGAATTTTTATATTTCCTGATAAAGTTCTCTCGATTGTTGCATTGGCTTTAAACTCGTTGCAATTTTCTTCGAAATTAATTAAATAGTTCCCAGACAGAGTCTTTACTAATTCGACAGGGTAGTCATAATTGGAATCTAGGTGGTCTTCAACCGTTTTCTTGAATCGAGTTTCATATTCCTTATCTATGACTACAATGTAATTATCGGAAGGCGTAGATTTCAATACGATTGGAGGAGTAGCTACTTTTTGTTCGGAGGTTTTGACTTTTAGTTTAAAAATATTGGCACTTTTCTTACCGTAGAAAGGTTCGTTTATGTTATGTTCCCCAACTGGATCCATTTTGACTATAATTTTAATCCTACCTGAACAAGTTTTTCTCACCAAAGCATTGGAACACTTACTATAGATATCCAATACGTAGGATCCAGAATCAGATTCATTTAGCAACGCTGAATGCCTTCGACACTTACTTAATAATTTTCCGAATATATCGAAACCAGAAGTATCGTTAATGATAAGCTCTATACCTCCAGATTCTGTTTTAACTAAAGTAGCTTCAGCTGAAGTAAAATAGCCATTTTCTTGTTTAATCCTTATGACTGTAGTTTTAGAATTGTCGTTCAAGTATTGTTTCATCTTTTTAACTCCCTCACCTTTTATGCTTCTCGCTTCAGATCTAGATTTTATTCCACATGCATGTTTTGCATCAACTATTTCAGTTTTCTGAATATTGTTTTCCACCAAACTACTTACTTTCTTGGGTACAATAGAAATAGATGACTTATTATCAAGATCCAAATTATTGTTGTCAATATTTACTTCGGGTTTTAAAATGCTAACAAAACTTTTATCTACTTCAAATGCTAGACCTCCCGAGTAAGATCGTTTGACTAGTATTTCCTGTTTGGTAGCAGACGGGTCATCAGAATGAGTAAAATCAACTTGCAAGTGTTCTGAGGCAGTTCTGTGTAATGCCACCGTCAGTTTGTTACTTTCTACCATTTTTTTCTCAATTTGCTTTATTACCTTTTCATCGAGTTCCATTGCTAAAGATCCGGATGGCGTATGCGATAATTTTGTCAATTGGTTGTAATGACCTTTATCATTTCCAATTGAAATCTTGAATTGGCTTTTACCTGTACATTTATTTTTAACAACTTTTGGTTTAGACGGGACACTATCAACGATAATGTTTTTAGTATCTAAGCTAGTTTTTTTATTATCTGTATGTTTAGTCGGCTTTTTTTTCAAGTTGTCCGTTCTAGATTTTTTATTTTTCGTGTTTTTTGCCTTCAGTAATTCTAAAGCATTGTTATTGTTTAGTGTTACATCTCTAAACGCTTGATTATTAATTTCTTTATTCGTGGTGCCTTTCTGTGAATCTATAGCATTTTTACTATCTAATGTTTCACGCGCTGTTTTATCTATTTTGTTATGTTGCGCTATTTCTTTTTCTTTGGTGTTATGTCCTTCAAAATCACTGTTACCTTTCTTTGATTTGATAGCATTTTTAGTATCTAATGTTTCTTCTTTAGATGATGATTTATCTATTTCTTTATATTGTGCTATTTTTACTCTGGCTTCTTTCTGAATATTATCGTAGTAATCATTATCGCACTGAATCCCATCCTTTTTCAGAGGGTTTCCATCTGCAAACGAATTGTATTTATCTAGTGAACTGGGTTCTTAAAGCGGTTCATTAAATATTTAGTAAATGTGGAAGCACAAAACAGATGAAATTCTATTAACGCAAATGTATGCGAATAGATACGTCATTAAATCGTTTAATTTCATCGTTCTATAATATATTTTAATACACTATCTAAACTTGATGTTATCTTAACTTTACTTATTGTTGCGAAGCGTTTATTGTGTGATCAAGCCAAAAAGTTTTATTTTATTTTATTGAAAAGTAGTTTAACGATTTTCCAATTTACATCAAGGTTTCTTTTTACATTCGCTGTTACTTTTTGTAAAAATTTCGTCTTTCATAAGTTCTGCAGCTTAAACCACCCCCCTAAATAGTTTCTTCAGGGTGAACACCTTTTGATTTCCATTCATAAAACTTTTGATTTGCTCTAAAATTGTTATCACTCTAGTAATACGAGGGTCAAACTGAAAGTTCTTAGAAAATCAAAAACTGATTACATTAGCCAGTTATTAGTTTTATTATATCTTTTCAAAATATTGTCCATTGACGTCAATACACCGCTACATGCGATGGAACCACTGGGAAAAGCACTTTGCCCACTCGTCCTTAGGGGTCTCTTCAATGGCATCGCGATACGCAGCCACCGCTTCTTCAGCATTCATAAACCGCTTTCCTTTAAGTTTTTCTTTAATTTTTGGAAATAAATAAAAATCACAATGCGCGAGGTCGGGGCTATACGGCGGGTGACCCAGTAATTCAACGTTTGATGTCGCCAAATAGTCGATCGTTCGCTTGGCGGTGTGCGACGAGGCGTTGTCGTGGTGAAGGAGGATCCTACTGCGAGGTCGTTTCTCTCGAACTTTTTCCAAGACAAGTGGCAAACAATTGGTAGTGTACCATTCGGCAGAAACTGTTTTTTGATCCTCTAACACAATTGTTGCGAAATGACCTATCCTTCCAAAGAACGAGGCCACCATTTTTTTTCCCGCACTTCGATCTCTCTTCACTTTAGTTGGCAACTCCTCGAAACGAAACACCCACTGAGCAGATTGTCTTTTGGTTTCAGGATCATAACAGTAAATCCAGCTTTCGTCACCTGTTAGTATGTCGAACACAGCATTTGAGTCACCTCCGTTAAATCTTTCAATCATTTTACGGCACCAATCCACACGATGGAGTTTTTGAGCCTTAGTCAAATTATGAGGTATCCACCGGGCGCAAAGCTTCCTGACCGCTAAATGTTCGTGGAGGATTTTGTGCACTTGACTCATACCGATGCCTAAGCTTGTCCAAATCTGTTGATAGGTCACTCTTTTGTCAGTCTCTATCATACGCCGCACAACACAGATGTTATTTTCAGTCGTCGCCGTAGAAGGCCATCCCTCACGTACATCATCAGTGAGATTAGTGCGACCACGTTTAAACTCATTAAACCAGTTGTAAACAGTCGCACGAGATGGGGCTTCATCGTGAAAGGCCAATCGTAGTCTATCATAACTTTCTTGTTGACTTAAATGACATCGAAAGTCATAAAAAATCATTGCACGAAAATTTTCTCGTGTTAAATTCATGTTGACGTGACACAGACAATTTTCAATTTGCCGCCAAATCGTAAAACAAATGACAAATGAATGAAATATATACTCAGTAATATTGGCAAAGAGTTCTATTTTCAAATTTTAGAATATTTTTTTTATTATATTGTTTATAAGTGGCCAGTTCTAAGAACTTTCAGTTTGACCCTCGTATTAAACACTTACACTGGGGTATGCTACAACGCATACTTTTACACTCACAGACCTTATGAGGCGTATCGCTGCACTGCACAGTTTAAGCTAAGCGCGTGTGCGCAGTTCTCACTCCCTAGGCATGCACGCTTTATGGCTGTAGGGGAAGCGAGTGTTTAATATTACTATACTGAGGAGATATCTTTTAAATATATGTGGTAAAAAGTCAACACAGTTCTTTAGGTTCTGTCTACAACATCATTGACAAATCTTCTTGTGCTTTCGAAAAGGAATCCTTGGAACCTTTAATATATTTTAACTTCGACCGTAAAAGTCGGCGTTGCTTCCACAGTTCACGATTTAGATCAAATAAGGACTTATATTTTTTGAATGCGTGATGGCGATTAAGTACTGGCAGGTTCTGGGTGCTTATTTGAACATTAATGGCCTTATCATCTTTTTGATTTTTGACAAGGACATCTGTTTCTGTTTCTTCCCTTTTTTGGATCTTCCCTTTTGCCCTCGTCCACATTTTCCACCTATGACGAAATAATACGAATAGTTTTAGACAGACTTTTTTAAAGTGAACATGGTGGTTGTAAGGGAAAGTGAAATAAAACCACCATGTGATGTGTTAGGTTTATTTGACATATCACTTTTAACAAATATTACAAAGACTTAATAACTTAGTCGTAGAAAGCATTGAAATTTATTATTCAATGATAATGTTGGATTTCTTTATGCAATATTGATGTAGGTACTCTTTGCTTATAGAAGCGTAACTCACTTTCTCTATTGGCGTCACATCCATATATCTTCCCATGACTTCCTCAATAATTTTTTCACGGGGATGGAATTTTGTTCTTTGGCGGAGATTGCTTTTTAATTCTAGAACGATGAAAATTTTATATTTCCACTTTATTTTTTTATTTTTTACTTTGTACTCCCACATAAAATATACGTGACAGCTTACCTTCACAACATACACACGACTTATCGACTTCAGTCCCACTTTTGCAGATCTGAAAATAGCATGATTTGTTTGAAAATCAAAAGAAACGATCAAGTATATTTTGCCTGAATAACCATACCTGAGGATTGTACTCTTGAATATCAGGCATGATAGGAGTGGCTAAAATATGACATTTGGATTTTTGCTCGGTAGACAAAGATTCTGTTCCAAGGATGCACTGTGCTGCTCTCGTGTTCCTGTTGAAGCACTGCTTTTCATCACACGGCGATGGTCTCCATGAAGCTATTTCTGTGCCTACTGCCGAGACTGTGTGACTTGCGCAATCTGGGCCACATTCAGTTGACTCCTTGTGAGGACACATTATCACTACACCCTGGTAACAGAAAGTCTGTTGAACTTTTAGTGAACAACTATCTAAGTTCTGCATACATAGAAACAGCAGCAAAACTAAGTAAACAATCTTTTACGAGCGACTTTGAATTATTTAAACCGAATTTATGAAGTAATGTGTATATTTTTAGGTAAATATTGAAATTGATCAGAAATTGGATTGGAAAAAACACATCAAAATTGTATGGATCATAATGGAATAGAATAAATATTTTTTGACACAAACACATGGAAATAAATTACGTTACCATTAAATAAATTTAAATAAATATTGGACACCAATCACATACATTACTCTGTTCCCAAAGTAAGTACCTAACGCACTTGTGTTATGGAAATCAGACATAACGGTGGTACCACAACACCTAGACCCGAGACAATATAGAAATTTTTGATATCTATATTCACCCGACCAGGAATCGAACCCGCGACCTCGGAGCGGCAACGCCTTGAAACCAGCGTGCTTAGCCACTACACTAGGTTTGCGTATAAGATAAAGCAAAAACATCAAGTGTACCAAAAAGGTCTCCGCTCAGTATATGCAGTGACTGCAGATGGTAAGCATGCCACGACACTGATTACCAGCGGGAACCACTGCTAGACACTGGGTGTAAACCATAAAATTATTATCCCTTTGGAATTCCGATAGGGGATAGTACTTCTATGGTGTAAACACACACTTGAAGGAAAAAACAAAACAAAAAAAACGATTACCTACATTAGTATCCATTTGTAACAAAACACATACACTCAATAAGATTATAAAATTATCAGTTGTACGTTTACTAGAGGTATAAATATTAGTGATGCAAAATGAAAAAAAAACAATTTGTGTTTTTTTTTCAGTGTTTGAAAAAAAACATGAAAAAAAAACTTAGCACCGTTGTTTTTTTTTCTAAATTTGGTTTTTCTTCTACCATACATTTAAGTTCAATGATAAATGAAATTTGTATAATAAATCAACTTATTTTTTTAATTATAATTACCTTATAACAACTTCCGATTTCCAACAATTCAATTACTTATTGTCTCATTCTTCATCTTCACTTTCAGTTTCAGTATCAGTGCCTACACTAGTCATACTCTTGAAAAAAAACATGGTCTAGAAAAAAAACAGTTTTTTTTCAGGTTTTTTTTCAACGCTTTTTTTCACACTAGAAAAAAAACGTTTTTTTTTGCAACACTAATAAATATACAGGATATTTGGAAGATGGGTTAGTATAATCTGTTTCTAAAAGCACTAAAGCTATGTAAAGAAGCATTGTGCCCAAAGAAGAAATGAACAAAGCATTTAATAAAGCCTGTATATATTGACAAGGAAACTTCAAGAAGCACTGCTCTTACTACCTATTTTACATAGTTCAGTTCTAATAATGGGTAATAGTCTTGAGGTAGAAAATGCCTTCATCGCACAAAAGAAATATGTGCTAAGATAATATGTGGCACTGTGCTAACACCGTGCCAACCGCACTTCAATCATCTTAAAATCTTGACACTGCCATGATTATACATTCATGAAGTAAGTAAGTTTGTAAAAGTAAAATAATGTACATTACTTCAAACAAGCAAAAGATATGTAACCTTGAAACATAATCATAATCATTCGTAATCATTTATTTCTCACCATAAAGCAAATGGCGGCATTGGAAGACGCTTTCAAGCTTCTGGAATGGGAAGGAATCGGCATCAATATTAATGGCGAATACATCACACATCTCCGATTTGCCGATGATATAGTCGTTGTAGCAAAGACGCTGGACTATCTTTGCACTATGCTCGAAGACCTTGACCGAGTCTCCCAACAAGTGGGTCTTAAACTGAACATGGAGAAGACGAAAATTATGTCGAGCTCCCTTGTTGTACCCACTCCAGTATCCATTGGGAACTTAACTCTCGAAGTTGTCGACGAGTACGTCTACCTGGGACAAGTGATCCAATTGGGTAGGTCCAACTTCGAGAAAGAGGTCAATCGACGAATCCAACTCGGCTGGGCAGCGTTTGGGAAACTGCGCAAGAGTGTCTTCTCATCTCATCTACCTCAGTGTCTGAAGACGAAAGTCTTCAACCAGTGTGTGTTACCAGTGATGACATACGGATCCGAAACATGGTCTCTTACTATGGGCCTTAAAATGAAGCTCAAAATCGCACAACGAGCGATGGAAAGAGCTATGCTGGGTGTTTTCTCTACGGGATCGAATCAGAAATGAGGAGATACGTAGAAGAACTTAACGGACATAGATTTGAGAATCAGTAAGCTCAAGTGGCAATGGGCCGGGCACATAGCGCGAAGAACTGATGGCCGTTGGGGCAGGAAAGTTCTAGATTGGAGACCCTTCGACCAGGGTCGCAGTGTGGGACGTCCACCAACAAGATGGACAAACGACCTTATAAAGATCGCAGGATCAAACTGGATGCAGACCGCTAGTGATCGGTCGCTGTGGAAAGCCGTGGGGGAGGCCTATTTTCAGCAGTGGACGTCCTTTGGCTGATAATGATGATGATGATGTTGATGATGATGATAAAGAAAATACAATATCAAGAGAAACAATTTGTACATAAACAGGGTTTAACAAAATTAATTGAGTTGGGTTGAGTTGAGAGTTAAATATTTTTTTGGACCCTCTAGATTATGGTGGGGTGATACCTGAAGTAGGACGATCCTGTATCTCAGGTTATCAACCCTCCACCACATCTGTGATCTTATGTTATGTGATGAGCAATATAAGTGAGCAAGTGAGGTAGGTACATAAATTTGGATTGTAGTTTTAATCGCGCTAGCAACTGTGCTGTCCTCTTGACTTCCTGATATGACATGACATTAATATTCTCCTTCACTTCTCCCCCTCTTCTCTTCCTCTTCCCCTCTTCCCTTCTATTTTTCCTTTTATGATATTTTGTAAGTATCAGTGTTGTCGTATGAAGTGTCCAATCATATTGCCTCGTCGATTTTCTACTGTTATCAAAATATTCCTTTCTTCGTCTACAATTTTGAGCACTTCTTTGTTCGTTTCAGGAAGTCAAGAGGAAAGCAGACAGTAGAAAAGAATGGCCATTACTCCACCAACAAGAGCGCGGCTCTTAAATTGTAGAAAGAAGAAGAAGTAGCAATCATGAGCCAAGCCGCCGAACAATTGTCAATCCCACATGTACGGACAACAGCACGTCAAGGTAAACACTGCGGTATCTTATGCAGTTGTAATAAGGGCTAGTTTGCAACAAAAGTGTATAACCTGATGTGCTGTCGACTGTACTTGGTGCGAAGATGCTTTGTAATAGAACTACTACTACTACGGAACGATACCGGCGAGTTGAGAGCGCTGCAAGCGCAATTAGCTTGCCTGCATAATTTATTAATTTAAGTGTATGTGGTTATCTTTTGATTTCGTTTTCGTTTGTTATTTTTTATTTCTTTTTTTATGGTAATGTAATTTATTTCTACATGTGTGTCTGTCAAATAAATAATAATTCTATTCTATGCTAACTACTTGGTGTGTCATTGAAAAATGATATAGTAGCACAGTGCCACCAACTTATCTGAAGAATAGCCAAAAATTGAACTACAGTTGTCACGTTGAAAACGTCATACTTGTCTTTACAGTACAGTGTGACCATTATTTATATTCAAAAATTTCTTAAAAGCATTTTTAAATAGGCGTCTAAGTTATGATAATGACGATATCATAAAATCAAAATATAAAAAAAAACATTTTTATGTTCTACGCACTATTTTCATCGCTGATATTATAGCGAGCAAGGTGTCGAGCACTGAAATAGTTCACATGTCAATTATATCTAGCCAATAAGTGTTAAAGAATGCTATTCAGCATTAATACCACCTTTGGTTGTAGAATAAAGTTAAAATACATAAGTGTTTTGTGTATGTAGTGTGTATTGTGTATTTTTCATCATGTAGTTACGGCGAGTATTGAAAAGCTAGTAAAATTGATCATTTATGTAAAAAAACCGGCAACCCTTTCTGTCGTGGCGCCATTCTGTCATTCATTCATCAGATAAGTTGGTGGCACTATACATCTTGTACGACGTTATCTGCAATCGTCAGTGACAGTGATCACTGAACGTCACTATTACTGACAAGTGCGGATAGAGTCGTTCAATTTTGTGATCATTACTCGTAGTATACCTAGACCTGATTTAGTTTTATAAATGTAACTTTATCAAGAAAACCTATTTGCTGTGTGTTGTCTTTAAAAAAAAGACTGTAATACCTTATATTATTATAATCATAATAATAATATGTATTGATACAATTTACCGTAACAAAATAGACTTTCGATTTCAAAGTGGTCGCAAACATTTTTTGACGCGAGTATGTCACTATTAATTTAATGATCTGACATATTGACGTGAATGAATTTTATCATTAGCTTATTACTGTCAAATAAATATTAGAATAGGTATTTAAATATAAATATTGGACACCAATCACATACATTGCTCTGATCCCAAAGTAAGGAGCCAATGCACTTGTGTTATGAAAATCAGACACAACGGACGGTGGTACCACAACACGCAGACCCGAGACAATGTGGAAATTTTTGATTTCTATATTGACCCGACCGGGAATCGAACCCAGGACCTCAGAGCTGCGACGCCTTAAAACCGAGCGACGTGCTTAGCCAGTACCGTCAATTTGAATGCTTTTTGACAATGGCTAAATGGGCCGAACATCAAACTGATTGTAATTCTTCTGTGCTTCCTGTTTAAACGCAAAGTAATGATTAATTTATATTCTATAACTAAACTAAGTGAAAAGTAGTAGGTAACTAAATAGTTAAGAATTTGTGAATCTGACATAAGAATGGCGTCAACTACTATAACAAGCTCAGGCTACTACTACTATAACGTTAGCATATAACATACAGGATCTTCTTCTTCATCATCTATATCTTGTTTTGTATCTCTAATTCGTTTTTTATCTTTCGCATCTTGTTTTCTAGCTTTATCTTGTTTCTTAGCAAGTGGCGGTAAAGAGCTCGCACGTGGTGGACTTTTATCTCGGTCATCCGGTGGAGGGGAATGTTTGGTGCAAATGCAATTTTTGGGACCTTTTGGACAGTTGCATTCGGTAGAACCGTCCCATCGGTCGCACGGATCCTAGAAATTTCATATTCATTTTGATTGCTGATTTCGACTACGGTGACTAACCCACTGCGCGGGACATATTACATTTGCACAAGTGTGCGCGCAAACACAGGTGCACTCTCTGTTACTCTCACTCTCATAGCCCGATGGGACAACGATCTTTACGTGCCAGACCAACAGTTTTACGTGTTTTCCGAGGCACGAGAGTGAAACACCATCAACATCCAAAATCCGGGCTACCCTGAGAATTACTGAACAGAAAAACCCAGGTACATATTTTTGGCCCGACCCGGGGATCGAACCTGGGACCTCTGGCGCAGCCGTCGCTTTAAAGTGCGACCCTCTAACCGCTGCGCCACCGAGGCAAGTTAGCTGAAATAACATCTTTTAAACAGGAATAGATTTACCTTTTTAGCAGGCGTTCCCTTATCAACTTTTTCCGGTTTAACTGTCTCCACTTGCTTCAAACAAAGCATTAGTTGTTTATAAGTCTCCGGATCCATCTACAGTTAAAAATTTAAAAATATCTTAGAATCTATTGCTATGAGAATAGAGAACAGAACCAAAATAGGCCGATTGTCTGTTACACACCTCACATCTAGTCTTTACTGCCCCACCAATGATGGTTAAATTCAAATTTTTCTTAACAGTACTTAGAACGAAATCCTGTAGCACCTTCCTCGTTTCGTCATTCAACTTCCCGTTTCTACTCCTCTTCAAGCAATTCAGAACTTTATCAGCAACTGCTTTGCCAGGGTTCGTCTTTGATTGTCTCTCCAAGACCGTGTACATGTTGTCAAAAACATTATCTAGGAACTTCTGTTTTACACTCATACATACGCAATCCATAGAAGTGTCTAGTACGCAATGGCCGTCTTGGTATAAGCAATCTCGTTGCGCGGCACAGCGAGGGCAATCACTACAAAGCCGTCTGACGTCGGCTGTGTCAGTGCACTCATGACAACGTACGCATCTCACTCTGAAACCAGCTATTTCAGAGTCAACCTTAGCAATCTCATCCGCGATAATTTCATGTTTATTTTGACATTTTTCTTTACACTGATCGCAAGTTTTCTTCAGCATTTCAATTTCTTCAATGAGCGCTTGTTTCTGTAAATTCAAATGCATTTTTAGTGTTTGAAAATTATTATAAGGTTTGTGTTACATACTTTGGAAAACACAAAATAAAACCTCAGCTTTAATGTCTTCGTTTTCCAATTTCTTTTGCAATAAGACTTTGCAAATTTTTTGTAGTTCATCTCTAGCTTCTTTTATGTATTGATTTCCTTCTTTTTCTTTTGTGCGTTTGTATTCATCTTCTTTTGCAATTAGCTTTTTCATCTTGTTTATTTCATCAGCTAAACTTGCCACTTTTGCCTGAAAGAGAGACATATCGGTATCGACTATTTCAAACTTTGAGTTGATTATATTACCGCAAATTATGTTATAGCTTACATCAGATGCACTTTTCCTATTGTCAAAAGTTTTTTTCACTGCAGCTGATTCCTTTTTACTGCTTTCTATTCGTTTCTTGAAATTCTCTATTTCCATCTTAAGGCACTTGACATCATTAGTTTTTTGGTGGATTTTCTCAGTGATGTCTTGTTGGCAACGATTGATGTTGTTAAGCTGGAATTCTAAATCCTTTTTGTTTTTCCGCCATTTATTGTTGCTCGTTTCTACTTCTTTCAACTAGAATTAAATACTAGTGTGTAATACAAAAAAGATATGTTTTTTAGCAAAACTTTCAATGCGCAATAACGGTTCGCTCGTGTTTCTTCCTATACCCTCATAGTTTAAATCTGAGAAGCCCGGAAAGACTTCAGAAATCACCAATAGTTTAGCATGCTTTCCGGAGTAGGAAAGCAGGTATTACTTCAAAAATTCTGAATTATCTGTTAATTTCAAGACTAATAAGGACATCGTAGGGGAGCATTCAAGTGTTACGTAACGCAATTGGGGGGGGGGGGGTTCTCGTAAAACGTTAAGATGCCTTACAGGGGCGGGAGTGGGTTTTTCTTACAAGACATTACGTTACATTGTTTCTTTTTTTTTAATAAAAATTTAGGGATTTAAAACTCCCAAGTTGGCAACCCTTTTCGTTTACGTTTTACGGGGAAACCCTCGATTGTATTATAGTCTGATCGTCATATTTCATTTGTTTTCGCAAGTTGGCAAACCTCTTCGTTTATATTTCATTGTATTGAACGTTATTTAATAAGACCAGTGCAAGTGTAT
Source organism: Pyrausta purpuralis (assembly GCA_963924145.1). NCBI lineage: Eukaryota > Metazoa > Arthropoda > Insecta > Lepidoptera > Crambidae > Pyrausta > Pyrausta purpuralis. The sequence continues at coordinate 6,555,519 of OZ001650.1, forward strand.
CAAAAAAATACCAACGAAATTTGGAAAACGGCTAAAGAAAAACTTTAAAAAATAAAGAAAAGTTTATAGAACATATAAATGATGTTATAGAAGGGCAAATAAGCTTCTCTGCATTGTGCGTCGTTATGAAACATCGTCTGAGGATGCTGACTGGGTCGACGAAGACGAAGTCCATGCAAGTGGCTTGACAATTCCAGAACCGTCTTCGTGTGCACTCGAGGTGCCAATGATGAAAGAGTCTGAGTGGCTAGCAAACCCGTGGGCAGAGGAGCTGTAATTTCAATCGAGTTGTTTTTATAGACCTAATTAGATACTTGGTTAATAGTTGACTATTTTTTAATTTTGTTAAGAATACGATTTTACTTCGAGTAAAATGTTTAATTTCAGTTGGGTTGCTGTTTATAATTGCATTCCCAAAGGTTAAAATAAACATAAACGGGTATTTACGGGTAGGTATTAGTAAAAAAAAGCAAAATTAGGAATGACGGAGAAAAACAATTGTGTGTGTGTAAAGCCAAAAATTTATAGAAAAATAAACAAAATACAGGTGTTGCGGATTAAAAATTTCTTGTTTTATTTAGTAGGTATGATTACTGCAAAAGCAATTAAAACTATACCAAGGATTAAAACTATAACATATCTTTTAGCGCCTTTAATGGTCACTTGAGTGTTACGTAAGAGAGGGGAAGGGGGGGGGGGCTACAGAAAAACGGTACGTTGCGTTACAAGGGGGGGGGGGGGGGTCTAAAATCTTCTAAAATTGCGTTACGTTATACTTGAATGCTCCCTAGGTAGATATACTATACCAACATTAACATGCACCGAATGCTTTAGATCCTAATTGTATTAGTACTAAGGACATGTTATTTAAATATTTACCTACATCTTCAAGAAATAGTAACTCATATGATAAAGCTGTTACTAGCACCGAGATCCTAACCTTGATAAGATCGTTCAAAAATGTCTGAATTTTAATTAAGACGAAGTATAAAAATTACGTCACCTGATTCAACAAAGCGCCTTGCCTATCCAAAGACTCAGCAATTTTCTTCTTGTATGCCTCCTCCATGCACGACCACATGCAATCGGCCTGCTTTAACAACAGAATCCCTTCCTTCTCCCGTTGCTCCAAGGTCTGAATCTGGTCTTGCAAATGCTTCTCTGCTGCCAACAGCTCGCTTATCCTGACGTTGCATTTCTTGTCGAAGGATACGGCCTTGCGAAAAGATGTAATTTACCACAAAATCTAGCCTTGAAATTCTGTGCCTTACGGCATGCCTTCTGTGCCAACTGTTCGTAATCTATCACTTATGGCATTTGTAAATATTTACGACCACGACTTGATCTTTATAGTATGACATTAAATACCTAACCTTAGTCTGTATTAACAAGTCAGTTAGAACCTCCATTATCGTGACTGATGACCATTTTATACAATGACAACCATTAGGTCCATCCATAAACAGGGTAAAATTATATTTCGGAAACTAGCGATGAACCAGTAAAGAATAGAAACAATCTAAAAAAGGTTCCAAACTCGAATCATCGATTATGGTGTTTGCAATTTTATTTAAACACAGTTTAATAGGACTTATAACCTAGCTTACCTCTTTGACATTGCACAAAACTTTGCTCAATGGTAATTCGCTTGCAGGGTTCGGCGAGATTGATTTAGAGCTGCAGCAGGGTTGCAGAGGGCTCTTTTGCGGAGTTTTGTCACACGCGCTGTAAAGTAAAAATGTTATCTTACCTTATATCATCATCACCTACATCAATATCATTATCAGCCATAGGATGTCCAATGCTGAATGTAAGCCTTAAGCTAAACTGGATGGTTAGCTATATGGACATCAGCAAAAGCTATACAACGTATAATGTTAAAATGCGCGATTTTTAATTCAATTGACTTAGATCTGTAAGAAAAAAAAATTAAATGATTTAAGGTTTTATGCGGTGTTTTAGTTTAACTGGCACTTCGGATCATTTCTTGCTCTGCGGACGACGCTATGATGAGAGAGGAGTCTGTAAGTATTCACCAGGCCACTGCGACGCGCTGACTTTATCATTATTGCTATCTACGCTCATAAAAAACTAACCATTGCTTGTTTATTACGTATTTTGGCACGTGACGGTTTGTCTTATTAATAAATAGACAAGTGAATATTTAAAGAAAGATTTTTTGAAAAATGGGACCTATATTAAAAAGTGATTCAAAAGATTCTGCTTGTTATTCCAATCAACGTATTTTCAGGTATTGCGCATTTAATGTTACACGTTGTATAGAGAGCGTACCATCTTTAGAACACGGGCAATTTAGTAGGTACAGTACCTTATTCAAGTTTATCCGGCTCTGAGATTTCATAGTCTATGCTAACCAAATTCCAGCCTCAAATTAGCATAATCTAAATAAAAAAAGTGCCCGATTCCCAAACCTTGATGGCTGCCACCTCATCATCGTCAGCTTGCCCTATTATACCCCATTATCTGTGTGGTGTAGTATGTTTTCCTTTCGAACAAGATTTAAAGCTTCATAAACGTTTCTATTTATATAGAAATTACTTTTTATTTGTGTCCTCGTCGTGGTTGCAACACGCCATGTAGCACGTGACATGTTGCGGCCGGATCTTACTACTCGGCTTCGCATTCACACCCATACGCTGACGGACCGCTTGCTAAACCCAAGAACGTAATAAAAAAAATGAGAGTTCTATGCAATAAAATTATCAATATCGAAAAATTACTAAAAAGTGTAACTGACCAGTTTTCTTAAATCGACAACTAAATATTATAAAATCTTTATATATAGGTATACGTGATTCTACCGTCAAATTGCAATCTGGATCTTCTTTCAAAATATTCCAAAAGTTACACATGAGTTGGATGCTCGGGTCGTTGAGTCTGGTTTCGTTAGGAAAATTTTCTTCTGTATCATGATCGGAGACATTGGTCAACTCTCTTATAAGAGCGTCCAACGCTTGGTAGCGACGATTCAAGCATTCTGGTATCTCTCTCATAGTGAACACCTTAAACAATTCTTTGGTTTTAGATTTCTGCTTACTTCACCGTAACATGACATGCCATGAACGTGCTAGGAATGTGTTAGTCATAAAATATTATTTGTATTGAAAACTTTCCCACTAGACTAGACTGACTCATACCGTCCCGTTTCCGTGTCATTCACGGAGCGTGACAGCACCACCGGCAAGATACGCTCTCGCTCGCTCTCACTATCGCTCCATATAACGCGAACCGTGAGACAGAACGCTGTAGATCCGTTCAGTGGGCATAGTAGAGCGTACCTATTGTGTTACTTTTCGTGTCTGATACGCTCCTAGCACGGTCATAGGCTTTTATGCGTAGTTATAAATTTTGGCTCCTATAAAAAATGAGTGCCTGTGCAAATTACAATATAAATATTAGTGGTTAATTGCGGATAAGTCACTGGTTTATATGTGGCACAAACAAAACTGGCAGATCTATTTGTCGTCAATCACGACATTGTAATTTTCATGAACATCTAACTTCGGGTGCTCTTTTTCTGCCAATAGATATACCCAAACGATTAAATACTTACTTATAACAAACGATTGTTGCCAAATAATCCTTAACTTGGGACAGATTATTTTCTTATCCTTGTCATGGTCTGCAGTCACGGTATTAATTTTATAATCAACTTTTTCCAATGCTACAATTTTGTCATGCTAGAAATTCTGACATATTTTTTCTTAGACTTGTATGTATTTTTTTGCTTACTTTGAGCTTTGCAAAATGTCACCGTTTTTCAGGGTTTTTTTATTATTAATTCTGTTAGAAATCAGCCAGCAACTGAAACTATGGTGTTTCAGAGTATTTGATGCTGGGCTAAACATAGATCAACAAAAGCATTATACTAAGCCTGACGTTGTCAATTTGACATTGCACCTCAGACGAATTGACAGAAGTTAAAATAATACTTGTCAAACTGGTTGTGGTGGTTGTTTGTTTTGCGGTTGTTGTTCTTTTTGTATATTTTATTTATAGAGAAAAACTGATAAGAAAAGAGCTGCTGATAAGCAAATAATTATTTTAATGTCGATTCGGTCGTTGTTTTAGCTGTTTACTCGTGTTCTAGTCTTCATTATATGATGTCGGGTCATGGTCCAGTAAGTAAAATGATTTTATTTTTATTTTCTTCATATCTCGTCTTGTCACAAATAATATATGTATTTGTTTCTATAGTACCTTTATTGTTTAAGTAATTATCTAGCCAAATTTATAGATTACCTTCCTAAAACCTATCTTTTCTTTGTGTACAGTAGCCAACCATTTTATTAAAAGCTTAATTTAATTCATACAATCAATCCTTTACCGAAACTGGTAATAATAGAATATCACAAATTGTATACATGTTATATCCCACTGCAGGGCAAATGCTCAGCATATTCCACCATACAAGCTCAGTGTAAATTGATAAACTTATCAATGTATTTTTATAGGAGCATCCAAGGAATTTGATTCCGGAACTATGCAACCAGTTCTACCATCTGGGATGGGTGACAGGTACTGGAGGCGGGATATCGATAAAAGAAGGGTGGGTATTAACAATTACATATTTATTTCATGATATAATAAAATATCACATTAAAAATAAAGTAATAATGATTTGAATATAAAACTTTAAGATATTGAATAACAACAAGCTAAAGTCTTGCTATTTCTTGTGTATGTAAGCAAAGAGAACTAATTGGTCTATGCAATATATGCAATGCAAAATATGCATGTTTTTTTCTGTATGCGTTTAGAAACCATTTTTTTGTTGTACTTAACTAGTATTACTTAAGTTGTAATCGTAGCAAAGATTGTTAACAATTTTTTTTTAATGGGTTTGTTCTTGTCTTAAGACTAGACAATACTTGGCATAGACAGACGATAATGGAGCAAGCTCACCCAGAAGAAGTCTGTTCACTCTGGCTATTTCTTTGCAGAGATAAAATCTACATTGCACCTTCAGGAGTCCAGAAAGAGCGAATGAAACCTGATGACCTATTCGTGCAGACAATTAATGATCAAGATTTAGAGCTACCACCACCAGAGAAAAAGTAAGTATGTTGATGTCAATGAAACACTCATAGCCTATTTATATAATTTATTTTTATTTATTAAGAAACTACAGCTATTTTACAATTTGACGATTTGAATTTGACAGGCCCCAGAGAAAAAGTAAGTATGTTGATGTCAATGAAACACTCATAGCCTATTTATATTATTTATTTTTATTTATTAAGAAACTACAGCTATTTTACAATTTGACGATTTGAATTTGACAGGCCTGTTTCACAATGTCTTAATAAGTTCTGGTTAGTGTTATCTCCCTGATAGTAAAACAATATGACATTCAAATTTTTATTATGTAGACCAACAATAGTAGATAAAATATTTACTTTATTAAACACATCAAATGGAAACCTGATATGGATTGCCACAGCTCACATTGTGCTCAGTGTTCTTTTGCGTTTCCTTTTTGCTTTGCAACATCACGCTTTCATCAGGTCATAACAGTATCACCACAGCTTGGTCTGCAAGAAAATGTTCCAATCAGTTTTACTATTCTGGTGAATGGAAGTTTACACACTCATTTGAATTCGATTCTCACATTTTGTTTTTGATCTGTGCCGCTTTACAACTGAATTGGTTTCTGTGAGATACAAATATAACATTAATAGAATAAAATATATAATAGCATAAGTGGTGTAAACAGTAGAATGTTACAATGAAAAAAGAATGATCCCATTTGAGCGGAGCTTCTAATTTTACTCTTAACATAAGTTTTTCTAAACTGACAAAGTCACGGATCACATAATATGGATGTTTATTAAAATAATTATAATTATATTCTGGATGTCCCGAAAAGAGTGTGTCAAACTAAAACAGGAGATAGGTTAGCCATAGACCTTACAAATAAAAATAACACAATTCTAACCATGACACCTTTTATAAGATTCATGTTATTTTTATTTAAAAGTCTTTTGCTAAGCCATCTCCAGTGTCAGTCTGGTGTGCCATTTATAAAATAAAAAGGTATATTTGAAAAGTTTATGACTAAGGTAACTCCAGTGTCAATTCGGCACGCTCTTTTTGGGACCTGTGCTGTATATAATATATTATTTATTTTATAAATCTCCAGACTTAAAAAGAGCCAATGCAACATAACTCTAACCATGACACCTTTTATAAGATTCGTGTTATTTTTATTTAAAAGTCTTTTGCTAAGCCATCTCCAATGTTAGTCTGGTGTGCCATTTATAAGATAAAAAGTGCCATAATTAAAAAAAAATAGAGTATATTTGAAGAGTCTATGTTTGGTTACTGCGGCACGCTCTTTTTGGGACCTGTATATAATATATTATTTATTTTCCTAATCACCAGACTTAAAAAGAGCCAATGCACCCCGCTCTTCATGCTAGCGTACCGCGAGCGCGGCGCGGGCGCAGTCATACATACACACTCGCCCCACGCGGTGCGCTGCACTCTACTCTACGACAAGGAGTTCACCATCACGCACCAGGAGATGATCAAGGTAAAGCTCTATAACCTATACATAGAATAGAATACAATTATTATTTATTCAACAAACACTTCGAAATAAATTACATTACCAAGAGATATTTATTTATTTTATTTTATATTTATTAAGGAAACAAACAGCTTTACAATATTAAATTTGGCTTAATAGTAAGAAGTCACGCATTAGCATTTAAAGTTTCCAAAGATAAGTAATACACTTTTGCCAACAAGGTGACAAATGCGAGAAAAACAGCAAATATAATAACAGCAAAAATAATAATTCCATGGAACTGGGAGCCTAATAAACTAAGGTCCACTTGCGCATGATGATTTAACCTAGGATTACGCTAATCCTAAATTAGATTGTCATTCTGTCTTGGTCAATTCATTTGACGTTGACAGAGACAGAATGAAGATTTAATCCAGGGTTAGCGTAACCCTGGATTAAATCATCGTGTGCAAGTCGACCTAAGATTAATATATTAATGTGCCCTAACCTAGACAAATCTTAGGAGATAGCGAAAACGCGTCAACCGCTCACGAATAATGTCAATACTGCAGAACTTTATTTAATTATATACTATATTATAATTATTCATATCACAAAAACACAAAAGGAAATTTATATAAAACAAAAACAAAGTGTGCCTAAAAGGCTCAATTATGTTGTGACAGCAGATGGTAAGCATGCCACGACACTGATTTTAAGTAGGAACCCTTGCTAGGCGCTGGATGTAACACACACTCGAGGAAAGTAATAAACATACATTATTATCAATTTCTAAAAAAAAACTCAAATTAACGAATTAAAATATTTAAATTTACAAATGTAACAAACAAATAGGACAGGACATGCTTATTGCGCTTGCAGCGCCCTCAACTCACTGATTAGGGTTAAAAAATATATTTGTGTTATAATGCTTATTTATCGGGAAAAGCAGGGTAAACAACATTATGTCACCACGGAAGGGCAGAGAATAATATTTAAACGCGCAGACGTAGTTGTGGCGGACTGATAGTGGATATTATAAAATTTTATGTTCCTAAAATTAGTTTTCAACCAAGCCAATCACAAGAACTACTGGGTTGTATTGAGCTCAGTATCTTTAGAAATTAATAGATGTTGTGTTGGATTCCAAATCAGGGCTCTAGAATAGCTATGTAACATTGTCATTTTATATAGCAGAACATTTTATTATTATGTGTATGTACGCAAAAAAAAAGATGTTTATACCCTCATGTGATCATGTTGATAACTGCACACCACAGACACAACAAACAGAAACAGACAAATATCAGATATTGATTAATAATAATAGGGTTATTAACCAGTATTCCAAATTTGAAATAACTTTTAACATACCAAAATATTTGAGCTGAAACAATATGTTAATAATAATTTATTTTATTTTCATTTTTACTTATCTCCAGGGTATAAAAGACGTACAACTTGGCCGTTACCTCCGCTACGACGAGAAGTTAGTCGTGCCCATCATTGAGAACACTCCCTTCGAAAAGGACCTCGCTGGCAGTTTGGGCGAAGCCCTACGTCAATACCCGGGCACCAGTGCGGTTCTTGTGAGGAGACATGGTGTGTACGTGTGGGGCGACACGTGGCAGCAAGCGAAAACTATGTAAGTGATATGTGGTACCGCTCCTCGCCGCTAGATGGCGCTGACTGTACACTAGCTCGCGGCAACTTGTGCTTTTTCGGACGAAATATAATATGTTTCGTGATCTCATACGTTTGAGACGGGCCGTGATGGCAATTTAGGTGGAGCCCTATGTCAGTACCCGGGCACCAGTGCGGTTCTAGTGCGGAGACGTGCAGTGTAAGTGTGGGGCGACACGTGGCAGCAGGCGAAAACTATGTAAGTAATATGTGGTACCGCTCCTCGCCGCTAGATGGCACTGGCTGTACAGTATAGTAATATTAAACACTCGCTTCGTCTGCGGCCATAAAATCATTCAAGCGCGTGCGAGCATATGGATAGCCATAACTGTACAATGTGCAATACTACGCCTCCCCAGAAGGCCTATTAGAGTGAAAAAGAGATAAGTATGCACTGTCGCAGACCCACGTTATTATGCCGCAAAGGTAGCGAGTGTTTAATATTACTATAGCTCGCGCCAACTATGCTTTTTCCGAATGAAATATTACATGTTTCGTGATATCACACGTTTGAGAAGGGCTGCGATAGCAAATTAGGTGAAGCCCTATGTCAGTACCCTGTATACGTGTGGGGCCAAGTGGCAGCAGGCTAAAACAACGTAAAGATCATGGGGTACCACTACTCTCCGCTAGATGGCGCTGGCTGTAGAATAACTCGCGGCAACTCTTTTTTTCCGAAATAATAATAATAATAAATATTCTTTATTGCTTAAATAAGGACACAAGAAACAATAACAATACAGGCAAATCATTTGTATAATATTGGCGGTCTTATCGCTAGAAGCGACCTCTTCCAGACAACCATTGGGTAGAGGAAACAACGTTAATCAGTGAGGTAGAAACGGTGTGCAAAAATATAGTTGGAATTTTAATATCATACTTAAAAGATAGTTACATAATAGAAGTAAGTATAAAAATATATTTTAACTAATAGACTTATATCACAAATAAATTAAAATAAAACAAATTAATAAATACATATAATTAATAAATACATATAATATACGTGCATACTACGATAGATCCATTATAGAAAATTTTCCGTCAATTTTTAAAGCGAAAGGAAATGCGCTTTTACCCTAGCTTTGAACACCGGAAGGGACTGGGATTGTCGGATATGCAGTGGTAGTGAATTCCACAGTCGAACGGACCGAACTGTAAACGACTGTGAGTAGCATTGGGAGGAGAAAGGGGGAAAGGAAAAGTGTAGTGACGGCAAGGACGCATGTTAACCTGGTCGTTGGTGGTTTGCAGAAAGTGGAAACGTTCGTTGAGATAGGGGGGAGATCGTGGATTAAAAAGAACATTGTACAACAGAGTAAGGATGTGAAGATTACGTCGCAGACGTATGGGAAGCCACTCTAACTGAGCACGGAAGTCGGAGACATGATCATACTTACATTAACCGAAAATAATGCGAATGCAGAAGTTTTGGAGGCGTTCAAGTTTATCAAGGAACTTTTCACTAAGGTCTAGATAGCTACAGTCAGCGTAGTCAAAAATGGGAAGCAGCAGTGCTTGTACAAGAGCAATTTTGGTAGGAATCGGTAGAAAATTGCGCAGTCGATTTAGAGCACTAGCCGATGCATAGACTTTCCTGCTGACCTCGCTGATCTGTTTCTCCCAAGATAAAGAGCTATCCATATGAATGCCTAAATTTTTTACCACATTACAGTAGGGAACTACGTCGAATATAACTGGAGGCAGCAGATCCCTGTCGATCTTTGAGATCAACCGAGGGCCGCCAACAATAATAACCTGCGATTTGGTAGGATTGACAGTCAGCCCAAATGACTTGCTCCACTGCTAAATGTGATTTAAGTCTTGATTTAGAGACTGTTCTGCTGTAGGGAGTTCGTCAAGGCTACTCTTAAGTCAGACCGAAGGTAATTGAATTAATGAAAATAGAGAAGAGAAGAGGAGATAAGACGCCACCCTGTGGTACACCGGCACCGATGTCACACCATGCAGAGAAGGAATCCTCAGCACGAATGCGTTGTCGGCGCCCAAAATAATATAACATATTTCGTGATCTCACACGTTTGAAAACGGGACGCAATGGCAATTTAGGTGAATGAAATACGTACGCGGTAGTAATAAGTATCCGGACACCAGTGCAGTTGTAGTAAGACTCGTGGCAGCAGGCTTAAACTATGTGAGTTACATAATATTCACTCATTCGATTAGTTCGCTGGTTGTTACCCACAAGGTTCGAATCCCGGACCGGGCTGCAATTTGTTTTTGGGTTTTTCTGTCTTGAAAGTAAGCGGCAATAACTCTGTGTCAGAAAGTTGGCGATTATGACACCCCCGTGCTTCGAAAAGCACGTTAAATGGTTTTCTGTCACTGACCAACGCCGTTGCGTGTCATGCTCGGAGCGTCATTCTGCCGGCACTGACACGCTTCATGCATGACACGTGACGTTGCTAAACCGGTGAGCACGTACAACCCGTATTGTAACCGCTTCTATAACATTTTTTACAATACTTTCCTGAAAACAACAGTTTGCAAAGTTGTTTGCCTTGACGTCCTGTTGGCCATATTTTATAAAGAAAGACTAAATGTACGGACAGCAACTCGTCAAGGTAAACACTGAGGTATTTTTGCAGTTGTAATAAGGGTTAGTTTTCAACAAAAATGTATATCCTGATGTGCTGATGACTGTACCTATAACAGATACAAAGAGTTATCTTGAGTTTTTGTGTATATGTGTTTGTCATGTCTTTCCAATAAATACTTTTCTTTCTTTAATATTTTTTTATTTCTCGTCATTCCAGGACGGAATGTTACGACTACCTCTTCGAAATGGCAGTGGAAATGAAGAAACTAGGCCTGGACCCGGCTCGCAATCCCGAGACAGCTGAGAATGGAAAGTGACAACGTATAGAATAAGGTCAATCACTCCACTATTCATTTTACCATGTATAGTTTGTGCCAGACATTCATTTGCCCAATTCGTATAATATCAACCTTTGACTTTTTACTTAAAGGTGCCTACTACACCGTAACATACCAAGACCGCGCTAGGAACGTGTAATTAGTAGATTGTTATACAAGGGGATAAAGTGACCCATTGCACCTGAGATGTTTTTAGCGCTCGAACGGAGTGAGAGCGCTAATAATTCGAGAGTGAAATGGGTGCTTTCACCCGAGTTAAACATACTATTTTTCATTTCGACGGTTACGAAAAATAAATAAATTTAGCTGTGTGAGTGTGATGCGATGATGAGATATTATTTTGTTTGGCGAGAGATAAAACCTCAAGTTTTTACATCACATATAGGTTTCTTTACTGTTGTTATACATAAAACATACGATTAAAAGGACAGTAACGGCACGGCAGACAACAGAGTACACAAAACGCGGACGATATCAAAATTTCAAATCATTGTTAAAAATATCGATCGATTTTTTTTCACAGACTATAATAATAGTAGAAGAACGCAACCATAAACCAGTCACCAATTATCACAGGTTATGTCAAATTCTAGGTTTAATTTAGCCTCATGTGATAGTGCGATGAGTGACAGCTCAATGTGGGAGTGAGTAGAAGATTAATGAACAATAAAACCGCGGCAAGTCGCCTCCGCCTGCTTAATGATCCGTGCAATAATCGACCAAAATATATATTGCCAAAGACAAACAAAATTGAAAATGAAAAAAAAAGTGTCACTATGTATGGCGGGCAACCTTCTCAATTATATATTTAACTCCATGTCTGATCCTAGCAATTAAAACTAAATGACTTTCCACCCTAGGGATGAAAAAGCTATTTTCCACCCGTCTATCTTCACATGAAAGTTAAATTTTCCGAACAGAAGAGATGAAAATATTATTTGTATTGAAAACTATGACACCTTGACCGTGACCATAAACACTGTCGCAAGCCGTGCTCGGAGCGTGTCAGCACCGGCAAAATATGCTCTAGCTCCATATAATGGTTAGATAGAACGCTGTAGATCCGTCCAGTGGGCATAGTAGAGTATGTCTTGTTCCTTTTCGTGTCTGATACGCTCCTAGCACGATCATTCTATGGTACGGTGTAGTGGACCCAGACCTTTAGAATTCGAAATGCAATGGTAGACGCGTATCAAAAACTATTGTGCATAGTGGTGTAGCAGTAGATGTTCTAACTACATAATCGAACTTAAAGCACAGAAAATATAATAGTACTACGTACAAAAGGATCACTGTGCTAAGAATGATAAAGTAAAAACAACTTTCGCTGCAACGCAATGAAGTGCAATTCACTTCGCACGATTTTAATTCAAGGTTGTTTCATCTACCTATCTATACCTGTCTCTTTCTAACACGTAACGCTTTCCCTGTTTCGCGGCCTTGAATGTGTCAGGGTTGAGAGCGGCGCGTGGCACGAACATACGCGTAGGTACACAACGCGCTACTCAAATAAAATAAATAGTCTAGAGGACCTAGCACATTTCTTGACAGTTCTATCGGAGAAAGTAATTGACAGTGTCAGCGTTCGTTTAATATTAAAATAAGTGTTTACTCTGTGTAATTTAATTATTTGGTACAATATTACTGAATTCGGAGAAATTAAAGTACAAACCAAACACACGTGTATACCCTATTCACTAGGGAAAGTCTTTAAATGTAAACGAAGATGGCGGCTTAAATACCATAGACAATCTTTAGTGTTGAGAAAAAGTAGAGGAATTTAGTCAATTGAACTGATACAATATACAATCGATTGCATTGAATAAAAAAAATACAAGTGAAATGATGTGACTTCACTTAATCAGTGATTTACAAAAAAAGGGGTTACTCACTAAAAGGTATTTAATAACGGAATAAAACGAAACGTTGGAAACTGAGTAGTAATTTAATGTTATCTTTTGTTTCACGCGTCAGGCGTATTAACTCGTATCTCCTACAAGTTATATTAGCAGTCCTCGTGCACTCACCGAAGCGCACGAGAATTTGTCTTTACAGGAAAATAAGTCTTAATAGTTAGGTAAAGCGCTCAAACCGTTTCACCATAATTGGAGATTATATGTTTTATACGTTTTTGTATGTTTAAAAATAACTATTAAAATGGAAATTAAAAATAAACATGAATTACTTAATATTTTGTAATTTTTAAATCTTTTGAATTGGTGGTTCAGCGCACGAGCGCACTTAAGGTACAGCTGCCACTGTTTAAGATTCATTTTTTTAAATAACATCTTTTTCATCTGGAAACCGTGTAGGTATCAGAAGGTTAAATTATGCACTGACTCAAAATTAGTTTTGTCTCACCTAAAATTACATGCTAAAATTGATATTTAAGGCCTTTTAGTGAGTCTTTTTAAAAAGTTAGAATCCTTAACTGAAACCGCATCAAAATCGGTTCATCATACATACCTCTATTTTGGGACGGCTAAATTTGTTAAGATATATTTTATAACTGTAATTCATACTTTGAAACCTTTTTTTTTATTATTTTTTATGAAATTATACATTCGATTATATTATTTTATATAAAAAACTATGTACATACATTTAATCTTTCACAATACATCATTTCATGAACAGTAATCTATCAAATAAATGCTACAATGAAACAAAAAATAATAATATCATTCCTTTTAGGGTTAACATGACTAAACTACTAGTTCGAATAACCAATTGAATCGATCAATTGAATGAAATTGGTGTCCCAACACTAAATTAAAAAATATGAAGTTTTCCGTCATCTTTTTGTCTATGTCAAAATGGTGATATTTTTCGTATGAATCACGTTTTTGAGTGTAATTATGTGTGTTTGCAAACAATTATCATATTTATATTGTTACGGCTTAATTGGTAAAGGTGTTTGTGAGTTCTGCAAAGAAATTCACTGTTGTATGTGCCGAGAATCTTCAGATAATAGGGTTAGAAGGTTAGTCAATGGTTTGTTTACATTTAAAGACTTTCCCGTGTGAATAGGGTATATGTACGGACAACAGGACGTCAAGGTAAACACTGCGGTATCTTATGCAGTTGTAATAAGGGCTAGTTTGCAACAAAAGTGGATAACCTGATGTGCTGTCAACTGTACATCACACTTAACCAAATAAAATTGTATAGTAGAATTATTTTCTCCGTGCAGTTTGGGTCATGAATCATAACTCAGTCTCACCCCGTTTAAGGCTGTGAGTATGTTGCGCGGGCGCACCGCCGTTTTAAAATTTATATTATTTAAAAAAATAGTTTATCATAAATAATTTCAATAAATATAAAATTTTATATTAATTTATTTTTGTATAAAAAAATATATAGTACATTCGCCAGCATCTTAGGTTACACACAATTTTGTTGGAAACTAGCCCTAATGTCAACTGCGTAAGATACCAGTGTTAACCTTAATTTACTGTTGTCCGTACTTAACTACAAAAAGAGACTTTTGTTTATGTGAACCTTGTTTATCGTACCTTTGTAAATGCTATCAAAATCGAGATTAATTTTATTGGAATACCTAAAAATTAAGGTTGATATTATATAGCTAAAGTAAAATAATGAACTGTAGCTCTTGGACTATTAGATTTTGGACTACGTAAAATCCTAACACAAAATTACTTAAGTAATTTCGTAGGTACTTATAAATATTATGCTAAATTTAAAGTAAGTTTATTGACCTGTTTCCGTTTATTTTAAGTTAGATTGACGTTAGTAACTGGATAGGTATCTTAAACTCAAACCTATTTCTTTGAACAAGGAATGTTGAATACTATCCTACCTACAAAAAATGTTTTGATAAATAATGTCATAATTAGGAACACATATCTCAAATTTTTAATAGTTATTTCGTTGTAACGAAGTCAGTCACAGGCTGAGAAAATAAACACAGTGACAGGCGCGTGGCGCGGTCCGCGAGCGGCAGCCCCGCGCCCATTTATGCTCGGCGTACCGAGTCGCTCGAACGTACCTAAACTTCGGAGTGACACCCCCCTGCTTAAAGTCCGTTTTTCTTTGGTAGTCGAATATTGTTGGCAATCTTGACATTCCTTTTTAACTATTTTTTTTAAAATAAGATAAACACAACTCACAACTATCATAGATAATTCATATTTGAATACTGCTATTATTATAAAAGTTATGAAAAGATTGTTTACATTATTGGACTAGCAAGGAAAAACAAACTTTAATACAAAATGTCCGTACTTATTTGTGGAAAATCATATCTGCTTTATTGCACTGGTGTCTGGTGTATCACAAACCGAAACATCGTATGTGTTAAACTATTTTTATGTGCAATGTTTGCTCTTGACTTCTAGACCTAATGAGCGTTTTATACTAATCTATGAAAATAAAATAAGAGTACGCAGGCACTGAAAATTATTGTATTTTAAATATGTTCTATAGAAATAGAATCAACCCTTTTTGCAACCCTTTGCAGACGGAACGTAATAGGTACAAATCATTTTAATTTCGAAGCACTCGTGTAATGATAACGTTTTTATATCAAGTTTTTTATGTACCATTTAGATATAACGTAAGATAAAAATCGTAAATCATAATACGTACTATGTTTATATGTAGATAAGCTGGGCGATATTTTATCAATCTTACACGTGCCATGTTATAAATATTATTAGATACTTTTATGTCGTGAGACGCTTCTATTTTTCTACTTATCAAAATAAGACGAAAATGTTTGTTACGCAATTATCAATATCAAGAAAATGGGGCGATATGGTTATATTGATTTGAGCAAAAGAGCCATACGTTAAGGCATTTGATGTCAAGAGTTCTTTTCCCCTTCCATATTCAATAAGGCAGTTGATAACGTAGATCTGTGTTATATTTTATAAATTGTTACCAAAAATAAAACGAACATGAACAGAAAGCACGCAGTTTTATTCCTTTGAGTCATAGCTCCGACACACCTCTGCCATGATACTTTGCGATATACCATTCACGTTGTAAATAGTAACATCAGAAGACCGGACGGTCCGTCGCCTAACACCATGAACACTAGAAACGCATTTGCTCAGTATCAAATCCTGCATTTCTTTCAACTCCGCTTTAGACAGAAAATTCGCTGTCGAAAACTCATCGTCCAAAGGAGGACTCTCTCGCTTAGCCATCTCATATAACGACATCAAATCTAAACTTTCCTTATTCTTCTTATTGTGTATAGCCTGCGTCTTTTTAAGTATTCGTTTCAGATCTTCCAAATAACTCTTGTTCTCGGATATCTTTCCGTCAATTATTTCGATCTCTTTCTCTTTCAGTTCTTCGTTTGAAATCTTGAAGTTGTTCTTGATTTTGGAAGGCTCTTTGTCGACTGAAGTGGGTTCTGTAAAAAAGTGAGGCAGGTGAAATAGATCACTATGTTTGAAGAAACGTGACAAAGTCACATTTGAAACAAGGGTGCCCACGAGCTATATACTGCTCTGTCGATAATACAGAATGCATGCAAACCCCCATTTTCCAACGTATTGTTATCGATAAACGCACGTAAAATAACACGTTTAAGTCTGTGTGACGGTACCCATAAACAGTGCAAGTGCCAAAGAAAATAATGTGCGCTGTCTCTTTTGCTCTCCTTGCCGCGAGTCCTTGCGTTTATTTTACCTGAAGGTTAATATCCCCAGTGTAAATTTGGTTTTCATATTTTTCAATAGTCCTCGGAAGAATTATGATACAATTTCTATTGAACTCGTAGGTAAGTTGCATTTACTGTATCTAATGTGTCTTTAAATTGTCAAAAATAGGTTTTTATGTTTTTGTGACTGACGCAAGATGTAAAACGTGAAATTCCAACCTTCTATAAGTTAACTAACGGACCCAATGAACTTTGTTTCGCCCCCAGCCCCGTCTTACCCCAACCCCGTCCCGCCCAGCCCCATTATTTTAAAAATTAAGCGGTCTCAGCGAACATTGTTTTGCCCCGGCCCAGTCCCGCCCCAGCCCCTTCCCCCATTTATCGGGATAAAAAGTATCCTATGTTCTTCTCCTCATTCTAAGTTACCTCCCCACCATTTTTCAGCCGAATCGGTTCAGCCGTAAGATATTAATAGTGTTACTAACGCTTATATATAAAGATAACTGTCCTTGCCTTTCTGACTCTCCTTCCCAAACAAGGGTCTGATGGAGAAGAATGCTCGTAATTTCTCCTTGGGCTTAGAACAATCGCCGACATACACGTCGTACTCCACGCAGACCACCTTCTCGTCCAGCCTCCTCAACTCCACGTTATTCTTCTTCAGCCGGGAGAACTTCTTCGCGACAACCTTGATCCGGGGAATCTCGCATATGTGTATGTTATTCGGCATGTGTAAGCAGGAATCTGGTAAAGGCATTATTTTGTTAAACAGTTTGTAATTTTTGCCATTAAAGTGGTGTTGTTTTAATATCGACTATGTGCATTGACCGCGACATGTACATGTTGATTGACAGCGAGGCTAAAGTGGGAGTGGGCGGGACACATATGTAGGATGCACCCGGATAGATGGACCCAAATCGTCACGCGATGGATACCAGCACATGGTTATCGCCGCAGAGGTACCTAAACCCAGAAAGCGCTGGTATGACGATTTGGTCAGTTTTGCTAAGGATTGGGAGTCGTTGGCCAAGGATAGAGATAGATGGCGGAGTTTAGGGAGACCTTTGCCCAGCAGTGGGATGGTGTAGGTTAAAAAAAATGTGCATTGACCGATCAGTTTCTATACTGTTTAAACAAAATTATTAACTTGTCAACTGCATTTACTATTACTGGTTGCTTGTGACACCAAGAAAATGTGTTAAGAGTAAAATAAAATTAGTTAAACAGTGGTTTCTCACTATGGGCCTTATATGGAAGTTCAAAATCACACAGCGAGCGATGAAGTGGGCTATGCTCGATGTTTCTTTACGAGATCAAATCAGAAACGAGGAGATACGGACATAGCCCTGAGAATTATATATAGCAGGGCACAAAGCGCAAGAAACTGATGGCTGTTGGGGCAGAAAAGTTCTAGATTGGTAACCCTTCGACCAAAGACGCGGAGTAAGATGTCCACCGACAAGATGGACAGACGATCTTGTAAAGATCGCAGGATCAAACTGGATACCGACCGCTTGTAATCGGTCGCTGTGGAAAAGTCCGTCCATTGACTGATAATTATGATTATGAGTTAAATATTAGCTATTTATTGGCTAGAAACAATTATCAGCTTGTATGTTTAAGGTGCACTCACCATTTTGGTTTATATACTTGTCAATTTCATCAGTATTCTCCACGTTCTGCCACTGCGAATCGTCCGTAGCTCCATCAATTTCGGGTGAAGACAATTTAATTGCATTACAACACTGTGAACTGTTCTTGACTTGAACTTTATTGCACATAGTTCGCCTCAGTTCGTTAAGCTGATTAATAGTATCAAGGCTAAGATGGTCCAGAGGATTGAAACCGTATTGCTCTTGTATTAACATCTCATACTGAAAGATAAAGGAATCACTACAAGATTACTCAACCCTCTTTCTTTTGCACAAAGCCCGTGGGTTGTCCCTTTGTAACAAATATATCCAACATGTAACGTTGCGTGTAAATGCGCAAAACCTGAAAATAGTTTGATTGAAATAACGAGCAGAATCAATTAAACCACTTTTTAGGGTTCCGTAGCCGAATGGCAAAAAACGGAACCCTTATAGTTTCGTCAAGTCTGTCTGTCTGTCTGTCTGTCTGTCTGTCCGTCCGTATGTCACAGCCATTTTATTCTGTAACTATAAGCATTACACTGTTGAAATTTGGTAGGAAGATGTATCCTGTTAACCGCTTACCGATTCTCATACAAAAAATAAAAAATAATGACATTTAAGGGGGGGCTCCCATACATGAAACTAAAACCAAAAAAATTTTTTTTAGTCAAACCTATGCGTGTGGGGTGTCTATGAATAGGTCTTTTAAAATGACATAGAGGTTTCTAAAACCATTTTCTTTTAAAGTCTAACGTTTTATAGCTATCCGCTTCCAAAGTGGTAAAATGGGCGTCCCCCCCCCCCATATAACTTCTAAAACTTCTAAACCAAGAGAGTGTAAATTTTGAAAAAAATATGTAATGTAGATCGTAACAAATACTTCCAACGAAAATTGGTTTGGACGAGATTGAACTAGTAGTTTTTGAGATATAGCACATTTTCAACAACCGCAAACATAACTTTGTACTTCATACAAATACTATGAAAAACAAAGTTATATTTGCAGTCAACAAAATATTGTGGTATTTTACTAAGTAGAAGTAAGTGGATTACCTAATTCAGTTAAAGTTGGCACGGAACCCTCAGTGCGCGAGTCCGACTCGCTTTTGGCCGGTTTTTTAAATTTGGTCACATTATCAAAAATCTTCAACAAAATTTTGCCCTGTCTATTTGCTAATAAGAGAGGATATGACGTGCGCAAACCCCTAAAATACCTTCTTAAGCAATGTTTTTTTTTTATGAGCGTAGATAGTAATAGTAATAATGTCAGCGCGACGCAGCTTCCCGGCGTTATACAAAGTACCTACCTATTCCTTTCTCGACAGAGCGTCGTGCGCAGAGCAAGAAATGATCAGAAGTGCCAGTAAAACTAGAATTCCCTATAAAACCTTTTTGTACCTTCTCTGATTGCTCCTCTATATCCGTCAACTGAGAAAAATCTTCTTGCATGGGGGTGGCATAGCAACACTTGTTCTTCGTAAACCTGTCAATTTTAACCGGCATAGGCCAACTCTTCGGAGACAGAACCTCTTGTAACCCTTGGGTCTCCGCAACGCTCTCACATTTGCTGTTCCGACCTCTCTTACTGTCATCATCACGATCATGGTTCCACCTCTGATGCATCCGACCCAATCTGCGTTGGTTCCTGTTCATTTTGTATTTTAATTTGTCATTTTACGAAGAATTTGGCTGCATCTTCGACACTTAATCCTTTGCGTAACAAATTGCGGCGTTTTTCTTGATTCTTAATACAAAGGATTGGAGTGCTAGTCAAAAATGATGTATGGTGGCAAAGCTGACAGCAAGTGACACGCAAGTGACAGCGTCATACATTTTTCTTAAATATATTTGTGCCGATATTAAAAAGAACCTTTAACATATTTTTTGATGTAGGAGTCTTTCAAAGCATTATAGCCAAACCCTCATCAGATGCTGCTAAACTTGGCACTTGATGTACATATATTTTTATTATTAGTAGTATTTTGATTTTGTTTGGATATAATGGTAATTAAGATTAGGTTATGATGGAACTGACATACACTGTAAAAGTCCCTAAATTAATAAATAGAAAAAAAAACATTTTTTACCAGACTGGCATCGGCAAAAGAAAAAAGATTGTAACTTGTGAATTCGCGCCATAATAATAATAAAAAATAGGTAGTATGTCTATTGTAGTTCATTTCTTATTCAGTTTGTTCTTAGCAAGTAAATAATATAAGTTATGCGGACAATATGGTCCTGCTGGCTCACTCGGTGAGTGCAATTGGGAAGCTCCTAAAATATGTGAGGAGTATGCCGGTGCCCACGGACTCAGATACAATACCAAAGAGATTGAACTACTAATCTTTAAGACCTGTGGTCATAAGATCACAACAGTAACTTAGGTTTGTGTTGGTGGTTTTGCTCATAAACAGGTGTCTCCGTTTAAGTAGGTATGTGGGTTACTGAAGACCTCTCTGAAAATGAAGACATTGAGCCCGAGCACGGCCTTGGTGGTAAGATGCAATATGTTCACTCGCTGTACGGAACCCGTTAAGGTGATACTTTTTAAAACTTTGTCATTTTAAACGTGCAGCCTGTGGGTCAGATACACGCAGCAGAAGGCCATCAACGTCTTTCGTGTGCAATACAACAACGCATTCAGGTTGCTGCTGGGGCTGCCACGGTGCTGCAGTGCGTCGGGTATGTTCTCTGAAGCTCATACTGATGTATTTCATGCTATCCTTCGGAAGAGAGCAGCCTCGATGCTGAGCCGTGTCCGTAGGAGTTCCAATAACATCCTGCGCGTTGGGCGTGTAGATTGTCCCTACATGACGCAGTGGAGTCGGCTGCGTATTTTGTGGTTTGTAGGCTGCTGGCTGTATTTTATATTATGTCTTTTTTTGTTTTTAATAATTCAATTGTGTGGACTTATTATGTCTGAAATAAAAAGTTTGATTTGAAAAAGACTTGATTTGTTAATCTAGCTAGGGTTTAGTCTCGACCATCTTGGTCCTCCATTGATTTCAATAGGCTAAATACTACGTAAAGGTACTTCATAACCAATCATCGGAGCTATGGTTACCTATGTTGCGATTTATTTTTAAATATAATCTACTACTTATTGACCATTGTTTCCGTTTATCAACCACTATCGCGTTGCAGTTAAACTTTGAAGTTTGTTTTGTTGTTTAATAACTAAGGTAGGTACCCTAGTTTCAACATGGCGGTTAAAATATTTATACCTCCTCATATTTTAAAAAAGGAACATAATTTCAAGTATTCTTAAAATCCCTAAAAGCGTTCTTAATAAATGAAACTTATTACTTCATGAGCGACTACTTACGACCATAAACTTATATGTACCATGACTTAATTATTATTAATAAATAAAGCACTATAGATGTAATATCATATTACAAAAAGTATTCTCCATATTATGCAATGTCTTAGCGGTAACTAAGTTTTAAATGCAGTACCTACTGTTGATTTAGATCTTTTTGTAACACTTAGTGCGCATAATGAAGAATTTTAATTGAATTCAATTGCAAAATACGTTCGTAAGTGCCGTACAAGACATGAAATAATTATTGGGCTGTATCCCACTGCATTCCACTTTTGGGCCTTAAGTAGGTATGAGGTCGCACAGGTCTGATCTTCGAAATACGAGCCGTCGAGGAGTTTCACCGCCGGCACAGTGCGAATTGGTCTACACCAATTCGCACGTAGGGGTATACTTGTAGATACTACGTAGCGACCTCCGTGGTGTAATGGCTAAGCACGCTGGGTTTCAAGGCGTCGTCGCTCCGAGGTCCCGAGTTGATTCCCGGTCGGGTCAATATATTGAAAAATGTTCTATATTTGTCGGGTCTGGTTGTTGTGGTACCACCGTTGCGTCTGATTTCCATAACACAAGTGCATTAGCTACTTACTTTAGGATCAGAGCAATGTATGTGATTGGTATCCAATATTTATATTTATTTATTTACTAGAGCGTGTGGCCTTCAATAGGAGCAAAAATGATAATCAATGTTTCTACAGAGTACCTATACGAAATTACCTTTACGTAGTCTTCGTGCTCTAAAATGCTTTAACTCAGAGTTATAGTAATCCAAAGTTATAATCCCTAATCAATGTATATCGATTATGCTAACTCGTTGTAGTAAATGACAATGTCAAGTTCTATAACTGACTCATTTGTTTACAATTTATGCCTGGTTAGATTTATTTTTTTAGTCTATCAATAAATTTATTTGTAAATATTATTACATAAAACTACTAGAATTGATTACTGGTTACTTAAAAGACCTATATTAAAAGGTTTTGCTCCTAATTACAGGCCACACCCTGTCTAACTATTTTTTGCATATTATAGTTAGGGCCTACCGCTAGAAGCGATCTCTTTTAGACAGCCTTTGGGTAAAAATAATTCACAGAAAAGGGTAGGTACTTTCAAAGAAAGGTAATTTGCAAGGCAACCGACCAACCTTGCTCTCAAATGATAAGCCGCCCATATGTCCTTAAATACCTTCAGATGCACGGAGATGCTTGCCCGGAATGACCCATCCAAACACGTCCGCACCGAGATTGCTTTACTTTGACTTCGTTAATCACTGCCAATGCGCTGCAAGCTGCGTAAATAATTTACTCCTGGATCGATCACGTTACATTTTTAAATAAGTACATATTATTATTATAAGCCAGTCTCTGACTTCAATCAGTTGGATTATTTGCTGTAACATCGATAGGAATGATAAGATAAGCCATTTGTGACAACGCTTTTTGCATCAGTGCATAACAATTATGTATTTCTGTTCAGCTGTTCAGTTTAAACCATTACATCCTGGTTGTTAGTGGTGTATTTAATTATGTGGAAATCAAATCCCTCATCTGATAATGTGAGTATATGTTTGACTATAGCTTTCAGAAAATACAAATAGGCGACATAATAAAGCAGTGACTCAGAGTACCTACTACATTTATGTCTTTTTTCGTATCTAGACAATATAAGTAGTATATCATAAATAATTAGCTAAAAAAATATAAGTAATCGCATCTTTCGTTAACCTTTCAAGTACCTGCTATTCAGTGTAAAGCTTGTTGTAAAAAAACAATTCTTTTAGTTAAATAAACAGATGCACGTCACTCGTGTGATGAAGAATAACCAACTAGGTACTGTGTTTTGGATCAAGAAATTACCCTTGTATTTTTCTATAATATATCGTCGGTGCAGCGAAAAAAAAAATACGCAAACTAGACACCTAGTTTGCGTATTTTTTTTCTACTTACACCATTCACAAGAATATTAATGCCATAGAAGTTGTTTTTGTGAGATGTTAACTGAGTTTAACATTGAATTTACTAATTAGAATAATGCGATAGTTCCTAATATTATAATGATAGATGTATAATTTATAGGACGGTACATTAAACTGTACTCTTTTCTGTTTTAGACAAAACGTTCTACACAATATTGATTCAAAAGGTTGTGTAACACTGCCAACCATGGATCCTACAGATAAACTATTTCAATCGTTACGATCAAAGAAAAGTGAAGAAGAAAAATATAAAGAAATAGTAGAGTATTTGAAACAAGGAGCCAATGTCAACGCAAGTGACGCCAAAAAGAAAAACAACACACCTCTGCATGTTGCAGTGCAAAATAGTGACTCAAAAATTGTAGAGCTACTTCTCAACACGAATGCAAACGTCACACTTAAAAATGATCTCAATCAAAATCCACTTGAGCTAGCAATGTCGCTCCCTGAAGTTGATGACGATGTTGTGGCGTTATTAAATGCACATAACCAACAGGCCATACCAATCCAAAAAGTCTCTGACGATAATAAAAATGAAGATGAAGAACTACTAACCCATGAAAAAAGAGAAGGTACTGCAAGTGGCCTATCTGGTCAATTTTATGAAACCAAACTTTTAAGTTTGATATTATTTCGATGCTTAACTGATGAATCAATAAAGAAGTTTTACCTAGGCACCAATGTCAAAAATGTTGGAGATCTTGATGATGTGTGCTTGAAATATGTATTAGGTGAAGGAAAACCTAAAATGTTATTCATACAAGCAAAGCATAGAGATCAACGCAGTGCATCGAATAATATAACAATAGATGATTTGAAAAACTCTGATGATTTCAAACTGACTAAATATTTCGACAGCTACAAAAAAATCAGGCATAATTTTCAAAATGATTCCGACATCATGTTCAAAGAAGCTTACGAGGACGTGGAATGCGATTTCGTTATATTTACACCTTCTGATAACGCTATTCCTGACACGTACAAAACAAATTCAATCGCTTTGGGTAAACACCGGTTTGAAAAATTGTTTTGTTCACGCGACAATTTGGACAATATATTTGCAATCCCAAAATTTAATAATATTCACGAAACATTTCAGATTAAAGACGAACGTTTACTTCTAGATCAAATTGTTCTTCAGCACATTGACTTATTAGCTGGAATTTTAATAACGTGTATATTAAATGATAATGAACAAAATTTAAAAAATATGATGACAATAGATTTAATCAAAAAATATCATGTTGTTTTAGCTCAAAAAGTTATTGATGTTGGTAACTTAACTGAAGCAACGCCTATACAGAATGTTTTTGGAGATGGTGGTGAAGGCACATCTAAAAGTGTTTCTTTAGAAAATCTGCTTATTTCATCTACAAAAAGTGAAGTGTTAGGAGATAAGCAAATGGGAAAGTATAGAGAAGGCAAGTTTCGCCCTGACTTTTTTCACACCAAGGACAAAACCTTACGTTTTCTACGGGAGAAAATGTTTAAAGAAAAATCAAAAGCAGAAATTGAAAAGTTTAAATCCAATGCCTTCTCCTTCAAACTCCCCAAATGTTTTGGTAATATGGATTTAACAGTTCATGACAATGTTAAAAAAGGAACAAAAAGAATTGATTACTTAGCTCGCACAATAATTAAATTGGCAAAAATTTACAGAGAGACAAAAGTAATTAAAATTGATGATAATATTTTTACTAATACTGAGGAATCAAATAAAGAAAATCAAATTAACATGGGGTTTGTTGACAACGATGGAGGCATTGCAGGCTTGGTCGGCAATTTGCTTTTAATTAATGATGAATCGAAAATGTTTTACATGAAAGATTCTGAAGAGGACTTACAAGCTAATAGCAGGTGTTTTCTGTACAATCTAAAAAATAAATGCAAAGAAGAATTTGGTGACGAGAACTTTGTTTTTAAATTTAGATATGACATTGATATAAATAATTTCCCTAAACTTTCATTTGATTGCGATGAAAAAGAAAAACTTCTAGCGAGGGATTACTTAAGCAAACTTTGGTTTTTGACTAATCAATGTCAACATAATGAATTGCAAACTATTGTGAAAACAGAGATGGAGGGCCAATATAGAAAGGATTTTAAAAATAGACTATTGCAAATACAATCGGATGCAATCTTTTTAAAATTTCATGAGAAAATACAAGACTGGTGGATGAAAAAGCGAACATCTTATTATTTAACCACCAACTGTGACTTTTATGAGAAATCTAAGAATGAAATAATTGATAGCCCTATTCTCAACGTGTTGAATTTTACTATAAAGAACAATATTCGAAAATATGAAAACATTATATTTAACAATGAAGCGATAGACATTTTGGGATTGGAACCATTCTTAAATGACACTAATTCAAAAATATTAAACATTATTTCAAACGAAAGTATTTTAACTGTACTTAAATTGTCACAGTTTTTTGAAAACAATAGAAAGAAAATTCACAATGAAACATTCTTGGACTTTGAATATATTTTAGAAAATGGTTACTATGAAATGATGCAATCAGAACTTCAAATGACTAAACTACATAGTTTTATATTTATCCAAAAAAAGGAGGAAAATATTCAAAAATTGTGTGAAATTATTGCAAATACTCTGGCTACTTGTGATAAAAAAGTTATTATTGTTAGTGAAAATGATATTTCGAATGCGATACAATCCCACTGCGATAGGGAATGTGTATCACAAATAGATGATAAATGTGATCTGTGCCATATTTTTGATAATGGAACAGCTTCCCGCGATTGGTCGTTAATTTTCCAAGGACAAGAAACCAATTTCAATAGAATTGTAGAAGGCGAATCAAAACGTCTAGTTAATTCGCACATATTGGTAAAACTTATAAATAATGAAACAATCGAAATTGGAAAACCATTAGCGAATAGAAGATACGACGAGGTAAAGCAGTATTGCATACCTCGTAATTTGACCCGCGATGAAGAATATGAAATCAGAACTTTCAAAGATATCAATGAAAATGTAGTTTTAATCGCATCGGAACCTGGAATGGGAAAAACAGTATTAATGAACCAACTTGCTTTTCAAACAAAGGAAGTCGAAGATAACGGTTCTGAAACTAGTTCGTGGATAGTTTTTGTAAACTTACGTGACTACTCCTCTGAATTCAAAAGGTGGAAAGATGAAAATATACACATCACCAAAAATGAAGCATTAAGGTTTATATGTAAAACTGCTATTGATGAGCTTAGCAATCCCCGAAATGAAAAAAAACTTCTCAAGGGCCAGCGACATAATTTAAACGCTTTCAAAATTAAAATTGAAAATAAAGATATACAACTAAAGAGTTTCACAAAAGACAATCAAGTCACGTTTGAGCTTCAACTGTTCATAGACTATTATAATAACGGCAACGTTATTTTCATATTTGATGGATTTGATGAAATATGTCCTCAATACGAAAAGCAAGTAGGCGGATTATTGAAAGAACTGTCTAGAGACTACCATTTACCGAATTGTGAATTGTTGAACCCTATGAGTATTGCTCAAAATGCTATGTCCTTTTTGCAACAAAAAGCGTTGATGTCATGCGACTGCCCGAAAATGGGCCTAAAACAACAACGCATTTGGGTGACTACTCGATCGTATCAAAACATCAAAAATGCTATCGAAACAGAGCTAGGAAGGACTGCCTTTACACTTAAACCACTTTCGAAGATGGAGCAAACGTTGTACTTAATGGGCTATTTTGAAATCCATTTCAACATATTAGACCTGACAGAAGAAGATGCAGGCGAACTAAATGAATTCCTTGACTACATGCTCACTGCCCTGTCTGATGAAAGCAAACACATAGCAATGGTGAGCGTTCCTCTATATACCGTGTATGTAACGGCCGTAAAATATTTACAAGCCAAGTTTACTGATGACTCTTTCGGAGATATTAGTGCACACATATCCAATTTAAGAAATAAATGTGCTGATGTGTTTTCAGTATTGACAAGTTTCGGGCCAGTTTTTGAACGCCAAAAAAATATACGTGAATTAGCAGCAGTATCAGAAAATCCACTTCATTTGTATATGGCAGCTGAATATTTTCACAGCCAAATCAAAGAACATAAAAGTGATGAACGTCAAGAAAAAACAGAAACGCCAATGCCCAAAAAATGGGACGTAAACACTAAATCATTTGATTTATTTGAAAAATTTCTTGATACCAAATTCAGAAAAATACGTTTTGAGGAAAAAAATGAAGTAGACACAAGTAGGTCTGATAATGAAATGACTTTACAAAGAGAAAAAATAGATTTTGTTGAAAAGCACAAGAAAATGGCTCTGTTTGCAATTTTCGACCGCAATGACTTGAAACAACTTCTTCCTGAAAAGTTTTTAGATGAAAGTGATGAAATCATGATAAAAATAAACGAAGGAGAAGAGAAAACTGGTGTCATTGTTACAGTCATTGATAGAGTTCCTAGATTTGTTCACTTAGTATTTGCTGAATATTTTGCTATAGAATACATTAGTGATTTACTCAAAAATGCTTGCAAATCCGAAATAGAACAGCCAAGTTTAGAGGAATTGTGGCGGTTTATAATGAATATAGTGTTGTATAAATCTACTGGAGGAGTAAGAACTTTTTTTGATCACAAACTTAGAAATGATTCTGATTTGATGGATTTGATAACCTCAGAGCAAAGTAAAAGGATTGTATTTGAATCATTGATCAAGCAAGGCAGGGAAAATCAAGTGACCCCTGAAGGATTCAGCAGCTTATTTACGATACTCAGAACTTCATTAAACGTTGCTGTTGAAGAAAGTTTATTTGATATACAAAATTTTATTTTCGAATGTATAAAATCTAGTTTAAACGAAGAAAATGTCGATGAATTTAATGAAATAAATGCTAATAGTTTGCTCGTATTCAGTGCACTGGGAACAAGTAATGAGAATTTGATCTATAGAATGAGGAATTGTCTTAGCGAACTGCCCAACGGTGAAAATAAGTTTATTGACATGATTATGCCGACTTTTGCTAAACAAGTGATTCCGTTCACACTTACTCCTGAAACATTTAGATCCTTTTGGAATATGTTGTCAAGTACGATTCCACAGCTTTCTCTCATGGATCTCGACACAGCACCAGTAATAGCACCAAGGTTTAGATATGCTATTATGGATTACGTAAGATTTTTGTGGGATCTTATCACTGATGCCTACCAATTTTGACGATGTTATTTATGGCATAACAACTATCATTAATTTTCTTGTTTGTTGATTTTAAAAAGTCCATGGTATCAGTTTTAAATATCTTCAATTGAGTAAAGAATTGTGATTTTACATAATAAATATGCATGTTGTAATTTGTTGGTTTTTATATTTAATTTTGTGTTATCAATCAATAGTTAAAAGGCAGGAACAGTATATCAACAAAGTTTGTGTTTGTGTGGGAATGTCCTAAGGAAGGATATATATATTTCACTATAATTTTGATGGCAATATTCACTTTCCTCGAGTTCTGTATACAGCGGTAGCGGAGGGGTAGTGGGTTTGCTCTGCATTGGTGACAAGAGTCCTTATTGTTATAAGCACCCTTTCAATATGGGGGAGGCAGGTCACCACCGCCATGCATTGGGAAGGGCTAAGCATCTTCCGGATTGCGCGTCCATCAACCAGCAACTGTAGGACAAGAAATAAATTTACGACTGCTGTTTATATTGTAACACTCGTATAATCTCCGCATCTTACCATTTAACGTTATTTACGATTTAATTTCTTTCGTTTATTATATTACGGCTACAACTATCTTACTCCAATGTAAACATTATTTACCTCATAACCTTGAACGGTGGTCAAATCTTGGGGTGCCTTCCATTTTACAAGGACGGTGTGATCCGATACTCTTCGAAGACCAAGAAACTTAACTTTGAGGGTATCGCAACTGCTCGTTGAAATCTGAAAATAGAATATGAAATTCAAATGCTTGTCTCTGCTTCTTCTTCAATGCATGTCACGTCAGAGTACGCATCTACTAAACAACACATTAAATCTTTGACCCCTTACACACTGCGACTTTTAGCATTGATGCAGTCGCGCGTTTTAATCATTTAATCATTTATTTATTTGCAAAAATACATTGTAGTGTATCACATAATGAGTTATGTACTACATGCACACCCGGTAGGGTACAGCAAACATGTTACACTTAAGTAAGTATTACTCTTAATCTAAATTAAATTATAACATTTATCATTTTATAACATATTAAACAACAATTGAACACAGAGATAATGAATCTGTTGTAATTATAAACTATTATCACATAATTTTTTTATCATCCATGAACTCACAAACATCATAGTAACCTTTCTTTACTAAAATAGACTAACTTTTTCCTTAGTATTTGGTCACTAGAAATACTTTTGAGACTATTTGGTAGCTTATTATATATTTGTATACACCGATAAGCTGGACTATTTCTATACATTTCCATTAGAGGAATTGGGAGTACTAAGTTGAATTTACGACGTGGGCTTTTTCAAACTTGAATAAATTAATGTGTGTCCTTACAAACATTTTTATTTCTAACAAGTATATACAAGGTAAAGTCAGGATATTTTCTTTTATAAAGTGAGGCTTACAGCTAACCCGTGATTTTATGTTTAAAATTATTCGGAGGCACTTTTTCTGCATTATAAATAGATCTGTAGCGTGACAACTATGACCCCAAATAATAATGCCATACCGTAACCATGCATGTGCGTAAGCATAATACGCGGCAAGAGCGGCTTCTTTTGATGAGTTGGTTTTTAGAACACTGAGAGCGTAAAGGAACTGCGATATCTTTGTTTTTGATAATTCAACATGCTTTTTCCACGTAAGATGTGAGTCAAGGGTTATGCCTAAGAGTTTGAATTCACTTACTTCTTGAACTTTTAGTAGATTAGTTAGTGGCTTAAGGGTGATCGGTTGTTTTTGGTAGGGTTTAAATTGTATAATTTTAGTTTTTTTGTTATTTATTTCAAGATTATGTTTATTTAGCCAAAGATGTATTGTGCTGTAAGTTTCTGTGATAATTTGGACGTTGTTAGGACTATTGTTCGGAGTTTTAAAAAGTAGTGAGATGTCATCAGCGAAAAGAATGCAAAGGGAGTTACTAAGCTGAGGTAGGTCGTTAACATATATTAAGAAAAGTATGCATCCTAGTACACTACCTTGAGGAATGGACCAGTTTGTGGTGAGTTTATTCGATCTCACGTCTTGCAGTTCGCCTGTGGTGTTATTTAAATATTGCATTTGTACATATTGTTCCCTATTATGTAGGTAAGATCGTAGCCATTTGTGGGCATCACCACGAATACCTACTCCGTAAAGCTTAGTGAGTAGAATTTCGTGCGAGACTTTATCATAGGCTTTGGTCATGTCTAACAGGAGGCCTATTGCATATTGTTTGTCTCGGATATATCTTAGTATCTCCTGAGTGTAAGTGTAGATGGCTAGTGTGGTGGATCGGTTTTTACGGAATCCGTATTGGTTGGTGTCTAGTACATTGTTTAAGGCGCTACCTGGATTTTTACCGCGCAAACTAGCGCCACTTTACTAGAAAAATCATAACTCGGTAAATAAAAGACCAATCAAAAATCTGGTAGATACGATTGTAGCTCTGATTATGTGGTTTAGACACAATGTTTAAGTTCAATTAAACAGAGTTATCTGCAGTTATAGTTAGCAAAAATGCTAAAAGTGGCCATATTTAGCAGTTTTTCTAACTCTAACTACAGTAAACTACTTTCGAAACAATTTAAACGTATTAAATAAACTATAGAACCTGTACTACAATCGTATCTACCAGATTTTTGATTGGACTTTAATTTAACGAGTTATGATTTTTCTACTAAAGTGGCGCTAGTGAGCGCGCTAAAAATCCGGGTAGCCCCTTAAGAAACGCGCTTCAGCGACTGACGCAATGAACAGATTTAATTTAGCATCGATACAGTGGCACGTAAGTACCGATGCAGTCGCCAAAATACAGTACATATTGACAATTTCTAGCTTCTGTATCGCGACTGCATTGATGCTAAAAGTAGCGCAGTGTATTCAACAAGATTGGTGTTCACTGGTTTCTACTCATTGATGATACGTGTCATAAATATTGGTTACATGTACAAAAAATACTTACAGTGAGCTCCGAAGTGCCATCTGGCTTGCTAACGTCAGTCGATTTAAAAGGCTCATCTACGACTGGGCGTACAGACTTCAAGTTTATTTGTTCACGAACCTGGCGTTGCAGTAAAGCCTATTGAAAAAAAAAAACTAGAGAGAGGGAGGTTCAAATGGTCAGTTTGAACGACCTTGTGATAAGTTTCGTCTAATTCTAAAAAAAAAACGGTCAAGTGCGAGTCGGACTCGCGCACAGAGGGTTCCATCCCAACTTTACTGAATTAGAGAAATCCACTTACTTCCACTAAGCTAAAATACCACAATATTTTGTTGACAGCAAATATTGTTCAATATATTTTTCATAGTATTTTTATGAAGAACAAAGTTATGTTTGCGGTTGTTGAAAATGTGCTATACCGTCCAAACCAATTTGCGTTAAAAGTACTTGAAAAAATCTCCATTAAATATAATCTTCATAAATATTTTTTCAAAATTTACACTTGCTTACTTTAGAAGTTAGAGGGGGGAGACGCCCATTTTACCACTATGGAAGCGTCCATCTATCAAACGTTAGACTTTAAAAGAAAATGGTTTGACGAACCTCTATTTCATTTTGAAAGACCTACCACACGCATAGATTTGACAATTTTTTTCTCGGTTTTAGTTTCATTTATGAGAGCCCTCCCCTTAATTATCATACTTTTTAACTTTTTGTGTAAGAATCATAAAGCGGTTAATAGGATACATCTTCCTACCAACTTTCAACAGTGAGGTGCTTATATTTACAGAATAAATTGGCTGTGACATACGGACGGACAGACAGACAGACTTGACGAAACTATAAAGGTGCCGTTTTTGACATTCGGCAACGGAACCCTAAAGTCATAAATATCCGACTTTTAGTGGGTAAAACTATTTTCATTTACTGGAGTAATTGAAAATGATGGCTCCTCGGTTTTTATTTAAAATACAGCAAGAGTGGGTGTAATTAAGGCGGCCACACACATGCCTGTAGCGGGCACACCTTCATGGCAGCAGCTACTTGCACGTGCCATCTACTTGTATGTCTAGGGAGACGCTTACTGGCATCATGCCAGTGGCATGCACTGTGAGGGAGGGGACGCGGGGAGGGGGGGGCTATCGCGTGTGAATATCAATAGTATGAAGGCTTGCAAGGGCGCAAATTGCTAAACTAGCACATGTCAGTAACTGGCATGCAAGCTACTGGTTCATTTTACAGACATGTGTATCGCAGCCATTACGGTTGCGGACGCATAAAGTGATATTTTAATGAGAAGCTAATATAAAAAAGTGTACTGTGTCTTATTATCTTGCAAGATTGTTCCTCGTAGACAAACACTACCTATATATTGGACCACAAAGAAAAAAATCATTTACCTCGGAAAAAGTGCTATCCATACAATCTATCGATTTCTCATCACAATTTTTCATAATATTGCAATTGTGTGACGACGCAATATTAATATCTTTTAACTGTAAATCTAATTTACCCTGAAAAATAAACAAGATACATTATTTATAGAAGTGTAGGTCCTTGTTTTTACCAACTTCAAAAAAAAGTGGCAATCATTTCAATGTGTATATATGCGATATTGTTGGAATTTGACAATATTTATTTGTATGTTTGCCCACGGATTTTTCGGAAACGAGAAGTCATTCGTTTTTTATTCATTATTTCATCTTAGGGTACAGTGTGAGTTTCATCAAATCGGTCTAGTATTTTTTGAGATACGGGTAATAACTAAAAATTAGTTAATAAAAAAAGACCTTGAAAAATACTAAAAAGTTTAAAATAACGCATTTTCTTTCTAATTAGGAGAAAAGAAAAACCTTTTTACTAAGTTTTATGAGTGCGGTTTCATTTTTTTAAATATTTATCGTAAACATATATTTGCTAAAAATCAAAAGGCATACCTTTCCACTCGAACATACTGCACATACTGCATTTCTCTCTGATTCTGCCGGTATCATTGAAGATTTCAATTTGCTTACTTCAGTTTGCAATTTCAGCTGCCAACACAAATATTTTTTTGTAGAAACAATTAGCTAGTTGTAGCAAGTTTTTTTTTTTATATGTCCTACCAACTGTCCCACACTTTAAACATTTCCTAAAGGTTCAATTTCCTAGCTATATCGCTACGCCATCGTTTTCGGGATATGCCTTTCAAAAGCGTTCATCGGTAGGCAGCATGTGGGTGACGATCTTAGGCTTATGCACATCCCGAGAATACCAGTGACAAAATACATATATAAATATACACACTAATGCTCTATTCGCGTGGCCAGTGACCGTCACGGCGTTGTTCGATTCAGATCTCCCGGCCTCATCATCCTGACTGGCTATAGCCGACAAGGTATCTTTAATGTCCAGAAACAATGGCGGAATCAAGAAAATCTTTCCATTTTCCAATTCTGCCGAATTGAGTAAGCAATTCTTCTTCAGTATCGACCAAGTTTCTAATTTGTGTACTATATCCTGAAAGTAAAGAATTTTAATCGATATCATTATCTAAATTTTAAGATCCTCTAAGAAATTCGCAACAGTAGCTAAAAGGGGTTGTTTACTTTTATAAAAGTTACGTTACTGTGATACGGAAAACTGAAAAATCGTTTAGCTACTTGGTACCCATATTCTAAACGGATGTATTTGCTTATTTGCAAAATTATGAAATAAGGGTTTTGATTTTTCATGATTAAGGCGACGCCTTCATGCACAGCAGGCGGACTAGCAGGCTTTACTTAACTTTATTTTAGTGTGATATTGATAACTACATACACTACAGACCTGCATTGGCTGCAAAAATCTTGAGCTTACGGCCCTGGACGCGTCCGTGGATGTTGAAGTCGTCTCCGGTTTTTCCACGTGTTGTTCGTGTTGTGTTGTTTCATCGACAATTTCAGGTCTTTCTGTGGTGTCACACTGTATGCTTTCAGGGACCAAATAGTTATGGTGAACGTTAATTTGATTTGCCAAATTAATTAATGCCTTTCTCAATTTTAACTTTTTGCACAAAATATTAGATCGCGGATTAAGAGACTTATTCGGACTAATATTATTTTTATTCTTATCAGGATGAGAACTGTGAACGCCATCATTTCCTTGATTGTATGAATTTGTATACTGCACCAAGGGTTCATCATCGTCATCTTTTTTATGTAGTTCAGTTAATAAAATGGTCCCATCACTGAATCTCTCATCATTTCTATAATTGAATTTGTTTTTCATGACGTCCGTGTATTCATTTATATCGTCGCCAACATCGTGAGTAACTTTGTCACTTTTGCCTTGAGACATAATTTGGTCAATATGATCAATTTTTGCTAATCGGTGTCCTTCCGTGTCAAAAATATCTTCTTTATTCATTAAAACTTTTAATTTATGAGATCCATACTTTTTTGCAGGCTCATAAGCCGAAGTAAATGGCTCTTGATCACCATAAAACAAGTGTTCACGTTCCGTCTTGGTATTTAATTTATCAATACTGTTTGTGGAATACATAAGATGCGGATCAAATACTACATTTGCATCGTTATTATTTTTTCTTAAAAATCGTGCCTCAAATTTCCTATTAGCTTCCTTATAATTTTTAAGAACTTCTGTAAGTTCCATAGAAAAATGTTTTGCTTGTTGTAACGTAGATGTTACATTATCATAGTTGACGTCAGAATAATCCTTAGTATAATGAAGAAATAAATCTTGTTGTGATAAATCGTTATCTGTGACGTTAGACATACATTTTCGTTTTGGCAAGATTTTATCAGCCTGAAAGGACTCTAATTTACACTGATCATAAGATTCCCGCCGTTTCATTAAGGCTGAAAGTCTTTCATTCGCGTTTCTAAGATAATCTACTAAATTGTGGGACAAATCCTTAACATTTTTAATTTCTTGATCTTGTTCTACAAATTTACCGATTTCGCTTATAACAGGAAGTTGTTTGTTTAAATCAGAGATATAATTTGAAAATTCATTTTGTGCTGAAAATTCGTGTCTCAAACTATCTTTGCTCTTTTTATAATATGGACAATAAGTAATAATATTACGATTATTGTTTTCAGTCGTGGTAATAAAGGATTCACTAGTTTTTTCATACAAAACGTTATTTTTCGTGTTGGAACTATAATTTGTAAAATCATTTAAACGTTCCTTGCTCTTTATTAATATATTGTTTTTTGTAGAAAAACTTCGTGCTGAATTATATTCAGGTGTTTCAGCATAACACTGCACTAATTTATTTTCGCAACACTCGGCGTATGCATCGCATCCGTGAACTTTTTTGTTTTCAGCGCTATCCGGAATCCAAACATAGGAACATTGTCTTAAAATACTATCCTCTCTCCTACTTAGACTAAACGAATCGTTATTCATTAACAAATTCTGTTTAGATTTAATCTTAATGCTGTCCTGTTTTAAATAAGTATTACCGTCATTCCTATCAACAACTTTTTTATCTTTAATGCGATTACCATTCTCAAAAGGTAAATCATCGATTCTGTTTCCGTACACAGTTTCGTTCATAAAGTTTGTTTGGTCGGTACACATTTGACATTTACAGTTTGTGCAATAACAAGTATCACTAGTGCATTTGTACATCATTTTCTCACAATCGTGGCAATTGCAGGGACTACATTTGCAAGCATTTGTTGGAGTTATGTGTTTGAACTGAATACTACTTTTGTGAGGTTCTGCGTTACTGCTGGAAGGTTCTGATAAACTACCACATTTCAAACACTCGCACATCTCGCATTTGCAATCATTTTTGCGATTTAGGTCTATATTATCACAAGTAACACATTCGCAAGGAGTACATTTACATGTGTTAATGTTTTTAGATTGTTTATTTCGAATTAAGTTCTCGGAATAAAGGCTGCGATGGATAGATGGATGTAAGTACTCGGTTCTTTTACAATCACAAATAATACATTCACAAACGCCACAACTGCAAGAATTAGTTTTAACATAATGATATTGAGGAAATCTATTTTCTACAGCAGCAAACATGGCTATTGTATCTTTATTGTTCTTTCTTTCTATCAATTTCTTTATTACGGAAGCCCTATGGATACCATAATCACGTGTATCTTTCTCCACTGGTTTTCTCATTAGTTGATTGTGTACATCACATGTACAAGAGGTACTATCATGCGTTTCACATTCCAGGTTAATGCAAGAGTCACATGTACAATTCAGGGGCCTATTTATTTCGGTGCTCATTTCATGCCTCAATATTGAACCCCTTGAGCAACCTTGGTTACATTCGGGGCAGTCGCAAGGGGTACATCGACAGGCAGCTCGTGGGACCTCTTCCCTTAGAGATGCTACTACGAAAGTGTTCTTCTTAGGTATACTAGTATGAGTGTTTTTTGCTGAATTTAATAGGCATTCAAGGCATTCACATGGCTTGCAATTGCAAGGCTCGCTGGACCATATTTTATCACTGCTTTTTACGAAGTTATATTTGTCGCAACCGCAATTGTCACCCTCTATTTTTCGTTCGCAATGTATGCATAAGCAGCTCAGCTTCTTTTCATTACTTACGTTTTCACCATTTCTTCCAATAATTTTGTTCAATAAGGTCTTACAATCATAACATTCACAAGGTTTACATGAACAATAATCGGTGGCACCTTTTGACTTGCCGACTATACACTCACATACTTTGCAGCTGCATGCTTTATACGCTTCTTTTATTCTTGAGATTATATCATGATTGAACATAGGTTTTGGTGATTCATTTTTAGTTTTATCACTCGAAATTGTTTCTTTGAATTCTTCGTACGGCACATCCATGACTTGGGCACTTAACTTAGCCGTGTTTGTATTTAAGCTTGTTTCGTTTCCACTACAGGTAGCTGGTAGTCTTGCAGTTAGATCTATTCCCGATTTATCATCTGTATTGTTTCGGTTGGATAATTGCGACGCATAGTGGCATGAATGTTTTACATTTGTTTGAGGCAGCTCGATATCTTTATTGACACTTGTATTATAGCATTGTGCGCTGTCTGTATTGTATTTAGTTAATGTAGACGGTTGACAAGCGCCTCGTTTACATGGACAATTTTTATTTCTTATTACGAAGCATTCTAAGGAATCACATTGAGGGCAGGAACATATCGATTTATTTTCTTCAGGTGATATTTTTTTTAGAGTTACAGGGTCGTATTCCTTAGCGTGCTTTTCACAAAGGTGATATTTTGAATTTAATGCACTCATTTTGGTGTGTAGTGGCAGTCGTGTTTCTTCGGGGGTTGTCTAGGAACTTTTCTCAATCGTGTTATGCAACTACTACATGTTCCACTCTTCACGGCCTGCGAAGCAAAAATAAGTACCTAGTTAAATACCACATAACGCAGAATGGGTCGAGGACGAGGAAAACTTAACAGAACTTTACAGGAAACATTGGGCCAGCTTGGTGTTTAGATAATTAATAAATTGAAAAAAAAGCACAATCTAATCCGAAACCTGCGCCAATTTTGAAACCTGAGCCGGTATATGATAAGCTGAAAGATGTGAGCACAGATCACCTGGATAACGTTTGTCTCAACAAAAACTTTTCTAAATTGCCTAGGCTGGTTAAGACCTCAACCGTCACTTTCTCCCCTTGTATAACAATCTACTATTTTATTTGTTTTATAATGTCATTTTTTTCTTGTAGATGATAATTATAGACCAAGAAATAGAGTTGCATAAATGCTTATATAGAATTATAATTTTCTCCTCGTCAATATTTTTTTTAAATTTTCGGTGGAACTCGGCACTCATTCAGATCTCAGTACTAACCTTTTAAGCCGAAGTCCATAATCAAACACATATTGACACAAACGCATTGTTGAATAGGTTTTAAGTTATAAAGGGGTCAAAAGTCTATCAAAATTGTTCGTAAAAATTTCGGTGCTGAGTCGCCAGTTTTTTAGCTTGAACTGAACATATCGTAGGTATCTCCAACCTATTTTGTGAAAAACGACTATATGCCTATCAATATTATCTTAGTATCTCATACCTTAACAACCACGTCTGTACATGAAACATGGTATTTTTTTATTCTTAAAGATTTTCCTTACATTTTTACTGTTGCTAAAATTTTGGCAGATCGAAACTGACAGAAATCACTCAATTTTCTTCTTTATTTTTATTTACGGCAAATGTTTTCTATTACATCGAATCTTTCTTTCTTCTCTATGGTTTCTATCACCTTTATTTACAGACAGCGATTTCTAGGTTGTGTTTCACATTTCTTTATTTAAAACAAGCGGACCCAGCGAACTTTGTTTCGTCCCCGGCCCCGTCCCGCGAAGCCTCGTAATTTTAAGAGTTAAGAGGTCTCAGCAAACATTGTTTGCTCCGGTCCCGTCCCGTCCCAGCCCTAGTCCTGTCGAACGGGATAAAAAGTATCCTATGCCCTTTTCCCGTTTCTAAGCTATCTCCCCAACGTTTTGCCCCAACCCAGACTGTCCTCTTGATTTTAAGCTACCTCCCCATTAATTTTCAGCCAAATCGGTTCAGCCGTTTTTGAGTTATAAGTAGCGTAATAGTGTTACTAACACGACTTTCTTTTATAGGTATACAGGGTGGTCTAAGTAGTGACGTCAATAAATTTTTTTTAGATTCCTCTCACCTGGGGGTATCCGAAAATACCCCATGTATGTTCCGCGATTTTTTGTAGTTTTCGAGTTATGATTTTTTTTTGTGTTTTTTTAATGTTCTCTACCCGCGAAGATTCAAAAATTCATATCTTTTTTTCTATTATGTATTTTGCAATGATTTTTTTTGTGCCGTGGTCGTTGTTAATGCTGTCTTAATAATAAAAATAATGCATCTTTTTAAACTTACTAAAAGGCACTAAAAAAAACTTGAAAGTTCGAACTCTGATTTTTATTAGGATTTAATCAAAAATTCTACTTCAATTTAAAAATACAAAAAGTAGTTTCCATAGCTTCTGCTTAGGTTTAAAAACTTTGCGGGGTCCTAAGCTCCTAAGATCATTTAAAAAAAATGGTACTTAGTTGGCCTTTTTTTGTTGTAATCGGCCTTCGAAGGCGGATAGGCTAAAAATCGTTGAAATAAAATTAAAGCGTTAAAAATTCTTTTATCTACTTTTTATCACTCATATGGTAAGTTTAAGTTAAAAATGTGATTAAAAGTCAATTTTAACTTAAAATCCTGTAAAATTACGGTAGCTCGTGTTATTTAACAATAATTTCGGTCTCAGTAAATTTTATGTTTCAAGTTGTGATGTTTGTGAAATAGTCGCGCACATGCCATCAGGTAGCAATGGGACCGGTTTTTATCTGCTACATGACCCGCTCTTTGTGCTATTCTGTTCAAAGGTACATTTTTATTTTAGTCGTTTCTTGCCATCGCGCGTGTTAAGACTGCTCGCTCTCGTTGACGTTATTTTCTTTCCCTTGAACTACTTACGCTGTGTTACTGGACTCTGATTTGCCTCAAGATTTACTCTAGTTGTGTTTCGGACCCTGATTAGTCTTACAAACGACTTGTGCTTGAATTTTGGACCTTGATTTGCCTTACGAACTACTTGTTGTTAT
The DNA here is from genome assembly GCA_963924145.1 of Pyrausta purpuralis. Lineage (NCBI taxonomy): Eukaryota > Metazoa > Arthropoda > Insecta > Lepidoptera > Crambidae > Pyrausta > Pyrausta purpuralis. Next base: position 6,595,903 of record OZ001650.1, read on the forward strand.
TACTCAGTGATTCGGATTCTCTTTGTGCAGTACCATGAGCTATTCACTAAGCCAATATCTTTTTAAACTTAAATTTACCATAAGAATGATAAAAAGTAGATAAAAGAATTTTTAACGCTTTAATTTTATTTCAACGATTTTTAGCCTATCCGCCTTCGAAGGCCGATTACAACAAAAAAGGCCAACTAAGTACCATTTTTTTTAAATGATCTTAGGAGCTTAGGACCCCGCAAAGTTTTTAAACCTAAGCAGAAGCTATGGAAACTACTATTTTTTGTATTTTTAAATTGAAGTAGAATTTTTGATTAAATCCTAATAAAAATCAGAGTTCGAACTTTCAAGTTTTTTTTTTAGTGCCTTTTAGTAAGTTTAAAAAGATGCATTATTTTTATTATTAAGACAGCATTAACAACGACCACGGCACAAAAAAAATCATTGCAAAATACATAATAGAAAAAAAGATATGAATTTTTGAATCCTCGCGGGTAGAGAATATTAAAAAAACACAAAAAAAAATTATAACTCGAAAACTACAAAAAATCGCGGAACATACATGGGGTATTTTCGGATACCCCCAGGTGAGAGGAATCTAAAAAAAAATTATTGACGTCACTACTTAGACCACCCTGTATATTGACACTTGTTATTTATTTAAGATTATTTCCATTTATACTAAACCTGCTGTAATTCTGAGCTATTATAGGTGCTAACTAATACCTCTGGTTAGTTAAACAGATGTAATGAAAGTGTATTTTAATATGCATCCTCCATAAAATATTACCTATTTTAAACTACTTATTTATTAATCTACTATGTTACGCAACTACTCAACATACAGAACTAAGACTTTTGCCACACTAAAAAGTATCCATCAATAAAATAAAATCACAAAGTGTTTAAATAATATTTTAATTCGTCGATTAAAATTAATCTTTTTGTAAATAAAAACAATTTAATAAAATAGACAAAGATAAAAATCGCTAATTCGTGAGTGATGTTAATACAAATTGATTTGTTGAAAACAGATCAACTAACTTTATTTATACAAAACGGAAAAAAATCGAAAACACAATAAAAATTGTTGGCACGAAAACTATGAGACGAAAAAAATACTTTAAGGTGCAGTCACACTAGCTTGGATTGGACATTGAAAAAGTTGCCTGCTATAATATACTGCAATTAATCGCTTATAAGACAACTCTTTACCCGAAAATAATGGTGGAAAAGCATTCTACATAGAAAGAGATTCAGGCGTGTCGTTTTATTATTTCAGTCCTAAAATTTTTTGTAACACATTATTATTAAGCTCGTTGCAACCACGTGAACAGTGCTCGAAAAAATCTCGCTAGTGTGAATGCACCCTAAACTTAACAGTTCGAAATCTTAACATCGATTGAAGGTACGATTGTTCGATATGTTTCGCTTACGTTTATTATTAGGAGTATTATTATAATTGTATAATACAAACATTATGTACAGTTCGTTACATATACTGGCTTAACTAATGAAGGCACCAGAGTGAGGTCGGTGGAGGTATAACATCTGCAAACAAACAAAAAAGACATTGAATCATAATGTAAGAATTAAATTATTCAGTCTGGCGGTCAATAAAAACATTTTCAACACACTTGCTCAAAATGACGTTTTTATTCCACCGATTTTTGGCACATAATCATAGATATTAAACACGCGTGCTTTTTCAGTATATTATTGCACTAGTGCCTTTTGTTTATTAACCCGACCAATTAACATTTGTACCCTAGTACCAAGTAGTAAGTAAGAAGATGAAGCGATATAATTAAGTCGGGTTATAACTTACACAACAAACAGTATTTATGCGAAAAAAAACAACAGTATGTACATATTTATTTCAATAAATGGCAAATCCAGCTTTATTACTAAAAATAACTCAAATTCATTTAAAATTTTCTGTAATTTGTGTTTTAAATAACGAATTATAACATTTTTAATCTTGGCTGTTGGCCGATCTAGTTTGCGCCTTAACCTTGCGCGCGCATCAGTTTCGCGGCAAGAAAAAAAAAACAACGTGCCATTTTTCGTAAATAGTTGGCGGCTGAGTGTGGTGTGACGAAGTTTGGATTAATGTGGCAACTGTGTTTAAAAACGTCGTATGAAACACGTGTGCTTGTGACCTATACGCGACTTTCTTATGGCGCATTCGCTTTCGCCCGTGGTGTAGCACGCTGGTTTCAAGGCATTGCCGCTTCGAGGTCCCGGATGCGATTCCAGAACTTCCTACATTATCTCGGGTCTGGGTGTTGTGGTACCATCGTTGTTTCTGATTTCCATAACACTAGTGCATTAGCTACTTACTTTGGGATCAGAGCAATGTATGTGGTAGTGTCCAATATTTATTATTTATTTATATACCACGAGAATCAGAAAAAACGATGTATCTAATAACGATGTATATTTTAGAAATCATTTATATTAATATTTTATTTCATTTTTATTTATGAAATCATTGAACTTACACAAATTCGCACGATTGTCTACACGTCCGTGCTCCAAACTATCGCATTTGTACCCAACGCACAAGATGGACAATTCTGAAAAAGAAGTAATGTTTTTATAAGTTATGGTTGCCTTAGTCTTGTTATTTTATGAGTTTATTGTAATGATCAATAATCGTTACAGACAGATGATTTTTCAACCTGTTTTCATCTCATTTTTTGTTACGAAACTTTTCCCCTTCGTTTGAAAGCGGAACAGTAAGGAAACTGGATTTGATTTATGATAGAGAACAAGGCATAAAAATGGCAACAAATCGAATTGAAATGAAACCAAAAACCATTGCTGGTTATAAACAACAAAATAGCGGTCTCCACAACTGCGTATGCGCGTTTTGCGTTTGCTCCCTCGCCTCGCGTCGCGGCGCGATATTTTATAGCCTTTCTCGATTAATAAGCTATCCATCCAACACAAAAAAAAAACAATTCTGTCCAGTAGTTCTTTAGATTAGCGCGTTTAAACAAACAACGAAACAAACACTTCACCTTATAATATTTGTATAGATAATACTCACAACAATACTTTCAATGGCATTCGCTAACTGTTCCTCCATAATCTTAACATCTCCATGCTCTAATACTTCCTGAAACGAAATAAATACATCATTTGCAGAATCCAGTAAAAATGCACTAAACGAGATGTCGGTTTATGTACGGCTCAAACAAGGAGCAGTAATATAAGGAACCCTATGTATATAAAGATGAAATAAGAAACCAAAAATTTGCGCATGAGTGGTACTTGAACCAGCAACCTCTTGGCTAACCGGGCCAAACGCTCTACCAATTGAGCTACCGTGCTGTCAGTCCGACCTTGCGAAATTTGTGGTCTCTTATGGATACGTCATTGCGTGACGCTTAGCGCCTATTCAAAATTCAACTTGGAAATTGATGACGCTTCGTTATCTAATGGTTTAGAATGATTTTAACACTCACAGCGTCATATTTTACATTCATAAAGATGACACTGTGAGTGTTAAACACATTCTAAACCGAACCCTATGCATTTTCCGCAAAAATACATACATTTTCTACGAGAAAACTTTTTTGATCAGTTTGCTATCATTTATTATTAATTAGGCAATCCAAGAGGTCTCAAATCGGACCAAAATTATTTATAGGTTTTTCTGTCGATTACTTAGATTCTGCTCGGGCAAGAAAGCCCCCCCCCCCCTTCTTCTATAATCTCTAAAAATGGAGAAACAAAATTAACTTTACGAAAAGTAAAAATCGACTTCAAAACTAAAATACACTAAAAAGTCTTAAATAAACTCTTGACTATTAAAAGGAAAGGAACCCATTTTAGGCAAATAATTTCTTTTTGAAGTCGGTGCCATTACTTTGACCATCAAGCATCAACTATCACAGCACTGACTTCGTACAGAAATTATTTGCCTAAAATGAATTCCTTTCCATTCCAAGGTCTGAAGTTTTATTTCAAACTTTTTACTAGATTTTGGCTTTAAAGGCGGTCTTTACTTTTTTAAAGTTATTTTTATAAATTGGGTGCTCACCTCTTGGCAGCGCTTGACACTGGCCGCCATGTCTGGCGCAGCGGCGCAGAGCCTCGCCGCGGCGCACGCGCAGCTGACGCTCGCGAGCCGCGCGGCGCCCTGCAGCACGCCCGCGTTGCCCGCCAGCCGGAGCGACGCGAACTCGCTACCGCTCATCGGCACAGAGTACGTCATTGAAGACACGGCGCGTTGCCACTCCTACAAGTTTTGCGAGTATACATCTTGGACTAGGAATGTGTAAATTTTTGGTCGAGTTAAAGATGAAAATAAAAAACCGAAAATTGCGCACGGGCGGGACTCGGACCAGCAACCCTCTGGCTAACCGGGCCAAACGCTCTTTCAATTGAGCTACCGTGCCGTCGTTCGGTTCGACCGTAAAATTTTTGGTCACTTATAAATAAATAAAATAAATAAATATTTGACAACATCACATACATTGCTCCGATCCCAAGCTAAGTAGCTAAAGCACTGGGTTATGAAAATCGGAAACAACGATGGTACCACAACACCCAGACCCGAGACAATATAGAAAACATCGTTTTCTACATTGACTCGACCGGGAATCGAACCCGGAACCTCACGAGATAGCGACGCTTGAAACCAGCGTGCTAACCACTCGACCACGGAGGTCGTCAAATCAAACTTATGAATACCTACGTCATTACGCGTGACATCTGCGCTCTACCCCAACTGTTTTACGTCACGCGTAAAGAAGTAAGTATTCATAAGAGACCAGAAATTTCGCTCAGTCGAACCGACCACGGTAGCTCAATTGGAAGAGCTTTTAGTCCGGTCAGCCAGAGGGTTACTGGTTCGAATCCCGCCCGTAAGCAATTGTTGGTTTCTTATTTTCATCTTTATGATTATAAAATATGACACTGTAAGTGTTTAAACATTCTCAACCATTGAAATAAGGCTAATTTGAATGAAATTGAATGACTCGTTTTGAAAATAAAACTAACACCGGTAGAGGCACGGTGTTCAGTCTACCTTTATGCAAAATATTAATGTCTCAAACTATATTGGTTCGTTCTCGTGACTATTACAGTATTTTTATTGTACGTTACGGTTTTAGCAGAACCATGTTGATCCCATCGGTTAAGCTTTCAACCACCATTGTTGAATCAATTAGTACAGTAAACGCAGCTGCGCAGTTAACATTAGAATTTTAGTCACAGTCTATTAATCATCATTTCTATGAGTATTAGAATAAACCACAACCATACTAACCTCAGTATCAGTCTTAGCGTCAGCGTCTCCTATGGACCTAACAAGCTCCTTCGATATCGCCATTAAGAGGTAATTTGTGATTTTAGCTTTGGTTTCAACTGTCACTTCCCTCCCGCTAACCGGGGCTATTTCCTTGCAGAGTCTCGTCAAATCGTCGTCTGTTGTGTTGTGTATTCTGTCGAACAAGTCCTCGATCAGCTGGCTGACTAGTTGGCTTCTCATGGACGGACAGGAACAACGGGAGTCCGAGGTTATGTAGCTCATGCTGTGGTGCATTCTTCCGTAATCTGTTTTCTTTGGCACGGCCGTGTATATAGAATAGCCTTCGTCGATGTACTCAGTTCTTTCAGGCTTTAATTCTACTCTAGACGCGTGGTATGACTGCCTCATGGTTTCGCTTCTCAATTCCTCTAACTCCTCAGTCTTGATCGACAGCTCGTGGCTTAGAGTCTTAATCTTCTCGTCGCACTTCCTCTTGCACTGTTGCAAAGCTTTCTGAGTTATAGCTAGCTGCTTTTCCAGAGATTCCACCTGAGAACACACGTCTTCTTAGAAGGTCTTCCGTGACACCGCTGCATGCAAACATTCCTCCGACATGCACTTTATGAGACAAACCGTCAAATCCGCGTGAAGCCGACATGCAACGCGTTAGTAAAAACAGACATGCTCGACATTGAAAGCGTTAGCTATTAGGTGCAAAGCGTCTACACGTGCAAATATATTAGTATCTTTTAACCATAATTTGTGATAAAATAATCAAACATTTTAAATTGCACACAAAGTACAGTCGCCAGCACATCAGGTAACCCACTTTTGTTGCAAACTAGCCCTTATTACAACGGCATAAGACACCGCAGTGTTTACCTTGACGTGCTGTTGTCCGTACATTGACGATCTTTAAAAGTCCAAGCTTTTTAAGAGTCTTGCTCCCAATGCTTGTTTTCGAATCAACGTATGTACTTACCTCCTCTTTCAATTCGCTATTAGTGACTTCCAAGTCCTGGTTGTGCTTGCAACACCGGGTCAGCTCCTTGCGGATGCTGTCCAGGTCGCCAATGAAACACATCTCGGTCTTCTTAGACGTCTCCTTGTGGGTCTTGAACTCGTCGTCTAATTGCTTGTTAATCTTGCGGAGCTGTTCCATTTCTTTCTGCAATTTGAGTTGAACATTTGATTAATTTTCAAATCATCATCATCATCATTATCAGCCAAAGGACGTCCACTGCAGAACATAGGCCGTCCCCACTGTTTTTCACAGCGACCTATCACAAGCGGTCTGCATCCAGTTTGGTCTTACGATCTTTACAAGATCGTCCGTTCATCTTTTCGGTGGATTCAAATTTCAATTTCCAGTATGCACTAATATTTTGAAACGGGGACGGAAGTCCTTGTATCATTATTGAAAGTATTAATTACTCCGTCCGTATGTTGAAAATTATAATAAATAAATAAGATTCGAATGTAACTTTTGTTGAAGAAATTAGTCCTGTTAAAAAAACATAAACCATAGCAAACAAACAATACCACATAAATCGTTTAAAAAATGTAAGGATTTCATTTTTTTTATAACCAATAATGTCGATAGTTAAAAATGACAGGCGATTAACACAATATTTTCTATAGGACTATTTCGTTAAAAAAGAGGGAACCATATTTTTTATAGCAAATGTTGAAAACTTACCTTGAATCTTGCATCTAACGCCTTAAAAGCCGTTTCAGACTTCTTGGCATCGGCGTCGGCCTTGCTGAACATCTCTACCAAATTGATGTTCTGATCTTTCAGAGCCTTCGCGTCTCTTTCAGCCTTCTCCAAGGCAATGCGTAAACCAGATTCGGATTCTTCTATCTCTTGCAGTTTCTTCTTCATTGGCTCGAAGCACTTCTTGTATGCGTCACGCTCCGATTCCAGTTTCTTTAGCTGTAAGGATAAATTGCATGTTTGAAGAACCTTTAAGATTTAGGCATTGACTAAACAGCTAACTGGATGACATCAACATTTGAGAATGTCACGTGTTGTTCTGTGTGCGTATGACCTGATGTACACTCATAATGTTACAGCTAACAGCATTTGCTTTTACTCATCCGTCTGCATAACTCGGGTGACGTAAGCGCATAAATCAACCTTCATAAAAGTATTTAATGTATTGATATGGACTTATATTTGTATTATGTCTTGAATATAATGTTTGGAATATGCTCTTTAATAAGTTAATCGGTAACATTACCAGCAACATTCAAAACGTGAACGAATTAGGTACGTAATTAATTATTTGAGTCCTAGGCATCTTGTTTATTTCTGACCAAAGCTAGCAAATGATTAGGCTATTTCTTTGTTAAATAGTTAGGATTTCAGGTTTTCCTAATCTGAATAGGTTTTTAACGTATCCAAGACTATGTTCAGATCTGTAATTCTGAGCTCTAAACAAAAACTAGTAAACATAACCAATATTACCTTTCCCTTCAACTGCGTCTCAGTGGCCTGCGACTCCTCGATCTTCTTCTTGTACCCGCCCTCCATCTCCGCCCACATGTCGTCTGCTTGCGTCAGCATCTCCAGGTAGGCTGTCTCTCGCCTCTCCAGCTCAGCTACTCGCGTCTTCAGCTCCTGTTCGGTTATCAGCAGCGCTCGTATCTTGCTACCCATCGATGGGTCCAATGGCATCTGGAAATGATTAAATTTTGTTTTAAAGCTGATTTTCGTTTTGTGATCAAGCCTCATAAAGTTAGATTACTTATGGTTATGGTGCTTATATTGTTCCTCGTACGGATGTATGTAAGTTAACGACCCGTGGAAAAGTGGAATAAATTGTTCATTCCGCTCACTGAAAATCGATTGTTTGCTTGTGAAATGTACTGAAAGCAATTATTTTTATTCATACAATCGTAAGTCAGTTTAACGTCTCCTCCGATTCAATCATAAAGCACGATGATTGAAGTTTCATCAGAGGAATCGTCATGGTCAAAGAATTCATCGTTGCCACTTGTTACGTACACATTCTTAATACGGTCTAATAGTGAAGTGTTACGGAGAAACCTTTCACAGAATTTTGTAACATTGTGTCGATCAGCTCATTGGTATTTGGAGAATGCTTTTTCATTTTCACGGTTGATACATTAAAATTCTAAGTCAAATCGTAGCATGTTTAAGCAAGTATTTAGTTCTAGTATGACACCAATAAAAAGTTACAGACACATGTCCACTAATATCAATGTATGTTATCTCACCTTTTCATTTTCCTTTTCTTTGATGATTTCGTGTTCTATCTCGTTAAGCTGTTCATTGATCTTCTCTTTCTTGACCTCAGCGTTGCACGCGGTAGCTTCCATTTGACGTTTTAATGTTTCCAGTTCCTCTTCTTGTTCTTGTATCTTCTTTTGTAAGCCTTCTCTGACTTTTTCAGCTTGTTCTTCGATTTTCCTCTTCTCCGCTATGAGTCTGAAATTTATATCATGATCATGTTAACGTAATTTTAATGTATTTTTCAATAAATTATTTACGAACAACATATCAAGGGAAGCGGTCCAACTAAAACTGTATTTTTTTATTGTTTTCAGTTCAGATTATGACCTTACTTTTACGTAACTAAATGTAACATCGGAGCGTATTTATTTTATTTCCACAAAGTACTTAATTAGTTATTAATTTAATAACTTACATTGCCGGTAGGAAATAACATACATTTTAGACATAAAAGATAGCCTTGCCATTTGAACCGTTAATAATATCATATTTTCTGGCAGTAAAAAAAGGCTTAATGAGAATAAAGTGGTTGAGCACAAAATACATTTTCAGTAAAGTGATATTCATTTCATTTCATTTCATTTCCCAACGCTCTCTATCTCGTCAGCGTCACCCTTAGTTCAAATAAGATTAAATCCTTACGTAGACGTGACTTGCCGACCTCGGTTTTGATAGTCCCATAATGTGACAATGAATCTAGTTAATAAGGCCGTAGAGGTACTTACTTCGAGCACTGCTGTTCCAAACGCTGTATGGTGGGGGCGGATGACGTGCTCATATTGTTCCAAGCCACCAGCGCACCGCATCCTGAAGGTGTTCTGGACTCCTGTCGCACTTGTGCCACGAACGCTTTGGTGTCCTGGCTGTATGGACACATGCGGCTGATGAGCGCCCGCTGGAAAGAGAATACAGATGTTTTCGCATTACGTCTTCCTAATCGTAGATTCGTATTAGAGATATTGGCCTGATGGGAATCTATTATTCGATCAAGCAATGAAAGACATCTTCTAGCTGACACAAAATGACAAGCACAGTCTACACTCTACAGCAATACGGATTTGTTTAAATACGTATGTTTTGACAGATTCTTGAGTTCCTAACCATAATTAAAATAATAAGCTCACCTGTCCCCCTGGAGTCATGTCCACTCCTATTGCTTGCACGACATTCCATGCTATTAGCGCTGGCACAGCCCTTTCTAACTTATTTAGCCTCGTCAAAAGTTCATTCTGGAAATTAAATTAGTCATATTTTTATTCACACTATGAGCCTATTGAACTATAATATCTATAGAAATTGCTTGTTATGACACCTACCTCCCTAGTTTTTAAAGCACATTCCCTCTTAGTCAATTCCGCCATAAGCCTTTCGGCTTGGGCGCGCGAACACTCTCTTTGCTCCGTCATGTCTCTTAATTGAGCTGAGCAGAGCTCATAGTCCATTTCAAGCCTAGAAGACACATTGAATTTAGTAAGAACAGTATCAACTTGTAAAAGGTTGCAATTAACATTTCTAGTCTCACTTACTGCTGCCAATGCAGTCGGGTGTCATTTTCGATTTCTTCTAATTCACAACAATCCTCCTCTAATCTTTCATATTTCTCGTGAAGTTCTGAAAGCTGTGATTCGAGCTCCTGTGAAATAATAACACATATAATGTAACACTGAATCATAATTTACATAAATAAAAAAGAATTTTAGTAATTAAAGTCACAGTCAATTGTAAAACGAAAAAATTACCTGTATTCGATTTTCTAGCTCAAATTCCTTCTGTAATCTTTGCGCTAACTTCGCTTCCTTCACGTCTTGTGCTGCTTCATATATCGAGATTTTACCCTCCAAAAACTTAAGCCTCCTCTCGTAATACTGCTTGTGTTTCTTGCCCAACTTCACACACCTGCACTCAAGGCCATCTCCATCCTCCTTACTACTTAACGTCCTATTTCTAACACCTTGCCTCTCAAGTTTTTCTCTTAAACTATTCAGTCGCTGTATTTCTGTGTTCAGTTCACCACTGCACTCGAAACTTTCGTTGACGTCTGTCTGAGTGCTCTTGCACTCTGTCTCGACACCTTCGAAGATTCCGCTCTCTTGCAGAACGTTGCTCGGTTTCCTTTCGTCACCGCAAAGACTTTCGAGGGATTCGCACTTGTAACCCTTCTGTTGGTAGGGCGTTACTGTTGCTATTGCCTTTTGGGTTTTGTGCGATGGAATGTCGGTTTCAGATTTTAATTTCAGATCACATATTCGTCTGGGTTTTGCCTGCAACACGGAATTATTTAAATAATTTTGAATAATACTACATTTTGCTTGCCATCTGAAAGGTGTCTTCAAATGTCATTGTCAGCACGGATTGTCAGTATACATTTGGAAAAATGACAGACATAAATACAAGAAATAGAAAAAGGCTTTGTATTATTTAAAATTATTTATAACTTACCTGATAGCATTCATCTTCGCTAACAGAACTGCTCAACGCTTGGTAATTGTAAAGCAGCATCAGAACCTGTTCCAAGCACGTTCTGTCCTCTACTGACGCCGCATTCAGGATCATCTGTTCAAGATGGTCTTTGACTGGGTTGCTTTTCAAGGAGTCACTGGTTTCGGAGTTCCTGTCGAGTATGTCGGCGAGGACTTGTGCTTTCGCGAAGTCTTCTTTGAAGTCATCGTGGGGGGTGCCGAGGTGTCTTCGAGGGTTGCAGGGGCTACTCGGCGTGTGCGGCGACTTGTATCCGGAGTCCATTCGTTTGAGTTCGGGCGACGCGGAGTCCTTGATTCGGGATCCTGGTGAGACGCAGCCCGAATCTGTATCTGTTAGATTGTCTCTGGCACCCTGTTAACAATAAAAAATGAATGTTAGTATAATTATTGTCAATTATTGTGAACAGAAACATAGTAGGTAGATACCTATTGAAAACTTTTTTTTTATAATTTAGATCAAAGAATGCTAATACGCGAAACGTTCGAAATTATTACAAACAGAAGGTTTCTTTAATTAAGCCCTCTTGCTTAGTCTAAACTTGACGGCATCACTCGCAAAGTTAACTCACATATAACGTTACCGTGTTTGTTACTTACTAATGCACCAAACATAGTATAATATTTATAGGTAAAGCTGCAATGGTTTTCACAAAAACTAAAATCGGCTGGCTTAACCAAATGATTTGCGCGTTATGTTCTGAGGTGACTGTTTACGTATCGCCTACGCGCGATTAGAGTAGGAGGGGAATCTATAAATGGTAAGCCGAAACACAATATTAACATTAAAATTGACTAACGATCAACCGTGATTCGAGGTTTCAAATAAACATGATATTCGACAATCCAAATCCGGAGACATATTGAAATAAATGTTGGATAAGCTGATACACAGCCTAGTAAAAATGCAGTGAAATAGTTGTTGATTCTGGTATGGTTCCCATTAATTTTATAAACGAGGCAACTAAGAATAAAAGTTTAATAGGAAGGTGGTAGAATGGGCATTAACACTGCTTGAAGGTGAAAACGCATACCGGACGGAAATCTACAGCAGAAGTGCGAAATCTATACGAATATTATAAAACTGAAGAGTTTGTTTGTTTGAACGCGCTAATCTTAGGAACTACTGGACAAATTTGAAAAAAAAATGTGCTTATTTATCGAGGAAGGCTTAAGGTTATAAAACATGACGCTGCGACGGGAGATGAGGGAGCAAACTCAAAACACGCGGGCGAAGTCGCGGGGGACCGCTTAGTTTCTTTTATAAATCTCAAGCACGTTTAAAACGCATTAGTTTGTACTCATAGTCTTACAAACAAGATATACAAAATATAGTGAAGACTTACTAAAAATTTAAGAGTCATGCTTACCGAACCTGTATACCGCTCAGTTGTGAATATTAATTGCAGGCATTAATCACATTCAAATCACGTACGAACAGAACAGCTCATGAGACAGCTATTTCAAAGTCATTTCGCAAATAAACAGGACAATACCTTTCTCATGTTGATCAAATCGAAGTCAGGTTTAGAAATTTAGCCGTGTCACTCCACCATAGTTTGTTATTATAAAACTAGAATGAAGAAAGATTTGACATGTAAATGATACTGCATTTTGTAATTCAAATAATTAAAAGCAGTAAGGAGCTTTAAGCCGCCAAATTTACAAATCAATGTAATACGTAGGTACCTAATACGCCTCTCATCTAAGTATAAGCAAACGTACTAGTTCAACACAACCATTATGAAAGGCAAATAACGCAGGATTATTAAAAACCAAAGGAAGCATTAGTAGGTTAGCGCTAGCTTTCTTTAAATGCCCTTGACTCTCTATTTCCTAGGCGACACAGGTGGCCTCTTAATTTCAATCACAGTGGCTGACCTCAGGAAATGTGCTTAGCAGGCTAGTTCCTTACAAGGCGCGCGCGTCATGAGGTGAGCGAACGCCGCGTCCGCCTCTGGATAATGCTGTGACCACGTTTCAGAGAAAATAACGCTTCGAGATAATCCACTGGCTTAGGAGAACACGTGCCTAATGTTAGAGGAATAAGAACTACTACGGCTTCGGAAACATTGTGAGCTAATCGGGAGAAGACACCTTTCTAGGCCCTCTGTGACAGTTTCACTAGGTAGTTATAATTCGTTGATACATCTAGCTTAACTAGCTAAAAAAAATGAAATTCACTTGAATAGGTGAAAAATTCTGAAAAGCGAGTAAATGCCCTAATTACACAAGGCTACACCTATTATTCTGATCAACAAACGTGGCTTATTCAAAAATTGTTGAGTTGGGAAGGTACATGAAAACCAAGCAACAACGTTTTTTTAAATATTTTTGTGTTCTCTACACCTAGGATGTAGCAAAGGCAGCTCAACATCCTCAGCACCAACAGAGCGACCTCAGCTTAAGACAATGGTGAAACGAATCAACTGACAAAATCAACGATTTAGTATGGGCCACAGGGCCCATGTTGAAGGAGACCGCTGCCTACGTAATGACTTTGAGTAAGTAAGTATGTATGCTTTGGTGATTACCGATTTGGAAGTGAGACTTTACAAAACAGCATATTATTAGCAGTCCACTGCGAATTTTTGGATCATATTTCACGCAAGACTAAAATGTTTGAATAACTCGATTATCACATTTTATGTGCAAGAGATATCAAGGACACTTTACATTGAAATGCTTCTATCTTGTTTGATTCTCAATCTATTAGCCAACCATTAAAAATTCTTACGCGGGACGCGGATGATTGAATTATTTCAATCATCCGCGTATAAGAGTCCGAGTTCGTCGTTCACTTGTTTTATTATACAATATATTATTTATGATAGCCAAATTTTTGGTTTACTATTTCATCTTTATGAATATAAAATATGACACTGTTCAAAAACATTCTAAACCATTATTTTTTTTAAAAAACCTTTTGTTAGTTTTAGTTATAACTAGCTCAAAATTTAATCTAAGTAAATTTTATTTATAAGGATCGAAAAGTGGAGGAATCATTTTCAAACTGAAAACATTCTTCAAATTTGCGTAAAAATTAATATCTCGAAAACTACGAAAATTCGGCAAAGATACACCGGGGGTCTTTAGGTATCTTTATATATAGCAACGGCACCGGCAATAGTCCTGGATGTAATACTTCCGACAAAACGACGTGACTGTTTAGGCCACCATATTAACAATAAATAAATGTGCCAACAGACCATACCTTCCTTTGTACTATTTTTTGCCCAAAAACGTGTAAAACAATACTAACTGTGTCAAATCACGCAAACCTATTTCTTGGTACATACAAACAGTGTTTCCAACGAAAGACTTAGCACTTTCTCTATGTATTATTAATGCTTCCACTAGTTCCACACCTACACTTGGTATTGGGAAGTTGTTTTTATCGTTTGCACTAGATTAGCATACTCGAGCAATTAAATTGATACCACACTTATAATACCACCTCTGGTTAATGATACGTTTGGATAATGCTTAAGTTAATACTAGACTGAAAGTAGTAATTTACCTTCACAACATAAAAATACGAAAGGCTTTTTTCAAAATCTACTAATAAGCTCTTACCTACAAATAACCAATATAGTACACGTAATTTCGTATGAAGTATTGATAACGGTAACGTTAACCAGAACTTATTAGAAGCCAACATTGTGAAACAAGACGTAAGTTAAAAGTCGTTAATTTGAGTTCTTATTACTACGTGTATAGAGCTATTAGCTCAGGAAAGAAAAGATTATAAAGGGAATTTCAAGTAACACGATTTTTGATTACGTAACTTTGTTTGGGTTAGTTAAAAGGTTAACAAACTTACGTACTCAAACGAAATTTTGCACACGTGTGTCAGTTACATTACAGTCAAATTTAATCCAACTCCAAAGACGTCACAGAAAACCATGTTGAACTGATAACCTCCTTTTTTCAAGACGGTTTATTACTAGAATAAGATAACATTGTAGCAAGTTTATATCAGCTTTCATTTTGTAGGTTTCATGTCGATAAAACGCATACTTAAGTAAAAATAATTAAGTGAAAAAAAATATATATCATTTCAACACTCCCTTTCCTCCCGGCTCAAGAAATACGGACTAGACCTTTGGTATGGAAACTTCCTAAACCTTTCCATTACGAAGTCAAAATTAATGTTCCTTGAAATTCCATCTACATGATTTAACGATACTAATTTTACCAGCCTATATGCCAAGCAAAAATTGTGTCCCTAATACGACGGCACGACGTGGCACGTCTGAGACGTATTCTTTGAAATTTGAATTTCGATTATGGAACCATTTGTATGAGTTGATGACAGGTGGCGTCAATTCATCGAGCACGAACTGTGTTCGTGGTGTCAGTTCCATACTCTAGTAGTAATATTCCAATGGTATTAGAGCATTTATGAACCTTCATTAACTTATATATCGATCTTGTAATCTTTAGTCATTCTCCTAGATTTCCTGATGAATAAATGAAAAAAGCCCGGCCAAGTGCGTGTCGGACTCGCGCACTGAGGGCTCTGTGCCGATTTTAACCGAATTAGGGAATCCACTTACTTCCACTTCGCTAAAATACCACAATATTTTGTTAACAGCAAATATAACTTTGTTTTTCAGTGTTTGTATGAAGAACAAAGTTATATTTGCGGTTGTTGAAAATGTGCTATGGCTCAAAAACTGCAAGTTCGATTTGGTCCAACCAAACCTTTGGTTGAAAGGGTTTGTTTAGATCTACGTCATATATTATTCAAAATGTACACTCGCTTAGTTTAGAAGTTAGAGGGAGGCGGGGGGGGCGCCCATTTTACCACTTGGGAAGCGTCTATCTATCAAACGTCAGACTTTAAGAGAAAATAGTTTTAGAAACATGTTATATTAAAAAAGGCCTATCCATGTTTGACTAAAAAAATTTTTACGGTTTAAGTTTTATGTATGTGAGCCCCGATATCCTTTTTTTGTATGAGAATCCAGAAGAATATTCTTTAAATATCTTTTTTTTGTATAAGAATCGTAAAGCGGTTAAGAGGATACATCTTCCTACCAAATTTATACAGTGTCATGTTTATACGAGTAGCTACAGAATTAAGAGTCTGTGACATACGGACGTTTGAGTAATATTTTCTAGTAATATACGAGTATTGGGTACCTGAATGAGTAAAGCATATATTTAAATGTAAATCAGATTTAATTATAGCTTAACCTTGTTTGTTTAGAACGTGCGATATTGTACTTATGTGCCTGCTTCATTCGCTACTTCATAAACATAACTTCTCCATTCCGGCGTGGGTAATTAAAACAAGTAACTAGTATTTAAGTGGTTCATGATTATTTTCAATATCTTGATTGACGAGTTTATATAATTATGTATTGTTTTAAATACTTGTATCTCCTACCCAAAATAAACTATGTCCATAATAAACCTCTTAATATTTTATAATTTATTAAGGCTTTACCACACTTTAATCGTTATTTTTTTAATCTTATCAATTTATTTATATGTATACTTACACAGAAAGTAATTTTGTGTACTCGTTGTCTGTTACATATATGAAGCTTAAGGAATTCCATGTTAAATGACTGTTTTGTACCAGAATAAAAGAAATAAAAATAGAATACCTCTTATGAGCAAAATAGTTGATTAACGGCCTGTTTTTATCCGTATCCTTATAAGTTCCAGTTAGCGTATCTGTCTAAGACTTCATACGAAATGATCATAGTGTTTGTTTGTCGATGGTGAAATAGGCCCTTAATTCTTAGAAGAATATTGAAAGTACTTACTTTAAAAGTAGGAAGATACATCATCCATACGTCAACCTTTTTTTCAGAATATTATCACCTTTTTTTTAATACTAGGTTCACAGTGTAACAGACATAACGACCAACTCCTACAAACACGTGATTATACTGATTGCATCTGTGTACCTTAGACAAAACCTTCGTACCAAAGTGGTTACGTAGACGACTATAATGCACCCAAGTCTTTGTTTACCTAATTATTCAGAACTACGCAATTATTTATTCACTTCAAATCTTATGGAATAAGCAGAACACGATACCCATTAAAAAAAAACATTCCCGCCAATTCTTCCGCTGTCAAAAATGATATTTTTTTATTAGTGGCCAGTGTTATTCAATTATTAATTTGACAATAAAATTGACAATAACGACAAAATTAAAGCACAATCGAGGTCTGTAATACGTGATAATATCGCTTAATTAGCAAATGCCATTGTTAATTTCTGTCCTTTACTTGCCCAATAGACGGTTGTATTTTGTAATTTCCTTCTGAATGGGGCACATTGTATCAGGCACGAGTTTATTGCGAATTGCGGATTCAGAAAAAGATATATGAATGTGAATTAAAACAATAGTGTGTTGCCAAGCAGCGTTTCTTTAACAATAAATGATTGTAGAACGAATTTAAGAATCCAAATTTGTTACTGAAATGTTTTAAAAGCAGTAGGTTGGGTTTATTTAATTTAAACAACGTCAGTTTGTTTTTCCATTCTACATTTTTTACTTGTCTAATAGTTTTACGAAACAATGATTTTTATTATACACGAATAATAAACCATTAACCCTATTACGACACAAATGGTGAAAACCCAAAATAAACGAGGTCACAATATAATCTCCAAAAATCACGATAAGCGAAAGTTAAAGGGTCTTTCACTTATTGACATAATTATTAAAAGTACATAATATTCAGATATTAAATCACACTTATGAATAATTACTAATCTACCGTTGGTAGGTACCTTTTTTTTTCTTTTGCAATGTTTCAGGAAACCTCATTTAGGTAAGTACACACTTTTCACTGATAATTCTCGCAACGCACAATCATAAAGTAATATAGATATTGGCGCACAATATTCTATCGTAACACTCTTTTCATGTATTAAAACAAAACACAACAATTCCTCGCGAACATTAAATGAAAACTGGACCAGTAATAATGTAGTAGGTACAGAATCACTTAAACAAAATAATATAACTTGAGCGACCATTTACTGCCGACACAAACATAAGTTTATTTTACAACCTTGTCAGTCACTCATGCATGCAGGTATTGCAAACTGCATTGTTTCAATCGTTTAGATAAAAGATAACAAAAATAGCTTCCTAAGACATGCTACCAACTATACTCTATTATAAAATAAATGTAGCAGAAACATTTCAAGCAACTTTTCAGACTTTTCTAATCATTTATTATCATGCCCATATGATATATCATGTATATATGATATATCTTTGAGTCCAACTAATAAAGAACCGGAAATATTATTTAACCTTGACACTTAACTCCTTCCATAACACGCTGGCCATTGATTAAGTTCGTTACTGAATGAACCTAACGAAAAAACCTAATATAGTAAAAGACGTCATCAAAATCGCGTCATTTGTCATTCACGAATACACAAACAACATAATTATGACAAATTTTGTGTCAGTCTGTCTTTACCACAAAGGCAATGAGGCTTGAATGAAACCTTGTTTAAATTAGTATTAGGCGGTTTAATTGAAATTCTATCAATAACGCCATTTCAATAATTTGCCAATGATTTTTAATTAGCCGTCTCATAATTAAAATAAACAAGGTTCCAAATTTGAAATGGGATCCGTTTCGTTTGAAAATCTGGGTAACACTGGCCACTTTGCCAAAAAAAAAACACTTGCTAATGATTTAAAATAAGCCGTCTCATTTAAAACAAGGTTCCAAATTTGAAATAGGATCCGTTTCTTTTGACAATCTGGGTAGCACTGGCCACTTTGCCAAAAAAAAAAAACACTGGGTACCAATTCCACTTACCTTGTCAGGGTGTGCGTCCTCCAACTCCAACAGCCTGAACTCCATGAGCTCTATTTGGTCGCGCGCGTCGCGCAGCGCGTCCGTGAGCCGCGTGCACTCGCGCGCAGCCGCTGCCGCGCGATCCGCCGCCGAACGGCATTGCCCGCACGACTGTGGAGTGAGTAGGAGCGCCATGAGTTTGGATTGGAGTGGGACTGTCTAACTGAAATACAGGGTGACTTTTTTATTAGTAGGTACCGAAATTTAGTGTAAAGACCCCACTGATGAATATGAACAACTTTTACTATGGGGGCAATAGTGAAATCAAGAAAAAAAAACAACTGTTCCATACAAAAGTGCAATTGGCGCGCGGTAAAAATGTATGGAACAGCTGATTTTTTTTCTCGATTTCACTAATTGACCCCATAGTATGTTCATATTCATCAGTAGTCTTTACACAAAATTTCGGTACTGACAAAAAAGTCACCCTGTATGTTAGGTAATGATAATCAAACATGACTCGAAATACTAATATGAGTAAATGCTTCTATGCATTTTTCTTATTAGTATTTCAGTTTCAGTTTAGTTCTCATTGTAATGCAACGCGAAGTTTAAAAACATACGTGTTATAATGTTACGTTTTTTTTATTAAAGCTCAGTGTAATATACAATCGCCAGCACATCAAGTTACCCATTTTTGTTGCAAATTAGCCCTTATTACACCGGCATAAAACACCGCAGTGTACCTTTACGTGCTGTTGTGCGTACTTGATCAGGGTTCATATAAGTCTTGAGAGTTATACTTTCTTGTAGCTAGGCAGTATTTTTAGGTACTCATTCACTTTAATTGTCTTTATAAAACATTTACTTTATAATACACGTAGGGTATAACCCCATTCAGTGCAATCTACACAACATAAAATGTACTAATTTTCCAAATTAAAGCCTGTTACACAATTTCATAATTAAGTTCCGGCTAGTTCTTGCGAAATACCTCATACAAAATGACGACTTTTTTTAAATTATGAACCAAACCCTTAAAATAACAATCGAGTATTGAGCAAACAACCTTAGCTTGTTTGACAAATTTAGCAATCCTATGAATACGCTGTATGGGGAATTATGAGATTAACTCGCGGTGCCCCGCGACTTTCTCCGCACTTTAAGAGTTTGCACCCTCCCCTCCCCTCGCAGCGTGATGTACAGACAATAGCACGTCAAGGTGCGGTATCTTATGTAGCTATAATAAGGGCTAGTTTGCAACAAAAGTGGGTAACCTGATGTGCTGGCGATTATACTATAGCATAAAGCCTTTCTCGATTAATACGCTATCCAACAATTTTTTTTAAATCGGTCCCGTAGTTCCTGAGATAAGCGCCCTAAAATAAACAAACAAGCTCTTCAGCTTTATAATATTAGTATAGCTTTATAAGTTATTTTAACGTTAAACTCTTTTGTTCGAAAATTACTTAACCGCCCGGACCAGTTGAAAAACATCTAAATTAAATTCAGAATCAGAAGAACCTTTGCACTTCTATAGATACTTGTCTAAAAGCGTAATTGGTGTTTTTTTTATTATTAACACAAATAATTAATGACTTATATATATATTTAGAATACTAATAAAACTGCTTGTTTTTTTAAATACTTGGTTACCTGCTTGTTATGCGTTGTAGGCACTAGAGTCTAGGCGGAAAACTATCGAGAAACGTATAAAATAAATAAGAGGAATATTTACAGAATACTAATATAACTTTCACGCAGCATATTGTGTTTTGTTGGATGTTGCTGTCTGTTGTTAGTTTCGTTTAATTACTTTCGTTTTGCACTATTTACTCCACGAGAAAGGCTTTTTAATATTATATATCTAATGGTTGCATGTCCACTAACGATGATGTTCGTAGAGTTTTAAGCATTATTTTGTTAAAATAAATTAATAAATGTACCATTACAATATAAGTTTTTAAATACAAGTCTAGCTACTATATATGTTTTTTTTATCTTCAAATTCATAGCAAATCAGCATATTGCATATTGAAAGGAAATCCTTTATGTGTCGTTAGAATATAAGTCGAACCTACGACCGTCATTGTTTTAGATGAATCAACAACCGAGCCTTCGGTTGAAGTCTGAAGCAACATTTTTAACACTTCGCGTAGATAATTTCGATTTACAGAATATAATATCATTTAAACTTACGTAGCTATATATTTAAGTAATTGGTAAAAATGTAGTTTTAATCTTATTCTAAAATTCTTCTCAATCAATAAACACGGAAAAACACTTATTATGTCTCAGCGATTTTCGGGCGCCACCAGGTGGCTTTACAGGGATCTATGTAGAGACTTCCGTACCTGGCTTTATTACTCGCTATCTTGATATACAGATTTTTTACACTTATTCCTTATTAGGATATAAAGGACCATGGTCACCCTACCCCGAATGTCAAGTGACGCAACAGAAACCAATAGTTCACTAGGTGACAACTGAATGTTTTGATTGCAAACCTGACATTTGCTGCGATGCTCTCGACATAAAGCTATAACCAAGGTCGGGCTGGATTCCAGTGTTTAGTGTAGGTCGCTGTTTTAATGTACTACGAAAATGCATACTGATTTGATTCCACTAATTAAGGATATTAGCACTGTATTTTTTAGCGTCGCTGTTATTAAAAACTGATAGAAATAAGCTACTTTCAATGGGAAAGCGCTGCATTATATTATAAATATTGTTTTAGACTATCAAATGTGTGTTGTGAATAAGTATTCGATTATTCTGAATTGCCCAAAAATTATATAAAGTTTTAAAGATTTTAACTGCTCTAATTTAAAAAAAAAGTCATTTAGAGCGACACCTAAAATTCTTATTAAATCTAGGCAGTAGATAGAGGTTGAATGTTATTGAATTTTAAATTGGTTATAAAATTCAATAGCTTTGACGTCAACATTTGCCTCTGCTCGTGATTGTTATTCTGTTTGTACGTTTTGTTATACATGTGCTAATAAGGTTTTCATGTCCGTCGCAACACTAATAGGTAATGTGTGTCAATGAAATTCTATTGTGAGTTATAAACTCGTTTTGTAATTATGAAAAGATTGTACAGTAGGAAACCTTTGAGCCACTACTTAAACATTTACATTATGAAATTCATTTTATTGTAATATTGTACAATTAACAGCACATCAGGTTACCCACTTTTGTTGCAAACTAGCCCTTATTACAACTGCATTAGATACCGCAGTGTTTACTTACATAAAACAAAGCGCCTAAAATATGAGTCCAAAACGCCTGTGACAATATTGCAAGCAATTGTGTATTTGTGTGAGTTGTACAACCACCTGCTATCAGGCAATTCGATTTTCGGGTTGGTATCTTTGGCATTTAATGTAGTTGCGTACGGTTCTTAGTAGAGTTATTAGACCGATTGTTATTAGATATTTTTAGTTCCATGAATACCTACCCACATATCGTTGAGCGGTTGCGGCGAGAGAGAGGCAGGCGCGGAGGACACCGCCGAATCTTCGTCCGAAGTCTCCTGTAAAATGCAGACTTTTGAGACAAGTCTATAAGCTCTATTAAGCAAGTGAAATGTTATTAACGTGAGGATTGTGATGTGCAGTAATTCTGTCGTATAGTACTTTGAAATGACCGGGAGATTAATTATACCTGTGAAGTAATGTAGAGCAGAGCAAAAAAGAAAGCAGTAAAAAAAGGTAATTGTTTACAGTGCATTATCTTTTCATATTGAAGTTTACATGTGTGTGGAAAATCATTCATTTATCAGGTACCTAGTAGGACCTAATTTAAAGAATGTAAGTTGGTATTTAATGACTTACCCTGTAAAATGTTTCCTTTCTGTGCTGTATGTCTGTTTTCAAATCTTCGCGATTCGTCTTTTCTTTACCCTAAAACAATACAAAACATTTTGTTACATATTTAATTATTTTATGGAAAGTATTATTGTTATGGAGGAGCCTACGAATTAAATTAAAAGTCAAATGCCGTAAATTTTGATGTAAGCAATACACTAGACGCCGCCTTTTGTGTGATAAACTAATCAATAAAGTCATTTATGAAATCTTACTATGAGGATTGTTAAAATTTGCCAATTAATTTAGCACTCGGTAGGCTTTTAAAACTTTTCGACTAGTAGTTAGTACATTAGTCTATTACAATAAGGTCACCTGTCAGATTAAACTAAACCATAACTCATGACTTAACTAAATGTCAAGTTAAATTTCAATGCTTGAAACTAGAGGTGGCAGCTTAAACACGTGTTATTAATTTTCGATGGCCGGCAGAAATTAAATCAAACATTCATCGAGTCACAGTTATACAACTGTTGCATAAGAGAGGTGTTACCATCAATCTTTACCGCGATAGGTGAGCAATCAGATGAGAATGGCTTCCAAACGATAAACTGATCGGTTATTCATCTATAATTGACATGACATAACTACTACGACTGCACACAATTAATCGATAGCTTCATTTCTTCACTTAGATCTAGTGGCATCAACCAAACGCATGTGTTTATGAAATAAGTTACAAGCCTGAAAAGATCCTGATTTAACATTTGGGACGCGAGACTGCGGTCCAAATTTGAGGAAGAGGTCAATCGACAAATCCAAATCTACAAGAAAAATTGCACAAGAGCGTCTTCTCGTCTCAATTACATCAGTGTTTGAAGACGAATGTCTTCAACCAATGTGCTACCAGTGATAACATACGGATCTGAAACACGGTCTCTCACATGAGCATTATAAGGAAGCTCAAAATCACACAGCGAGCGATAGAGAGGGGGAGACTTATGTTCAGCAGTAGACGTCTTTTGGCTGATAATGATTATGATGATGACGCGAGACTGCTCGTCAAGGTCGATATCTTCGATATCTTGGTACTTTTCTAAATAGTAGCATTAAAGTATCGGTAGGTACATTTTAAAGGTGTTAAGTAATTTCATAGTTTGTTGTTAGTTCTTGCATGTCTTAGTTTTAATTTTGTTTAGGCTTTACGGACTCGTACAGGACTCAATACCAGTCAGCTACTTAAGTCTACCCTTATAAGAAGGTAATTTAGGATTAATTCATATGCTAAATTAATTGTAACTTATTTTTGAAATTTAATTAGAGTATTTTTAAATATGCATTCCCTTATTAGCTACAACTTGTATTGAATAGTCTAACACCAGTAATTTATCGATAGGTTTCACTCGTCTAGGACAGCAACGGAAAGTGACCGGGGAGACGCGATACGACTATAAACGATATCGAAAGTAAACGCGCTCCCAATACACATCTCTAGACCCTTGCTCGAGCGGCGTTTACAATACACGACCGCATAGTATTAACTTTATTGGGTGCATACAGAATCTTGACCAAAAATTTATAGAAACTCGGCCCACTAAGCGTCTGCATGTGTCTTTGTTCTAAAATGATCGGATAAAATATAAATATTTGAAAGAATACAGACAAAAAATATTTATGAATAATAATTAGGGGTTTACGAGGAATTCAATGGCAAATTAGATATTTTGAGGTTATGTTTTGTGATTGCAGAGTTATTACACCTCACCTACATTCATTTTGATACATTAAGAAGATAATTGTTATATTTTACTAAAGTAATTCAATACTTACTTAATTAGTTACCCTTAAAATACCAGTGTAATTATGATTTAAACAAGATTTTTAAAATATAAACTACAAAGACGCAAT
The DNA here is from genome assembly GCA_963924145.1 of Pyrausta purpuralis. NCBI lineage: Eukaryota > Metazoa > Arthropoda > Insecta > Lepidoptera > Crambidae > Pyrausta > Pyrausta purpuralis. Next base: position 6,620,401 of record OZ001650.1, read on the forward strand.
CTGGGCCAGGCTTTAGTCAATACCCTTGATTATTTTCACATGCCATTTTTTTTCTTCAATTGTAGTGTACCAAGTTCTGTATGCTGAGTCACAGAGAAACATCGTTTCGGCTTTTACAATAGGCATACAGTGACCATTCATGTAATGAGGTCGAAAGCTTTTGAACTTGGTGGGAAATAAGCCCCGGGTTCGGACCTAAGTCAAGCTTGAAAGCAGAAAAACTTGATTTTAAAAATTAAACACATAGGTAATTAGCAGCACAATAACGTGCTTCTAGTATTGAATCATTTGATCTACAGGGAGTTTATTTTTTTTTCTGCTTATATCGCCTATAACCTATCGCTTATACGTAAAAGACTAATCAAATATTTTTTTTGTGTATTGTGCTTTAACTAAATAATGTAATAGAGTTGGACCGTTTCGAGTAATTTATTTATTATTCTTGTTTTGGAGGGTTATTTCTATGAGAATATGTCAACCTCATTGTAATAACAAAACAGTTAATACTCGATGTTTAAGTGCATAATGCACTAAACTATATAACAATCTGTTGACAAAATTGTGTGACAAATACGATTACCAACATCACCTTTCTAGATTTCAACTTTATCTCTATTTCGAGGTAAAAGTCGAATGTTATGAATCGCGCTGTTACCAAATTCACTTGAAGAATTTGCGAGTTTAGAATCAGTAAAGATCTCAAAGCGCGCAATGCACGTTTTGAATGCGCTATCACGATCTCTTCACTGGGATCCAAAACGCACTTTCACGAAGCATTGTTCAACGGTAATTAGTAAAAGCTGCGAAAGCTAGTTTTGTACTGAGCTAATCTTCAAGTTATTAGCGGAAAATCTGATTATGATAATTATAGCTTTACAAGTTTTAAACTTAAAAGCCGGAGGAGTAAGATCCAAAGTTATGTTTTCCGCATAGTTACATTCTAATGCGGAAAACTGGGAGGTGTAATTTATTTAATTTTTTAGTTTGTTTTGTCGAATACCTAGGTGAGATGGTTGGTGCCCAGTGCACAAATTTGACAATTTAAATTCTTAGGTTACGATGACCGTTTAGGTCTACGAAATTATAAAATAACTAGCGGTCCCCCGCGACTACGTCCGCGCGTTTGAGTTTTCTTCCTCCCTTCCCGTCGCAGCGTGATGAACTATAGTCCAAAGCTTTGCTCGATAAATGAACTATCAGATAAAGATTTCAAATTAGTCCAGTAGTTCCTGAGATTAACGCGTTCAAAAAAACGAACGAATCAACTATTGGTATGGATAATACAAACCTGACAGCAGGGTTAGTCGCTTGCCTTGCAAACATCCCTTCGCCAATCTGCACTGAGCCCGCGTGGTGGAGTATGGCTCGAACTACCTCATAGCTGACGTACGGCCACTGTTCTATCTTTCTAACTACTAGGTACTTGTATGAACAACTCTCTACTAGAACTCTCCTCCAAATATTTTTCTTCAAATATTCACACATTTTTCTAATACTTAAACTTTTGTTATTCGTTTTTTTTAAACCTTCGAACTAGATGAGACCTGTTGCTGTGTTTGATAATAAATGGAATCAGGCGTTACTTTGCGGAAGTCCATTATTAAGTTGAATTTTATGTCATTATTTTGCTTTAAATTTCCGCTAAGCGACGCCGGCGCAGGCAACTAACAACATGAACCGTCACCGCGTTGAGTATTAGTTCAGGCAAATGGAGGATGCTGCCCGCCTTCCCTCAATACGCATGCGGCACAGCTGATGCAATTATTAGTAAACAATTCCAACGTGCTAAAAACCTCGACGCGTTTTGCCACTACACGTGGCATCCTCAGGAGATGCCATCCTGCATTTTCCTGAACTAATACTCAATGCGGTGACGGTTCGTGTTCTTAGTTGCCTGCGCCGACGTCGCTTAGCGGAAATTTAAAGCAAAATAGTTTAATTAAATTCAACTTAGTAAAGTAAAATGCGTTTATTGCCTCCCATACAAAAAAGTAAGTTCTTTTTCTTCTCTATCACAATTTCTTAAAATTGTAGCTTAAACTAGGAGAGCAAATGGATGTGGCTCAGCTAGTGTTGGCAGAAGTCAACGCTGATTTTGTGTGTGTTGTGATTTCAACTTAGCTGTGTTTGATGTTTAAAAATGAATGTAGTTATCGACAATCAATACAAGGATTGAGTTGCCTATTGCCTACATATCACGTCTTATCGGCTAGAAATCAATAAGCGCATGTCCTTGTGGCCTTACGTTTCCGAGCCTTAGGCCATTTGTTCAGGTTTAGTTGGCCCAGTTCCCAGAGATAAAGTGGCCAAATAGGGAACCAATACGTTCTCCACTACCGCCAATTGATTATCGAATAATGGTTCTTAAAGATCTAACATTATTTATTTTAAGCTACTTAATTTACCCGCGACTTCGTCCGTGATGATGTCTGTCTCACATTGGCCCTGTATTCCTAATTTATTTTCTAATAATATACACAGTTGGTATGAGTACTTGATTAACTTGCTTAAAATAAATAAGTAAAACAACACACTAGTAAACCAATTTGTATTATTTCATCTTTTTTTTCAGTTCGGAAATTTGAACTTTCATGTTCAGTTAGATTGTAGATAGTAGAAAAATAACTTTTTCATCCCTAGGGTGGAAATTAATATAGTTTTAAATTGTTCAATTTGACGGAGTCAGGGATAATTGAGTCATATGATAAAATAAAAATAAAAAGAGCTTTCCTATTTTTGTTTAGCTTAACATTAAGAAACAAGTTAATTTTGATCATTGATATAAAAAAATACAATTGGTCTTATTTTTAAAAATTAACATATCAACAATTGAATTTTCGAATACCTTACCCGGATACCCGCCATACCTACACAGTGTGATATTTACGCTTTTTTTAGGGTTCCGTAGCCGAATGGCAAAAAACGGAACCCTTATAGTTTCGTCAAGTCTGTCTGTCTGCTGTCTGTCTGTCTGTCTGTCCGTCCGTATGCCACAGCCATTTTATTCTGCAACTATAAGCATTACACTGTTGAAATTTGGTAGGAAGATGTATCTTGTTAACCGCTTACCAATTCTCATACGAAAAATAAAAAATAATGTCATTTCATGGGGGGGCTCCCATACATGAAACTAAACCCAAAAAAAAATTTTTTAGTCAAACTTATGCGTGTGGGGTGTCTATAGATAGGTCTTTTAAAATGATATTGAGGTTTTTAAAACCATTTTCTTTTAAAGTCTAACGTTTCATAGCTATCCGCTTCCAAAGTGGTAAAATGGGCGTCCCCCCCCTCCCCCATCTAACTTCTAAACCAAAAGAGTGTAAATTTTGAAAAAACGAAAATTGGTTTGGACGAGATCGAACGAGTTGTTTTTGAGATATAGCATGTTTTCAACAACCGCAAACATAACTTTGTACTTCATACAAACACTATTAAAAACAAAGTGATATTTGCAGTCAACAAAATATTGTGGTATTTTACTAAGTAGAAGTAAGTGGATTCCCTAATACAGTAAAACTTGGCACGGAACCCTCAGTGCGCGAGTCCGACTCGCACTTGGCCGGTTTTATTTTTATTTTACACTAGCGGACCCAGCGAACTCTGTTTCGCCCCGGCCTGTTTTCATTCGTGCCGTTACTAATTGGTCTAATCGTGTGTTGTATGTATAAGAACAGTAAATAAACTGAGATTTTGTGAAAAATCTTTAAGTTTCATCTCTTGCCGATCTGCATAGTACCTCATCATCACATCTACAATCACACATCTAATTATATTTTTTCTCATAGTCGACATGATAAATAGAATGTGATAGCACCATTTTATTGTCGAACTATTGGCGCTCTAACTCCGATCGAGCGCCAGAAATATCTTGAGCGAAAAGAGTCTTTCTCCCCTTGTATAACAATCTACTACTGCGTGCAGTTATAAGCGAAATTAATCTATTAAACCAAGTAAATTTATTTGATATTACGACAGAACAAACATCAATTAACTCATGTCAATCTGTTTTGGAGTTAATATATTTTCTTTTGATAAGCTTAACTTAATTATCAGGTTAAAATTAACTTAATCTAAATTGTATCAATTATATTACTACATCCGCTTATAAGGCAATCTTAAATGTATGTTTGAAATGCAATTAAATGACTTTAAACGCGTTTTTACCTTAATTGGCGTTATAAATCACAATCGGAAAGTGACATAAATAGCATTGGACATTTGACGGTTTGTAACTCTAAGCCACAATTCAGAGGAACATAGAAAACTTATTTTACATAGTCAAAGAAAGAATCGTGGAATCTGTTTCTTATTTTAAGAGATCTTTTCGAGTACCTTAAAACGAATTATAAAAAAATCTTTAAACTACATAGAATTATTAGAATCCCACCTGTGAAGATAAGAAAATCGTACGTAAATTGCCTGCCGTTGCTACAAACACACATCATAAAAAGTGTGATATCACTAACGTAAGTTGACTTCACTGTTTACATGTAACTGTCGCAATAAAACATATTTGATTTGTTTTTTATTAAAAAAAATGTTATAATCTTAAGTAATAATATATAGTGATATCATTTACCGTGCCAAGTTTTTTTGGTGTGTAGTATTTCGTTTTAGTGTCTTTGTTTAGTGTGTCATTTATTTAACTACATACATTCTATAGAAAAGCAATCCTATAGAAAACAATATCATTGTTTAATAAAACGATTAAATTGAGTACGCAACCTTATTAGTGTTATTTAACAATAGCATTCGTGCAAAACCATCGCGACCGGCATCTTAACACACGTGTTACATACAGACTACCGCGCCTGCCTGCATTATATCACAGCTGTGTCATAAATCGTGTCATATTCTTCAAGAGATCGATAAAATCGATACCTGGCGTTAAATCGAAAGTCATCGAGGAAAATCTAGCTCTGTTTGCGAATTACGTTGTTTAGAAAGGCGTTATTCGTAATTGTGAATAAATTAGCACTTGCAAATTAATATCGGTCTGAATTGTACGCTTACGAATCAATCACTCCTAAACTACTATTTGTAGACTACTTATTTGGGCTTTTAAACATTTCGTAAGTCAAGAAACCTATTATTAAAAGTGCATTCAGAGTTCCGTATTCGATATGTATATATTTGTTTTTTTAACCTCTTGGATAAAATACCAATACTAATACTAATATTATATAAAGCATAAGAGTTTGTTTGTTTGAACGCCCTTATCTCAGTAACAACTTGACCGATTTCTAAAAGTATTTTTTTTTGTTGGATAGCTTATTTATCGAGGAAGGCTTTAAGCTTTTATGAAACATTACGCTGCGACTGGAGGGGAGGGAGCAAACTCTAAAGCGCGAACGCAGCTGGTGACAGCTATTCAAAACATAGAGCTAATGTAATGTACATGCGTATAGTACAACTACTAGGAGATCCAAACATTTGTAATGAATACGGATGAAAGTAAAAAACGATATTAGAGCCTTACTATTTATAAGTATTTTAAACACCTTCGGCTTTTTGACAGAACCTGCTTCAATGTACCAGGCCTTAACCTGACCTCCATTTGAAATGTCAACGAAGCCTGCCATCTACGTGAACGAGCCGGCATAAAAAGCGAAACACCATTGTTTGATGCGGTTGAAACAATAAGCCATGGGAAAGTGTGACCCTGCGACACGACCTACGACAAGGTACAGTCGGACACGAAAGCCACTGCACCACACAAATTATATATTGTATTAGACTAATCACATACATTGCTCTGATCCCAAAGTAAGTAGCTAATGCTCTTGTGTTATGGAAATCAGACACAACGGTGATACCACAACACCCAGACCCGAGACAATATAGAAAATTTTGATTTCTATATTGACCCGACCGGGAATCGAACCCGGGCTTCGAAGCGGCGACGCCATTAAACTAGCGTGCTTAGCCACTACACCACGGAGGTTGTCGCATTGATCACATTTTGATCAATGAAAATGCAGTAGCGCTTTCATTACTTTAAAAGTAATACTAATGTTAACATAGTGCTAATCAAAAATCATTTTTAAAAGCACAGCATAGTTATCAGTAATTAAACACAATTTATAATAAAAAGTAGCTAAAAGCTATGAGCCTATGATACCACTTGAGGCAAAACTGACATAATTTTTATTCGGTTATATGGAATATTCTTGAAATATAATACAAAACCTATTATATTTCAAGAATATTCAGCAATCATTTTATGAAAATGACATTTTAAAATTGGTCGTTTAATACTCAGTCAAGTCCTATCTGACGACGTTGGTAAAATCAACTCTCACAGTTAGAATATTATTGCTTAAATATTATGAATCAATAGATGACTGTACTTGTGGAGCCTGACTGACGCGTCATTACATCTGAAATTACATCCTAACACGCATATTGTTTGTGGCATGCCATTAGATAATACAATGCATAATTTGATTTAGTACACACGATCAATTTGCAATTTCGAAATTTATAAATCAAATCGTCGCTTCTTGTTAGTAAAGTAGAATCTTCTGATTCCACATCTAACAATAAAAATCCATTGCTATATAACCTGATAATAATGAAAAAAGAAATTTTAAAAGTTACTGCTAGAATAAGAATCGGGGGATAATAATACGCTGTTTATAATCGATCAATCCATCTATTTATAAATATTTGACACTAATCATACATTGCTCTGATACAAAACTGTTATATAAACTATAAATAACAACGGTAGAACCACAAAACCTAAATACGAGACAATTATGGAAATTTCGATTCCTACATTGACCCGACCGGGAATCAAACCCGGGACCTCGGAGCGGCGACGCCTTGAAAACCAGCGTCATTAGCCACTACACCACAATCGATCAATCAGATCGAACTATTGATTGGGCGTCTATTAAATCTTTTTTTCCACATACTTCCACTACATTTATTGATAACAAACAAGAAAAAATAAAACTAAGACATGCAACATAAAAAAACAAGTCTAACTTTTCAACTACGAAACCATTTCCTTGCGGCAAGGAGGCTTTGATGCTGGCTGAGTTGCCGCGTTTGATGCTAATCCTAATAGCTAGGAACCAGCCAGCTTTTATATTGGCTGTTACAGAATTTAATTTTGACGCAATTTTTAGGTTAGGGAATAAGCATGAGCAATCTTTTAAGGTTGAATTTACCGAGATCCGAATGCAACGTTTTCTCACAGCTAGGTTGTATACAAAAGCGGCACATTTTCTAATAATTTAATCCATCTGCGCACACGCATTCAGTGAGCGGCGAGGGTCAGGTGTATGCGCATGACCAATGCACTGTGACGACTGCTTTTGCAATGCACCAACGATTGACAATACGCAAGACCGGCCTCCAATCGGACTGTAATGCATGTAAAACATTCTTGAAATTTTAACGTAGAGGCGTTTTCGCACTCATTCGATCCGATTCAGCTTATGCATATTATTCGTGATCGATAACAAACTTAACTTAGAAAAAACACCTTAACGAAATGTCAGAATGGTTGTTTTTATGACCATTGGTTAAGATTAGATTTATAAGACACGCAGAATCATAAATATTTAACCGCTGGTTATTTAACCATTACTTGATTAAACTACAACGCTAAAAATGCTTTTCCCATGTGCGCAATCTAATCGCAAACACTCTTACCACAAATGTGCATGTCAGAAAACACATCGAAGAAAATGTTCCTATCTGACAATCGGGAAGATTTTCTCTTCCGATCCACTTCCTACATTTGACAGACACTGAATATTCATTCGCTTTACGCATTTCGTCACACCAATAAAATTATGTAACACGCGTGGGTAAACAAAACACGAACGCAGGTGTCACCCACCATTGATCGGCATTCGGTATTTAGGTTGCACCTTCAAAAGCCGGTGCATCGGAGAAAGTCTGCGGAGTACTGTTCCGAATCGATTAACGATTATTCGATTGTGCAACGAAGATCGGTTGGTTCATTCCGATCCGGCTGGTTATCAATCAAGTTTTAAAAAACAAAAGAACGATATGGTAATCCGAAGTGACGCAATAAGGGAAATGAGCATGCATAAATCGTTGCGTGTCCCTCTTGCGTGGCAGATCGTTAAATTCGTTTAATCGATCTCTCAACAATTTTTTAACTGTTTTATGTCTTCATACCGTCTTTTATACGGTATCTTTTACACCGAAAGTGTTTTATGTGAGCATTCCGCAATGGCATCGCAATCTAATGGTTAATCCGACACGTTTTAGTACAGTGACGTGTTATGAAACGTGTTAATAAAGTAGTAATAAGTAAATATAGTAGTTTATTCGTATTAAGAACTTTCCTACTCCAGTCATTACCTAATCTTAAAGCAGTCTTCGGTTGTCCAGCATTGCTCTAGGTTTCTCATCTTTTGAGACCATTTTTATAGTGCGCACTCCACAATTCATCTCCATCAATTGAAAACATTATTTTGCTATATCACCGTTCAAGTAAATTGGTTGGACATACATCATATTACATCAAATCGGTGACGGCCGAAAAAAATATGATTATCAAAATTTGAGTTTATTTCATCAGAAATCAGAAACATTTACTTGCTTCAACACGGTAATACAAAAATGTTACATTTTTTTTTAAGTAGCTCATGGTTGACTAATTTTGTCATGCAAATTAAAATTGGAATACAAAATTCTAGATAATCAAAAAATAAAAGGTACATAAATTCATCATACATATTCATCTACTTTTTAAGGTAAAATTATACATATCTGTGGGCCCAGTTGTACTACGGCTCAGGGGTCTTGCGTGGGCGAGTTACAAGATTGTGCCACATATGGCCACTTTCCCAAAGCGACCGGCGCGGGCGCAGGTCAGAAGCATGCCCACCTACTTTTGGAACCTGCATTGTGGTGCTGGATGGACGATGTTAAGGCCTGACGAATATGAACAGTAACTGGTGGTACTTAGCAAGTTGTGATGTGATTATGAGGGCAAGAAGTTTTATTTTCAATTTCAGAAGTATGCAAGGTGTTGAGGTGTTGAGCCTACGAAATCGCTGCAAGCTACGTTACAGCAACTTTTTTAAACGAATTATAAATAAATAAATATTGAACACCAATCACATACTTTGCTCCGATTCCAAAGTAGTAACAAATGCAATTGTGTTATTGATATCAGAAACAACAGAGGTACCACAACACCCGCCCCGAGCCCCGAGACAATGTAAAAAATAAGGTTTTTTGCATTGACCCAACCGGGAATCGAACCCGGGACCTCAGAGCGGCGACGCCTTCGAACCCAGCGTGCTTAGCCACTATACCACGACTGTACTAACATTGGAACACACTACTTAGTACTCCGACTTATTGCTACATAACCTACTTTTTAATACATTCAAACACCATCTTGTTAGCACCTGAGAATGCTGGTTTTAATTGGTCACTTAAGTGTGTGACAACCATATTAAATGAGTCATTTTAATGAACTTGTGACGCGTAATGATATAAAAGGATTATACATATTTACATATAAATGGCATCAAAGTTTCTTTTCATCTTAATTTATACATTTAAAATAATCTTCTATCAATCTACTTTTGGTTTTCATCGTTGCACTCTACCTTGAGTGCTAAAGTGTACAAATTGAGTAAGTTCTTTACAGCTAAGAAATATCAAGAATCAAGCGCGTTTAGAGTTTGCTCCTTCACCTCCTGCCGCAGCGTGATGTTTCAGTAGTAGCCTATAGCCTTCCTCAATAAATAAGCTATCCAATACAAAAATAATTATTCTAATCGGTCTAGTAAGTCCTGGGATAAGCGCGTTCAAACAAACATACAAACTCTTTAGCTTTATTATATTAAGTATGGATTTATATGTTGATGGTTTTTATTTGATTTTAGAAATGTGTCTTCTAGAGGTAGATCTATAATATTAATATTTTTTATGTAACATGTCTATTAAAAATGTATTAACCACTAACAAAATCTTATATATTACAAAACCTATTCACTCGGATGTATGTATCCGCTCCCACCAATCTGCCACATATTAAAAGAACGGATAGTGATCTAATAAGTCTTGATATTAGGTTAATAGTTAATACACATATTACCTTCCTTTATGAATATGATTGCGAAAGGTAGTCTAGGCACTCACTTCACTAAGATTGGATGCTATAAATACAAGTCCAAGAACTTATTGAAAACTCATGATGATATAAATAAGTCTGAAAAATTTACTCTTTACCGCGATTTAACACGCTATGAGTACAACACTATCTAGTTTGCTTAAATGAAACTAAATTTACTTAGTTCATGGCTAGAATTTATGGGTTATTTATTTGTCGTGTTTGTTAACGTATATAACATTATGTTTTTTAACATGGACTTAATTCGGACTTATTTATTTCGGACTAAACCTAAGATGTTTTTACTAAACACTGTATTTTAGGAGCTGATATTGTGTTACGGTCTATATCTTTAATACAGTACCATCGTAATATTGTATAACAAAAAACTTCGTTGACATGTGAGTCCTACTCTACATCACCTTTAAACCCAAAGTTTTTTATAGCCCTACCCTGAATGAACTCAAACAGAAAACCTGTCCGGAATATGCATCGCACGCTCGCTCGAGAACGCAAACGTTTCCAACTTGCGGGACAAACTAGGACTCCACCATTTTATTTGATGATATTTATATTGATCTATGTTTGATACATCTGTAAATGATTTATTTATCATAAGTTATAAAATATATGAAAAACATCATTGTGGAATCTGAGCCTCTTATCCCTGAAAACATCTCGCAATGATTGATTAAATAAGTATTAATCAAAAAATAAAATAATAATAAGAGTGTGTGGTCTGAAATAGAAGCAAAAAAATTAATCAATGATTCTACATAGCTAAAATGTGTATCAAAATCGCTAATTCGTTGTAGTAAATGACAATGTCGAGTTTGTTGCAAACATTATTGGTTCTTTTTATTTTGTTAGAAAATAGCAATAAAATCATCTTGCATTAAAAAAAACTAGAATTATTTAAGATCTATTCCTGGTTACTTAAAGGGCTAATTTTACATTTTTTTGCTCATATCCAGGTTATAAACTGTATAAAAATTACTCATTCATTCATACAGTTTTTTATTACGGTATTGTCTATTAATTACTTTAATTAATTAACTACTACACAAGTATCCGTAAAAAAACAAAACTTTTGCCGAACTTAGTATCCGACAATGCACCTACCTATGAGGCGTGACGAAGCCTTACCCATTTTAAAGTAAAAGACCCTCTTCACTTCGACTTAGGGTCTAAAATTGAATTAAAAAACACGAAACCAAAATAAAAAGCAACCGTTCCAACTCGGTATTTTATGAATGAAAATAATGTTGGGTTGGGTTTCGTGTGGTATTCGAAAAGACAAATTGCTTTTTGTAAAAGGAAAAAAGGTGGTATTAATTCATAAAAATAATACAACCTACCTATATAATTTATGTGAGAAGCATTCATTGGCAGTAAATGTATTTAAAAAAAGATTTCATATAAACAAAAATTTTAAACATCATCATCTCTAATGCCCATGACGTAAAGACCGTTTTGCAACCAATATTTATCACTTCAATCGTAGACCTAATTTGTACAGACTTATAAATTTTTTTTATTAATAACAAACAAGACAAATTATAACTAAGACATGCAACGTTAAAAAACTACCAATTCAAAAACATAACCAAGCGGCAAGGAGGTTGTGTGCTGGCTGCGTTGCCGCGTTGGATAGCTATGCTAATCCTTTGAGCTATAAACCAGCCAGCTTTATTATTGGCTGTTACAGTATTTATTTTTTGTGCAATTTTCCAAACAAGTAATTGTAATAATTATAAACGCAGAATTGCGTTTGCGGCAATTGCTTGTAATTCTTTCTTTTAAACAAGACTTTCATGTAGAGTAGACGTTAACTAGAGACTGACAAAAAGACGATATTCAGTAATTAAAGATGCTTATCATTATCTGAAAATGATGGAAAGTATCTTTGTTCTGTAGTCAAACTAAAACTTTTGTTTGTATTTTCATCAAAATCCGTTCACCAGTCCAGCAAGGCAATAAGTAACGTTCGCTTTCGTCTCGCTCGTTCGTTGCCCGGCGCAAGAGCAGGTTTTGTTTCCGATGTGGAGCATTGGGTTATGTTAGCAACCCATGGATGTTGGGAGCCCGTAGTCACTTTGTCTGTTAAGTCTGTAATTTTCTTAGCTAGTCGAATATTGTAAACAATTCCTTTTTAACTAAATAATTATAATCACAAAACTTACAACCAACTTAAGGTAAGGCGCTACCCGAATTTTCAACGCGCACGTTAAATAAAAGACCAGTCAAAAATCTGGTAGACACGATTGTAGTACAGGGTAGGTAGTTTATTTAATACGTTTAAATTGTTTCTAAAGTAGATTACTGTAGTTAGAGTTAGAAAAACTGCTAAATATCGCCACTTTTGGCAATTATTCTAATTGTAACTGCAGATAACTTAACCAGAGCTACATTCGCATTAATCAGATTTTCGATTGGTCTTTTATTTATCGAGTTATGATGTTTCTACTAAAGTGGCGCTAGTGTGCACGTTAAGAATCCGGGTAGCCCCTTAAGTCATTCATCGTTTAACTATACAAATAGTTAGGTACTTTTATTCACTGATATTATTTGAAAAGTCACAAAAGATTGTTTACAAAATTTTAATTTCAAAATTTGACTACCTAAAATAACTGATTTTAGCACCGTACAGACATTAATTTGCCTACAGTAGCTACCGAACATGATATACTTGTGTTAATAATATCACTTCTAACTAAATGTAGCTGCTTAGTACCTAATTAAATAAAATATGTACCTACTATAGACTGAAGCGTAGGTTAAATGAGAATGATTCATTCGTGTTAGATGACAAAATATTTCAGGAAAAACCCGACGACAAACCTATGATCGATCACGCAACAAATATTTAGCCAAAAAATTGTCTACAAACAATATTTTATCTTACAAGTGACTATTGTTTTATTTCTACCTTATCAGTAGCTTTGAAATACATGACTAGACAATGAAGCTGAACTTGGACACGCTTTTGCTTAACACGCGAAATAATGCCTATGATTTCCATCGCGATAATAATTTCGAGATAAACATTCTAAAAGCGGTAAGTTTCAGTGTGCGGTGTAGACAATCACACGACTCATAAAGATGAAATAAGAAACCAAAAATTTGCGCACGGGCGGGACTTGAACCAGCAACCTTTTGGCATACCGGGCCAAACGCTCTTACCAATTGAGCTACCGTGCTGTTAGTCCGACCCTGCGAAATTTGTGGTTTCCTATGAACACGTCAATTGCGTGACGCTTAGCGCCATCTAGCCGTCTGTTTATGAAACAGATGGCCCAAGCAGTTATTCTTTACAGAATAAATTCAACTTGGATATTGATGTCGCTTCGCTATCTAATGCTTTAGAATGTTTTTTTTTTCATCTTTATGAATATAAAATATGACACTGTGAGTGTTAAAAACATTCTAAAGCATTAGATAGCGAAGCGACATCAATATCCAAGTTGAATTTATTCTGTAAAGAATAACTGCTTGGGCCATCTGTTTCATAAACAGACGGCTAGATGGCGCTAAGCGTCACGCAATTGACGTGTTCATAGGAAACCACAAATTTCGTAGGGTCGGACTAACAGCACGGTAGCTCAATTGGTAAGAGCGTTTGGCCCGGTATGCCAAAAGGTTGCTGGTTCAAGTCCCGCCCGTGCGCAAATTTTTGGTTTCTTATTTCATCTTTATGAATATAAAATATGACACTGTGAGTGTTAAAAACATTCTAAAGCATTAGATAGCGAAGCGACATCAATATCCAAGTTGAATTTATTCTGTAAAGAATAACTGCTTGGGCCATCTGTTTCATAAACAGACGGCTAGATGGCGCTAAGCGTCACGCAATTGACGTGTTCATAGGAAACCACAAATTTCGCAGGGTCGGACTAACAGCACGGTAGCTCAATTGGTAAGAGCGTTTGGCCCGGTATGCCAAAAGGTTGCTGGTTCAAGTCCCGCCCGTGCGCAAATTTTTGGTTTCTTATTTCATCTTTATGAATATAAAATATGACACTGTGAGTGTTAAAAACATTCTAAAGCATTAGATAGCGAAGCGACATCAATATCCAAGTTGAATTTATTCTGTAAAGAATAACTGCTTGGGCCATCTGTTTCATAAACAGACGGCTAGATGGCGCTAAGCGTCACGCAATTGACGTGTTCATAGGAAACCACAAATTTCGCAGGGTCGGACTAACAGCACGGTAGCTCAATTGGTAAGAGCGTTTGGCCCGGTATGCCAAAAGGTTGCTGGTTCAAGTCCCGCCCGTGCGCAAAAAAATTTTTGGTTTCTTATTTCATCTTTATGAATATAAAATATGACACTGTGAGTGTTAAAAACATTCTAAAGAATCACACGACTCTCACAGTTTTAAAGTGTCATTCAAAACAATTTTAAAAAACAGTTTTTTTTAAGAATACTTGGGAACATCAAAACATTTTAAACGATGAAATGTTCGCCCTAGATGAATCAAACCGATTCAATGTTTGCCCTAAATGTATCAAACCGAACCGAATTGCATATAGAAATGAATTTTAATTTGATGTCAAAGTAATCCTTAAGAACCTGTGAATGTAGGAATATGCAGACAGGTACGCTTTTAACCAAACGAAGCCGAGTGAGGCTCTAACTTCTGGCTGTAGCCATCTTGCTTGCTCCTATGTTATCCTGGCATGGGTGACCGAGACGACTAGAGTAGAAAGCATGAACATTCGACTTACAGAGCAGGTACCTTCGATTCATATGTGTGTGCATGACACAGGTAAAAGTACAGCAGGTTTCCTTATTTAATTGAATTATTATGTTAGAAAACACAACTTTGAAAAATCACTTAAAACATGTGTCAATATTTTGTCATCGTATTCAGTATTATTTAAAGATACCTCTCGTTGGCGATCGATCACTAGTTTTGTTAGACCCTGTATATGTATTACTTGGAAAGATATAATATACGAGCAATACAAAAACTTGTTCTATTTAGGAATAAAGCCGAGTCAAGAGAAACTTTGGCAGTGACACGATGACTCGTGCATTCGGGTTCCCACGGAGTCCATAATTATAGATTTAAGTCCGTTTGACATAAATCTTGTGCACACTTGAGGTACTAAAAATGCTAAGCTATTTCAATTGCCTACTCTTACGCATGGCACACTCTACTTATGACGAAATAGATGGGACTAACTCTCTATTTGCAGAACTAACAATAATAATAAAATGAATCTATACTAATGTTCAATATCTGAAGAGTTTGTTTTTTTGTTTGAACGCGCTAATTTCAGAAACTACAACACCGATTTTTAATTATTTTTGTGTCGGATAGCTTTTTAATCTAGGAACGCTTAATGCTATAAAAAATCACGCTGTAACGAGATGAGAGGAATCAAACTCAATACGCGCGGACGTAGTCGCGGGTGACTATTGTGTATAAGTTTAGATACATACTAGGATTTCTCCAAATATTTTGATGTGGTAAGCGGTATTGTAACGACAACACAATGTTTATATACGCTCTATTACGTCATTGTCAAAGAAGTTTCATAGCTTATCTTTCACATGGATTTGTATCCTTATCATACAATAGTCTGCATAGCTCAATAGTACTGCACAAAAGAGATGGCAAAATATATTTTGCCTGTGTCAGATTTATGAAGTGAGAGATAAATCGAGTTAAGTAAACTCGTTTTACAGATATTTACAAAGTTTTTATCAGGTTAATATTGCGGTACTCATTCAAAAGCATTAAATGGTAATTACTTTTATGTATTTAAATACCGTACTCTTTTATTTCCACAATTATTATGATATCTGCACAGGTGTCCCGAATATGAGACCATGAGACATTAATCACGCAACAAAACCTTATTAAGATATTATGTTACACAAGCAATTGAAAGTGAATCGATGATCGTTAAGTTAACAATCGATTATTATTTTTCGCCGATACATCGTCGAAAGGAGGTCGAGTGGTACATCAAGTAGATAGTCGCTTGCCAATTATCTTAACGATTGAGACGATAGTCGAGTCAGTAGGAGTTTTATTATGATTACTAAAAGTCGTTTTTACCACCGTCAGGTAGGACTTACCCGACGAAAAAAGTGTTCGTTCGATTTGAAAATGCCATTTTCATAAATGATTGCTGTTAAATAGGTGACGTTTTTAAATTAGGCATTTTGTACCATATTCAACGAATATTCCTTTTTGTAAGTTTATTGATCAGCCTACACTTAATCAATGTAAATTTGCAATTATGTTATAGCCTTAAAGCAATAATGCCTTTGTACTTTTTGTCGGTTTCAGGGCCCGATCATAACTTCAATAAATTGCGCTCCTAAGTGAAACCCTATAGTTCTTAAAATAAAACCTACTGCAAGTGATATCTCTAGATTTTTAGTAACGGCGCTCGCGCACACTCGTTGCATAATTACGCAGCTGTCAAACGTGATCCGAAACGTCAGGTGCAGGAAAACTATTTGCATTAGCCTAATGGGATAGGAATTTACTGTCATGTTTGTTATACAAGACGAGAGTGTCCTTTTAACTGTTTTACTAACTTTTTTACTAATACTATGGTTGTTTATGCAGTACATTTACTTGTACAGAAAGATGGACGCCAGTTATAATCACTCAATAATCATCATTTTGTTATATAGGTACTGCATCAAATTATGCTCCACATATTGAGTAGATACTGTTTACTTACTCCTAGTCTATTATATCAACCAATCAACAGTTTTCGTGTCATTTTATGTTTATATGATTTACATTAGATATTTATATCATCGAGAGATCCTAGCGTCACTTTACTTTTTAAACTTTATTTTGAGTATGATTGCAGAGAGTAATTGCTTTTCGCCAACGTAAATAATAAACATTAAAACCATATTGTACCTTAAGTAAATAATTTTATAATATGCTTAATAATATTTTCTCTGCACTTTATAATTATTATTCTTTATAATAATGACACAAATAATTCTCTTAATGTCACTAACACGCATTTCATAACATTTAGTAACGCACTTTTCTTTCTTTGTGTATGAAAAAAAAAACCTAAAGCTATCCTATGACGACCCATCTGGTGTAGTGGTCGAGAAATCGCCAACTACGCAGCGGGTTGCAGGTTCGATTCCCGCACAATACAAACATTTGTGTGCAGGAACATGTCTGTTTGTATTGGTCTTGGTGTTTTCTATGTATATCATGCATGTTTTTACAAACAAAAAGTATTTAAGTATTATATCCGTTGTCTGGCACCCATAACACAAGCTTTGAGTAGTTTACTTTGGGACTAGATGGCGATGCGTGGGAATGTCCAAAGTATATTTATATTTATTATTTATCCCAAGGCCATACAGTGAGAACCATAAAGTTATAAAAGAAAACCGCTCATTATGCTATCTCTCTGAGAATCGGAAGCAAAGGGCTTGCGTTGTGTATGCCTTTGTCAAAACCAGTCAAATAGATTATGACATTGATCGATGATGGGTGCATGCAAAAACCACTTCAACCTATAATTATGTAAGGTTTAATTTGGGTCCACTCTATTACCAAGATAAACATCGGCTATTTGGACCTCCGTTGATATTTAATGGGCTCCCAAATATGACGGCGGTTAATTGGTTCTGCAATCCATTGCGAGCTAAACTGCTGATAGATGCGGTGGAATAGATAATTAAAAATATTTGGAGCTTTTGATTTTAACTGATTAAAATTGGTAGACGACCGAATCGAGGTCTCATGAGACGAGATAGATGCAAGCAGTTTATAATAGTTTACTTCTGATACGAGAATGTTCATATTTAAGGCTGATCCACACACAACAGTGCCGGCACAGTGCTGACACGTGCCGATCAGTAACGTATCTATCAGTGTCAGTGAAAATTTATATTATAGCATACATTTTGTACGGTAACATCCGCACTCGTCAATGATCACTGAATGTCACTGAACGTCACTGACACTGGTGGATAAGTTAGTGCCGGCACAGTTGTATGCAGTAATATTTTTTTGTCGCATTTACTCTTTGGCATGAGACACTGCGACTGAGCGCTTTTTCTGACTTACAATGGAATATTTACTCATATTTTGATGGAAATCCATGAACGAGGCCTAAGCTACGTTATGGACACGTACCTACTTATGATGCGAGCAGAGTAGTGTAAGTAATTAATGTAACTAATTACCTGATCAACTCGCAGTTTCCTGCTGAGATCGACAGCACCCTCCATTCTTTGGTTCTGTAACAAAAGAAGATATGTTTAATTTTCAACCTTACGCTTCAAGAATTTAAAAAAATCTAAGTAATAATTTATGAGGAGAATAAAATTGGAAATTAGGATTTATTGGGGTTTGAAGAGGGTACAATAAAATTTAAGATGAATTAAGAAAAAGTACAAGCTGCCTCCAAAATAAAACATCTAAAATAATTGTCTGGAATTTCTAGCAAGTGGAAGACGACGAGTATAAAAGCCATTATATGAAGTAATGAGCTTCCATAAACCGAACAAAAAGGAGCAGGCACTTCAAACATGCACTGCGGAAAGTAATCGCAGTGCATCAGCATCCACCGGACACTGCACTTTGATCTTTATCCCTCCGTAATAGAATACAAAAAGAAGAACGACCACAATAAACTGGCGGAAACATTTTAGTAAGGTGGAGATGTCGATAAGTCTTAAGTCAATAGATAAAAATGATAACTTAAGCCACAGATAATATAATACTGTGCACAGCAAAAATGTAGAGTCAAATCTAAATTTCATGTAAGTGATCATGTGTGTGTGTGTTAGGGTTATTTTTAGTCATGCCAATACCCTTAATTACATATTTATGTAACGTTGTTTATTCGAAAGTTTCGTCTCTTAAGATGGCCTGTATATGTGAAACTTATAAATTACTAGTGGTCCCCCGATAGTACGTCCGCGCGTTTTAAGTTAGCTCTCTCCCCTCCCGTCGCAGTTTAAAGTCAGCAGCGTTATTAACTTACATACTTTCTAGATAAATAAGCTATCCAACACAAAAAGATTTATTCAAATCGGTCTAGTAATTCCTGAGATTAGCGCGTTCAAACAAACAAACAAATTCTTCAGCTTTATAATATTACTATATATTTTCCTTTAGAATATTAACAACACTATAAAACATTACCGACAAAAAATTAGAAAAGCTTTTGTGTATCACTTACCTAATAGGTTATACAAAATAGCTTTTTTAGAGACTACTTCTCAGAATGTAATGTGCACATTACTGAGAAGTAGTATCTATAAACCTATTTAGCTGTTTAAATAATCTGAAAATTCTATCGGCATTCTAGCAATTTATCGAGCGGGTTCAATATTCGCAACACTAGCCAAACCATTACCCTGTTTCAATATTGTTCCTATTCCAGAACCCTTAAGATCTAGAATCTATTGACCGGCTGGATATAGGATGGAAAGCTTTTGAGTATCATGACTAATGATTTAGTGTCGGGATGTCGCTCATTATGATCATGTGAAGACGCGTCAGGGTTGGGGGTATAATGTAGCGATGCCACGTATACCATATTCACAAGGGAAAGTCTTTTAATGTAAACAAACATGGCGGCTTAAATACCATAGACAATCTTTAGTGTTGAGAAAAAGTAGAGGAATTTAGTCAATTGAACTGATACAATATACAATCGATTGCAATGAATGAAGAAAAAGACAAGTGAAATGATTTGACTTTACTTAATCAGTGATTTATAAAAAAAGGGGTTACTCACTAAAATATATTTTATAACGGACTTACCTGAAAACGAAACGTTGGAAACAGAGAAGTAATTTAATTTTAATTTAAAGTTAAATTGAAATTTTGATCCTGCGATTTTTATAAGGTCGTCTGTCCATCTTGCCGGTGGACGTCCTACGCTGCGTCTTTGGTCGAAGGGTCTCCAATCTAAAACTTTCCTGCCCCAACGGCCATCAGTTCTTCGCGCTTTGTGCCCTGCCCACTGCCACTTGAGCTTACTGATTCTCAAGGCTATGTCCGTTACCTTAGTTCTTCTACGTATCTCCTCATTTTATTACGGTATTTATTTTTGTAATAAACATTATAATAACTTTTGTTTCATTTAATCGCAGCCACCCCGGAATCGAGGCCATGAATTACCTTGTCTATTGTGATGGCGTTAGGTAGTTTTCATTAATAGGGATAGGTGACATAGTTGAATATTGACTCATTAATAATGTTCAATTAAAACCAAACTCATCAACAAAAAAAATATACTGAAATACAAGTAAAAAAATTTTTTTTGCGAACTTTAGTTTATTGATTTATCACATAAGTTATTTTATCAATTACATGAACATGTTATAAAAACTTATTTTAATATGGTTTAAATTAGGACCAGAACATTTAATGGTCTTGTTTAGATCTATTTTTTTAAAAACATATTCTTCATGTGTCCGAAGGTTAAATTTATGCACTGACTAAAAAATAATATTGTCTCACCTAAAGACAAGCTAAAATTGTTATTTAAGGCCTTTTAGTGAGTTTTTTTTAAAGTGAGAATCCTTAACTGAAACCGCATCAAAATCGGTTCATACATACCTCTATTTTAGGTCGGTTAAATTTGTTTAGTAATATTTTAAAAACTGTAATTCATACTTCAAAACCTTTTTTTAAATGAAATGTTACATTCAATTATATTATTTTATATAAAAAAACATGTGAATGTAAAAGTAACACTAGCCATTGGATTAGGTTATTCTTGAATGTGAGACCCTCTAACACTTTTATATAACACTAGCGGTCCCCCGCGACTCCGTCCGCGTTTTTTAAACTTCCCCTCCCGTCGCAACGTGATGTTTTATAGCCTGAAGCTCTCTTCAATATTAAGCTATCCAGCACAAAAATATTTGTTCAAATCGGTCCAGTAGTTCCTAAAAATAGCAATAAAGCTCAAATTTACTACGTTTTAGTTAGAAAACATTTGTGTAGGAAAAAGAAAAAGGCTGTTTTTTTTGTTTTTCTGGCAATTATTCGAATTTTTTTTGGCCGTAAAAACCATCCTTGAACTTCGACAAACAGTTAAAAAAATGGCCAAATTGGTCTAGGCGTTGTTGAGTTTTGCGCTTACCAACACATTTTGCGATTCATTTTTATATTACAGATACCTTCTCCGCTTGCCCTACGCAAAATGGTTGTATTTCTAACGCCGCTGTGTCCGCTTCGTAAATCAGACTTGATAGTCAATGCTAACCTTATCCAGATTGGTTGTACAAATCTTTGAAAGGCATGCAAAGCTATTCCAAGGTTCTTGTGACCAGTCCACAAAGTGACACGACGAGTGAGATCTTTTGTGAATGTTTGTGATTGAACCCTGGGTGAAGGATATACAAGATCTCGACTCATGAGTATTCAGTTTCTGACACATATAAAACCTATTTAAACCTTTATTCATCTGATAGTCTGAGACAATGAGTCAGTACGTACTTTAGTATCCCCCCCACAAACCACATTGTATAATCATTGGTTAAAATGTATAAACAACTTAAAATACATAATTTCAATTTTATCAGGTGCGATATACCATATTTTTTATAGTCAAATTACATCAAAGCGAGTGCGTGCTACACAAAGATCATATTTTAAAATTCCTCCAAATACCTATGACTCATATGAAAGGAACACTTTTAAAAAAAGATCTAATAGAATATGAATCACCAAAACAACCGTGGGTTACACCAGCCTTTAACCCAGAAGATGCCCGGTTATTGTCATTATTGACTGCTAATATTATGCTAGGCGTGTCTTGATGTCACCGTTCCGTCTGGTGAACAAAGAATCCATCAGATTTGGCGTGAGGTCGATAGCTTTATGCCTTGCGACAGCCATGGCTTAGTCACCAGATAACATCACCATTCAAATACGAGGCCCTATTCTGACCCGGTTTAATACTCATTCGAATCTTATACGACTCACGTACTTTAGAAATCCGAAGGCAATTTTTAAGTTTTATTGGAGGTACCCTAATTTATTTGGAAAATACTTTGTTAGACGATATCCTTATTTTCAACTATAGCCTTAGTGTCAATGTTTCATAGAAACTTAGATAACACTCGAGCGTTAAATCTTGAGTTCTGAATGCATAATATCGAGTCCACGTGTTTGGAGTCAGTGCCACTCGCACTTTTGTGTTGTGAGCTTGTGAGACAGAATCATTATTCAATAAAAAAAACTGGCCATGTGCGAGTCGTTCTCGCACACTAAGGGTACCGTGCTAACTTTAACTGAATTAGAGATCTACTTACTTCCACTTAGCCGAAATACTACAATATTTTGCTAACAGCAAATGTAACTTTGTTTTTCATAGTATTTAATAAATAACAAAGTTATGTTTGCGGTTATTTAAAATGTGCTCTATCTCAAAAACAACTAGTTTCATTTCATTCAAACCAATTTTAGTTGAAATTATTTGTCAAGATCTACATGACGTATTTTTTTCAATATTTACACTCGCTTAGTTTAAAGGTAAGATTTGGGGGACGTTAGACTTTTGGAAAAAAAATAATTTTAGGAACCTCGATTTCAGTCTCATCCATAGGCACCCTACACGCTTAGGCTTGACAAAACATAATTTGATTTTAGGTTCATGTATGGGAGCCCCCCCCCCCCTTAAATATCATTATTTTAAAGTGGTTAATATAATACATCTTCTTACTAAGTTTCAACTGTGTAATACTAATAGTTTCAGAATAAAGTGGATGTGACATACGGACAGACAAACAGACGAAACTATAAGGGTTCCGTTATTTGCCATTCGGCTACGGAACCCTTAAAAAAATATTTTTAAGGGCCATTATAAAGATTTCAATAAATTGATAACAAGTAGGTAGAATTAAGATCTTAACACATTACTGTTTGTATCACTATTTCGTCACTCTACGGAACTCGCGATGGTATTAATTTCACTCAACATTATACAATGACCGGTGTATTATGTATCACTCCGAATGATAATTAGTGCATGGAATTAATAAAGCAACTGGAACACGCCTTTGTAATCACAACACAAAGCAATAACTGAATACTGAATAAAAAGCAAATCAATCATGTTATTACTTATTCAAATCATCAGCATCGTTTACATCGTTTGCATCCTTAGTATTAACGTGTAGAGACACCTATTAGTTTAAAGTTTTAGTATTAGACACCAATCACGACCTCCGTGGTCGAGTGGCTAGCACGCTGGTTTCAAGCGTCGCTCTCGTGAGGTTACGGGTTCGATTCCCAGTCGGGTCAATGTAGAAAACTATATTTTCTATATTGTCTCGGGTCTGGGTGTTGTGGTACCTTCGTTGTATCTGATTTCCATAACACAAGTGCATTGGCTACTTACTTTGGGATCACAGCAATGTATGTGATTGGTGTCCAATATTTATTTATCTATTGCTCTGATTCCAAAGTAAGTAGCTAATTGCACTTGTGTTATGGTAATCAGATACCATGGTGGTAACACAACACCCACATCCGAGACAATATAGAAAATTTCGGGACCTCGGAGCGGCGGACGCCTTGAAACCAGTGTGCGTAGCGACTAGACCAAGGAGGTCGTCTTACAACTGTTTCAACAAAATTAGTTCAGTATTGAACATATTCTCAAACTTAGGAAGGAATTCACGACGTAGTCCATTTATCAACCAAGCGATAAAAGTCTGTTTCTTGATTGTTAAACAGCAAATTGAATAAGTTTTAGCGGGAAACCATAGACTATTAAAGTAGGATCGAGCTGATTGGAAAGCAAGACTGCTGTTATAGCCAATTCACATGCAATCAGACAATGTTATCAAATTAAAGTTGCGGTTATATTTACTGGCTGGTTTTAGGCGTTCATTCAGGTAAGCCAATATTGGAAATGCTTACACAACTTAAAAAAGCTTGAATGATGAAAGTAACTTTTTAATTTTAATACGAGTTATAATTTTGTTTCATCTGTATCGCGGACATATTATAATAATGTCAAAATTTTAGATCATACCGTTCTGGATGCATAGGTTCATTCACTTCAATTCCTAAACTCAGAGTCAAGCGTTTATTAGGCAAGAGCACATATCATATCAATATTTAAAGATGTCGAAAAGTAAGCAAGTATAGACCAACAGAGAAGCACAAAGTTCAATTTGAACCAGTTAAATTTCTTTTCAACAGGCAGTAGAATATACTGCACATAATAAATGAGATTGACTTTTACAAATACAAGCATTGTATGAGGCTGGCATTATTATGATTATGATAATGACAAGCAATGACTGATCAGTAATGATTTGATTACAATTGCCAACCGCGGAGTAATATACTGAAAAATAATTTATGTGTTCGCTTAGAACCGAATTATTGTTAATCATTTGTTTAAAACACAAGTAAATTGGTACTTAATAGGTATTTGTTTTAGTCCCACTTGCGCATGATGGTTATGTATGCTTACGCTTATTCTGGATTTATTCATCATTCTGTCTTGGTCAGGTTATTTGACGTTGAAAGAGACAGAATGAAGATTTAATCCAGGGTTAGAATAATCCTGGGTTAAATTATCGTTTGCGATCCACCATAGCAAATAGTTGTATATTCATTGCATTATTCTGACACAGGTAAGCGTAAGTAATAAGTTGATTGTTACACATATTTGCTTATTTTACCTTAAATAAAGATGTAGATCTTTATTTTATATCATATTTGCTTATTTTACCTAAAATAAAGAAAGCAAATATGTTATAACTTACTTAATTCAATGTTACTTACATTTCAATGATGAAATTATGTTGCCTTGGTGTCATCATCGCATTCAAATTACGATTTATATTAAAAATAACCAAGATGAAACTTAGTCTTTGAATGATTGAAAAAGATCTAAATCTGCATAATTTTATGCATAATGAGGCAAATCCATCGTTTAACATGTTGCCATATAAAACATTTTTAAATAAATTGCAATTGCTTAAAATGATGTAGGTCTTTTGTATTAAATTAATAGTTGCGCCACTACTTGTCTATTTATAGTCAGCTTATACTATTCAGATAGATACTATTACATATTTGCATAATTGAAAGTATAAATAACTACGAGTTTTGAATGAATTCATATGCAAATCGAACGCCCTTTAGTCCTAAATGATGACATAAAATTTCACTTCCGTTCCGTTTAATATGACATAATATATGAGTATTATTGCATAAGGAAGAAAGCCGGGCCCAACACAAAGCCCATGGAGACACCTGACAAGTTTAAGGAAAATAAGGTCTCAGTAATGCTAGGTGGTGCAACAAAGAACTTGAGTACTTTAGAAATTTAATTGAATACTGATGGTTAAACGAGACACGTTATCTGTTGAAGCTTGCTTGTACACTTATTCAAGGTTAGTAGATCAAAAGTAGATGATATATCGAATTGACGATATATTTTGAAAAAATACAAGTATGTAGGGAATATTCGTTATAGTTAACCCACTCAGAGAGTGCTTTTTTAAAGTTTTAATTTTTGACATAAACGGAGAGTTTCCTTATAAATTTTGTATAAAAACATGTTACCTAAAAATAGCATTGTTTATCTTCGAAATCTTAAGAGGTGTCATTTATATGCTGTGCCTCCTAGGTGTCTGTAATTTACACTTATGCAACTACCTTATTATAGCAGAGTACTGACAATATTCATTATTACCGTATTATCAAACATTTCTTTGAACTTCAAAGTATAAATATTGATAACGATTTATTACTGTAAAGACAGATCTAATAGACTTTATTGAACTACACGACCGCATAGTTTGAAAAATGATGATTTCTCTTGATATCATCAATCATTCGCTATAGATGCAAATATTTTTCGTGCTCCTTTTTAGTAGACGTTTCTTTACGCAATACGAAAGCAATTTACATATGAATTATTAAGACCTCGCCGATCGATTTGTTTAAACAAATCACTACATAAAAATTAAGTGCTTTCGTTTAAACTGATATAAATGAACTAAGTGAGTTCATGTTATGTAAGCAAACATATTGTAATTAATTTGATTAGAGATGAGCAGCGTGTCTGTCTTCATTATTTAAATTATTACTTTTAATCTTTGATGTACGAATAACCATAACATTATGATGTTTATTCCATATTTGTTGTAATTGTAAGGTGCACCTCATTCATTAGGAGGCGTTTCATTTAAAAATGATGATTTGCAAAAAAGATGCTGACTTCACCACATATATTGGCATACGGTTACACAGAAAGGGTGTTATTAATGCCATTTAACTGTCGATAATAATAGGCGATCATCAGAAGGCTGATCGTCGATAGGCACGTGGAGATGAACAGCTGTTACTTAATTAGGAACAGGTGAAAGCTCCTTAAGACAAAGAACAACCGGTTCTGGAGTTTTGTTTTTCGCGAATGCGTGGTATAATTGCAAACATAGGTAAAGGAAAACAACAAGCTTTTTTGAAACTTCATAGATGACATAACTCATGCACGTAGCGCAGAGGTGGCAGCGCTCGGGTAGTAATTACCGAATTGAAGCAACCTATGGTGCGGTCTTGTTTGGAGGGTGACCAGTCCGACCATTTAAAAGAAATATATCACGAGCATCTCCGGGCTTCGGAAGACTCGTCAATCCGTTGGTCCCGACTAATATCGGTTGATATTAGTCGTTAACCCTAGTCGGAGCCCGTATGGATGGCTTGACAACATTTGTCAGCAAGGTTAGTCGCTTGTCTTGTCCGCACTAATCTCGCGTGATGGAGTAGGACTCAAACTACGCCTCAGTTAAAGCACTTGCTTTTTTTGAAGACATAACAAAAACCTTCTACCTCATATTATCGCATCCATTGCACTTATGATGCACTAAACATCGACTGTTCGACTTTACAATAAACAGAATACGGAGGATTTGAACACTTAATTTGATCACCGTTTAAACACCAAAATGGTTTAGCAATCTTTGAAACTTGACAATTCTGAATCATTGTTCAGTGACAACATTGCACTGCAATGTTAGTGCTTTTAATGCCAAATGGCATATCCATTCTCTTCTGGCTGTGGTCAAATGCTCTTACGCAAGTAGTTGATCATTAAATTAAATTGAAGATCGGCAGATGCGTAGGCCAACCAAACAGCACGAAGTAATTGTGCAGTCCGGCCGTGAAAACAGGTGTTTAAAAGCACGTTTTCAAGTAAATACTCTTAAATGTCAACAGCAATAAGAAAATACACAATACCTCAAGTAACTTTTACGAGCACTAAAACCAGCCTCGTTTTTGACTAAGTGGAAATGTGACTTTTATTGCCTGCTTAATTTAACTCTGAATTTAAAGTGAAATGTGGCTAGAATCTTAAATGGAGGATGCGATCCACTTATAACCTTGACAGTGCCGTCATAAAAAAAATTTTGAGCATTTTTTTAACTAAAAGTAACTGTAATCTGTATGCTCAAAAACGTAGGGACTCATGTCCTCCAATGTGTCTTACAGGTTAAAACGAGGTCTTAATAAGCTGCAATTTCAATAGCTAGACTGCAGATATTTACACTTACTCGTATAAGTTGATATTTCATTCAGATCGATAAATCTACTTTTTATTGGCTTTGCAATATTATCACATGGACATCGGTATTCCCTGTTGCGAAGTAGCTGGTGGGGGAACTCGAATCGATGACAGCGCTCGCCGTGGCTTAAAAAGACATCGTTAGAGGACTTCTGACGTCTGCCACCATTTCTCTAGCAATTGTAGTCTCCGTGAATTTTATTTTATCAATTGATAAAAATCGACACTGTTGATTAACTCATTTGCATAGAATAAATAGATGATTACAATATTTCCATGAAACAACTTTGGTTTAATTAATTTTCGACAGCCGGCCATTTCAATGACCGTCAATAGTTTGACGACCCGTCTGGTGTAGTGGTCGAGAAATCGCCTACTTTGCAGCGGGTGCGGGTTCGATCCCCGCACAATACAAACATTTGTGTGCATAAAACATGTATGTTTGTATTGGTCTGGGTGTTTTCTATGTATATCATGTATGTATTTACAAAAAAAAAAGTATTTAAGTATTATATCCGTTGTCTGGCACCCATAACACAAGCTTTGAGTAGCTTACTTTGGGACTAGATGGCGATGTGTGGAAATGTCCAAAGGATATTTAAGGATATTTATTTAAGGATATATTTAAGTTTGTGACGCTGTGTTCGCGCACGGTCCCAATAACATGGACACCAATTATTATAAGTTACAAGACATCATTTTTGAGGTCAATACATTTAGTTTCAGAATTCAAAGAGTTTGTTTACCATCATATAAAAATGACAACACACGACTTGAGGCGAGTTCACTTTCCTAACACCACTATACTAAATAGGTAGGCCGCTGCATAAGAAACGTGTCTTATACGCTGTGTGTAAACAGAACCTGGTATACATACTTCAGACAGGTGTTGTTCTGCGCAGAAAACCACTCAGTTAATATCCTATTGAATAGAAAAGCGTCGCCATTAAAGCATAGTTAGAGAGTGCGGCGTTGCTCGTACACTTTCTAGCGCAAACGAGCCGAGTTATCAATGAAGTAAATTGTGGAAGAGCTCATAAGTCACACTTGCTCATTTTCGCAAGCTAAATACCTACAGACTTCAAAGTACGAGAGTACAAAGACTAAAAAGAAAATAAAACTTAACCGCCGATTCGCAAAGACAATTGCTTCTAGCAAGTATTAGAGAACAAGTGTAGGTATAGAAAGGTACTTAGAAAACATAAGTTTTAGATGGATACACAATTTAAAATTTTCTCTTATATATATTAAACGGACAATAGGAATTAAGATCTTGATTACTTATATCAATAAAGATGAAATAAGAAACCAAAAATTTGCGCACGGGCAGGACTTGAACCAGCAACCAGCTTGAACAGCAACGCTAAGCGTCACGCAATTGACGTTTTCATAAGAATCCACTAATTTCGCAGGGTCGGACTAACAGCACGGTAGCTCAATTGGTAAGAGCGTTTGGCCCGGTTTGCCAAAAGGTTGCTGGTTCAAGTCCCGCCCGTGCGAAAATTTGGTTTCTTATTTCATCTTTATGAATATAAAATATGATACTGTGAGTATTAAAAACATTCTAAAGCAATACTTATATCAAGTTCGTAAATAATGTAACAAATATGCATTTTTTATCAAATTGGTCGGCTCTTAAAAAATATCGAATGCGTATTAATCGCTTTTGACGTTCAGCTTTTAAAAAATTATGATTTGCGCATGCTCTCGGACAAGATGGTTGGTGTATGTTTAACACGACCACCATCTTGTCTTTCATGCCAATACAACTTAATGTATGCCCTACACGTAATAGTTGCAACTTCTGGCGCTCTTTTTAACTAGTTTGTAACAATACAAAAGTTAAGAAGGCTTAACATTTCAGAAAGCTGTACAAAGCATTGTTCGGGTCAAAGTTACTTTAGTTAAAAGGCTAACAAATTTTTAATACACGGAATTAAGAAATGTATTGTTTTGTTCTAACCCATCTAAAAGTAGTTAAAGCTGATGTGCAGCTTTTGGAAACAGCAGCAAAAAGTATCAAACAAGCAGAAAATTTTAATTTAATAAATCATCAAAGCAAGATAAGTATTATTTGCGGATATCTACTCGTATTATATTATCTCTAATACCAACTGAAGTAAAGTATGCCTATTTCAACTACGCAGTTCAAAGTCTCATAATCTTATGATCCGAAAGCTGCTATATACACAGGAAACAAATATTTCCGTCATAAGCTTAGCTCCGGACGTCCTGAGCTCGTACGGTATCGTACAGAGAAATATTAATTGCTTCCTTAATTA
The DNA here is from genome assembly GCA_963924145.1 of Pyrausta purpuralis. Lineage (NCBI taxonomy): Eukaryota > Metazoa > Arthropoda > Insecta > Lepidoptera > Crambidae > Pyrausta > Pyrausta purpuralis. The sequence goes on from OZ001650.1 coordinate 6,650,356, forward strand.
GACGTGAATTAGTACGCCATCAAGAGGCTAGAGTAGTACGGAGGCCGTAGTGCGAGTCAGAGCGAGACTCACTCGATCAATCGCATCGAGTGCATGAACGTGATTTTATATGGGATTGTTTTAGTGTGAACGTTGGCCACTATACGGCACTGCTTCAATCCCACATAAATTTACGTTAACGTACTCGATGCGTTTTTAGGGTTCCGTAGCCGAATGGCAAAAAACGGAACCCTTATAGTTTCGTCAAGTCTGTCTGTCTGTCTGTCTGTCCGTCCGTATGTCACAGCCATTTTTTTTCTGTAACTATAAACATCACACTGTTGAAATTTGGTAGGAAGATGTATCCTGTTAACCGCTTACCGATCCTTATACAAAAAATAATAAATAATGACATTTAAGGCGGGGCTCCCATACATGAAACTAAAACCAAAAAAAATGTTTTTTGTCAAACCTTTTCGTGTGGGGTGTCAATGGATAGGTCTTTTAAAATGACATGGAGGTTCCTATAACCATTTTCTTTTAAAGTCTAACGTTTCATAGCTAGACGCTTCCAAAGTGGTAAAATGGGCGTCCCCCCCCCCCCCCATCTAACTTCTAAACCAAGCAAGTGCAAATTTTGAAAAAAATATGTGATGTAGATCTTAATAAAAACTTTCAACGAAAATTAGTTCGGACGGGATCGAACGAGTAGTTTTAGAGATATAGCACATTTTCAACAACCGCAAACATAACTTTGTACTTCATACAAACACTATGAAAAACAAAGTTATATTTGCTGTCAACAAATATTATGGTATTTTACTAAGTGGAAGTAAGTGGATTCCCTAATTCAGTTAAAGTTGGCACGTAACCCTCAGTGCGCGAGTCCGACTCGCACTTAGCCGGTTTTTTGTATTGAGTAAGTCTCGCTCCGACTCGCACTACGGCCACGGATTATCAGCACGTTAAGACACACTGCTAGTGTCTTTATAGTGTTGACATAAAAGACCTACTTTCACGACCTCCGTGGTGAAGTGGCTAAGCACGCTAGGTTTCAAGGCGTCACCGCTCCGAGGTCCCGGGTTCGATTCCCGGTCGGGTCAATGTAGAAATCATCATTTTCTATATTGTCTCGGGTCTGGGTGTTGTGGTGCCACCGCTGTGTGTGATTTCCATAACACAAGTGCATTGACTACTTATTTTAGGGTCAGTGCAATGTATGTGATTGGTGTCTAATATTTATTATTTAAATTTATTTTATTTCAACAACAATGCAGGTAAAGTCTCATGTGCCGACCGTACCTTCACATGTAATTAGGCCGGATAAGCAACAAGAGGTAAGCAGGTATTAAATTAATTAAATAAAAAGCATCTATAAAATTTTGTACCGCGTTGTTTATAACTGATATGTCAAACAAATCTATATCTCTTAAACTTTGAAAGTGTAGTCTAGTATTCTTAGAGCCGATTTTACAAACGTCAGAAAAAAAAACTTATCAGAGTAAGTATTAAACAACGACTGATTTTGAAATGACCTTTACATACCTAAATGATTGCAGGCAAGTAGGTGCAGTCGGCACGAGTGAACTGTCAAATGAAAACAACACGTGCATCTAAACATTATACGAACAAAAAAATGTATTTTATCTATTGAATCAGCTACAGATTATAATTCACCGCACACCGTGAGAACTCCAGTACGTGACTCGTTCGCGAATTTGGCAGGGCTTTTACCTAAATCAATCGCTTTCGCATTGCTAATGACGTTATGAAAATGTTTTACTTAATAGCTCTAAAATACGCACAGACTGTCGTCAGCGTTGACTTATTTAATCTGTTTGAAAACCCTAGTTTATATAAATATTCTTTGTTGCATAAGTACGGACACAAGAAACAATAACATTACAGACAAATCATTAGTACAATATTAGCGGTCTTATTTACACCAGTTTCCAGAGTTTCTCTACCATTTTATTTTAAAAGCACCCTTACTCAACCATGAGATTGTTAGGAACAACATAAACAACAAGCATAGCTTTGTGTCAAGGCCGTAACATCTTTAACTTTTAATTGCATTGTCTATGCCTCTGCCGGGTTCCCTCTTTCTGTTCAATTCAACTGCGGTGGGTGCGGGTCGGTCCCGGTCAATATATATTAAATTACTTATATCTGTGCGGAATAAAAATTGTAACTAATATATTACACGTTATTTACGTCGTGAGCTATCACAAAAGTGTGAAATTGTATTGCTAGCCAAGTATTAAAATATTTGACAGCGTTGGTGTTCAGCAAAAGGATATCTTTTATTTCATAAGCTTGCAGCCCTACACGCCCCTGGCATTCAACACACACATTTTTAATGGACAGCCCGTTCAACATTAGAATTGCTATCGAATCGCTATCGCTTACAAGTTGCATAATAAAACATGCGAATCAAAAAGTTGAACGATCTGTCGCGTGACTCTACGTGCATCTATGATGTTTTTAATGTAGAACCATTTACGTGAGAATATCTATCACTCGAGTGGAAAAATACGCTGACGCAGCTTTGACTCCAGACAGTTATTAACGACATATAGCAAGAGAGTTCAGTACACAGCTAATCTAATTGCTCCTGTTATAATAATAGTAAAAAGTAAGTTAACTAGAGACAAAGTGAAAAGACACGGCATTACGGTTTGCAGGTCTGATTTCATGTACACCTTACGGGGTTAAATGTAGAGTTGGATAAAAAGGGTATATTACATAGCACAGACTGATATAGAACTGCGCTGGTAGTCTGATGCAACATTTTTGACATTTCGCGTAGACAACTTCAATTTTATGATTTTCTAATTCATTAAATATCATTTTAACTTATGTAGCTTGTGTGTTTAATAAATCTTAAAAAATATTTGTAATTTTTAAGCTTCATTCGAAAATTCTTGTCGATCAATAAATACATGAAAACACTAATTTTGTTACGGCATTTTTCAAGCGCCACCTGGTGGTTTTACAGGGAACTATGTCGAGACTTCCGACACTGATATGTACAGCGCTGGGTGCGTATTGCCATTTAGCTTTGACAGTTAAGCAGCTCTTCTTTACTGTCAAATTTAAAATTTCTATTATTATAATATTTTAATATCAATATTTATATTTATACCATTTTAATATTATTATAATATTGATAATATTTTTATTAACACTGAGTGGGAATTGAACTGCCTGGAAATTGAATAACGTTGGATTGCAATACTCCCCCTGATTCTCTGTCTTGATGACTGATCGATTTTTGTGTTTATCGCGTTTGAAGATTTCTTCTTCAAACTGATTTAGCTGATTTAGTGATTTAAAAAGACTGCTGTACAGTTAGCTAATTGAAGAAGTTAACAAAGTAACACTGTGTCTTTAATATAATCCGTTACTGATCTCACTGCAGTCTCATATACATATAACAATATTTTTTGAACAAAATCGCATCCAACACTGAAATACGAAACAATACTTCAAAGCAAATGGAAAAGAACACGTGTGCTGTGATATAACATCGTCTTCAACACACGCTGCCCCTGACTTCGCTTGCGCATACTGATTCGATATTCCCATATTTTTAGGGCTGACAAAGAAAGAAAATACATTTATTTTAGAGCTTGAAGCAGTAGATTAAATAACAGCATTTACTGAATCATACTCCAAATTCTTAGTATAGAAAAAATAGATAAAACTTTATTTAGAAAGCGATCTCTTTCGACCAAAAGCGCAGCGTGGGACGTCCACCGACAAAATGGACGACGTTGATAAACTTGCGGGATCACACTGGATGCAGACCGCTTGTAATCAGTCGCTGTGGAAAACCGTGGGGGAAGCCTATGTTCAGCAGTGGACGTCCTTTGGCTGGTAATTATTGCACAATAATAAAATTTTGTACAAAAGGTAGACTTAACGCCATATGGCGTTCTCTACCAGTCATGACTGCATGACTTTGGGCTAAGCAGAAATGATTGTGGGCGGTGCGACAAAGAATCAAAATTAATTGTCTACATAAATAATCCATACGTTCTAAGATTTTATGCAATAAAATAAATACCAAATAAATACAATTAATGCTTACATAATATTACACATACATAACACAAGCAATAAAATAAATACATCAATAATACATACATATACCTATATATATTATAAACTATGATGTTCTTTAGAAAGAAGCAGGGAGATTCTTTTGTTTTAAATATAATTTTAAGCATCGGCAGCCCTATCCATTCATAAGAACTAGACAGTTAAGATACGCTGTTAGAATCGTTAATAACTATTACAAGAACTTTGGGATTCAAATGGAATTAATGCATAAGATTCCTTAACGTGGTCGTGACGGCTGAATAAAGATCGTTTGCTAATATTGGATGGGGTTTTGAATTTCAAATAAAATAACTGTTAATCCTATTTTAAGTCAGCTTTGGGTGGGAAACGTTTCTGGATCTTTAAATACAAAGAATGCGTTAATATACGGTCAAATATTTTTAAGTGATAATATTTTAACTGTGTCTTTGTTTACATCATAGAAACAGGTTACTTGATAGTATTTTTTGAAATATCGAGTTTTTTTTTTTTAATTTCTCTAACAAAGAAACTATCATTCTTTTAAACAGCACCCTGTAAATTTCCGAAGTTTCCATTAAATAATATTATCGCTTAAAACGTATAGTACTATGCAAAATTCTATATAAATATCTAAAATGGGTACTTTCTATTGTTAGCATCTTTGACCCCATTCCTAAATGGCATAGTAATTTTAGAACATCAAAATAAAGCGCAATACATTAAGGTCAGTACAAAAATAATAACAAAAATGTATAAAGCATGGTATTAACCGATTCAAGACTTGTTGGACCCATTTCACTTAAGAATGGCGTGTTACTCTCTCACATTTGCAACTGATGTGTTGATATCTTTTTCTATCTACACGACGTTTATAACAACTTAGAAATCATACTAGCACTATATTTGCATGTAGCGTTACAACAACAGAGCTGGGTTTCTAATAATATGATCGCTGAAGCTATAAGAGATTCAAAATCTGCGTACCTAGTCCACAAATTAGCCAAAAAATAAAGTGACATTAAAAAAAATATATTTTATAAGGTAAGATAATTAAACATACACATCGCTTAGTAAACTAGGAGACACACTCCACATGGCGGTTGTTTGGGTGTATTACTATTTATATATTAACTATCTAGATTATATTTAAGTTTATAACTGTCAAGAATAGAATAGAATAGAAATTATTTTATTTGACACATAAGTCACATGTATAGTACAATAAAAAAATGGTTATTAAAATTTTATATAGATAGGTATCGACATCAGTTAAAAATGGGTTCCCTCTATTTGGCAGAATCTTTTTGCTCTGAAAGTCACTTGGCATAACACACTTGGCATAATTTTCTTTAGTCGAATATTATTCAGGCAGAATTTTCTCTTAATTAAGCACGATGTTTATTTGGCATAATATGACTAGGCATAGGTACATACTATGAAGAAAGCAGAATTTCGTTTAGAATAATTTCACTACGCATATTGCTATTTCTTTTAAATAGTAATTTACCCTAAAATTGAATTAAAAAGTCATTAAGTTGTGGTACAAAAGTTAGTGACAGAAAAGAATCGGTGCAAAACCGACTCCACGCAGTCTTGTTTGCCCCACCCCTAGAGTGTAATTCAAAATCGCGTAGGCGCGGAGGGTCGAGGCAGCCCGCGAGCTGAGGAGCAGGTGGTTTGAAAGCTCGCCGCCGCGGCTGAGGCTGGCCGGCGAAGCCGGCCAGCAAGGCGAAGCTGCGGTGGTGAGCGAAAACCATCTGCGACGATAAGCTCGCGTGGGACTGCCGGAGCCCCGCAGCGCCGGAGCCGTGACAGAAACCATGCATGTTGCATGCTTACTTGCATGCTGCATGCTTGCTTGCTTGCTGCATGCTTTGCTTGCTTGCTTGCATGCTGAATGCTTGCTTGCATGCTGCATGTTTAATTTGCCATGCATGTTGTATGTTAGTATTGCTGAAATAGAACTACTTGGGGTACACAGAGAAATTAAGGTTTATAGGAGAATATTAAATATGAAAAATATGCCAAAAGACGATTCGGACTGTGAACTTTCTGCGATAGGATGATTCTGCTTTAAGACTATTATGGATATTAAATTTCTGCCTAAAGATGATTCTAGCTTACACGATTATGCGTTATGAACGTCTGATAAATGAGTGAATGCTAATTGATGTTCTGCGAAAGGAAGTTTATGCTATTTGATGATATGCCAAATAAAATTATGACAATAAAAATTCTGCGAAACAAGGTAGACCCCTTAAAAATAGATATAAATAAATAATAGGTAAGTACCTATGTGTCAAAAAGGTGAGCGATCGCTGTTCTTTTACAATTCGACTTCTCATTGACGTAAAACGATAAGGAGCATAATAGTTCAAAAAATAGCGGTGAATAAAAATTATGCGAAATGATCTATATGTGAATCACTCGTACGTGAGACGTTTAACGATTTTTATTCGCAAATCAAACGAGAGTCTTCTAAATAAAACAACAGAAATCTAACGCTCGCTCGATGCGGGTCGTTCAAAAATATAGTCACCTAGAGCCGCACAATCAGCCGCGTTTATAATTTAAATGAAAACCGATCACTCCAAGATTAGAGGAAATTATCCTCGTTCAACTCTGCGTATACGAATGATTCAGAAATCGGGCCGCTAGTCGCACGGACACCTGATATTTCTAAACCCATAATCGGCAATATTCTGCTGATCATTGGTTTCCAACTGTAAGCCGATTTGAATAAAGTTCAAAATGAGTTGTATATAATTTTCCCACTGTCTGTTTAATTGCTTTTGTTCTCGGCCCCGTTCGGGACAACAACACAAGTTCACGTGAGAATAATCCGTAGTTTAGTTTTGATTGGCCATTTTAGCTGTTATACTAGCACTATTTCTGACACAATTAAAAGCAATCTAATAGAGTGTTTTTTAATAAACGTCGATCTAATTAAAATCACTTTTAGAATCACGTTATATTTTGATGTTTTGTGGCTTTAGTGTATCAAACTGAATCCTAAAGATGCAGTTATTTCGAAGGTACCCTTTTCTCAACTAGGAAACAAAAAATACTACCATTATTTTTAGACTCCATAGTTAAAGCCATCGAAGAAAATCGAAAAACGACATCAGTTGCAATTTTACTGCTACAATTTACAATCCCAAAAGCCCGTCTTTGTCCGTCATAGACCTATAAGAAACTTGAAAGTATTTTACCTTACAAAATGATGCTAATGTACCTATTTATATAAATTACATTTCTGATATCAGCAAAGCAGCTAAGAACACAAAAAGTCAGGTTAAAGCCAGAACACGGTCGCTTACTTTCGAAGCTGCGATTGCAAATGACCGAATAATTTTATGAGAAATACTTATAATTGCTCAAATAAAATTATTCGAATCTGGCGTGGGATACTTCAAAGTCTAGATTTCGATAAGTTGATTTAGTAATAAAGTAATATTTCATCAGCGAGTGCATCTTGTCGAGATATTTGATGTCAATAAACTCTTATTGCTTAATAAAGTGCTATGCTCCACTTCTTATGAATCTTGAATGGTTTCATTGCATTGTATATGTAAGTTGATATACAATTATTAGTAAAAAGAAATAAAATATAATTAAAGCTAATATTAATCTTGTAACTGTGACCAAGCATTTGGTATTTAAAAATCGTAAAATAACAATTTTATCTACCAACTGAAAGAGATAACTCGATATTTTAAAGAATATTGTTATCCATAACAAAAGTAATAATTGAACAATAATTAATGCAATTATAGTACAATTGCGCGGAACAATTACACGACAAACAATCTAATATCAAACACGATCTATCTGACAGGTCTACGTCTAGTGCTCTCATGAGTGCTAGTGTTGTCTACCATAGTAAAAAATATATACGTGTTCTTTAAAATAGAAATATATTAAGAAATACAAACATTTTATAGAATTTAGACTTGATGAGCTTCTTAATAACATAGTTAACTAAATCATTGTTACATTCCAATTAAAAGATGATGATGTTTGGATCTGGTGCGATAAACGATAATCATAATGTCATTTCTCTCTAAATATAAAGAAAATACATAAATACAAGTCAGGTACTTCATCTATATCTAGTAAAAACAAATTAGTAAGGGTTATGTTGTTGGAGACAGTTAAAATTACTTTTCCATTCTACAATTCTATCGAGGTCGACAATGAACCTGACACTGAAAGTAATGGTTTCGAAAAACACTTGTGTTTGGTGCCGATAGTCGAATGTTTGTCGAAAGCAAGTCGTGTGTTTGCCCTTCCCACGTTGGTCCCTTTCCGAGTTTACATAACGTGCCTCTATTGGATACACCTAGATCGTGAGCGTGGTCCAAAAGTTAGAAGAAGATCGTCTATTAAACCTTTGAGTATCTACCACCAATGCTGACCTCTACAATTTCTGTACGTAGAATCTACTTGACTTAGTTCACCACTGGTATGGTATGCGCATAATTAATTACTATCTCTTCTATCACGATCTCCGTGGTGTAGTGGCTAAGTACGCTGGGTTTCAAGAAGTCACCGCTTCGAGATACCGGGTTCAATTCCCGGTCGGGTAAATGTAGAAATCATAATTTTCTTTATTGTCTCGGGCCTGGGTGTTGTGGTACAACCGTTGTGTCTGATTTCCATAACACAAGTGTATGGGCTACTTACTTTGGGATCAGAGCAATGTATGTGACTGGTGTACAAAATTATTTATAATTCATCATTTATTCGTATGGCCTTTCCTGACGGAATAAAAGTTATGCAACTCAATCAGCGAGAGAGGCTACGGAATCTCAGGACTCAAGATAGATTTTTGGAGAGTTCTAAAAGAAGTCTCTTTCCCCTCTAATAAACGTAGTACCTACCTATTCTCTAAATGTATCATTTTCTTATGGAATATGATCTAAAAATGATCGTTATTAAACGCATTTCACGCAAAGATACCCAGATTACTAGGTTATGATATTCAGATTGTTATGTAATCAAGATGTGTTGTTGCAGAATTCAGTAACATAGAATTATATATAAATACATATGAGGATATGGTGCAGTCAAGTTTGACACGGAAAACGTTATAATTTTACAAGAATGTATCTGAAGAAGGCAGCTTTAGTCCTATTACTACCGCTTTACGCTTACCGCTTGAATTTTGACCATGAATGAAGTCGATGTCTTGGAACGGTGTCGGATCAATGCTCCTCCGAAGATCCTAGTAACAAGTTGACTTAGGGACTTCACACCTCACGGATTTCGTCAGTTGTAAATCACAGTTTCTCACATTTTCGTCTGAGGTGCGACTTTTTCAACTTAGAATGAACCAGTCTTCTTATTTGTTGACCTTGTTAGAGGTATAAAAAGTGGAGAATGAAATGTGGAGTTCATTGGAACGAAAACATATGTGGTCAACAAACAACACAAAAACCCTTACTTTTCCACGAACGGAAGTTTATTTTAGTAACCAATATCGAGCCTTTCTTTTGATTTTGACTTGTAATATTTTATGTAACGACTTCTCACAACTTTAAGTCATGATTGTAAAGACAACAATCAATTAAGTACGACTATGTCAATACTCAAGTATTCCAATTGAAACTTATACTATGAAACCTAATAATGATAAAAAAAAACTGATTGGCGCGGTATCGGTCGCAAATGGTGAGTCAAGAACTGCCAAATTAAGCCTCCAGTAAGCCTAACATGCACGCCCCAATACCGTTTATCGCGTCGATAAAATAATTTTATTTCCTAAACAACATTTTTTGACACATATTTTTCACTTGTATATCAATCCTTTTTGCTTTTTAAAAGAAATAAATACAACAAAATAACTAAAAACCTTTTTTAAAATGATAAAAAAGACGTTTGAAATTTATCGATAAATGACAAATAGGCCCGCTGATTTGTCTGCAGTTGATAGGGCAGTAAAACTAGCTTTCCATACACCTTATGTAGTACTCAAAGAATCTAGACTAGCCCACGTCCTTGAGGTGTAAACAAGAAGCTGGAGGCACCGATCCGTTGGGTAGGCAAACTAAATAGTACAACAGAGTTATGCTTGCGTGAGCGCGTCCAGTACTTGCAAGACCTACATTAGCATAGTATAGTAATACGACTCTTATTACAAGGGAATTGAAATGTTCTTTTATATAGCTATTAAGTACCACTATGTTACATTCAAAAACTTCAAAAATCATTTGACTTGACCCATAATAAATTAAATGTCATGTCTTAGACTAGATTCCACCAAACGAGAATAAATGTTAGCCTTAAAATAAATCACTAGTTATCCGAATTATATCAATTTTCCATTGTAGCATTATCTGTTCTAGAATTTCGCATTTATACGAAACTAACTCTTATGACCATCGTGTTCCGTGAAATAAGAGCTAAGTCAGTTTTTTTTGTCAATTTTAAAACTTTTGACAGCTCGACTTTCCCACGGTATAATACGACATTGTTTAGTTGACAGGATTTTTACTTTCACACCATACTGCTTTGGTGCAGCATTGATTTGCCGGATAATATACAGTTCATCATTCATTCTGTTATGAAAGTTTACAATTTGACGTCTAAAATCGACTGAGTTTTTCGATCAAAATTGCAGAACAAAATTATGTTTCGTATAGTTACGAGTGCCTACGTGCGTGTAAGCCTATGTTTGTTCGAATCCAACCTTAATATCATAGGTTGATTCGATGATGCCTTTCTTTTTTACATGACAAGATCTTTCAGATAAAAATGTAATGCTACTTCTAAGCTGCAACTCACTAAATTACGTGTAAGTAACGCAACGAATTTATATTAATTTTAAAGGCTTGTTAATAACAAGTCTAAGTTCTCACGGTAAGTCTTAGTCCTTGTCCCTAATGAAATGAAGTAAGCTACTGCGATTACATCTCCAGCCAAGTATTAAAGTAATGATGATAATCAAAATATAATCGCCACAGGATCATTTTGCAGGACTTGAACTGACTCTACCAGTTTATAAGGATCGTGGTTAGTGACCCGGGGTTTATAAATGATATGACTTCTAGTCCCATACATGACACTAAACCAGCTACAATTCTTTTTGCGCTTATATGACTCGCAAGAAAAATTATACCTGGTTTCAAGCTTTCACGTCACGAATTAGTATCGAAAGTGTCAGCGTGGCTTCTTTCTCAGGACTATAGCACACAAACAGAGCCGATCAATTTTATATTTTGTGAATTTTTGCCTTTTATTCTATATTTAAGTAATGTGTCCGACCTAACCGGTTACTATTTCACCCCTATTTTTGTATTCGTCTGTTTGTTTATTCTTCAATCAGACATTCCGCTTAACTGTGTTCCGCACGCTAGTTCATATATGAAATACTCTGTTGTAAAATCGTAGTACGGACAAAACAGCACATCAAGGTAAACACTGCAGTATCTTTTGCCGTTGTAATAAGGGCTAGTTTGCAACAAAAGTGTTTATTGTTTGTTTACCAAATACTAATTAGTTAAGCTTAAAAGATCCTGGCAACTCAAGACAAGAGGAGTGATATACCTATATGGTAGATAAAGACAAATTTTGTCATGTATTCTGTATGGTATTATGGTCGTCAGACGACCATGTTACCTACATACTGTAAGTAAATGTCACGAACAGCTTATTAATGAAGCCACATTTTCGTAATGATAATCACAAAGCTTACACAAACAAAGTCAAACCTACTACCACAGTTAAAAATTATGAAAGAAATGAAATAATTTTCATTACGTTACTTCCAAAGGGTATCATCTCATAAAGTCTTATAAAAATAATAGTTTTTAGAATGTTTATCATTTTATATAATTAAGATTGTTTAGTTTGTAAAACGCAATGCAGCCTTCGAGATTGACCTGCTATGAACTCGACCAAATTAGTATCATTTTCGTCTCATTTCAAACAATAACCGATTGCAGTAATCTATAATTCTGTGCGGATATTGTAACCATACTTTCGGTTTTTGATGAGAACCTTATTATTATTATAAGGTTATATTATGTGAGTAGCTTATAGCACTGCTGTACATTCATAAACATTATCCCTTATATGAAGTGATTTGGTTACGCTTAAAACGTGCTACAAATACTGACAACAGGCAAAGTTTTTCGACCGAAAAAATAAAACGTTCATAAAAAGAGAGCCCCAATTATCATCCAAGTTACGCAATACAAACAGTATCATACATACATGTATTTCTCAATAAAAACAATCTCAAAAAATTTAAAAAGTAATACAACACTGTAAAAATGCGTTTCAATCTTAAATGTGTGTAAATGTATCGTGTAAGCTTTGTTGGTTGTCCTTAATAAATAAAATATAAAAATCAAAGTCGAATAAGCTTATCCTAACGACAACAGTTATTTATCTAAAGATAAACAGGAGCAAACTTATAGAAATGAAATTGCTCCAAAGCTTAATTCTGACAGCCAATAATGAAGCTTCCTAGCTCAAAGGATTAGTATAGCTATCCAAAGCGGCAACACAGCCAGCATCATGGCCTCCTTGCCACAAGGAAATAGTTTCATTTTTGAATAAGTAGGTTTTTTTGCTGTTATATGTCTAAGTTTATTTTTTTTCTTAATTGATATTAAGAGTGATAACTCATCATGTCAAATTTTTATAACTTGTTAACTACATTTAGTTATTCTTATATTTTTTAATCAATTATTCAGTCATAATCCTACCTAAAATTATGGTCTTCCTATCCGAGTGGACGCATCGGCCGGTGCGATTGCGCAAGACTGTAGCTGCGAGTGAATGACAGCGACCACCGTAGTAGGCCGAAACTAGCCCGCTTCATGTCTACCACCCACTGTTCAGTAAGTTGGCTACTTCTTGTTTATAAGCAGCATTGTATCAATAACATTAGAATTCATTTGATTTCTCTTTATTCTCAGTAACGAAATTTTATGTCACGACGATTGAGTGTTATCCTAGAGAGTGAAGAAGCTTTTATATTTTAATTTCATTTCATTTTTAAGACAGATAATACAATCCATTATAGTTAGTAGTTGCTTATGCTAAGTTAGAAGTTTTATGTGATATAATAATAAATCGGTTGACCTCTTAAAAAGTAAAAAGTAAGGAAATTTGACAAGAAGTAACAAAGCCCATAGAAAGAGTGGAATAGAATTAATAAATCTAACCGAACACATATCATCTTTGAGAAAAGGTAGAACCTGATTTAACCTTCAACTCGATAGCACCTATTATAACCGACGGGTATGTGTTTTTAATATGGAATTGATAGCTCTTTTGCCTTCATCTCGGCATTACATGGTTTTATTTCACCTGTCTTCAATATGCTTAAGAGTTGTTATTTTAATTTTGTATTTATTGTACAACCAACGCAACTTTGTGTACATAAGCCATTCATAATCGTAATCAAACAATCATCGTTCTCAATGCATTGAATAACAATTAATGAATTATGCAATATGAGTGTTACATCGACTGTTTTTGACGGCTCCTTCAAACGAAGATCCGTACAAAGGAAGTCGTAATGATGGGAAAATACAATTAGTCATTATTTTATCGATATTATCTGTGATTGATATGAAAATCGTCTGGAGAAGTTTCTGTTTATACAAATATTATAATTATCTGTGTCTGAACCAAATTTTGAAGATATAGTTTTAGCGATTAGAAAATCGAGAAGCATGGAACGGCACTAGCAATCGAGTTATGGTGCCCCTACGAGAGCTGTCAATCTATCTGTAACCTACGGTCGCGATAATCCGCGCGCTTATGTTGTGTCGCTTTGTTTTCAATGTTATCAAGGAAATAGATACGTCATGAAGTTTGTTTCGGTGCTTTTAATAGATAGAAAAAATTACAAAACGTAACAACACAAAAAAAATGCCTGGTAAAGATAATACTCGTTTAAAGCGAAAAGTGAAATAGTGTTTTAGGCATAACTTTGGTTTTTTATGAAGCAGGTATAAATAACATCTCGGAAATCTTGAACTTCTTCAAGTTCACATATCGATAAAATGTATCGACATTCTAACAACACTACGAAAAACGTTGCACAACTACACACTTGTTGGACCTGTTCAATTCTTAATTGTTGTATTGTTATCTCTTTGTGAAACTTAGCCGAAGTACAATTGAACAAAATTCTGGCCTTGTAAGGGAAGCAAGTCACGAGATGCAAAAATCCGAACTAGTAATTAGGAGATCAATGATATGATTATATCTTGTTGTGTACTTTTTGACCTAGCAAAGGTGAAAAGTTAAGCAATGAATCAAATCAGAACTTGAGAGGTTGCATATGTCATCGTAATATTGTTAAAACCGCGTGATTATTACAAATGAGTGAGTGATTGTCGATATATCGGTAAAGTTGATGATAGTAGGCTGATGGTAGGTGAAGGATAATCGGGGTTTGCGAAGTGAATGCCCGTTTATCCTTCGTGTTATGTTGACATGTAAGTATCAGAAAAGGCAAAAATATGAAACCTTTGTCAAGCTTGTTCACAATAAGTCGACTTATTACAATCTAACGGATTTAAAATCGTTGATATAATATTACAGTGACATATATAATCCTTAAAGAATACATTTTAGAGTCTTCGAGGGGACATAAATACCTACTAATAAAATTTCATGAGAATAGACTCTCTTCTGAAAAAATATATTTAGTAAATGTCTATGTAAAGTAGTATATGTACTGTAATAAGTAATAACTTAGTAAAAAAATAAACTATCGCCATCAGAAGAATAGTATGAATATACACACTTGAATGAAGTCATTAATCATAATCCGTAACTTCAGAATCTACATTGAATAATAACCTGAAACATAAGACATCTGGTTACAAAATCGTTCTGTAACACACACTAGATAAAGGAAGTCTGTGCACCTCGTGACCTCGATATATCGGTTATCAAAACAGGTTGTAAGCTCTTTTATTATTCACTTAACAACACATTGAATAATTCTCTTTCTTTCTTGTTTGACCTGTAAAGATTTAAATACTTAACTAGTATACTTTGCGTAGCGTAACTTTTTCAAGCAGAGTTCTAAAAAAGTTCACCGATCGAATTTTCTTCGAAGATAAAATAGTTTTTGATTTCTCAGGGTCACGATTTTTATGTATTTAGATTTTGTTGGTGCGGTGGTATTATTTACGTGTAGATTCACTTGATTTTTTAGGTAAAACGGAAAACTCGCAATTGAATTACCGTACGAAAAAAGTTCGATTGCCGCGAGTATCAGCCTCCAGAGCATTTTTGTGATCACAATTATTATTTTAGCTTTCTAATAATCTATTACTTAAAAAAAATATTTACTTTGGCCATGCATATTTTTGAACGGCTGATTGTTTTCGAAGTTTTGGTACTATGTATTTTGTAAGATTTATTTATATGGTAAGGCAAATCAAGTTTCTAGCTAGTTGGGAAATCCGTCACTTTCATGGACAAGTCGCGGAAAACCATTAGTAATAAAGCACAAATGAGGCCTTTCAATTAAAAGTAATTGCATTTGCTGCACAACTAGAAGTTTATGTCACTTTTGTCATTTATTATTTCCCTCCACGTCATACACAATTTCTACCACGCGGAAACCTTTGCCTTTTTCTCAACACGCATAAATACATGCAAGTATGCATTAGTTAAACGGCACTTATCATAACAATACCTATTCTCACAGACTAATTATTACTTCTGAGCAAGGAGAGTAACTGGCTACGTGTATATTTTTTCCTTTCCCATAGAGAAATGCTTTTTACTTTTTTAGGAGTTCAGACTACCGGGTCTTTGTGGCAAGTTCGCAGGGTCAAAGTAATTGTAATATTTGTATTGATGATAGGCATAAGGGCGTTGCGATGGGGATAATTATTGTATCATGTGTTATGAAATCGTTGGGAAAACAATGGCGCTAGAATAGCTGGGACAACCCACATTACAAAGAAATGTTTTTAAAATTCTTTTGTTGAAGAAATACTGATAAGCGTTATTTTTTTCTATAACACTCTTCGCACATAAATATTTCGTAAGGTCCTTACTATGAATATCTTTTTTATTGTTTATCGTTATTTTTATCAGTATGACAAAATAACGTTCGTGTTGTGCAAACGAATTTGCGTCGTTTCCTGTCTTTCTCTCTCTTCACGCAAATTATGTATTTGAGATTGACTTTACACTCTTTGCTCACTAAAGAATTATATTTACTTTAGATAACTTTAGTTTGTACTTTCGGGTAGAAGCCGTGAGAATAATAGTCGGAGTAATATTTATTCGTCGGTTTGTTTGCTGTCGCATTTTCACCGCGTTTCCGGAGGCACTTTCGTTTATATTGTTATTCACGACGTAGGTACTTGTGTGACACCTACGCTTTTATAACACAAATCTAGCACATAATACTTGTATGTAACATAATGAAATATAAATAAATATGCGGTAGACAATAAAAAAAAATACGTGGATTCGAAGTAAGGCATGAATTAATACTAAACATATTCGTACGCTTAAAAATTGAAAACAACGCCTGAAACTGTAGAATATAAACATGATCTCATTGCAAAAGTCGAAAACATTCATATACCTCCATATACTAAAATTTAGCAGAGTACCTAGAAAAAATACGATTGAATACCAAATAAAAAATGTACGATCAAAAACTTGACAGTCAAATTGCCGTAACAAATGTAATTTAGCAAGACAAAGGATAGCGATGCATATTAATTCCTCCGATTCGGATCACGAATTCTAGAAAATTAACATAGAGACAAGACCCGTAAGATTATTCGGTACATCATTTTACAGCCATGACCTTTACGCTTGTTTCAAACTGCCATCTGTAAAAGTTTATATTTTTTTGCTGTCTGTGTATAAAAATGAATCCATATTTCCTATTCTGCGTTTTTTATTATCGGGAGAGGTTCTTATGAAATAAAAAAACCCGCTATTTAATTTATAAATACCTACCACCAGCTTCGAGACAGCCTTTCAAAAATAATGCACTTATGCAAAGTGTTGTTCTTAATCGTCAACAAATAGTAGGAATCGAATACGATCATAGAGAACAATAATAAATTTTACAATTTTAAAATAAATCAATTCAGCTCTGCCGCCTACCACGTTCAATCGAAAATGGTTTGCACGACGGAAAAATAAAAATAAAGACTTTTGAATGTTTTCTACATAGAGAAGACAAATGATATCACATAGGTAGCAAATGACAACTCAGCTCATAAGAAAAATATATAAAAATGCCTGCATCTACTGTACAGGAATGCATAGTAAACTGCGCACACGCATCACTTGAATGCAACTCACATTTAAACGTAACATTAACGGCAAAACAACCTCAATTATGTCGTTTAGCTAAGCGATCACAATATGATCAAATTGTACACTTGATTTAAGATCGTTTTTTGTGACATTCAGTTACCATTCTGAGCCTGTTGTTTTTATAGGGTTTCTATTTTTATCATTATTTTTTCGACTAGCTCTCAAACATAATCACAGGTGGAATTGTGTAAAGCAATCGTATTCATTTGACAGTTCAAAACGTACGATATGATCTGTTAAACGGTTTGTTATTTGCCATTTGACACCTTTACCTCAGGTGGAATTGTGAATCTATCTGCCAGAACGGCATACGTTTGAGAGATCATACCGTACGTTTTGAACTGTCAATTAATACGATTGCTTATCACAATTCCACCTCTTGAGCCAATAATGTTGAGACGCAATTTACTCTTAATATTATAATGAAATATTTTGTTATAAGCCACAGCCAGTTAAGCATTTCAACAAATGTTTCCCATCTGGAAGATTCATTCATGACCAGTAAAGTTAAATCAATAAAATCATTCAAGCTCCACTAAACTCGGGAACTACGGTACTCGAACAAAGTTACACCTCAATGATTTGATCTATTTCATCGATCAACATAATAATAAAGATTATTGTTGTAGGTACACACTCACGTATTGCTTATAGATATCACTTACGAAGATATAAATACACTAGCGGTCCCCCGCGACTTCGTCCGCGCGTTTTGAGTTTGCTGCCTCCCCTCCCATTGCAGCTTGATGTTTTATATCCTAAAGCCTGTCTCAATAAATAAGCTATCTAACACAGAAATATTTTTTCAAATCGGTTCAGCAGTTCCTGAGATAAGCGCGTTCAAACCAACAAACTCTTCAGCTTTATAATATAATTAGCGCAAGCGCACGTTGTACTTAAGCTGCGAACATTATTTTGGTTCGGAGTTATGTTAAAACTGTGATAGCTCCTAAGATATTTATTGAAATCAAATTATATAAAGGGCAACTTGGTTCTAAATGAAATGCTCGTGATGATGAATGTATTTATTTTGATGAGAATAAATACCTGTGTGTATAATACACCTCTAAAAATGATGAATTATTTTTTTACAAATTTATTACAACAAACAAACTCTTCAGCTTTATAATATTAGTATAGATATATAAATATATAAAATATAAATATAAATACATGTAGCGGTGCATTATACCTGCAACAAAAAAATTAATGTTACGAAATTTACCTAGAGTGAACAGGCTGCTACCAAGACCTCATCCACACCTGACATAAAGTGCGATCGAGATCAATTAATATCTGCTCAGCATCGAAATTAACTATCTTGGGAATACAATAAAGAAATTATAAGGTCTAATCAAGTACTATAAAAAAACTTTTCATTTTCAACACCATTCGAGACGGCACTCTTTTGACTACAACAGCCGTATATATATTTTTTGTTTGCTTAGACGCTTTTTAGAATTTTTACTAGTCTGTATTTTAAAAGCTTTACTTTCATTATTATTCTGTGCATACATACTGCCTTCTAAAAACTATTAAATGTTTTACTTGTGGGAATCCTTTATAGCCCAAGACATGAGTATATCCCATAAAATGAAACAAAAATGACACACCGCGTCTGAATCAGCCTTATTCAGTATTCACAGCAGAATCCACTCCGGCGCACGCAAACATCATTCAATTGTCTTCTGCGCAACAATAGTACAGCAGGGTGAATGAAAGCTATTGTTTGACTTTGATCTCAGAAGCCGAAATGCTACTATTCGTTTCTTCTGGTGTTTCAGTATATTTTTTTATAACTTCTTTTTAATAAAGTGCATTACTAAAGTAGGTAGAGCTCACCCAGAAGATTTTCGTCTATTTTTTAGCAACAAGAAACCAACTCAAATGAACATTCTTATTAGCTTTGGACGTATTCGTACTATTCCAGTATGTGGTAACAGTTTTTGTCTTACATTATACTAGCGGACCCAGCGAACTTTGTTTCGCCCCCATCTTCGTCTTGCCCGGCCTCGTCCCGCCCAACCACGTAATTAAAGAAAAATGTAAAGGGTGGACAACCCTTATAACCTACCTACCCTAAGGGGTATGAAAAATAGATGTTGGCCGATCTCAGACCTACTCAATATGCTCACAAGTTTTTATGAGAATCGGTCAAGCCGTTTCGGAGGAGTACGGGAACGAACATTGTGACACGAAAATTTTATATATAAGATTTAGGGTACATGAAATATAGCCAAACAACTCCTGGCAAGTGAGTAAAAATCGTTTCGAAAGGAAACCAACCCACACCTGATTCCAATAACCCAAATGCATACCGAACACATTATTATATGCGCCGGCGCATGTGCTAAGTTTCGTGTTTGCTATGCAGATTTATGCATCAACTCGACGTGAGATTGACCAATATTAATGATAACGATGATCGAACTACAAAAACAACTTGTAGACTATTTGAAATGTAGCTGTTATGAAATATAGCTGTAACAAGGCTTTGACTAATAACTAGTCAATGCTGTGGATGTTGAGTCGATATTTACATGCAATTTAGTTTGACTTTTGCTTCTCAAATTAGTCTAAAATCAAACATTTTAAATACAGGTTGTAAAAAAACTGTTTTTTTCTCGTATTATAGACTCTACTCTTTCCGTATTATTATGGACTCTACTCTTAACCACTCCCTTGAATTTGGCTCGTTCTTTTGTACAGAAAGAAAAAGTGTAGTGATATAAGATAAAATGTCCACGGATCCTGAATTCCATACAAGGTGTCAAACAAGTACAAACCAATTCAAGGGGGTAGTTTAATTCAATTTTTTATTTTAGACATCAGTCCATACATTTGCATTATTATAAAGAAAATAGAAAATATAGCCAGAAATTAACACTTAATACACCACAGAACAAATAAAAATAAAATAACAGCACCAAAACACACTTTTACAACACATGCAGCCGAACCCACTGCGTCATGTAGGGACAATCAACACGCCCAGCTACAACGCGCAGGATGCTATTGGAACTCCCACGGATACGGCTCAGCATCGAGGCTGCTCTCTTCCGGAAGATAGCATGAAAGCCATCAGTATGGGCTTCGGCGAACATACCCGATGCACTGCAGCACCGTGGCAGCCCCAACAGCACCCTGAATGCTTTGTTGTATTGCACACGCAAGGTTAAGAGTCAAGTCTAGAATACATTAAAAAGACATTGTTATTTTTTCTTAATTTTCTTTTTTTTTCTGCATTCCTAACTCTTTGTCAACAATGTCAAATGGATACTATCATGTGTATTACTTGTTATTATTGTGTATTACTATTGTGTAAGTGTATTGCTGTCTTGTACAGTGGCCAGCACATCAGATTACCGATTTTTGTTGCAAACTAGGCCTTATTACAACTGTATAAGATACCGCAGTGTTTGCTTACGCGCTGTTGTCCGCACCTTGTACCGGCAGTAACGACGTTTTCAAAGTTTCATCTGTAGTTACATTTTTGGCCATTCTTCAGATAAGTTGGTGGCACTGGAAGTCAGTAAACTATTTAAGTTTTTAAAATTACTATTTGTTTCGTGTTAATTTAAAACATTTCTAATCGTTAAAAACGTAACTTTTCTTAATTGCATAATATCAAATCAAAGCGGTGACAATATTCAAAAGCAATAAAATAACAACAAACGTCATGTTTTTCTTTCGTAACCGTATTAAAGTCTTGATTAATATTCATTAAAAGTGTTATCTAATCCAGATACAGAAGCTATTAACGCTTAATTTAACGACGATGATCAATCACGAGACTAATGAGCCACCGAAACAGATCCTTGATTGAATTAGTTGGTCGATGATAATAGAGAAATCAGCGAAAGTATGTCCCAGAAGACCAAAAATGGCTGCTTGAGTCGTAGTCCAGAAAGCAACACGCCCCACATGCATTGTTTTATTAATATTCAAAGACATAATATCAAGCCTTGAAGGGTGAACTATTAGCAGTCTGTCAAGAATATTAATTACATACGGCTTCAAACGTATAAGTTACAATAAAGTGCTCAGAAGCAAAGCACAGGTGTGCAATAAATCGTCCCTTATACACGTCGCAGTTATAGAAAAAGCCAGGCTTGAGCTGGTTTCTACTCTATACTAATATATCAAAGCTCATGAGTTTGTTTGTTTGAACACGCTCATCTCAGGAACTACTGGACCGATTTGACAAAATATTTTTGTCTTATTCAGCTTATTTATCCAGGAAGGTTTTGGGTTATAAAACAGCAGGTTGCGACAAGAGGGGAGGGAACAGACTGAAAACGAACGAACGCAGTCGCGGGCGACCGCTAGTTTCTTTAAAAATTGCATTGGAAAATACGAAGTAAATACTCTTATCGATAGCACTACCACTAGTATTTCTGGTTTTGAATAGTTGATCAATATGATCGTTTACCGTTGGATAAAAAATAATGTAGCAAAAGCAGCTCAGTGAAATAAAATTCTCATAATATCGGCTTTCATAATGTGGAAATCAGTAACAGTGTTTATTACTTCGCACATTAATGCTCAATCTTACTTTTTAATATGACATACTCATAAAGTAATAAATATTTCCACAGCAATAACGCAAAAAACTATGGCGGAGACTGATTACTCGGTCAGACCACTCCGCTGGAGCAATAAACCTTTTACTTTCACAACTTTAAGCAGCTGAGAAATTGTAGATTCGCCGATACGAGAGCATCGTACATGATGAGGTTTAAACATTGAAGTATTGGTAACATTCCACTAAGCCAAATTATGGGAACACTTCCTCGATAGACGCAACAGCTCGGGCAATTGAATCCGTAATCAATGACACAAAGTTGCTCTCTTCAAAGTACATGCTTTTTCATCGAGCAGTCGGTCAAGGCCCGGCGCGGAGGTCGGATGGCATCCACCATTGTTTGATAATCGTGATCGCCGGAGCATGCAGGGCTGAATAGGGCTATATTCTATAGTGATGAGAAATGAGGCTGCATGAATGATGGGAGACGTCAACTAGCTCGAAAGCTATTCAAGATGCCACAATCCATTGTAGTCAACGTACACGGCGCTAATATCAAGATTAATTACTGATGGAAGGTTTTATGTTTAGAAGCAATGTTGATTGTATTACTTTTTTTGTATGTATGATTTGTAGTTATACAATAACGAAAGAAGACGTCTAGAACGTCTATCAGTCCACTTCGAATGCATTTCAATATTTCCGCAACATTCGTGACCGCAAGATTCAATTTGTGTCACGTTGTCACACCATTTGGAGAATTTCCTACTTATGCCATCACGACAATCAATTCACATCCCGATACGATAAGTAAAATGAAATTAACAAACAAATAATAGGTATGCAAGCAAATATAGTATTTTGTCGTTTTATACTTCTTATCAACCTATTTTAGTCAGGTGTATTTACTTTCGCCATAACGTTTCGTTGTATTTCTGCCCACGCCTTAGCTTGTCACAGTCACTTACACACCAGGTAATGTCTTCATAAAAATGTAGGAAGAAGGAAAAAGAGAGGGCCGAGAGTGGCTCCCTGTGGCGTCCTCTCTATCAGTCGACGGCATCGTGGCACACACCCATGGTGTCCGAGTCTTGAATTCTTGATGTTATCGATGTCAGCGTACGCCAAGCTAACTTGGCTTAACTCAATCTTAATGGCACACAACCCTAGCTTCTAAGTTAGGAGTTATCTAATGCGTGACTGTGTACATTATCACCCATGTAGGCTTATTTCGTTAAGAGATCTTTCAATGGCTTTTAGCGCAACGTAACGGAACATAATGATGGTAGTTACTACAGCGTCGTTTAATGTTATCTGCAATCTGACAGAATAATGTTGTCATAAAGTGTTTAATCAGATCAAGCACGTAAGTACAAGAATGGTTGAACAAAGCAGTTTTCAACCATGAGATACAGCGCAAATAGTAGTGATTCATCAAAGTCTTTTAGCAACATCGTCGATTTAATGCAACAGGGCATCGATCAAAAGGGTCACGTAAACAATTTTCACGCGTGCTTCGTTTAGAAATGTCAAAACGTCTACCATTGTCTCCCACGCGTTTACTGGCACATAAACTCGATTGCCGGCACACAAACCGACTTGCAGTATTTATTATAGACACCAAACAAATTCCCGATTACCAAATAAGGGGCAAGCCAAATACAGACTCCCATTATTCTTCATTCCAGACACTTGAATAGAATTTGATGAGATCCAAATCTTATGTTTTTTGCACGGTTTGATGATCGATCAAGGACATGAAGTATCCTAATTTGAGATGAGTCAGGCAGCCTGTTTGGTTACTAATGATTTGACAATGCTAATTTTGTTAGGTTGACCATTGCCAAAAGTTGATGCTATGTCATCAATGTCACTCATTTCTGATTTTAGAAAGTAGTAGGTAATTTATTATATTACTGTTTGTTAATTGAAACTAGAAACTTAAACCTTACATTTTAAGTGACTGAGTTAATAGTTGATGCAAACAAGATTTTTAAGTAGTATTTGTTTGAAAGGAGATACAATGAAAAACTAGGTGGCAGACGTAACGCGGTGCACGTCATAGAATACGGGTCAAGTTCAACGTTGTTTCAGTTTGCGTTGAATGCATAAGTAATCTGTGTACAGAAAACTAAGATGTAAGAAAACTTTTATCTACGGTCTTTCAAAAGTTATGAAAATATAGACCCTAAGTTTTGTACCATTACTTGCGCTTTTTAAACTTTAAAACACTTCAATATCTTTCTATGTAATTTAATTACATTTCTGCTCGTTCTTATTCTAGACTTAGATCATACTAGGTAAAATGTTCTTTATATGAGAAACGGTCACTGACTGATTTTCATACGATTTATGAAGAGCTTTCAGCTTAAGTTTAAAATTTTTACTCACTATTGCTACCTATTTTCACATTAGTTAGGGCATTATCTTCCATAACAGCCGCGTGCTTAGTCATAGCCGTAGAGCCAAGCCTTTTTTAACGTGTAATAAGTATTATGATTTTTAGCATGACGGCCAACTACAGTAAATTATGTTACTCGTCCTTGACACCATTTGCTTATACTCATAATTTAATAACCATGTGTAATGTTTTTAATTTAGAAGGTAGTTATGGTGTGGGTCACAGGTTCCAAATTATGGGAAACTATTGAGTAAAATCAAGTAATGGACTCAAAGATTGGTAATTTGGTACTTTACATCGTACTTTTTGATGAGTTTGGAGATGAGTTAATGACGAATTTGTTGTAAGATGATTTAGCAATAATCACAATCATAGAAGCATTACGCAACTATTTGAGATACCTATATGACTTGCTTTGCAAAACAGAGAAATCGAATATGCATTATTCGTTTGAGGAACTAAATACTGATAAAAAGTAAGCGAGAGCACGCACTCTACAATCAAATAAAAAGAGGAAAGTGATTAACTATCATACAAACGCACTTATTACGGAACAAGTTCTATGTTTCACTGTTTCTGGAGATAACATTAATTATAGTGTCGCTCTTCCGTTTATACAGGGTGATTTTGCAAAGTGTTCCCAAATTTTAGGTAGTGCATAAGGCTATCAATACATAAAAATTTAACTATAGGGTCAGGGACGAACCTTAAAAAAAAAACAGGTTCTCCATACAAAATCAGGCAGCTACATTGATGATAATATATGGAGAGGCAGAAAAAAATATTACACGATGTCCACATAGTAAAAGTTGCAGGCAATGATGGTCCTATTAACCTATAATTTTGCCTTTGAATCCAAACAAATATTTAAACCTTCATATTTTGGTACGTTCAATATAGAAATATAAAGTCTTCCTATGTGACCTCCTCCCATGAAGTAGGTTTATAGAATTAAAAGTATCTATACCTATTTATCTTAGGCATTTTTGAAGGCAAAGCATTCCTAATTTATGTCTTTGGCGTGTATAAAACATTCCTACCAAACACTTAGCTAAAACCGTGCTTAATTGGTGGTTGCAGTGCTTATACAAGGTGCAAGAGATAAATAATCCGTCTTAATGTAGTTAACGATTAAATTATACGACAAAATATCGTATTAAGGAAAAGCAAGGACTAATACAGAAAAAAACATAGGGACAAAAAATATAATTTAAAAAAAAATGAATTTCAGTAAGGCCAAAAGTGTGTCAAAAAGGTAAAATGTAAAATAAATAAATAATATGTTTACCTTAGGTTATCTGCTTGACGTCGTCACACCACATTTTCAATGAAAATCCTTACCTGAAACAAAATATACTCACATTTAGCATAAACACTCACAGTGTCATATTTTATATTCATAAAGATGAAATAAGATACCAATAATTTGCGCACGGGCGGGACTCGAACCAGTAACTTCTGGCTAACCGGGCCAAACGCTCTACCAATTGAGCTACCGTGCTGTCTGTCCGACCTAGCAAAATTTGAGGCTTCTTATTGATACGTCATTATGCGTGACGTTTATCGCCATCTACCCGTCTGTTTATGCAACAGTGGGCCAAGTAGTTATTCTTTACAGAATGAATTCAACTTGGAAATTGATGACGCTTCGCTGTCTAATGTCATATAAAGTGTCATATTTTATGTTCATAAAGATGAAATAAGACACCAATTTTTTTTTTCAAGTCGGTTCAGTACTTCCTGAGATAACCGCGTGCTATCAAACAAGCAAACTCTTCAGCTTTATATTATTAGTATAGAAAATACGCTCTCGTAAGTAGGCGTAACTACTTCGCGCTGTTAACTGGAGCTGTCAAAAAGACAAGCTGGCGTGTGGAAACTGGACAGTGCGTTTTTAAAACTGCAATAATTATGCTAATAGCCCGCCTCGGTCCGTTTGAGCGCATACTCACGTGCCTTTCGCAACGAGCCGGCTTTTGACTAATTAGATTTTTCTTTTTTCGGCACCGCATAACTGAAATGCGAGGATGTACTAACGAAAACTACTTGTTTCCGCTTACAACTGTAATCAGTTCGAATTTTGAACATATTCTACATTTTTGCAACGGTAATGCTACAAATTCTTTCCTCAGATTTAAAAGAGTCAAGTTAGAAATTGCTTAAGGGTTTAAAACATGTGTTTGATGATCTCCGTGTTGTAGGGGCTAAGCACGCTGTGTTTCAAGACGTCACCGCTCCGAGGTCCCGGGTTCAATTCCCAGTCGGGTCAATATAGAAATCAAAATTGTTTATATCGTCTCTGGTCTGGATGTGGTGGTACCACCTTTGTGTCTGATTTCTATAACGCAAGTGCATTAGCTACTTACTTTGGGATCAGAACAATGTTTGTGATTGGTGTTCCATATTTATTTATTATGTGTATGCCTACATATAAATCTTTTCAAAGATTTTCTCACTTTCACCTTATATTAATGTTTACAGGAAGAACCAAATACAATTCTATAGTAAAAACGAAAACATGGCGCCTTTTAAAGCGCGTTCACCTTTCCCTTATCAGACCACGTCAATCATAGCTCGAACACAACAGAATCAGCCTTACACAGTCATACAATTTCTTTTAGAGATCGCAACAAAAACTTTATCGAACACATTCAACACAAAGTATAGTTAGCGCTAAAAAAATCTACGTGCACGTCGTCCCACCAAACATATTCTTTTGACCCTTTACACACTGCGACTTATAGCAGCAGTCGCGATGCAGCATCGAAGCAGTCGCAAAATGTCAACCTTTACACCCTGCGCTACTTTAAGCATCGATAGAGTCGCTATGCAGAAGCTGGAAATTGAATAATTATGTACTGTTAGCATCGATGCAGTCGCGCTTCTGCATCGATGCTAAAGTGCGACTTTTGAAGCGCGTTTTCAAAACTCGCGACTCATCCATGCTGTAAGTCGCAGTGTGTAAGGGGTCTTTCATTTTTAGGTACTGTAGTCATGTATGTCACTTTAGTAAGAAGTCTCCTATTTAGATCTTAATCCTTTGATTTGAGATCGGCAAGAAGTATTGAAAATTGTAGCCGCAGTACGTCCATTCCAAATCATAACCCTCCCCTTCATTTCCACAGTGGCCGGTTGCAAGCAGCCTGTATCCAGTGTGATGTGATCCTGCGATCATAAAAGGTTCATCTTATCGATTCATGTCAAACGTTTGCGCTTTTGCTGGAAACGTAACCAATCCAAAACATTTGTCTCAACGGTCATAAGGTCTTCGTACTCTTGAGTTTACTGATCTAGGGATGTCTGGATTTATATGTCAACATTTATCTAAAGTTTACATATTACTTAATTTCTTAGTGGACTGTAGTACTATTCCAATCGAAGTAGAGGCCCGTCCCTCCTTATCAGTGGTAATCACAACCACTTTCGCCGAGGAACTATTCTTGATCTGGTAGATTGCCGCTTTCAAAGCTAAATGAAAATATACAAGTACGTAATACCTACAGTAGATGTTTATTTACCTTGACACAAGCAAAATCTTATCACGATAGAATCCTGTCATATTGATAAATAATTATTTAGATTTATTTAAAATCTATAAGCTACTAAATTATTGCGTTTTTAATTTCTATATTACTACATTCTCTTGCACCCAGTAAAATCTTTCTGCATGACCCAAAGGTACGACTGGAAGAGACTGCATTAGCTCCACCTTTTCTATACTGGTATTCGTGCAATAAAGTGTTTTAATTAAAAATATAATTGCAATGCTTAATATGAAATCATTTATTGTCAACTTTATTATTACTTTACAAGGTCTCAGAAAGCCTAATTGTAAGGCATTTGGTTACGGGAAACATCTGTATAAGTTTTTGCAATCTTAAATCACAGGCAGAAAATAAACCTATCTTAGCGTGCACCAATAAATCGACTCAACCATTAGAGTAATTTTAACGCCACGAGTATGATTTAACATTTAACTAAGAATCGCCTTTAAAGGGCTCTGTTTTGATCCAAGCCATTTAATACTACAAAGTAACACTTCTAACGAGGCTTAGTAATATCCTACTCAACTCGTTAGCATCGACCAACACCCTCAAACATTATCATATAGAGAGGAAGTAATATGTATTTTACCATACAGGTATATACTGTAGTTACATTAAGAGATTAGATCAATAAAAAGTGATTACATGAGCCATACAGGGTGAAATGATGTAAAACACTGAGCACTCAGTACACTTTAAAATCAGCTCTATAATTCTATGAAAGCGAAACTACCGAAGTAAATTAATTATGTGTATCTCCAAAAAATATATATGCTTTGTAGTTTTTATAATTAGAGTTATTTTGTCACGCCAATCTTGAATCAAAACAATAATTAAAATGTACAACGCAAACTTTCAAAAATTTCAAGAAGAGCACATCATAAAAGCGTTTGTATAGGGATTTCAGCAGAGCAGTTCAAAATCAATACCAAACAGACCTACTTTCGCATATAATATTATGAATCAATATTATAAGTGAAATCACAATTCGAGCCTGCAGCGTTCACACAGGCATACATAAATATCGGCTGTCTTGTGTTGTGTGGTGACTCACACAACTACTCGTTTATTAGGCAAAACGCTGACAGTTACAAGACACTCCTTAACCGGCCTGTCGATACTCATAAATAATTCGTTAGTTTTTGTGATGTCGTACACGTAATCAACATTCATTACAATCGGTGCAACACAAGAAACTATGTTCAACTTCAGGTTTATTTACTCGCACACTTCAAGAACTAACAAACTTCAAGACTTAAGCCTGATTTTACCGACGTCAGATAAGGAATATTCATCGAATATACAACAAAACGCCTAATTTGATACGTCACCTATTTGTTAGCAAACATTTTTGTAAATTTCATTTTAAAATCGGTCGTTTCATACTTATTCAGTCGGGTAAGTCTTATGTGTCGTTGGTACAAGTAGGTTAAGAGTATACGTAGGTAATGGTCTTTTTGTCGAGTTCTACAACGTTACAAGTAACGAAAAACCTACGTGTTTTCATTCACAAATTACAAGCATTAAATCATTCATTATTACACAACTAATCACTTGCCCTAAAGACAATTTAAAACTATTAGAAATGTAAAACATTATGACAAGATTACAAAATCCTTGTGGGCGGAAAATACAGGGTTATCAATGCATAAATACACTAAGATAAAAAAGGCTTACAGAATTCTATATTTTGTATCTAATATTCTTTTAAAAGATTTTGTATCTTTGTAATCAAGGTTTTCCTTATCCTAGCGGGTAGTTTACGTATCTTAGATTCTAATCTGTAACGCTAACTTTATTTTAAAAAATATTACGAACTCATGTCTTCTCTTATTTTAAGCACAGCACACAGCTTCCGATTTGGGTTGACTTTAATGTACAAATCGTGCGCTTAAAGTTACAAGTGAACTTAATTCTATTCGATATAGTTGTCCACCCACTACGGTCACAGCCGTGTCGAGTTAATTCAATTATGCACAGTGTTGTGAAAAAATAATTAAATTGACTAGATATGATTGCTGTATTGACAGGGTCCACGTCTTACAAACATTGATGAAGCAACAATAGTTTGTCTCGCAATACTTTTCCTAACCTATGTAATTTATTATCTGTGATTCGTTTAGTGCTTAAACGCAACGACTTTTTATGGACCCAATTAGAATGTCATATAGCATTCTGTTTGTAATTATTTTTTGATCGCGTTTGTGTACATGTGTTTTTGATGTCGTAAATTTAAAACTATTTTCTTTGAAAAGTATATCCAGCCCAAAAAAGTAATGTAAGTATCTCATTAACAAAATAATTTCACGCAAAATCCACTACGATGCCTTGCGAACCATGAGAAAGTCTAACCTTGGAGTGAACGAACCTGCCCGAATTTTCCACCAGCACAATTATCATAATACATATAATAAATATGAATCAAATAATTATCTTATTGTTGCAAAAGTTGTTTTTATACAAGCAAATATTTTTTACTTCTTTTCACAAAGGGTTTTAGTGGTAACCCTGTATGCATACTGCAGGGCAACTAAACTGACATAACAGTAAGTGATTAGATCACAAACAACAATGGCAGGGAGCAGCATTCGGGCGCGCAGGCAGCGTATGTACCACAAACACACACACACGCACATTATTTTGTATTTTCGGCAATTAAATTACATTAATTATTACTTGCAATGTAAAAACATAACTATAATAAAGCAGTTTTTTTTTCATTTTAATTATTAGAATTATAACGTAATCTTCAGGTAATAAGTAAGGTTTCACTGAACTGAAACGAACTACAAATTTATTAAATGCATTAGCAATCAGCGACTCTAAGTTATTAAATTCCCTATCCACAATCTAAAAGTTACCGATTTATACAATTCTCTATTTTATTCGATTAATATGTGTAATTTTCTTAAACTCGTATTTTAAGGGTTTTTAAAACATGTCCCTACCACATACGTAAGCTTAAGCAATGATTACTACGCATCATTGGCTTTTTAATAATTGTCGCGATGATAAGAACGAACATTAACGTACAGCTTACAATGTCAACCGACTATGTGAAAATAAAATATCGAATTTCTATAGTTAGACATTTGTTTGAAATGTGTCTAAGATATTGTAACAGATATCTGGAGAAAAGGCAACATATAAATTTTCTTTTAAGTTTTGATTACATTTTTTGCGAAAGGCTACTTGGCAAAAATAGTTTTAATTCGCATCCATTGAATGCTTTCAGTACACACATTCGAAATCTCTTTCGGGCTGAACTAGTGTACCGGGAGTGGTAACGTACTATTCTGCTTATCAGACCGAAAAGCTGCTATTATGTGAAACCAACCGCCACTTATCAGCAGAAACACACTGTTCCTATATAGAAGCCGTATCAAAGAACGGTTTAATAAACTTATTGATAGAGCAATGGATTGATCCATATTACTATCAGTGTTCGACATATATAAAATTTTACTAGCTGAAATATAAGTTTTAATTCCAAGTTGAAGAGTTTGTTTGTTTGGACGCGCTTATCTCAGAAACTAATGCACCGATTTGAAAAAATATTTTTGTGTTGGATAGCTTATTTATTATGGAGGCCTAAACATCACACAGTCGCTTGTAATAAAATATATAGCCTACGTGACAATCAAGAATAATGAACTGGTGAAAAAAATTCCTCATCAATTAGAAAATGAGGTTCTAAAATGCGTAATTATGTATGTGTGTATTATTTGTGCCATAGTAAGCAAATGACGCGTAGACATGTCTGCCACTAAGATATTGTCTAATAGAGTTATGAGTACTGCTTTTGTCACGTGTAACTTAATATAACGACGCTTAGTTGTAACAAAGTAACGCAATTTTTCAATAGAAATAATGTAACTAGGTCACTGTAATGTATTCAGCTTCTCAAGTCTACTGGAAACAAAAAATATTATGGCAGTAATGATGGCTGGAGGGTAACTTAAATACCTCAAATAATTTAGAATTAGGTACTATTGTAAAAATATTAGTAAGAACAAAAAACAAACAATTTAACTTAATAACTAGGCTTGACCTAACTTATTCTTTAAAGTATCGAACTGCTGTATGTAGGATATTTAGTTCAACTTAAGGCACTGTTGCACCATCTTACCATAACTATTATCGATACACATTGTTACCAAAATTTTGAGTTTGACAGAAACATTTGGTATAGTATCACCATCGGCAAAAAGCCCTAACCAGCGAATAATTCAAATATGGAAAGTTAAATCGTATGAAATATTGGACAGATTACGCTGACCAGAACCTTAGGACATTACTAACTATGAAGTCAACTGAGCCCAATTTTTATAATACCCAAACTAGGAACTCTACATCAATTATATATTATAGACATAATTAATCCTATTTCTCACGCAGTCTGCAACTACGAAAACAATTAATATTTTGTAACAGGTTTCTTAAAACGTAACCAAATGAATTCGTATGAGTAGTTAGCGTTAGTCACGCCTATCAGTTAACTTTAACTGTCAGTTACGCAAAAATAACTTGAGGGCGTGGAGTGGTAATGTGCTTATGACTATTATTAACTAATAAATTACCTATTTCAAAAATAATCTGCTCTGACGGTAACCTTATATTAGATAAGAAAATTGATTATCCAAGAGGTATATCAATCATTTACATGGACATGTGGAAATTAGTCAATTACCACTCTATTACTTCTTAATGTAATATTTCATACAATGCCATGGGCATAATAACCTCGCATTTAACAAGCAAGTATAGCAAGTGGTCATTTTAAACTGATTCAGGAAGGTTCCAGTTAAAAGTTCACCGCATCGATTCAGGACCTCTATTTGAATCACTCGCTTGAATATAGCGTGTGAATTCGTTCGAAAACTTATTAAAAATCTTACGCAAAATATAGACGTTATACATTTTTTTATTGAAAAATCGGATATTAATCGATGAATATTACAAGCCATCTTGACGCGAGTCATTCAAAAATAAGGGCCCTGGTTATTTTATATTTAGATATTTTAGTTTCCTTAACTGTTAAGGATAAGCATCGTAGTGGATTCGGCGTGAAATTATTTTGTTGATGCGATACTTTATTTTATTATTTTGTTCCGGATATAGGCCCTATTTTTAGTATAGGCTGCTTCGTTTAAACATTCGAGAGAAAGAAAGAAAATACATTTATTAATCATTCGTCGACGTTTTTGTTAAGCCTTAACATCGCATCAACAAAATAATTTCACGCCGAATCCACTACGATGCCTTGAGAACCATGAGAAAGCCCAACCTTGGAGTGAACGAACCTGCCCGAATTTCCAGCACAATTATCATAACAGTCCCGAGATTTTCCCACCAACAACAGATTACCAATTACCGCTAGAACAAACGCCGCAAGAACCGTCATGGCCGACTCATCATTGTTTTCATTGCCCCATTTACCTAGTCATACAGCGTACCGGTATATGCAAGTTTTTGCAACACAGAAAAAGCAACGAACAAGTGTGCTATACATTTTACTTAGCTTTTCTTTTGTAAGACGACATTGTGATATACGATGACACGCTCCAGTTGATAACTAACCGTTTGTTTAAACAATCGTGGGTATGTTGTATCTGAATATTATTGAATAATGTGAAAGACAGAAGAATATCGCTTGTAGAATACATAATACAAGATTCTTGAAACAAATGAGGATCTTGGGAAGAAGTAATTGATGTCTAGCATGAGCAGTGATATTGTTAGCTCAAAAATAATTTTAAAATTTAACCGCCTTCAAAAAACTGACTAAAAAGCTTTAAAAAATGCATTTGTCTTCAATTAAGGAGAATTATCTTCATTTGGAGTCGTAAGCTTTTTAGTCAGTTATATTAAGGCAGTTTAATTTTTAATGACTTTTTATTTCATGATTTTAAATATTACCCAAATATAAAAAAAATACTGGGCCGATTTCGATGAAACTTACACTGTTCCCCTCAGTTGGAATATACTCGCCATGACTTCTTGTTTTCGAGAAATCCGTGGACACACGAAATTTTGCACTCGTGTTTGGAAGCTTTACTTGATCAAAATACTCAAATATTATAATATTCCAACGATATCACATACATACACATTAAATTGATTTCCTCATGTTTTGAGGCGGTAAATACATCTATACAACCATTTTCTACGGATTCTGGTAGAAAGACAAGAGAATGTCTATTTAAGCAGCCATATTATCTTTATCTCATCAAAAGTGACCATATTTAGTAAACAAGTTAAATTGTAGTTTCCAAGACGTCTGGGTGAAATCAGTAAATCCTTGAACTTGTCTCATGGCTCAGATATTTTTCTATTGACCTTACCCATAATTCCAATAAAACAACACTAATATCCTAGTATATCACACAAAACTGTCAATGACCTCCGACACGAATACATAGAATAAACAAAGCTCAACATCGTTATCTATAATTCGTGAAGTGGATGACCTCAATGGATCCAGTTTAAATCCAGCTTACAACTGCTAAAAGCATATTACACATGAAGAATGTCACTCCATCGCTAATAGTAAAACTCGAAAAGAATTAAGCGTTCTTATTCTACAAATAATCATCAGACATGTCACATCACTCTTTTGAGAGAAGAAGCTAGTTTTACGACGTAAATGTTTTACTTTAACAAAAAAACGTTATATATCGAAATTAAATAGAGGATTGTGTTAGATATGAAACGGATACAAAAAAAAATCTTTTCAGGTTTTAAAAGTCAGACAGGCGTAACGAAACGAGTAATGTGTTGATTCCGGAAATAAATTAAAGATTTATAACTTTCTATTAATTTTTATTTACACATTTCTGTTTTATAATCAACTTTAATTTTTGCAGCAAAATGTAATAGTTGCGTTATAACAATTTATATTCTGTTACGGACCCAGAAACGAAGTCATTAGTCGTAAATCATATTAAATTTTGTATCAGCAGTAAAAGTGACCTATCGACAAGGAATTTGTTAAGAGTGACGATAGAACTGCAGATGGAGTTAAAATGTATTCAATATTTCATTGTCAATGTGGGACAGTTGTGTCGAATGGAGTAATTGCGATATAAAAAGTTGTAGAACATGTGGTAAGGGCGTCGCGCACGCGTCGCGTAACGGAATCACGCATTAACGTTCGTCACACACTCGCGTCTGTTCGGTTCCGGTGGATTCTTTAGAAAGTACAGAAGCTTTTCTTTTAGTTCACTATTCGGTAACCACTTAATAGAAACGTGTTAGGTAATGTACTTAACATCATTAGGCTTAACACTGAACAAACTGTTTAACGTTCTAATGAGGTCAGATGACTTACAAATGATTTTCTCTGATTTCTCCTAACAACCTGCTCGTAAGGTCAAGAGGTAATGGCTAATGATAATGAATCATTGAAGAAATTTTGTAAAATATAATAATGATAGGATTGCCTGTTGTCTTTAGAAATAAGACGTGATTGTCGTGACACTAATTCTGGTAAGAATGTTGTGGACTTTCACTGCTTACAAGACAAAAACGAGTCAAAAGCTCGAAGTATAAATACGATGGGTTTCGGTATGTTTATGGACTTGGCCCATGTGGTTGACAGGCGTGATCTATAATGATAATATGGTCGCGGTCACGGAACAGATGTGCACGATTTGTAGAGGCGTTAACCTCAGTTGACATTGAATCAACAAGTCTACGGACACTGACTTTCGTAGACAGATTTCGAATACTTGCACAAAAAATTGCGTCATAATCAATACCATTGGAATCGCGTTACACTCCGGAATTATTTTAGGAAAACATGTTTCATTATCACTCTCTAAATACAAATAGGACCTGCAAAATTATTCTAGTATTTTTTTAACAACTTTATCCTATTCTTATCTTATCAGTTAGTTTAAAATTTAGTACAAAAGATAGCCTGATAGATAAACAAACGAGACGAAAATATACAAAAAACATTTTAATTAAACCCGTTAAAAGGCATAAAATGATCAGTTTGTCCACGTTAATCGCTGCTAAGTAGCGCTGGTCATTAACGGAGCCGTTAATCGGAGTTAAACGTTTAACATCCCGACATGAGAGTATCTTTATACGAAATCGCGGTTGCTTTGTAACTTTTATAGTCTTAATGATTACTCAATTTCATTACTTTGTATTCCATGTTTACATGTTAACTACTACGTGCTATAAATGTTCTTTGAGAGATAAATTTACCTGTAAAGAAAGGCTATTGCCGAGTTTCGTGAGTTTATAGGTCAGCATGATAACTTTTAATGGTTCCTAATACAGATGGGGAGTGATTACAATAAATTAATGGGTTCATTTTTTACTTAAAAATTGTTTGGTACTACTTATGTTTTAAAGTGCATATTCAGGATTAATGTATAAATGCAATACATACAATATAAAAACAAATGACATATTAAACACAAAATTGGACCAAATATTATCAGCATTTATACAAATTTATATCTGAAATGCATTCCGTCATCGTTTATAATTGCCTCCAATTCATCCGCTCATTACCGCAATCCGTATCAATCGGTACATTCACAGAATCTCGCACGCTACACGAAAAGCACGTGCTATTCCAATCGTTTCGTACATGCTTTCTCTTCCGATCCGTACAATTTGTCCGTCGAACGTCGCCGATAGACCGCGGTCACGACAGGCGTACACTATTATAATAATACCGACAATCTGCTCGGACTCTCGTTATCTCTAGTTCCGATATCTGGACACGTGTTGTCTTGAGGCTTGTTCTATCCAAGGGTGCCAAAACTTTAAGTCAGGCTTCAAGCTAGTTTATGTACCGGCTTACTAGTAGATCTTGATCCACGCATACATCATTACCTACTTGCCAAGCTGACTCATTCTAGGGTCGGCGTAGTATGTTTCTATCTTCCATTAAATCTTCTTGACTGACTTTACACTTTCTTTCACAAGCATCTTGTTTTACTTAGTCCATCTATTTTTAAGCCGCTCTTTTTCAGCCCTCAACTTCAATACTCATTTCTCTGTTTATATAATAAATATCTGTGATGATTCTCATCTCTCCTCGTCACATACCACTTCTATGACAGACGGAGTCCTATTATTATCACGACTCACTGAATATTAGATGAACCTTTTTATTGGTTCTGGATTTTTCATATCCAAAATTAGGTAGGACTTTAAAACATTGGAAGGCGTGCATGTGAAGCGTATGCAAGAGTAAAAACGAAATACAGATTGGGTTAATACAACAACCTACTGACATAATGCTCATACAATTTTAAGTCATATAAACTAGAGTTTGTGATGATGCAGCGATTCCAAATTCAAGTGAACGTGTACCTTTCATAATATACATATGTAACCCTTAGATCTGTTGTATTCAATACAAGCTTGGTATTGTATCAAATTATTTTATCTCGATTGGCTGTTTTCACTGCCACTAGAAAATATTTACGACAATACATTGGCGCTACTGGTCCCACCAAATGAACTGTCGTTTATTTGAATCTACTAGCAAAAGTCATTTGAAAATGCGATCTAGTTTTAGACCATAATTCATAATAAGATAAGATGAATGAATAAGAAACTGGAGTTAGACCATGTCTTGTTAATATGTACTTCAAAAAACATGCTTAAATATTTAAGTATTTAATAATTTAGTTCAAACAACACAGGATAAATATTGACAAAATTAGCTTCACACAGTGGACACTATAAATATAACGTTATCTGTAACCATAAATATAGGACAAGCACCAAACAAAGCACGTCCCCAACTCCATCAAGATGGGGAATATTTACATTCATTGTAAATCACTTGTTATTCATCATCCATCAATGATCGTTCTAGGAACGAAGGCTGTTGCAAGTTGCAGGA
Source organism: Pyrausta purpuralis (assembly GCA_963924145.1). Lineage (NCBI taxonomy): Eukaryota > Metazoa > Arthropoda > Insecta > Lepidoptera > Crambidae > Pyrausta > Pyrausta purpuralis. The sequence continues at coordinate 6,688,098 of OZ001650.1, forward strand.
AACGCATCCGTTTTGTTTTCTAACAGCGTCCCGGGTTTCCTGGAGGTAAACACCTTATGCATCCATTTCCGTATCCCTAGAATGCATTAAAAGTTTTTTTGTAATATGCAAAACCACCACCACTTCTGCATGATAATCAATTGGTCACATACTGACACACTCCTTTTAAATTACTTAAAATAGCCTTATAATCTGCCCTAAGGGTCGTCGAATCCTTACGTTCATCTGTTTTGTTTGCCCCGACGCGAACAATCGCCTTATTTTAGATAACATCTTACTGCGCTTTCATTAATAACTGTACCGATCCAGTTTCCAGCTAATAGATTGGAAACAATAAATTGATCACGCAAACCTGTTATATCCGATACGGATTACCTCACCGGCTAGTTTTGAAACCCGTGACATGGCTCCGACAAGTTTGGACTGCGAACTGCATTGTATTTAAATGAAGCAGATCATTTAGATTTAGACGTGACGATTACTACACAAGCCTATATCATATTAAGAACGTATTCAAGGTCTGGGTATGGGAACCTGCAGCATGTTGCAACAGATCAGTAATTATGAATGCCGATTGATTGGTCTTGCGAAACATTTTAACAGTAAGGTGCATGAGCTGAATCATTAATGGATAAAACGTGCCTTTTTTACATCCTTAACACCGGTTACGATTATTAACAGACTGTGTCAATGAGAAAATGATTAGAATTAGTAATGTTGGTGATGAAAAATATATTTTAACGTCCGATTTTGACTCGTGAGAAGATTAGAAGAGAACGCACGAAGTGATTGTTGCAATAGTAAAAATTCAAAGAGATATAATGCAATGCTATTTTTTAAAAGATCATAAAGTTTAATTTAATGTTTTTTTATGGAGCTATTCTGTCGTCACAAATATACGAAATCAATCGTACTCTTATTTCTCATATGAAAACGACTGTACTTATTGAATAGTTTCGAGTTTGACGGCCTCAAATCACAGTCCTTATGGTTATACCATCGTCTTCAGTCACACAAACTGCAAAATCATGATAACAATTATTGTAAGCCAGCTCTTGCTCGAGTGAAAGTGCAGATTCAGCCTTCAGTTAGAGACGAACATAATTCCAAGTGTATTTATACCCGACATGACCTTTGTAAGCCGTCTAATAAATCTCAAAAAGAATCACGAATGATAGAGAAGTTTAATTATTTTTAAAACAATGATACTGGTATTCCTGTCTCTTAAAACCGTGTGCTGCTTTTTAATCCATACTGCTTATTATAAACTTCTTGAAATATTAATACTTATTTTTCCCAGTGTTTCAATAAAAATGCTTATCTTCTCCAATGCCACGTATTTCAAAACAAATTCTTTCACTGCATATTTACACAAACAAACAAACACATTAGCAGCATCTGACACACCGTCCTATGAAATCATAATCGTTGCAAGCACTTTCTCTGCTCCGGCTAAGTAAGTCATTGTTATGTTAGTGCTTAAAGATGCTCTATTACTGTTCCGATTGTTGCATCACGGCCCTCATCAGCCACCTCATTTTCTTTTTTCAAGACAAGGGAATGTCGAGCGAGCGGCAATTGTTTTGTCTTATTTTTCAATTCGCGCAGATGTTTCCAGCACCATATTGTTCTCAGTTCCGTTACCATGCCTCCGAGTGACGAGCCGTTGATGACGAGTAAAAAGTTTTTTATTGGTGAGTTATGGAAGAGATCGTTCAGATGGAAAGTGATTACCGTTGCGCATAGAAACACTATTAGAGGAATTTCTAGTGCAGTATCAATCACCATCGGCGATTTCATTTACGAGTTCAGTCACGATTTTAAACTGAGATGTGGCAATGCCAATGGCATTGTCGATTACTGAAAAGCTTAGTACTATTTTTATCGACTTAAAAAAGAAGGTAATAAATTTGTAAGCCTGTATGTAGGTAATATAGTCAGAATTGAATAAAATTTTAATATTTTGATCTGTTAAGGCTTCCTAATAGGTCTGCCAAGTATATGTATGTTTATTTGTTAGTCCAATTAGGTATTGTTCAACTTAGGGGACAGTGTAAATTTAATCAAAATCGGTCCAATTATTTTTGAGATATGAGTAATAATAACCAAATATCATGTTTTTTTTTTAAATTGACTTCAGAAAACTGACTTAAAAGCTTAAAATAACGCATTCGTATTATATTTAGGAGAAACAAATTCTTTTGGGGTCTGTGCATGATCTCTAGACCAACAGTCTACGTACATCATGCACCGACTCCAGCTTTTTAGTCAGTTTTTGATGGACCGATGATTTTATTTAATTATAGATGTTAGTTTAAGAAATCCAAATTCCAAGAGTGTCCAGGCAACCGGTGGAGACAAACACTCATCATCATCATCATCTATCCTTGTCATCTCGCACCGACAAACACGTAGACAAACGCTACATAATAATATTGTTTCTTCAGTCTAATACCGGTGCGTGGCTTACTAGATCAAGGCTCCATAATTATCGAGCTGACATTCCTAGACAATTTGATTGTCTTATCGTGAAACGGCGTGACTGTCAATTCGTGTTTATTCATTCATTGATTACTATTATACATCTAACTGTACAAAAGCAGGTGCATGCTAGTATAGTTAATGCATGGAGTTGGCTAGGGGAACCAATGTATTTCGCTTTGTTGATTGATTGTATACTTAGTAAATTTCTAATGTCGACGACCGATGATGACGACTTGAGCTGAGGTGCTCATAGCGCAGTGGTAACAGCGCTTTGGTAGTGATACCAAAGTTAAGCAACCTACGGCGCGGTCGTGTTTGGATGATTGAACATTCCGACCACATAAGTGACGTACATCACGCGCACCTCCGTGCTTCGAAAGGCACGTCAAGCCTTTGGTCCCGGCTAATATCGGTTGATATTAGTCGTTTCGTTTAGCCTAGTCCGAGGCCTTATGGGCGGCTTGATAATATCTGACAGCAGGCTTAGTCGCTTTGCAAACACCCCTCGACCAATCCGGACTAAGCCCGCGAGGTGGAGTATGGCTTAAACTACCTCATAGTTAAGGTATGGCCTTTGCCCAGCAGTGGGACGTTACAGGCTTACTTTATTATGATGACGGATGTACTATAAAAATTAAATTGTTTCAAATATCTAAAGAGAACGAGAAAATAAAGTTGTCTTTATGCCTGGTTTTACAATAACATCAAGAAACCCGGCGATGTGTAATGCTTCAAGTTACAAAATATTATTCCACACACAAACAGTTTTCGAAACATCGTGTTTAACTGAACCAAATACAACAAAAAGTATTCAAGTCGATGCTAAACGACTGAAGAAGTGTTCCAGATTTGTAATTGTGTGTTATAATAATTAAGTGTTTTTATCGAAATAACGGACTATTAAATAAAGTTTGAACATTTAATTTTGGCTGAGCGTTTTTTTTACGCGTTAGGTTCAACGCTCTTTGTAGAACAGGCGGCAAACAAAATCAAAAACTTCTATTAAAGTATCTATTGTTTTTAAAGTAGGTAAGAATATTTTGCCAAACTTTTTTCAAAATTGTTACAGTTAGGTATATTTCACCTGTCATGACTTTGTTATCTAGATCCAATGAAATCACTAAATAATAGGTAATTTTATTATTTGAATTTAACGGGAAATGTCTTACTTAAAGGTTTTGGGACCAATTTAGACAGTGGATAAATCAAACGGGCTGTGTAGTTCCATCATTATAAAGAAAAGGTTATAAATTAAACAAAGCAGCTGAAACTCCCTAACCATGCATCAAATAAGACAACGAAATCTTTATATTATTTAGCCATGAAGGCCATAAACCACCAAACACCTGTCACAAGGCAGATGTGGCTCATAGCAGAACCGACGAATAGCAAGTTTATTCACTCTTATAACTAACTTAACGCCTTTAGTTAAGTTAAAGCCAGAACGAACAAGCAATTCGTTTTCCGAACTAAAGATCACGAAAATGCAAATCACATCCTTGAAACAAGTAAAAACTTAAAGGAACTACAAAATTTGCAAGACAAGGTTGTTTAAACACTGCCGTCTTTTGTCTTATCTTGTATCAAACTTATTTTTATCTTGTTTTTTTTTTCAATTTTAACACATCGCCGTAAATTTTTTGAAAGTATCCATTTGTCTAAAAGTAGAAATAAACTTGATTTTCGGTTCATTAAAACATTTGATCACTACGTCAAGTATTTTACTACGTTCTGTCTTATCAATCGTATATTACAGTAATCTTTTGTGCTCTGGGGGAGTCAGAATACGCAATTGATATCATATCAAGATACATTATTTACATAGTGAAGCCTTATTCAAAGTCTTGTACGACGATACTTTATGTAACACACTTTTGTAATGCAATGCAGAACAGGGATTATTACTTACTACGTAGGAGTGTCATACA